>CM069903.1:113642013-114976024 GCA_036172215.1 Camellia granthamiana
TCACTATTTATATGTATATATAGGTGAGCAAATAGAATATCAAGGTTAAAAGAGAAAGCCTCGAAATCTACCCCATTGTCAACCTTTTTGAAGAGCTTCTGAGAATGAGCAAGCTTGGGCTCGAGCGAAGCCAAGCAAAGTCGAAACCCCTTTTGTTTTTGAGATTTCGTTTTGGTACTTATATATAGGGTTTTTGTTTAATTATGAATTGTGGAGAATTGATGTATGAATTAGATGTTTTGGACTTTTGAGATGTATGTACTTAAAGACTAGTTGTATAGCTAAAACATGAGGTCTTTTCATATAAGCACAACTCAATGGATTAATTTCAAGTCTTATATTGCTTTCTCTAAGCCCCTTAATTTATACTCAAATTGATTTTGTTAATAGAGGCCGTAGGTAATCTAAGACTACTGGCCAGTCATGACGCTAAACCTATAGGGGCAGGTTTGGGTTGTGACACATAGCCCAGCAACATAAACCACAACCACACCTCCTAACCAGATTCACCAAGGTATACACCCTATTTTCTCCAAAACAATACATTTTCAATGTTCAAGTATAAAACAATGCTAAATCCACAATGTATGAGACTTTAGTTTCAATGTAACCTAATCCTCATGCAATTTCTACAACAATCAAGACTATTCTCCACCGATAGCCCAAAACAGATATTTCTATTCAACAGATAATTTTCCAATAGCAGATAAGATCTCATAAATTTCAAAATGGAAGTGGTAATAAATATCCAACTCCACTCTTATTATCAACTGATACATCCCCTATATGTTTCAAAATCTAGCATCATTTCCTTTTCTTTCATAAATCAAATATCAATGTTTTCTCAACAAAACCCCTTTATTTTCAAAAAATCACATTTTTAGGAATGAATTTCCAACACAACCTAACAATATACACACTTCCACAACCCTTCTCAAGCCTTTATTTGAAAATCCCCCTTTTATATTTCACAATCAAACCCTAGATTTAACCCAAAAATCCCAAAATCACTAAACATTTTCAAAGAGTAAATAACTAAGTTAAGAATCGTATTAAAGGTTGAAGAAATCCCTACCTTAAGAGTAGAAGAGGAAGGGAGCAAGGGTGAAACTTTGACGAAGCTGAAAACAAGATCCTCTCCGATTAGAATGAATCTTTCGATGAGCTCTACCTTTTTCTTCAAAGAGCAATGGTGGAGAAATCAATGGATGATTAAGTATTTGAGGTTTTAAGCAAGAACTAGAGAGAGAGAGAAGAAATTAGGGTTTTGAAAGGTTTTAGAGAGAGAGAGAGAGAGAGAGAGAGAGAGAGAAAATGAAAATGTGATTTAAAAACCCATTTTCCTGAATTGATATACGTGTAGGCTGCTCAAGCGACCAAAACACCACTCGAGCACATAATAGCCCCTTTCAAAAGTTTGCAAACTAAAAAAGACTGCTTAAGCGCAAGAAATACTACTCGAGCGAAGATATCCTACTCCTAGAACTTTTGTAGACCTGTAAAATACTAGGAGATCTCAAAGACTACTTGAGCGACCAAAACACCGCTCGAGTGAACAAGTAGAAAACAAAACAACAACTCTTTTGAAAAATTAACTCACAACCTATTTCAAATACAACCAGTTACTCAACTCCACTCAACAGATAATAAAGGAAATAAACAACAATTAAAGGTACGGAATCCCAGATGTAAGAGCATATGGGTCAGGTCTAAACTAGAACCGTTATAATCTTCCCCCTATAAGAATTTCATCCCCAAAATTTAAATCGAACCAATAACCACCGGATTTTAACCAACCACATTAGCAACAATGATAAAATAGTCCTCCAACTCCCAATATTACAAATTGAGTTCTCAAAGCATTTACGATGTTTATATATTACAACATGAATAAAGTTTACAATGCAAGTCTTAAATATCAACAAATTGGTCTGGATACTTCTCATAGACTTCTGTCTCACGCTTCTAAGTCACCTCATCGACTCCATGATGTTATCACAACACCTTAACCAATAGGATAGTCTTGCCCCTCAAGACTTGATCCCGAGCTTCTAACACCCTAACTGGTCTCTCTTCATATGAGGCATCCTCGTCTACCTCTAACTCGGTTCAATCTAGCACGTGTGAAGGATCAGGTTCATATTTTTGGAGCATACAAATATGAAACACATTATGAACCCCAGAAAGTTAGGGCGGCAAGGCCAAACTGTGACGCACCGACTCTACACTATTGGTTGCAGTCAAGGAAGAGTCACTAATGAGTCCTATGGTCAATAACCAAGTAAGATCCCAGATCGCCGGAGAAGTCAAATTAGCCTCCCTTCTAAGTCCGGCTTTCTTAGGCAGCGCACTACCCTTTTGACAGATCTTAAAAGGTATTGACACAAGGTCTCATAAGCAACGATAAGGTGTATACATATATATATATAATATAAATACATAACAACCACAAATATCCTTAATTTCAAAAGCTTGTTCCATTACATTACATCCCAAAAAGAAAATTTAAATCTTCATATGAGTCTTACAAAATATCAAAAGGGAAATTTTTAACTTTTCTAAGATAGCCAAAAGTCTTCGAAGGTTTCAGGCTCGTCGTCTCCAGCTATAAGCTCCTCTTCGGCACCTGGCATGATACGCCGTGAGCTTTGAATGCCCAGTAAACACATACACACACACCCCGTCCCTTTTTCCCCAGTCCAATACACAATCACAAAATGGCAGCAAGTAGTAAAGCATGATACTCAACTAAATAAATAAATGGTTACAAGGTTAGACGTTAGTAAACTAGAAATCCTCCAAAGAGATTTCGTCCTCCCAACCACAAGAATCGGACGCGGATTATTCGGTATGTCCCCTCTTTTGCTGCTTTGTTGCAGACCTAACCTTGGATGCCTACCAACAGTTATGTACCGTGTAGCGCCAACCGCAGGGCCTCAAAAGAGATGGTAAAATAGGGCCTTGCTCAAATCCCTCCTCACACCAAACCACCTAGGATCCGAATACAACTGCTCCGTTCAAGGGTTCCGAAAATCACTTGCGCAAGACTTTAACTTCCAAATAGGGAAAGCATCCCATCAGTCCATTCATAACACAGTATCATCCTTTCATTACTCAAGTGATCGAAAACCCAATACCACCCTAATTAAGTTTTCTGTGAAGTTAAATGTTTTAAATCAAGGTTAGACGAACTTAACAAGATAATAATATCCACATAAGCATGCATCATTAAGATGAAGAAGATAAAGAACACAACCATAACACATACAATACCATGCCAAGATATGATCATAAGCTAATAAGCATTTTCATGAACACAAGAGCATAAAACGCCCATGCACAACAAAATTTCCAGATTCAATATCACATAAGGATTAGAATGAAAAGGGCTATTTTAAATTTTTACCGGACTCGGCCTTCCTATGGCTCGTAGAGATTTTAATCTAGTTTCCAGAACATATTTCGGAAATGGGATAGCTTTTCTAGTTTTTTTGTTATTTAAGAAATACTCCAGCGCTGTCCAGATTCATCGACCGTTACGAAAATTTGATTTTCTTACAAACCGCTCACTGTTTTTCAATGAAACCAATTTTATTTGAAAGATAACTCCTTAAGGAAGATTTTGACATAAAATAGAGGTCCAGAATAATTTTCTACATTTTTCTAGAAATTTCAAAAGTTGGCTGCAAAAACAGATTCTAAGGTACAATACCCAAAACAAGAAGATTTGTGAGAAAAGAGATCCACTACGGGAAAATCTTCATTTCTTTTGTGATGAAAACATGCTCACTAACATATATTAAACTCATAAAATTTGCTTGAAGATGTGCCTTTGGAAAGTTTGAGAGATTGGTATGAAAAAGATAGTTTTGTACCGAAATGAGGGAAACTACAAGAGAGGTAGAATCATGGCTCAATCCTTATCATTTTTAACACAAGTAACTCATCAATAACACATCTGAAAACAATTTTTAGAACTCTTAAAAACATGTATTTGAAAAAGGAAAATGAAAGAGAAGGTTGTGTTGTGGCTTACTTGCTAGGCTTGCACAAGATGGCTCTCCTTTTCCTTCCTCTCCCTCTCAAGACTTCTCTCTTGCTCTCCTCTAGGCCAAAAGTGTGAGTGAGTGTGTGTTGTTTGTGTTTGCCATGCTAGGGGGTGGTGGTATTTACAGGCAAATTTTGGTGTAAAAAGACATAAAGGCCCACTAGTTGGAATTGGATGGAAAAGTTTGGATTTACTTGGAGTCTAATGGAATAGGGAGTGATTAGGGAACTTAATCATGGGATTAGACAATATCTAGTTGGTCTCTAGTTGGAGTGAAACTAGTGTTGGGAACAAAACCCTAGATTTAGGGGTACTAGGTGCTAGGGTTTCTAGAATGTCATTATTACAATTCTTGAAAATAGGCCCCTCACATCTTCCTAGAGTAGCCGGCCATTAGGAAGGGAGATAGGGCATTTTTTTTTTATTCAATTTAGGTACTAAGGACACATCTTCCAATGTATATATATATATAGATCTCAATTTGATTGATGGTACCTATAGTATAAAAGTACATGTACTAGTTTTTTGGGTAATTCTTAAATTTAAATAAAGAAGTGAGGGCTTGGAATTAAACTCATGTATTGGAACCTTACTTATATAGAATTGAATTAAATTAGGCTAAGGATCTTAATTCAGCTAGGATATTCCTGTTTTGATAAAAAAAAAATAATAATAATGCTAACCGACAAGATTCAAAATAATTCAAGGAACTGAGGGGCTTTAAAGATATAATTCAAACATTAGGGTTTTTAAAGAGAATACATTTTTCAGGGGCTTCACAACCTATCCCCCTTAAAACAATTTCATCCCCAAAATTCAACTACATACTGCCTTCGAAGAGTTCGGGATAGTTTGCCTTCACCCAATCCTGGCGTTCCCAAGTAGATTCCTCAATTCCCCGATGACGCCATAGCACTTTTACCAAGTGAACTGTTTTGCCTCTAAGGTTCTTCTCTCGACTATCTTGTATCGCTACCGGTCCTTCTTTAAATGTGACATCTTTGTCAAGACTGATTTCTTCCCATTTGAGGACGTGTGATAGGTCGGCGATGTATTTTCTCAACATAGATACATGGAAGACGTTGTGTATCCATGCTAACTGCGGGGGTAGAGCTAGTATGTATGCCACTTCGCCCACTCTTTCCAATACCTCAAAAGGCCCAATATATCGTGGTGACAGCTTCCCCTTTCTCCCAAAACGCACGACTCCACGTCTAGGTTGCACCTTTAGGAACACGTGGCTGCCTACTTCAAACATCAATGGCCTTTTCCTCCTATCTGCATAATTCTTTTGACGGTCTTGAGCAATCTTTAACCATTGTCGGATCAATTTGACCTTCTCAGTAGTTTCTAGAACAAGTTCAGGTCCGATCAGGTTTGCATCACCCACCTCAGTCCAACAAATTGGCGATCTACAAGGTCGTCCATATAATGCTTCAAAAGGCACCATAGCAATGCTAGCTTGGAAGCTGTTGTTATAGGTAAATTCAATTAAAGGTGGGTGTCGTTCCCAACTTCCTTGAAAATCCATTACACAAGCTCTCAACATATCTTCGAGTGTCTAGATGGTGCGTTCAGATTGTCCATCTGTTTGCGGGTGAAAGGCGGTGCTAAAACATAACTCAGTACCAAGAGCTTCCAGCAGACTTCCCCAAAATCGAGAGGTGAACCGTGGATCACGATCTGACACAATAGATACCGAAATTCCATGTAGTCGAATGATCTCCCCAATGTAGAACCTGCACATAGACTCTAAAGTGTCGGTTATCTTATAGGGTAAGAAATGTGCTGACTTGGTGAGGCGATCCACTATTACCTATATAGCATCGCGCCCTCTAGGTGTCTTAGGCAACCCTGTCACAAAGTCCATCGTCACATACTCCCACTTCCATTCGGCTATTGGTAGAGGTTGCAACATTCCTCCTGGTTTTTGATGTTCCGCCTTCACTTGTTGGCATGTTAGACATTTTGCTACAAATTTAGCCACCTCCTTCTTCATTCCATTCCACCAATACAGCCTCTTCAAATCTTGGTACATTTTAGTCCCTCATGGATGTACTGCAAATGTAGAATGATGACATTCCTTAAGCACCTTTTCTCTAAGCAACTCATCACTTGGTACAATTAATCTACCTTGGTATCTTAAACTCTCATCGGGGTGAATTGCCCAATCGGGCATTGGTTCTCCTGATTCCAAACGTCCCTTGATATAGGGTACCTCTTGATCGTGCTTCTGGGCCTCCATGATCTCATTCATCAACTTGGGCATCACCTTCTGTGCGGTAAGATATGCTTTTGTATCTTGAGATTCTACTTGGATTCTAAATTCACTGAGTGTCCTAACCATATCCCATTCTTTGACGGAAATTCTAGCCATCGTCCCCCTGCTCTTGCGACTTAGAGCATCTGCTACTACATTGGCTTTACCGGGATGATATGAGAGAGTGAACTGGAAATCCTCAAGATACTCCATCCATCGCCTCTGTCTCAAGTTAAGGTCCTTCTGTGTAAACAGATACTTCAAACTCTTGTGATCTGTGAAAATCTCAAATTGTTCCCCATACAGGTAATGTCGCCATTGCTTTAGGGCAAAAACTACGGCCGCTAATTCCAAGTCATGTGTTAGGTAGTTACGCTCATGAGGTTTCAACTGCCTGGATCCATACGCGACTACCTTTCCATTTTGCATGAGCACGCAACCTAACCCTTCTTTAGACGCATCGCAATACACAGTATACCCCACTTCTCGTTCTGGGATGGTCAAAATTGGCGCACTAGTTAACCTCTTCTTTAGCTCTTGGAAGGAATTTTCGCAAGCTTTGTCCCACTCATACTTTACTCCCTTTTGCGTCAAACGAGTCATTGGTTTAGCTAGTTTGGAGAAATCTTGGATGGACCTCCGGTAATAACTGGCCAATCCTACGAAACTACGGATTTCTGACACGGTTTTTGGTTGTCTCCAATCTAATACTGCCTCCACCTTGGTTGGATCCACCGCAATCCCATTTTACAACACTACATGCCCTAAGAATTTTACTTCATTCAACCAGAACTCACATTTGCTTGCCTTGGCATATAACCGATTATCCCTAAGAACTTGAAGGACAATCCTTAAATGTTGCTCATGCTCTTCTTCAGACCTTGAATATACCAAGATGTCATCAATGAACACTACTACAAACTGGTCAAGATATGGTCTAAAAATCTTATTCATTAGGCTTATGAATACTGCCGGTGCATTGGTTAGTCCGAAGGGCATTACTACAAACTCATAGTGGCCATATCTAGTACGAAAGGCAGTTTTTGGTATATCCTCCTCCTTGACTCGTAGTTGATGGTAACCTGACCTGAGATCTATCTTTGAATAGCACCTTGAGCCTCTAAGTTGGTCAAAAAGGTCATCAATCCTTGGGAGTGGGTATCGGTTCTTAATCGTGACTCGATTGAGTTGACGGTAATCGATGCATAGCCTTAATGACCCATCCTTCTTTTTAGCAAACAACACGGGTGCTCCCCATGGTGAAGTACTTGGCCTAATGAATCCTTTCTCGAGCAATTCCTGTAGTTGTGTCTTTAATTCTCGTAATTCTGCGGGTGCCATGCGATACGGGGCCATGGATATTGGGGTAGTTCCAGGTTGTAGCTCAATACTAAAGTCTACTTCCCAGGTTGGTGGAAATCCTGGTAATTCCGTAGGAAATACATCTGCATATTCGCATACTACGCGCGAAAGTTCTAATTCTCCTTGGCCCTCCTCATTTAAAATCAAACTTGCTATCCTACCCGCAAGTTGATCGCGCCACTACGTCCTACATTTTGTTGAAGCCATGGGGTCTTGTCTATCCCCCTTAAACTGGAAACGTGTTCCGTCATGCGTATGACTATTACTTTCCTCTAATGGCAGTCGATCACCGCTCGGTGGGAAGACAACCAGTCCATGCACAAAATGATATCGCAGTCTAACATTTCCATGACACGAAGGTCACAAGTTAAGTGTAGGTTCGACATTCCTATTTGACAGTCCTTACAGATCAATCTTATCCGAACGCATCCTCCCATAGGTGAGATTACATCTAAGGCAGTTTCTAAGGGTTCTCCTACCAGTTCTAATGATTTAGCACAAGCAGAGGATATAAAAGAATGTGATGCACCAGTATCAAATAAAACATGCACCCAAGAATTGTATAGCACTAAATTACCCTCAATTACAGATGGGTCTGCTTCTTCCTCTTGCAAGGCAAAGACTCTGTCGGTTGCCTTCTGGTTGCCACTAGTCTTGGCGTTCTGAGTTCCTCCACTCTTCTGGTGCTGCTACCCTGTAGATCCTGTCTTGTTCATCTAAGGCTTCTGCCCACGTAATGCATGGGCATTTGCTCCGGAACCTCCTCCTTGGTACCCAGATGGAGGGAGTTGGGGGCATTCGCTCTTTTTGTGCCCTAATTGTTGGCAATGAAAGCACTGGAGTTGTCCTGCAGGCCTTTGTTGATAGCCTCCCCTCTGGATTTGTTGTTGTGGTTGCTGCCGTTGCTGTTGTGGTTGTGGTCTGGAGTAGGGCTTTGAGGCCATGTTTCCTTTCTGGTTCCTCTGAGGTCCAATAGACGCCTGACTCCCTCTCCGCTTGTTCCAAGCCTTTCTAGCATGGGTTACTTCCCTTTCAGATTCTAATGTCATTTCCAGCACCTCGGCATATGAGTGGAGTCGTTGCGGAATAACTCTTCCCCTGATTGTAAGGTCAAATCCCCACTCGAACATCCTTGCTTTCTCTTCATCATTTGCTACAAATCTAGTTGCGTAACAGGCTAACTCTTCAAATTTTGCAGCATACTGGGTCACGGTCATATTTCCTTGTTCCAAGTTTTGGAATTCCTTGACTCGTTCTCGGCAGACCGTATTTGGGAAATATTTATTTAGGAACAGGTCCCTGAACTGGTTCCATGATAGGCTCGCTACGTCACAAGTATTCTTGATTAACTCCCACCAGTGGTTAGCCTCATCATCAAGCTCGAATACTACCAAAGCTATTCTATCAATGGCCTCGGTTATGCCCATGGTGTCTAGCATTCTCTCTATCTGCCGAAGCCAATTTTCAGCTACCTTTGGGTGCGGTACACCTGCGAACTTTAGGGGCCTCTGTTTTCGAAATTCAGAAAAGAATCGAGTCCTCTCATTCTGCAGATTGTTCCTTACTTGCCCTAGTTTTTCCGAAATTTGATGACCTAGGTTATTGGGGATGTCAGCCTCTGCAGGGACAAGTTCGTGTGGGTTTCTGGGACGATTCCGTGCATTGTTGCTGGTTTCGATATAGCTTTTAGCTCGCATGTCCACCATTCTGTTCATGGCACGTGGTGAGTTGGTTTCCAGTTTTAGAGAATCTTACTACTCAGATTTGAAATAAAGGTTCAGTTTCCTTAGGGTGTACTAAAGCAAGTAACAGTCAACAACATAGATCAACACATCATTCATATATTATAATAGGCATCATTACAAAAGGGCTCCTAAATCGGAGTTACATCCAAAGGGCATCTACGCATTACAAAGTTCAGGCTATCTTATTCTAAGGATCCCCATCAGCGGATCTTACAAAAGTCTAGTTTTACTATTCCTCGAACTACTTCTCGTTTCCCGACCAATCAAAGTCTTCTTTTGGGTCTTCATCAACAGAGTCAGTTGCTTGGTCCGGAGAGCGGGGGGTGTACATTAGCGAGGGGGGATTATGTTCAGATGACACCTCTATAGGGTAGGCTTGGGTTGCCCCTTGCTGTTCGGGTGGCTGCTTCATATCCATTGGTTGATTGTTGTCTGGCCCCTGATAACAAGATTCGTAGCTTTCAGCCTGAGTCGGTGGTCGGTGGTATGCTATGGTGGTCAAAGCTCGGTGTATCAAGGAGTCCATCCTCTGATCATCTTGCTCCATTCAGATCGCCTTCTTCGCTGCCCGTCTTAAAAATTGTAGGCGGCGCCGTACCAGGGACCTCTTCTGCTCCCTCATATAGCAAGAGTACTCCGTTTCCACCTTATATATCTCTGTTTTGATCATTTCCTCGGTGGCACTCACACAGCGTCGGTAGCTAAAGTAGGGGCTGACAGACATGGCCCTCCTTCCTTGCATACGAAAAGTACCCCACGAGTCGAGACTGACGCCGTGTCCTGGATAGTCTCCCGATGACATCCTAAGGTGGAAAAGATTTTTATTTGTTAGTCTTCTTTAAATATAATAGCGTGATAGAATAAAATAAGATAAAGGGGTAAGGGCTTCTAGAGTCGCATATTGCATTGCGCAGGTTAAAGGTTGAACCCAGGCTCTGATACCAAGTTGTGACGCCCCGACTCTACACTATTGGTTGCAGTCAAGGGAGAGTCACTAATGAGTCCTATGGCCAATAACCAAGTAAGATCCTAGATCGCCGGAGGAGTCAAATTAGCCTCCCTTCTAAGTCCGGCTTTCTTAGGCAGCGCACTACCCTTTTAACAGATCTTAAAAGGTATTGACACAAGGTCTCATAAGCAACGATAAGGTGTATACATATATATATATAATATAAATACATAACAACCACAAATATCCTTAATTTCAAAAGCTTGTTCCATTACATTACATCCCAAAAAGAAAACTTAAATCTTCAGATGAGTCTTACAAAATATCAAAAGGGAAATTTTTAACTTTTCTAAGATAGCCAAAAGTCTTCGAAGGTTTCAGGCTCGTCGTCTCCAGCTATAAGCTCCTCTTTGGCACCTGGCATGATACGCCGTGAGCTTTGAATGCCCAGTAAACACACACACACACACACCCCGTCCCTTTTTCTCCAATCCAATACACAATCACAAAATGACAGCAAGTAGTAAAGCATGATACTCAACTAAATAAATAAATGGTTACAAGGTTAGACGTTAGTAAACTAGAAATCCCCCAAAGAGATTTCGTCCTCCCAACCACAAGAATCGGACGCGGATTATTCGGTATGCCCCCTCTTTTGCTACTTTGTTGCAGACCTAACCTCGGAGGCCTACCAACGGTTATGTACCGTGTAGCGCCAACCGCAGGGCCTCAAAAGAGACGGTAAAATAAGGCCTTGCCCAAATCCCTTCTCACACCAAACCACCTAGGGTCCGAATACAACCGCTCCGTTCAAGGGTTCCGAAAATCACTTGCGCAAGACTTTAACTTCCAAATAGGGAAAGCATCCCATCAGTCCATTCATAACACAGTATCATCCTTTCATTACTCAAGTGATCGAAAACCCAATACCACCCCAATTAAGTTTTCCATGGAGTTAAATGTTTTAAATCAAGGTTAGACGAACTTAACAAGATAATAATATCCACATAAGCATGCATCATTAAGATGAAGAAGATAAAGAACACAACCATAACACATACAATACCATGCCAAGATATGATCATAAGCTAATAAGCATTTTCATGAACACAAGAGCATAAAACACCCATGCACAACAGAATTTCCAGATTCAATATCACATAAGGATTAGAATGAAAAGGGCTATTTTAAATTTTTAACGGGCTCGGCCTTCCTATGGCTCGTAGAGATTTTAATCTAGTTTCCAGAACATATTTCGGAAATGGGATAGCTTTTCTAGTTTTTTTGTTATTTAAGAAATACTCCAGCGCTGTCCAGATTCGTCGACCGTTACGAAAATTTGATTTTCTTACAAACCGCTCACTGTTTTTCAATGAAACCAATTTTATTTGAAAGATAACTCCTTAAGGAAGATTTTGACATAAAATAGAGGTCTAGAATAATTTTCTACATTTTTCTAGAAATTTCGAAAGTTGGCTGCAAAAACAGATTCTAAGGTACAATACCCAAAACAAGAAGATTTGTGAGAAAAGAGATCCACTACAGGAAAATTTTCATTTCTTTTGTGATGAATACATGCTAACTAACATATATTAAACTCATAAAATTTTCTTGAAGATGTGCCTTTGGAAAGTTTGAGAGATTAGTATGAAAAAGATAGTTTTGTACCGAAATGAGGGAAACTACAAGGGAGGTAGAATCATGGCTCAATTCTTATCATTTTTAACACAAGTAACTCATCAATAACACATCTGAAAACAATGTTTAGAACTCTTAAGAACATGTATTTGAAAAAGGAAAATGAAAGAGAAGGTTGTGTTGTGGCTTACTTGCTAGGCTTGCACAAGATGGCTCTCCTCTTCCTTCCTCTCCCTCTCAAGACTTCTCTCTTGCTCTCCTCTAGGCCAAAAGTGTGAGTGAGTGTGTGTTGTTTGTGTTTTCCATGCTAGGGGGTGGTGGTATTTATAAGCAAATTTTGGTGTAAAAAGACATAAAGGCCCACTAGTTGGAATTGGATGAAAAAGTTTGGATTTACTTGGAGTCTAATGGAATAGGGAGTGATTAGGAAACTTAATCATGGGATTAGACAATATCTAGTTGGTCTCTAGTTGGAGTGAAACTAGTGTTGGGAACAAAACCCTAGATTTAGGGGTACTAGGTGCTAGGGTTTCTAGAATGTCATTATTACAATTCTTGAAAATAGGCCCCTCACATCTTCCTAGGGTGGCCGGCCATTAGGAAGGGAGATGGGGCATTTTTTTTTATTCAATTTAGGTACTAGGGGACACATCTCCCAATGTATATATATATATATAGATCTCAATTTGATTGATGGTACCTATAGTATAAAAGTACATGTACTAGTTTTTTGGGTAATTCTTGAATTTAAATAAAGAAGTAAGGGCTTGGAATTAAACTCATGTATTGGAACCTTACTTATGTAGAATTAAATTAAATTAGGCTAAGGAACTTAATTCAGCTAGGATATTCCTGTTTTGATAAAAATAAAAAAAATAATAATGCTAACCGATAAGATTCGAAATAATTCAAGGAACTGAGGGGCTTTAAGGAAATAATTCAAACATTAGGGTTTTTAAAGAGAATTCATTTTTCAGGGGCTTCACACAAACGATAAGCTACCTCCCCAATTCGCTCTAGAATCTCAAAAGGCCCAATAAATCTGTGAGACAACTTCTCGCTCTTCCCAAATCTCATCAAACCCCGTTTCGACAATATTTTCGAAAACACATGATTCCCCACCTCAAAAGACAAAGGCTTCCTCCTACGGTCAGTATAACTTTTCTAGCAACTCTGAGTCGAAACCAACCTCTTATGAATAACCGCAATCTACTCTGTAGTTTCCCAAACTAACTCTGGACCTAACATAGGTGCAACACCCACCTCGGCTCAACACATAAGAGATCTACACGGTCGGCCATACAAGGCCTCAAAATGTACCATACCAAAGCATGCTTGGTTATCATTTTTCAAAAACACTTTTCAAAAAATTCTACTTTCTTATTTTCCGTATTTTTTTGTTTTTACTGAATTTTTTTAATATTTTGAGCAATTTTTTTAATTTTTCGACATACCTAACATAAATATACCTAGAAAATAAAAAAAAATTTGAAAAAAAACCTTTTAAAAATTCACTTAATTCCAAAAATACAAAAAAAAAATACAAGAATTCAGTATATTTTTTGCATTTTTATGTATTTATTAATTTTTAAAAATATTTTTTCACAAATTTTTTAATTTTTAGATACATCTAAGTAAGGTGCATCTAAAAAAGTAAAAAAAAATGTTTAAAATTTCAAAAATATTCACTAAAAACAAAAAAACACGAAAACCAAAAAACTCAATTTTCAAAAAACTTAATTCAAAAAACTCAAACCAAACACATTTGTAGGCAAATTCCACCAAGGGCAAATGCCTCTCCCATGACCCCTTAAAATCAAGAACCCAAGCCCGAAGCATGTCCTCTAAGATCTAAATGGTGCGCTCGTGTGACAATCGAGGCATACATCGCATTTATGCATCTAATTATGTTAAGAAACATCTTCATCTCATTGACATAATGCATATGGTATGTTTCCTAAATAGAGATTGTGAAATTAAGTAGGAAACTTTGAAGAGTTCTAAAGTGGAAAGCCTTAGTATATCATGGAAAGTTAGGGAGGTTACTTGAATTGGTAATTTGAACATTTAGGTAATTTAGAAAACTTTAAGTGATGAGCTTAATGGGCTTAGCCTAATGAATAGAGCCTGATGGGTACTTAATCAAAAATTAAGTAGGATTAGTGAAAATTAAACAAGATTAGTTTGAGTCTAAGTCAGATTAATTAGACTAAACTAGATTAGGATTATGACATGGTTAATTAGAATAAAGCTTGATTAATTAGACTAACAAGGTAATTAGTAACTAAACTAATCATGTTGTACAAAAGAGAAGGAAGTAGAAAGATGGAGAGGAATTGAGAGAGTTAAGAGTCTTGAGAGCTCAAGAGAAAAAGAAGGAGAAAATGAAGAGAAAAAGAAAGGAAAAATCAAAGGAAGCTAGAAATCAAGCCAAGAAATCCAAAGGAAATGAGGTAGAGTATCCAATCCTTTTTCATGATATGTAATCATAATATAACTAGGAATTCATATAAGATAGGTTTTGAAAGGATTAAATGAGAGGAAAATGGAAAAGAATGAAAGCTAGGAAAAGGTTTGATGCGTGGATACCAAGAACACGTTTTGAGTTATTTTATTATAGATTTGAGCTATAGAAGTGTTAAGTCATAAGTTTAAACAAATTCCTTATACTTAGGAACCCTTAAACCTTGCTTTGAAAGATTGACAATGAAGAGGTGCTAGAAAGTTAGAAAAGATATGAATTTTGAATAAATCCTATCTTTTGATTGTTTTTATCTCAAACTCATTTGTATGAAGGAGTTTTTATTCATTATGCATCATAAGCATGTGTTTATGGACCTTGTATATCATAATTGGGAGTTGAAAATGCAAAAATATCTAGGTAGAATAGCCTAGAACAGATTAGGTTCGCGAACTGCAAATTCTGCTCTGCAGACCACCGCTCAAGCGATAGAAAGACTGCTCGAGTATACTAAGCCAACTTTCAGCATTTTGTTTTTGCAGGCCTGAACTTCTGGGAGCCTTGTTTTGGGGCTCGAGCCACCCTATAACTGCTCGAGCAAACTTCCTTTATGTAAGCCCATCGCTCAAGCGCTGAGATGACCGCACGAGCGATCTTTCCAGTCCAGCCTAACCCAACCCAACCCAACCCAAATTTGACAAACACTCTTATGTTCATATTTTGTTCCCATCTTTCTTTTAAGCCTTTTTATGTGTGTATCATGGTCAGTTGAAGATTAAATATAATTAGAAACCGATTAAAGTCAAGTTTAATTAGGAACGAAGAACTAAGAAAAGAGAGCTAATCATTTTGTTTGTGTTTCATCAATATTTGCATTTATATTATGTAGGTCAAGCCGTAAGGAGGTTAAGTCAAACAAGAGCCATCTGTAAGTAATATTATTGTAACGTTATATTCAAAAATTATTTTAGAAAGCTTTTTATTATGCAATGGTTTATGAATTCTATTTTATATCTAAGTGAATGAATGTCCTCTATTTTGTTTAAAGTTATCAATTGCATCCTTAGATAGTCTCAGTCATTTGAGGGGTAGTCTAAATAGACCATGACTTTATTTGAGCTTTATCACCACCGAAGTGTGGATTGTCTAATCATACACAAGTCGATTATTCCATTAAGAAGCTCTTTGGATGCACCATTTATCACGTAATGCTTGTGTACAGAATGAAATGTGAAATCCTTTGCGAATGCTATATGGAATTTGTTCATTCACCACCTTACTATAGTATTATTCACTGGGCTTGGCTCTTCTTTTATATATATATATATATGTAGGTGATCAAGAAGAGGAGCACCGTTAGTGGTCGTGGACCTAACATGGAGTTGTTTTCTTTATTTTCTTCTTTTGTTTACTTTTAGTCCTTCTAGAGGATAGGAATGGAAATTAAAATTGATTTACATGAACAAGGAAGGGTGTTAGGCACTATCTCAGCCCAACAAGCTATAGTTAAGGAAATTAAACAGAGACAAATGGAAGATAAATTCTTAAAGTTTGTGGTGAGATGGAATCAAGACCAAGACAAGGGTTTGTTGTGGAGGCTCAAGTGCGAAAATTCAGAAATAGATTGTGTGTTTCTGATATACCAAAAGTAAAAAAAGAAGATTATGGAGGAAGCTCACAATTCCAAATTTGTTATGCACTCGGGGACACTCAAAATGTATCAACACCTCAAACAAATTTATTGGTGGCCAAATATGAAGAAAGACATTGCGGAGTTTATCTCTCGTTGCCTATCCTGCCAGCAAGTCAAAGCGGAGCATCAGAAGCCAGCAGGTTTACTCCAACCTTTACCAATTCCATAATGGAAATGATATACTGTGGACTTTGTGACCGGCCTACCTCGTACACCTAGAGGTATGGATTCCATTTGGGTAATTGTAGATAGGTTGACCAAATCTACTCATTTTCTAACTGTTAAATCTATTTATAATGCAAATGAACTTGCTACAATACACATAGATGAGATTGTTAAATTGTATGGCATACTTGTTTCTATTATTTCGGATAGAGATTCAAAGTTTATATCTAGATTGTGGAAAAGCTTGCAAATAGCAATGGGAATAGAATTGATATTCAATATTGCCTTCCATCCTCAGACAAATGGACAATCGGAAAGAACGATACAAACATTGGGGGATATGCTTCAGTTATGTGCCTTAGATTTTTAAGGTAGTTGGGAAACTCATTTTCCATTAGCGGAATTTGCTTACAACAATAGTTTTCAAGTTAGCATCAGCGTGGCACCTTACGAGACATTATATGGAAGGAAATGTATAACACCTATTTGTTGGTCTGAGGTAGGAGACAAAGCACTATTGGGGCCAAAAAATTGTACAAGTCACCACCGACAACATCAAAGTTATCCAACAATGACTCTAGACTACTCAATCCAGCCAGAAAAGTTATGCAAATTTGCGGAGGAGATATTTCAAGTTCGATGTTAGAGACCACGTGTTCTTGAGGGCTACTCCAATGAAAGGCCAATCTCGTTTTGTGAAAAGGGGTAAATTGGCACCTCGCTATATTGGACCTTTCCAAATTTTAGAGAAAATTGGACCAATGGCTTATCGCTTAGCACTACTACCAAGAATGGAACAAATTCACAATGTGTTCCATATATCTATGTTGAGAGGGTATATTCAAGATCAATTCCATGTTATTGACCATCACCGACTAGCTATTGACGAAAACCTGGAATATGAAGAACAACCAATTCAAATTGTGAATTGTCAAGTCAAGCGATTGACGAACAAACTCATAACGTTGGTAAAGGTCGAATGGAATGATCATTATAGACAAGGAGCCACCTGGGAAATAAAGGAGGATATAAAGGAAAGGTATCCGGAGTTATTTCCTTGGTAAGGTAAGTCAAGTTTGGAGGACCAAACTTATTAAGGCAGGAAGATTGTGAGAGTCAAGGCATACATCAAATTTATGCATCTAATTATGTTAAGAAACATCTTCATTTCATTGGCATAATGCATATGGTATGTTTGCTAAGTAGATATTGTGAAATTATGCAGGAAACTTAGGAGACTTTGAAGAGTTTTAAAGTGGGAAGCCTTAGTATATGATGGAAAGTTAGGGAGGTTACTTGAATTCGTAATTTGAACATTTAGGTAATTTAGAAAACCTTAAGTGAGGCGCTTAATGGACTTAGTCTAATGAATAGAGCCTTATGGGTACTTGATCAAAAATTAAGTAGGATCAGTAAAAATTAAACAAGATTAGTTTGAGCCTAAGTGAGATTAATTAGACTAAACTAGATTAGGATTATGACATGGTAAATTAGAACAAAGCTTGATTAATTGGACTAACAAGGTAATTAGTAACTAAACTAATCATGTAGTATAAAAGCGAAGGAAGTAGAAAGATGGAGAGGAATTGAAAGAGTTGAAAGTCTTGAGAGCTCAAGAGGGGGGAAAAAAATAAAAATAAATAAAGGAGAAAATGAAGAGAAAAGGAAAGGAAAAATCAAAGGAAGCCAAAAATCAAGCCAAGAAATCCAAAGGAAATCACAAATAGGTAGGGAATCCAATCCTTTTTCATAATATGTAATCATAATATAACTAGGAATTCATGTAAGATAGGTTTTGAAAGCATTAAATGAGAGGAAAATGGAAAAGAATGAAAGCTACGAAAAGGTTTGATGAATGGATGCCAAGAACATGTTTTGAGTTGTTTTATTATATATTTGAGCTATAGGAATGTTAAGTCATAAGTTTACACAAATTCT
Source organism: Camellia granthamiana (assembly GCA_036172215.1). Lineage (NCBI taxonomy): Eukaryota > Viridiplantae > Streptophyta > Magnoliopsida > Ericales > Theaceae > Camellia > Camellia granthamiana. The sequence continues at coordinate 113,660,273 of CM069903.1, forward strand.
TTATACTTATGAACCCTTAAATCTTGCTTTGGAAGATCGAAAATGAAGAGGTGCTGGAAAGTTAGAAAAAAGATATGAATTTTGAATAAATCCTAGCTTTTGATTGTTTTTATCTCAAAATCATTCATATGAAGGAGTTTTTATTCATTATGCATCATAAGTGTGTGTTTATGGAAATTGTATATCATAATTGGGAGTTGAAAATGCAGAAAAATCCAGGTAGAACAGCCTAGAATAGAGCAGGTTCGCGAACAGCAAATTCTGCTCTGCAGACCACCGCTCAAGCAGTGGAAACACCGCTAGAGTGGACTAAGCCAACTTCTAGCATTTTGTTTTTGTAGGCTTGAACTTCTAGGAGCCTTGTTTTTATGCTCGAGCCATCCTATAACCGCTCAAGTGAACTTCCTTTATGTAAGCCCACCGCGCGAGTGCTGAGATAATCACTCGAGCGGTCTGTCCAGCCCAGCCCAAATTTGACAAACACTCTTATGTTCATATTTTCTTTCCTTTTTCTTTTAAGCTTTTTTATGCATGTATTATGGTCAATTGAAGGTTAAATATAATTAGAAACTGATTAAAGTCATGTTAATTAGGAACGAAGAACTAAGAAAAAAGTGCTAATCATTTTGTTTGTGTTTTATCAATATTTGCATTTGTATTATGTAGGTCAAGCCTTGAGGGGGTTAACTCGAACACGAGCCATCTGGGAGTAATATTATTGTAACGTTGTATTCAAAAATTGTTATTAGAAAGCTTGTTATTATGCAATGGTTTATGAATTCTATTTTATATCTAAGTGAACGAATGTCCTCTATTTTGTTTAAAGTTATCAATGGCATCCTTAGATAGTCCCAGTCATTTGAGGGACAGTCTAAATATACCATGACTTTATTCGAGCTCCATCGCCACTGAAGTATGGATTGTCTAATCGTACCCAGGTTGATTATTCCATTAAGAGGCTTTTTGGATGTACCATTTTTCACGTAATGCTTGCCCACAAAATGAAATTTGAAATGCTTTGCGAATGCTATGTGGAATTTAATCATCCCCCACCTTACTATAGTATTATTCACTGGGCTTGGCTTATTCTTATATATATATATATATATATATGCAGGTGATCAAGAAGATGAGCACTGTTAGTGGTCGTGGACCTGACATGGAGTTCTTTTCTTTATTTTCTTCTTTTGTTTTCGTTTTGTCCTTCTGGATGATAGTTTTGAGGGTTGAACTTCTGGAGAAGTACATCTGGAGTACTGTGTAATAGACGAGTACCCATTAGAGTAAAAGGGAAGTTCTATAGAACGGTCATTAGACCAGCGATGTTGCATGGGATGAAATGTTAGGCAACTAAGAAACAACATATAGATAAAATGAGTGTTGCTATGATGAGGATACTAAGGTGGATATGTGGCAAGACTAGAGAAGACAGAGTTAGGAATGAGTATATTCGAGAATGAGTAGGAGTAGGAGTAGTAGCGATAGAAGATAAGTTAAGAGAGACTATATTAAGATGGTTTAGTCATATACAATGGAGACCAACAGAGGCAGTAATGAAGAGATGCGATATAGTGACAGTAGATGGTAGTGTTGGGGGAAGAGATAGACCTCGATTGACGTGGACTAGTATAGTAAATAGAGATATGAATCTCCTTAATTTGACTAACAAAATGGCCTTGGGTAAAGTCGAGTGGAGAAGAAGGATTCGTGCAACCAACCCCATTTGATGGGACTTAAGGCTTGGTTTGGTTTGGTTTGGTTTGGTTTGGTTTATGCACTACTCTATGGACTTAATGATTAATTAATGACTTTCGTTGTTAGCCCTACATCTATATGCATTAGTCTTTTATGGTTTTGTTAAGGTAGGCCTTTGGTAATTAGGGATTACTGGCTGATCACCACTTCATCCTATAGGGGCGGGTTGGGGTCGTGACAGCTCAAACTGTCTATCAATCTGAAGATGACAGGCGGTAGTAAAGGTCAACTTAGTGCCCAAGGCTCCCTGTTGGCTCTACCACAACCGAGCTATAAAATGTGGATCCCTATCTGAAACAATAGTCACCGGAACCCCATAAAGTCACTAAATCTCTAACACACAGGTCGGCAAGGTAGTCTACTGAGTCACTCGTGCGCATGGGTACAAAATGTGTGGATCTGGTTAACCGATCGACTACTACCCATACCGCGTCATTACCCCCATTGAGTCATCGGAAGACCTACAACAAAATCTATCGTGACATGCTCCCACTTTTACTCGACTATAGGTAAGGGTTGCAACAACCCTGCTGGTCGTTGATGTTTAACCTTCACTTATTGACAAGTAAGGCACCAAGAAACAAACAAGGATTCATCTCTTTTCATCCCCGCTCACCATAGCTGGTGACTAAGGTCGTGATACATCTTTGTGCCTCCCGGGTGTACTGCAAGGCATGAATGATGGAACTCTCGGAGTACCTCTTCTCTACAAGATTCTGGCACAAAAAGGCGATCTAGGTACCTCACACTTGAGTCAGAATAAACGTTCAAACCCTTCTCTACCTTCCCACTAGATATCTTTTCCCAAATTGATTCCACTCCGCGGTCATCCTATTGTTCTTCTAAAACTCAGCTCACTAGAATAGGCTGTGCAACTATAGCGAACAAAACAGCTGACTCAACGAACTCGCCAAGATGTAAGTCAAAATCGCCCACTACACCCAACATCTCACATTCCCAGATGGCGATACTAGCTACACTGCTTACAGATTTCCTACTCAAAGCGTCAGCTACTACATTGGCCTTTCCCAAATGATAATGTAACTCGAAATCATAATCTTCCATAAATTTCATCCACCTTCTCTATCTCAAATTCAAGTATTTCTATGAAAATAAATACTTCAAACTCTTATAATTGGAAAACGCCTCAAATCTCTCCCTGTATAAGTAATGCCTTTAGATTTTTAAGGCAAAAATCGCTACAGCTAACTCTAGGTCATGAGTGGGATAATTTCTCTCATGTTTTTTCAACTATCGTGAACCATATGCTACCACCTTCCCTTCTTGCATCAATAAACATCCCAAACCTTCCCAAGACGCATTATAATAAACTTAATAACTCAAACCCCTCTCCGAAATAATCAAAACTGGAGCAGTAGTGAGTCTAACCTTAAGTTCTTGGAATGACTTTTTGCAAGTCTCACTCCACACAAATTTAATTCCCTTCCTTAGCAATCTAGTCAATGGGGAGGCCAATCTAGAGAAATCCTTCACAAAACGCCAATAATATCCGGCTAAGCCTAAGAAACTCTAAATCTCAAAGGCATTCTTAGGTTATTCCCAATCTTGCACTACGTCTATCTTACATGAATCCACGGTCACCCCTTCCCCGGTCACCACATGGCCTAAAAACTTAACTTCGTTGTGCCAAAACTCACACTTCCCAAACTTAGCATATAACCAATGTGTTTTAAGCAACTCAAGTACAGTCCCCAAGTCTTCCTCATGCTCCTCCTCGAAAGGTGAGTAGACTAAGATGTCATCGACGAAGATAACTATGAATCGATCAAAGAACTCGAGAAAGACTTGGTTCATCAAGTCCATGAACGAAGTCGGCTCATTGGTCAACCTAAAAAGCATCACTAAGGACTCGTAATGGCTATACTGCGTACGGAATGTCATTTTTTGAATATCCTCCTCCTTCCCTCAACTGGTTATACCCCGATCTCAAATCAATTTTTGAAAAACAACGAGACCCTTTCAACTGGTCAAACAAATCATCTATTCGAGATAATGGGTACTCGTTCTTAATAGCTACCCAGTTCAACTTCCAGTAATCGATGCACAGGAACAAGTGCTATCTTTCTTCTTAGCAAAGAGAGTAGGTGCTCCCCAAGGTGATGTACTAGAATGAATGAAGCCCTTATCTAACAAATCTTGAAATTGCACCTTTAACTCACAGAACTTAGCTGGTGTAAACCTATATGATGCCATGGAGATCAGAGTCGTGCCTGGCGCTAAGTCAATTGAGAACTCAATCTTTCTATATAGTGGCAACTCTGTGAGATCCTCCGAAAAACAACTGGATATTCTTGAACTACTCTAAACAATTCATCTTGAATCATACTACTCTCATTAGCTACTGTGATGGCAAAAAGAAAACTCAACTCTCCTTGACCCTTAAGGTCATACAAGGGAGGAGTAAGACTATCACCCCAGTCACACATAAAATAGAAGCACTCTCTTGATGGCATACACACCAATACCCTTCCACGATGGCAATCTATCAAAGCCTGGTAATGAGTCAACCAATCTATACCCAAGATTACGTCAAAAGCATACATAACAAGAATAATAAAATCGAAAGAGAGTCTATAATCTGCAACCTCAATCTCACAGGAGCAGCATACTTGACCCAAAGTCACTCTACCCCCAACAGAGAAAACTCCAACAATTCAAACTCTAAACCCAAAGTGGATGCAAAAGAAGACGATATGAATGAATGAGATGCACCAATATCAATCAACACATTGGCAATAGAGTTTAACAATAAAAAGTTACCTCTCACTACAGAAGATGTTAGTAACTAATCCGGTGTGGTAACATCATATACACGCCCTAAAGGCCTCTGATCTACCTGCTCACCCTTCGGAGCATAAGATTGATATATGGATTAAGCCAAAATAGCTCCCTAATTAGCCCTCGAGACGTATGCTGGCTGATGGCTCTGTGTCTACCTAAAGCCAGACACAGCAAATGTGCCACTAGACTGAAGGCAAAAAACCTCCTCAGGTGTCCCAACTATCCACATTAATAATAGGTAGGTGGTTGACCCCTCCCTTGACTCTAGCTCTAAGGACAAGCCAAAGACGATGCTGACCGTTGCCCTCCTCCTCTCTGCGGGCAAACTGAAGATTTGTGGCCTAACTAACCACACTTGAAACAAGTGAACCCACTCTGATTACCTTTCCCCGAACCTGAACTCAATATGGGAAAGGTGGATCTAAACTGTGTACCTTGACTGGTGTGGAGTGGAACCCTTTTGCCATTTGTTGTCTAGTGCATCCCTCTAAACATCTTGAGACCTCTTCTTGAAGCCCCTCATCCACTCCTCCTCTGCTTGGATCACAGTCTCTAAGTGGGCTACCGACTCCACAAGACGACCATAATCCCAAATCATGGACCCAACTACCTTGAAAAGAGCCTGGTCCTCAGCCACTTTTCAAACTCGATGCAATGTCGTTCTTCCGTCGCCACAAGTGCAGGTGCAAACCTCGATAAACTAATGAAAGCCACCTCAAACTCAGCTACCAGCATATTTAGCTACTTGAGCTTCAGAAACTAATCTCTTAACTTCTCTCTAGCAATAGGTGGAAAAAAACTTATCCTAGAAGGCATTGACAAAAGCTTCCCAAGTCACCCTAATACACCCTCACGCGTACTTCCACCACTGACCCGCATCTCTCTTCAGTTGGAAAGATGCCAAGGTCACCCTCAAACCATCGTCCTTGATGCCAAGCATCTCGAACGTCTTCATCATTTGTGCAAGCCATTCGTCAACCTTTAGTGGCTCTTTTGGATTCTCTAAAAACTCATCTGGATTCAACCGGAAGAACTCCCTCTTCAAAAAAGATGGCCATGTTTCTGCAATATGGGCCTGGACTTGATTCTCAATCCTGAGAATGTCCATGGATTCCTGTAATACTCCTGCTATTTCGAGGGCTAAGGCGTCCATGGCTTGCTAACCTGCTCTCTTGGCCACGTTAGCCTGACCAACTCTTTCCTCTTATGCCAGAATTTTATCCAGTATAGGCACCTCCTGCTACCTAGGCCTGTCACGTCTACCACCACCATGTCCTCATCCTAACATTCTAATAAAGGTAACACAATAGTTTAACACATTTATAAATGTGCCAATACTAACTCACTTACGTCCTAATACAGTGGACAACAATTAATTCATTCTACATAAGTACCGAGCCACATAATCACAAACGAATTTCCTTTCCAGATAACTAATTGTTCCGTAACATTGCTAGAGTTTCTGCTAGATTAAGTAGTGATAAAGTGCTCTTCTAATAGTACTTCTAGAAATTCATAGATCTAATTGATATCTTAGAAACCAAATATCATACTCATCTAGTCACATAAACATGTTATCACATAGCATACCATGTCTACTTCTAATATTATCTAGCGAGATAAACCCATTGTGGTAAAAATCACATCCCACAATCCCAAAATATTCAAACCCGGTAATTCTAATACCAGGTTATAACACCCCAAAATAATAACAACAACCCATCTCATGATAATTAAAAGAAAACGTAACATGTGACATAATAACCTTTCATTTATCTTCTTTTACCATACAAAAGATGACATGTGAGTATACATTCATAAATCCTAGGTCCTTAATCTATAGCATATGCCACATGTGATCGAACTGAAATAAAAGGTTATCCAGATAAGTAATGCCCTAATGGCTACATCTTTCCAAGATAATACTTGGGTACAACAAAAGTGAGATAAACTCAATACAGTTAAAGCCCATAGCTTATACAAAAATAATTACATCAAAGAAAATAAAAGAAGCTCTTGGCTCCAAGTCCTCCAAGCTATGTCCTTGGTGGAGGCATATCATCAGCATCTGAAAGTTGTTTTCCACGTAGAGTGAGCTAAAGCCTAGTAGAGATACTTTAACATAATTTATAAAACTTAACGAAGTTATGAGGTGAATGCACATGCATGCCATTTACCAAATGTTTTTCCCTTTCCATTTCAAAACAATGCAATGCCAAGATTATATATCAATTCATAAAAATATCATTTTATATTAGAAAATAGGGTAGTAAATACAAAACACTAGGAATCTCTAGATACGTGTCTGCCAGTAGGCTGTACAAGTACTACCAAAGCCATTTTACCGGTACTAACCGGAAGGATCGACAACTAACTGCGCAGGTTTCTGCACTTTCACCAAGGATACACAGGCCAACAATATAAACCACAACCACACTCTCTAACCAGATTCGCCAAGATATACACTTTTTTTCTAAAAAACAATACATTTTCAATGTTCAAGTATGAAACAATGCTCAATGCATAATGTATGAGAAGTTAGTTTCAATTCAACCTAATACTCATGCAATTTCTACAACAATCAAGACTATCTTCCACCGATAGTCCAAAACAGATATTTCTACTCAACAGATAATTTTCCAATAACAGATAATATCTCATAAATTTCAAAATATCCAACTCCATTCTTATCATCAACTGATACATCCCCCATATATTTCAAAATCCAACGTCCTTTTCTTTTCTTTCATAAATCAAACATCAATGCTTTCCTAACAAAACCACTTTATTTTTAAAAAATTACATTTTTAGGAATGAATTTCCAACACAACTCAATAATATACATACTTCCACAACCCTTCTCAAGCCTTTATTTGAAAACTCCTTTTTGATATTTCACAATCAATCCCTAGATTTAACGCAAAAATTCCCAAATCACTAATTATTTTCAAAGAGCAAATAACTAAGTTAAGAATCATACTAAAGGTTGAAGAAATCCATATCTTCAATGTCACGACCCAAACCCGTCCCAAAGGATTTAGACCGTAACCGGCCAGTAATCATGAGATTACATACGGTCTCAGACAGATTACACACATATTTAATATTAAGGGAGTAAGAAGCGGAAGCAGAATTATAAAATTTTATCCAATGACATGTGCATAAATGGCATAAACAGAAAACTTTTCAAACATTAATAACTCACACGCATACGTATAATAGCAATGGTTGTAGAGTGTGGTGGTGATAGTAGCAATAACGGTGGTCACTGTATTAGGGTAATGAGGGAAATTCTATAATACACATCATTCCAAGGGTGTGTACCATATGTACTCTACTACAAATTAGATTAATTTTACTATAAAATTTTGTAAGATCAACTACAAAATATATAATCTCGTCACAAATTAGTATAATAAAATGTTTAAAATTTTGTGATTCATGTAACAAAAGTTTGTGACTTTGTTATGACATTTTTTGTTACGTCAATTGATGGCGAAATTACGTATTTTATTATTAATATTATGAAATTTTGTAATATAATTACGCCAATTTGTAATTGAGTGCATATAATACACACTTTTAGAGGGGAGTGGACCATAAGATTTCCCAAGTAATGATAGTACCTTACAGCCGTGATATATAAGCATATGATATTAAAAATTTAACATTCATAATTATTTAAAAAATAAAAAATAAAAAAAACTATTAGTTGAAATTTTAAAACTTAATTTTAAGAATTGAATGAAGTAATGATACGAATTATAATTGTTAAATAAATTTTATTTTTATTAAATAAATTTAATTTTAAGTGAAGAGTTAAATTATGTCAAAGACGACAACAACTAACCGGTTGGTTAATATCGACTGAATCAACATGCACGTTTGTTTGTGTACAAATTGTGGCAACCCATTTGGATCGTGTTCTTGTACGTATTATGAGTTCCTTTTTATTTGATGCCGACTGTATTGCACGTGTTGAGGATGTCTATATATAAACAGGAGAATGTGTGTCCCGTATATTTCTCTGACAGAGCCATGTACTCCAGCTTTCTAGAAATTAATATAATTCTCTAGAGTATTTAATAATAATTTTTTAATATGTGAAACATCAATCAACTTGTTTAGTTTCAATCTTCAGAAAACAGTTTTTAAAAAATTCTATTTTTTTATTTTTTATATTTTAATATTTTTAATAATTTTTTTTAATATTTTAAGTAATTTTTTTTAATTTTTAAACACACCTAACATAAATATACTTAAAAAGTATAATATTTGTGAAAAAAATATTTAAAAATACACTAAAGACAAAAAAATATGAAAAAAAATATATGAAAATTCAGTACAATTTTCGTATTTTTGTGTATTTATTAAGCTTTTAAAATATTTTTTCATAAATGTTTTACTATTTAGATACATCTAAATAAGGTGCATCTAAAAAAGTTAAAAAAAATTACTTAAAATTTAAAAAATATTAACTAAAAACTAAAAAATATGAGAAAAAAAAAACTCAATTTTCAGAAAATTTAATTTAGAAAACTAAAACCAAACACACTAAATAAATTTTAAAATAAATTACAAATACATTTCTTGAGATTTTCTTAAAATACAAATTGTTCCTTTGTAATTTGAAAAATTACGAATAACCCCCGTAATAATTTTTTATTTAACAGAATTAACTAAAAAAATAAAATTCATAATTATTCTCCTATACAATGATAAAATTACCTAAAGTATTAATTGAAACATATTTCTAACATCATTAAAAACTATTAATAGACTTGATAATTTATTAATAAAATGAGCAATTTGTTATGAAATTAGAAATCTCAGGAGGTAGAATGTAATTTCGAGAACCACAAGGAGTGATTCGTATTTTAATCAAACATCAGGGTGTGTATTTTTAATTTACCCAAAATTTTAAATAGTGATTTTATAAATTGTTTTTTTTTTTTTTTATACGGATTCAAAATTCTCATTTTAGTGTGTATTACATAAAGAGCCAAATATAAACGCGTGTGTGTTATTTGTTGATGGACAAATGTGAATTTTCTTATCAAGTTGAAATTATTAAACGTAATATTTCAAAAAAAAAAATTTAATATACTTTTTCCAAGCGTAACACTTCAATGTAACATTTCAAAAACATAACACTATAATATAACACACTAAAAAACTTCTTAGTATACATTTCTCAAATGTAATAATGTAACATTCCACAAAAACTCTTTAATGTACTTTTTTCTAAATGTAAAACAACGAGACCCTTTGTAATAACCCTCACATTGATTACCGATAAGTCACTGATTAAGTACCGATTACTGCTAAACTAAGACTGACTATGACTGATAATTGAACTGACTGAATTACTGAACTGACTGGCTAAATCTGGAACTGGATTGACTGACTGTATCCGTCTAAATGTATTTTCTATCTGTTGAGCGTGTGATTATCTGTTCATGTTTATATGTTTAAACTGTTAATTGAAGGCCTTATCGGCGGCCGAACCAGAAGTTGATTAGTGTTTCATGATCAGTAGAATTTATGTGATTTAATAGTGTTTTTATCTGAAAAGTGACTTGGCATGATTAAATTAGGTTAAAATAAGCTTAATTACATGAATTGGACTTATTTACCTAATTGCCATGTAGTGGCCCACTACTTCAAACCATTGTGAGCTTCATTACACCTTATACAAACACTTCATCAGCTCATTTGTTGTCTCACCATCGAACTAGAGAGAGAGAAAGAGGGAGAGTTGGTTTGTTCTTGTGTCTTGCTTGTGAATTTGAGGAATTGAAGTGTAAATTGCCAAATTGAGCTTCCATACTTGGAATTAAGGACCTTAGGTAAGGAATTCAACCTCTTAATTGTGTCTTTAAGTAGTCCTTGCATGATTCATGCCTCATTGTAGAGCTAAGGCTTGTATTGGTTCTAAAATGTTGAGTTGTAGCTTGATTGTTGCATGCATGTTACCATTCTTGAGTTTTGAGGTTGTAAGTTCATAATTCCTCACATGCATGTCTATCTTTTGATCATACTCCATGAGTTCATCTTCTTTTTCAAGGTTTGAGCTCTTTTGAACCAGCATTAAAGCTTTGAAAATGATTTAAGCTCATGCATGTTCATTTGAATTGTTGTCATGAAGATTGGTTTGAAATTGGGTTTGAATTAAACACCCTTGGGCTTTGATTCTACAAATTGAGGTTTGATATATGTTATTCTATGTGTTTACAAATGTTTTCCAGAAAATTAGCCCAAGAGGATCGAAATTTATGCATCAAAACATGATTTTGAGCTTGGAGCTCAAATTTGGAATTTCCAGATTTTGGTTGTCTGCTCGAGTGGGGGAAGTGCCGCTCGAGCGGGGAAATCGAGCTCCTAGTACTTTGACCTGTTTTACAGTCTGCTCGAGCGGAGTGATTCACGTTCGAGCGGGGAAATCGAGCATCCAGTACTTTGCACTGTTCATCAGTCCGCTCGAGCGGAAGAATGTGCGCTCGAGCGGAGGACTGGGTGACACGCTCGAGCGGGGAAGTTGACGCTCGAGCGGGTCCCTTTGTTTGCATGTCCGCTCGAGCGGGGAAACCTGCGCTCGAGCGGGACCCTGTTTCACTAAAATTTCTGAAAATATTTTCTGAATGCATCTTTGCATCCTCTGTCCATCCTAGGCATTCCTAGGGCATATTTAAGGCATCTTAAAGAGGATATAGATGTAGAACACACCAGGGCAAATTTAGGGATTAAGTTATTATCTTTCCCAACTGTGTAGCTTAGCGTGTGTTCATTCTGTACTGTTTAGGGTTGGCATTTCGAGAGGACGCTCTAGCTACTATAGCCCAGAACTCTGTGAGTAACAATTGTGTAAAGATATGTTCAAAATGATTATCTTCTGAATACTGAACTAAACTGTTTACTAAACTGTTTACTGTTTACTGAATGAATGTATGTCCTATATTCTAAACTGTACTGTGGCATCCTTAGCACCTACTGTCTACTGTTACTGTTACAGAGATCTCTGTCGGTTCCCTCGTGGAACCACTACTGCTTACTGACTAATGGCCATCATTACTGTTCGGTCTTTAAGACCTACTGCTTACTGTACTGTTACGCTAATGGATGTACCACATATGACCGTTTACTGTACCGAACAACTGATATACTGATTGAAATGAACTGTTTTCATTACTGTAACGACATTCATTCTAAACCCCTTTACGCTTTATGTTATTCACTGGGCTTTAGCTCACTGCTCATATATATATATATATATATATGTAGGTGTACAGGCACCAGACCGCAGCTAGGAGCGTCGGGGTAACTCCAGTTTTGTCAAGCCAACCATTGTGCCTCACTGCGAGGTTCCGAGTCCGCCAAGCTATGGCTTAGGGGTGTTTTTATTTCCCCGTCTGTCTTTGCACTGTTTCTGTAATACTGTATAGACTGTTAACACCGTTACTGTACTGTTTACTAGGGATTAAGTCCCTGCACTGTATGTTTGTAAATGATGTATGTACTGTTCTGTACTGTGTTTATATGTATATGTCTGAAAAATCTTTTGGCATACAGACTGTCACAGCTCATTGGACATTGTTTAATTACTGTATTGGCTTCCGCCATGCCCCTGTACTCTGTTTTACTGTATTACTGTTAAGCAGGCCTTCGGTAATCTCGGATTACTGGCCGGTTACGGTGCTAAACCCATAGGGGCGGGTTTGGGACGTGACACCCTTTCAACTAGTCAAACAAATCATCTATTCGAGATAATGGGTACTTATTCTTAATAGCTACCCAGTTCAACTTCCAGTAATCGATGCACAGGCAAAAGTGCTATCTTTCTTCTTAGCAAAGAGAGTAGGTGCTCCCAAGGTGATGTACTAGAATGAATGAAGCCCTTATCTAACAAATCTTGAAGTTGCACCTTTAACTCATAGAACTTGGCTGTTGCAAACCTATATGATGCCATGGAGAACAGAGTCGTGCCTGGCGCTAAGTCAATTGAGAACTCAATCTTTCTATATAGTGACAACTCTGTGAGATCCTCCGAAAAACAACCGGATATTCTTGAACTACTCTCTACAATTCATCCCAAATCACACAACTCTCATTAGCTACTGTGATGCCAAAAAAAAAAACTCAACTCTCCTTGACCCTTAAGGTCATACAAGGGAGAAGTAGGACTATCACCCCGGTCACACATAAAATAGAAGCACTCTCTTGATGGTGTACACACCGATACCCTCCCACAATGGCAATCTATCAAAGCCTGGTAATGAGTCAACCAATCTATACCCAAGATTACGTCAAAAGCATACATAACAAGAATAATAAAATCGAAAGAGAGTCTATAATCTGCAACCTCAATCTCACACAAGCGGCATACTTGACCCAAAGTCACTCTACCCCCAATAGTTGTCTCAACCAACAGAGAAAACTCCAATAATTCAAACTCTAAACCCAAAGTGGATACAAAAGAAGACAGTATGAATGAATGAGATGCACCAATATCAATCAACACATTGGCAATAGAGTTGAACAATAAAAAGTTACCTCTCACTACAGAAGGTGTTGGTAACTGATCCGGTGTGGTAACATCATACACAAGCCCTAAAGGCCTCTGATCTACCTGCTCACCCTTTGGAGCATAAGATTGATATATGGATTAAGCCAAAATAGCTCCCTAATTGGCCCTCGAGGCCTATGCTGGCTGATGGCTCTGTGTCTACCTAGAGCCAGACACAGCAAATGTGCCACTAGACTGAAGGCAAAAAACCTCCTCAGGTGTCCCAACTGCCCACATTAATAATAGATAGGTGGTTGACCCCTCCCTTGACTCTAGCTCTAAGGACAAGCCAAAGACAGTGCCGACCGTTGCCCTTTTCCTCTCTACGGGCAAACTGAAGATTTGTGGCCTAACTAACCACACTTGAAGCAAGTGAACCCACTCTGATTACCTTTCCCCGAACCTGAACTCGATATGGGAAAGGTGGATCTAAACTGTGTACCTTGGGACTGGTGTGGAGTGGAACCCCTTTGCCATTTGTTGTCTAGTGCATCCCTCTAAACATCGTGAGACCTCTTCTTGTAGCCCCTTATCCACTCCTCCTCTGCTTGGATCACGGTCTCTAAGTGGGCTACTGACTCCACAATATGACCATAATCCCGAATAATGGACCCAGCTACCTTGAAAAGAGCCTGGTCCTCAGTCACTTTTCGAACTCGATGCAATGTTGTTCTTCCGTCGCCACAAGTTCAGGTGCAAACCTCGATAAACTAATGAAAGCCACCTCAAACTCAGCTACCAGCATATTTAGCTACTTGAGCTTCAGAAACTAATCTCTTAACTTCTCTCTAGCAATGGGTGGAAAAAAGCTTATCCTAGAAGGCATTGACAAAAGTTTCCCAAGTCACCCTAATACACCCTCATGCGTACTTCCACCACTGACCCGCATCTCTCTTCAGCTGGAAAGATGCTAAGGTCACCCTCAAACCATCGTCCTTGATGCCAAGCATCTCAAACGTCTTCACCATTTGTACAAGCCATTCGTCAACCTTCAGTGGCTCTTTTGGATTCCCTAAAAACTCATCTGGATTCCACTAGAAGAACTCATTCTTCAGAAAAAATGGCCCTGTTTCTGCAATATGGGCCTAGACTTGATTCTCAATCCTGAGAATGTCCATGGATTCCTATAATACTCCTGCTATTTCGAGGGCTAAGGCGTCCATGGCTTGCTAACCTGCTCTCTTGGCCATGTTAGCTTGACCAACTCCTTCCTCTTATGCCAGAACTTCATCCAGTATAGGCACCTCCTGCTGCCTAGGCCTGTCACGCCTACCACCACCATGTCCTCATCCTAACATTCTAATAAAGGTGACACAATAGTTTAACACATTTATAAATGTGCCAAAACTAACTCACTCACGTCCTAATACAGTGGACAACAATTAATTCATTCCACATAAGTACCGAGCCACATAATCACAAATGAATTTCCTTTCCAGATAACTAATTGTTCCGTAACATTGCTAGAGTTTCTGCTAGATTAAGTAGTGATAAAGTGCTCTTCTAATAATACTTCTAGAAATTCATAGATCTAATTGATATCTTAGAAACCAAATCTCATACTCATCTAGTCACATAAACATGTTATCACATAGCATACCATGTATACTTCTAATATTATCTAGCGAAATAAACCCATTGTGGTAAAAATCACATCCCACAATCCCAAAATATTCAAACCCGGTAACTCTAATACCAAGTTGTAACGCCCCAAAATAATAACAACAACCCATCTCATGATAATCAAAAGAAAACGTAACATGTGACATAATAACCTTTCATTTATCTTCTTTTATCGTACAAAAGATGACATGTGAGTATACATTCATAAATCCTAGGTCCTTAATCTATAGCATATGCCACATGTGATCGAACTGAAATAAAAGGTTATCCAGATAAGTAATGCCCTAATGGCTACATCTTTCCAAGATAATACTTGGGTACAACAAAAGTGAGATCAACTCAATACAGTTAAAGCCCATAGTTTATACAAAAATAATTACATCAAAGAAAATAAAAGAAGCTCTTGGCTCCAAGTCCTCCCAAGCTATGTCCTTGGTGGAGGCATATCATCAGCATCTGAAAGTTGTTTTCCACGTAAAGTGAGCTAAAGCCTAGTAAAGATACTTTAACATAATTTATGAAACTTAACGAAGTTATGAGGTGAATGCACATGCATGCCATTTACCAAATGTTTTTTCCTTTCCATTTCAAAACAATGCAAGGCCAAGATTATATATCAATTCATAAAAATATCATTTTATATTAGAAAATAGGGTAGTGAATACAAAACACTAGGAATCTCTAGATACGTGTCTGCCAGTAGGCTGTACAAGTACTACCAAAGCCATTTTACCGGTACTAACCGGAAGGATCGACAACTAACTGCGCAGGTTTCTGCACTGGTTTCTGCACTTTCACCAATGATACACAGGCCAACAATATAAACCACAACCACACCCCCTAACTAGATTCACCAAGGTATACACTTTTTTTTCTCAAAAACAATACATTTTCAATGGTCAAGTATGAAACAATGCTCGATGCATAATGTATGAGAAGGTAGTTTCAATTTAACCTAATACTCATGCAATTTCTACAACAATCAAGATTATCTTCTACCGATAGCCCAAAACAGATATTTCTACTCAACAGATAATTTTCCAATAACAGATAATATCTCATAAATTTCAAAATATCCAACTATACTCTTATCATCAACTGATACATCCCCCATATATTTCAAAATCCAACATCCTTTTCTTTTCTTTCATAAATCAAACATCAATGCTTTCCTAACAAAACCACTTTATTTTTTAAAACTTACATTTTTAGGAATGAATTTCCAACACAACTCAATAATATACATACTTCCACAACCCTTCTCAAGCCTTTATTTGAAAACTCCTCTTTGATATTTCACAATCAAACCCTAGATTTAACGCAAAAATTCCCAAATCACTAAACATTTTCAAAGAGCAAATAACTAAGTTAAGAATCATACTAAAGCTTGAAGAAATCCCTATCTTCAACGTTACAACCCAAACCCGTCCCAAAGGATTTAGACCGTAATCGGCCAGTAATCATGAGATTACCTACGGTCTCAGACAGATTACATACATATTTAATATTAAGGGAGTCACGGAAGCAGAATTATAAAATTTTGTCCAATGACATGTGCATAAATGGCATAAACAGAAAACTTTTCAAACATTAATAACTCACACGTATACGTATAATAGCAATGGTCATAGAGTGTGGTGGTGATAGTAGCAATAACAGTGGTCACTGTATTAGGGTAATGAGGGAAATTCTATAATACACATCCTTCCAAGGGTGTGTACCATATGTACCCTACTACAAATTAGATTAATTTTACTATAAAATTTTGTAAGATCAACTACAAAATATATAATCTCGTCACAAATTAGTATAATAAAATGTTTAAAATTTTGTGATTCATGTAACAAAAGTTTGTGACTTTGTTATGACATTTTTTGTTACGTCAATTGATGGCGAAATTACATATTTTATGATTAATATTATGAAATTTTATGATATAATTGCGCCAATTTGTAATTGAGTGCATATAATACACACTTTTAGAGGGGAGTGGACCATAAGATTTCCCAAGTAAGGATAGTACCTTACAGCCGTGATATATAAGCATATGATATTAAAAATTTAACATTCATAATTATTTAAAAAATAAAAAATAAAAAAAAACTATTAGTTGAAATTTTAAAACTTAATTTTAAGAAATCAATGAAGTAATGATACGAATTATAATTGTTAAATAAATTTTATTTTTATTAAATAAATATAATTTTAAGTGAAGAGTTAAATTATGTCAAAGACGACAACAACTAACCGGTTGGTTAATATCGACTGAATCAACATGCACGTTTGTTTGTGTACAAATTGTGGCAACCCATTTGGATCGTGTTCTTGTACGTATTATGAGTTCCTTTTTATTTGATGCCGACTGTATTGCACGTGTTGAGGATGTCTATATATAAACAGGAGAATGTGTGTCCCGTATATTTCTCTGACAGAGCCATGTACTCCAGCTTTCTAGAAATTAATATAATTCTCTAGAGTATTTAATAATAATTTTTTAATATGTGAAACATCAATCAACTTGTTTAGTTTCAATCTTCAGAAAACAGTTTTTAAAAAATTCTATTTTTTTTATTTTTTATATTTTAATATTTTTAATAATTTTTTTAATATTTTAAGTAATTTTTTTAAATTTTTAAACACACCTAATATAAATATACTTAAAAAGTATAATATTTGTGAAAAAAATATTTAAAAATACACTAAATACAAAAAAATATGAAAAAAAATATATGAAAATTCAGTACAATTTTTGTATTTTTGTGTATTTATTAAGCTTTTAAAATATTTTTTCATAAATATTTTACTATTTAGATATATCTAAGTAAGGTGCATCTAAAAAAATTTAAAAAAAATTACTTAAAATTTAAAAAATATTAACTAAAAACTAAAAAATATGAGAAAAAAAAAACTCAGTTTTCAGAAAATTTAATTTAAAAAACGAAAACCAAACACACTAAATAAATTTTAAAATAAATTACAAATACATTTCTTGAGATTTTCTTAAAATACAAATTGTTCCTTTGTAATTTGAAAAATTACGAATAACCCCCGTAATAATTTTTTATTTAACAGAATTAACTAAAAAAATAAAATTCATAATTATTCTCCTATACAATGATAAAACTACCTAAAGTATTAATTGAAACATATTTCTAACATCATTAAAAACTATTAATAGACTTGATAATTTATTAATAAAATGAGCGATTTGTTATAAAATTAGAAATCTCAGGAGGTAGAATGTAATTTCGAGAACCACAAGGAGTGATTCGTATTTTAATCAAACATCAGGGTGTGCATTTGTAATTTACCCAAAATTTTAAATGGTGATTTTATAAATTGTTTAATTTTTTTTTTTTATGGATTCAAAATTCTCATTTTAGTGTGTATTACATAAAGAGCCAAGTATAAACGCACCTGTGTTATTTGTTGATGGACAAATGTGAATTTTCTTATAAAGTTGAAATTATTAAACGTAATATTTCAAAAAAATTCTTAACATACTTTTTCCAAGCCTAACACTTCAATATAACACTTCGAAAACATAACACTATAATGTAACACACTAAAAAACTACTTAGTGTACATTTCTCAAATGTAATAATGTAACATTCCACAAAAATTCTTTAATATACTTTTTCTAAATGTAACACTCCAATCAATATAATATTAAAAAAACTCTTAATGTACCTTTTTCAAACGCAATACTTTGATATAACATAATAAAAAACTTCTTAGTATATTTTTTCTCAAACATAACAACGTAGCATTTCAAAAAAACTCTTTAGTATATTTTTTCCAAATATAACATCTAATCAATGTAACACATAAAATCTCCTTAGTGTACTTTTTCTAAACGTAATACTCCAATGTAATATACTAAAAAACGCATTAGTATACTTTTCTCAAACGTAATAACGTAATATATATTCCGAAAAATTCCTTAGTGTGTTTTTTCCAAATGTACTCCAATCAATGTAATACACAAAAATTTCTGAGTGTACTTTTTCCAAACGTAGTACTCTAATATAATACTTCAATGTAATATCAGAAAACCATACTAATAAAAATATAGATTTCGATGCTCAATAACCAACACTTTAGTCACCAATCCACTCAAAGAAAATTTTTCACACCTTACCTTTCCATTTTCATTCCAAAAATAAATTTTAAAAAATTAAAAAAATAAATTATAAAATGACATTCACTTAAACTCAAATGACATTAAATCAAATAAATATTACTTTTCAAAAAAAAAAAAAAAACAACTAAATAATTCATAAGAAAACTCTTTAAATTGAATCTAGGGGATTTTTTTTTTAAGGTTTCTAGTATTAAGATTTTATAGCATAAAAGACATTCAATATTTTCATAATGTCTAAGGTCTCTCAAATCAAATCAGAGAAAATTCAATCCAAAGAAATTCTCTGATCCAAACCAAAGAAAATTTCAATCCAAATTAGAGAAATTCTTTGGTCCAAACTAGAGAAAATTCAATGCAGAGAAATTCTTTTGTATGTGTTGTCTTCAAATCTCAGATAAACCTATTTCTAATTTTTTTTGAACTCAATCTTCACTCCTTAAAAGAAGAAGAAGAAGAACTTTTCAAACAACAAAGGACAAATCACAATATATGCCCAAATAATTGAGGTCCATTCCATTGGATTTTCAAAATTTGGAATTTGAGTTTCTCAAGCCCAGGAAAAATAAGTAAATAAATAAAAGCGACATCTATGTGTGATTTGTGAGTGCCAAGCATGAGATTCAGAACTAAGAGAGAAGAACAAAATCACCATTAGGAGAGTGGGTACCTAGAGCTTGACTATGGAGTGTCATGGAGCTATCGAAGAACAAAATGTCGCTGAAGTAGAAGCTAGATGAAGGGAAGGAAGAGGACCTAGCCTCCATCTCCTTCCCCCACTACCTCGACACCGTGGAACTGGAGTTCGAGCTGGCCGTCCTTCGGTATTGGAATCTCTCCGACGCCGACAACTCCACATAGCCCTTGTTTTGTCGCTGCTGTTGAACACTAAACTGTCGAAATCGAGCGAAGTCAAGGGCTT
The DNA here is from genome assembly GCA_036172215.1 of Camellia granthamiana. NCBI lineage: Eukaryota > Viridiplantae > Streptophyta > Magnoliopsida > Ericales > Theaceae > Camellia > Camellia granthamiana. The sequence continues at coordinate 113,680,079 of CM069903.1, forward strand.
CATCTTGGGCATAAAAACCATGCGAGCTCCGAGAGCTGAACCTGAACCAACCCTATTTCTAGGCAAAACTCCGCTTTGAGAAATTTCAAAGCTGTCTTCAAAGACGCAGACGAGAGAAGAGAGAGGAGAGAGAGAATGAGAGAGTGTTATATATGGGTGTAGACGAGGGACCTTAGATTACAAAAAAAAAAAAATTATTGTGGATCTCTCTCATTACTAAAAGTTGAAGAGGGATGTTAGACTAATTTTTCGTGGATCTATCAATATTCTCCCATATAAGATTTAGGGAGATTGACGAATAAGTCTCATATTTTGGACTTATAATCCATATAGTCCTATATTTTTTCTTGTGATCCATTTAGTCCTTTTGGATGTGTAATGACTCATTTGTCCGCCACATTGGAGTGTCACACTTGGAAAAAGTATACTAAAGAATTTTTTAATGTCACATTATACCCGCCACATTAGAGTACCACATTTAGAAAAAATACATTAAAGAGTTTTTAATTTTTTTAGAGTGTCACATCATACTCACCACATTGGAATGTCACATATCACATTTGAGAAAAATACACTAAGGATTTTCTAATTTTTTTTAGAGTGTCACATCATACCCGTCACGTTATCACATTTGGAAAAAATACACTAAGGAGTTTTTAATTTTTTTTTAGAGTGTCACATTATCACGTTTGGAAAAAGTACACTAAGGAATTTTTAATTGTTTTTTAGAGTGTCACATTATTATGTTTGGGAAAAGTACATTAAGAAATTTTTAATTTTTTTTAGAGTGTCAAATTATACCTGCCACGTTAACACGTTTGAGAAAAGTATACTAAGGAGTGTCACATGTCACGTTTGGGAAAAATACACTAAGGAATTCTTAATTTTTGTTAGAGTGTCACATTATACCCGTCACGTTGTCACGTTTGGGAAAAATAAACTAAAGAGTTTTTAATTTTTTTAGAGTGTCACATCATACTCGCCACGTTGTCACATTTGGGAAAAGTACACTAAAGAGTTTTTAATTTTTTTTTTTTAGTGTCACATTATACCCACCACATTGTCACGCTTGAGAAAAGTATACTAAGGAGTTTTTTTTTTTTTTTTTAAGTGTTACATCATACCCGTCACGTTGTCACATTTGCGAAAAGTACACTAAAAAGTTTTTTTTTTTTTTTTTTTTGAGTAAAAGTTTTAGAGTGTGACATCATACCCGTCACGTTGTCACATTTAGGAAAAGTATACTAAGGAATTTTTAATTTTTTTGGAGTGTCACATTGTTGAAGTGTTACATTAATACCTACCACATTGGAGTATCAAATTATACCTGTCACATTAATAATAGGGTATAGTTGTCTACCAAAACACTACCAAAATAAAAAATAAGACTATACGAAAAGAAACTCTCCACTAATAGGACTTAACAAATTAATAGAAAAAACTTGGGATTAATTGGAGTACTTGTTTGTGAAATGTGATTTATTGGCAAATATCCCTAAGATTTATAAGTAAATTTTTCTTTTTTAATCCTTATTAATTTGTTGCTTTTTGGACTTCTTTAATCTGTATATAAAACATGAACCACTCATAACTAAGGAAAAGAAACTGATTCTTCTCAAAACAAAGAAGAAAATGGACCGCTCTGTTCCCGGCATTAATTCTTAACAAACCAAATCTAATCATGGCAACCAAATTATGCTGAGATTTTTACCCCATAAACTTAATTTAGTTGAAATCTGTGGGGATATGGTTTGGAAATACTCTATGGATCCTGTAGGACGCTTCTGATCCTCAGCTAGTCACCTAAAAAGGAATGAACACTCCGGTCGGGGGTGCCGGAATTAGCACTCCGACGGAAAAGTCAGTATGTACTCTCTTGTTTGCTTGTATCTCAAGTTAATTATATTTGTTCTCACATACCTTTTCTTAGTTAATGCTCCTCTTATTTATACTCGTCCTTGATATTTGTGATTGGGCCCACCTTTCGACCAATGTATAATTGCTTACTCGGCCAATCTATCCTACCTACTCGTACTCGGCCCATTTTATAGCTGATTCTACGGCCGATTTGGTTATTCGGCCTCTATGTCCCTCCAGGATAGAGCCGTATAGTATATAACTTGATTGCTATTCGGCTTTCCTACGTAAGAATATTATTCGGCTCCCACAAAATCTTATGACAAACTTAACCCTTACTATACATATACATATATGGACTTAAAAATAACTAAACCAGTTTTAATTTTACATTATACCCTTATTACAAAGATCTGGATTACATAAGTTATCTGTTGGTTAATAAAACAACTAAAAATAAAATATCTTGTTTTTATGTGTTTTCCAAAAAAAATATATTACAGTAAACCCATTAAACTATTATCCATTTGTATTTTGTCCCTCTAAATTTCAAGCTCAACAGTTAACTCTCTCAAAGTATTATTGTATTGCAGTTAACCCATTTTTATTAGAATTCTGTTAAGGATTTACACAGAATTATATAATATATAAAGCACATGTTACATTTATTGAATTTTTAGAATGGTAATGCTCTTATTTGATGGTCCAATTTGTACTTTGTCACTAAGATAAGAGAGATAAAGTGTAAATAAGATCACAAGAGTGTTTGATAATATGATTCAACACTTAAAACTGAATTGATTAAGTGATAATCAATTAAGTCCATTTGATAACCATAAATGATATTACTTAAAACCTTAAATGCCTCTTAAAATATAGACTAAAATTTAAAAAAAATTTAAGTCATATCAAACTTATTGTAAATATTAAACATAAGTATCAATATATATTATTATAAACTCACCACCACCGCTATCGCTACCACTGCCGCTACTGCTACTACTAGCACCACAATTACCACCATCATGCCACCACTACTATTACCACCACCACTATCATCACTACCACTACCACCACTACTACCACCATACCACCGCCATCGCCATTGCTGCCACCACTACCACTACCACTATTACTACAACCACAACCACAACCACCATCATGCCACCACCATCACTATTGGTACCACCACCACCACAATGCCACTTCTACCACCGCCGCCACCACTACTACCATCACCTTCATCACCATTGCCGTTATTGCCATAAAAACCACAATTATTTATTTTCATTACCATCACCACCACCACTACTATGCCATTGCCACCACTACCACCACCACCACCACCACCACCATTACAATATAAAAACTAAAATATATAATTTAAAAATAATAAATTTCAAATTTGATTTTATACATATCAAATAACTTATTTTTAATTCAGCACTTAAATTTTTTCCAAACAATTTTTCAATTGAAAAAATTCAGTATTCAATTTTCAATACTTAAATTTCAGTCTTCAATTTTTAATTTTCAGCTTTATCAAACAGTACCTAGATAAAGATATTATTATCCTAAAAAAATTAATAATAGATACTATTGTCCTAAAAAATCAATAATGTCTCATGTATTTCACACATAACTTGATTCTATTTAAATCCCTGAACAAAATCTTAATGGAAGGTATTAAGTGTAACAAGATAATATTTTGAAGTGATTAAGTATTGTGTTTTAAAGTTTAGAAGAGTAAAGTGCAAATGAGTCTTAATTTAAAGGAGATTTAAGGTAATTTACCATTTTAAAAACTAGAAAAGTAATTTATTTGGTAAAATGTTTTTGTAATAATATATTGCCACTTTTTACAATTTTCAAAATTTGCTAAAGTAAAAAAATGTTTTCGTTTCTTTAAAAGTAAAATTTCATGCACTGCCTTCTCTTTGTTCTCCTTCCTCTAACGATCTCCATTAATGGATTTTATTGTTATTTTACCTCCAATGAATTGATATAACAAATATCATGTATATATGTATTATTATTTTTTGTATTACATTTGTTGTGTGAATTTACATAAGACTTGGGCACTTTCTTTTGATTACCCAATGATAAAAATCGAAATGTTTTTCCCAAAAAATTCTCAGTAAAAAAGATGGAATTTGAGCTTTGTTACCAACCCTAGACCTGCTTTAGCCAAGTGTTTAAGCCTCACTGGACAATCGGAGCGAAGCTGGACTGAACTGAAGCAAAACGGCCAAAATTCTCTCTAGCTGGTCGACTGCCCAGTCGTCTGACTGATCGACCGCCTAGAGACAGTTTAGACGGGTTTTGTTGTTGGTTTGGGTGGGGCACTTCACAATTCCATTTTTTGACCCATTCATGCATTGAATGCATGTATACTTAGCCTTCATTGCCTAGTGTTTGATCCATTAAAGGTAATACTCCATTTTTGTCTTCCATTGAATCCATTTGTGCTCCATTTGTTTCATTATCTTCCTTAATGCTCCATTCTTGTCTTCTACCATTGCTCCATTTGCATTGCCTATATAAGAAGAGCTTAAATCTTGAATTTTGGGAGATGAATTTGAGAGAAGAAGTGTGGAGAGAATGATGAGTTTGAATTAGAGTTTGAGAAAGAAAAGAAAGCTTTGAAAACAAGAGTCTTGTCTTACCAAAATACAGAAGTTGTCTAGCCTTCATATATCTCATCTTTCAATACAAAAACCTCCCAAGAAACTCATTGAAACCAAGTCCTGGAGCTTTGATCAAGGAGAGAGTAATCCTTGCCAAGTTTAAGAAGATTAGAGAGTGATCATCTCCTTATCCAAAGACATCATTCTAGCTCAAATTCCAAGCTTCTGAATTGAGGATTGAGAACATAATTCACAACCTTGAGGGTGATCAAAATGAAGTTTGGAAATCAAGAAGTTCAATCTTTCTTTGGAAGGTAAATTTTCAATTCTTTCATTTTCCTGTATTTTCTATCTTGTATTTATTTTCTTGCTTTAATTTCATATTAGTTTTGTTATAATCTAACCGAAAGTGGTTGGTTGAGTCATCTACATATTTCTTGTTTGTTTTTTTCTCAATGTTGCAACCTGACAGGTTTTACGATGTAAAGCCCCTGAAATATGTATTTACTTTTAAGACCCTAATGTTGAATTATATTTATTTATTTATTTATTTTTAGCCCCTCGTTTACTTGAATTAATTCAAATCTTGTTGGTCAGCATTACTTTTTTTTTTCGAAACAGGAATTCCCCTAATCGGATTAGGATCCCTAACCTAATTTAATTCTACATAAGTAACATGTATTTACTCCAAGCCCTCACTTTTTTTTTAAATTCAAAACTTGCCCAAACTAGTATTTGTACCTTGTACCTTGAAGTACCATCAATCTTGTTACATATATATATATATATACACACCTAGAGGAGTGTTCCTAGAACCTAAAATGATTTAAATAATAACCCCTTCACACTTCCCCAAGAGAGGAGCCAATTTTCAAGAACCACCATCATGATGTTCTAGGAAAAAAACACAACCTAGTGGCCTAGACCTAGGTTGCTAATTTCAAAACTAGTTACCTTTCAACTAAAGATCAACTATTTGATTCCAAAACCTATGATTTAGCACCTTAGTTACTCCTATCCCATTTGACACCAACCAAAATCCTAGCTTTCCCATCCATTTTCAACTAAAGGGCTTTTATGTCCTTTTACACCAAATTGCCTATATATACCACACCCCCTAGCTTGCAAACTCACACAACACACTCACTCACACATACATTTTGGTTAGAGAGAGAGGGAGGAGAGCAAGGAAGAGAAGTCTAGAGGAGAAGAGGGAGGAAGAAGAGAGTTTCTTGTGCAAAGCTTAGAAGGTAAGCCACCAACACAACCTTCTCTTCATTTCCTTTTCTAATGCATGTTTTTAAGATTCTGAATAATGTTCCAGATCTGTTATTATCAAGTTTTTATGTCAAAAAATGCTAAGGGTTGTGTATTGATTTCATCCCTCTTATATTTTCCCCATTTTGGCACAAACCATCTTCTTTTTGTACAAATCTCTCAACTTTTCAAGGGCACTCTTTCAAACAAATTTTCTGAGTTAAACATGTGATAGTTAACATATTTTCTTCACAAAAGAAATGAAACTTTCCCATGATGGAACCCCCTTTTTATAAATTTTCTTGTTTTGGGCGTTCTACCTTAAAACCTGTTTTTGCAGTCAACTTTCCAAAATTCCAGAAAAATGTATAAAAATATTCTGAACCGCTATTTTATGTCAAAACCTTCCTTTAGAAGTTAGCTTTCAACTAAAATTGGTTTCATCGAAAAACATTGAGCGGTTTGCAAGAAAATCAAGTTTTCGTAACAGTCGATGGCTTTGGGCAGATTCTGGACAGATTCTGGACAATGCTGAAATACTTTCTAAATAATTTAGAATCTGGAAGAGCAAACCCAATTCCGAAAAATGTTCTATAAACCAGATCGAATCCTCTATAAACCCTAGGAAGGCCAAGCCGGTAAAAGGTCTAAAATAGCTCTTTCATTTTAATCTTTATGTGATACTAAATCTGGAAATTTTGTTAGGTGTGGATATCTTGTACCTTTAAGTTCATGAGAATGTTTGCAGCTTATAATCATATCTTGACCTGATAATATATGTGTTGTGGTTATGTCATTTACCTTTCTTATAAGAATGTTTGTAGCTTATAATCATATCTTGACCTGATAATATATGTGTTGTGGTTATGTTAATTACCTTTCCCATCTTAAGAATGCATGCTTATATGGATATTATTGTTTTATAAGTTAAGCTAACCTTGTCTTAAAACACTTAATCAACGGGAAACCTAATTGGGAGGGTACTGGGTTTTCGAACACTTGAGAAATGACAAGATGAAAAAATGTGACATATGGATTGTTGGGATGCGTTCCCTATTTGGAAGTTAAAGTCTTGCGCAAGTGGTTTTCGGAACCCTTGAACGGAGCGGTTGTATTCGGACCCTAGGTGATTTGGTGTGAGGAGGGGTTCGGGCAAGGCCCTATTTTACCGTCTCTTTTGAGGCCCTGCGGTTGGCGCTACGCGGTATATAACCGTTGGTAGGCATCCGAGGTTAGTTCTGCAACAAAGCAGCAAAAGAGGGGGCATACCGAATAATCCGCGTCCGATTCTTGTGGTTGGGAGGACAAAATCTCTTTGGGAGATTTCTAGATTACTGACATCTAACCTAACCATTTATTTATTTATTTATTTATTTATTTATTTATCCATTTATTTGAGTAACATGCTTTACTACTTGGTGCTATAATTGTGATTGTGTATTGGACTGGGAAAAAGGGGTGGGGTGTGTGTGAGTTTACTGGGCATTCAAAGCTCACAGCGTATCATGCCAGGTGACGAAGCGGAATTTATAGCTGGAGACGATGAGCCCGAAACCTTCGAAGACTTTTGACTATCTTAGGAAAGCTAGAAAATTCCTTTTGTTATTTTGTAAGAACTCATGTGAAGTTTTAAACCTTCTTTTGGGATATAATGTAATAGAACAATCTTTTGAATTAAGTATAATTGTAGTTGTTATGTGTTTATAATCCATGTATGAACCTTATCGTTGCTTATGAGACCTTATGTCAATACCTCTTAAGATCTGTCAAAAGGGTAGTGCGCTGCCTAAGAAGCTGGACTTAGAAGGGAGGCTATTTTGACTCCTCCGGCGATCTGGGATCTTACTTGGTTATTGACCATAGGACTCATTAGTGACTCTCCCTTGACTGCAACCAATGGTGTAGAATCGGGGCGTCACAATATGGTATCAGAGCCTAGGTTCAACCCTTACCCACACGTTTCGACCTGCGGTTAGAGACTACCTTGCCCCGACTATGTTAGAATCTTTCTTGACCTATCTTAGGGAATTTCTTCGAATTTCAGGCACGCCAACATCAACTCATGAGGACCTACTTCAGGATTATGAAATGGTTTCAACTTTGAGTGAGGCCTCACATCGCGCAGTAGGGGGTACTATTAGTTCTACGCGTCTTCTATCGATTGTCGTACCCCCATCTTGTATTCATAACCTTTATTCAATGTCATCATTTTCCAAGATTAAGTCTTGTCCATCTGGTCCTGTTTTATATACTACTATTTGTAAATTCGACCTCCTTTGACCCTTGATTATTTTCTTTAGCCCAAGGCTTCTTGTAAATAATTTTATTTTCTTTACTCGGTGATGAATCTTGGATATTCAGTTTGAAACGCAGATGGCCAACGCGGTTTCAAGTTAAATAACTAGTTTAGTCACTACATCTATAACCTTGATCACATTGAAGTTTGAAACCATAACATCATACCATTCATCCATATTTCAGATAATCCTGATGTTATCACCATAACTGCTTCATATTCCTCGTCTCCACTTCAATCCAATTTTAGGAATCTTGTAATTATTATTATGTATATATGAAGTTGTGCTGTGTGATTAAACTCTAACTTAAGATTAGTTGCTTACCCATAATGTCACGCCCCAAACTCGCCCCTAAAAGTTTGGGCATGACCACCTCAGAAATGGACATAAAACCTGATGAATATAATTTATGGGGCCTAAACGGAAGCATTAAATATCATATAACAGTGTAAAATAATATCCATTGAGCTACCACTACTATGCCAGGATCGCAAACAGAACATAACACATAAAGATAGCTATGTACATATATATATAAACATTACATACACATCAATCTTAACAGACATTTAGGGTACAAATTAATAATTTAGCAAAACTCCATAACTTGAACGGTCAACACCTAAGAGCTTAGATATTCCGGGATTGACAACTAGGTAACGGAAGCCACAGGTTAAGGTTGACCTCCAGGTTGAGTGCCTACAGAAACAAACATAAAATAAAGTGAGCCAAGCTCAGTGAATAATAGCACATAACAATTCAATGTACAACATGAATTATAATATATATCTGTGCATTTATCAATAAAGAGAACATATGGTTAATTTGTTTCTGTATGCATAGCAAGGTATCTTATTCAAAGAACTTGTCATATCTTGAACATTCGGAGTTTCGTAGCATATCTAGGCATTTTGGGAAAATTTTCCAGAAAACGTATCATATCATAAACATGTCGGAAGTTCATAGCATTTTTATCATTTCAGAAAATACTTATCATACTAAATATTTCGTAACCCAAAATATGGATTTCATTAAACACACTTTCATATACCAATGTAGAGTTCACATAACGAGTCTGAATTTGTATTTAATCATAATGGTCTTAGACCTTATCTTCGAACATATCCATAATTTCACAAATTGGCTCTCGGCCTCATTGATTCATAACTTCATAGCTTCACAAATTGGCCCTCGGCCTCTTAGATTCATAACTTCACAAATGGCTCCTGGCCACATAAGTTCATAGTTCACAAATGGCTCCTGGCCACATAAGTTCATAGTTCACAAATGGCCCTTGGCCTCATAGGTTCATAGTTCACAAATGGCACATGGCCACATAAGTTCATAGTTCACAAATGGCCCATGGCCACATACGTTCATAGTTCACAAATGGCCCTTGGCCTCATAGGTTCATAGTTCACAAATGGCCCATGGCCACATAAGTTCATACTTCACAAGTTGTATCTTTCATAATTTCACAAATTATATCTTTCACAGAACGGCTGTAGGCCTCATAACGTTCACATATGTACGGACTCAAGAGGTGGCTCGTACAGATTCTAGAGGTGGCTCCCACTAACGTGTAGCACTTAGTTCCGTACAGCACTTTGTTCCATACCAGAAATCATCATAACATATTAACTTCATAATTATGCAGAAAGTACATACATTCTTCCCATTATTCACATGCATTACCATCGGTAATATAAGTTTAACAGAACGTTACTGATATTTGTTAGCAAAAGGGAACCACATTCCAGAGATACGTAGATATTATAGTTTCATAATACACATAATCACATCAATAGGTCAGAACAGTTCATATCATAGCATGAATCATGTAACAATGTTATTGATACTTAATTCCTTTCTGTTAACCAACTTCACAGTGTTAATACTTTGTATGCAATTCTTATGCAGAAGCCTGAGTAATTCGTAGGATGGTACATTAATAATAAACATTAGCCATAACCAAAATACAGAGGAGGTTCAGAGTCATACCAATGTACACCAAAATCTTTCAATGTTTCCACTGATTCCCAACATAATATTCACATAACTATTTGTGAAGAATAGAACATTAAACAAAAGAATCATTACTGGTAATTAAATGTGCGATTCCTGTACTATTACTCACAATGTTTTGGTGGAGCATTTATTCCTCCCGAAGCGTGTCCTACACACATACGAAGTCACACATTAATTCTCTAAATCATTTCCCTTAATTCCTTTCTCATTTTAACATGATTTACAATGCTCATAACAACGTTCATTCGTAAATTTTTAACGTTATTTCAAAACATCTCAGAAATCCAATTAAACTTGTACACGTATAATTCAACCCATCAATTCCATGATTCTATTATCAATTTGGGCAAAATCATTATTTATCATTACAAATTAACCTAGGGTTTCCAAACAAAAAATAAAGTTTTCATAAATATTCAACCTGCTCATACTATTACCTTACATCCCAATTTCTCAATGATTCTACATCTAGAATTCTCAATCCATCATTTAAACCCACCAATTTAACTCCCAACATCACAAACCCTAAAACCCCCAATTCTCATACTAGACACTATATACTCAAAAATGGAGATTTGTACATTTATACCATGAAAATACCCCAAATCTATCTATCAATATAAGTATTGGAGAGGATTAGAACCCCTACCTCGAGGAACAAACAAAGGAGCAAGATTGAGAAGAATCTTCCAAAATCTCGAAATTCCAATCGGTAGAACATAATAATCTTCAAGCTTCTTCACTTCTTGATGGGTGATCTTGATCTAAACTAAGGGAAATGGAAGGTTTTGGAGATCAAGGACCTAGGGTTTTCGGACCTAGGTAAGAGGGAAGAAGAGGGAAAATGAAAATGTGAAGAATGATCTAGAAAAGAGGCTTTAAACTCGCTGAATTCGCGTCCCACACTCAAGCGTCGCTTCCCACGCTCGAGCGGACATGCTTCCAGCACAGATTTCAAAACTTCGAACAGGTATAACTCTCCCATCCGGACTCCGTTTTAGGTCGTTCTTGTGTCCAAATTGAAGCCCCGGAAATAAGCTTTCCAATGGTTCTAACCTCACATCCAAATTCAAAGTGTGGAGAAAGAAAAGGGCAAAAGAGTGGCGGCTGGTCGTAGACGAATCATTTAAATTAAAGCTTTTGATTCCATCCTACTTTACCTTCATTTTACCACCTCAACCCGTACTCCAAAATAACATAAGAAGGTTCTAAATACACTAATAAAATGTCCAAAACGAACCCACGTGCTTCAGAAATACAACTCAACCTGGAGACCCGCTCAAGCGCCCAACCTTGCGCTCGAGCGCGAAGACCAACAAAGACGTCCGCTCGAGCGTCAACTCCCCCCACTCGAGCGGAAAATCACAACTCCCAGAATCTCAAGCCGTCTGCGAAATTTGCTGGGAACCCCAAATGTCCGCTCGAGCGTCAACTCCTCCGCTCGAGCGGAGGGAAAGATTCTGGGTCGTCACACATAAGGAATTGCCTCTATAGTTAGAATTTGACTTACGCCTCACCCCATTCAAAGGACAACAAATGGTGGACCATACTTCGAGACAAGTAATAACATGAGCTTGCAAGCAACAATAGAAATGCGGTACCAGGAAATCGAAAACTTAAGAATGGACTAGTAACCGTGGCTAAAATCCCGAACCCTATCAAGAATCAAATTTTGGAGGAGTCTTACCATCTTTGTGGAAATAATCGGCACAACATTGACTTCAGAATGAAAGGAGGTAGAATCCAAGAGGATTTGGAGCTTGTGGAAAGAAAACCCAACTTCATGAGGGACCAGAAAGGAGCAACCAGAAGGCAACCGGCAGAGTCTTTGCCTTGCAAGAGGAAGAAGCAGACCCGTCCGTAATTGAGGGTAATTTAGTGCTATACAATTCTTGGGTGCATGTTTTATTTGATATAGGTGCATCACATTCTTTCATATCCTCTGCTTGTGCTAAGTCATTAGAACTTGTATGTGAACCTTTAGAAACTGCCTTAAGAGTAATGTCACCTATGGGAGGATGCGCTCGGGTAGGATTGATCTGTAAGGACTGTAAGATAGGAATGACGAACCTACGCTTAACTTGCGACCATCGTGTTATGGAAATGTCGGACTTCGATATCATTTTGGGCATGGACTGGTTGTCCGCCCACCAAGCGGTGATCAACTGTCGTCAGAAGAAAGTGGTAGCTCATACACAAGATGGAACATGTTTCCAGTTTAAGGGGGATAGACAAGACCCCATGGCTTCGACAAAATATCGAACGCAGTGGCGCGATCAACTTGCGGGTAGAATAGCAAGTCTGATTCTAAATGAGGAAGGTCGAGGAGAGTTAGAGCTTCCACGCGTAGTGTGCGATTATGCAGATGTATTTCCCATGGAATTACCAGGATTGCCACCAACCCGGGAAGTAGACTTTGGCATCGAGCTACAACCTGGAACTACCCCAATATCCATGGCTCCGTATCGTATGGCACCAACAGAACTGCGAGAATTGAAGACACAACTACAGGAATTGCTCGAGAAAGGATTCGTTAGGCCAAGTACTTCGCCATGGGGAGCACCCGTGTTGTTTGCGAAAAAGAAAAATGGGTCGTTGAGGCTATGCATCGATTATCGTCAACTCAATCGAGTCACAATTAAAAACCGATACCCACTCCCAAGGATTGATGACCTTTTTGACCAACTTAGAGGCTCAAGGTGCTATTCAAAGATCAATCTCAGGTCAGGTTACCATCAACTACAAGTCAAGGAGGAGGATATATCAAAAACTGCCTTTCGTACTAGATATGGCCGCTATGAGTTTGTAGTAATGCCCTTCGGACTAACCAATGCACCGGCAGTATTCATGAGCCTGATGAATAAGATCTTTAGACCATACCTTGACCAGTTTGTAGTAGTATTCATTGATGACATCTTGGTATATTCAAGGTCTGAAGAAGAGCATGAGCAACATTTAAGGATTGTCCTCCAAGTTCTTAGGGATAATCAGTTATATGCCAAGGCGAGTAAATGTGAGTTCTGGTTGAATGAAGTAAAGTTCTTTGGGCATGTGGTATCAAAGAATGGGATTGCGGTGGATCCGACCAAGGTGGAGGCAGTATTGGATTGGAGGCAACCAAAGACCGTGTCAGAAATCCGCAGCTTCTTAGGATTGGCCGGTTATTACCGGAGGTTCATCCAAGATTTCTCCAAACTAGCTAAACCAATGACTCGTTTGACGCAAAAAGGAGTAGAGTATGAGTGGGACGAAGCTTGCGAAAAATCCTTCCAGGAGCTGAAGAAGAGGTTAACTAGTGCGCCAATTTTGACCATCCCAGAACGAGAAGAGGAGTACACTGTGTATTGCGATGAGTCTAAAGAAGGGTTAGGTTGCGTGCTCATGCAAAATGGAAAGGTAGTCGCATATGGATCCAGGCAGTTGAAACCTCATGAGCGCAACTACCCCACACACGACTTGGAGTTAGCAGCCGTAGTTTTTGCCCTAAAGCAATGGTGACATTACCTGTATAGGGAACAATTTGAGATTTTCACAGATCACAAGAGCTTGAAGTATCTATTCACACAGAAGGACCTTAACTTGAGACAGAAACGATGGATGGAGTATCTTGAGGATTTCCAGTTCACTCTCTTATGTCACCCCGGTAAAGCCAATGTAGTAGTAGATGCTCTAAGTAGTAAGAGCAGAGGGATGTTGGCTAAGAATCTCCGTCAAAGAATGGGATATGGTTAAGACACTCAATGAGCTCAGGATCCAAGTAGAATCTCAAGATACAAAAGCATATCGTAATGCGCAGAAGGTGATGCCTAAGTTGATGAATGAGGTCATGGAGGCCCAGAAGCACGATCAAGAGGTAGCCTACATCAAGGGACGTCTGGAGTCAGGAGAACCCATGCCTGGTTGGGTAAATCACCCTGATGGGAGTTTAAGATACCAGGGTAGATTGTTTGTACCAAGTGACGAGTTACTTAGAGAAAAGGTACTGAAAGAATGCCATCATTCTGCATTTGCGGTACATCTATGAGGGACTAAAATGTACCAAGATTTGAAGAGGCAGTATTGGTGGAAGGGAATGAAGAAGGAAGTGGCTAAATTTGTAGCAAAATGTCTGACATGCCAACAAGTGAAAGCGGAACATCAGAAACCAGGAGGAATGTTGCAACCTCTACCAATAGCCGAATGGAAGTAGAAGTATGTGACGATGGATTTTGTGACAGGGTTGCCTAAGTCACCTAGAGGGCGCAATGCTATATGGGTAATAGTGGACCGCCTCACCAAGTCAGCGCATTTCTTACCTTATAAGATGACCGACACCTTAGAGTCTATGTACAGACTCTACATTGGGGAGATCATTCGACTACATGGAATTTAAGTATCTATTGTGTCAGATCGCGATCCACGATGCACATCTCGATTTTGGGGAGCTTGCAGGAAGCTCTTGGTACTGAGTTATGTTTTAGCACCGCCTTTCACCCGCAGACGGATGGACAATCTGAACGCACAATCCAGACACTTGAAGACATGTTGAGAGCTTGCACAATGGATTTCCAAGGAAGTTGGGAACGACACCTATCCCTAGTTGAATTCGCCTACAACAACAGCTTTCAAGCTAGCATCGGTATGGCGCCTTTTGAAGCATTATACGAACGACCTTGCAAATCGCCAATTTGTTGGACGGAAGTGGGTGATGCAAATCTGATAGGACCCGAACTTGTTCTAGAAACTACTGAGAAGGTCAAAGTGATCCGACAACGGTTAAAGACTGCCCAAGATCGCCAAAAGAATTATGCAGACAGGAGGAGAAGACCATTGATGTTTGAAGTAGGTAGCCACGTGTTCCTAAAGGTGCAACCCAGGCGTGGAGTCGTACGTTTTGGGAGAAAGGGAAAGCTCTCACCACGATATATTGGACCTTTCGAGGTATTGGAAAGAGTGGGCGAAGTAGCATATAGACTAGCTCTAGCCCCGCAGTTAGCAGGGATACACAGCGTCTTCCATGTATCTATGTTGAGAAAATTCATCGCTGACACGTCACACGTCCTCAAATGGGAAGATATCAGCCTTGACAAGGATGTTACATTTAAAAACGGATCGGTAGCAATACAGGACAGTCAAGAGAAGAACCTCAGAGGCAAGACGGTTCACTTGGTGAAAGTGCTATGCCGTCACCGGGGAATTGAGGAATCTACTTGGGAGCGCCAAGATTGGGTGAAGGCAAATTACCCCGAGCTTTTCGAAGGCAGTATGTAGCTGAATTTCGGGGACAAAATTGTTTTAAGGGGGATAGGTTGTAAAGCCCTTGAAATATGTATTTACTTTTAAGACCCTAATGTTGAATTATATTTATTTATTTATTTATTTTTAGCCCCTCGTTTACTTGAATTAATTCAAATCTTGTTGGTCAGCATTACTTTTTTTTTTTCGAAACAGGAATTCCCCTAATCGGATTAGGATCCCTAACCTAATTTAATTCTACATAAGTAACATGTATTTACTCCAAGCCCTCACTTTTTTTTTAAATTCAAAACTTGCCCAAACTAGTATTTGTACCTTGTACCTTGAAGTACCATCAATCTTGTTACATATATATATATATATATACACCTAGAGGAGTGTGCCTAGAACCTAAAATGATTTAAATAATAACCCCCTCACACTTCCCCAAGAGAGGAGCCAATTTTCAAGAACCACCATCATGATGTTCTAGGAAAAAAACACAACCTAGTGGCCTAGACCTAGGTTGCTAATCTCAAAACTAGTTACCTTTCAACTAAAGATCAACTATTTGATTCCAAAACCTATGATTTAGCACCTTAGTTACTCCTATCCCATTTGACACCAACCAAAATCCTAGCTTTCCCATCCATTTTCAACTAAAGGGCTTTTATGTCCTTTTACACCAAATTGCCTATATATACCACACCCCCTAGCTTGCAAACTCACACAACACACTCACTCACACATACATTTTGGTTAGAGAGAGAGGGAGGAGAGTAAGGAAGAGAAGTCTAGAGGAGAAGAGGGAGGAAGAAGAGAGTTTCTTGTGCAAAGCTTAGAAGGTAAGCCACCAACACAACCTTCTCTTCATTTCCTTTTCTAATGCATGTTTTTAAGATTCTGAATAATGTTCCAGATCTGTTATTATCAAGTTTTTATGTCAAAAAATGCTAAGGGTTGTGTATTGATTTCATCCCTCTTATATTTTCCCCATTTTGGCACAAACCATCTTCTTTTTGTACAAATCTCTCAACTTTTCAAGGGCACTCTTTCAAACAAATTTTCTGAGTTAAACATGTGATAGTTAGCATATTTTCTTCACAAAATAAATGAAACTTTCCCATGGTGGAACCCCCTTTTTATAAATTTTCTTGTTTTGGGCGTTCTACCTTAAAACCTGTTTTTGCAGTCAACTTTCAAAAATTCCAGAAAAATGTATAAAAATATTCTGAACCGCTATTTTATGTCAAAACCTTCCTTTAGAAGTTAGCTTTCAACTAAAATTGGTTTCATCGAAAAACATTGAGCGGTTTGCAAGAAAATCAAGTTTTCGTAACAGTCGATGGCTCTGGGCAGATTCTGGACAGATTCTGGACAATGTTGAAATACTTTCTAAATAATTTAGAATCTGGAAGAGCAAACCCAATTCCGAAAAATGTTCTATAAACCAGATCGAATCCTCTATAAACCCTAGGAAGGCCAAGCCGGTAAAGGGTCTAAAATAGCTCTTTCATTTTAATCTTTATGTGATACTAAATCTGGAAATTTTGTTAGGTGTGGATATCTTGTACCTTTAAGTTCATGAGAATGTTTGCAGCTTATAATCATATCTTGACCTGATAATATATGTGTTGTGGTTATGTTATTTACCTTTCTTATAAGAATGTTTGTAGCTTATAATCATATCTTGACCTGATAATATATGTGTTGTGGTTATGTTAATTACCTTTCCCATTTTAAGAATGCATGCTTATATAGATATTATTGTTTTATAAGTTAAGCTAACCTTGTCTTAAAACACTTAATCAACGGGAAACCTAATTGGGAGGGTACTGGGTTTTCGAACACTTGAGAAATGACAAGATGAAAAAATGTGACATATGGATTGTTGGGATGCGTTCCCTATTTGGAAGTTAAAGTCTTGCGCAAGTGGTTTTCGGAACCCTTGAACGGAGCGGTTGTATTCGGACCCTAGGTGGTTTGGTATGAGGAGGGGTTCGGGCAAGGCCCTATTTTACCGTCTCTTTTGAGGCCCTGCGGTTGGCACTACGCGGTATATAACCGTTGGTAGGCATCCGAGGTTAGTTCTGCAACAAAGCAGCAAAAGAGGGGGCATACCGAATAATCCGCGTCCGATTCTTGTGGTTGGGAGGACGAAATCTCTTTGGGAGATTTCTAGATTACTGACATCTAACCTAACCATTTATTTATTTATTTATCCATTTATTTGAGTAACATGCTTTACTACTTTGTGCTATAATTGTGATTGTGTATTGGACTGGGAAAAAGGGGTGGGGTGTGTGTGAGTTTACTGGGCATTCAAAGCTTACGGTGTATCATGCCAGGTGACGAAGCGAAATTTATAGCTGGAGACGATGAGCCCGAAACCTTCGAAGACTTTTGACTATCTTAGGAAAACTAGAAAATTCCTTTTGTTATTTTGTAAGAACTCATGTGAAGTTTTAAACCTTCTTTTGGGATGTAATGTAATAGAACAATCTTTTGAATTAAGTATAATTGTGGTTGTTATGTGTTTATAATCCATGTATGAACCATATCGTTGCTTATGAGACCTTGTGTCAATACCTCTTAAGATCTGTCAAAAGGGTAGTGCGCTGCCTAAGAAGCTGGACTTAGAAGGGAGGCTATTTTGACTCCTCCGGCGATCTGGGATCTTACTTGGTTATTGACCATAGGACTCATTAGTGACTCTCCCTTGACTGCAACCAATGGTGTAGAATCGGGGCGTCACATGCGAGGCCTAGTTGGCTGGTCAACGTAGTTGACTAGCCAAGTAACTTCTTCCGAACAGAACAAAGCAGTCGTCCTGCGTTGAGCATGATAGTTTCCGATGATTCTCAATACATATGAAGCTTCTATTTTGTTTTCATTTGAGTGTTTTGTGAGATTTTTATTTTGTTGTATTATTTTTTTGCTCTCTCTTTCATTTGGTTTGTAATTATTTATTCAAGTGTTATAATAATTCCCTGCCCTGCTTCTTTATATCCCGTTCTTTTACTTGGTTCCTTTATTTGTACATAAATATCATGTTTTTCTTTGCATCATATCCATACTTTGCATCTGTGTTTCATGCATCTTGATTCGGCTAAGTTTGCATTTATAGATTTAATCAAGTCTTATGTGATTATGTGCGCTATCTCATGTGATTCACTTGTCATTTATTAAAAGCCGAATCTTTAGTTGCATCTCATGAGTGAATTGTATTAAGATTTTGTATATAAGATCATGCATGTTTTACTAACTTTGTTTTGTAACTGTTTGTGGGACGTTGGTAAATATGGAAGTTTTTATACTTTAGCATCCTACTTGTGTGTGTTTTTCTTACTATTTTTAGTATCCTACCATGAGACTACTTACTTACTTGATATAACTGTATAAATGCTGGTGGATGGAGGTTGTGTCGCTTAATTTGGAATGATATTTATTTTCAAATTTGCAAACTCAATTTCTTTGGGTTGTACATCTTCAAAACTCTTTCAAAATATATGAAATCAAGTTGTTGAATGGCATAGTCTATACTTGTTTTCTTTCACATAGTAAATTTTAGGATTTATTTAATAATTGGAATATGAACATATAAAGAAAATAAAACTCATATCATGGTTTAGTAGAGGCCGATCTTTTGATTAGGTGAGTAGGGATGCTCAATTAATGACCTTTCTCTCTCATACCTAAGTTCCGAGTCAAGCATCCTTAGTTATGACGAATAGTGGCCTTGGCACGAGTCATGGGTTTCCTATATTTCCCAAAATATTAGGTGACGACTCTAAGATCTAGTAATATAGTCCATTTCTGGCAAAGGTTTTGTAATAAAACGCATTTTCTATAAAAGTTGTCAAATCTAAACTCTCATCTATGTTTCATATTACACTCTTGAGACTAGATCAAAGAATTAAAGGTCTGAACTGTTTAACGTGCGCAAGTACTCCCAAGACATGTTACAACAAGTGAAAAGAAACATAACAAAATTTGTAATAAATATCATTTTTCAATATAATATCTAAAAATATTAAATTTAGAGAAAATTTGTAAAAAATCCAATTTAAAGAGGGTGTGAGGATTTAAGTCTTCTAGTTTTTTTTTTTTTTTTTTTTTTTTTTTTTTTTTTTTTTTTGTGACAAGTACATTGTTTGTGAAATATTGTGGTAAGAAGTACATTTTGTTTACAATTTTACTCTTTTAACTTTTATTAACTATCTGTTGAAATTTTTATTTTGTATGCTGAATTTTTTAGTCTATCTATTAAATTTTTTTATTGTATCTATAGAAATTTTGATTCTATCTGTTCATTTTATTTTATTTTTTTTATTTCTGTTTGTTGAAAATCTATGCGTGTGAAATTCTATTTGTTGAATTTTTATCTGTATGAAATTATATCTGTTGAAATTCTTGTCCTAATTTTTCCTATCCGTTGAAATTGACCAAGCCAAATTTTCTTATTTGTTAAATTTCAACAAAGCTTTGTTTTTCATATCTATTTAAATTTTCTTGTTATATGTTCAAGAGCTTTGGAGTGGGATGAATCACCATCATGTCATATGAGGCCACCGGCTTCAATGATCGGACTCTACCATCAAAATAAGGAGACAGTAGGCCGGTGACGGTAAGGGATGACAAATCTGCAGCAGTGGATGAAGAGGAGGAGTCGAAGATGAGAGAGAAGAGGAGAAGGAGAAGAGAGAGAGAGAGAGAGAGAGAGATATTGAGAAAAATCCCTAAGATAGGTATATATGTATATATAGGTAATTTGAACATTTTACACCCGTATATTTATGTACAAAATATTTTAAAATGTAAACTTTAAACAAACAAAATCTAAATTTTAATTTATGAAACGAGTACCCTCAAAATTAAATAAATACATATTGTAGTTTGAGTCATGATTTGCCATTTGAAAGATTCGCACCATAGCCAACTAGGGCTAATTAATTGGTTAAAATCTTTACACATGAGATTTGGGGTGCCTACTTTACACCTCAGGGAATATTATTGTATAATAATTTATTTTGTAAAATATATTGAATAAATTATTTATAAAAAAAATTAAATTGATTGAAGATCGATAATTGCATGATCGAATTATATTTGTCTTAAAAAAAAATTAGACAACAAGTGATTTTACGAGTAGACCTTTTAATTTTTTATTTTTTTTTAAAAAATAAATGTGATATGATCATGTGATTACCATTGCTCAATTAATTTAATTTTTTTCACAAATAACTTAACCAACCTTACAAAATAAATTATGTATATCATCTCAATAAACCCTAGAGTGGGTCTTTCCATGCTCACAACAGACACCCAAATCCCTCATTTAGAGGTCAAAAGTTCAAGTTTTGTCATAAACAAAACTTTTCCTCTTTCAAAAAAAAATAAAAAATAAAAAATAAAAAAATAAAAAATATGAAGAAGAAGAAGAAGACTCCAACCATTACTTGGCTAAATCCCATTGGCCAAGAGTGAGTTCATATATGTCATTAACGCTATATTTGGTTCATGAATTTAAGTAACAATTTATAAATAAAAAAATTAAAAAAAAAGAATTGAGTAAAAATAAATGAAATATATTTCGCAAACCTTTTACACATTTTTTTTTTTCATTTTCTCTTTCTAAATTTTTATTTAAATTTATGAACTAAAGACAGTTTAAGAGATTAGAGATTTGACTCCCAGTTTTACCCATGAGTATTTTCTCTTATATATTTTATTATCAAAAATGCCTCATACACCCAATTTTCCCGACCCCCAGTGACACCCAGTGACGTGGCACCTCACGTGAAAGTCACGTGACTGGGTGTAAGACCAAACAAACAGGTTCCTGGGTCATTTGAAATTTTTCTTCCCTCCCCCCTCAAACAACGGTACCCTCCCCCCTCAAACAACGGTAACCGGTACTGACCCCCCCACTCCGACGCCTGACTCCCACTCCGACGCCGGCGACCAGTCCTTCCCTTCATTCCGACACCGACAGCTCGTTCCCTCCCTTCACTCGCGAATCTCTCTGTCTCTCCTTCCCTTCACTTGAACTGTATGTATATCTGCGTATATATATATGTATATATCTATTTCCTATTCGATGATATATATGTGTATATCTGCGTATATATATATGTATATCTGCGTATATATGTATCTGCGTATATATATATATATATGTATATCTGCTTCGACAATGTCTCTCCCCCCTTAATCTGTTAAATTTAATTTATTATCTGTGAATTTTGTATGTATTACCTGTGAAATTTCCTTTTTGATTTGGGAATTGTGGCATTTTCATTTACAAATTGTGGCCTTTTCAGTTGGAGTCTTTCATTGCCTTAAAGGTGTTCGATGAAATTCCCCAACGAAATGTGGCAGTGTGTTACACAAATCTTAGGAAACCAAACCTTAATTGTTAGACTGAATCTGAGGAATAGAAAACGAAGCAGTTGAGAGAGGGCTGAGGAATCAAAAACTAAAGAAGTTGCTAAAACTTGGGAGACATCATAGTTAATTACGGGTGACTCATTTTCCATATTTGCTCCTTTAACAAATGAACATAGAAATCATTTAAACCATATATAAGCTTCCTTAGGGTAATTTTGGCACAGAAAATATTGGCAAGTCTCAAAAAAATGGGGAACACCAAAATGGTATTGTGTCAATGTGAAACAAAGACAGAGAAACAGAAGCAAGCACATAAAAGGCTAGATGATGAAGTATGGAAAAAAGAACTAGCATTTTTTTAAAATAGTGCTAAGTAACTAAGGCAAGAAGGGGAAATTTTGAAATTGTAGTTCATAAATAATGTTAAAACAATGAAGTTGCATATCTTTCACCAACCCTGAGACACAGATTAATGTAAGGGCAAAGTTCACCAACCCTGAAACTTAACATATGATTCCCTACTTAAGTCATATAGAATTAAGCTTTTATAAAACTTCCAATCCCTAAGTCTCAACTCCACAGCATACTTCTAAAATGTAAAAAGCTTGTCATCACTTTCTCCACTAAGCTGTCTTATTTAAATATGATATACCATTACGACTGAAATATTTAGATATTGAATCAAAGTTTACAGGCAGAGCTCATACATGTTTACATGAAAGTAATATATATGAATGAACACAAACAAGATCATTCCACAACAGACTCCATAAGATCATAACTATGTGTCATTACACAATGACACATAGAGCTTGAATGGCAGCAAAGCAGCACCAAACCAGTGAAATACTGTAATATTGCTTGAATGGTAGACCATAACCCACACCACTGGAATTTTTAATCTTATTTAGCATAAAGTACTTTGACTATTTAGTTAGTTTCATAAAATGTTTTAGCTCAAGCAGGATTCGATTTTTGGATTAAGCTGGATTCATTTGTAATCATGATACATGAATCATGTAGATAGAACTTCATCTTTTTTCCTCACTCCCTGTTTTTTACTTTTGCATTCCATGAACAACATTCCCACACAAATAACAGAATATGGTTTCTTTATGGAATCTAGTGGGCAATGGTCACTTTTTAGTTAAACAGAAATTTGCCCAAGTAAACAATGGGTAAACAGAAATTTCCCACACTCCCTGTTTTTTAGTTATGGATTGCCCAAGTAAACAATGGGTAAACAGAAATTTCCTCCCTTTATGTATTATTTTTAATTGCTAAATTATAAGATCATTTGAACATATAAGATCATTCATCTTCTATTTTTAATTGCTATTTGTCCCTCTTTGCAGATGTCAACTTCAAGTGTTAGTGGCAGTAGCTCAGGTTGGTTGACATACGTGAACAGAATTTGTCGTACATGTAACAAACAAGCCACCATCAAATTATCACAAACCGAGCTAAACAAGAACAAGTTATTCTACTATTGTAATGTTTGTGGTTTTATCGGATGGTGTTTACCTACGAATCCAGAATATGGAGGTCATCAAATTCAAACAGACGAAGTCCCAACTGTTGGCGAACAAGTGATGACCGAACGACTTCAAGCTATGACTGAACAACAAATACAGCTGACGGAACAACTTCGAATGCAGATCGCAAAGATGCAGAAGTTGATATATATGTTGTCCGTGTTGTTTGTAATTGGTGCCTTTAAACTTATGAATATGTAATAAGTAGAAGTACATGTCTCCTTGAACTTGTTGACGTAGACTTCATACTTTTGTGATGTTTTGGAGGAAGTCATGTTTTGTTGTGTATTGAAACCTACTTATTGTACCTCTTTTGTTATTAGTGGAATGAAAAATGGCTTGTTCAAATTTGTACACTTTCTTCATTACTCATTCAATGGACATTGTTAAATACAGGAAACTGTTGAATACAAGGTAACTATTGTTGAATACAGGTAAACTATTGAACATGGTAAATTGAACATGCTAAATAAACACTGTATATTAAATAACAAACTTTGAAACTCATAATAGTAAACTACATAAGATTCAATCTTCTCAACATCAAAGTACATGAAGTAGTGAATACGTTGAAACTACATAATTTCCAATCTCAAAAACAAACTTTGAAATACATAGAAACTAGTCAAACAAGTCTGTAATATCTAAGTTTCCCGATGCAGAACCATAAATCTGTGTGCCACTTATGAAGTCCGATGGAGTAAGAGATGTGCCTCCAATACCATGGGCCACCTATGACAATTCATTGCAAATAGTACATGTTAGAACAATAGAAAGATGCAAAAATACATGAAGTACTCTTTCGAATACACTTTGTAAAAGTACATGAAGGCCTCTTTGTAACACGTACCGGTGCATACATACTATTTTCTGTGCCAACCATATAAGGATAATATGGTGTTGGAGCTTGAGCTTGAGCTTGAGCTTCAGGTCCAAATCGGAGCAACTTAGCAGCCTGCATGTTTTGAAGAATAATTACATATTCAAATGTATGAATTGCTTTTACATACTTCACTATACTTTGTCAAAAAAAACATTTGAATACACGTTTTACCTTTGCTTTTCTTTGTTTTTTTGCTGTTGCCTTGAACCGATTAACAATTTGATCTACTTTGGCAACCTTCCGTTTCGTAACTGGACGACCTCTTCGCCTAGCAACCAAAGGACTAATCACCTTCGTACTACTAGCTCCTTGTGTAGAACCGGTGTGAATCGGACTTCTTGTTGAACATGGTAAATTACTCCCATAACCGGATTCTTCTTTCATGACTCTCTCCTTGATTTCATCCAATCCAAGGTCTACAATTCTAGTTTTGCCTTCAGAGTTACCAGCAAGTTGAAGAATGGAAATCAATTTTTTGTTCATCATCTCATAGGTACTTGCATTGAAATCATTCCCAAAGCCGGCATATGTGGTTTTGATGCATGCGTATTCTCTATCCACATCTTTTCTCCACCGAGGCAAAATGTATTTACTTGGCACCTCATTTATGCATCTTCTGACAAGCACAGCAAGTGAGTGAGCGCACATAATGCCTCTAAACTCAAACAACCGACATATGCATTGAACTTCACATTCAGTTGAATTAAAATAGACAACAAAGTCCACATGCTTCATCTTCTCAGAAACAACCATCGCTTCTTGGACATTATATGTACAAATTGATCCCTCCTCTTTCACAATCACCGCCTGACAGTAAACTAATCTCTTCATCTCTCCTTGAACTTCTTTGAATTTCGCATTGGTGTAGGCTTGCTGAAATTGCTTCTCAAACCCGTATATAGTTAGGCAATCAAACAATTTGTGTCGAGACTTGAAGTCTGCTTTCTTCTCTTTCTCTACCTTATTTCTCAAGGCATTGTCATATTGTTCAACGAATTGCTTCAATGTAGTTTTTGGATTTACATATCCATCAAAAAACGCATTCATACTTTCACTTCGTTGTGTAGTTGACATGCCAGCCCAAAAAATGTCTTTAACATAAACAGGTACCCATCGATTCCGCTCATGATATAGTACCCCCAACCACTCATTATCATAAAGATTGAATGTTGCAAGCATCTCTTCCCATTTACTCTCAAATTCAGCTCTTGTCAAACTGTCATAAACTGCATTTTGCATAGCGAACTTTGTGGCTTCATATTCAGCATATCCTTTCAACTTCTCCGGAATTTTCTTCATGATATGCCATAAGCACCACCGATGTCGAGCTTCTGGAAACACAATTTCTATAGCATTTTGCATAGCTCTACATTGATCAGTTATGATAGCTTTTGGCGGATGATTTGACATGCAACTTAACCATGACTTGAATAGCCAAACAAATGTGTTAGTGTCTTCACTAGACAACAATCCACAACCAAGCAAAATGGACTGGCCATGGTGATTAACTCCGACAAATGGAGCAAATGGCATGTCATATTTGTTCGTCAAATAAGTTGTGTCAAATGAAACGACATCGCCAAATGCTTCATAAGTCGCCCGACTCCTTGCATCAGCCCAAAACAAGTTTCTAATGCGAAACTCCTCGTCAACATCAATCACATAAAAGAATCTCTCACTATGTGCTTGCATCCTCATAAAATAACTTTGAAGTGATTCGGCATCACCTTCCCCAAGCCTCAACCTTCTAGCTCTCTCAATGTAATTTCTTGCATCTCGCTCGTCAAATGTCAATGACTCGTATCCCCCTGCTTCGACAACCATTGAATGAAAGTTCTTAGACACCCCAATCCCTGCTTCATCATTAATTTCTAATCTTCTCTTCACAGGAGTAAGAATTTTCTTATTCATTGGAAAATGACGTGAGTCGGTGGGAATCAAATCATGATTATGCTCAAGGTTAACTGTGGTTAGTTTATATCTCCCATCCTTTTGTATACTACCTCGTACCCTTGCTGTGCAACCAATTTTTGTGGACAAACATGGCTTCAGAGGGTTGACTTCTGATGTCTTTCTTCTCTGCCCCGCTCGAGAACATTCAATTGCAAAGTTTATCAATTTCCCATCATCTCCAATATGTTGTGCTCTATGAGCTATAGCAAATCCGACATGCTTAGCATATTTGCCATAAAATGTGTACACCTCTTCCCTTGAGCTAAAACACATACCCTTTTTAGGTTCTTCAACGTGTTCGCCCTCATTTATTAAAGGATTCTCACCTTCAACATTTGAATCAACCTCCATTTCTCCACTTTGCGTACTGAAATAACAATTAAACAAATATCATTACAGATTATGGAGCTAAACTTCATGTTTCAGATTTCATGTAAATCTGTGACTTGCATGCAAAATTTATGACATGCATGCACAATTTATGCGTTCATCAATCCTCAAGAAATAAACAACCCATAGCAAGGACAGTTCAGGCAGCTACAAATAGTATGTATATTACAATTAAGTGTCAGTATAACCATTATTTGCTTAGGTTTTCAATTTTTATTGCTTTTGAAAGCAAATTTCTGTGTATTTTTGTTCAAAAAAGCAAGAAAAGTACTTTCAAATGCTTCCTAAGAAGAACCAAAAGAGGAAATCACGATCACAATCCCAAAAAAAAAACAAAACAAAAAAGTGATGCGAAAAACAGTCAAGTAGTGATGGAATCGTATTAGAGTCCAATATTATTCATTGGATTCTTGCAGCAAAACAACATAATAAACTTTGTGAGCAAATAAAAATAGATAAAAATAAATTCCAATTTCTATTTTTGGAACCCATTTTCAGGATGAAATGCTTCATGTGCCACTATTTGTTCAGCTAATGTTCTGTTAAATGTTTAACTAAACACAGACACAAAGATTGGCATATTTACACATCAATTTCAACCCTTTTGGCCCCATTCATTCAGCATCAACAATATTTCTTTTCCAGATTTCATTTTCATTCAAAAACAAACAAAACAATTAAAAGGAACAATTAAGAACACCTAGATCACAGTTTTAACAACCTGAAGAGTCATTCAATACACATATAAGCATACAATTTACGTAATCCATACATATATATATTAATGTATGCAAACAATTTTAAGTTATTTTAAAGCTACAGATCTGGGACAAGAATGGGAAGAAGATGAGAAATGAAGAAGGATCTGCCACTTGAACAACACAAACACCAAAACCCACATTACTGGTAAACCAAAATTACCAATCAACTGTATATAAAATGCCCAGATTTCATATTTCATGTTTCACTATATCAATCTAGTGTAGCCAAGTTAGTTTATGGAGCTAAAATGCCCAGATTTCATATTTCAGATTATGGAGCTAAAATGCCCAGATTTCATAAATATATTTCATAGCAGAGCATATGAAATTGATTTTTGACCCTAGCATATGAAATTTAATTTTTACCTCATCAACCAGATTGATGGACAGAGACAGCAGAGCAAAACCAGACAGAGCAAAATCACAGGAATTCTGAGGATAGATGAGAACTCGTAATCTGATATGGTGGAGGACAAGGAAATTTCACATTCTTCTGATGAAGAACTGAGTTAACATCTGAGACCCACTTCCACAACCCATACGGAGAATTTCAATCCTTCTAGCCACTGGTTTTTGCAGAAATTCCGGCCAGCTATGGTGGAGGAGGAGGATGGCGGCAAGAGGTGAGGATAGGCGAGGGAAGACAGACGAGGATAGACGAGGATGGCGGGAGAGATGAGGAGATCCGAGGGAAGACGAAGACGGACAGAAATTCCCGCTTTTTTCCTTTTTTTTTTTTTTTTTTTTTTTTCAGCTGAGATTACACCTCAGCTGCCACCTCATCGCCACGTCACTGGGTGTCGCCACGTCACTGGGTGTATGTAGCGGAACTGTTTTATTATTTTGATCAGTAAAAAATTAATTTTGTTGAGAAAATCAAAAGAGTACAAAAGGTATACTACAGTACATCAATAAAAGGGCATGATAAAACAACATCATTGTTTATGAATACATATATATCTCGATTAAATTAGGGAGATTTGAAAAAAATAATAACAATATAAAATAATTGTAATGTCATAAATAATTTATGTATTACATTGTGTAAATAAGTCTTGTACTTCTATCTTTTTGTAATAATTTTGAGTTTATGTCAATTTATTGTCATTGTCTAATTAAATTAACATGAATCGAAAGCCAATCTTACATATGCTAAAACTAAAATCCGAACTAGGCGGGCCATTTTAGAAATTATTTAAAATAGTCAAAAAAAAATTAAAAATTTTTATTAAATAATTTACATTCTTCTTTATTTTCTTATACTTTTATTATAAAAAATTAAAAAATTAATTACAGTAGGCATTTCAGAAAACACGGCAAGTTGCCAACTGACAACCAATCTTACAAAAGCCTCGCAAGTCTATCAAAAAGCTGCTTAGCTTGCACCATTACAGTTCATAACACTGCAATAATTAAGCCAATTTAAAATTAAAATATCAGATGTTGACTCTAAAGACGTAAATTGTTAAATAGATGTTAGTTTGTTTAGAAATTACCAGGGGTTATTTTGAATATGATTTATTAGATGATTTTTTTTTGTTTATTATGAAAAGACGTACAGAAAAATAGAAAAGTGATATGACCTAAATAAGTTAATAAATTAATTAAACTAATTATTTATGGTGTTGCCAAATAAGCTCTAATTAAAACAAATTCATATCAGTGTAGCTAATTTTTTTTAATCTTTTTTGTTAATAAAGAGAAGAGTAATTGTATTAGACTATTAGCACACAATAACTAGAAAGCTACCAAGTCAAGCCCAACTACTACAAATAATCACATACAATTTTTATAATGGGAGAAATAAACCAATTATCACAAAAAGTATAAAACTTCTCTCTATAGGAATTTGAAATCGAGACCTCACATCACAAATGTTGTTACATAACCATTAAGCAAAATGTCCTGATTGGTGTAGATAAATTTAGAGATAATATTTTAAGAATTTTTTAATATTACTCAATCAGAAAAATACCAATTGTAATTCTAGCATTGTCTAATGTTTTACAATAATTTACTCTTTATATTTATTTATTTATTATTTATGAAGGTTGAATTTATTGATTTTTTTTTTTCATAATTAAAATTTGAATGGCCAATTTAAATGTAATAACGTATTTTTCACTAAAGCAATTATTCCATGTGATAATTTTAAGGGAAAATTACATATCATGTTATTTTTATAAAAATAATTATAAATTGGTGAAAAAAATTATTAATATTAATAATTAAAATTATAAATTTTTAATTATTTAATAATTTTGTTTTGACAGTGCAGTGGATCAATTTGTTGCATTACAACATTTATGTGTAACGGAAATTCCTCCCGCGGATTGGAGGGAAAAAACAAAACATTGGTTGGCTATATATGTAATAGTGCTTTATAGGTTAGCTTTGGTCTAAGTATAGGCTGCCCCTATGTGATATGTTTGACTACCTCTAATCAATTTGCATTACAAGGGTTATGTTATGGGTTTTGATTTGTGGCATTAAATTGGGGGCACTAATGTCCCTAATTTCCATATAAGGTATAAAAAAAAAAAACAAAACAGTTACCCAGAATGGAAATTAGGGACATTAGTGCCCCCAATTTAGTGCCACAAAACATTTTCCTTATGTTATAAAGATGAATAAATTGTGGTATTTATAATGTAAATTATTATAAATGTCATAATAAGATTGTTTTTAATAATTATAAAAAAAAAATAAAGTTATAATGAAACAAAGATATAAATTTTTTTAAAAAAAATTATAACTAAAATAATGTTATAATAAACAGTTAATGAGTCATAATTACCATTATAATCACTATAATCAAGTCATAACTAATATAATTATAATCAAATATTACAAAAATCATAAGTAAGACATATGATAGGCATCTTCAAAAAGAGATATGTATTATATAATTTTGGATAATGTACTGCTAAGTGGATTTTTTTAAATTTAATTACAAATTGATGAAAAAATTTATCATTTCATATTTTAATACAAGTAAAGTTTATTATTAATTTGTAAATATTTTTTTAAGGGTGAATTACACTAACGGTCCCTATAGTTTGGGACTTGTATCATTTTAATCCCTGACTTTTCAATTGTGACACATTTGACCCTGAATTTTGAATCTTGTTCCAAATAATAACAATTGAAGATATCGTTAGATTTTTTAATGGTAAAATTGTCAATTTAATAAAATATAAATTAATTTGGCAAAAATAAATGTCAAAAAAATATTTTTGAATTTTTAAAAATACTTACTAAAGATAAAATTATGTAAAATTGATAAATCTTTTAGATATTTATTTATGTGTTTATTTTATCAAATTAATTTTTATTATGTGTTTGGATGATAATCATGTAATGTGTGGTTATTTTTGTTTTCATTAAATTACTTTCTATTTTTTCAAAAGTTAAATATGGTAACAACTTTGATATCATTATTAAATTAATCCATTAAATAAAAAAATCTAAAACTAGAAACATTTTATCTATTAAATGTATCGATTACACATTAAAAACTTAAAAACTACCCATTACATGATCATCATCTAAACATATTACAAAAATTAATTTGGTAAAATAAATAAATAAATAAATGCCTAAAAGATTTATCAATTTTACATAATTTTATCTTTGGAGGGTAGAAATAATTTTTAAAAATTTAAAATATTTTTTTGACATTTATTTTTGTCAAATTAGTTTATATTTTATCAAATTGATGATTTTATTCTTAAAATTAAGAAATGATATCTTTAATTGGCCTTATTTGAAATAAAATTCAAAATTCATGGTTAAATGTGTCACAATTGAAAAGTCAGGGATCAAAGTGATACGAGTCTCAAACTATAGGGATTATTAATGTAATTCGCTTATTTTTTTTAAATATACATGGACATGTATTTTTTCCTAAAATTTCCGTATTACAATTTAATTTATACAGAAAAAGAATATTATTCTAGTATATAATAAGAAATCGTTCCAAAAAAATAGAGAGTATATAATAAGAAGGTTAAGTTAGTAATTTAGCATGATATTGCGTGAAATGTACAATTGACATTCCTTGCACATGTCTCCAGTGTAAACCACACAGTACTCATATCATATCATATATGCCTCACTCACCTAATACTTTACTATTTTGGGATGCAATTTTCAAGTCCAATCGTGAAAGCTTTGACATTAATCTCTCCCTCACGAGTAATTTTTACATATAAACAGGATATATGGGCAATTTGGAAAGATTAATTTTTTTATTTTTTATTTTTAATTTTTTAATTTTTTTAAGTCACATCACAACTTTATTTTTTTATATAAAAAAATTTAAAAATTAACATTTTATCATCTTGTCAAAACACCACTATATCATGTAATACATTTGATTATTATAATTAAATTTAATAAAAAAAATTTATTATATTTATATTAAATATTTAAAAAATAATAAAATATATATACATTTATAATTAATATAAGATAATGTCACGTAGCATTCTATTATCGTATAAAAATAGAAAATGTTATCCTAAATGAATTATTAAATATTTTATCAAATATTTTATATAAATATAAAATTTATATATATGTGATTCGTCTCACACTTACATAAAAAAAATTTGATAAAATACTTAATAATTTATTTGAATTCCCTGCGTAACTTTATAAAAAATTGTCCAATCTCACACACAAACACACGTCATCTCTCTCTCTCTCTCCCTCTCTCTCTCTCTCTCTCTACTTTGCTGCTTTCTCCTCATTCACACAGCAACAGAATGATGATCACCACACCATCTTCAAGCTTTCCTTTCTTCAATTCCCTGTAACCCTCTCTTGTTCGAAGCATTTTTGTTGGTTGATCTTTTTGTGCTTTATATGGGGGCTGGGTTTTCTGGGTTTGTTGCAGAGAAGGAGACTCCATTGAGTCCGAGTCTCGGGGACATACCGGAGTGCTGTGTGGCTCTGGTTCTGAATTATTTGGACGCTCCGGAGATCTGTAAATTGGGTCGGGTGAATCGGGTGTTCCGTCAAGCTTCGTCCGCTGATTTTGTATGGGAATCCAAGTTGCCAGAAAATTATCAGTCTCTTGTGAAGAAGCTGTTCAATCAAAGTCCAGACAATTTACCCAAGAGACACATTTATTCCAGATTGTGCCGTCCCATTCGCTTTGATGCCGGAACCAAGGTGCTTGATCATTTTCTCTCCCTCTTCTTGTTTCTGTGTTTTTTTTTTTTTTTTTTTTTTTTGATCCACTGTCTCATTTCATTGCTTCTATATTTACATGCATATATATAGATGATATATGTATGTTTGATGGGTTGGTAGTGATTATGAGGTGGATATAAGAACTTTTGCCTCTCTGACACACAGACTCTCTCTCTCTCTCTCTCTCTCTCTCTCTCTCTCTCTCTCTCTCCTTTGATAGTTGTTGATGGATTATTATGTTGTTTGGGATCAACTTTTGCAGGAAGTATGGATGGAGAAGAGAAGTGGAGAGATTTGTGTTTCGATTTCATGGAAAGGATTGAAAATAACGGGTATAGATGATCGGAGATACTGGAATCACATCCCAACTGATGAATCAAGGTTAGATCAAAACTCACTCACAATTCTTTTTTTTTCTTTTTTTCCTTTTTTTCTTTTTGGGTTGGGACTTGGTTTTGTTAGAAGACTCTGGCTTGCCCACATTGGTTTGGGTTAGTATTATTGAACTCAAAATTATTTGACTTACTTTGGGTCTCTTTAGTAACCATTCCGTTTTTAGTTTTCAGTTTATATTTATAAAAATTTTAAAAATTATCATAAAAATTTATTTGATAATTTTTTTGGTTTATAAATGACTGTCTCAGTTTATAAATTTGAGAAAAAAAAATGTAAACTCAAAAAATGAGTTTATGTTTTCAATTTTCAATTTTTTTTTTAAATAATTTTTTTTCAATTATTTTTTTTAAATTAATTTTTTTTTAATAATTTTTTTTTTCAATTAATTTTTTTTTCAAATAATTTTTTTAAATTATTTATTTTCAATTAATTTTTTTTCTAATTAATTTTTTTTCAATTAATTTTTTTTTCCAATTAATTTTTTTTTCAAATAATTTTTTTTCAATTAATCTTTTTTTTCAATTAATTTTTTTCCCAATTAATTTTTTTTTAAATTAATTTTTTTTCAAATAATTTTTTTTCCAATTAATTATTTTTTTAATTAATTTTTTTCAATTATAATAGGTGTGATCCCATTGTCATAAATAATAAAAATAAATATAAATATTTTAGGTCTGAACAAACATATTTTTTAGTTTATATTTTTTAATTTTTTTAAACATTTTGTTCAAACCAAACGCGTTTGTAATTTATGTTTTTCTAAAAATAAAAAAAAAATCAATTTATAAAATTTTTATAAATATAAACAAAAAATGTAAACGTTACCAAACGCTACCTTTGTGTTTCATTATTATAAAACAAAAAGAGTGACTTGGCTTTTGTATTTTTAACAGTATCACTAAATACTAAAGTAATCTGTAAATTATCCTTCTTGAAAATAAAATGTACGAATTAAATGTATTTAAGGTAGTGTTCTAAATTTGAATTTATATGGTAGCTAGTTTTTGCTTTGCTTTGAGTCTTATTTACCAATTTATCCGTTTATTTTTTATTTTTTAAAATTATTGGTGGGAGATTTGGTGGAGTGGGCTTTTCCAAACTCTCAATTCAAGGGAATAGATGGAATCCAAAAGTTTAAAATAATTTTAGTTGGCATGATAATATTGGCAAAGGACCAAGGAAAAACCAAGTGGTTGTCTATTGCTATCCTAAT
Organism: Camellia granthamiana; assembly: GCA_036172215.1. NCBI lineage: Eukaryota > Viridiplantae > Streptophyta > Magnoliopsida > Ericales > Theaceae > Camellia > Camellia granthamiana. The sequence continues at coordinate 113,714,079 of CM069903.1, forward strand.
ATCCTAATCCCTAAGATGGCTACACCTTAGGCAAGAAGTGCATGGGCCAAATCCACGCTCAACCTTGAGTGAAAATGAAGTCATTTCTTCCCATTTTGAATCCCTATCCCAACTAGGGTTAGGTTTCTGAAACCATGTCTCCGATGCTTGGGTAGGCCAGTTGATTTAGGTTAGTGGTGGTATAATTATCTATCTTATTTCTCAATAAAGGTTAAGTTTGGCAACACTAAAATAATTCATCTTTTTATCTTTTTTTTCACAACATCACCTCTCTACTTTTTTATATATCTTTTCGTAAAAAGACAAAAAATACACTTATTTAGGTCATCCCAAACAACCCCTCACAATGGTCCTTTGACAAAAATAAGTATTTATAAAAAAGGTAAACAAAATTTTCATAATTTCGTAGAAACCCAAAAAAATAAAAATAAAAATAAATTGAAAAATCAACACCACCTTAGAGTATCCACACCAACCTCCTCAAATTTTTAGTCAAATTAGAGTTTAAAAACTTATTTTGCTATTTTACCTAGTCACCTCTTTAATACCTGCTGCATCAAACCCTCTATTCTAATTTAATCTTATTAAAATATTATTTTCTTATTGTGTTTGTTATTTTCTTAAAAAATGTAAAATTAGTACCTATTTTGCTATTTGTTATTTTCTTAAAAAATGTAAAATTAGTACCTATTTTGCTATTTGTTATTTTCTTAAAAAAAAATTGCCATTGACCGGTTGACCGGTCGGATGTCTGGTCGGACTTCCAAACGGACGTTCGGTTACACTTAAACCACGTGTTGTAGCGATGAACAATGACTCGCTTCATCAGGAGAAAAACTATAGCGTTGGCAAAATGAAAGAAAGATATGAGTCTAATGGAAAACAAATGTGATGCTGATACTCTCTACAATAGCTTCAAAACTATTGTAAAAAGTCTGATGCGGATGCTCTTAGATTTCATTTCAAAAATTTCAACCCAAGCCTAGTCAAGGCTAAACCTTGAAGCTGTTGAGTTGTTCTGACCTCCCAAGCTAAAACTCTGTTTTTCATTTTTTTTTTAAAGTTACTCGGGTATAGTCTCTCTCATTTCACACATATTTTGGTCATGTTTGGTACAGTTTAATTTCAGCTTATTTTAGCTTTCAGCTTAATTTAAGTTATTTTGATGTGTTGGGTTTACCTTAACAATACAGCTTATAACTTTTTTTAAGTCGGAAATCAACTTATTCTTTGAGTGGGACAGGAGAAGCTTAATTTATAAGTCAGAAATCAGCTTATATTCATAATTATAAGTTATAAGCTGTTAAGGTATAAGTTATAAGCACTTTTCCACAGTTCTACCAAACAGGGCCTTTGTAATTACCGGCATAAGTTCTAGATGATTTATAAAGTGGGGAATGTAACCTAGACCTATTGCTTAAAAGAGTGTCTGTGATCATTAATGCATCACCCCTTGGGGTTATAGCTAAAATTCAAATCAACCATGAAAAAGTCTTCCTTGCTTGGCAGTTTCATCCAAATATATAATAATTTTATCCATCAAAATTTTTCGTTCTTTTTTTCTTATCTTCTTTCTTGTTTCATTTTCTTTATCATGTTCCTAGTCCTGAAGCCAATAAGAAACATGTTGCGGGGGAAACAAGGCAAGTTGTTGCGTCTCCGTATTATGACAATGATGGATTAAGACTAATCCAACTTGCCAACATATTTTAATTATTTTTTTTGTCATTCATATTTTGTAAAGAACACTTATAAATGACTTTTACCTTCCCTAGCTTCTTTATTAGTAATTTTTTTTTTTCTTTGTAAGTCATAGTCAGACATTAAAAAATACATATGCCAGCTGTATTCAAGTTTTTCTAAGTAAACGTGTTTCAATTGAGGCAATATATAAAATCATTGCATTACTTAACTGTTCATTTGCAGGGGACCAACAGCTCACATCATGTGGCGACAGGGGTCACGTGCCCTCAGGGTTTTGGATTTATAATTTTTTTTGTTTTTTAACATAAGTAAATAAATAAAATTTTAAATAAAAATAATATTAAGAACAAAATATTAATGATATTTTTAAATTTATGAGAACAATAGTGATTGTTTTATTGAAATGAAGGGACTATAACAAATTATACTTTTATGTATAAAAATTTTGTAAAAAAATCTCAATATAAAAGTAATATCTATCATTATTGATATATAAATATAATTAATCTCACTATATATATGTAAAAGTTACTAGAGTGTTAATTATTGCATGTGGAATTCACCCTTCATATGTTATTTTACTATTAGTTGGTGATATCATATTTCAATGATGACGTGATATTACTATTATATGAAATTTTTATTTAAATTTTGTAAAAATTTAATTTATCTCATCATTATATAATTTATTTTAAAACTTAATATATAACTTTGTTATATTATTCATGATATATTAGTTATGCGTAATACTTTCTTTTCGATTTTATTCGAAATGAATTGTAAAGTTTTATTATTTATGAAAAAAAAATTGAAATTATAATTAATAAGTGTCCCTTCTGATTTAATTTTCTATTTCCGCTGCTGCCACATGATCATTTGGAATTTGGCTTTGTTTGATGTGTAGATTCCACACAATTGCATATCTTCAACAGATATGGTGGTTAGAAGTAGATGGAAACTTGGAATTCGAATTTCCATCAGGAACCTATAGCCTATACTTTCGTCTCCAGCTTGGAAGACCCACAAAAGGACTCAGACGGAGGGTCTGTAACCTTGACAAAATCCATGGTTGGGACATTAAACCAGTCCGGTTCCAATTTTCGATGTCGAATGGGCAGCATGCCATGTCACAGTGCTATTTGAATGAACCAGGGAAGTGGGTGAACTACCATGTTGGTGATTTTGTTGTTGAGAAGCCTAACACTACGACAAAGATCAAGTTCTCAATGACACAGATTGATTGCACACATACGAAAGGTGGTCTGTGCGTAGACTCTGTGCTCATATTACCCAAGGCTAAAGGTTAAGAGAGTATAAGGCAGTTTTTTTTTTTTTTTTCTTTTTTTTTTTTTGTTGTTGTTGTTGTTTCCTAGTTTGTAATATACACAAAGTAGCTAGCTAGGCATTTCTTTTATTGGAAGTTGGCAGCCCCTAGTAGCAACCAGCGAGGTCCTGTTTTTGTGGTCCGGGTCCCCAACATCTATGTTTATAAAGCAAAGTAAATTTTTTATATTGTCTTTGCTGTTGTAATATTTGTTTCTTGTACCTGTTTTGTTCATATTCTTCTGTAAGTTCAATCTTGTGACTCATATTTTGATTCTGTCATTTTGTTTTGTTGTGTTTTTCATTAGTTTCACCTCACTTCCATATGATTAATTTGTAAATGTGTTGTATGTAGTCATGGGATGGGATTGGGCTGCAGAAAATATCGTTCAATCTGTTAAAATCATTTAGTCTGCACCGATCCATCATTTAATCGTGGATTGGTTTGATCTGCGGTTTGAAATTTATAATTCATTTTCGAAATTGCCTCGGCCACCGTAATTAATATATATATTTACTTTTAATAAAATATCAAAGTAAAAATCAGTGTTAGTGTAATAACCTTCATTCTCGTCTTAGTCACGTTCACGTACATCTGCATAATTTTGTCTTGATGAGCTTGCATTTATAGATTTTGAATTGTTTTGCCTAAATAAAGGTCCCTGTCTTGTTTTGTGCTTGTGTGATTTACCTGTGTATTACTGGTATGCTTTGTTCCTTGCTTGGTGCGTTAAGCCTAGGTCATACCCTTGAACCTCTTACACCTAGGACCATCTTGGAATCCACTTTGGTTGACTTCCACCTTCATGCTAGCACATTGGCCGAGATGTCATCATCTAGGCCGAGATGTGCATCACCTAGGCTGAGATGTGTATCATCTGAGCCGAGGTGTTATCATCTAGACGTCCTAGATCTTTGATCCTTGCACCTAGTGATCTTGTTCCTGGACTGGTATGACCTAGACCGAGGTGTGGCACATCTAGGCCGAGGTGTGACACAGCTAAGTTAAGTGTTATCTTTTCTAGCCGAAATCATTGAGACCTTACTTGCCGAAGCCTATGTCTTGATCCGAGATCCTTGCCTTGTCAGAGTGAACTTGTCACCTTACTTGTCATACACACTTTGTCATATCCTTGTCTTTTCACTCAGGCACCTTTTTGAGGAAATCCAATCCGGTAGTGCCACGTGTCCCAGCAGAGGGTTAAGTCAGTCGGCAGTAGAGAAAACATATCATTTGCTATATCTTTGTCCTAGAAGAGAGAGAAGCTCTAGGAAGAGAGGAAGAAGGAGTTCTTAGAGTGAGAATAGATTTTTCAAGCTTGATTCTTAGAGTTTGAACCGTTGGATTCGTGTTTTGAGGTTAGAGTCTTGATCTACTCTTGTTGTTCTTTATATTAATCTGGTCACATTGCATGATCTAACATGATTCACGAGCCATGCATTGATTTGAAGTTTGGTTTTAGAAAGAGAAAATAATGTTCTTGTGTTCTTCAAGAAAAAAAATCCATGTTTTGATCCGAAAGTTTGTACAAGATCCATGCTTTTGTGCTTGTTTTCATGGAATCTTCATGTATGGGTACCCAGGTCCATGTTTTTTAACTCATATCATGAAATCTCAGATTTTGAATAAAGAAGTTATGATTTTAGCATTTATGTTCTTCATGTTCATATTCTTCATGTTCTTTAAAAGGAAACCCAGATTTTCCAGACTTCATTTCCCTAAGTGTGGTCATCAAGACCCACTCTTGCCTAGATCTCACACCTAGGCCAAGCATCGCATCTCACCTTGGCCTACCTTGCCTGATCACTTGCACTTTAGTCTATCTTGCATGCGCACCTAGGCCTAGGAGACCATACCTCGGCCAAGAGGTGTGGGACCTCGGCCAAGACCTGGTTAGTACCCAGCATGATTTCCCGAGATGAGAAACAGTGTTTTAACTCCCCAGTACATGTTTTGCTTTATCTTGACTTAGTTTTGAAAGAAATGCCGGGATCATTTACGCTTATGTAGAGATTGCTTTAAGGATGCATTGCACAACCATCTTTGAGCATTACTTATTGTCTTCTTGAAATGCATTCAATAGACTTTGCCATGTATTTGTAGGTCTTGGATTCTTGCCTTAATCCATGCACCCGAAGAGCTATGTGAGTGGTATTTTTAATAAAGCTATGTTCTAATGTTTTGATAAAGGCTTTGCTTGTTTCGTTTTGGAAAAGTGTTTATTCAAGTATGAATGATTATTCCTAGTTTTGTATCAAGTATTATCTTGTTTTGATGACATTCTTGGAAAGTCCTTAGTGCTAGGGGACTATAATGCAACTAGTACCCTTGTTTGAGATATCTCCCTTGCCACCGACGGTCTTGTACGGGTGTGTTTGTCTAATCGATTCCGGGTCAATTATTCCCTTATTTTTTCAAGAATGTCATCCCTTGTATTATATTGATGCTAGTAAGCATCCCTTGAAGCTTTGAAAGACTTGATAGATGAACTTGGTTCATCCCTTAATTTTGTACAAGAAATGCTATGTATTGTTTTGATAAAGATCTCGAATATCATTCATTCAAACCTTTATTACTAATATCATTCACTGAGTATCCAAGCTCACCCTCTCCTTATATATACGTAGGTGACGAGCAAGAAGGCAGTGACGCCTAGATGTATTTTGCAAGTTGTGTTCGGATTCATATTTTGCTAGTATCTTGAAGATTATGCTTCTTAGCTTTGAATTTCATGTCTTTTGTATATGTCGGCTTGAGAAGCCTTTTGATCAAGATGTAACATGCACTTTGTTTTATTTGTATTCAAGTTGTAAAACCATGTTAAAATGTATGCCATTTCATTTGATCTATGCACAGCTCTTATGGACTAATCAGATTTAAATTTATTACTTCCGCACATGTAAGCCCCATATGTATACTCTGATTGTGTGAACTTGGTAAGTTGGCCTTTGGTAATCTCGGATTACTGGCCATCATGGCACCATTCTACTAGGGGCGGAATGGGGTCATAACAGATTGGTATCAGAGCACCGGTTCCTTATAGTACGTTATTCACACACTATGAGTCCTAAAGAGTATAGGATTTCCCTTAGAATGATGTTAGGGTTGCATCATATTGCTTGCTACTTGGTATGATGTGCATCATCTTGGCATGATTATATGTTACTTGCATGCATGTCTATTTGTTCATTTTGTTTTAAAGTCGCACTTTACACACTTCTAGCATCATGAGAAGGGGTAGACCTCCAGTTAGCCAAGATCAATCCGAAGACAGGTTAGACAGATTAGAAAGGTTAGTTGAAGGTTTGGCCCGTGAGTTGAGGCAAACAAGGCAACAAAACACCAGCGCTACATCTACTCAGGCCGAGCAAACAAACGGCCGAAATGCAGTTCCGCCTCCACCTCCTCCAATGTCGCAAGTGCCTCCACAGCCAGCTTTATATGGGAACGGCATGATAACCTTGATCAAAGAATTCAAGAAAATGAACCCGCCGAGATTCCATGGGGGTATAGAGCCGATGAAAGCCGAAGCGTGGGTTTTGGAAATGGAGAAGTTGTTTGAGATTTTTCCCAACACCGACGCTCAGAAGGTGTCATTGGCAGCATTCACATTAGACGACGACACTCGAAGATGGTGGATGATGATCCGAGAAGGCAATCCAGGTTTGACTTGGGCCAGATTTTTGGAGTTGTTTTATAACAAGCACTTTCCTCTCAGTGTCCAAGATCGCAAGGCCACAGAATTCCAAACTTTGACCTAGGGCAACGGAACAGTGGCTGAATACAACCGTGCTTTTACCGAGTTGGCGAGATATGCACCTCACATGGTCAATGATGAATATAGGAAAGCTAGGAAGTTTGAAAGTGGGCTTCGTGGACCGACACAAGATCGAGTTAACATGCTCAACATGCCGACTTATGCCGGAGTACTAGACAAGGCCATCCTGGCAGAAGCCAACTTAACCAGATATCAGAGTTCAGGAGAGAGCCAGAGAAAGAGGCAGAATTATGACAATCGCCGAGTACCGTTTGGTGCCAAGAAGAAGGCGAATGTGGGCAGTTCAAGCAACTCAACTCAGGAAGGTGATACTAGGCCGACGTGTTCCAGTTATGGGAAGCCACACTTTGGGATTTGTCGTTGGGCATTCGGAGCTTGCTTTGAATGCGGTGAGATAGGTCATCGTGTGAAAGACTGTCCGAAGACAAAGACTAATGATGGTAAAAAAAATGAGAGTACTTTGGGCTCTACACAGAAAAGCAACGTCGGGAAGGCGCAGATGAGGTAAGGCAAAGTCTTTGCATTAGTGCCAGGAGACACCTAGAGTGCCGAGATAGTAGTGTCAGGTACCCTTCCAATTTGCTCTCAAGATGCATATATATTGATTGATTCGGGTTCTACACATTCATTTGTATCTGCTAAATTTGCCGAGAAGTTAAATAGGGAACTAGAACCCCTTGGTTATGTGTTATCTGTATCTACTCCATCTGGGGGAACTATGACTGTTGCATCCATTTATAGGGCGAGTGTTGTTGTGATTGAGAATGTTGAATTATTAGTTGATTTGATGCCGTTGAACATGGCTCATTTTGATGTTATATTGGGAATGGATTGGTTAGTAGTAAATCGTACATCCATTAATTGTGTTTCCAAAAGTGTCACATTGAAACCCCCAAACCAAGCCGAGGTTACGTTTCAGGGTAAAGGAGTAGTATTCCCACCTTACTTGATTTCGTCCATAAAGGCTTATAAGTTGATCCAAAAAGGGTGTCGAGGTTATCTGTGTAGTGTACTAAGTAATCCAAATGGAAACGTTGAAATTGCCGATATCCCAGTTGTTAATGAATTCCCCAACGTCTTTCCAAATGACTTGCCTGGCCACTTAGTCGATAGAGAAATAGAATTTACTATTGACATTATGTCGGGAACCCAGCCTATCTCCAAAACACCCTATAGAATGGCCCCAGCCGAGCTTAAAGAGTTGAAGATGCAATTACAAGAGTTGTTGGATAAGGGTTTTATTAGGCCAAACACTTCACCTTGGGGAGCGCCAGTTCTATTTGTTAAGAAAAAGGATGGTACACTTCGTCTTTGTATTGATTACCGAGAACTGAACAAGGTAACCATTAAGAATAAGTATCCATTGCTGATGATTGATGATTTGCTTGATCAATTACAAAGAGCACGAGTCTTTTCTAAGATTGATCTCAGGTCGGGCTACCCTCAGCTCAAGGTCAAAGCCGAGGATGTTGAGAAGACTGCTTTTCGGACAAGATATGGCCACTACGAATTTTTGGTAATGCCTTTTGGAGTGACTAATGCTCCTGCAGCATTCATGGATTTGATGAACAGAGTCTTTAAGCCATACCTAGATGAGTTTGTGGTTGCTTTCATCGATGACATATTGATCTATTTTGAGAATAGTGATGAGCATGAGAAGCATTTGAGACTTGCCTTACAAATTTTGAGAGATAGAAAATTATATGCCAAGCTTAGCAAGTGTGAGTTTTGGCTTTCCAGCATTTCATTTTTGGGTCATGTGATTAATGAAGAGGGTATCTCTATTGATCCAAGTAAGATTGAAGCCATTGTGAATTGGCCGATGCTGACTAATGTGTCCAAGGTTCGTAGTTTTCTAGGTTTGGCAGGTTATTACAGAAAGTTTGTGAAGGACTTCTCAAGGATTGCAGTACCATTGACACAACTAACTCAGAAGGGAGTGGCGTATGAATGGACCGAGGATAGAGAATCAGCCTTCCAAGAGCTAAAGACGAGGTTAGTCATAGCACCGATTCTTGTACTACCATCAGGCAATGAGGAATTTCAGATTTATAGTGATGCTTCACATAAGGGTTTGGGTTGTGTGTTAATGCAAGGGGGTAAAGTCATAGCATATGCATCTCGTCAATTGAAATCCCATGAAAGGAATTATCCTACCCATGATTTAGATCTAGCAGCCGTAGTATTTGCCTTGAAAATTTGGCGTCATTACTTATATGGAGCTTCTTGCCAAGTTTTCACTAATCACAAGAGTTTGAAGTACTTGTTCACCCAGAAGGAATTAAACATGAGGCAGAGAAGGTGGCTTGAGTTATTGAAAGACTACGACATGCAGATTCAGTATCACCCAGGTAAAGCAAATTCGGTGGCCGACGCGTTGAGCAGGAAATTAGTTGGGAGGTTGGCATGTTTAGCAATGATTTTAGTGGAGCCGACTATTATTGAGAACGTAAAGACCAGACAGATGGAGGATGAATTCTTCAAGAAGGTAATTGATGAGATTTCCACTAAGCCGAGGTCAGGGTACACCATCGAAGATCAACTACTTAAGTTTGAAGGAAGATTGTGTGTGGCCGACGTCTCAGAGTTGAAAAGAAGAATTTTGTAGGAAGCCCATGGTTCCAGATTTGCCGTTCATCCAGGGAACACCAAGATGTATCAAGATGTGAAGCAAACTTTTTGGTGGCCAAATATGAAAAGAGAAATAGCCAAGTTTGTATCCCAGTGTTTGTATTGTCAACAAGTAAAAGTAGAACACCAGAGGCCAGCGGGACTTCTTCAACCTTTGTCAATTCCTGAGTGGAAATGGGAACACATATCCATGGATTTTGTGATTGGTTTGCCGAAGACACAAAAGGGTATGGATTCGATTTGGGTTATAGTTGACAGATTAACTAAGTCAGCACACTTCTTGCCCGTTAAGACTACGTTTAATGTCGATCGACTTGCTTTGTTGTACATGAATGAGATTGTTAGACTTCATGGAGTGCCGATGTCTACTGTATCAGACCGAGATCCGAAATTTGTTTCTAGATTTTGGCAAGGTTTACAAAGAGCTTTGGGAACCGAGTTAAGGTTTAGCACAGCTTTTCATCCCCAGACCGATGGGCAAACAGAAAGAACAATCCAAACACTTGAAGATATGCTTAGACTACGTGTATTGGACTTCAAGGGAAGTTGGGAAGTGCATTTGCCATTGGTGGAATTTGCTTACAACAACGGTTATCAAGCTAGCATCGGCATAGCGCCGTATGAAGCTTTGTATGGAAAGAAGTGTAGATCGCCGATATGTTGGACCGAGGTAGGAGACAAAGCTTTGATTGGTCCCGAGCTAGTTCAAGTGACAACTGAGAAGATTAAGCTCATTCAGCAAAGAATCAAAACCGCTCAGAGTCGACAGAAGAGTTATGCCGACCAGAGAAGAAGGGAGTTAGAATTTGAAGTTGGGGATCATGTATTCCTGAAGATTTCGCCGATGAAAGGAGTTTCAAGATTTGGGAAGAAAGGTAAGCTAGCACCCCGATACATTGGGCCATTCGAAATTCTTGAGAAGGTTAACCCCGTTGCCTATAGGCTTGCTTTGCCCCCATAATTAAGCCAGGTCCACAATGTGTTTCATGTTTCGATGTTGAGGAAGTATATTAGGGACCCACTGCATGTGATTGATTATTCCGGAATTGTGGTTAATGAAGATTTAGGCTACGAGGAGAAGCCGATGAGAATTATTGATAGACAAGTGAAACAGTTGAGGAATAAGTCGATACCGATGGTGAAAATTGAATGGAATGAGCATTACGACAAAGAGGCTATATGGGAAATAGAAGAGGAAGTGAAAATTCGTTATCCGGAGTTGTTTTTGGGGCAAGGTAACTTAAGTTTGGGGACCAAACTTCTTTAAGGGGGGTAGACTGTAATGACCCTCATTCTCGTCTTAGTCACGTTCACGTACATCTGCATGATTTTGTCTTGATGAGCTTGCATTAGTAGATTTTGAATTGTTTTGCCTAAGTAAAGGTCCCTGTCTTGTTTTGTGCTTGTGTGATTTACCTGTGTATTACTGGTATGCTTTGTTCCTTGCTTGGTGCGTTAAGCCTAGGTCACACCCTTAAACCTCTTACACCTAGGACCATCTTGGAATCCACTTTGGTTGACCTCCACCTTCATCTTGGCACATTGGCCGAGATGTCATCATCTAGGCCGAGGTGTGCATCACCTAGGCTGAGATGTGTATCATCTGGGCCGAGGTGTTATCATCTAGACGTCCTAGATCTTTGATCCTTGCACCTAGTGATCTTGTTCCTGGACTGGTATGACCTAGACCGAGGTGTGGTACATCTAGGCCGAGGTGTGGCACAGCTCGGTCAAGTGTTATCCTTCCTAGCCGAGATCATTGAGACCTTACTTGTCGAAGCCTATGTCTTGATCCGAGATCCTTGCCTTGTCAGAGTGAACTTGTCACCTTACTTGTCATACACACTTTGTCATATCCTTGTCTTTTCACTCAGGCACCTTTTTGAGGAAATCCAATCCGGTAGTGCCACGTGTCCCAACAGAGGGTTAAGTCAGTCGGCAGTAGAGAAAACGTATCATTTGCTATATCTTTGTCCTAGAAGAGAGAGAAGCTCTAGGAAGAGAGGAAGAAGGAGTTCTCAGAGTGAGAATAGATTTCCAAACTTGATTCTTAGAGTTTGAACCGTTGGATTTGTGTTTTGAGGTTAGAGTCTTGATCTACTCTTGTTGTTCTTTATATTAATCTAAGCACATTTCATGATGTAACATGATTCACGAGCCATGCATTGATTTGAAGTTTGGTTTTAGAAAGAGAAAATAATGTTCTTGTGTTCTTCAAGAAAAAAAAACCCACGTTTTGATCTGAAAGTTTGTATCAAGATCTATGCTTTTGTGTTTGTTTTCATGGAATCTTCATGTATGGGTACCTAGGTCCATGTTTTTTAACTCATATCATGAAATCTCATATTTTGAATAAAGAAGTTATGATTTTAGCATTTATGTTCTTCATGTTCATATTCTTCATGTTCTTTAAAAGGAAACCCAGATTTTCCAGACTTCATTTCCCTAGGTGTGGTCACCGAGACCCACTCTTGCCTAGATCTCACACCTAGGCCAAGCATCGCATCTCACCTTGGCCTACCTTGCCTGATCACCTGCACTTTAGTCTATCTTGCATGCGCGCCTAGGCCTAGGAGACCATACCTCGGCCAAGAGGTGTGGGACCTCGGCCAAGACCTGGTTGGTACCCAGCATGATTTCCCGAGATGAGAAACAGTGTTTTAACTCCCCAGTACATGTTTTGCTTTATCTTAACTTAGTTTTGAAAGAAATGCCGGGATCATTTACGCTCATGTAGAGCTTGCTTTAAGGATGCATTGCACAACTATCTTTGAGCATTACTTATTGTCTTCTTGAAATGCATTCAATAGACTTTGCCATGTATTTGTAGGTCTTGGATTCTTGCCTTAATCCATGCACCTGAAGAGCTATGTGAGTGGTATTTTTAATAAAGCTATGTTCTAATGTTTTGATAAAGGCTTTGCTTGTTTCGTTTTGGAAAAGTGTTTGTTCAAGTATGAATGATTATTCTTCGTTTTGTATCAAGTATTATCTTGTTTTGATGACATTCTTGGAAAGTCTTTAGTGCTAGGGGACTATAATGCAACTAGTACCCTTGTTTGAGATATCTCCCTTGCCACCGACGGTCTTGTACGGGTGTGTTTGTCTAATCGATTCCGGGTCAATTATTCCCTTGTTTTTTCAGGAATGTCATCCCTTGTATTATATTGATGCTAATAAGCATCCCCTGAAGCTTTGAAAGACTTGACAGATGAACTTGGTTCATCACTTGATTTGGTACAAGATATGCTATGTATTGTTTTGATAAAGATCTCGAATATCATTCATTCAAACTTTTATTACTAATATCATTCACTGAGTATCCAAGCTCACCCTCTCCTTATATATACGTAGGTGATGAGCAAGAAGGCGGTGACGCCTAGATGTATTTTGCAAGTTGTGTTCAGATTCATATTTTGCTAGCAACTTGAAGATTATGCTTCTTAGCTTTGTATTTCATGTCTTTTGTATATGTCGGCTTGAGAAGCCTTTTGATCAAGATGTAACATGCACTTTGTTTTATTTGTATTCAAGTTGTAAAACCATGTTAAAATGTATGCCATTTCATTTGATCTATGCACAGTTCTTATGGACTAATCAGATTTAAATTTATTACTTCCGCACATGTAAGCCCCATATGTATACTCTGATTGTGTGAACTTGGTAAGTTGGCCTTTGGTAATCTCGAATTACTGGCCATCATGGCACCATTCTACTAGGGGCGGAATGGGGTCGTGACAGTTAGAGAGATCTTAAATGTGGAATTTAGTGCAAATTAGTATTATATATATGAAAAATCTATATAAAAAGCAAGATGGTTTTTGAATTTATCCTAGACACATTTGTCTTATTAGGACATTTGAACAGCTCAGATCTATTCAAATTACAAAACAACGGCTGAGAAATATTTTTCAAAAAATATTTTACATGTACATTTTCTATTTTACCACTTCTTTCTCTTACTTTTTCCTTTTCTCACCCATCCTTCTATGATCCTACCTTTCTGTTCCTTTTCTGTTTATTTTTTTATTTTCTCTCATTTTTATTTTTCTCTCTATTTGTTTATTTTTTTATTTTCTCCTTTTTATTCACATATTTTTATTCATATTATATGGAAAAGTCTGTGATCCTAGAATTCGAAGTCAGATTTTACTGTGTATATTGGAGATTATATTAATGAATCTTTTAGTCCACAAATTAAATGAATTTGAACAATTAATTATTATTTTTAAATATATTGAATACCTGATAGATTTCGTAAATTTAGACGTCATATGAATCTTTAACATCAATATAATAAAGCAGGATGGTTTTTAAATTTATCCTAAACACATTTGTTCTATTAGGACATTTGAACGGCTCAGATCTATTCAAATTATAAAACAACGGTTGAGATATATTTTTCAAAAAATATCTTAATTACATGTACATTTTCTATTTTTCAACTTCTCTCTCTTACTTTTTCCCTTTCTCACATATCCTTCTATGATCCAACCTTCCTCTCTCTTTTCTTTTTATTTTTTTATTTTCTCCCATTTTTATTTTTCTCTCTATTTTTATTTTTCTCTTTTTTGTTTACATATTTTTATTTATATTATATGGAGAAGTCTGCGATCCCAGAATTAGGAGTCAGATTTTACTGTGTGTATTGGAGATTATATTAAAGAATTTTTTAGTCCACAAATTAAATGAATTCAAACAATTAATTATTATTTTTAAATATATTGATACTTGATAGATTTCGTAAATTTAGACATCATATGAATCTTTAACATCTATATAATAAACCAGGATGATTTTTGAATTTGTCCTACACACATTTGTTCTACTAGGACATTTGAACGGCTTAAATCTATTCAAATTATAAAACAACGGCTGATATATATTTTTCAAAAAATATCCTACATGTACATTTTCTATTTTCCTACTTCTCTCTCTTACTTTTTCCTTTTCTCACATATCCTTTCATGATCCGATGATCCCACATTCCTCTCTCTTTTCTTTTTATTTTTTTATTTTCTCCCATTTTTATTTTTCTCTGTATTTTTTTTTTTTCCTCCTTTTTGTTCACTTATTTTTATTCATATTATATGGAAAGTCTACGATCCCAGAATTACGAGTCAAATTTTACTGTGTATAGTGGAGATTAGATTAATGAATTTTATAGTCCACAACTTAAATGAATTTGAACAATTAATTATTATTTTTAAATATATTGAATACCTGATAGATTTAATAAATTAAGACCTTATATGAATTTTCAACATATTTTAATAAAGCAAGATAGTTTTTGAATTTTCAACATATTTTTGTCCAGTTAGAACATTTGGATGGCTCAAATTTGTTCAAATTATAAAACAATGACTGAGATATATTTCCTCAAAAAATATTCTACATATACATTTTCTACTTTCTCGCTTCTCTCTTTCTTACTTTTTTCTTTTCTCACTCATTCTTCCATGATCCCACCTCTTTTTTTCTTTTTCTTTTTTTTTTTTTATTTTCTCCCGTTTTTATTTTTCTCTCTATTTGTTTATTTTTTTATTTTCTCCTTTTTGTTCAATATGTTTTATACATATTTTCATACAATATATGTATGCTCGTAATACACTAGGACATTATGGGCATATATACAATTTTCATATAATTATATAAGCAAAAGCAATATTGTATGTATGCCCGTGAAAATTGTATGTATGTCAGGCACATCTATCTATGTAGCTATATATTATACAAGCAAAAGCGAGTTTTTGTGAGGAGTTTTATGAGAACTCCAAAATTTTATAATAAATTTGTGATTTTATCAAATTAAAAAATAAATTTAAATAATGCTAGGATTACAATTATATTCTAATACTAACATTATTTACACCGTGCCTTCAGGCACGGGCATACGCTAGTATTATATAAAATAAGTTGGTGTTATTTATGTAAATTTGTATTCAAGGTTTCAAAATGCAGTGTTATGTAACGGTTGCGGCCGTTACGTAACAGTTGCAACCGTAGGCACTACGCGTTATCCCTGCTTTTGCGGTGTAATTGGGATTCATAGGTGTGTCAGTCGTAGTGGCTGTCGTAACGGCCGTAATGGCCCGTTACGTAACAGTTCGGAACTGTTTCTTTCGAAAAAAGCCAAAAAAAAAAAATGAAAATAGGGAAATAGGTCTAGGTTGAACGCCTCAAGTGCGCATCTTGCGCACTGAACATTTATTTCCAGGGAGGCCTAACTGGATTACCAAAAAGATAAAAGAAAAAATGGGAAACAAAGGAAACTTGGCTTAAATGCTCTGAATCAAAGATACATACCGAGAGATACAATTCTTTCGCTCATACGATTGAAGTACAATTCGAAATTCGAAGAAATCTGGGCTGCGATTTTCGATGTTTAGGATTTTGCAGGTATCTTTCGTCCTCTCTCTCTCTCTCTACCGTGTTCTCTTTTTGAATAACCTGTAAATAAAAATAAAAAATAAAATAAACTAATCAACAAAAATTGACGCAAATAGTTTTTAAAATAATAAGCTTTTTGAGTTTTGACTTCTTTTTTGTTTTACTTTTATAAAATATAAAATTAATTAATTATAACATAAATAATTTTTTAAATAATAACCTGTAAAAAAATATCTTACAAAGTACCATTCAAATTTTAAACACACAGATCTATGCATAATATAATAAAGATAGCTATTGCTTTAAACAGAGTTCGTGATCATTAATTCATCACTCCTTGGGTTATAGCTAAAATTCAAATCAACCATGAATTAGTCTTCCTTGCTTGGCAGTTTCATCCAAATATATAATAATTTTATCCATCAAAATTTTTCGTTCTTTTTGTCTTGCCTTCCTTCTTGTTTCATTTTCTTGATAATGTTCCTAGTTCTGAAGCCAATGAGAAACATGTTGTTGGGGAAACAAGGCAAGTTGTTGCGTGTATGTTTTATACATCTACATCTACATCTAAATTCAATAAAGTTTTTTTTTTTAATGGATTTATGGCATATAAATCCATTATTAATTATAAAATAAAATATAAAAAAACTTAATTTATAGTGATTTAAAAATATGAAATATATTTGATCATACTTAAAAAATTACGAAAATTGATCAATATTTATTTTAAAACACAATAAATATGATTATGGAAAAAAAAATATGCATATCGGTAAGTTTTTTTTTTTAAATTGTGCGAAAAATAAAAAAATTTACGATTTCGATTACCGCAACCATTATACTACGGCCTTTACACTCCGCAATCACATCATTGTCACCGTTACAACGATCGCAACCATTTTTCAGAATCTTGTCTATATTGTATATTGTGTAAATACTTAATAATTGTTTAAGTTTATTTTTCAATCAACTAATTGGTTGAAACGCCTAAATCGTCGCATCGCAATTTGATTACTAATATCAAATTTGTCAATCTGCCATTGAAATTTTGATTTTAATTTATCTTCAAACGGCGTTGAATCACACTGCACATCTACTAATTGGGGGTAATTTAATAATGGGCCGGCCCATGATTTAGTGGGAGTCCGGTGGGTTCGGCTTATCCCGACCCAACCCAGCACAAACTGGCCAGGCCGGGACCATTTGAATGCGTATATGGTTTGGTGATAACAATTCTGCTTCATACGTTGGTTTGGACAGAAAAACCACAGCCAATACGTCTCACACGACAATGACACAGTGTAACATGTTTTTTCATATATATATATATATATACTAGTATATGTTCGTGCCTAAAAGTACGGTGTAAATAATGTTAGGATTAGAACATAATTGTAATCTCGATACTATTTAAATTTATTTTTTAATTTGATAAAATCACAAATTTATTATAAAATTTTGGAGTTCTCACAAAACTCCTCACGAAAACTCGTTTTTCCTTATATAATATATAGTTAGATTAATAGATGTGCCGAACATACATACAATTTTCACGGACATACATACAATATTGCTTTTGTTTATATAATTATATGAAAATTGTATGTATGCCCATAATGGCCTAGTATATTACGGGCATAAATACATTTTATGGAAATATATGTAAAATATATTGAACAAAAATGAGGAAAAAAAAAAAAAAATAGAGGGAAAAATGTCCTAATAGGACAAAAATATTTTTTCGAAAAATATATCTCAGTCATTGTTTTATAATTTGAACAGATCTGAGCTATCCAAATATTCTAATATGACAAAAATATGTTAAAGATTCAAAAACCGTCATGCTTTATTAGAATATGTTGAAGATTCATATAAGGTCTAAATATATGAAGTCTATCAAGTATTCAATATATTTAAAAATAATAATTAATTGTTCAAATTCATTTAATTTGTGGACTATAAAATTCATTAATTTAATCTCCACTACACACAATAAAATCTGGCTCCTAATTCTAGGATCGTAGACTTTTCCATATAATATGAATAAAAATAAGTGAACAAAAAGGAGAAAAAAAATAAAAATAAAAAAACAAATAGAGAGAAAAATAAAAATGGGGAAAAATAAAAATAAAAAAAAGAAAAGAAAAGCGAGGAAGGTGGGATCAAGGGATCATGAAAAGATGGGTGAGAAAATGAAAAAGTAAGAGAGAAGCGTGAAATAGAAAATGTACATGTAGAATATTTTTTGGAAAATATATCTTAGCCGTTATTTTATAATTTGAATAGATTTAAACCGTCAAAATGTCCTACTAGAACAAATGTGGGTAGGACAAATCTAAAAACCGTCGTGCTCTATTATATAGATGTAGAAGATTCATATGCAGTCTAAATTTACGAAATCTATCAGGTATTGAATAGATTTAAATATAATAATTTATTTTTCAAATTTATTTAATTTGTGAACTAAAAAATTCATTAATATAACTCCATTATACATAGTAAAATCTAACTCCTAATTCTGGGATCGCAGACTTTTTCATATAATATGAATAAATATAAGTGAACAAAAAGGAGAAAATAAAAAAAAATAAACAAATAGAGGGAAAAATAAAAATGACAGAAAGTAAAAAAATAAAAAGAAAAGAGAGAGGAAAGTGGGATCATGGGATCATGAAATGATATATGAGAAAAGGAAAAAGTAAGACAGAAGCGTGAAATATAAATTTACATATAGGATATTTTTTAGAAAATATATCTCAGCCGTTATTTTATAATTTGAATAGATCTAAGCCGTTCAAATGTCCTAGTAGGACAAATGTGTATAGGACAAATTCAAAAACCATCCTGCTTTATTATATAGATGTTGAAGATTCGTATGTGGTCTAAATTTACGAAGTCTATCAGATATTTAATATATTTAAATATAATAATTAATTTTTCAAATTCATTTAATTTGTGGACTAAAAAATTTATTAATATAACTCCACTACACACAATAAAATCTGGTTCCTAATTCTGGGATCGTAGACTTTTTCATATAATATGAATAAAAATAAGTTAACAAAAAGGAGAAAATAAAAAAAAAAAAACAAATAGAGAGAAAAATAAAAATGGGAGAAAATAAAAATAAAAAAAATAAAAAAAGAGAGACGAATGTAGGATCATGGGATCATAGAAGGATGGGTGAGAAAATGAAAAATTTAGAGAGAGAAGCGGGAAAATAGAAAATGTACATGTAGAATATTTTTTGAAAAATATATCTGAGCCATTGTTTTATAATTTGAATAGATCTGAGCCGTCCAAATGTCCTAGTAGGACAAATTCAAAAACCATCATGCTTTATTATATAGATGTTGAAGATTTATATGAGGTCTAAATTTATTAAGTCTATCAGGTATTCAATATATTTAAATATAATAATTAATTGTTCAAATTCATTTAATTTGTGGACTAAAAAAATCATTAATATAACTCCACTACACACAGTGAAATCTGCCTCCTAATTCTAAGATCTCATACTTTTCCATATAATATGAATAAAAATAAATGAACAAAAAGGAGAAAATAAAAAAAATAAACAAATAGAGAGAAAAATAAAAATGGGAGAAAATTTAAAAAAATTTTAAAAAATAAGAGAGAGAGAGAGAGAGAGAGAGAGAGAGAGAGAGAGTGGGATCATGGGATCATAGAAGGATAGGTGAGAAAAGGAAAAAGTGTGAGAGAGAAGCGGGAAAATCGAAAATGTACATGTACAATATTTTTTGGAAAATATATCTCAACCGTTGTTTTATAATTTAAATAGATCTGAGTCGTCTGAATGTCCTAGTAGGACAAATGTGTGTAAGACAAATTCAAAAACCATCATGCTTTTTTATATAGATGTTGAAGATTCATATTAGGTCTAAATTTACGAAGTCTATTTTGTATTCAATATATTTAAAAAAAATAATTAATTATTCAAATTCATTTAATTTGTGGACTATAAAATTCTTTAATTTAAGGACGAATTACACTAACAGACCTTATAATTTGGGACTTGTATCACTTTGGTCACTGACTTTCAATTGTGACATATTTGACCTTGAATTTTGAATCTTGTTTCAAATAAGGACAATTAAAGATATCATTACTTAATTGTAAGAGCAAAGTCGTCAATTTGATCAAATATAAACTAATTTGACAAAAATAAATGTCTAAAAATATTTTTGATATTTTAAAAATTATTTCTACCCACCAAAGATAAAAATATGTAAAATTGATAAATCTTTTACATATTTATTTATTTCACCAAATTAATTTTCGTTATGTATTTGGATGATAATCATGTAATGGATAGTTACTAGGCTTTTGATGTGTAATTGATACATTTAATACATGAAATGTTTTTAGTTTTGAATTTTTTGATTTAATGGATTGGTTTAGTAATGATATCAAAGTTGTCGCCTTATTTGACTTTTAAAAAAATAAAAACTAATTTAATGAAAATAAAAACAGCCACACATTACATGATTATCATCCAAACATATAATAAAATTTAATTTGGTAAAAAAAATAAATGTGTAAAAGATTTATCAATTTTACATAATTTTATCATTGGTGGGTATAAATAATATTTTTTGACATTTACTTTTGTCAAATTAGAGTATATTTTTTCAAATTTGACGACTTTACCCTTGAATTTGATTAATGGTATATTCAATTGTCCTTAGTTGGAACAAGATTCAAAACTTATAGTCAAATGTGTCACAATTAAAAAATCATGGACTAAAGTAACACAAGCCCTAAACTATAAAGACTTTTAGTGTAATTCGCCCTTAATTTAATATCCACCACACACAGTAAAATATGGCTCCTAATTTTGGGATCACAGACTTTTCCATATAATATGAATAAAAATAAGTGAACAAAAAGGAGAAAATAAAAAAAAAATAGAGAGGAAAATAAAAATGGGAGAAAATAAATAAAAAAATAAAAAAAGAGAGAGGAAGGTAGGATCATGGGATCATAAAAGGATGGGTGAGAAAAAGAAAAATTTGGAGAGAGAAGCAGAAAAATAGAAAATGTATATGTAAAATATTTTTTGAAAAATATATCTCAACTGTTATTTTATAATTTGAATAGATCTGAGCCATCCAAATGTCCTAGTAAGATAAATGTGTGTAGAACAAATTCAAAAACTATCCTACTTTATTATATATATATATACACACACGTGAGGTATCACAAGCCTTGATCCCTATGTAATTGGTTGACGGCCAAATTTAATTTTCAACTCAAAAGAAAGGGCCTTCCACCGAAATAACAGTGGACATCACACACGCTCCACAACAATGATCTTAAGATTTTGCGACAGATGTACAACACAATCTTCTGAAGAAATCACGCTCCCGAGGGTCAAATCCAAACATCCTGCGTAAGAAAAAAGATGAAGCTCCACTAGACTACCACCCCGGTGGCAATGTAACATGATGTTGGTACGCACGAAAATACATTGATCATAACAGTCACATCATTGTACATAGTGTCCTTAGTTAATAAAAATTAAACTATATTGTACCAATCACGAATATGTGTGAGTTTAAGGTTAAGTTTGACATGGCCTAAATAATACAAAAAGTTATTATCTTATTTAAGTCACATCATCTTATTTAAATCACGTTACCTCTCTAACACATCACATCAAATCCAATTCAAACTCAACCCATATAACACTTTTTTAGAACATCCCAAACTAACCCTACGTAAGAAAAAGGGGTTTCTTTTTTTTTAAAAACCCCATCACCTCTAATGTATTGTAATTAATTAACTTTTTATTTTTGATTTTTTTTTTTTTCTTATCTTTGATTGACATGTGTTTGTAGGGATTGTAGGGGTCAAAAAAAAGAAGTCTGTATCATTTCTGATAATCTTTAGAAAAAGATTGGGACCCTCTTTTTAGAAAACCTTCACCACTCCCAATACATTGCGATTGACCAATTTTTTTCTTTTTTTTTTTTTTTTTTTTTCCCCTCTTATCATTGACAAACATGTATATGTGAAGATTATAGATTTAAAAAACAAAAAAAAAGTCTATATCATTTCTGGTAATCTTTATCCACTAGCTGACCCACGGGGACTAAGAGGAGGAGGGGGTGGCCGATGACCCCTCCAAAGCTTTGAATTTTATATCTAAATTTATTGCTTTTGATATTTGGTTTGCGGGAGTGACCTCTCCAATCAAAAACACTAATTCTTTATCTTATTTTATTTGTTAGCATAATATTAGTGTAATGAATTTCATTATTACGGTATATTTTTAAGGATAAAATACCAATAAATTTTAAAATATAATGTTATGAATTGTTTAATCCTTTTTTTCTTTTTTTGTTTTATGAACACAAAGGTATCATTAAAGTAGAAATTACACAAAAAGATAGTCACTTACCCCTTTGGGCTTAATTTTTTAGGGATAAAAGTAGATTTCTCCAAATGTGAAATTACACATTTGGGCAATCCGCACTATAGAGATTTTGGATTTTCTCTCATTCTATAACAAATTCCATATTACAAACAAGAACATAACACTCCAATAACGTAACACTCTAATGTAACACACAAAGAACTCCTTAATGTATTTTTTCCAAACGTAATATAACATAACACT
Source organism: Camellia granthamiana (assembly GCA_036172215.1). Lineage (NCBI taxonomy): Eukaryota > Viridiplantae > Streptophyta > Magnoliopsida > Ericales > Theaceae > Camellia > Camellia granthamiana. The sequence goes on from CM069903.1 coordinate 113,736,549, forward strand.
CCAAAAATATTTCTTAACATACTTTTCCTAAACGTAACACTCCAATGTAATAAAAAAAAAAACTCCTTAGTATACTTTTTCCAAACGTAATGTTTCAATCAATGTAATCCCAAACGTAATACTCTAATGGCCCCGTTTGATATAACTGTTAAAACAGATTATAGATTATAGCTTAACAGATTATAAATTATGACTTTAATCAGAAACTGTTAATTTGTTTGGTGTACCTGTTGGATTATAGATTTAAGTTGCTGAGTAGCGTTTGTTAAATAAGCTATGAAGTATCTTTTTCAGTTAATTTTTATTTTTTGTTATTCATTACTTGTCTACATTTCTCATAAAAAATAATAACGATAATCTATAGTCTATTTGGGTCTTTTTCTTTTTAAAAAAAAATAAAAAATAAAAAAATCTAAGAGTATAATCGTAAATTAACATATCCACAACAGAAGCTAATAATCAGAAACAAGGGGTAAACAACTTCTCAAAATCAGCTTTTTGAGTTAAAATAAGTTGTTAGAATTAGAAGCTGTTTGAAATAAGTTTAACATGTTGTCCAAAATAACTTTTCAAAAGCTAGAAGCTATAAGTTGGCTCAAAAAAATCCAAACAAACACCCCAAATATAACACACTCCAATGTAACACACAAAAACACTAAAAAACTTTTTAGTGTACTTTTTACAAACGTAACACTCACAGTTTAAAATTATACATTTGTCCAAAACTTACTAAGGAATTTTTGTGCTCATGTTGAAATGATTTGAAAAATCTCACATCCTTTGGAATAGTTTGAAGAATCCCACATCTTTTTTTTTTTTTTTTTTTTTTTTTTTAGGGGTACATTAAGAATGTTACGTTTAGAAAAAGTATACCAAAATATTTTTTTTGTATGTTACATTGAAATGTTACACTAAGGAGTTTTTTTGCAATGTTATATTTGAGTGTTACGTTTGGAAAAAGTAAACTAATGAGTTTTTTTTTTTTTTTTTTTTTGAAGTGTTACACTAATAAGTTTTTTTTAGAGTGTTATATTGAAGTATTATGTTTGAAAAAGTATATTAAGGATTTTTTTTTTTGAGTGTTACATTGGAGTGCTACACTAAGGAGTTTTTTTGGAGTATTATATTAGAATATTACGTTTGGGAAAAGTACATTGATGAGTTTTTTTTTTTTTTTTTTTTTAATGTTATACTAAGTAGTTTTTTTTTAGTGTTATATTGGAGTATTACATTTGAGAAAAATACACTAAGAAATGTGTTACATTAAAGTGTTACGCTAAAGAGTTTTTTTGGAGTATTATATTATAGTGTTATGTTTGGAAAAAATATACAAATGAGTTTTTTTAGAGTGTTACATTAGAGTGTTAATGTGACAACCTCGTCACGCTTGCTAATTATATGTTTGATATGATTTTTGGCTTTATATCTGTTGACCATCGAAATATATGTTAGAATTTGTACTTACAGTATGAAGTTGAAAGCCTTATTGGCTTCAGAAACTGAAATTGGTTAGCTTATTGTGATCAGCATAATTTTTAGAGCCTATTGAGAAGTTTGATTAAAATTTGATTTAGACTAAATTAATTAGATTAATTCAATTAAAATAAGCCTTGATTAATTAGCTTAAGTATGGATTAGTGAATTAAGTTAATGAATCCTATATATATGTTAATTAAGGTGCTTAACTCATATTTTGAGCTCAAGAAATCTGGAAAAGAGAAATTTAGAGAGAGAGTGAGTCAATTTAGACAGAGAGAAGGCTCAAACTTGGAAAATTGCTTGGAAGATTGAAGAATTGGGTAGACTAACTTAAGATTCTTGCTAATTCAAGCTATCTAAAGACTCTAGGTATGTATTTGAACTATAATTTGTGAATTTAAGTTAACAAATATGTGAATTCAAGAAAATAATGTGATTTGATGCAAGAATGGAGTTGAACATGTGGAGATTATGATCAATATGTGCATGCATGTGTAAATTTGCTATAGTTCTTCATTTTAGAGCATGAACTATGTTGTTTAGGTCAAAAAGGGAGGTATTGTGTACATGCATGTATACTCCATGAGGCTTTGAAGTTGAACTTCATGTGTAAGGAGTTTTAGAAAAGAAATTAGGTTAAAATTAGCATGCATGATGAATTCATGATGTTTTAAGCTTCGAGTTTGTAAATTAATTATTGAACTCATGTTTATGGTTATATAGTTGAAGTTTAGTGCTTAATATGCAAGCCTATACCGTTTGAACATATGTTTTGAAGGTTAAATAGCATTCTGGAAATCCCAGAATACAACCGCATCGCTCAAGCAGTGAAGTTACCACTCGAGCGCACATTGAAGGCATCTAATATTTTTGCAAACTATAAACATTGGCTCAAGCGACCAAAAGGTAGCTCGAGTGAAGGAACCACTCGAGCGATGGATTGTTGGCTCAAGCGTTAAAATGAACCATCTAGTATTTTTGCAGACCAAGGGGGTTCGCTCGAGCGACCAATGTTGCGCTCAAGTGAAGTGCCTTGTTTCAGGAAATTTTGAAAAGTTGTTTTATGTTCCAATTTTCATTCAATTTCATTTATGAACATTCTTAGGCACACGTTGAACATACTAAATGAATTAAAGAACTAGAAAGAAGCCTAAGAAAATTAAGCACACTAAAGAATGGATCGAATTGCATTATGACCCAATGTGTTGTGAATTATATAAGGTCAACTACAAGGATGATTCAGCCATCTGACCACAGTGAATAATATCTTAGTAAAGATATTTTTGTGTTTGTATTATTTTCTAAATGTTACCTATGTAGTAAGTTTATGAACTTATGAATTTGTACTATGAATGAGTATTTTATCTGTGTAATTTGTAAGGGTGATTAATACGTACGAAATTATATGATTGGACTAAAGGTCATTTTGTATGAATACAAAATGGGCCCAAGGCCGTTTAGTATATTTGACAAGGACACAGAATGGGTTTAAGGCCTTTTAGAAAGTTTGACAAGATAGACCTAAGGTCATCTTATACATATGAATTGGATCGAAGGTCATTTTGTATGTTCGTTAAATGGCCAAAGGTCATTTTGAATAAGGAATTGATTGGACCAAGGTCGTTTTGAATATGACCACGATTGTGAACATGATCATGACTTTGAACATGCCCATGAATGTGAATATGGAAATGATGGACCCAAGGTCATTTTGTGCATATGTTTCGAAGGACCAGTGGTCAATAGTATATGGATCCATTAGACTTGAGGTCAGTTTATGGATAAATGTTTGGACCTAAGGTCATTTTGCTCCTATGACATGCCTTGAGCATAATAGAATGGACCCAAGGTCGTTTTATTTTGATAATAACCTATATGTATTACACATGAGTATGATTTATCTATCTATGAGTTTCATGCATATGACCTTTTTACTCTGGTATTATTCACTAACTCACTGTGTATTTATATGTATGTAGGTGACGAGAGAGATGTCCAACCCCAGCCTTAGTGGAGATGAGAAAGGAAATCGAGTTTTTGTGAAGCTAACCAAGGTCGCCTCACGCATGAGGCTTTGAATTTACTCTTTTGAATTCATGTCCCCTTTTTATTGGTCACTTAACCGTATATGTAACTATTATAAGCTTGAACTGTGTGACAAGAGATGATTGAATGATCTTGGAATATGTATTCTATAATTATCTATGGCGTGAGTTATTATATATATATGGGAAATGTTTTTGTTATGTCATATAAGCACAGCTTATTGGACAAAAATTAATTATTCTGCTTCCACCTTTGGCCCCCTATCAAGAAATATATTGGATCTCTGTTTGAGGCCGTAGGTAGTCTTATGATTACTGACCGGTTATGATCCTAACCTAAGGGGCCGGGTTCAGGTCATAACAGAGTGGTATCAGAGCATGAGTTAGTAACCCACACACTTGTCCTAGTGAGCAATAGAATGTCTAGAAAAGACTTAAGTTGCATTCATATGATAAATATATGCTTGAATGCACGCTAAAGTGTTCTGAAATATGTGACTACATGATATACGAACTGTTGCCTATCTATATTTACATGCATTTTCTGTCTATGAATATTTTGTACATGATTTTTGTATGCAATATAATATAAGTCTCATCAGATAATGGTGAGAACAAGAGCCGATGAAATAGAATAATCCTCTACTGCCAGACTAGACCAAATGGAAAGATTAATACATGACATGGCAGAGACACTGACGCAACAAGAATAGTGGCAACCACCGCCACCCCTACCTCCGGTGTAACCTGTATAGGACTTGCAAAATGATGACCGAACAATAGCTCTTACCAAAGAGTTTAAGAAGATGAAACCACCGACGTTCCATGGAGGAGTGGACCCGTTAAATGCAAAAGCTTGGGTCCTCGGCATAGAAAAATTATTTGAAGTGTTTTCATGCCTTGAGGCACAAAAAGTACAATTGGCAACATTTACGCTTGAAGATAAAGCAAAGAGGTGGTGGATGTTGACTTGTGAGGACAACAAAGGCATTAACTGGGCATCATTTTTGGAGATCTTCTACGATAAATACTTTCCCCAATGTGTCCGTGACAGAAAGATATCTTAATTCGAAGGGCTTAAACAAGGCAGTATGATAGTGGCCGAGTATGAAGCCAAGTTTATAGAATTGGCTAGATTTGCACCGCACATGGTCGACACCGACTATAAGAAAGCGAGAAAGTTCGAGGGTGGTCTCCACAATGATATTTTGGAAAGGGTGAACGTATTGAAACTGCCCAATTATATTAATGTACTAGATTGGGCTTTAATGTTAGAAACTAATATGGCCAATTAGAGTAGACCACCAACTAACTGAAAAAGTAAAAGGTAGAGATTTTTCTCAAAGAAGGTATCATCAAAAAAGCGGAATACGGGATCCTCAAGCACTTCAGGTTCCACCAGAGATACGGCACCAACATGTAATCAGTGTGGTAAGAAACATCATAGGGTTTGCTACCGTATTTTCAAAGCTTGTTTTCAATGTGGTAAAATGGGACATATGGCAATGGATTGTACCCAAACGAAGCAACAAAGAAGTGAAAAAGTGGCTACTAGCTCGACCGGATCAATCCCAATATCGGGGAATACTGCAAGGTTTGCTACTACTAAGGACACAATGAGGCAAGGAAGAGTCTTTGTACTCGTCCCAAGCGACACATGAAATACTGAAATCGTCGTCTGAGGTACTATCTCTATTTGTAATCAAGATGCTTTTGTGTTAATTGATTCCAGATCAACACATTCCTTTGTGTCTACTACATTTGCATCTCGATTGAATAAACCTATAGAATCATTGCCTTATTTGTTGTGCGTATCTGCTCCATCTGAGGAGTCTGTGTTGTGTACGTCTATGTATTGTTTTTGTGATATGCATATTGGGAGTGCAACTTTATATATGGATTTGTTGCCTTTGGATATTAGACATTTCGGTGTGATTCTAGGTATGGACTAGTTGTCTAAATACTGTGCCACCATTGATTGTATAACAAAGCAAGTTATATTTAGACCTCCAGGACATGATGAGTTTATATTTGTGAGTAATGGGGTAGTACCTCCACCTTGTCTACTTTCAGCAATGAAAGCATGTAAACTGCTTAGGAAAGGGTGCCGGGTTATCTGTGTAGTGTGATGACTGAACAATCTATGAATGTTGAACTGGATAGTATCTCTATTATTAGAGAATTTCCAAATGTATTCCTGGATGGGTTGCTAGAGGAATTGGTTGATAGGGAGATAGAGTTTACTATTGATATTGTGCAGGGCACTCAGCCTATTTCGAAAACTCCTTACAGAATGTTAACTATTTGAAATGAAATAATTAAAAGAACAGTTACAAGATTTGCTTGATAAAGGTTTTATTAGACTGAGTACTTCGCCCTGGGGAGCACTGGTATTATTTGTAAAGAAAGACGAGACCTTACGATTATGTATTGACTACCAGGAATTAAACAGGGTAACGATCAAAAACAAATACCCTTTGCCCCATATTGATGATTTATTTCATCAATTGTAGGGATCACAAGTGTTTTCAAAAATTGATCTGAGATTCGGGTATCACCAATTAAAAGTGAAAGCAGAAGATGTTGAGAAAACCGCATCTCGAACAAGGTATGGTCACTACGAATTTCTCATTATGCCCTTTGGGGTGACTAATGCACCTGCGGCGTTCATGGATCTTATGAATCGAATTTTTAAATCTTATCTTGATGAGTTGGTTGTAGTCTTTATTGATGACATCTTGATATACTCAAAGAGTAGAATTGATCATGAGCAACATTTGAAAACTGTATTGCAAACCCTTAGAGAAAAGAAGTTGTATGCTAAATTAAAGAAATGTGAATTCTGGCTGAATGAGGTTGTGCTTTTAGGCCATGTTATCAACAGAGATGTGATTTTAGTAAACCTATAGAAGATAGAGGTAATTGTGAACTGGCCTACACCGACAAATGTAACGGAAGTCCGCAGTTTCATAGGTTTAGCTCGGTACTACAAACGGTTTGTGAAAGATTTTTCAAAAATAGCTGTACCTCTTACCCAACTTACACGCAAGCGACAACCATTTGAATGGAGTGATGAAAGAGAATCCGCTTTTCAAGAACTGAAGACAAGGTTGACTACTGCACTAGTGTTGACATTGCCTTCAGGTATGGAAAATTTTGTGATATTTAATGATGCATCTTACAAAGGTCTGGGTTGTGTGTTAATGCAGAACGGAAGGGTAATTGCCTATGCCTCCCGACAATTGAGACCACATGAAAAGAACTACCCAACACACAACTTAGAATTGGCCACAGTTGTGTTCGCTTTGAAAATCTGGCGACATTACCTGTACGGGGTAAAATGTGAAGTTTACATAGATCACAAAAGCCTAAAGTCCTTCTTTACTAAAAAAGAGTTGAACATGCGGTAGAGAAGATAACTTGAGCTAATAAAAGACTATGACCTCCAAATTCAGTATCACCCGGGGAAAGCCAATACAGTTGCTGATGCCTTGAGTAGAAAATCAACGGCAAATTTGGCTTGCCTACTTACTAAACAGAAGGAAATCCTACAAGACTTTAAGAAGTCCATGATGGAAGTAATGTTACATAAGCAAAGTGGGTTGATAGCCGCCATTGCAGCCTAACCGGCAATTATTGATGAAATCAAACTGAGGCAAAGAGATAATGAATTAAAGAACTAGAAAGAAGCCTAAAAAAATTAAGCAAACTAAAGAATGGATTGAATTGAATTATGATCCAATGTGTTATGAATTATGTAGGGTCAACTGCAAGGACAATTCAGCCATCTAACCACAATGAGTAATATTTTAGTAAAGATATTTTTGTGTATGTATTATCTTCTAAATGTTACCTATGTGGTAAGTTTATGAACTTATGAATTTGTACTATGAATGAGTATTCTATCTGTCTAATCCGTAAAGGTGATTGATATGTACGAAACAAAATAATTGGACCAGAGGTCATTTTGTATGAATACAAAATCGGCCCAAGGCCGTTTGGTATGTTTGATGAGAAGATGAAATGGGCCCAAGGCCATTTGGTATATTTGACAAGGACATGAAATGGGTTTAAGGCCATTTAGAATGTTTGACAAGATAGATCTAAGGTCATATTACACATATAAATTGGACCAAAGGTCGTTTTATATTTTGTTAAATGGACCAAAGATTATTTTGAATAAGGAATTAATTAGACTAGAGATCGTTTTGAATATGAACACGATTGTAAACATGATCATGACTTTGAACATGCCCATGAATGTGAATATGGAAATAATGGACCCGAGGTCGTTTTGTGCATATGTTTCGAAGTACCAATGGTCAATAGTATATGGACCCATTAGACATGAGGTCAGTTTGTGAATAAATGTTTGGACCTAAGATCATTTTGCTCCTATGACATGCCTTGAGCATAATAGAATGGACTTGTGGTCGTTTTGTTTTGATAATGACCTATATGTGTTACACTTGCATATGATTTATCTATCTACGAGTCTCATTCATATGACCTCTTTACTTTGGTGTTATTCACTGGGCTATCGCTCACTGTGTATTTATATGTATGTAGGTGAGAAGGGAGATATCCAACCCCAACTTTAGTGAAGATGAGAAAGGAAACCGAGTTTTTGTGAAGCTAACTAGGGTCACCTCACGCACGAGGCTTTGAATTTACTCTTTTGAATTCCTGTCCCCTTTTTATCGGTCACTTGACCGTATATGTAACTGTTATAAGTTTGAACTGTGTGACAAGAGATGACTAAATTATCTTGGAATATGTATTTTGTAATTATCTATGGCGAGAGTTATTATATATATATAGGAAATTTTTTTGTTATGTTATATAAGCACAGCTCATTGGACAAAAATTAATTATTTTGTTTTCGCCTTTGGCCCCCTATCAAGAAATATTATTGGATCTCTGTCTGAGGCCGTAGGTAGTCTTATGATTACTAGTCGGTTATGATCCTAACCTATAGCGTTTCTGGCTTAGACCCAGCCCATTATATGTTTTGGATTCAAGTTTCATTGTCTTTTATAGTTATTTATGTCTTGTTTCCCCTTATATCTCTTTGAGGTTGGCTTTTGGGTTGTGTTGGTTGTGTTTGGAACAGGTTGGTAGTTTGTTTTTCAAACTTGTTTATTCGCTCGAACGAAGTTTCCTGCGCTCGAGCGGTCTTTGTGAACATTCAGTATTTTTGCAAGTCTGCAAAACTACTGGGAGTTTGTATTCTTCGCTCGAGCAACGACCTCTGTCTGCAAAACTATTGGGAGTGTGTATTCTGCGCTCGAGTGGAACAACTTTATTGTGTCTGGTCACTCGAGTGACAATTCTTGCGCTCAAGCGAACTGTGCGTATATCAGTTTGTAAACAGGCCATTTTACATCACTTTTTCATCTCTCTCTCTAAAGCCCACATTCTCTCTACAAATACATCAAGATCTAGTGATTTCTTCACCCTACTCCCTTTGTTAAAAAGGTAGAGCTCACCTAGAGCTTCGTTTTCATCCAAATAGAATTGGGTTTCGGCTTCATCCAAGTTTCATCCGTCTTTATCTCGTCTTCTAGCTTTGAGGTAGGGATTCTCTACACTCTTTTATAATTTTTAACTTAGTTATTTGTCTTTATAAAACAATCTCATGATTTTGGAGGATTTTAGACTAACCTAGGGTTTTGGTTTAACATCAAAAGAGGGGTTTTTAAAAGGTTGTATTTGTTTTGAAACTCTCAAAGTGTGATTCACTACCCTATTTTCTATTGTAATGGAAACGATTTACGAATCAAAATATTAACTTGGCATTGCACAGTTTTGAAAATAGATATAAAAGTGTTTTGGTACGAGCATTGCATATGCATTCACCTTATAGCTTTGTTAAGATTCATATATTGTGTTGGGTTATTTCTACTGAGCTTTGGCTCACCCTATGTGGGAAAAACATTTCAGGTATTGATAATATGCCTCCGCCAAGGTAGTAACTTGGGAGGATTTGCAGCAAGAGTGTATTTTTGTTGTATTTATTTTGTATAGCTAAGGGTTTTAAATGTATTGGACCTAAAGTCCACTTTTGTTGTATCCAAGAACTATCTTGGAAAGTTGTAAGCCCTTAGAGCATTTCATATCTGTTTAATTTATGTTCTTTTCTTTAGTTTACAACATATGTTATAGATTCAGGGCCAAGCATTATGAATGTATACCGCATGTGTTTCCCTTTTGTAAACTCAAATAGATTTAATGGAAAATAATTACTTTATCACTGTTTTCATTTATTGATATTGTGGGTGTTGATTTCTGACCACACAACTAAATGGGGAACTCAGCTGGAGAGCACCGGCAGAACAGATTAAGCTCGAACAACCTATCACAGAAAGATAAGAATCCGGCGATGGTTCGTCCACCTGGGGGCATTCTGACGCTCAAGTCAATAATCAAATATCTATCAAAGATAGCAAATTGTGCTTAACTCACAAGAAAGAACTTACTGCTCACAGTATATCACACATACCTGAGACCCATGGAGATGCACTGCTTTTATAGCCAGCACTGACCTGATCCTTGTAGAAGCCTCACTTCAGTGGACTTAAGCTCAATGCTCATTCTGGACTCTCAGCTATATAGGGATAAACTTGGTAAGAGCTTTATCTTTATCCGGACTAAGATCCTCCTTGTTCTAGGACTCTTGTCCCTTATTCGCTTATCTCGGATTCCGGTATCTCCGCAGATAACCTCGGCTTAACCGAGATTACCTCAGCATAATGACAAGGCTACATGGCACCTTGACTGACACTTCGGTATCACTTTGGCCACGTGCTGCCATTCACAAAATATGTCCCCACAACTGCCCCCTAGGTTCAATTACCTCGGCAACCTGAGGTGATGGAACCTATATCGTTTCTTCTTTTACAACGTCGACTAAAATTCATTCTTTTCTTCGACTGAGATCATGACTTGTCGGTTCAAGTACCCAGGACTCAACTGTCCATTTTTATCAATGACCAAGAACCAAGAACTAAGTTCTTTGAGTATCTTAATTGAGATCATTCCTCTAGCTGAGGTTTTTTCTTCATTAAATCAAGAACTCTAAGAGTTTTATTTGCGTATGAGCTGTCACGCACGGTTTTTTCAACTGTTTCATCCACGCGTCCTCTCTTCTTTGGTTTGTACCTGACACGCGCTTTCAGGTTAAGTCGCTTCTACCCACGCCGACTGACAGACACATCATCCAAGGCATATTTATTTCCTTTTGCCGCCCTTTCAGCTTTTAACAAAAACTCTCTTTCTCTCTCTTCATCTTCTTACTTCGCATTCTCTCGTTCTTTCTCTACACTCAAACTTTCTCTCTCTAAAAAACCTCTATTTTCGAACTTTCGAAGCTCTACAACTGTTCGTCTTCAGTGAATCTTCTACCACTCTATTTCGATCAAAAGCATTGTTTGACTCCGGCGCACCTTACTCTGGCATTCTTGTTTTTGGCCTTATTCAGTAAGTTCATAACTTCTTTCTCTTTAATTTCAGTCTTTCATTTTTGATTTGTTTCAAATCTGCCATCTATGCACATTGTTTGTTGTTATTTTGCATTTATTTTGGTTGTTGTACTCTGTTTCTATCTTCATGCTTTGGTCATTGTGGGGACATATTTTGTGAATGGCATCACGTGGCCAAAGTGATACTGAAGTGTTAGCCGAGGTGCCACGTGGCCTAGTCATGATGCCGAGGTAATCTCGATTAGGCCAAGGTTATCTGCGAAGATACTGGAATCTAAGATGAGCGGATGAGGTACAAGAGTCCTAGAATATGGGGGATCTCAATCTGGACAAAGATAGAGCTCTTAGGGAGTTTATCCTTATCTAATTGAAAGTCCAGGATGAGCATTGAGCTTAAGTCCACTAAAGTGAGGCTTCTACAGGGATTAGGTCAGTTCTAGCTATAAAAGCAGGGCACTCCCATAGGTCTCAGTTATGTGTGATATACTGTGAGTAGTAAGTTCTTTCTTGTGAGTTAAGCATAATTTGCTATCTTTGAGAGATATTTGATTACTAACTTGAGCGTCGGAGTGCCCTTAGGTGGACAAACCACCGCCAGATTCTTATCTTTCTATGATAGGTTGTTCGAGCTTAATCTATTCTGTCGGTGCTCTCCAGTTGAGTTATCCGTTTGGTTATGTGGTCAGAAATCAACGCCTACAATTTGGCGCCGTCCATGGAAACGTAAGAAGAATAGATGGCCAACGACGGGCATAAAGAAAAGGTCGGGGATGATGTCCCATGTGGGAGTGGTAAACATGCTGATCCTAACATCGAGGAAGAAAATCATAATGAAGGAGCACGGGATTAGAATCCTAGAGATAAGGATGTCGACAAGGAAGTAGACGCCCTGAAGAAATCAAGCCGAGATGAGTATTACAACGAAAGTGACCTCCAGGTATGGAAAGATAGATGCTTGAGGAGGGACGGTGAGATGAAGGGAATGGTCAACAAGTTGGCAGATCTACAGTCAGTTGTCAACTTTATGATACAGAACAACGTCATGCAACCACCGCTTCCATTACAGGACACGCCGATGCGAGGGGCCAAGACTGATGCCTAGAAAGAAGGGCAGAAAACAATCCCAGCAGTCCCACAGCATGGCAGGGAAAAGGAGCCCTCACATCGGCTTTCACAGGATGTCGGGCGAAGAGAGTCGATCAAAGGTGACTCGTAGAGGACACCTCGGACCAGGGGGACGTATGTCAAAGAGCCTCAGAATATCCAAGGGAAGGGCCTGTGTTTTGACACGGTGAATGAAGAGAAGTCTAAGATGACACATAACGACACCAGAAGTAGTGCACCAAAAAGACTGAAATCTGTTGACAGCCAAGCTCCTGGTCAGACTAAGGAGGATTTGAGGGACTACCTCTAGAGGAAGCGGCAGAATGCCGAGGTCACATCTCCCATCAAGCCCAGAATGCCGTTCTCAGTGGAGTTGGATAGGTTTGATGCCCCAAAAAGGTTCCATGTGCCGAGGTTCCAAATTTATAACGGTAAGTCCCATTCGAACTTTCACGTCGGCTTATATTTTAATTTAATGACTTTGTATACCGGGAACAAACCATTACTGTGCAAGGTGTTCCCCTCATCCTTTGGGGAAATTACATCGAATTGGCTTCACAAGTTGCCGAAAGGAACAGTGAAGAGTTGGGAAGGCCTGGCCGAGATGTTTGTGGCCAGATTCATTACAAACAAGTTACAGCCACTAAAGGTAGACTCCCTAATGGCTCTAAAAATTAGCGAGGGTGAAGGCCTCAGGGCTTATGCCAAGAGATATTATGAGGTATTCAATCGAATATTGGGATGTAACTAGGAATTGGCGGTCGTGTCTTTTGAGAATGGCCTGGAAGATGAATGCCCGCTTCGAAAGTCGCTGGCAAAAAATCTATCAAAGAGTATGGAGGAGCTCATGGCATGGATAGAGAAATATACCAGAGCAGAAGAGGCCACGCCAAGAATAAAGGCATCGAAACAGGAGAAAAGGAACGGCTCGCCAAAGAGAGGCCGAGGTAATATTGGTTTTCACAGGCAGGAAACAGGACTGAGGGTTGTACAAGCAATCACCACTGTGTTCCAGATCCGGGTTTACAAAGTTCTAGAAAGGATCAGAAACTAGCTGTATTATAGAGCGTCGGAGAAGGTCCCCGGCAAGTTCATGGGAAGGAGCCTTGGGAAGCACTGTGCCTACCACAATAAGGATGGGCACCTGACTTAGGGGTACATAGCCCTGAAGACGCACTTGGATGACTTGGTCTGACAGGGTCACTTGAGGGACCTAGTAGATGAGGCCAGAACGAGGCAAGAGGATACAAGGCTTCCCTCGACACTAGTGGCACCACCACCACCACAACCACAGCAAGCAGAACCTCAGGTGATCAATGTGATTCACTCAAAGGTTAATGAGAATGATGTGCAATGAGAGACCCAAAAGGTGAGGCACTTACAATATGTGTATCAGGTCCAGCAAAAGAGGCCTAGGACAAACAACTACCAGGGACCGATGGTGTTCTTTACTTAGGCAGACCTAGACATGGTGCAGCATCCACATAACGATGCTCTGGTAGTGACCCTCAGGGTTGGAGAATACCAGGTAAAGGCACATTTTGATTAACCAAGGCAGCTTTTGTGACATCATGTAAGTCAGATGTTACAAGGAGCGTTAGCCTTCACTGAGATGATTTGGAGCAGTCCAACACCCCAATGGTCGGGTTCAATGGAACACCGACATGGCCCCTGAGAGCAATAAATTTGGAGGTGCAGGCAGGCACCAAGAAGGTAAGCACAGAGTTTACAATAATTGACACCCCGCCCCCTTACAATGTTATCTTGGGAAAGTCATGGTTGCACGCAATGAGGGCTGTTCCCTCAACACTGCACTAGCTGTTGCGATTTCCAACTGAACAGGGGATTGAGGAAGTCATAGGGGATCAAGTGCAGGCAAAGAATTGCTCTATGGTAGTAATGAAATCCAACTGCAATGTGCAAAAGGCAAAAGAAGTGGAAATTGAGGATGAGGACATGGAAGTTCTAGATGATGTCGGCAAAGAACCGGCTGAGAAGAACGAGGAAGCATTGAAGAAAATTCTGGTCCAGGAAGGGGATGAAGAGTGCTTCTTCCTTCTCCTCTCAGGCTTGGCCAAGGATAAGGAAAGGGAGTTAAAGGCTTTTCTACGGGCCAACATGGAAGTATTTGCTTGGACGCTATATGAGATGCCAGGTATTGACCCCGAGGTCACATGCCATATGCTTAATGTAGATAGGTCGGCTAAACCTATCATCTAGTGAGCGAGGAGGCCAACATTAATGCATGTTAAGGCAGTTGAGGAGAAAGTGGACAAACTGCTGGAAGCTAAAACCATTCACGAGGTGAACTACCCTACTTGGCTATCCAACACTGTGGTAGTGAAAAAGTAGAATGGCAAGTGGAGGGTTTGTGTTGATTTCACCAGCCTGAATAAGGCTTGCCCTAAGGACAGTTTTCCACTGCCCAAGATGAGCTTCCTGGATGCTTACAAGGGATACCACCAGATAGCAATGTATCCCCATAATGAGGAGAAGACTGCATTTATCACCCCAAAAGGGATGTACTGCTATAGAGTGATGTCTTTCGGGTTGAAAAATGCAGGAGCAACCTACCAGAGGTTAGTGACCAAGATGTATAGACATCTGATCGGCAAAATAGTAGAAGTGTACATTGATGACATGGTCATGAAGACTAAAGAACCTAGGAATCATCTGGTCTACTTGAAAGCAATTTTTGATATCCTAAGAACATATCGGCTCCGACTAAATGCTTCAAAATGTGTATTTGGAGTCGGGTCTGGTAAGTTCTTAGGGTACTTGGTCACCAGAAGGGGCATTGAGGCAAGCCTAGATCAAATCAAGGCCATTCTTGGCTTAAAGAGCCTGACATCAGCCAAGCAGGTCCAAATTTTGACTGGCAAGGCGACAGCTCTAAACAGGTTCATTAGTAGAAGTTCAAATAAGTGTAAACCATTTTTTAGGTTGTTAAAGAAGGCCACAGATTTTTTATGGATGGAGGAGTGTGAAGTCACCTTGGCTGACTTGAAAAAATACCTGACAACTGCTCTAGTTCTGTCAAACCCAATACCCAGAGAAGAATTGTTCTTATATTTGGCTGTTTCAGAGCACGCAGTGAGTGCAGTGTTAATCGGAAAAGAAAATGGAGAACAAAGGGCAGTATAATGTATGAGTAAAACCCTAGTAAGTGCAGAGACCAGGTACTTATCCCTGGAAAAATTGACACTAGCCTTGGTGATGGCTTCGAAAAACCTGAATCACTACTTCCAAGCCCACAAGATTGTGGTACTGACTAAGTATCCTTTGAAGTCCCTGTTACAGCAAGGAGATCTGACAGGTAGGGTAGCCAGTCCGGTGAATCTTCTGCCACTCCATTTCGATCAAAGGCATTGTCTGTTGCTATTCTGCATCTGTTTTGGTTGTTGTACTCTGTTTCTATCTTCATGCTTTGGTCATCATGAATCATTTCTTGTTTCTTTGAATTTTTGTTGTGCTTCAAGTTGCCTCACTAAAATGTCAATTGTGTTTGCCTGTTGTGATTCCTGTACAATGTTCTGCACACACTCACTCAATGTTCTGTGATTTTCCTCACTCTTGAGTCTCTGTTGCTTTCTCAATTCTAAATCGTGCCTTTTTTTTTCCTGCTTTTCTTGCTTTGTTTCCAAATTCTTGCCTTCGATTTTCGTTTCTGTAGTTCCAGTTTTGGGATTTGCCATAGAACCCGTATACCTAGGAAAAACTGAAACAAATTTCCCTTCAGATCTTCAAAATCCTCGCCTTAGTGCCTCTTTAGGATCTAGCCAAGGTTCTAAAACCCCTGCCAGTATTCTTTTCCCGAAGTCCTTTGCAAAGCACTTCTAGCCGAGATCATGGGTATGTTTAGGTGGAGAGTAGATACCCTAACCAAACTTGAGTACTTCCGACAAGAGTTCTTCATCCCAGCCGACATTCAAATCAGGTTAGCCGAGAAGAAGGATTCTATCATGCCAGATGGAAACTTTATGCCCTTCCCTATAGTTGCATTTATAGATTGTGGACTTCAACTTCCTTTAGACATCCTATTTAAGGAAGTTCTTCACTTTTACAAACTTAACCCTATGCAACCATCCATCAATTCTTTTAGGATTATCAATGGCATCGTCACGCTGGCACGCCGACAAAATGCCAGAATTACCCTTTCTGATATCCAGTATTGCTACACCATGTGTAGCCTAACAAAAAACAACGGCTACACATACTACCTCAAGTCGAGATCTACACAATACAAATTGATAGCCAATATCCCAGACTCAAATAAGGTTGCGGAGGACGACTACCTGATTGTCTCGAGCAATTGGGAGTTTGCGCCAGACGACGAGCTCCACCTTTTCCCTTTGCGGCGAGAAGTATTTAGGGATGACAAGGGTAAGGGCTTAGTCCCCCGAAAGTCCCTTCTTTAAATCATTTTAGTATTCTTCCTATTACTCTGTTATAATGTTCTCTCTTTATTTTTGCAGCCCTTCCTCAGCCTGAAAATAACTTTCGCTAATACTACGTGCCGAAGAAAGACTTGGTTTTCCTTCTCGGCTTACCAATCAAGGCACGCAAAGCTCCTCTTTTTCTCAACTATATCCCTACCTACTGCAGTCCCTTCCCCGACATCCCCAAAAGAAGCCAAACTCCACATTCTACCACAACTCCTCCAAAAGCTTCATCTCGAAGGCCAGATCAGGCCTCCACCTTTGACCCAGTAGACTAGCCATCCACTTCAGCCGCCCAGTTGATTCCTCCAGCTCAACGCCAATGCTGACGCCGAGCTCTACCAAAAGTCCCTGCCGGCAGAACTAGAAGTAGAAGACGCCGAGGTCTTGACTTCTTAGAGATCGACCCTTTTAACCCTTCTATCGCCTTGCCAGCCATTGATTTTGGTCCCAGAGTTACTATTGCTGCTACTGTCGACGAAATGGGTGGCGCAAAAATTGTTCCCGACAACCTGCTAGCCGATATCCCTGGCGTGGTGTCGGTTCATTCTTCTTCTCCATCCCAATCCCAATAAAAGCCCAAGGCAAAGAGGGTAAAAATGGCTAAGGCCAAAGCCGCAGCCATAGAAGTTAAGTCAGAAGATACAGTGCCAATTTCTAAATTGGTTGAAATAGAGAAGAGCTCTACTGCCGCTGAGAAGAGGCCTGCCAAGGTCGAGACGTTTGATCAGCCGTGATCTAAGAAGCCGAGGTCCGGGAGGGCTTCTGAGCCCTCTGTTTTTCGTGCCGACGAGTCCTGGACCCCGTCTGTCAAGGTCGGAGACCGACCTCTTCTAGCTGGGGACAGTGCGCTCGATAATCTGGAAGTTGGTGTCAAAATAAGCTAAAGAGAAGGAGTCTCAAGCCCAGACTGAGCTCCGAACGACACTTCCCACCAAAGCATCTGAAATAAAGGTGGCCGACGAGAAGGCGTACGCCGAAAGGGTGGCTGACGTCCATGACGCATATAAGAAGGAAGTCAACGAGGCATGCAACAAGGGTTATACCCTTGGATGGATGTCGGCGTTGAAGGAATTGGGCGTCCCCAACGACTCGCCTCTCTACGATGTGAGCCAACTTGCTCTTCCATTCCCATCCACTCCAAGCCAATCCGAGGATGAGGCTGAGGAGGAAAAAGAAGTTGAGTCCAACAAGGATAGAGTCGCCAATGTTGCTCAAAAGATTGAAGTTGCTGGGGCCAAGTCCCCAACTCTGAATGAGCAAATCCTGGACTTAACTCAAGACGATGAGGACAAGGTTCCCAAGATGAATTCTGAAGCCGAGGTTGAGAGCGCCGAGAAGAGCCTTAATAAGATTCTTCTTGAGATTGACGCCGAGATCCAGGCTAAGAAGGCAACGAAGAAGACTACTTAGCTGTCTGCCGAGGTTGAGACACCATCCATCGCCGAGGCAGGGCAGTCTGCAGAGAATCCTCAATGATCCTAGCACTTAGAGTTTTTTCCTTTACTTGTTATTTTGAACTATCACAAACAATGTAATCCTTGGTTTTGTTTTAACTAATATTGGTTTTCATTTGGCCAATGTGCTTTCTTTTGTCTTTGTAAACGAACAAGTTCTCTTTGAATGCATGCCTTCCTTTCTCTTGAATGTTCTCTTCATATATGCTTACTGCTTTCTTTCATTCATTTCATGCTTTCATACTTAGAATATTTTTGCATTTCTTCAAAGTACACCTTAACTGTGTAATCACTTCGGGTTAGAGTACCTTGAATATAAACCTCGACTGTTTGTCTCGACCATCAATTGAAATACCTCGGCTAACACTTAAAAATATTTTGAAATATTCTTATAAGTGTTGTTTCTTAAAACTTATTCAGTTAAGTATTGCTTTTTTACTTCCACTTGCTGTCTTCCATTAAGACTTCACCTTTCCAACTTTACCAAGCTTAACAACCGAGTTGGTCATCTCGAGTAATATGTACCTTGAATACTTCTTTCATCATTACCTCGGCTGACTCCCTCTTATAAATTGTTCTAAAATTTCAATAAGTGTCAAGCCCATTCTTACTTGTAAATTTTTCTAAAAATTTCAACAAGTCCCAAGCTCTCAAGTTTATTTGTCATTCTTGCTCCCTGCCCTCTAATGTGAATCTAAGTTCCACTTAAGTTCACATTATGTGTTTATGGTCTTTCGCCGAAGTCATATTCAAACAAAGATTAGTCGAGGTGTTCAACCTTGGTTTCTCTGTTAATCTAACTAAAGTAAATTTAGTTCTCTTCTGAGTTTAACTCTGCCGACATGGCAAGTCTAGGTTAATTCAACTTAGTTCACTTCTATTATATGCAAGTATAATTCAACTATGCCATATAATAAGTAAGTTTATTCGTCATGTTTCATTCAGAAACATCGTCAACTTAGTTCAACTTTATTATATGCAAGTATAATTCAACTCTACCATATAATAAGTCTAAGTTATTCGTCATGTTTCATTCAGAAACATCGTCATAGGACTGGTCAGTCTTATCGCACAAATTTCAAATTTATAAAAATCAAACTAGCATTTTATTATTACTTCGGCTAATAAAATTATGACATAAAAAAACAAAAAAACTAATGATAAAAAAACTTCAAATTGCAAGTGTTCTAGGGTCTTGGCAACTCTTTGCCATCAGTGTTTTCAAGCCGATATGCCCCACTGCTGGCAACGGAAATGATTCTATAAGGCCCTTCCCAGTTTGGGCCAAGCTTACCCTCCCTAGGATCCTCTTTGTTGCCGACAACTTTCCTCAGGATGAGGTCCCCAACTTTGAACTCTTTTGGGTTAACCTTCTTGTTGTAAGCCTTAGCAAGCTGCTACTGGTATGCTCCCAGCCGAATTGTTGCTCTCTCACTTCTTTCTTCCAATAGATCCAGATCTCGGGCTAAGAATGCTTCATTGGTCTCATCTTTCACTCCCTGGGTTCTGATTCCAGGGATGCCGACTTCCAGTGGGATAACTGCTTCAGTGTTATAAGTCATGGCAAAGGGAGACTCCCTAGTTAATCTTCTCGACGTAGTCCTACATGCCCAAAGCACATTGGGCAACTCTTCCACCCACTTCTCTTTTGTTACTTCCAGCCTCTTCTTGATCCCGTCCAAGATAGTCTTATTGGATGCTTTTACCTGACCATTGCTCTAAGGAAAACTTGGAGTGGAGTAGTAGTTCTTGATTTTGTATTTTGCACAGAAGTTTTTGATTAGCTTACTGTCAAACTGTGTACCATTATTTGCTATTATTGCCCTTGGGATCCCAAACTTGGTGATGATGTTCTTCCATATGAAGTTCTTCACATCAATATCTCGAATCTTCGCAAGGGGTTCAGCCTCTACCCACTTGGTAAAGTAGTTAGTTGCTACCAGCAGAAACTTCATTTGCCCAGTCGCTTGGGGCAGTTGTCCAACAAGATCCATGCCCCACCGGACAAATGGCCAAAGGCTAGATACTGGGTTCAAATCA
Source organism: Camellia granthamiana (assembly GCA_036172215.1). Lineage (NCBI taxonomy): Eukaryota > Viridiplantae > Streptophyta > Magnoliopsida > Ericales > Theaceae > Camellia > Camellia granthamiana. The sequence goes on from CM069903.1 coordinate 113,756,594, forward strand.
ACTGCTGGTTGATGTATCAAAGGTGCAAACCTTTGACACTTCTCGCACTTTCTGACGTAGGCTTCAGCATCCTTTTGCATGTAGGGCCACCAGTACCCCTGAGTGATGGCACTATGAGCAAGTGATCTGCCCCCAGCATGGCTTCCACAGACTCCTTCATGGATCTCATATAGAAAGTTGTCAACCTGGGAGGGATGTACACATCTCAAAAGGGGTCTCGTGAAGGATCTCCTATAGAGATGGCCATCTACTGTTAGGCTGAACCTGGCCGACTTCAATCTGGTCTTGTCTGCCTCTTTTCAGTTGTCTAGCAACTTGTCATTCCTGAGAAACATTATTATTGCATCCATTCAGCTTGGTCCCATCTCCACACACATTGCTTCGTACTCTGTGATCTGGGGCTCCACACTTGGGCTTGACAAATAATCAACCATTATGGTCCTTGCCTCACCTGATTTCATTGCACTAGCCAGGTTTGCCAAGCTGTCGGCATGACTATTGTTATCTCGGCTAACTTGTTGTAGCCGACAATCTTGGAACAAGGAAAGTAATCTGATGACCTCTTTAACATAGGCTATCATTCGTTCATCTCAGGCTGCATACTCACATGTTGCCTGATTCACAATAAGTTGGGAGTCACAGAAGACTACCACCTCATCGACCTTCATTGCTGCTATCACCCTTAACCCTATAATCAGTGCCTCATACTCTGCTTCATTGTTTGAGGCCTTAAATCCCAAACGAATAGACTGCTCTAACATTCGCCCATCTGGCGATACTAACACTACTCCTGCCCCTGCTCCTTAACGGTTTGAACTTCTATTAACAAACAGGTGGAAGGAGTCTTCGATGTAGATTTCGCAGGGCTTTGGTATTTCTTTTTTCTTCTGTTTTGCTACAGTTGGGTTCTTGGGCCCCAGTTGGGTTTTTTCCTGCTCCCCTGGGCATCCTAAGTTGCGGCTCACCGGAGTCCAACGCTGGATGGCACCAGGGGTGAACTCAGCCACAAAGTCAGCCAGAACCTGGCCCTTAATTGCTGTTCTGGGCCTAAACTGTCACGACCCAAACCCACCCCTATGGGTTTAGTACCGTAACCGGCCAGTAATCCATGATTACCGAAGGCCTGCTTAACAGTAAAGACAGTAATACAGAGTACAGGGGCTGGCGGAAACCAAAACAGTAATAAAAGATGTCCAATGAGCTGTGACAGTCTGTATGCAAAAAGACTTTTCTATAACATATTCACATTCATAAGCAAAACATATATACACCATATGTACAACATTCAGGTTAGGGACCAAATCCCTAATTAGCACAGTACAATACAAGTCTTATACAGTATTACAGAACAGAGACGGAAGGGTGAAACTGAGACACCCTAAAATAGCCTTAGCTCGGTTAGACTTGGAACCTCGAAGTGAGGGGCGATGGTTGGCTTGACAAAAAGGGAGCTAACCCAACGCTCTTAACTCCGATCCAGTGGCTGGACACCTACATATAAATATAAACAGTGAGCTAAAGCCTAGTGAATAACATTTGTGTAAATAGGTTAAGAATGAATGTCCTTTCAGTCATTAAGCAGTCATATCAGTCATTTAGAAACCATAGCAGTTATATGTGGTACATCCAATAGCAAAACAGTACAGTAGGTCTTAACAGACCGAACAGTCAGTCGATGGCCATCATAACAGTAAACAGTAATGGTTCCAACATGGGAACCGATAGAGATCTCTGTGACAGTAGCAGTAACAGTACAGTAACAGTAAATTGCTATGGATGCTACAAATACAGTTTACAAATAGGACAAACATTCATTCATTAAACAATAACGGTTCAATAAACAGAACAGTTGATCATTCAGAAAATATTCATAATTGAACATATCTTTACAACATTGTTACTCACATAGCACTAGGCTATAAGCCGCTAATAAGCGTCCTCGAATACCAACCCTACACAGTTACAGAATGAACACACACTAAGTTTCATACTTGGGAATCAATGACTTAGTCCCTATCTTGACTCGGTGTGGTTCTACATCAATATCCTCATTAAGATGCCTTAAACATGGCCTAGGAATGCCTAGGATGGAAAGAGGATGCAAAGATGTACTTAAAAGCACTTTTCAAAATTTTCAGAAAACAGGGGTCTCGCTCGAGCGTGGCTTTCTACGCTCGAGCGGACATGCAGACAAAGGATATCCGCTCGAGCGTGACTTCCTTCGCTCGGGCGGACATTAAACTCAAGCAAAAGTACTGGATGCATGCAATTCACGCTCGATGGGCGCTCGACCTCTACTCGAGCGTGAGACACAAGTCCTCGCTCGAGTGGACTGTAAACACATGAAAAGTACTAGATACATGCATTTCACGCTCGAGCGTTACTTTCCCCGCTCGAACGGGATGCATGTACTCAGAGTGTACACTCGAGCGTGAAGTCTTACGCTCGAGCGTGGGTCCAAAATCTAGAATTTCCATATTGAACCTCCAAGCTCAAATTCAACATTTAAAGCATCAAATTCCATTCTTTTGGGCCAATTTTCTGGAAAATACTTTAAAACTCATAATATGACATGTTTCAAAGATCAATTTGCAAAATCAAAGCCCAAAGGTAGCTCAATTAAACACAAATCCAAACAAAACTTCATGAACATAATGTATATGTAACATGCAAGTGTTCAATTCAAATCAAAGCTTCAAATACTTGGTCAAATGAGTTAATTCACTCAAAAACATGATGAATTCATGGACCATAGCTAGAATATAGACATGCATGTGAGGATTTCCATGAAATCAACCTCAAAACTTCAATATAAGGACATGCATGCATGGATTACCACTCAATTCAACATTTTGAACCAAATCTTGACTCTAAACTCTAATTCACCAAGAACCATGCAAGAAGTAACTCAAATTCACAATGGAGAAGATGAATTCTCTACCTTAGGTCCTCAATTTCAAAGGTAGAAGCTTAATTATGCAATGAATTATTCAAATCTTCTAAGTCTCCAAGCCAAATTCTTGATGAGCTAAGTTTTCTCCTACTCTCCCTCTCTCTCTTACACGGCTATGGCCTCAAAAGAGTGATGAAGAGTGATGCCAACACATGTAAATCAAGACTAAACAATTGGTCTAGCAAAGTCCACTTAATGGCATTTTGGTAAATAAACCATCTAATGTAATTTAACATTATTTAATCTAATTTAATCATTCCAAATCAACTTGTAATTAAATTTACCATAAAATCGCATAAATTCTAATTAGCATAAAACACTAATCAATTTCTGGTTCGGCCGCCGATAAGGCCTTCAATTTACAGTTCGAACTTAAAACATGAACAGATAATTCAATGGCAAATAGATAGAAACGCACTAAAACAACGTACACACACAATCATTCAGAATTTCAGTCTAACCAGTTACTTATCATGTTCAGTCACAGTTTAGCAGTAATCAGTGGCGAGTGTTGTCACAGTCTCCCCTCCTTACAAAGAGTTTGGTCCTCCAAACTCGAATTACCTTCATTTTGGAAGAACACTGGGTCCAGTGGGAACAGTTCAGGATATCTCTTCAACATATCATCTTCTCTTTCCCAAGTGGCATAAGTGCCACCGTGGTTTTGCCAATCCACTTTCACTAACGTAATTTCTTTATTCCTCAACTTCTTAATTCGTCGATTTACAACCTGAATAGGCCATTCTTCATAAGTGTAGTCATCACTTAACACTACACGGGTAGGTTCAATCACATGGAAGGGATCCCGAAGGTAATCCCTCAACATTGAAATATGGAAGACATTATGCATATGCTCCATTTTAGAAGGAAGCGCTACTTGATACGCCACCGGATTAATCTTCTCAATGATTTCATACAGTCCGACATATCTCGGCGCTAGCTTATCCTTGACTCCAAAACGAGTCTGCCCTTTCATTGGTGTCACTTTAACAAAAACATGATCACCTACTTCATATTCCCTGTCTTGCCTTCGGACATTCACATAACTTTTCTGTCGGCTTTGTGCGGTTTTCAGTCTCTGTTGAATCAGTTTCACTTTTTCGGTGGTTTCTTGTACAATCTCGGGCCCAAGCAAAGGTGTAGACGTCCCTGAACGTCCCGGGAAAATCCCGTTTTGTTCATTGGGCTTACTACAGTTCGGACTCAATGTCACGGGTCTGAATCTAATATCACAGAGTGCAATGCAAGATCGATAAATCACCAAAGAGTCCAAATCCGGCAAATCGTTTTGAAAAACTAATTTTTAGAAAGAAGTGCCAAACATGGACTGCTTTGCCAGATATAGAGTCGCCACCTAAATGTTTTTATTTTGGGAAATTTAGGAAACCCTGACTCGCGCCTAAGGCCACATGTCCGTCATCACCAAAGTTGCCTCGGCTCGGGAACTTGGGTACGAGAGGGGAAGGTCATGCAATGAGCACCCCCGCTTGCCCGATCAAAGATCGGCCACTACTAAACATGATATCTCGTTTTTGAAAACACATGCGTTCTTATTCCGGTTTATTAGCCTAGAATTACTATATGATGCGCACAGCATATAAGTATAGACTGGATCGCCTAATTTGGAACAAAACATCTCATGTTTGTTTTTAAAAGCGGTTTGCTACTCGCAAGTAGGGTAAAATGTGGATCTTGCCACCCTCAAGTGGGCTTAAAACTCGCAATCAATGAATTGTTTCAATTCAAGTAATCCAACCTTCACCCACAGGCAATCAGGCAGTTATATCACATAAGCAAATAGCCTTATGGTAAGCATGCTATCATGGCAGTCACTCGCACACATGCAAGGATGCTAAAGCATAAACACTTACCGAGTACTCCAAGCCAAAACAGAAGCTATGTTAGAAATCAATGCATGATCCTAGTTCATGTTTAAGATGGCTAATGCAACACATGCAAAATGCAACTAAGATAGGCTTGGCTATTCTAAGATGGCATATGAGATACTACAGATAACACGCATTCAACTTGGAATTGAAATACGATGTAGTTAGTATGATGCGCCGAGCCTGGTGCATGCAAGACAGATGAATGGATGCAAACATGCGAGCATAAGGATGCTAATTGAACATGCCCTAAAACTAACCATCGTAAGCTGGTAAATAAAAAAGGAGAAAGAAGTGGGGGTTGGAAGACATGCATCAAACATACGCACACTTATTACAAAATTTGTCTTCTCGACGGAGGGTCCGAATAAATAATACAGAACCAGCTAGCTAATCTAAGCTAATCTAATTAAACTAGTTATTACACGACAAAATGAATAACAAGTTACAACTACTTATTACACAACATTAACTAAGTAAGTAATCTAAATGAGCATGCAAACTAAATGAATGTGGGCTGCCCCAGCTCTGCTTTGAATGACAAAGGATGCATGCATGCTTGAATTGCCTTGTTCGGAAATCCCTCGCGACGCCCCGACTTGCCTCTGTTTGCAATTGACCTCAGAACACTACACAAAGCTCCAGAAGGCTGAAACTCCACCCTGGGAATCTGTGGGAAGGCTGCCGACCAGCTATTGGCCTTGGAGACCACCTGCCGACCACTTTTGTGGTGAAAAACCAGAAAAAGTGGTCGGCCAGCCACTAAATCTGGTCGGCCGACCAGTTTCTGCCCCTGGTTTCTAGTTTTTTGCAACAGAAGGCAAGAGAGAGAGATGCAAAGTATTCGCAACACATGTGTGCACGACCATTCTCCCCATCATTGCATAAGCTCAAGGGAGTGTAGTCTTTGACCCTCGGACCACCAATCACGCATCTCGATGCATGATGGTCGAGGAGTCGAATTGCACGACTCAATGTGAAATGAATGCACATATAAGCACCTAAAGCCAACAACTCCGTCATGGGTAGTCAAGAGTGTCGGCGATCGGGGATAGAGGCACATTTCATCATTTCAAGCATGAAACATCCCTCGTTCCCCGTGTTTGGACTAACCCCTATTCCAAACACAATGCAACAAACAAGGCATGCACTAATGCAACTCTAGCATGCAACCTTAATGCAATGTAACTAAGTCATGCAAACATGCAAGGGATAACATGCAAACATGCAACTATCATACACAATGCTATGAACTAACAATGGCATACTCAATGCACATGACACTTAGCATACACAATGTACAATGAAACTAACATACATAATGAGATGAACAAGGTATGCACAATGCAATGATCAATCATGCGACAACATGGCATACTCAACGCTATGAACTACAATGGCATACTCAATGCAAAATGGACTTAAACCAAAATGGATGGGCCTCAGCCACACCCAAATCAGTGGCCAATAGATGATGGAAACAAGGCATCAAAACACATACGATCATGCACAATGCAACGGCCCCAAGTCTAAAGCGCAAAACACAACTTTCCAAACGCATTGAAAGGATGAAATATGGAGTGCAATGACACATGTTTCAGCTCTGAAATGGCATACAAAATGACTTCGAATTATGCAAACAACTCATGTAATGCATGTTGAATGGCTCAAGCATCGAAACTAGTGAAGTGTATTACACTATAGGCATGCAAGGCAATGCTCAAATGGCTAAACCAACTCCAAACAGACCCTATGCAGGCCTAAAACAGTAGCCAAATGACTTGGGATGATGGCTTGAAAGGCACAAAAATGAAGCTCATGCAATGGCTCACAAAATAGGGTATAAAAGCACAACTCTCAAGGGCACTTAAAGAGTGGAAAACATGGAAGTATGACAGCCCTATATGCTCTGAAATATCATGCTCAATGATTCCAAAACATGAAAATACCTCAATTTAAGCATACAAGGTACTTCAAAACTCGAAGCTAGTCAAGGCTATTACACTACAAGCATGCATGGCAAGCATCTTTCGACCAAGAGGCCTCAAAATAGAGCTAAGGTAGCCCAAAATATAAACAAAACCAGGTTGGAGCATGGCCAAAATATGCTGGAATAGAGGGCCAAAACATCATGCATTCTAAGCTAGTAAACATGATTTACACTACAAGCATATGAAGCATGTGAAAAGATACCAAACCAGCCAAAAATAGAGTCCTAGCATGCCAAATGATGACCAAAAACCCACTGAAATATGACCAATACATGCAAGAATGACATGCTACTTTGATAAGCCACAAAAGGGATTACTCTACACATGCAAGAGGCAAACCCAAGGTGACCAAACCAGACATAGATAGAGTCTAGGAAGGCCCTAAAAGTCACCAAAAAGTGCCTGAACTGAGCCTTGAAAGTATGAAAACATATGCTCCTTTGATAGGCCAAAAATGCAAGCAAACAAGACCAAAAGAGAGAGGGTCACCCCTCTCTGATTTCGGGCCTCAAAACCACATGCCAACCACTGAAAATCCACTGGATTTTAGTGGCTAAAATTTCATGCAAGGGTTAACTCAAAGGCCTTATGGCATGGCACAAAACAAGGCCAAATAGGGCATGCAAGGGGGAAGATGAGCCTCAACACCCAAGAGGCCTTAAACAAACATGTTAAGCATCTTAAAACAAGACTTTTTTCAGTTGAAAGCTAAGCCCAAATAAGCATGCAAGTATGGCTAAGAGAATGATCAAGACAAAGCTTAAAAGGGGAGACAAGAAGTTACCCTTGAAGCACTGCAATACCAGCAAGTTTCTCAGCCAAAAACCAAACTCTTGAGCCTTCTCAAGACCCTCCAGCACCTTAGTAACAAGGTAAGAGTGTTTGGGCTAGGAGGTTGTGCACAAATGTGAAGCAATGCACCAATATAGAGAGAGAAAGGGAGAGATATATAGAGAATATAAGCCTATGCCTTCAACCAAATTCAGAACCTGTGTAATGGAGAGGGAGAGCCTCTCTTATAAAAAAACAAAGGGTTCAAGCTTCTTGGAGAAGCTAAACTTGGATCCAATCCCTCTATACACGAGTATGGAGGATACAGTCTGTGCCCTCTAGCTGGCACAGCTGGCATCCATTCAGTCAGACAAAACAGGAGGAAACCTGCCAACCAGAAAAGGTGGTCGGCCTGCTACATTTAGTGGTTGGCCGACCACCCTAAGTGGTTTCCCAGAATAAAAGCTGGTCGGCAGGGGGAATTGGTGGTCTCCACACTGAAAGCAAGCCACTGGTGGGGTGGGAAACCAGAAAATGTGGCCTAAAGACCAAGAAAACCAGTTTCCCGACCAGAAAACTGGCTGGCAGGGAGAAAAGTGGTTTCCAAGGAGAAAGCTGGTCTCCTACCCTTATACCACCTTCCAAACAAGGAAAACAAGGTTCGTGCCAAGAACGAACCAACATAGATGCAAAACGAGAGTTCGAGAGGCAAGACGCGCGGCTGGGGGCCTCGAAAACTGGCTGTTGAGCACAAAAAGTGGCGTATGACCACAAAAGTGGTCTCCCGGACCACAGTGTCCCTCTAGACAGAGGAAACAATGTGTGTTTCAAAAAACGTAGCAAACGGAGAATGTTAAGCGGTCCCGAACCGAGGTGCACGGCCGACGGCTCCGAAAACCGGAAACTAGTCTCCAAACAGGAACAGTGGCCTACGACCACGAAAAGTAGTCTATGACCACTGAGAGATGGTCTACAAGACCTCTCCCTCCCTCCAGGAAGAGAAAACAAGACTCAGTCCATAGACCGAGTCAAAGTACAAAGAGTCCCGAGGTCCGGAGGTGAGGCTCTCAGCCAAGAACTCCGAAACCTCGAAACGAGCACAACATGCGCAATCACCGAGCGCTCAATCGATGACATCTGAGTCTTAAGGTCGGTCAAAAATGGGATGTCTACAAAAGGCCCATCTCCTATTTCTGCCCAGTAGATAAGAGATCGACATTTCCTGCCATATAAAGCCTCGAAAGGCGCCATCCCAATACTCGAGTGAAAGCTGTTGTTGTAGGCAAATTTAGCTAAAGGTAGATGACTTTCCCAATTTCCCTGGAAATCAAGAACACACATCCGCAGTAAATCTTCCAGAGTTTGGATGGTTCTTTCTGACTGGCCATCTGTCTGAGGATGGTATGCACTACTCAGTCTTAGTTCAGTACCCAATGCAGTTTGCAGACTTTGCTAAAATCTCGAGGTAAACTTCGAGTCCCTATCAGAAACAATGGACACTGGCACTCCATGCAATCTAACAATCTCATCAATATAAATTATAGTCAATTTGTCCGCATTGTAAATTGTTTTGACAGATAAGAAGTGAGCAGATTTAGTCAGTCTATCAACAATAACCCAAATTGAGTCCATACCTTTACTGGAGCGAGGTAAACCAATAATGAAATCCATAGTGATATGTTCCCATTTCCACTCCGGTATTGGTAAGGGTTGCAGTAAGCCTGCGGGTCGTTGATGTTCAGCTTTAACTTGTTGGCAATGAAGACATTTCGATATAAAGTCAGCAATCTCTTTCTTCATTCCCGGCCACCAGAAATTCAGTTTCAAGTCTTGATACATTTTCATATTTCCTGGATGGATAAACAGTTTTGAATTGGGGCCCTCTTGTAGAATTCGTCTTTTCAGTTCAGAATCATTCGGTACACACAACCTTCCCTGGAATTTCAACACATTGTTCTCAAATTTAAAGTCCAGCCTCGGTTTGGACTCCCGTTCATCAATGACCTTTTTCAAGAAGTCATCCTGTTGCTGTTTCTCTTTAATTTCCTCAATCAGTGCCGGTTGAGCAGAAATAGCGGCTAAGGTTCCACCTTGTTCACGCAAAACAATTTCAACCTCAAATTTTTCAAGGTCACATAGCAATTCTTTCTGCCTGGTGAGTAAACAAGCTAAATTTCCAACTGATTTCCAACTGAGTGCATCAGCGACGGTGTTAGCTTTCCCTAGATGGTACAAAATTTGCAAATCATAATCTTTTATCAGTTCTAACCATCTCCGCTGTCTCATATTCAATTCTTTCTGTGTGAAGAAGTATTTCAAACTCTTGTGATCTGTATACACTTCACATGTTGCCCCATATAGGTAGTGATGCCAGATTTTCAATGCAAATACCACTACGGCAAGTTCTAAGTCATGGGTCGGGTAGTTCTTTTCATACGGTCTCAGTTGTCGGGAAGCATATGCAATAACTTTACCGTTCTGCATCAAAACACATCCCAAACCCTTATAAGAAGCATCACTAAATATGGTAAATCCATCCGTACCTGAGGGTAAGGTGAGAATCGGTGCAGTCACAAGTCCAATCTTTAACTCTTGAAAAGTTGATTCCCTTTGATCAGTCCAGTCAAATGGTTTTCCTTTTTGAGTCAACTGAGTCAATGGTAGGGCAATTTTGGAAAAATCTTTTACAAACCTTCTGTAGTACCCGGCTAAGCCTAGGAAGCTTCGAACTTCAGTAACATTAGTCGGTCTAGGCCAATTCACTACTGCTTCAATCTTCTGTGGGTCAACTGTAATGCCATCCTTACTAATCACATGTCCCAAAAACATAACATTATCAAGCAAAATTCACACTTTGTCAGTTTTGCGTACAGTTTCTGTTCTCTTAAGGTCTGTAAGGTAATTCTCAAATGATGTTCATGTTCTTCTTCACTTTTGGAGTAAATCAGAATGTCATCTATAAAAACAACTACAAATTCATCGAGGAATGGTTTAAAGATTCTATTCATAAGGTCCATAAATGCAGCAGGTGCATTAGTTACTCCGAAAGGCATAACAAGAAATTCATAATGTCCATACCTCGTTCGAAAGGCAGTCTTTTCAATGTCCTCTGGTTTGACTTTCAACTGGTGGTATCCAGATCTAAGGTCAATTTTAGAGAAAACCTGGGCACCCTGTAACTGGTCAAACAAATCGTCAATACGAGGCAATGGGTATTTGTTTTTCACTGTTACCTTGTTCAGTTCACGGTAGTCAATGCAGAGTCTCAGTGAGCCGTCTTTCTTTTTCACAAACAAAACTGGAGCGCCCCACAGTGAAGTACTGGGCCTGATGAACTTCTTATCTAACAGTTCCTGTAGTTAAATTTTCAGTTCTTTCAGTTCGGTAGGTGCCATTCTGTACGTAGCTTTGGAAACTGCTGTGTACCTGGAATCACATCAATGGTGAACTCAATGTCCCTGTCAATCAAATCCCCTGGCAAATCATCTGGAAAAACATCTGGGAATTCTCTGACTATAGGAATACTGTCCACATTAGCTTTAACATCAGTAGGTACAGTCATTACACAACATAGATACCCTTTACATCCCTTCTTAATCAGTTTAAAGGCTTTCATGGATGAAATCAGATATGGGGGAGGTACTACTCCAACTCCATTAAACACAAATTCAGGCAATCCAGGTGGACAGAAAACAACTTGTTTTGTTACACAGTCTATGGTAGCATGATATTTTGTTAACCAGTCCATTCCCCAACAATAATTTCGCATGCAGGGTACATATAAGCACATGTCATGGATCCCCCAACAGGTGAAGATATAACTAACAAATAGTTCATGGGTTCCAGTGGTCTATTCAATTTTCGTGAAAAAACATGCGAGACATATGAATGTGTAGACCCCGAATCAATCAGAACATAAGCATTTTGAGCACAAATTGAGAGTATACCTGACACAATGGTCTCGGTATTCTGCACATCTCCCGGTACAAGTGCAAATACTCGGCCTTGCCTTATAGGCTCTTTTCCAGTAGCTTTGGGGTTAGGTTTCGGTGCAACAGTTGATGCTGCGGCACTGGCTGCAGCTTTACTATTGCCCTGAGGAGCAGAAGGGCAATCTTTGACCATGTGGCCCACCGTGCCACACCTGTAACAAGCACCTGAGATTTTATAACAAACCCCTTTATGTCTCTTACCACATTCTGAACAAGGCGGTATGGAGCCACTCCCCTGACTGGAACTGGTTGTTGACCCTGTATTCTACTTTTTATTCGATGAGTTATTTCGACCTTTCTTGAACTTAAAGCCTTATCTCTTACCGCGCCATTCAGTTCCCGGTGTTTCAGTCTGTTTCAGTGCCTCGATATTCGACTTTGCTATTAATGCTCGGTCAAGAACATCTACATATTTCAGTAGTTTCAAAACATTGATTCTGTCAAGTATTTCAACATTAAGGCCGCCTTCAAACTTCCTCGCCTTTTTGTAATCAGTGTCCACCATGTGTGGTACATATCTGGCTAGTTCAGTAAACTTTGATTCATACTCTGCCACTGACATAGTACCTTGTTTTAATTGTTCAAATTCAGTTACTTTTCGATCCCTGACACACTGAGGGAAGTATTTCTCAAAGAAGGCTTCTTTAAATTGAGCCCAAGTCATAGCAGTATTGGTGTCACGGACAAGCATCCACCGCCTTCTGGCCTCTTCTTGTAAAGTGAAGGTAGCCAATAACACCTTGTGTGCTTCAGAACATGGAAACACTTCGAACAATTTCTCAGTTTCTAGAACCCAAGCTTCGGCCTTTAATGGTTCAAGGCCTCCTTGAAATGATGGCGGTTTCATCTTACTGAACTTTTGTGTCAGAGCAATTATATCATCATTAACAGGTGGCTCTAGCTATACTAGAGGAGGTGGGGGCTGTTGGTTCTGTTGCAGCCTCAAGGCCTCAGTCAACAGTTCAACTGTTCTTTCTAATCTTGCCATTCTGGCATCAGATGATTCTGTTTCATTGGCATTCCTTGCATTGTCCATTTCACTATATGCAATACAGTAATAATAAACATAGGAATTGCTTACTTAAACACATCAGCACATTAGCACATATATTCATGTCATGGCCACACACACTTTTTTCAATGCTCATGCAATGCCCTATTCACTTTTCTAGGACATCCTATAGCTCATTTGGACATGTGTATGCGGTATAACTCGTGGTTTAGTATCGCTCTGATAGCACTTTGTCACGACCCAAACCCGTCTCTATGGGTTTAGTACAGTAATCGGCCAGTAATCCGTGATTACCGAAGGCCTGCTTAACAGTAAAGACAGTAATACAAAGTACAGGGGCTGGCGGAAGCCAAAACAGTAATAAAAGATGTCCAATGAGCTGTGACAGTCTGTATGCAAAAAGACTTTTCTGTAACATATTCACATTCATAAGCAAAACATATATACACCATATGTACGACATTCAGGTTAGGAACCAAATCCTAATTAGCATAGTACAGTACAAGTCTTATACGGTATTACAGAACAGAGACGGAAGGGTGAAACTGAGACACCCTAAAACAGCCTTAGCTCGGTCAGACTTAGAACCTCGAAGTGAGGTGCGATGGTTGGCTTGACAAAAAGGGAGCTAACCCAACGCTCTTAACTCCGATCCGGTGGCTGGACACCTACATATAAATATAAACAGTGAACTAAAGCCCAGTGAATAACAGTTGTGTAAAGAGGTTAAGAATAAATGTCCTTTTAGTCATTAAGCAGTCATATCAGTCATTTAGAAACCGTAGCAGTTATATGTGGTACATCCAATAGCAAAACAGTATAGTAGGTCTTAACAGGCCGAACAGTCAGTCGATGGCCATCATAACAGTAAACAGGAATGGTTCCAACATGGGAACCGACAGAGATCTCTGTGACAGTAGTAGTAACAGTACAGTAATAGTAAATTGCTATGCATGCCACGAATATAGTTTACAAATAGGACAAACATTCATTCATTAAACAATAACGTTTCAGTAAACAGAACAGTTGATCATTCAGAAAATATTCATAATTAAACATATCTTTACAACATTGTTACTCACAAAGCACTGGGCTATAAGCAGCTAATGAGCGTCCTCGGATGCCAACCCTACACAGTTACAGAATGAACACACATTAAGTTACACACTTGGGAATCAATGACTTAGTCCCTATCTTGACTCGGTGTGGTTCTACATCAATATCCTCATTAAGATGCCTTAAACATGGCCTAGGAATGCCTAAGATGGAAAGAGGATGCAAAGATGTACTTAAAAGCACTTTTCAAAATTTTCAGAAAACATGGGTCTCGCTCGAGCGTGGCTTTCTACACTCGAGCGGACATGCAGATAAAGGATCTCTGCTCGAGTGTGACTTCCTTCGCTCGAGCGGACTGTAAACTCAAGCAAAAGTACTGGATGCATGCAATTCACGCTCGATGGGCGCTCGACCTCCGCTTGAGCGTGAGACACAAGTCCTTGCTCGAGCGTGCATTCCCTCGCTTGAGCGGACTGTAAACACATGAAAAGTATTGGATACACGCATTTCACGCTCGAGCATTACTTTCCCCGCTCGAGCGGGATGCATGTACTCAGAGTGTATGCTTGAGCGTGAAGTCTTACGCTCGAGCATGGGTCCAAAATCTGGAATTTCCAGATTGAACCTCCAAGCCCAAATTCAACATTTAAAGCATCAAATTCCATTCTTTTGGGCCAATTTTCTGGAAAACACTTTAAAACTCATAATATGACATGTTTCAAAGATCAATTTGCAAAATCAAAGCACAAAGGTAGCTCAATTAAACACAAATCCAAACAAAACTTCATGAACATAATGTATATGTAACATGCAAGTGTTCAATTGAAATCAAAGCTTCAAATACTTGGTCAAATGAGTCAATTCACTCAAAAACATGATGAATTCATGGACCATAGCTAGAATATAGACATGCATGTGAAGATTTCCATGAAATCAACCTCAAAACTTCAATATAAGGACGTGCATGCATGGATTACCACTCAATTCAACATTTTGAACCAAATCTTGACTCTAAACTCTAATTCACCAAGAACCATGCAAGAAGTAACTCAAATTCACAATGGAGAAGATGAATTCTCTACCTTAGGTCCTCAATTTCAAAGGTAGAAGCTCAATTATGCAATGAATTCTTCAAATCTTCTAAGTCTCCAAGCCAAATTCTTGATGAGCTAAGTTTTCTCCTACTCTCCCTCTCTCTCTTACACGGCTATGGCCTCAAAAGAGTGATGAAGAGTGATGCCAACACATGTAAATCAAGACTAAACAATTGGTCTAGCAAAGTCCACTTAATGGCATTTTGGTAAATAAACCATCTAATGTAATTTAACATTATTTAATCTAATTTAATCATTCCAAATCAACTTGTAATTAAATTTACCATAAAATCACATAAATTCTAATTAGCATAAAACACTAATCAATTTCTGGTTCGGTCGCCGATAAGGCCTTCAATTTACAGTTCGAACTTAAAACATGAACAGATAATTCAATGGCAAACAGATAGAAACGCACTAAAACAACATAAACACACAATCAATTCAGAATTTCAGACTAACTAGTTACTTATCATGTTCAGTCACAGTTTAACAGTAATCAGTGGCGAGCGTTGTCACATAAACTCCAAGTCATATTGGCCCAGCATTACTGCCCATCTGGCTACCCTGCCTGTCAGATCTCCTTGCTGCAACAGGGACTTCAAAGGATGCTCCGTCAGTACCACAATCTACTGAGCTTGGAAGTAGTGATTCAGTTTTTTCGAAGCCATCACCAGAGCTAGAGTCAATTTTTCCAGGGGTAAATACCTGGTCTCTGTACTTGCTAGGATTTTACTCACATAGTATACTGCCATTTGTTCTCATTTTTCTTCTCTGATTACCAATGCACTCACTGCGTTCTCTGAAACAATCAAGTATAAAAACAATTCTTCTCCGGGTATTGGGTTTAACAAAATTGGAGCAGTTGTCAGGTATTTTTTCAAGTCAGCCAAGGCGACTTCGCACTCCTCTGTCCATAAAAAATCTGTGGCCTTCTTTAACAAACTAAAAAATGGTTTACACTTAACGCCAGGCTCTTTAAGCCAAGAATGGCCTTGATTTGATCTGGGCTTGCCTCAATGACCCTTCTGGTGGCCAAGTACCCTATGAACTACCAGACTCGACCCCAAATGCACATTTCGAAGCATTTAGTCGGAGCTAATATGTTCTTAGGATATCAAAAACCGCTTTCAAGTCAGCCAGATGATTCCCAGGTTCTTTAGTCTTCACGACCATGTCATCAATGTACACTTTTACTATTTTGCCGATTAGATGTCTAAACATCTTGGTCACTAACCTCTGGTAGGTTGCTCCAGCACTTTTCAACCCGAGAGGCATCACTCTGTAGTAGTACAGCCCTTTTGGGGTGATAAATGTAGTCTTCTCCTCATCAGGGAGATACATTACTATATGGCATGTGACCTCGGGGTTAATGCTTGGCATCTCATATGGCGTCCAGGAAAATAATTCCATGTTGGCTCATAGGAAAGCCTTTAACTCTCTTTCCTCATCCTTGGCCAAGCCTAAGCAGAGAAGGAAGAAGCATTCTTCATCCCTTTCCTGGACCAGAATTTTATTCAATGCTTCCTCGCTCTTCTCGGCCAGTTCTTTGTCCTCAATTTCCATTGCTTTTGCCTCTCACACATTACAGTAGGATTTCATTGCTGCCATGGAGCAATTCTTTGCCTGCACTTGATCCCCTCTGACTTCCCCAATCCCCTGTTCTATTGGAAATAGCAACAGCTTGTGCAGTGTTGAGGGAACATCCCTCATTGCGTGCAACCATGGCCTTCCCAAGATAACATTGTAAGGGGAGGGGGTGTCAATTAATGTAAACTCTGTGCTTACCTTCCTGGTGCCCGCCTGCACCTCCAAATTTATTGCTCCCAGGGGCCATATCGGCGTTCCATTAAACCCAACCATTGGGGTGTTGGACTACTCCAAATCATCTCGATGAAAGCCAAGCTCCTTGTAACATCTGACATACATGATGTCACAAGAGCTGCCTTGGTCGATTAGAATATGCCTTTACTTGGTATTCTCCAACCTTAAGGGTCACTACTAGAGTATCGTAGTGTGGATGCTGCACCATGTCTAGGTCTACCTCAGTAAAGGACACCATCGGTCCCTGGTACTTGTTTGCCCTAAGCCTCTTTTGCTAGACCTAATACACATGCTGTAAGTGCCTCACCTTTTGGGTCTCTCCTCTCATATCATTCTCATTAACCTTCGAGTGAATCACATTGATCACCCGAGGTTCTGCTTGTTGTGATTGTGGTGGTGGTGGTGCCGTCGGTGCCGGGGAAAGCCTTGCATGCTCTTCCCTTGTTCTGGCCTCATCTACTAGGTCCCTCAAGTGACCCTATCTGACCAGGTCTTCCAAGCGCGTCTTCAGGGCTCTGCACCCCTAAGTCAAGTGCCCATCCTCATTGTGGTAGGCACTGTGCTTCCCAAGGCTCCTTCCCATGAACTCACCGAGGATCTTCTCCGGCGCTCTATAATACGGCTAGTTCCTAATCGTTTTTAAAACTTTGTAAACCGGGATTCGGAACATAGTGGTGACTGCCTGTGCAGCCCTTAGTCCTATTTCCTGCTTGTTAAAACCAGTATTACCTCGGCCTCTCTTCAGAGAGCCGTTCATCTTCTCCTATTTTGATGCCTTCGTTCCCGGCGTGTCCTCTTCTGCCCTGGTATATTTCTCGATCCGTGCTATGAGCTCCTCTATACTCTTTGGTAGATTTTTTGCCAGCGACTTTCAAAACGGGCATTTATCTTCTAGGCTATTCTTAAAAAACACGACCGCCAATTCTTAGTTGCATCCCGGTATTCGGTTGAACACCTCACAATACCTCTTGGCATAAGCCCTGAGGCCTTCACCCTCGCTAATTTTCAGAGCCATCAGGGAGTCTACCCTTAGTGGCTGCAACTTGTTTGTAATGAACCTGGCCACAAACATCTCGGCTAGGCCTTCCCAACTCTTCACAGTTCCTTTTGGTAACTTGTGAAACCAATTCGATACAATTTCCCTAAAGGATGAGGGGAACACCTTGCACAGCAACGGTTCGTTCCCGGTATACAAAGAAATTGAATTCAGATATAAGCCGACGTGAAAGTTCGAATCGGAATTACCGTCATGAATCTGGAACCTCGGCATATGGAACCTTTTTGGGGGCTCAAACCTATCCAACTCCACTGAGAACGGCATTCTCGGCTTGACGGGAGATGTGACCTCAGCATTTTGCCGCTTCCTCTAGAGGTAGTCCCTCAAATCCTCTTTAGTCTGACCAGGAGCTCGGTTGTCAACAAATTTCAGTCTTTTTGATGCGCTACTTCCGATGTCGTTACGTGTTATCTTGGATTTCTCTTTATTCACCATGTCAAAACACAAGCCCTTTCCTTGGATATTCCGAGGCTCTTTGACATACGTCCTCCTGGTCCGAGGTGTCCTCTACGAGTCACCTCTGATTGACTCTCCTCGCCCAACATCTCATGAAGGCCGATGTGAGGGCTCCTTTTCCCTGCCATGCTGTGGGACTACTGGGATTGTTTTCTACCCTCTTTTCTGGGCGTCAATCTTGGCCCCTGGCATCGGCGTGTCCTGTAATGGAAACGATGGTTGCATGACGTTGTTCTGTATCATGAAGTTGACAACTGATTGTTGATCTGCCAACTTGTTGGCCACTTCCTTCATCTCGCCGTCTCTCTTCAGGCATCTATCTTTCCATACTTGGAGATCGCTTTCGTTATAATACTCATCTCGGCTTGATTTCTTCGGGGCGTCTGCCTCCTTACTGACGTCCTTATCCCCGGGATTCTGATCTCGTGGTCCTTCATTATGATTTTCTTCCTTGATGTTACCACTCCCACATGGGACGTCGTCCTCGACCTTTTCTTTCTACCCGTCATTGGCCATCTATTCTTCTTACGTTCCCACAAACGATGCCAAATTGTGGGTATTGATTGCTGACCAGACAACCAAACGGTGAACTAAGCTGGAAAGCACTTGTAACACCCGCATCCTTTAATCCATTGGAGTGTGTATTTAATTCCCTTATTTTCATTTTTGGGAGTCTTTGAGGAGTATAATCCGATTTAAACTCGTTAGGTTTGTTTGTCCGCGCTTGTTCTTGTCAAAAAGTTCTTTGGAAACTTAGAAATTCTATTCTGGGGTCGACACCATCCTTCCTAAGGGTCGACCTTTACCTGTTAGTGAAGTTTCTGAAAGTGTTGCTGGAATTTAGGGTCAACACTAGCCTTGGTGGTGTCGACACCTGCCTCTTGTTTCTGTCCACAAGGGTCGACACCAGTCTGGGAAAGGTCGACCCTTGTATGTTGCTTAATTTGAAAGTTGCTTGCTGAAATTTAGTGTCGACACCAGTCTGGGAGGTGTCGACACCTTGCCTATTGCACAGATTGCTGTTCTTCCTGAAGGGGCGACACCTCTGCCGGAAGGGTCGACACCTGTGTGTAATTTTCATCCTTTTAGGCTGGTTTAGGTCCTACTTTTTGGGGGTTTTTGATTTGTTCTTTTCATTAGGCTTTGGGGGCTTTTGTTCTATTATCACCTTGCTACTATAAATAGACTCCAAACATATATTCATTTCATTTTTCTCCCCTTTTCTCTCTCTACACCGTGAGTTCTCCTCTTTCGCTCTCTAAACTTAAGCTTTTGGCACTAAGAACTCTAGATCTACTCACCTAGAGTGATCTTTTCACCATGGTCCTTTGAGAAATGTTGTAGATCTCATCAAGGGCTTCTTTTTGGTCCGAATAGTTCGTGGTTTCGTTGCCGGTGATTTTTGGGTCATCATCTCTTTTCTTCAAGAGGTAGGGGTTTCTAGTTCTCTTTCAATACGCTCATTTATGGATATATTTGTGGTATTTTCTTTATATAAATATAAAAGTTTATATTTTTGTGCATATTGTGATGAATCATGAGATTGGGGGTTAGGGTTTGAAGAGAGTTGGGTTTACTTGTTGGGTCATGATCTTGGGTCATGCGTTTGGGTGTAAAAGTAATAGAAGGGTTGGAATAAAATGTGTTTTTGTGAAAAATTTTAATTTCTCTTAAAAACACTAGTTTGGCTCATGAAGATGGTTAATGGTTTTGCTTCAATTGATAGTAGAATCATAAAATTGAGGTGTTAAATTACACATGTACAAGTTTAATTGAAATGTTAAAGAGTTTGAAAAATTTAAGTAAAAGTTGCGATTGAACTTTTAATGTTGATGTTTTAAATTATGTTATAATATAAAACCAAACTTAGGGAAAAAGAAATTACTAATGGTATGGATGATATGAGCTTTGTATTGAATTTTGTTGTGTGTTATGTGAATTGTATTGGGTTATGTTGTGTTAAGTTGAGTTGGATTGTGTTGAGTTTGGTTGAGTTGTGTTGTGTGGAGTTGAGTGGTGTTGGGTTGTGTTGTGGTTGGTACCTGCGCGGGGAGTCGAAAAAGTTTTTGGGCACCCATGTCCTGCCGTATAATAGCTGGCAAATGTGAGGGATGGTTTTAAAATTGAAAAATGGTTTTTCAGTGCCCACGGTTGTCCGTATAATAGCCGGTAAATATGGGGGTGGTTTGAATTCAAGGTGTCCAATTGCCCTGTCTAGGCTTATCGCTAGACGAATGTGGAAAAATGTTTTTGGGAGTCCACACAGTACCGCCGTATAATAGCCAGCAAAAGTGGAAAAATGATTTTTGGATGTCCACACAGTCTTGCCGTATAATAGTCGGCAAAAGTGAAAAAATGGATGGTTTTCGAAAATGTTTTGGGTACCCACGTCCCTTCGTGTAATAGCCAGCAAATGTAGGAGATGGTTTTAAAAAGTTGAAAAATGATTTTTGGAAAAATGTGGTGTCACGCCCCAAACTCGCCCCTAAAAGTTTGGGCATGACCTATTCAGAAACGGACATTTAACCTGATATATATAACATACGGGGCCTGAATGGAAGCATTAACTATCATAAAATAATAGAAAACAATCCCCATTGAGCTACCACTACTATGCCAGGATCACAAACATCATAATAGGTAAATAATATACAGAAACATGCACCTGAGCATTGGTTATATACACACACATATACAGACCCAGCCCTGTGATTGGGCGTATAACAAAAACATTGGAGGTTAGGAAATTATATACATTCAACCTTAGACAGAAAATTAAAGTACGAGCTAACATCTTAACAAAACTTCACAAAAATAAGCGGCTTCATCTAGTGCCTGGACATACAAAGGTTGACAAAAGAGAACGGGCATCATGGGTTAAGACTGACCTCCCGATTGGTTATCTATAGAAACAGACATAACACAGAGTAAGCCAGGCTCAGTGAATAATAGTACTTAAACAAGTCGATGCTCAAGTTAAATTATAATACATATCCACGCGTATGTAAATGCAGAGATCATGTGGTTAACCTGATTCCGTACTAATATCAGAACGGCCTTAGGCCCAGTTTTTAAACAAAATGGCTTAAGCCCTTGAACAGAGTGGCATTGAGCCCTTAAATAGAATGGCAATGAGCCCTTAAACAAAGTGGCATTATGCCCTTAAACAGAGTGGCATTAAGCCCAGTCTTGCATGTATGAACTCAAGAGGTGTCTCGCACGGATTCTAGAGGTGACTCACACTGTAGTACTTAGTTCCGTACAGCACTTTGTTCCATACCATAACAGATTACACCGAGTGGCCATAGGCCTAACAGAGCTTACAAATTAGCCATAAGCCCAGATATCTTTAGAGCAGACTAGTTCTAGAGTCTTACAAAATTCCAGAGTTATATGAAAGTATTTCCATCCTTTCCATCATTCATTCAAATCCTTTCAATCATTCATATAGGTTACATAATTTGACATTCAATAACAGAATGCAAATGATAATCAGTAGCTGTAAGTAAAGCGTACTATGACGGTACTACTACTCACAATGTTGTGACAACATGCTAGTTCCTCCCGGAGTGTGTCCTGTACACATTCATAACTCACAAATTACTTCTTTTCCTTGTTAACTCATTTTCGGACTCGCTTTGCTTGAATGAATTTATCAATATCAAAAATGTACCAAATACAGATTTCAACAATATTAGAGGGTCAAGTACGCAAAACGGAGCAACCCATATTTTTTAGCATGGGCCGCACGTGCGGCTGTGAGCCCTGCACGTGCTTGTTAGACAGTAGCCAAAGGTCCAAAATCCCTCATTTCCCGCACGTGCGGCCATGACTCCCGCACATGCGGCTGGGTTCCCGTACGTGCGGCCATGACTCCCGCACATGCGGCGATTCTGTCCAGAACAGTCCGAAAATTTATACAAAATCCCACCTTTTGGTGAACATTTACAAGGCTCAGCATAACTTTCTTAATTGTTAAGACATGGTCTAAAAACATGTTAATGGGATTCTCAAACACACACATCAATCTAACTATGATTTAGATTTTTAATTCTTAAAGTTCACAACATAACTCAATCCCTTCATGGTTTCAACTATGTTTGGCTCAATCATATAGATGTACATACCTATGTATCCAT
Organism: Camellia granthamiana; assembly: GCA_036172215.1. NCBI lineage: Eukaryota > Viridiplantae > Streptophyta > Magnoliopsida > Ericales > Theaceae > Camellia > Camellia granthamiana. The sequence goes on from CM069903.1 coordinate 113,778,825, forward strand.
TTAAACATGGAGATGAACTCCCACAACATGTAAGATCAAGAGGGAAAGGTAAGATTCCCTACCACAAGCTTGAGGTTACCAACACAACTACAAATACAAGTAACCAAGAACACACACACACCCTTGATTTCAATTACAATCTCAACTTTAATATAGCTAGAGAATTCTTCAATCAATTACCAAGATGCTTAACAAAAGTAAAGAATGCATACCTTGAGTCCAAATTTTATGGCTCTCACAAGGTCTCTCAATCCCCTTCTTGAAGAACTTCCTCTCAACCCTTTTCCTCTCCTAATTTCTCTCTCTCTGGAGATTTCCTTCTAATGGCTCCAAGTCAAATGTTCAAAGAGTATAGATATTTATATAAAGATGAGTAAAGACAAAAATCAACCAGTTCAATCATACCAAATCAAAATTTTACAAAAATGCTTATTATTACTTAAAAATTATGATGATTTCAAATGTATAATCAATTTTGGATTATCAAGCCTCTAGGACCCTCAATTTCTGATTCAAACATTCTAATTGTGACAGATACTTTCCTTACCAAACAGATATAGGCCTAAACCCATAAGATCCATATACTTAAACTTAATTTCTCATGAAATTTCACATTAAGCATTTAAATGCACAGAGTAAGGGACTAAAATATGCCAGAAACACATACGAGGGTCGTGTTATTGCATATGGTTTTTGGAAGAAAATGGCTTTTGAGAAAATAGTTTTGGGGAGTTCACTTCCCGCCGTATAATATCCGATAAAATGTGGAAAGTGTTATGGATTGAGTGCCCACTGTCCCACCGTATCAAGTCGGCAAAAGGTGGAATGTATTGAGAAATGTGTTGAGTCGATGATAATATGTGTGAATTGAGATGAACTTATGAAATTACAATTGATGTGTAATTTGGCATGGAAAGGGAATGCATATAGAAATTATTTGAAGAAATTGAATTAAAAAGGGTTTATTATCCTTGTGATATATTGAATCATGACTGATAACACACACGTGGATATGATGTAGTTGTGATATATTGAATTATAGTTGATAATGCAAGTGTGGATGTGATGTAGTTGTTAGATAAGTAGGAGTTGAGTATAGGATAACAATTATTGAATATAAAGGAGATTTGGATTTCTACATTGAGGAGTTACATCAAATATGAATAGATTGGTGGGAATAGCATGTATGTGGGATGTTTTGGAGTATTAAGGGAACTTGAACTTGAGGTTATGATGTTATAATAAATGTAACTAGTAAAAGGGGAGAATGGAAATAAAAAGAGGAATGTTAAGATGGAAATTAAATGAGGAATATTTTGGAATGGGTTAATAAATATAAAATGAAGTGGTTCCTTAAACATGTTTGTTTTCAAAAAGGATTTATGGTTTTCTAATGAAAAGGGATAGTTTTTGACGGTCGAAGGTTTTCCTTAAATGTTCAGATAAATTTCGAGAAAAAGATACTCTATTCATGATATTTTGAAATTACAAAATATCACATTACTATATGGTATCACCCTGCTTGCATGATCATTTCTATGTATAGGATGGTTATTATTTTAGAATTATGAGATTCCTACTGGGCAATTGTGCTCACCCCTCATTGTTTTATTTTTCTTATAGAAAGAGAATTCAGATTGATTGGTTAGAGAGTTAAGAAGTTCATGTATCTCTTATGTGCAATCTCATTGAGCATGGATGTTTGTATTTATTTATTTGTAACTCCGTAGCGAAAGCTTGGCATGTACTATTACTATTGTTGTATTCATTATTAGAGAGAACAAGTGTTGTTATGTTTCTATTACTTAAGAGTAATAGATGTTTGTAAAAAAAAAAAAAAATGAATGGACCTAAATTACAAGCTTTTGGTAATGGCCCTGCTTTTATAGTTAGCACTAACCTGATCCCTGTAGAAGCCTCACTTCAGTGGACTCAAACTCAATGCTCATCCTAGACTCTCAACTAGATATGGATAAACTCCCTAAGAGCTCTATCTTTATCCACACTGAGATCTTCCCTGTTCTAGGACTCTTGTCCCTTATCTGTTCATCTCGAATTCCGGTATCTCCGCAGATAACCTCGGCCTAACCGAGATTACCTCTGCATCATTACCAGGCCACGTGGCACATCGGCTGACACTTCGGTATCACTTTGGCCACGTGCTGCCATTCGCAAAATATGCCGCCACAGATATTATGGATGGGCTATTGTAATTATTTCAGGCATTACATAACCTAAGGAAGCGGGTTCGGGTCATGATAGTTACGGTTTGAAATCATATATATGCTCAAAACTTACTAAGGAGTTTTTGTACTCCTTTCGAAATGTTTGAAGAATCTCATATTTCAAATCATTTTTGTACTCTTTTTGAAATGTTTGAAGAATTTCACATTTTATGTCATTTCAAATACAAAAGATTTTCATACAAAATTATCCTAAATTTGATTCCCATAAGTTGTGTATCTTACTTTACTATCACAAAAGGAAACAAGAAGAAGAAGGAAACATAATAGAAATAAGGGAATAATCGTAAATCCAATTTCTAAATAATATATTAAATCTACACTTTCAAAATCAATGAGACTAATTGGTCTATAATTTTTATTTTGTTTTATTTTTTTTAAAAACTAAACAAATTGCAATTTCTCAATATAGGATTTACAAGTAAATTTTCTTATTTCTAATACAATACTAACTAGCATATTAACCTGTGCGATATACGGGCTAAATAAATAATTAAAAATAATTTTAAAATTAAATAATAACATAATTTTATTTAAAAAGTATAGAAAAGTAATTTAAAATGAATTAAATTTTAACCATTTTATTAGAATATATATATATATATTGCAGTTATTATGTTATTAATTGTATATTTTAAGTTCACAATAAGAAATAGATGTCATAAAATAAAAATAATTGGTAAAGATGAAAAAAATAGAATAACTTCGAAAAGAAAATTATGTTAATGATAAAATAAAAATAAATTTCATTTTATAAATTTTTTAATTTTAGTTTATTCTATATTCAAGTTTGTCATAAAACTTAAACATACCTTTTAGAAATAAGACAATATACATATATATATTGATAAAATCGTTAAAATTAGTCTAAACTCTAACCAACTTATACAAAAATTAATTAATTATAACTTTTACATATTATTCTATTTTAAGATTAAATTGTTTTTAACTGAAACATGCATAACATTACAAAATTAAATGGGAGTATATGTTTACTTTTTATAACTGATGAAACAACTCGCTTTTTTCTTTTTTTTCTAATGTGGGATTGTGTAAAATAAAATTTAACAATTGTTCAGGCAGGAAGTTTATTTTGAATCAAACAATATCAACCATTTAATCTTTAATTAGGTCAATCATTAATTTATTACGAATCAAACAAATCTAACCAATATATTTTAATAAAACTGCTAAAATAGCAGTTAAACCAATGAATCACCCAAATCAAAAATGGTTTAGCCTAATCGGTTAAATCAAAAGACCAACCAACCTACACAAAAATTAATTAATTAAAATTTTTAAAATTTAAACTGTCTTAAATTGAAATATGCACAACACTACAATATTAAATGTGAATATAAGATTCACTTTATATAAGTGAGACGATTCACTTTATATAAGTGAAACAATTCACTTTTTCTTTCTTTTCCCAATGTGATATTATAAAATAAATCATATCATAAACTAATTAGAGTTTTTATTTTAAAATTTAAACTGTCTTAAACTTATACACAACACTACAATATTAAACGGGAGTATAAGATTTACTTTATATAAGTGAAACAACTCACTTGTTTTCTTTTTCTCCTAATGTGGGATTATAAAATAAATTATAAACTAATTAGAATTTTATTTTTATATGGTTAAATGAAAACTAGCAAATGAATTTTTTTTAATTGTTTAAAATTAAGAAAATCAGTATGAGAAATCACGTTTAAACCGGCTAATCAGTCAAACTAAAAATGGTTCAGCCTAATCGGTTAGGTCAAATGACCAACCAACTTTTACAATAATTAATTAATTAAAACTTTTAAATGATATTTTAATTTTAAAATTTAAACTGACTTGAATTCAAACATGCACAACACTACAATATTAAGGTTCACTTTATATAAGTAAAACAACCCACTTTTTTTTATTGTTTTTCTAATGTGTGATTATAAAATAAAAATTTACGATTATTTGGACAGGAAACTTATTTCTAATCAAGCAATCTCAGTCATTCAATATTTAATTAGATTATTCTTTAGTTTATTTTGAATCAAACAAATCTAATCAATATATTTTAATAAAACTACTAAAGTCATCGTTAAACCAACGAATCAGTCAAATAAAAAATGATTTAGCTTAATTGGTTAGATCAACAGACCAACCAACTTACACAAAAATTAATTAATTAAACTTTTAAATTTTCTTTTAAAATTTAAACTGTCTTAAATTGAAACATGCATAACACTACAATATTAAATGGAAATATAAGATTCACTTTATAGAAGTGAAACAACTTATTTTTTTTCTTTCTTTTCCTGATGTGGAATTATAAAATAAATCATATCATAGACTAATTAGAGTTTTTATTTTAAAATTTAAACTGTTTTGAATTGAACTATATGCACAACATTACAATATTAAAATGGGAGTATAAAATTTACTTTCTATAAGTGAAGCAACTCACTTTTTTTTTCTTCTTCTCCCGATGTGCGATTATAAAATAAATTATAAACTAATTAGAATTTTATTTTTATATGGTTAAATGAAAACTAGCCAATGAATTTTTTTTAAATTATTTAAAATTAAGAAAATCAGTACGGGAAATAGTGGTCAAACCGGCTAATTAATTGGTCGAATTAAAAACGGTTCAGTTTAATCGGTTAGGTCAAATGACCAACTAACTTTTACAAAAATTAATTAATTAAAACTTTTAAATGATATTTTAATTTTAAAATTTAAACGGACTTGAATTGAAACATGCACAACACTACAATATTGAGGTTCACTTTATATAAGTAAAACAACCCACTTTTTTTTTTTTATATTGTTTTTCTGATGTGTGATTATAAAATAAAAGTTTATAATTATTTGGACAGAAAATTTATTTCTAATCAAGTAATCTCAGTCGTTCAATATTTAATCAAATCATTCTTTAGTTTATTTCAAATTAAACAAATCTAATCAATACATTTTAATAAAATTGCTAAAATCGTGGTTAAATCAACGAATTATTCAAATAAAAAATGATTTAGCCTAATTGGCTAGGTCAAAAGATCAACTAGCTTACACAAAATATAATTAATTAAAATATTTAAATTTTATTTTAAAATTTAAATTATATTAAATTGAAACATACACAAAATTACAATATTAAATGAGAGTATAAGATTTTCAAGTTTGGCATCTCTTCAAAAAGTCAAAAAGCCAAAAAGTTACTCAAAAAGTTAAAAAGTTATCACTATTCACCAAAAAAATATATTAAAAAATTACTTTTCCATACATCCATAATGATGAAAAGCTGGCGCTGTGCAGCGTTTGTCCCAAATATTGCATAGTTCGGGTGCAATTTTCACACACTGCTGTTCAAACCGTTCAATGTATAGAATTCGTCGAGTACTATATGTCTATAAAAAATACATTGATCGGATATCGATAACTACATGATCAAATCAGTTTTGTATATAAAAAAAAGATGGTGTTATAATTAACGATTGAAAAAAAACAAATCTGATCAGATAGCTATCAATATCCGATCAATGTGATTTTTTATAGACATATAGTACTCGACGAGTTCTACACATTGAATGGTTCAGATTATCAAAATGAGACCCGTTTTGGTCCCCACGGGCCGAACAAAATCATCCACTACAATGCCCGAAAAGTAGCTAAGAATTTCTTACCACATATATACCTTGCAGATTGTACGACTGTCATACACACCTCTCCAATTTTCTCATATACACTTCTTTATACAATTTTTTAATACACATTTTTTCATAAAAAGTCAAAAAGTTAACCCAAACATCTTTTTCCTCAACTTTTTAGTCCAAAAAGACAAAAAGTGCACTTATTTAAGACACCCCAAACAACATATCTTATAAGATTAAAATTAAGAGTAAAACATTTCTCATACTGATTTTCTTATAAGATTCACTTTATAAGAGTAAAATAGTTCATTTTTTAATTGTTTAAAATTAAGAAAATCAGTATGAGAAATCGCGATTAAACTAGCTAATCTGTCAAACTAAAAATGGTTTAACCTAATCGGTTAGGTCAAATGACCAACCAACTATTACAAAAATTAATTAATTAAAACTTTTAAATGATATTTAAATTTTAAAATTTAAACTGGCTTGAATTAAAGCATTAACAATACTACAATATTAATGTTTACTTTATATGAGTAAAACAACACATTTTTTCCTTCTTTTTTTTTCGATGTGGGATTATAAAATAAAAGTTTACAATTATTTGGACGAGAAGTTTATTTCTAATTAAGCAATCTCGGTCGTTCAATCTTTAATCAGATTAATATTTAGTTTATTTCGAATTAAACAAATCTAATCAATATATTTTGATAAAATTGTTAAAATCGCGGTTATACCAACAAATCAGTCAAATAAAAAATGATTCAGCCTAATCGACTAGGTCAAAAGACCAACCAACTTACACAAAAATTAATTAATTAAAACTTTTAAATTTTATTTTAAAATTTAAGTTATATTAAATTGAAGCATGTACAATGGGAAAATTAGCCTGAAGTCCCTCTCCCATTTTTTGTGATAGAAGAGATACACAATATTATTTTGTGATGTCTAAGGTCCCTTAACCCTACACACATATATCACAGAGAAAATTCACTCTCTCGCTTTCTCTTTTAAGCCATTGAAGGAACCATAGTTTTCAGCTGGCAAGATCTCTCTCTCTAGCTCTACGTTTCTCTGCGTTGGCGAGCAAGAGGAGTTGGATTCGGTGAGAGTGGCATCGCCGAAATCTACGTTGGCCCCAGCTCCACGTCTCTCTCTTTTACACCACCGTTTTGCCCTCATCCTCGCGGTCTTTATCATGACCAACTCATTCACTCTCCTCATCAGCTATGCGAAGAGTCAAATCAACCATAGTGGCCAAAGGCGGCGACGACGACACCAATTTACCGCTCGTCACATACACACACACACACACACTTTCTCTCTCTCTCTCTCTCTCTCTCCCCCTCACTGTTTCTCTCATCGCAATCTCACTCTCTCGATCTTAATCGATCTCCTTGTGCTAGTAAGATCTCTATCTCTAGCTCTACGTTTCTCTGCGTCAGCGAGCGAGATGAGTTGGATTCGGTGATAGTGGTATCGCCAGAATCTACGTTGGCCCTAGCTCCACGTCTCTCTCTTCTACATCACCACTTTGCCCTTATCCTCGTCGTCTCTATCCTCACAAACTTATTCACTCTTCTTATTGGCCATGCGAAGAGTCAAATCAACCGCAGTGGCCAAGGCGGTAACAGCAACGGCGACACCAACTTACCACTCATCACACACACACACACACACACACACACACACACTCTCTCTCTCTCTCTCTCTATTCCTCACTGTTTCTCTCATCACAATCTCACTCTCTCGATCTCAGTCGATCTCCCCACCATCCTCACATCCACTGCACCAGGCTCCGCCGGATCTAAGATCTGACTGTCGTGGGTTGAGATTTAAGTATGGTGTTGATGATCCTTCGTTGCGGTGGCGGTGTCATAGCCCTAGGAAAAAAAAATTCTCTGGAGAGAAGGGAAATTTCTCTAGAGAGAAAGGAAGGCTAGAGAAATTCTCTAGAGAGTAGGTCAGAGAAATTTGAAAGTCTAAAGAAATTCTTCAAAATTTCTCTAATGAGATTTTCTCTGTGAAGTCGAATTTTCTCTGGATTTGATTTCTACTTTTCAATTCCACCACTAATGTTTCGTTTCAGTTTCTTAGGAAACATAAACATTTTGGTTGTTTTGATGGAAAAGAACCGAATTTTTGTTTCTTGGTTGTACTCAGTGCAATAATTTTGTGTATGATTTGTCTAGTATGCACATTTCTCTTTGCATCAGTGTTGGTGGTGGTGTTGTTGTTGTTTTTCTCTTTTTTTTTTTTTGAGTTAAAAACCATGGCTGTTAGTTCTTTACATAATCTGGAAATTTCTGTGGAGAGAAACAGAGAATTTCTCTGGTGTAGAATTTCTCTAGATAAAATTTCTCTAGGAAGTCCAAATAAATTTTCTAGATGAAAATTTTTTTGGATCAAATTAAGGGACCTTAGACATTATGAAAATATTAAATGTCCTTTATACTATAAAATCTTAATTACAGGGACCCTAAAAAAAACCAAATATTAAATGGGAGTATAAGATTGACTTTATATGAGTAAAACAATTCACTTTTTCCTTTTTCTCCTGATGTGAGATTATAAAATAAATCATGAATGAATTAGCTAGCTAATGGAGATTTTTTTAATTGTTTAAAATTAAGAAAATCAATAAAATTATTATGAGATATTGAAACTCTCACAATACTCTTCACTAATAGAGATTTTGTTAATTATTTAAAATTAAGAAAATTAGTATGAGATATTAAAACTCTTATAATACTCCTCATTAAAAACTTTTTTTCCTTATATAATATACAAATAACTAAATTCACACATTAGATTATAAGATAAAATAATAAATGAGAATTATAACATTACTCAAATTTCAATACCTTTTCAAACAAAGAAGTAAAAATCATTAATGCTATAATCATCATCTTTTTTGTACTAGAGTTTATTTATTACTTTATCAACCGTGCTACGTACCCCCACTGGGGGTCGACCCCCAGTGAGGTGGCAGTCCCTTATTTGCTGAAACTCAAAAAAAAAAAAAAAAAAAAAAAAAAAAAAAAAAACAGTTTTTTTTTGGTCCACTCCCCAGTGACACCTCACTGGGGGTCGACCCCCAGTGGGGGTAGGAAGCATTTCTGTTACTTTATTTGTCCAAACTGTATTAGTTTCATGTGTTCCACCACTCATGCTTGTAATTAATGTAGTATTAATACATGAAATCATAAACAAAATATGATCATTATAGTATTATTTGTTAAAAAATAAAAAAAGTGTCCATCATCAATAAAATGGTGGCCTCACAATTTTATTTATTTATTTTTATATAATAAATATACAATCTCCATTCAACTTATCTCACATAACACAAAATGTTTTGAAGTAAAAAAGACTTATAATACATGTTGATTAATAATAATAAAAACAATATTTCATTGTTAATTTTAAACACATAAGTTTGCTGGGCTGTCTTCGATGTAGACCTGGGACAGTTTAGTCCGTTGGGCTTACTTTTGGATCCCTTTTCAATAATCTGAACCGTTCACATTTTAGGGTCTATTAAGTACATTATTTCTGTAAAAAATCACATCAATTAGATAACGGATATTGTATATTTGGATCACTTCTGTCTAAAAAAAATAGACGATCAAAAAATTAACGGTTCATAAAAAAGTGATCCGAATACATAGTATTCGTTATTCGATCAATGTGATTTTTTACAGAAATAATGTGACCACCAAATCCTAAAATGTGACCAATTCGAATTGTCAAAAATGAATTCAAAAATGAGCCCAATGAAACGGATTGGACCCTCCAATTCAGATGGTGGACTAGATGTAAGCCACTGCCAAGTTGGCCTCCTCTATGTAAAATTTATGCATCCTCCTCTATGTAAAATTTATGCATCCGCCATTGCCTTTATATCTCACAAACTCAATAATTGTGGTGTTTGGAATGTTGGTTATTTTTATTTTTAACTATTTTAGTAAGGTTAAAATAGTTGTATTTAGAAAGAGAGTTAGATTTTTTTATAATTGGATATAATATTATGAGAGAAAAAAATCAAATAATTATGAATTTGATATGACATTTTTTTCTTATTAGTTATTTAACCTATTTTATCTTTTAATGCTATTTTAAGCTAAAAAGTGAAAAAAGCCTATTGCCAAACATCCCAATCAAAGAGACTTTCAGTTATGTTGATACTAGGCTCTATCATAGCTCATGCAGTCGCAATATTATTGTAGTTGGTATTCTATCACCGAGGAGCAGCACAAGAAAGAAAGAATCAATAATAATTTTCTCATCCCCCAAACAGGTGTGGAAGGAAAATGAGTAGTAGTACTAGCATCTGCTTGAATTCGTTAATTCCGTTGGAAATTCGCGCCAATAGTTGTCGTTCCCATCTGGGCATCTCCACTCTCAACACCAGAGAAACAAAATTATCAACGGTCTCCTGCACTCGGCATCACAATTCTCAAATAACAACCCCCACCACCACCTCAAATCAACAGCAGCAGCTCAACCTCTCTGTCCTCCGCTTCACTCTCGGTTAGTCACTGCACACATCTCATCTCTCTCTCTCTCTCTCTCTCTAACATTGTTGTGGGTCTAGGAATTCCTGGACTGGACGAGTCATATTTACCCAGATGGATTGGGTATGCTTTTGGTGCGCTTTTGCTCTTGAACCATTTCGTGGGCTCGGATTCAACCACCGCCACTCCAGCACAATTTGTAAGCTAACCCTGATCTTAATGTGCGCTAATCATTCGAATCCATTTTTTAACCCTTTTTTTGGGTGATTTGTCACTTGTTGTGTAGAGGTCAGAGGCTCTTGGTCTTTCTTTGGCTGGATTCTCTATCGTTCTTCCCTATCTTGGAAAATTTCTCAAGGTAAAACCTTTGTCTTGTTTGTTGTTTTCCAAAAATATTTGAAGAGTTAGGGGGAAAGGGTTAACACCCCAACTTGTCCAAATAATTGCATTAGGATCGATCGAGGAACAGATTTTCATTTTCTTAGGTTCTGAGAGATTTATTTCACTGTATTTTATCTGTTATGCCCAAATGGAGCATACATGCTTTTGTTTTTAGTTTGTTTTTCTACCTTGGTTGATTTTTTTTTTTTTTGTTCCTTTCCTTTAAATGGTCTAATTTGTAAAATTGGGTGATGATTTATCTGCCTATGCATGATTCTTTTGGTTAATGAATTCAGTAGGGTTTGGAGTCTTTAGAATTCTGTTCCTTTGATGCTACCTGCTGGGAGATAATAGCTTCGATGTTTGTGTGTTCATTCGAACAAATTAGCTTTACTTTCATGTCATGCTGTAATTATATTTGTTAAAAAACCAGCATTACTCGAGGATATGTAAATTTTTAATCAAAGCGCTGGCATTTGATATTTTGCTATGGGTTGAATGAGATTGTCATACTTTTTAAAGTCAGAGAATGCTTAAAATTCTTCAGATTGGTGATGAAGAACCTTCTAATGTGCTTAAAGATGACAAGTGTATCACTGATATGAGATGACATCTCCCATTATTAGTGTTGAAAGGTTGAAGTTTTTTATTGTATCCTAATCAGCCCAATAAAGGTGGCAAGACCTGCAGGCTGTAGTAATATAGTTTTCAGTATTCTTTTCTAAACTGGCTTTTAGAATGCCTCAGCTAACCCTCCCTGTAACAGGGTTGAAATATTTTTGATTTACCCTTTGGATAACCTTTTAATTTTGATTTAAAATGTGATTTTGTCCCAAAGCCCTGTTTATATGGTGCACAAGGAACTTGCTTTAGGTTTTTATGTAGAGGACTCAAGGTAGAAGTTTATAAACGAACTGTTGATGATTGCCACAATTCATAAACTTAATTGCAATTTTTTATTTTTATTTTTTGATCAACAACAAAAGATTTTATTGATAAATCAAAAAAGGAACTAGGATGAGGCATCCTTTTACATAAAGAAAATGAATGGAAGAAATTCATAACCCAAACAAAGACTATCTTAAGCAAAAATCTACATGTCACACTCCGACAATTAATCTCTAGCTAACAGAAATAGTGGAACTCCCTTAAAGAGCGAATTCACCAAAGCCCCAAAGGAAGTTAAGTGACAAATTTTATCCCACAGCTAATCCACTTTCCAAGATTTATCTTCGGACAACCGTGCATTTCTTTCCAACCATAGAACCCAAAAAGTTGCAAAAAGGGCACAAGACCATAGCACTTTGGCCCTCTTCAAACCTCCCATAGCACAAAAGTCAATTAGTAGCATATACAAACTACCTTTTGGTGCCACCCACATAACATTCCGCAAAAGAAACAATTTGTGCCATAGACTCAAAGCAACTGGACAGTGCAAAAATAAACGATCCGAGGATTCACCATCCTTACAACACAGAATGCACCATTGAGGATTTAGAAAACGATTAGGTCTTCTTTTTTTGCAATGTATCATTTGTCAATATGCCTCCATGAACCAAGGCCCACATAAACACTTTCACCTTTAGAGGAACACAAGCTTTCCAAATTTTTTGCAAAAGAGAAATTGAGGAATATGAGAATTATCAATGATTTTATCAAAAAAAGACTTACAATAAAAGATTTTTGATAAATGAAGAGCTCAAACCCTCTTATCCTCCAAAAGAGGAACCAAAGAAAGATGATCAAGTTTTGACAACAAAGAAGTCAACAGTGTAGCCTCCCTATCATTAAGATTCCTAGAAAAATAGAAATTTCAAGAAATTGGAGCCAAAAGTGAATAAGCCATGCAAGCAATAGAAGAATTATGAGACCGAGCCACTCTATATAAATGTGGAAAATCCGAAGCAAAGGAAGAGTGGCTCATCCAAACATCCTCCTAGAAGCGAACAAGCTCCCCATTACCCACCCTCACAGACAGATAACAAGACCAAGATGTATAGATTTGAGAAATTTATTTCCAAGGAGCACGACAGTTACCCCTCATAACCACTTGTGAATCCCTACCATTATCTTGAGTCCCATACGTGCTTCTAATAACAGAATGCCATAGTGATACACTCTCAATTAGAAATCTCCATAACCACTTGACAAGAAGAGTCATGTTCCTAGCCACAATGTTACCAATTGCAAAACCCCCTTTCTCCTTTGGTAACGAAACTACCTCTCAATTCACCAAGTGGTCTTTCTTCCTCTCATCCTTGCCTACACAAAGAAAATCCCTCATCAACTTTTCAATTGATTTTGCCACCTTCATTGGAATCTTGAACAAAGATAAAAGATAAATGGGAATACCGTTTAAAGCTATCTTAACCAAGGTATACCTACCCCCACGCGAAAGTAGAGCCTTACTCTACCCTTCTAGCCTCTTGCCAATCTTTTCTACAACTGGATTCCAAAAAGACTCACTCCTAGGATTACCCCCCAGTGAAAGTCCCAAGTATTTGAATGAGAGTGTCTCAATACCACATCCTAAAAGTGAAGCCCTTCTTTGAAGCTGATTGTGTTGCATATTAACGCCCTCCGCACTACTCTTCTCCAAATTAACCTTAAGCCCTGAGATTACCCAAAAAGTCTCTATATGAAATATAGATTAGCAATCTGTTTCTCATTCCCCAAAGAGAAAAATATAGTATCATCCACATATTGCAAATTTGTCACACTAACTCTATCTCTCCCAACCTCTAATCCCTCAAAAAGACCTACCTCTCTAGCTTTATCAACCATCCTCCCTAACACATCGGCCACCAAAATGAAAAGAAAAGGGGATAGTCGATCCCCTTGTCGTTATCCTCGTGAAGTCTTAAAATTGTCCACTGGTTTACTATTAACTAAAACTAACATATTATATGTCGACAAACACCCTCTAATCCAAGATCTCCATTGCTCACCATAACCCTTCCTGTCCATTACAAAATCCAAAAACTGCCAATCCACGTGGTTATAGGCTTTCTCAAAATCAACCTTGAAGATAAGTCCCTCCTTACCTAGACTTAATTGCAATTTGAGTAAAGGAAACTGATACTTAACACATATCCTCGACACATATTAACGTGCATGTATCCATGACACATCATCAAGTACCTTTAAATGTATCAGCAGCTCAATGTGACATGTGGACAACTCTTACTAAACAGCATCACCTTGTGCTCTATGATGAATGATCCATAGAATAAAATACAGAAAGCACTTGATATGTGACTCAGCTTAGATGAACCTTGAATAAGATGTAATGAGGCACTTTCTTGATAGCCCCATTAGAACCAAGAGTTGAGTGACACCTTGGGCCTCCATACCTGGGCTGGAGGCAGGGCCTATTGGCACTGCAAGACTTTGGGGCCTTATGTCTTGGAGGGTTTGTCGCAACACTTCCATCCCTTGTGGATCTAAGTGGCTTGGCTTCTGGGATCCCTAATAGTTTCTTAAAATTTCAGTGTAAGTAAACCACCTTGCAAGTTGCTTTCTCTAAATAGTATTCTTCACTCTTCCATTTGATCTTACTCTCTGAAAGTATTCCAGTTACGGTGCTATCAATCTGATGAATTTTACTTCCAATGGCCCCCTCTCACTAACTCGGCTGCATTGTCTTTTACCTAGTCCTCTCCAAGACTCCTGGAGCCTGGAGCCATAGTGTTTTACCACACTCCCACTTCACCACTTCAATACAGCCACAACCTTTAAGCTGACAATTTATTTATATGTACATTTTCTTTATTGTTGTTAGGATTTTAATAGTTTTAAAACTTTTAAACAGTGGTGCAGGTCTGTACAACCATATGGACGTGCTATAACTAAAAACAATTTTGTGTGTTTATGAGGCATCAACTGCCAAACTAGTAAGCTATGAATTGGACAAAAAATGTGTTGACTTTGTTGTACGGTAGAGATAAATCAAATCTTTAATTCAAATTTGCAAGAATTTTGAATCTATTGATCTTTCAGTTCATCTTCTCTTATGAAGAATTGGTGACCATATTTTCTATTTCTATGTACATAAATCAACATTTTACTATATGATTTTGGCTTGGGATACTGTCTGTTGAGGCGAATCAAGGCTCTAGGATAGATAAAACATATAAAACTAAATGGAAAAATTAAATAATGAATCTAATAGATGACACTAGGTTTCCACTGTTTCTTTTTGTGTCAGGGTGATACTGTTTAAGAGCACGCTTTGCATGTGAATCTATTCAGCAAGCAGGCCTCAGGACCACCGAGTTTTCAGGCTTACAATGGATGACCACCATGATTGATAAAGTCTACTTTATATAGTATGAAGAATCTCCAAGCATATTTCCCAAGTAGATGAAAGTTATTTGACTTTGTACCTATGAAGAATTCCTCGTGTTGTTTCAATGTTTCTTTCACTTGCTTGCTGTTGAGCTAATCCTGTTGGCTTTGCTTGCAACGGTCTTTGGCCTGCTTTTTCAAATTACTTAGGCCATTCAAACATGGATTTAGGACATGAAATAGTAGTCTTGTTGTACAAAATCAACAGTTAAAGATTAATTAAGAAACCCAATTATATCTTATTTTGACAGAGAATTACAAACCCTGGAACTTGGATTATTTAGTTCTGCATTTGTGAACAGTTCTTCACATTCAAGTGCCTGCTCAATATTTATTTAAACCCGATCCTTTGAAAAATTGTGCAGGGTGCAACTCCAGTGGATCAAACAACTGTCCCTGAAAGTGCTGTGCAAATCTTTGTCATGTCACAAAATGTTACAGATAATGTCAGGGAGGATTTGGCTTGGGGAACATATGTTCTATTGCGCAATACAAACACCATATCTGTGGTATGCCCTAGACTCAACTGTTTTATATTGGAACTGAACACACTGTTAATGATATATAGCTGTTTTAATAAGAAATTCAATTGTTTTTCCCTCCATTAAAATGCAAAATAGGTTGGTACTTTGCTTTTTTTCTTGAGGTTATAAAACTTTTTGGTAATGTTAAAATTTTCAATATTATAGCTTATATCGCTTCAAGATGCATTATGTGTACGTGGCTATTGGAACACACCCGAAGATGTATCAAAAGGTGATGCCCTTGATTGGTTTCAAAGACAGATTCAACGGATTGGCCTCTCTGATTTAAAGGACACCCTTTATTTTCCTCAGAGTGCAGGTAGGCGACACAATTCAACATTGATTTAGATCTTTCCAGTGGACAATAATTCTGAACTCAGAGTTATCTTATATCTTTTTAACACATTGATCACGCATAAACATGATGTTATAGGATATCTGTTATTTTTAATTGGTATTAGTATGGTATTAGTGATTTTCTACCCCACAAGCACCCCCTGGCTCAGGCCTTGCTACCTTCCTTAACAAGCCCTCACGCCTCTTCCAATGAGCTAAAAAAACAATATATCAGCAAATCAAGCTGATTTATGAACAGAAGCACAAAGATCAGCCCTCACGCCTCGTTACTTGATGGTTTGTGACAGTTCAACCCCCATTCTCTTCCCATCCAACTGCCTTATGGTTGGTTCCTCCTTTGGACATGTACTGAAAAGAGTAATAAATTCCAGAATTGATCCACTGTTTACTGGGTTTACATTTTTCATTGCAACTCTCTAGCTTACTGAACACGGGGGTGAAACTATTCTTATTTATATGCACTTTGATTCATCTAGAAATTTCATCAATTTCTAGAGTTGCTTAATGGGCATGAATATCAACATTCAAATAAGGAATTTCTAAATATTCAGACTAGGAAAACTATTTTACCACATGTTTTCTTATGTTTTAGGAAGCAAAGGTGTTTTTGTAATTTCAAATTTTTTGGACACAAATTGTAGTGGTAGCCCATGGGAAGTAGTATTGATTAAGTTGTTATTGGATTTCCATACACGAATTTTAGTTAGCTTAAATAGGTGTTAAAATAATTTTTTTAGTTGGGTTTCCAATGATAAGACTTGTCGTTACTGTCCCTGGTGGCACAGGTTTGAGTCACGGAAATAACCTCTCCAAAAATGCGGTAAGATCCCAAATCCTATTTTAGCAGAAGCCTCATTCACCGAGTCACCCTATCTATTGTCTTTAATTAGAAAAAAAAAAAACCCTTCTTAATCTATATGACATCATTAACTATTCTAAATTCATTGGGAATGGTTTACATAACTTTCAAAGCTTTGAAGTTTTTTTTGGGATTGTGTAGTGCAACCTGATCAATAGCTATGGTGCCTAATGGAGCCTAGGAGTGATTCCTAGGTTTTTCAGATGGTTCATCAAAGAGACAACTTGAATCACCCGTAACTATGAAAGAAATTTGAATTTCCTGTTCACAGCATCTAAACAGTGTCTGAAACAGTCCCAGAATATCCCCAACCCTTTTATCTTCTTATCCTAATAAGAAGCTCAAACCCTGCCCTATTGCTACCCTTACTCCATTACAAATTCTCCATAACTTTGATTGATCTTCCAGCAACAGGAACTAATAAAATCAGCACCAAAAGATCTCAAACTATGCTGCCTCATGCTAATTCTGGCTCACAGCTCGTATGAGAGTCTCCCCACACTAGTTCTGAAACAGCTAGATTACCCATGCCATTGCAATTTAATGCTTTGCTCATTGTAGTTGATTTTCCTTGGAAAAGAAAGGAGAGAGTGTGGTGGGGGACCCTTTCACAAAATTGAATCTCAAGATTTAATGTCACGATTTAACTTCGTCTGTTGTTTTATTTTCACGGCTTGCAATGCAGAAATCTTTCCAGATTTCCATTCTCTTAGGTTAAACATATTTTACCAAGGGCTTATATTTATCTGTAAGGATATCTGATCTTTTCTGTAGTTTATTGAATATGATGTGAACAAGTGATTATTTGATGTTTCAGACCCTGAACTTTGGGAGATGCTACCGAAAGGGACTCGTTCTCTACTAGTACAACGAGTGCCACACGCTCCGAAAGGCAATGCTAATCAGGTGGAGAAGAAAGAGGGGTTTATCCTGTTGGTTTCTAGCATCAGTTATGCATATGGTGATAAAGACAGAGCTTGGATAGGAGCTGTTGCTAACAAATTTAAAAGTAAAAACATTTTTTCTGATTTATAATGAATCATCATTGATAACCCCCAAAAAATAAATCATCATCTTCAGTGATCCATATTGTGCTTAAATCAATCAATCAAGAGAAGGCGCTCCAGTTTTTTTCCTAATTTGGCATGATGATGGAACTATTTATCATCTCTTTCTGAGTTGTGAGCTTTTTGCATTAGTAGCAGGTATTGGGTTAATATGTTCCTCTTGATAATCTTTAGACAATGAGTATATTATTTTAGGATGACTGTTTAACAAAATGAAGCCATCAATCGGTAAACAAACCGTTGTGCTCCAAATGAGTTTTGCTAAGGAGTCTTCTTCTTCCTATAAACCCATCAATAGGATACTGATAAAGCTTTTTACACTAAATCATCACTTCAGAATCCCTCTTGGCCTTCCAAACAAGAGAAAACATTATCAAATGTAGCCTTACTAGAGCATTACAATCTGTGTCTATCCTAACAAGCTGCTGTCTCATATTCATTGATAAGTCTTTCAAAGCCAGACATACTAGATGTTGAGCATAGACAAAGGAATACATTAACTAGAGGCAAACTAGCAGACCACACATAACAGTGAATTTTGATGTAACCTCCACAAACCTTTTTTTCTCTAAAGATGTAAACCCTACATTTTATCATGGCTCATATTTTACCATGGTCTATATTCTCACCTCAAACCCTCTTTGAAATTGATCCTCAAGGTTGAATTTATTTTTCTATGGCATATGGTATATTATACCAAACAACTCTTAGAATATTTCATTGTTTCCTTGTTTAGATTAGATTGTGATTGATTGATTGATTGTGATTCCTTAATCAGTCAATCAATTAATATAAATGGTGATTCCTTAACCAGTGCCTTAGGGCTTCCTTTTGTAATAGTTGATTGATTAATATAAAAGGTGATGATATCATAATCATCACCCAAGCTTTGTATTCTCTAAGATTATATGGTATCAGAGCTAAAACCCTAAAAACTGTCACCCACACAGCCACTTCCACCAACCAGCCATTACCTATCATCACCCATCCTCCACCGTTGGTCCCTAAGTCTTTGTCGGAACCAGCCAAGGTCCCACAGAGCTGTTTTGGCTTCAGCTGAAGGCCCCTTTGGCCTAATTGACCCTTGTGAGGGCTGTCCTAGCCTCTCTTTGTGTATTTCAACTCCTGTGGATGAGTGTTTGAGGGCTACCCATCTTCTGTTGCCCCAAGTTTCTTTTATCTACTTTCTTGAACACGGTTCAATGTTGGTTTTGATTGGAGGTTCATTTTTCCCATATTTGATTTATTTTTTGGGTCCATGGATGACCCATTAATCTAATTGTCATAGTGGTCTGTATGTGATTTTGCTTGTTCCAGCCAATTCCATTCCTCTTTCCATTCTTGTGATTCGTGCAAGGTTTTTTAGATTGAAATTGTAGAGTTCTTATGGCTGACCTAACTGGTGAATCCACAGCTACTTTTCACCCATCTAAAGGGAAGAGCTCCAGTTAGTTATGACTACTACATTTGGGAACCTAAACCTTAACCTCAAAATCACCACCTCTCTGTTTAATGGTTAGAATTACCTTTCATGGTCTCAGTGTCTGACACTTTTTCTGAAGATTAGGGGAAAGATGGGATATGTTAATGAGAGAGTTCAAGCACCAGGTATTACGGATCCTGGCTATGACTAATGGGAGATTACCAACTCTTTAATCATGAGGTGGCTCATTCATTCCATGGTTCCTGAGATTGGTGAAGGCTACTTATCCATGGATACTGCTAAGGATATTTAGGAAGCAATTGCTGCTACATATTCTCGAAAAGAGAATTTTTCTCAATCTTTTGAGTTGTGCCGGTCTATTGAGTGCTTAGTATAGGGGAAATAGACAGTTCTTTGGGGCAATTACTTAGAAGTACATTTTGTGCAACAGCCTTTCCTATCTGATAGAAAAGGATCCTATGATCCTGAACCGATTAATACCTGGGATCAAAAATCCCAAGTTTATCTATGAAGAGCGGATCTAATTGTATTAGTATCTGAGAATAGTGTGAGTTTCTCATCTGTAATATTTCTGTAATCTCTCCATAAATGGTATACGGTTACTCTCCCGTGGACGTAGGCATTATTGCCGAACCACGTTAAATATTGTGTCTCTTTCTGTGTGGGTGTGTGTTTTTGGTTATTATAATTTCTATAAGGTCTTGGGCGGGATCTCCGATCCCAACAAGTGGTATCAGAGCCTCGTCGGCACGTTTCGGAACAAAAACAGTGCGATGTTCGAAACTGCCCAGAAATGAAGTTGCTCGAAATCAGATTTTGAGCATATCAAGAGCAAGGACTCGGCGAGAGGATTACAGAAATGCAAAGAACACCCCAAATGGAGGCCGGACGCACCATCACGCGCCCCTAGACGGTGGCGCGTGAGGCCCACTCTCAGCCACGCGCCCCACGCGCCGAGAAGGGAACCGGCGCGTCATCTCACGCGCTAGCACGCGCGCCACGCGCGGCTGAAGGAGGAAGACGAGTGGGGAGGCCGCGCGTGGAAGCCACGAGACACGCCCACGCGCACGCCAGGTCAGTGCGCCACGTCATCAGTCAACGCCACGTGGCGATCCAGTCAACGTCACGTGTCTGCCACGTCATCGACACGTGGCACCGTGGGTCAGTCAGAGACTGCCATGTGGCTGCCACGTCATATGACACGTCAGCATCCAGAAGGTAGGATCCAGTGCGACGCGGCAATGGTACAACCGCAGGGGAGGATCCGGTGCTTCGCGGCTAAGGTGCAGCCGCAGATCTGAGGCGTACAAAATGTTTTGGCTAGTTTTAAGCCATTTGGAGTCCGTTTTTGGCGATCCAATAGTGGTTTCCGACTATTTGGAGTATTCCGGACACATCCGTACGGTCAGATTTTGGAGACGGAGTTTCTGTAAAAAGAAGGCAGATTCAAGTGGCAGACGGCATCAAGTGCGGCAGATGGAATATTTTCTGTTGGAACACAGAATGTTCCTGATGTTTTGAAAATTGCAATTTTGGCCCCTGTCATTTGTGAAATTACAGTTTGGTTCCAGTGTTTAGATTCACTCTGGATGCTCAGTGGAATGGAGGCATATTTACAACGGTGTTTTATCATCCATGTGGGTGATGGGGGTGATTTATTCACCCGGTTGAAGCCAATTGGAAGCCAATTGAAGACCTTTCAGAGTCAGTTGCAAAAGTTATCAGTTCATTTGGAGACTCTCAGGTTAGTTGCAGAACTTCAGCGTTCATTGGGTTTTTTCTCTAGGGGATAGAGAGAAAAAGCATTGGCAGAGTGTACTATGGAGATTTGGCATATGTAATAAGTCCAAATGGTAGTACTTTATTGGCATTGGCCTCTGTGGAGGCGTTGGAGATCCTTCATGGATCGTTGTTGGAAGACTCGCATCTGGTGAAGCCTTAGTTTCCGCATTTGTCGATTTGAAGAAGGTGTGACAATCTACTTCAGATCTTGGTGGAGTTTTTCCGCATTTGTTGATTTGAAGAAGGTGTGAAAATCTACTTCAGATCTTGGTGGAGCTTTGGCATTTTTTGTTCAATGTCTATTGGAGGCATTGTTGTTGGCGGTCTTTCACGGATTATTGGCGACTTTCAGAGTCGTGGTTTATTGAGATTCATTATCACAGCTGGGATCTATGATCGTGTCTGATTAGATCCAGGGGTGTCTCCGGTTTGTGAGACTTGATTGTTTCTTCTTCTTGTGGATTTTCATTTTGGCAATCTGTTCCATATTCAAAGACATCAGCTATTGGTAGTCTGGGTGACGATTCAGGCTTCGGGTGTTTGCTTCTCTGGAAGCGGTTTGACCGTTGGTGTTCATTGAAGATTGGAAAAGATTGCTGCGGAGAAACGTGAAGATGGTGATTTTGTGAATCTCATGTGTTGGGATCCATCCCTTAATCTGCCGTTGGATTTAGAAGGGATAGATCGTTTGCAGACTCGGTGGAGTCAGCGGGGACTGTTGGAGTTGTGCATTTACGGTGCACGCGCCTTTTGGGCGGTTTTTGGCAGCTGTGAAGATGGTGCATCATCTTGTGTCTGCCGGTTGGAGTTGCAGTTGGAGGAATCTGGAGTTTGCTCGACACTTCAGAATTTTTGGCTCTTGGTATTTTGTAAGTTCATTTGAAGTTTGTTCCGATACTTCTGAACTGGTTAGAGCCTAACTGCGTCCACAGTCCAGTTTTGTTTGGTGGAGAACTTGCCTCAGTTCTCGGAAAATTTGTTTGGCTCTCTTGATTAATTCGAGCTTGAAGAGAGCAGTATTGTGTTCGATGGTTGATCGGACATGATGTTTTTGGTACCGCTTTCGAAGTTGCTTTGACGGAGAATTTGAAGCCTCTTTTGTTTAGTCTCCTCAGCATTGGTTCAAGCGGGTTGCTCACCATGTTTTGTTTGGAGTTGTCAAGGACAACTTGTTTGGCGCCTATGGAAATCGGAACTTGGCATTATGGTGGAGCTTGAGTTGTAGAAAATCGAAGAGCTAGCTCGATTGGTTCTGCATGTTCTTTGCATTGGCTCAATGTGATTTTGAGCAATGGAATCTGCTGTGTTTTTTTTGGGAAAAGCGCTTGTGTTTTGTACAGCAGATGGTATTCAGTTTTGACTGAATGGTTGGATACCTGGGTTATGGTATCGGTTTTTTTGATTCTGTGGCAGCGAACGCACCTCTTAATGAAACAGAGTTGTTGCGGATCTCTCAAGCGAACTCGAGCGCAGGAGGAGAGATGGAGCCACGATGAGCACTCAAGAAGTATGGGTGCAGGTACTATGCTAGGTGTTGCATAGTTGGTGACTTGTACAGATCTGTTGAAGTTGCTTTGGAAGAAAGAGCTACTGTCAACCATCATCTGGTAGTACAAGTGATAGATATGCAGGTAACGTGTATCGCTGAACTGGAGATCAGAGATTGCAAAAGGCATGAACAATAAGTGTGTGGAAACGCTGGGAAGTTGTTCAAGAGTGCAAAGGGCAAATGCTGATAGTTCAGGATAGTTCAAGGGAAACTCCGAGCAAAGAAAACCAGGAACTTTGACCAGACAAATGAAGAGTTTTCTGTTGCTCCAGTTTTGGTCATGCAAAGAGTTAAGGCATGACAGTCAAGGGCATCTCAGCAGGGGGTGCAGGACATCCAATCAGGGGGTGTCGGATATCTTGGTTACGCCAGTTCAAGCATAGCAGGTGAAGACATCCAAGACAGGAAGCGTGGAAGAGATCTGTGGGAGATAGGAGCAGAGGCTCTCTCCAAATCAGAGAGTGGTGTGAGTTGAGTTGAGGATGTAGGATTCCCTCCTCCTCTTGTATCTCTGGTGTATTATCTCTAGCTTCAGGGGATGCAGCGTCTCAATAAGGAGATGAAGATTCTGTTAGTTTTTGGGGCGTAACCAGATTAGCAGCAGTGTGTGCAGTGGATCACCTCACAAGGGTTGAGGGGGTGATTTGTTGGATCATCCATTGTGAGTTGCATAACCCACTAAAGAGAGTGGAGCACCCACTTGAGAGAGAGTGGGGTGGTTGAAAGTAGTGGGATGGTTGAATGGAGCACCCACCAGATGGTGGGGTGGTTGAACCCACTCACACAGCTGCTGTCTTTTTCTTTTTCTCAACATGTGTATAAATAGTTGAAGAGAGGAGGAAGAAAATGTGAGAGAGAAAGAAAACCAAGAACAAAGAGTGTGAGAGATGTGAGAAACCGTCTCCCTCGGTGTGAGCGAGGGAGACGGGTGAATGGGTGAGTGAGAATAGTGTGAGTTTCTCCTCTGTAATATTTCTGTAATCTCTCCATAAATGGTATACGGTTACTCTCCCGTGGACGTAGGCATTATTGCCGAACCACGTTAAATATTGTGTCTCTTTTTGTGTGGGTGTGTGTTTCTGGTTGTTATAATTTCTATAAGGTCTTGGGCGGGATCTCCGATCCTAACAAGAGTATCTATAATTGATTTCTTCTGTGTAATACTAATCAATAAGGCCTCATTGGTAAGTGCTATAAGATCTCGTGCATTGGAACCCATGGTTATGGACCTGAATCCATTAGTATGGAACATTTTCTTTTCCAAGTGAAATCCCCTAGTATATGAAAGAGTGAAAAAGTGCTTTCGTTGTTGTGGAATAAGAAGCCTTCATATCTTAATGCACGTATTTAATTCATTAGGAGCTATTAGAGCAGGATCCACTTTTTGGGAAAGATGAGTCGAAGCAATAACAAGAATATTTCTGACTAATGATTGGAAACGCTTAGATCATCTCCTGGATTACAAGCCTGTCTGTACAGTTGATTCAATTGGTTACCAGAAGTTTTTTACACAGGAGAGGGTCTTCAAGTTTCTGGAAGGCCTCAATGTGGAGTTTGATCCAGTTCGGAGTTGTGTCATTGGCATGGAGTTTTTCCATCTCTTCAAAAGGCCTTTGCATATGAACAAAATGAGGAGAGTCATCGTTCTGCTATGTTACCACCGGCTACCGGAGACCGTTCAATATTACTTTTTGCTCCTTCTCGAAATGGGGCTAGTTTGTCATTACCTCTTTTCCATCCTTTAGGGAAGGATATTGTGTTCTGTGATTACTGCCGCAAGCTGCGGCATACTCATAAGACGTGTTGGAAACTTCATTGGGCTCTATCAGGGAGTTGGGGTGATCTGTCTGGCACTAAAGGCGGTCAATCAGGCTAGTCTAGAGGACACGGCTCTAATCCACGGGCCCATCAGTCTAGTGTTGTTGATACCCTTGATTCTGCTTCAGCTTCAGTTGGTCCAACTTTTGATAGTTTATCTAGTATGATTTTTCCTGAGCATGAGGATGGTCTGTGTCATTTGTTGGCTTGCCAGTCTTCTACTGCTCCCAGTGCATCTTCCTCATTGTTTGCCCGTTCAGGTAACTTAGCCTCTTCTCCTAATATTTTTCTTTTCCATAAGTCTTTGTGATGAATTATTGATTCTGGTACCTCATATCATATGTCTGGGTCTTCTGACCTTTTCTCAGCATATAAGCCCTCTTCAGGTCAAGACAAAGTTAAGATTGCAGATGGTACTATTTCTTCTATCTTTAAGAAAGGTTTAATTTATGTCACCCCCATCTTACCTCTATTTTTAGTGCTCTACGTTCCCAATTTTTTTGCTAATCTTCCATCCTTGAGTCGTATTACTAAGGATTTGAGTTATAGTGTGACATTTTTTCCTAATCATTGTCTTTTTCAGGACCTTGTCACGAGGAGGACGATTGGTAGTAGTAGTGCAGAAAATAGTCTCTATTTCTTGGATCAGCCGAACAAGCTTGCTAATCATTCCATCCAGTTCCCAACCACCGAGGAGGATTTATGGCTGTGGCATCAGTGCCTTGGGCATCCTTCTTTTCATTTACTTAAGCATTCATTTCCGTTTGTTTTTACAAACAATAATGTGTCGGAGTTTTTATTGTGAGTCTTGTTAACTTGGCAAACAACACTGAGTTTCTTTTGCTCCAAGTCTTAATAAAAGTTTAGCTCATTTTTCTTTAATACATTCTGATGTGCGGCGTCCATTTCTTGTTGTGTCTTTAAAAGGCCATAGATGGTTTATTACCTTTATTGATGATTTTTTTCGTACTACTTTGGTGTATTTCATGAAAGAAAAAAGTGATGTTTTCTCTGTGTTCAAAATTTTCATAAAATGATTCAGTGTGTTTGGTTTCAGTTTTGTGAAAACTGAGTTTTTTGTTTTTCGTGTTTTTTTGTTTTTAGTAAATATTTTTAAAATTTTAAGCATTTTTTTTTTTTAACTTTTTTAGATGCACTTTACTTAGATGTATCTAAAAAGTAAAATATTTGTAAAAAATATTGCAAAAAATTAATAAATACACAAAAATATGAAAAATATACTGAATTTTTGTATTTTTTTTTTGTATTTTTGGTATTTATTGAATTTTTTAAAGATTGTTTTCATGAAAATTATACTTTTTAAGTGTATTTATGTTAGGTGTGTCTAAAAATTAGAACAATTGTTTAAAATATTAAAAAAATTCAGTAAAAACAAAAAAATATGAAAAACAAGAAAATAGAATCTTTTGAAAAGTGTTTTTAAAAAACCCAAACCAAGAAAAGTGATTTGTACTCAGTTTGGGGCCATTGTCAAAATCTTGCGTTTTGATAATGGGGATAAATACATCGATTCGGGGTTAGAGAGCTATTTTTTCACTCGTGGCATTATATATCAGACATCTTGCACCAATACCCCTCAACAAAATGGGGTTGAGCGCAAGAATCGTTGTCTTTTTGATATGGCTCACTGCATGTGTTTTTCTAGGAGTGTGCCTCGGTGCTACTAGGGTGATGCTGTGAGAACCAATACCCCTTAACAAAATGGGGTTGTAGAGTGCAAGAATCGTTATCTTCTTGATATGGTTCGTTGCATGTGTTTTTTTATGTGTGCGCCTCGGTTCTACTAGGGTGAGGCGGTT
The DNA here is from genome assembly GCA_036172215.1 of Camellia granthamiana. NCBI lineage: Eukaryota > Viridiplantae > Streptophyta > Magnoliopsida > Ericales > Theaceae > Camellia > Camellia granthamiana. Next base: position 113,805,171 of record CM069903.1, read on the forward strand.
CTCACCGCAGCCTATCTCATTAATCATTTTTCTACCCAAGTTTTGCAAAAACAAGCTCCACTTCAAGTCCTTTTCGGTTCAGAGTCTTTGTTTTTCATTCCCCCTAAAATGTTTGGTTGTGTTTGTTTTGTTCACAATCATTCTCCTACTTATGGTAAGTTAGACCCTCGCTCTCTCAAGTGTATTTTCCTCGGATACTTGCCTACTCAAAAGGGGTATAAGTGTTATCACTCTCCTTCTTGTAAGTGGTTTGTGTCTATAAATGTCACATTCTTTGAGTCCCAGCCTTATTTCTTGTCTTCTCCGTTGTCACAGTCATCCTTTCAGGGGGAGCCTTGGTGTGAAGAGATTCCTGTTGTCCCAGTTGCTCCCATGGTGGAGCCAGTTGCTCCTGCACCACCTATTATTGGGATTATAGAATCCAATGCCACCAAGGACAGGGAATGGCAAGTTTATATTAGAGACAAAGACAGATAGAAAATTACTTGGATACAAGAGACCACTTTTGCTCACCTATTGCCATCTCTTGCTTTTGATAAGAGTTCACATAACTTTGAACTCTTGTTTCTCTTGAGTTTACTGATATTGCTGTTCCTGACACTACTAATCTTGATATTCCTATTGCTAAGAGAAAGGGTGTGAGATCTTGTACTCAACATCTTATCTTAGACTTTGTGCCCTACTATCATTTGTCTTCCTTGTATAGAGCCTTCGTGTGAAACATTTCCTCTATTAGTATTCCTAACCATTTTTAGGATGCTCTCGCTACCTCTGAATAGAAACTTGCCATGATTGAGGAAATGAAAGCACTTCGTAAGAATGGCACTTGGGAATTAACTGAGTTACCTAAGGGCAAACGACCGGTGGGGTGCAAATGGGTGTATACTGTGAAGCACAAAGCAGATGGTTCCATTAAGTGTTACAAGGCTTGACTTGTGGCAAAAGGTTCACTTAGACTTATGGAATAGACTATCAGTGATTAAGACGAATTCAATTAGAATACTTCTCTCTCTAGTAGCTAATTTAGATTGCCCACTTCATCAGTTTGATGTAAAGAATGCTTTCTTGTATGGTGATCTAGAAGAAGAAGTATATATGGACATTCCTCTTGGTTTTGAGGATCATTAGACATAGGCTAAAGTATGCAGGCTTCGGAAGTCGTTATGTGGTCTCAAACGGTCTCCGAGTTCTTGGTTTGAGAGATTCACTCAGGTTATGCTTAAATATGGTTTCAAACAGAGTTAGACAAATCACACTTTGTTTGTGAAACATTCCTCACGTGATAAGATTATAGCTCTCATTGTTTATATGGATGATATAGTGCTTAAAGGCGATGATAGTGAGGAAATACCCTTGTTGAAGAAATATTTAGCTAGTGAATTTGAAATCAAAGACTTGGGGAACTTGAAGTATTTTCTGGGAATCGAAGTTGCTCGCTCCAAGGATGAGATTTTCATCTCACAAAGGAAGTATGTACTTGACCTTTTGAAGGAAACAGGGATGCTTGGATGTAAGGCCTGTGATATCCCACTGGAACCTAATCAGAAACTTGGTGATGATGAAGGAGTAGCAACTGTTGATAGGGGTAGTTATCAGCGATTAGTGGGTAAGCTCATTTACTTATTTTACTCTTGTCCTGATATTGCTATTGCTGTTAGTATGGTTAGTCAGTTTATGTATGCTCCTCATCAAATTCACTTACAGGCTGTTATGAGAATTCTGAGGTACTTGAAATCTTCTCCTGAAAAGGGTCTTTACTTTTCCAAACATGATCACTTCAGAGTGGAAGCTTATACAAATGCTGATTGGGTAGGGTCAATAACTGATAGGAGATCTACATCAGGATAGTATACATTTGTGGGCGGCAATCTTGTTACTTGGAGGAGTAAGAAACAAAGTGTGGTGGCTATATTGAGTGCAGAAGTTGAGTTTAGAGCTATGGCACAAAGTGTGTGTGAACTCTTGTGGATCGGACTGTTGTGTTGAGTAATCTGGGGATGGGCCAGACAGACTTTATGCAGCTATATTGTGATAATAAGGCTGCCATCAACATAATTTACAATTTTGTTCAACATGACAGGACAAAGCATGTTAAGATTGATTGTCACTTCATAAAGGAGAAAACTTACCAGCAGCATGATATGTACTCCTTTTATGAAGTCAGGCAAAAAACTTGTAGACATCCTCACCAAGGGAGTTGGGAGTAAACTATTTCATGACATTTTAAGCAAGCTGGGCATACAAAATATCTTCGTACCAGCTTGAAGGGGAGTGTTAGAATATTTCCTTATTTCCTTTGTTTAGATTGGATTGTGATTGATTGATTGATTGTGATTCCTTAATCAGTCAACCAATCAATAGATATAAAAGGTGATTCTTTAATTAGTGCCTTAGGGTTTCCTTTTGTAACAATTGATTGATTAATATAAAAGGTGATGATATCATAATTATCGCCTAACTTTGTATTGTCTTAAATGACAACAACTTCCTTCTCAATATCTCATATAGTTAAGATTTACTTCTGGTCAAGTCTCCTACCATCATCATGAGAACCCTGTACAAATTAATGATAACGAATACAATTAGTTCTTCGTTCTTTTGAGAATAAAATAATAATTGGAAAACAGAAAGGGATCAACTCGCTGAATTCTCAAAAAAATTTGGAAGTTGTTTCTATAGGAACATTAACTTGTGTATTTTAAACCAGAAGTGTTAAGTTCCTTCAATTCATCAAGAATCTTCTAGTCTAGTAATAATGGAAAGGCTCTAGGATTCAACATTTCAACTTTTTGCTTATGTTCCAGAGTGTAGCTGAAGATTTACGGATACTGAAACTGTGTTGGGGATGTAAGTCAGGACATCAACTTCACGTCTCTATTGTAACTGAAGCTTGGTTTAAGCTTTCCTGACATTTTCTTTCTCTGTATGTGTCTCTCTCCCTCATACTGAAATTATTCTGTACATCAATTTACACTCGCACAATCTACCATATTTCCCCATCATACTGAAATTATTCTGTCAAGCTTTTGATAATGCTTAAATTTATGTTCTAAGCTCTCTTACTTTCTTTCTTATCCCTTAATCTGCTTGTTTTCAACTGGACGTTTGCCTCACTTCCTTTCTCACAGCCTCCATATTGTCAGCCCTTGAACTATACTGTTGTTTCCTACTACACTAGGCTGAGGTTACTAGCACGAGTTTCATGATACTCTCAACACAGGTTTTACTTGTTTTATTTCCGTGATTATGTCACTTACGTTGATGGTCCTTTTCTGGGCTAATCATTGTGAAAGTAGCACTGTAACTCCTAAGTGGAGTACGTCAACAGAATTTCTTTTAAGCTTCATGAAATCAAGCTGTAAACTCAATGCTTCTAGAAAATTATCATGGAGCTTTCTTACTTTTGTCCTTGTTAATGTTGCAATTTTGTTCTTCATATGCAAGACTTCTCTAAACAGCTTCCCATCTAATTGTAAGCCTTAAAAATGTTATGATGCATAATCCCTGAAAGAATTAGTTATTTTTCCATGGTTTCTTGAAGATCTTAGTGTCCGACTGACAATGACATCTTCCTCTTGTTAGAGTTATACAGTAATTATTAGAACTGTCTGAGTCCTGTCTTCTGGCAAATGCCATGAAATGGAAAGTCATGGCAGACATCAATGTTCCATGGCTTTCATAGTGATACAACAACCAAAAAAAATAAAAAATAAAAAATAAAGGAGATTACGCATATATAAAAATCAGTTTGTTATTTGGAGACATAAATGTATTCATATTTAGAGATTTAGTGTTATATTTCTATTGACATAATGATGTAGCACACACAGGTTTGAAGCAAGTATAAGCTAACTTAGGGTTAGGTTTAGTGAAATAATACTAAGGGCTTGGTTATGAATGGTTTGGGCTTAGGGAGAAAAGTATTTGGTGGAAAAATAAAGATTGTTTATGGGCTGCAAATAGTAATTTATGAACAGTAATAGAGCAAAAAAGAAGAAGATGATGAAAACTAGGAATCACTCCTAGAATCCCTTAGGCATCACAATTAGGTTTTTTGGGTTGCATCACACAAGCCCTAAAGAGGCTCAAAGCCCTAGAAAATCATGTAAAATCTGATTATCATTATATTAGAAGCTATACATAACTTCATATAGAACTAGGAGACAACCTTAACCAACTAGAACCAAAAAGGAAACTACTAAAGCCAAAAAAAGGAAACTGTAGAAAAACTTTAAATTTTAAAACCTAATTAATATCAATGAAACTCATGAACATATTAAACCAATATCAAGACCCATGGGTCAGTCCGACGACCCATTGTTGGGACCCGTTCTAAAAATTCGACAAATTACAAACATACCCTTGACCTTGAAACATAAACATGAATAGAGGAAAGACTCAAACTATCTTATTCTAGTTCCCAAATGGGCCCGGCATCATTCAACACATGCCAAATCAAAACTTGAGCCTTAGAAGCATCTTTGCCATGCCGTTTATAGACTTTAGTATTACACTGCCACTTGTCTCCATCACATAAGGATCTTGTTTTGAAGTGATGATAATTTTGAAGTGCATTTTTCATGGGTAGAAAATTTGTATGTGGCCTAATCATGTGGTAATCTCTAAAATTTTTGTTGGTAGCTTGCGAAGGTTTTGGACTAAGATGACATAGAAGTTTCCATATTCATGTGACTTATTTATGGTTACAGCTGTGCTGCCCTATGGAATAAGATGACATGGGAGATTTTGTATTCACGTGATATTTCTTTGTGGGCTTCTTATACTCAACTTAACTGAACAAGCTTTTGTCCCAAATTTGGGGTTGGCTTCTTGGATGCATTTCCTACTATTGGTTCTATTAACATACATATCTTTAGTTAAGTTTAATTAAGATAGTCATGTCATTTCTTATTACTTCAATTGAAGTTCTCCTTGACGTTCCTCTATTTTTACTTTTACCACCCTCAACGAAATCAAATTGCTTATCTTTACAAGGATGTTAAATGGGCTACAATGCAAATGACGATGCCACTCCTCTTTATATATGCTTTAATCGTTTATTAAGCTTGCACTCAATAAGCAAACCTCAAACATTTAGGCTAAAAATTGGCATGTAAAATATGTTTGAAGTAGTGAAGTATAAAATTACATTTAGTCCCTATTTGATGCGGTCTAGGGGAGTCTAGGAGTGGTGAATCAATTCAAACAATTTTAGCATGGGAGTCGAGGGTTGTGAATCCCTCTCTTGACCAATATTTGAATTTCGTAAAGCTTTGTGACACAAGAACAGGTGTATAAGCGTTTTATTTTTATTTATTATTATTATTTTTTTATGGTGTGTGTAAAGGGGTGGCACCCTGTTTGTACCAATTTTGGCATGGTGATAGGAACATGGCTGTAAACACCCCATTTGGGCCGGTTATAAGTTATGCAATATATAATATATTTTCATAAATCCAACCCTCAGCAGAGGTTGAAGGACTCACCTAGGGCAGAGAGACAGGTGGGTGCTCCACACAATTACGAGATAACAAAGAATCAAATTAGAATTTATAGAACAACAATGCCAGGCTATGGGTTGGTACAGAATACAAAATTTACAGCTGAGAAAAGTAGAACCTCAAAAATCTGTTTCCTGATTCTGAAATGCCACTTTCAAAGATCTAGAGTAATCTAATGGATTTATGGATCTTTTTCCTGTGCAAGCTCTATGAACAAATCCAGTAAACTGAGCTAAGCTTTTTCTTGACTCTGAAAGCAAATCCCTAATAAAAAAGAACTTGAAGGATGGCACTACCATTGGAGAATTGTAATGATGTTTAGCCAAAATTAGTATCCAAAAAAACAAAAGATAAAGAGTTAATAGAACATTATTAGAGTGGAGAAAGAAAAGTTTGTGGCAATGCTAAGATGCAGTAGTTAAGGAATCGATTCATTGCAGATTTGAAAGAGTGAGATAGGATGCTTCTAGGGCATTTAGCAAATCACAAGATGAGAGATATTTGATGATAGGGGACAATGAATCGGTTTTATTAAGCTAAACAAAACAACGTCGTCCCCAGTATACAGGCTATAATAATAATAATAGATTTTGCAGACATGAATCTTAAAGTACATTGAATACGTGTAAGATCAAGTGTGCGTGTAGCCCTCTAAACTAATTTAAAAAGGCAGAATGTGCCATTTTAAGTACAAATAAGATGAGATCAAGGTTCTGATTGAACTCAATATGGCGCAGAATTCAACCTTGATATCATAAGTAGGTTTAAGTTGGTAGATGATTTGGCTTGATAAATTATGATATGCGACTTATTGGAGGTTTAAACGGACTGTATTTTGAGGGAAAAAAATTTGTACTACCAAGGATCCATTTAGCTCTCCATAAAAGGTTAAGAAACAAAAAGCATAGAGGAAGTGCGTTATGTCGGATCCTCATGTCAAACACCAACAGTCTGTAGACTTTAAAAAGCATGTACGACATTTCTTCAGTGTATCTTATTTAGAAACTAAAATTCATAATATCAGACACTTTATCAATACTTCTGTGACACTTTTTAAGCCCTTCAAACAAAATTTATGTGATAAATATGTTCATAGGAACACCATTTTGCATTATTTGGAATGCAATTTTGAAATATGTATAAGATAAATACATCATGTGTATTTTAATATTCTACAATTGTTTTGTATTTTTTAGAATGAAATTGTTTTATGAATGATATTTTGATATTTAAGTTATGAAATATATGATTTTTTTATAACAAAATCAAGATTTTTCATTATCTTTGACATAAACTATTCATATAAAACAACGCCCAATTAGTACATATTAATGTGTGTTTGGGAGGAAAAAGATTGGTACATACCTAACCTTTGGCATAGTGCATAAAGTGGTTGTCCCGAGACTTGAACCATTACCTCAAGGTTATTGGGCCAAGGTTTTGCCATTGAACCAATGGTCTTTGAAATAAATATTTAATATAAAATAAATTTATAAAAATATAAAATTTAACGTGTCATGGGCATATCGTGTCGTGCAGTTTTTGAAATCACTATGTCCACGTGTCCGTGTTGTTTCGTGTATCAGTGTCTGTGTTACTTAGCTTGTTTGGCTCTGAAAAACATTAAAAGAATAACAAGACACATTTGAACGAGTGTCCAACAGTTTAAAAACAATGCAGGCTATGCATATAACTATGATTTTACTTTCATCTGGTAATGTTATATGATTAAGCCAAGCTTCAATTGAACTACACCATCAGTTTAGATTCTGTCAGAGTTAACTACAACATATTTGAAAACGATTGGTTACATAATATCTCAATTAGAAACTGCTCAAAAAATCCTCTTTCTCTTGTCTTGGTTTCTCCCTTCACCTTCCTCTTCATATATCTGTGCACATGACAACATAACGCGGTGTCATGGACAGTCCACCAAACTGAAACCAGAAGTTATGTTCTACAAAAACTTCTCCAAGCCATACACCAGATTCTGCAGACAGAAAAAAGGAAGAAAGAGAAATTCTTGCTGAGTCAAAAAAAAAAAAAAAAAAAAAACGATTGAAGAAACTAATAGAAAAATATATATATATATTTTAGTCAGATACCTTAAGGCGAACAACTTTTCTTATAGCGAGGATTAGGCCTGGCATGAGACATTGTACATCTGTGATATCATGTTTGAGGGAATAAACCTGTGACCAACAGTTAGTTAACCGATGAGATTACTATGTTAAAGATGGTGTCATTCTACGTGAATACTTCTCTGCAGGAATGAGTAGGCCCCCAACAGTGCTAGCATCACAGAAATAAAACACAGAAAATGCACAAGTGCATTGTGTGGCTGGCATTCATTCTAAGTGTGGCTCACACTACATCCAAAATGAATTTTAAACACACAATACACATTATGTGTACTGTTTTGTGTCCTATTTCTATGCACTTAGCATTATTGCTCAGCCCCCCCTCCCCCCCAATAAACGCACCTCTCCTGGAGCAGAAAAGTAAACTGTTGTACTGGATGGGAGCCCTGGAAGAACCAAGCTGTGCACACGGACTCCATCTTCTCCCAGAACTTGACCCCTTGCCTTGGATGACAACAAAAAGAGTATGATTAAATTCCTGTATTTTCTTTCCATTTTTTGAATGTTAATTTTAAGTTCTAATCTGACAAACAATTAATTCACCAATATGATTCAGTTTTGAGTTTCTCCTTACTGAAACTTCTGTTGAAATATCTTCTCTATTGTAGATCTGACCGAGGTTGGAGAGGTTGTTGGCAATTTGTATTGCATCCTGTGATGGAAAATCCTGTCCACCAACAATTCCAGTGCCATCAATACTTGTATGCAAGGTATTTGATATCTCTCTTTAGATTGTCTAAATAGAAAAGTTATTTATCAAAAAAAAAAAAAGAGTGGCAGAAAAGTCAATTCAAAGTTGTTTTCTATATCTATATTTGACTGCATATGAATATATATATATATATATTTGATAAAGAGGCTGCATATGAATATGTATATACTTATGGGAAGTGCTCAACTCAAAAGCCTGGAATGCAAACTAGTTGGAGTGGATAGGAACTTACAATGAAGAAAGATGAACTTTCACATATAATTTACAACTTAAATGATGTGTGACATAAAATATAAGGTTGAACAATAGATTTCTCATAGACACGTCTATTTTTTTATATTTTATTTTTGCATTTGGATCAAGCAAATCCACTGTATGTTTGTTGAAAACAGCAGCTCTATTTTGAAATTTATGGAAACAGAGGAGAGTGTGCATGCTGTTCAAACTCCAAAAGACTAATATGCTAAAAATGTATAGTAAATATAAGGCTTGAAGAGGACCACGAAAGCATGTGGGTTGCAATAACACAATTGGAAAAGAAGGGTAGAAAAATTAAGCAAAAGAAAACTGGATCCATCATTGAGATGGGTCCACGGAAACCCTATGGATAGATTATCTCTGTCGGCATTTTTAAAGATGAAAATGGCAATGCAATGTGTTGGAACCATTGGATGTCAACGTTTTATAGTGCTTGCTTCAATGTTGATGGGTAGGGTATGACAAAAGTACCCTCAACCAAATTATAGAAACAAGAAGTCTCACTCAACTCGCCATTGTTGCAATTCTTTTGCATCTCTAACCTCTGGTTTTGAATGTTGAGTTCTTAGATGTGAGGTGTCTCGTGTTTATCAAACTTCATCATAAATTCATGAGTCCTATGAAACACTGATACAGTGGTCTTGTAATAAAGTGAAATATCAAAAGTGTTTCACATGGCAAGACATTCTAAAAAATAAGTGTATGATTAACTCAAAACATGTTTGAATGATTTGAAACTTCATGTAATCTAGGTATATTTAAAAATAAAAATAAAAAAATGTTGAGAATTATCTCAAATCAAAGTAAATACTGAATATGATGTTTTGATTTTCATAAAATTTTTTGTTATTGACTTACTACTGCATTTGCTTTTGATTCAACAATCTCCACATTGTTGTAGTGGAAAGAAGCTGAAATTGCAGCTTGCTGGAGGAGTATAGATCCTATGGACAAAGTTGGTGCAATTAGACAGCCCTGCCATTTGCCAAACATTATAATTTAACTTCATAAAAGTTTTGATCAGATGTAAAGAAAGCACAAATAATTATAACAATTGAGAACAAGGGAAAGGGAAAAAACACAACATGAAATAAAAGTGTCTCACCCTGTGCTCACCATGCTGGCCTTCTCACAGAATGCAGATAATGCGGCTACCGTGTCTAACTTAATGCGAGGCACATAAACAACACTTCTCATGCCAAATGCTGTTGCCTATTGGAAATAAGAAGAGCGGAAAGAAATGAACCATGCACATAGTATCATTTCGGAATGTCATTGCTTGAATATGTAAAGCAATCTGATTATAATGTTGGTCATGACAACTAACCTGTTTTACATTATCATAAACTGTGGAAGGGTCAGTGAAATCCACCACCACCGCAGTTTCTTTTAACTGCAACAAATTGCATCAAGTTTTTGTTTGATAACCCAGAAACAGAGAAACCCCAAAAAACAGAACATAATAAATAAATTATTTGATTTGAAGAGTAATTGCAGTGCAATACCTGAGATATGGAACCCAATACCATTGTGAGATCATTCATTATGGGTATTTCAAGAGGCTCTTCCATGTCACAAACCTTTTAAAATGTGCACAAATTAGAAACGATTAGAAACACCAAAAGCTTCATGTCATGAAAGGAAATAAAATGAGCGTGAAAAGAATGAGAAACCTTTCCGATATCTTCACCGACAAAGTAAGAATCCACTGCACCAGCCACTTCCATCCCTCTGGCTTTTGTCACTGCCACTACTGCTGCCATTCCAATTTCCTTGGCTGCTCCATTTATAACTATCTATATATATATATATTGTTGGTGAATAATAACCAATATATATAGTATGTATATCTTAGTGTTCCTGTGTATTAGTGAATGCTATAATTCTGCGAGAAAACGTAAATGAGAGAGACAATGGACAATGGAATTGCACCTTAATGTTTTTTTGAGGTGGCTGCATCGAGCAAGAGATAGACGGCCTTGGTCTGACATTTTGATAAGTTGAATGGCTTGTGATATGAAATTGGCTGCTCAAGGTTGCCATGGCTGCTCTAATTCAAAGCTCTGTTTCTTGTTTTTCAGCTGAAATGGGTTTAAGCAACCAGGTAGATATGTTTTTAATTTTGTTACCATAGCTACTTCTAGTTTTCAAGATAAGGTTTCTGTGCCTTTTGTTTTGATAAGGCCTTGTTTGGAGGGATTGTAGAGACGGTGACATTATTGATGTTTCCTTTTCTGGATCTTACAATGACACGAAGACCAAGTGGGGAGGGTACCAGTGACAACAGAGCTGGCAGCATCTGTTCCGGTAACAATTTTTTGTTTTTTGCTTTTTTTTTTTTAATTTTATTTTTATCATTATTATTTACATTTTTGTTTTCATTTTGCGACATACAAAGAACTCATAAACATAACACACCCTGTCCATCATGGGAATATTTGGGATTTTCTTAATTCAAACTCTTATTTTCTAGAACTATAAACATTAACATTGTGAAAGTACTTCTCTCTTACTATCTAAATGCAGTTGCATCTTTGCAGAACACATTGGACACTGACCAGCCAGATCTTAAAAAGAAAAATTGCTGACCAGTTGGTATTGAAGAAAAAAAAATGTAATTTTGTTGCTACTTTTATTGTGTCAAAACATTTTTATGTCTATACATATTATGCATACTAAGTTTGGTACGAACATAAGTTTTGTCGTGCTTTGTGATTTTCCAAAATTGTCCCTCAAAACAAATCAAGATCAATGTAAATTTTGATCAGAAAATAAAGATAAGGAGACAGTAGGCTACAAATTATATTCATACAAAAAGGTAAATGGCATTTTAGGTGCTCTCCTTGTTTCCTTATTAAAGCAATTCTATTTTTTATGTCAAATTATAACAATGCTAAAATTGATAATTGCTATTCTCTTTGTCATAATGATGGGACTCACAAATAACATTTTACATTTGGCTCTGTAAACATATAATAAATTCTATATGGGTCTGGCTTTGGTCCAGTCCACCATCGGATTGGACCGTGCTGTTGGGCCTGTGGGGGCCCACCATGGGTCCCGTTGTGAAAATTTGAACCATTCAATGTGTAGAACTCGTCGAGTACTATATGTTTTTTTAAAAAAATCACGTTGATCGGATATCGATAGCCATGTGATCAAATCCGTTTTGTATAAAAAAAATAGACGGTGAATAAATTAACGGTTGATAAAAAACTGTTTTGATCACATAGCTATTGATATCCGATCACGTGATTTTTTACAGGCATATAGCACTCGACGAGTTCTACACATTCAACGGTTGAGATTTTCAAAACGGGACCCGTGGTGGGCCCCCACGGGCCCAACAACACGGTCCAGTCCGATGGTGGACTGGATCAAAGCCAGGCCCATTGTATATATATTATTAAAGCAACATTGTTAATAAATTGTATATATATTCAGGAACTGTAGCATTACCGAAATTGGCTTTGGTATTGCCATTCACAAACCATTCAAAATAGGAAAGACAATTTGTCCTACCCTGCCCCACTCCCTGTTCCCTGCTCTTGTTGAGAATATAATGATGAAGTTTTCTTCTTTAACAATTTTAATTTTTAGATGGGTTGGTAGTGAATAATTTAATATGGTAAGCATGCAGCAGATGTGTTTGAATCTGTTGGCCTAGTGGTATAGGCTTGGAAATTGAGAGTTTGCTCCCCTATAGGTCTTAGGTTCGAACCATCTAAGGTGCTATTAATCCATTGTTGGGCTAGTCCATATGAAGCTGTGCTTTGACTTTAATTGAATCCCTTGCTAGGGGACGGTGGGATTAGTCCCTCAACGATTAATCGAGATGCGTGTAAATTGACTCGAACACCCTATGTTATTTTTAAAAAAAAAGAAGAAAAAAAAAAGAAAAAGATGTGTTTGAATCTCACTGCCAATGCAATAATTAAAATGTTTGCTTGTGTTTGGCTCGCTAAGAAGAAAAGTCTAGCCACACATAAAGAGTCATGTTGAGAACATAATATATATATATATATATGTAACAATGTTGTCCATTTATCTAATGACTTAAGTTTTTAGATAAATTAATTGTCAACAATTCAATAGCTCTGTGTATTTTTCCTACCTGATAAAAAAATGGAGAGGGGTCCCAATTTGTTTGTCCCACCCCCACCCTTGCTCCCATTATATTATTTAAATATCTTTGTATGTATATCAACATAATTCATCACTTATGAATCGTCTTGTCATTTCTTTTCATTAGAATTGCCTTTTTTAGAATGAAAATTATCTTAACTTCGCACTACCCCTCCTCGACTATCTTCCTCAATTTTATTACCTCGTCATAGAAGACGCTATCTCCACCCTCATTGTCATTTCTAAGTGGAGATGCTTTGAGTGAAGGAAGCATAAAAGGAATTTTGGATTTGATGCTTAAATCGTCTAACATCAAAGTGGGAAAATTCCTCCTCACATATTTGATAATTGACTATATAAAAGTGAGGGAGGGAAGGACGCGTTTGCATCCTTTAGAGTAAAATTGTGAAGTGATCTGGTAAAGTGAAGTGATTGTGGCGCGACACTTGTCCCACTTGAAGAACTAAGGTCTAAGATCAAAACATCACCAAAACAACATCATTTTGGTGAAGGAATTCCAAAAACAAAAAAAAAAAAACCCCTCTTCATTTTAGAATGTGAGAGAGAGAGAGAGAGAGAGAGAGAGATAATGTTTAGATTGGGTTTGTTTAGGCTTTTGATTTGGTGCACCATATTTTCAAAAATTCTAAAATTTTTATTTAATGAAAACAAATATTACATGCCTTTTGAAGTGGGCATGGTATGAATAATCTCAATATCATGCAAAAATCCTCAAATCAAAATCCTAATTTTTTACCCTATTTTTTTTTAAAAAATAAAATAAATAAATCATGTAAAAAGTCTCAAATCAAAACTCTAAGATAGATTTGAAATAAATCATGTAAGAATCTCTCGATCAACACATTCAATAAACTTATATTATCATTACCAAGTAAAGAAAATCTAAAATTTTAAAATCAAAACCCTAATATTTTAAGTTTGGAGGATGAATTTGTTGTAGTCTTTTGTATAATAACTTCTGCAAACACTCCCTGTCGGCAGCGGTGGACCAAGGTGGCAATACGGCGAGGGTGGCGCGGCGACTCCTCTTAAGGTGTTCCTCTTTCTCTCATTCTCTCTCTCTCTCTTTGAAATGAAGAGGATTTTTTTTTTTTTTGAATTCCCTCACCAAAACGACATCATTTTAGTGAGATTTTGATCTCAACCCTTGGTTCTTCAAGTGGGACATGTTCACTCCACAATTACTTTACTTCATCGGATCACTTCAGGGTTTCACTTTAGAGGATCCTTATGCAGGGGGACTAGGACCTTAAGAAAGCATATGTGTAAAACACCCCTAATCCAAGCTATTCAAAGCTAATAAACAAAGTGATAAATCAATCAATGTGTAATGTGTGCATTTTTTCATCCATCGTCTTCAAATGGACTTTAATCCTTCTTCTATTATGAGAAAATTATTTGACATTATTTTTATATAAAAAGTATAATGAACCACTTTCTATTGTTAAATGTGTAGATTATATATAAATATATATTTTTTGAGATTATTGAATGATGAATAGCAACCTTTGATCCTACACCAAATGATATGGTGGAACACAAAATTTATCAGGATGGGGGGACCATCAATATTGTGGAAGCCCCGAAAAGATGAGTAAAGAAAAAAACCAAAAAAAACAATCATGTGTGACAGATCAGCCCATGGGTGTGTAATTCTGGCTCTACACTAATTGATGGGTCCTGGGTCCCTTTCCCATGTAACCCCACCCCCCCCCCCCCCCCCCCCCCAAAAAAAATAATAATAATAATAATAATTGATGGGGTTGACTTCCTTTCATCGATTTATGTAGACTGTTATAATTAATAAGTGAAGGTCTTATTTGGTGTAATAAAATATTTGTTCTCCTCGTACTATGTGATAATATATGTATATTTAAAAAAACAAAAAAACAAAGATACACGAAAAGATAGGCCAGGTTTGAATTCATGCCATAAGTTTAAAATAAAAAGATTCATATCATTTAAATTAAATACATATTATAATATTAATTTTATTATTATTTTCTTTTATTATTATTTATTTGAAATACACACGTTTCACACGTGTGCCACTTACTAGTTACTACTATAATAATATAAGTCATTAATTAATAAAAACCTTAGACGTTATTAACGACTAATGGAGGATTAATATTATTGACTTAGTGCAGTCAAAACATTTAATATCTAATATTAATAATAGATATTCAATTAATTGTATTAAAAAATCATAGAAATGTGTACCCGAGAGAGAGAGAGGGAGTTAATGTGATTAAAATTCAATTTATGTGTGATCGGAATTTTAACCACGCATTAACTTTTTGTAAACATTTTTATAGATCACATATTTTCAAAGTATGTGTGATGTATTATATTTTAGTTTTTAATTTGTTAATTTTTTCAAGTTGATCCCAAAATAATCGAAGAAACATCCCTCTCAGGACTTTTATTGAACACTTGTATTGCATAGATCAAACACCCACCATTGGCATAAAAATGAATTAACCCATTTTGCACAACCAAATCAAAAGTACAATCCACCTTCCAAATTTGACAATGGATCATAACAAATCCACCAAACAAAGAAAGAAGAATTTCAAATTCCATGTACATAAAAGCCATCTCCTTCAACATTTTTAAGGAAAATAATAAAGGCAACACTATGAACGTGTTGCTATTTGAGAAGAGGGCAAAGATGAATGAAAAACATACCAAAATTGCCATATTACAACCAATAAAGTGCATTGCTTTCTTCAAAAGACTGTATACTCATCATGCAAGAACTTATAGTAACTTAAAGAGCAATACTAGGTATCATGAAAAAACTTTCATGAAAATGATCATGAAAGATTTATGATCCTTGGATTACACTTAAAATAAAGTACCACATACTAATCAAGGTAATCCAAGGATCATAATTCTTTCATGATCATTTTCATGAAAATTTTTTCATGATCCCTAACTTTTCTCTAACTTAAAACACAACTATTCAAAGGATTTCTAAGTAAAGCAATGCTGAAGAAATAACAGACCTACGATTCGAGTCGAGAAGAAAGATAGAGAGTGGTGGCCAGTGGTCATTGTTGGTGGTGGACGGTGGTCATCGGTGAGAGAGAGAAACATATTCAAGTGAGAGAGAGGTAGCGAGGTCGAGTAAGAGAGAGAGAGAGAGAGAGAGAGAGAGAGAGAGTTTGGTGGTTATCGTTAGTCGTCTACCATCGTCTTTGGTGGTGGACAGTGGTCGTTGATGTGAGAGAGGTAGGGAGGCGAGGTTGAGAGAGGCGAGCCAAAAGAAAGTTTTGATTTTCCGATTGAATAGCGCACGTGAAACCCACACACAAATTGAGACAACTGGGCTTACACAGAGCACAAACCCCTCACCTTATTCGGGCATGTCGAGCTGACCCTTTTTTGGTGGATGTAGCAGCTTTGATTTCGAAATTTTATATGAAGTTTCATCAAAATTAAAATGACCAAATACATGTGGTCCCAAAGAATGAAGTGAATTTGATTTTGGTCCCTAAAGTATACACTTTGTTACAACTTGGTCCGTAATCTTTTAGTTTTGTTATATTTTTTTAGAGTAAATTGCACTCTCACTCCCTATAGTATGCATTTCTCACTTTGATCCTTAAAGAAAAGATTATTCCACTTTAATCTTTGGTTTGTAAACTATTTGTCGTTGTGGACAACATACCAAGCAACCTCATGAATATCTGATTTTCGCAATATAGCAGCCTCATCACTCCTCCCAAGCAATGTACTTCACAAAAGGGAGCTCAAGACTAAACACAACACATAATTCATCTTTTACTCTCATGTCATATTAAATTGTTAGTAATTATTCTATCTGTAATGTTATTTTAAGAATTATATTTTACGAAAAGGTTTGTCTCCTCTCTAGTTGGGTTTATCAATTGATGGGACCATAATAATTTAAATCGTTTATTAGATAGAGCTACCATGAGCGGAGACGCTAACTGAGTCACTTCTAACCCCAAAATTGATCCGAATATAGATGAAATGAAGGAATGAGATGCACCATTATCAATCAACACATTGGCAATAGAATTGAACAACAAGAATTTACCTTTCATAGTAGAGGGTGCTGGCAATTGATCTGGTGTGGTAACAAGATACACACGCCCTGTGGGTCTCTGCTCTACCTGCTCACCCTTTGAAGCATAGGTCTGATACATTGATTGAGCCAAAAATGCTCCCTGATTGGCCATCGAGGCCTGTACTTAAAGGGTAGGCTAATGGTTCTGTGGGTCTCTGCTCTACCTGCTCACCTTTTGGAGCATAGGTCTGATACACTGATTGAGCCAAAAATGCTCCCTGATTGGCCATCGAGGCCTGTACTTAAAGGGTAGGCTAATGGTTCTGTGTCTGTCTTGAACCAGACGTACTAGATGTGCCATTTTTCTGAGTGGAAGACCTCCTCAAGTGCCCCGACTGCCCACACTGATAATAGGTAGATAAATGCCTTCTTTCCAGATTCTAGCTCTGAAAACGAGCCGAAGACGGTGCAGACTGTTGCCCTTCTCCTTTTTGCTGCAAACTGAAGACTTGTGGCCCAGCTGACCACTCTTGAAACAAGTGATCCCACCCTGACTACCACTCCCTGAACCAGAACTCAGCATAGGAAAAGTGGATTTGTGTTGTTTGGGATTGCAGTGGGGTGGAACCCCTCTGCCTTTTGTTATCCCCAGTCTCCCTCTAAACCTCCCAACTCTTCTGTCTAGAGGCCCTCATTTGCCCATCCTCCACCAGGATCACAATCTCTAGGTGAGCAGTCGACTCCACAAGGCGACCATAATCCCTAATCATAGACCCGACCACCTTGAAAAGGAGCCCGGTCCTCAATTTCTTCTCAAACTTGACGCAATGGCATTCCTTTGTCGCCACAAGTTCTGGTACAAATCTAGAAAGGCTAGTAAAAGCAGTCAAACTCAGTTACAGGTGTGCTCAGCTGCTTGAGCTTCAGGAACTGATCTCTTAACTTCTCCCTAGTAGTGAGAGGCAAAAACTTGTCCAGGAAGGTGTTGACAAATGCCTTCCAAGTCACCCCAATGTGCCATCTTGCATACTTCCACCATTGACTCACATCTCCCTTTAGTTGGAAAGATACCAAGGTTACCCTCAACCTGTCGTCCTTGATGTCAAGAATCTCGAACGTCTTCATCGTCTACTCAAGCCACTCATCTGCCTTCAGTGGCTCTTTCGAATCCCCCAAAAACTCATCCGGATTCGACCGGAAGAATTTCCTCTTTAGAAAAGACGGCCATGTCTCAACAACATGGGCCTGGACTTGACTCTCAGTCCTAAGAACGTCTATAGATTCTCGTAAAGCTCCAGTCATTTCGTGGGTCAAAGCGCCCATGGCTTGATGACCTGCTAGCTCGGCCACGTTGGCTTGACCAACTCCCTTCTCTTGCACCGAAATATCATCTGGTATCACCTCCTACCGTTTAGGCTTGCCACACCTACCACTACCATTACCACATCCACGTCCTAACATTCTAATAAAGGTAACACAATAGATTAGCACATTTACAAATGTGCCGAAAGGTGGACAACAATTAATTCATTCCACATAAGCACCTAATCACATAAACACAAAAAAACTTCATTTCTAGATAGTGACCGTCCCGTGACATTGCTAAAGTTCCAGTTAGAAATAGCAGTGATAAAGTGCTTTTCTAACAGGACTTCTAGGAACTTGTAGATCTAACCAATATCTTAGAAATTAAATCACATACTCATTCAGTCACATAAGCATGTTATCACATAGCACACCAAGTATGTTCCTAACATCATCTAGTGAGATAACTTATTGTGGTAAAAACCACATCCCACGATCTCAAGGTATTAAAACCTGGTAGTTCTGATACCAAGTTGTAACGCCCCCAGAATTTATAACAATAACCCATCTCATAATCTTCTTTACAATTGATCAATAACATCATATCCTATATTCCATTTATAATCATTGATCATACAAAAGATGACATGTGTGCATATACATTCATAAATCCTAGATCTTGAATATATACCATATAATGTGTACAAACATTTAAATAAAAGAAAACCCAAGCAGTTATATGCCATAATGGCTACATCTTTCCAAGTCAATACTTAGTTACATTAAAATGAGTTCAACTTAATACAATTAAAGCCCAAGGGTTGTACAAAAATAATTACATCAAATAAACAAAAGGAAGCTTTTGGCTCCAAGTCCTCATAAGCTATATCCTTGGTGGAGGCATATCGTCAGAGCACCTGAAAGTTGTTTTGCACATAGGGTGAGCCAAAGCCTAGTAAAGATATTTTAACACAATATATGAATCTTAACGAAGTCATGAGGTGAATGCATGTGCATGTCATTTGTCAAACATTTCACATTTCGATCTAAAAAACAATGCAATGCCAGATTATATATCAATTCATGAAAATAATCCTTTTATAACAGAAAATAGGGCAGTGGATACAAAACACTGGAAATCTCTAGGTTCATGTCAGCCAATAGGCTATACAAGCACTACCAAAGCCATATTACCGGTAATAACTAAAAGGATCGGCACCTAACCGCACGAGTTTCTGGATTTTCACCAAGGACGCACAGGCTAACATAATAACCATAACCACACTCCCTAATCAGATTTACCAAGGTATTCACCATTTTTTTTCTCAAAATGAAACATTTTCAATGTTTAAGTATGAAACAATACTCAATGTAAGATATATGAGCGATTAGTTTCAATTCATCTAATCCTTATGCAATTTCTACAACAATCAAAGCTATCCTCCACCAATAGCCCAAAACAGATATTTCTATTCAATAGATAATTTCCAATAAAAGATATATCCAACTCCACCATCATTATCAATATATACATTTGTTCCATTCTTGCCAAACCCAACATCATTTTCCATTTTCTTCCACAAACCAAATATCCATAATTTTAGAATAAAACCCCTTTTACTTTCAAAATCAATTTTAAGTAAAGAAATCCACTATTTTAACATATCTCAACCATAATCACATCCCCACAACCTTTCTCAAGAACATATTTGAAAACCCCTCTTTTACAACTCAAAATCAAACCATAGGTTTAATAATTAAAAAAAATCCCCAAATCACTAGATTCTTTCAATGGACAAATAACTACGGTAAAATTATACCATAGGTGGAGAGGACAAGGGTTGAAGTTAGGTGGAGCCGAAAATGATATCTCCTCTGATTAAGATGAAACTCTTTACGTGCTCTACCTTTTTCTCCAAAGGACTAGGGTGAAGAAATCAATAGATTGAGAGTATTTGAGGCTTGAATGTAAGAACTAGAAAGCGAGAGTGTGTGTGAAGAACTAGGGTTTTGGAATGTTTAGAGAGAGAGAGAGAGAGAGAGAGAAATGAAAAAGTGACTCAAAAAACCCTTTTCTTTAATTGATATACGCGCAGACCACTCGAGTGACCAAACACCGCTTGAGTGTCAGACACAAAAGTGACACCGTTTGAGCGATGAAAAACACCGCTCGAATGTAGAATGACCCCCTTCCAAAAGTTGAAACCTGCAAAAGACCGCTCGAGCACAAGAAAGACCGCTCGAGTACAAGAAAGACTGCTCGAGCGAAGATACTCCACTTCTAGAAGTTTTGCAAACTATAAAAGACTGCTGGAGTGTAAGAAAGACTGCTCGAGCGAACAAGCAAAAATCTGGACAATAACTTCTTTGAAAAACTAACTCCTTACCTATTCCAAACGCAACAATAACTCTTAAACAATCAAACTCAACTAGCAACAAGGTGAAAATGATATGAACAATAGTTAAGGACATGGATTCCCGGATTCAAAAGCAAGAATAAAGACAATCAAACTCAGAGTCTGATTTGATGGCGGTACTGACGGAGACAGTGCCCCTAAGTCCCTCCGAGGAAGAGGACAAAGAGGGCCTCTCGAGCTTGAGATGACTGGTGCCGATTTTTGTACTTTTTTCTTAGTTTCTTTTATTTTGGTAGTTCAGCGCAAGTATAGCTTCAGATAGGCTTTTTATTTTTGCTTTTGAAAACTTGTACCCTCTTTTGTAAAAACTATGATCAGGGCAAAACTTTGCAATTTTATGAAAAGAGTTATTGTTTTTGCATCATGAGCACCATATTTGCAGAATGAAAATAGAGTTGAATTTAAAACCAAAAATAAAAACTTGTATTGGCACGATGTTTTTAATCGGGTAATGAGTTGACCAATGACCAAAATACAAAATACAACTCGATAAACAAAACAAAAACAACTCAAACAAAGATATGCACACTTGTTAAAACCAAAAGACTCAAAACAAGACCTCAAAACACAAAGACCCAGATAAAACCAGACTGCCAAAACTGCCAGGCCCACAAGTGGATGGCAGGCCACACAAGTGGGCGGTAGGCCATAAAAAGTGGGCGACCGGCCACTAAAAGTGGATGGCTAGCCACTTGTGATGGATCTACCAGACAGTTGACAACTGGCCTCCATTTACAGCCCTATCTTCTATAAAAGGTCTTTCTTTGTACTTTCTTCACCAGAACCTCATTTTTGCTGTTGTTTCTTCCACAAATGGAGATATTCCTTGCCGAGAAGCTCGCAGATTAGATAGCCACTTTAGATGGCACGGAAAAGATAAATTTTTGAGGTTTCGGCATAAATATGCTTTTTTTGTTAAGCCATACACTACTTTGTTTTCCGTTCCTCCATGTCGCGGCCTGATGCTGGGACCTAATTACGCATGTATTTCGCTTTGGAACACAGGAAATGTGCCCGACTCTTGAAGAATTTCGAGCATTGATGGAAACTCGGCGTTATGAAGAAATCATGCCTCAGGCCCGTTTTGGTCATGCCCAGCCTTTGGGACGAATGTATGGGCTCACTTTGCACAAAGCTCGATTATTGGCCCATGACGGAGAGCTAGATATACCCAGTTGATTCATCGGTTTTCTGACATCAGTGACGGAGGCGACCCTCTCTGGCGAGGTTTTTGGTAACATGTCCTCTGTTTATATATGCTCAGGCATTTCTTTCTTGCCCCTAGTTACGGCGGAACCAGCATTCGGTTGATCGAAGTGGCCCAATGTCTGAAAGAAGGTAAGAGTTGTATCGGTTTGATGCTGGTCAAGACCTTGATGGGCTTATGCTTTTCATCGATGAGAAACCACCAGATTTGTGGGGAGTCCACTACTTTTTCAGGTATCGTTTCCCACCCTTTCTAATATATGCCTCACACATCACTCGGCACTTATGCTCTATTTTCTCTCAAAGCCCTTTCTTTACTTTTCTCTTTATACACATCTCTCTATTCTTTAATCTCTCTTATTTTTCATCCCTTCCCAGGTATGGCTCATGGATAAGCTGAAAGTGGTGGACCTTTGCCCTGAGTATTCAGCCTGAGCTTATTTCTTCCGCCAACAACTAGTGGATTTTCCCAATGAGGGATGGTGGTGCAATTGGATGTGCAGTAGGTCCGTAGCTGACATAGCTTGGCGTTGCCCCTGACTTAATTTGACTGAGATAAGTTATAGCATGACTCGGCAGCCAGGCATACAGTTGATTGGCCTCACGCACTGTGTGTTCTACTTTCCTTTTCGGCTCAGATGCTAGTTCGGGCATGATCAGACCTGCCCTGAGGAGGGGGTAGAATACCCAGCTTCATTCCCAATTCGCGCTTCACACCTAGCTCGGTACCTTGCTGCCTGGAGAACGAGAGAGCTTCTAGCCCCTGTCCCTAGTTTCAGTTATGCCCTTTCTGGTGAGTGCTTGGCTTGGCTTGGCTTGAGGATGTGGCACAAGCCGGGCCCACTTTGGCTACAGAGCCTCCGCAAGCACGAGCAGAAGACGTAGCAGCACCTGACTCACCTATGCCCCTAGTTTATTACCTTGACCTTTCTTTTCAAGTTTTATGATGTAAAAGCAACTTGGATTTGTATCAGAGAGTTGGAAAATGTACTTGTGTTGAAATCAATGGAATTAAGGTTGTGAGCTCTAAAAATTTTCCTTTTGATTTCAAAATGGTCTAAGTTGTAAATGTAAAATTTTGAGAAAAATTAACTTTTATTAAAACTTTCCAAAACTATTTTCAAAAATGATCACTACCTGACACGCACAGAGTCAAACCCTCAAGATGTACATCCTCGAATCAAAAGATCATAAATGCCCCTGATTGCATACCACTATTGCTCTGCATTGTAACCGGCTATTCTTCCCAAAATGAAGATCACAACCAAACTAACAGATGATGAAAAAATATGACCTGATCAGAAAAATGGACAGGACAGTTGAGTTAGAGATGGTTACAGCTGAACTTTAGGATGAAGTTGCCTATGTATCCCAAAGATGGGAATCAGGCCTTACGTAGTTTGGCTCAGGTTCACACGAGTATTAACTCTCTCCTTTTGCGCTCTAACTTTTGCCAAAGTCACCCTTTAGGGTTTTCAACCTTGCGAGCTCAGTTTTTCTTTATTTCTAATTTTTTATGCTCTAACTTTTGCCTAGGTCACCCTTTTGGGTTTTCGGCCTAGCAAGCCTCTTAAGGGTAGTATTTCTTTAACTTGTCCATATTGATCGGCTATGAAAATTCCAAGCCATCTAAGTCGATGAGAATAACCTCCTCTCTTTACCAGATAGCTTTGATAATGTAAGAACCAGTCCAATTGGGTCTGAACTTGCCCCTAGGGTCATGGATAGGGGCTTAGTTGTCTTTCAGCACCATGTCTCCCTCCTTGAGATCCCTGGACTTAACTTTCTTGTTAAAAGCCCTGGCAATTCTGCACTGATAGCCCTGAACATAATACAATGCCTTTAGTCTCCTCTCATCAAATAACATTAATTCCTCAAATTTGCTCTGTTGCCAGTTTGCCTCTGCTATCTGACACTCGGCCATAACTCGTAGCGACGACACTTCAATTTTAATTAGCAAAAAGGCTTCTATCCCATAGACAAGAGAATAAGGGGTTGCCCCTGTAGATGTCCGAATTGAGTTTCTGTAGCCCCAAAGTGCGAATGACAGTTTATCCGGCCAGTCCTTGTAGGTCTCAACCATCTTCCGCAGGTTGTTTTTGACGTTCTTATTGGAGGCTTCAACAGCTCCATCAGTTTGTGGTTTGTATGTCGATGACTTGTGAAAAGCCACATTGTATTTCTCAAGCAGATCTACCACCTCTTTCTTGAGTGTGAGCTGTTATCTTAGATGATTTCATTCGGAACTCCGTATTGGCCGATGATGTTGTTTCTGATGAATTTGGCCACATGCGATGCCTTCAACGTGGCATAGAACTGAGCTTCTACCCACTTTGTAAAATAATCAATCGCCACCAGGATATACTCATGTCCATTCGACTCTTTTGGCGAGACCGCCCCGATAATATCGATTTCCAAGATCGAGAAAGGCCATGGCGAAGTCATGTTGTAAAGCTTTGATGGTGGAATATTCATGCGATTGGCATGAATTTGACATTGGTGGCATCGCCGCACAAAACCAATACAATCCTCCTCCATGGTGGACCAATAATAGCCTTGTCTAAGGATCTTCTGGGCTAGCATCACACCATTTATATACACCCCACATTTTCCGCTGTGGATAGCCTCCATAAGGCACTTCGATTCCTTTTCCTCTACACACAGTTTATGCATTCCCAGATGACCTCTTTTATATGGCTTACCCTCGTAAATGATAAATTGGATGGTCATACGCTGTATTCCCCATTTTTCCTTGGCATTTGGCCCTGGTGGATACATCTCCTTTTCCAGAAAGTTCCAAATATAGTAATACCAGGGGTTTTTGTCTTGCACTTCATCTATTGCGGCAATAGTTTCATAAGCCGGCATGTATTTCTGTTCGATGATTATCGGACACATCCGGACCCCAAGTGAGATGTCTACCATAGAAGATAGAGTTGCTAAAGCATTCGTGAACCTGTTGTCCTCTCTTAATAGATGTGTATACGTTAGTTTTTCAAACCTTGGAATCAGAACATCCAGGGTCTAATGGTAAACCTTCATTTTCTCTTCTTTGACTTTCCAGTCTCCGTTTACTTGAGAAACAACCAAGTTAAATCCCCGATGACATCCAACCTTATTGCCCCTAGCTCTAGAGCAGCTTCTGGACTAGCAATACACGCTTCATATTCTGCTTCATTGTTGGATACCTTGAACTGGAGTTTGAAGGCCAAAGGTATATGGGAGTCGTCGGGTGCTATCAGTAACACATCTATCCCATAACCATACTGATTGGACACTCCGTCAAAGTACATAATCTAAATTTCCTTTTCAACATGTAGAATGTCTTCATCTAGGAACAAGTATTCCGCTGCCTCATCTCCTTCTATCGGGTGGTCTACTAGGAACTCCGCTATAGCTCTTCCTTTAACCAACTTGGGGGTGACATATTTGAGATCAAATTTGAAGAGAAGAAGAAACCAATGAGTTAGCCTACCCGTAAGTGCTGGTTTCTCAAAGAGATATTTGATGGGATCTAATCTCGAAACCAGGATTACAGAGTGAGTTAACAAGTAGTGCCTCAACTTCCTGGTAGACCATACCAAGGATAGGCAAGCTTTCTCTAAAGGAGTGTACCGGGTCTTGTAGTCTAGCATTTTCTTGCTCAAATAGTAGATGGCCTTCTCCACCCTATCTTCAGATTCCTGAGCGAGCATGCATCCCATGGTCATATCTGTCACTGACAAGTACAAAATCAAAGGCTTCCCCAGTCATAACCCAAACCTGTCCCTGGAAGTTTGGACATGACCGGCCTAACCTTAGGCCTCAATTTAGAAACCTCTTAAAGTTTACTCAGTATTGGGGCTTGCACGGAAGCAACCAATAGAAGGATAAAACATTCATTGAGCTGTGTTTAAATGTCGTTACTATACATATGAAACATCTTACGCACCATTCACATTACTGATAATAAAAGAAAGAACCAACCCGACATGTTTAGTGTTGTCAACATTTACATACATATCTATTCTTCCCAGTTATAACAAGACATGCCATTAAAGGGCTTTCCAAAATAAAGCAGAGAGTCACTTCAGGTGACTTAGCAAAACGGGTTCAGCTACAGACTTCTGGACTGACCTAAGGTTGACCCACAAGCTGGTTACCTACAAAACATTCAGAAAAGTAGAGTGAGCAAGGCTTAGTGAATGATAGTAGTACAAATAAATTAAAAGTACAGACATGAGCTAATAGTGCATATTCACAAATCATAGTCTCACTCGGTTTCCTTTTTCTGAATGGCCTTGGGCCCACATAAGACAGAACGGCCTTAGGCCTGACAGAATGCAGAACGGCCTTAGGCCCAACAGAATGCAGAATGGCCTTAGGCCCATCATATTAACAAAACAGCCTTGGGCCCATCGTATTAGCAAACAGAACGACTTCAGGTCCATATCTCACATGTCAAAGTTCACACATATATCTGACATATTGCATATAGCATAAGGTACTCACAAAAGTGAATAAGATCTTTAATAACATATATAAACACAAAACGTGTATAGAGCGTAATAATAATATGCTACTATCACTCACTGTGATGCGGGTGAACGCTGGCCCCCTCCTACAGATGCCCTACACATAGCATATAAATTGTAAGCACATCACATTTTCTTAGTTTCCTTTCATTTCTCATTATTCGATTCGCTATGTTTCATGTAATTAAATGCATTATAGGAACATCAAATAGATATAGTAACACGTTCAGAGGGTTGAGAAGGACGTAAGAAAATTACAGAATTTCCTAACTTGGGCCGCACGTGTGGAAGTCCTTGCCGCACGTGCAAGCCGCACGTGCCTTTTTAACAGAATAGCTCTATCCTTCTCCCCTATTTTCTGCACGTGCGGTCGTTTGCTCTGTTTCCTGTCCGAAACTCCAACAATTCTAAGGCACAAGGGAACAATCACATAGCTAGAATCAAGACAAATTCACCCTAAGAATAGAACATATAAACATGTGAACATGTGATTTTAACCAATTAAGATCAAGACTTGGTTGCTAGGGTTTTTATACATCCAATTGTCCATAATTTCTTCATTCTCACCATGTGCATATATATATATATATAGATATACATGCATATGTATCATATAAGCTCATGCATATAGAAGAATGAGATTTAACATATCATAGAGGTCAAGTTTTCTATCATACACACTCAAGAGACACATGATCATTTGTGCAATTGATCACTCTCAATCAAACCCTAGTTTTTATGGAGGATACTTCATTTCAAGCTTAATTCAAACCAATTGAAGAGAAATTGATAATTGTAAGTAACCTACACTTACTTTAAGTTGTAATCTTCAATTATCCTTGACAAGATCTTCAATTTCTAAGTTCTTCTCCTTGCTCTCTTTCTTTCTCTTCTTTCTCTCTCTCTTAGGAGCCCTCCAGGATTCCCACTCAATATGTATATAGAGATAAGTTAAACAAAAGGGACTTATATAACATACATTTTAGGTCTTTGGCTTCTAAGCTCGCCAAACGAGCCTTAGCGAATCAGACAAAATAAATTTTCAATTAAACCTTCCAAGTAGCTTTAAAAATTCCCACTAATATGTCCACATACTCAATTCCAATTTATCATGCCTCTATGGTTTTAAATTTCCAAGTTTATATTTTAATTTTAAAAGATGTATTCCAACAACCAACAGATAGAAAACATAATCAAACAATTCACACATATAAATGTAAATCTACATGGAATTTCACATTAAACATGTAATTTCTCATAGAACTGGGGATGTAAAACATATAAGAGGGTCGAGTCATTACATCCCCAGCTCTGGCAGTGACAACACATGTGGATTCTGGAGGTACTGCTTAACTTGTTCAAAGGCAAACTGATATCAATCATCCCATCAGAATTTCTTCCCTTTCTTTAGAAGACCAAATAGTGGATCACAAGTCAAGGTTAATTTGGAAATAAACCGTCTTATGAATTACACATTACCCAGAAAGCCACGCACCTCCTTTTCGGTCCTTGGTGGTGGCATTTCTAAGATGGCCTTGATTTTGGAAGGATCTTCTTCAATTCCCCTCTGTGTGATCAGAAAGTCCAGCATTTTCCCTGCCGTTATGCCGAAGGTGCATTTTCGCGGGTTCAACCTCAATCTATATTCCTTGATCCGTTGAAAGAGTTTCTCCAATGCGGTGTAGTGGCCCTCTCATTCTTTGGACTTGACAATCATGTCGTCCACGTATACCTTAACCTCTTTGTGAATCATGTCATGCAGAATGGTGGTCACAGCCCTCGGATAGGTAACTCCAGCATTTTTCAACCTAAACAGCACAACCCGGTAGCAGTAGGTACCCCACGGTGTAGTGAATACGGTCTTTCCTCTATCCTCAGGTGCCATCAGAATCTGATTGTACCCGGAAAACACATCCATAAATGATAGCAATGCATGGCCCGCAGTGAAGTCCACTAATTCATCAATGTGCGACAAAGGAAAGTCGTCCTTCGGACTGGCTTTGTTCAAGTCCTGAAAGTTGACGCAAACTCGAATTCTACCATCCTTCTTCGGTACTGGGACAATGTTGGCCAACCAGGTCGGATATTCGGATACTAACAAGAATCCTGCATCAATCTACTTGGTGACCTTTTCCTTGATTTTCAGCGCCCAATCTGGACGAATTCTAGGCAGTTGCTGCTTGACTGGTTGGGCCTTAGGGTCAAGAGGGATCCGGTACTGTACAATCTTAGGATCGATTTCAGGCATGTCTTTATAGGACCACATGAAAACATCTTTGAAATCTTTTAATAAAGTGATTAAATGCTGGCGCTCCTTCAAAGACAACGTGGACCCGATCTGGAACAAGCACGGATCCTTCTCAGTACCCACATTAATGACAATGATTTCATTAGCACAAGGTTTAGCAAACCTCTCCTCCTCTAGAGTAATCGAGTTTTTCAAAGCCAGAGGAATTTATTCCCTTCGTTTTTATTGAAATTTTGAAAATCTGGTCAATACAATAAACCAACGGCATAAAAAAGTACACAGAATCTACAAAGTTCTCATTCAAAAGGTCCAAATCCTCAGTTACAAACTCAAAAGAAAAGCTGAATGAAGACCTAGATAGGACTTTGGTATCCCGGTTACCACCCCAGAAATACTAGACTCAGACTCAGGCTCAAAAGAACTTGAATCTGATCTCGACTCCACAGATTCAGTGGAATCAGATTCTGGCTCATCACCTGATTCAGAACTGGAAAGATAGCCTTCCTCCAGCTGCCAAGTAAGATGTAGTACCCCTGATGCATCCAAAATGCCGCCAGTTGGGTTCAAACCGGGTTCTTCCCCTATCATGGAGACAGTAAAGTTATCCCCTAAGTTCTTTAGGTTTGCCGAAGGATCTGTCAAGAGACTAGCTAGTGCTACCCCTACTCTAAGTTCGCTGTCATCTGAGTATTTTTCTGTGCTTTGTTCAGCTTTGATGCTTGGTTCAGCCCTTTCCTCATTATCATTGTCCTGCACCTGATGGTCAAAGAAGATCTCGAACTTGGGGACACGTTGCTTTAAGGAATTTACCCAAGGCTTGGGAAATCCTTTCATTTCCGAACAAAACGGCCATTCAATGTCCCCTGGATTGGCTTGTGAATGAGTTCATAATGTTTTCCGGCTTGCTTGGCCTTCGTTGCCTTTCATTTCTTCCCTCTTTCTCATCTAGTCCTTTTTGGTGGACACACAACCCAGTCCAAAAGCAAGCGGGTTATGTGGCATCTCCGTCAGTGCTGCAACACCTTTTCGACCACTCTTTCCGAGCCCCATTCCTGGAACTTGTCGCAGTTTGTTCATAAAGTAGATGGACTGGGCGCTGACGTACATGCCTTCGTCTGCGGCTAGAATTGTCTCCACTACCTGGGCTTCAGCCAGAGTGAATCTCGAGAGGAATACATCCTCCTCCCCATGTTTGATGCCTAGCACTGGCTTGGTCACCTCTAGAGGTAGATGGATGGATGAGTTCCCAAAAACAATTGCCACTCCTCTCCCATGAGGATACTTCAATATCTGATGGAGAGTGAAAGATATAGCTTTCACATGGTGTAACCGGCGCCTCCCTAATAGAAAATTAAAGGTAGCCGGCACATCCAAGACGTGAAACTTGATCTCTTGCTCAGCTGTGCCCATGACTTCTTTGCTGGTATTATCATATGCCCGTATCACCTGGGTTGTGGGAACAAAGTTCGTTGGTTTTAGACCAATTGCATAGGCAGTACGAGACAGACAGACATCAATGGCCAAACCGGTATCTACCAACACCACCGGCACCCATTTCTCTCTGCATTCCATAGATATGTACAATGGTTTATTGTGAGCCAAGCCCTCCGACAGTAGCTCTTTGTCAGATAAAGTAAGCGTTGGCTTGGCACCACCTGGAAAGACCAAACCCATAAGTTGCTCGGGTGTGGTGTCAATGGAAAATTTAGCCCTGTCCATTGCCGACAACACTGCCTGTCGGTGTACTCGTGAGGCCATGAGAAGACCCTAGATGGACATGTCAGCTTGGATTTTCTTGAGCTGTTTCAATACTGCCTCTTCTTCTAGTTGCTTCTCCTTCTGTTTCTCAACCTCTTTGTCTTTTCTAAACGCCCCTGCTTGATCTAGGTGCGGCGGCTTAAAATACCGTCCACTACGGGTGAGATGATCTATTTCCTCGGCATACTACATATTGTTCGGAATGCACTCGCCCCAGTCTTCGTCAGTATGGGCCAGATACAGATCATTATCGTCCCACCATTCACCTTTAGCGGCCAACAAACAGTTGTTTGGCTCTGCTTGTATCACCTTTACATCATAGGTGTCCCCCACAGGGTGCCGTGAAATTACGATTTCGCAGCTATCTTCAATTCTTTCTCATTCAAACTACCTCAGTGCAACTTCCTGTTTGGTATCTACGGTGTTCACAATGCCCACTTCCTAGGCTGTGTTTTCCACACTAGTGCTCTCTGGCAACTTTCCTTTCTTATCAGCCCTTTCGGCTACTACAGTTATCTCTGCTTCTTTTCCCTCTGGTTTCATTCCAGTTTCTTCTTCCTTGTCTGGTTCATCACTCAGCCATCCAGTATTGTCAGTTGATCTGTTCAGGTTAAACCACCTGATCTGTACATCTCCCTAATCCTTTTCATCAAAGAACTGCAGATTGTCCAAATCCTCTTCAAGATCTGCCAAATCATCCAACCCCTGGCTCGGGCCATCTTCCCTGACCACATTGATGTCTACTAAGGTTGGCAGCACCAATTCAGGCTTGATTTGACTAGTTGACACAATATAACAACTTGGGTCATATACCTTATCGGATAAGTCCTAAGGACACTTTAGCAATGGACTAGTACCTTCCTCCAAGGTCGACTCCTCTTCCTTTGTAAGTCTCATCACCATAGACTTGGGTTGAGGTTTGGACGTGTCCATCATGCACAGATCTACACCTTCTGGAATGAACAACGTCGGTTTTTGTATGTAGGAGGGAGTAATATATATGTTGGGGTTGTAAGAGGTGGCCAGTGTATGGATAAGATTAAGGTTTTGAGGTTAGGGGACTTGATAATGGGCTGGGAGTGGATTGGTGGTCACGTTCGGTTTCTAAGGTGGAGTGATCACCTTGTTGTCAATGAGATCTTGAATCTCACGACGTAATCGAAAGCACTGGTCGATGTCATGACCATGCTATTGGTGAAATGCACAGTATTTTGCGGGGTTGTGTTTGGTGGGCGAGGATCAGGAAGTGGACAAGGTTCTAAGGGTTTGAGGTGCCCTTTTTTGACTAGCACCTTTATGGCTTGAGACAGAGTCATGTATAGTTGGTTAAAAGTCCTATGGGGTTAGGTGGGGTTGGACAGTGTTTGTGAGCTTGTGTTGGCAAAAGGGTCAGCAGTCTTGGTTGTGGTGACAACACTTATATCTGACAGCCTCGTAGCTGTGCTACTACTAGCAGCATTGGAACTGCGAACAAATGGCCTTTTTGCTTTCTCCTTCTCATCTATAATAAGCCCTTGCTTCATGGCATCTTCGATTTGCACTCCCATTTCATGAAGTTCTGTAAATGTAAATAATGGGAGCATAATCATTTTCTGCAGCAGCTTGCCATGCAGATTCTAGATGACTATTCTGATTTGATCCTTCTCGGAAGGCCTCGTCGTCATCATCGAGGCTTTGGCCCTCCACCTTGTCACAAACTCAAAGAAACCCACCTTCGACTCTTGGCGTGTTGCCTTGAGATCATGAGTTGTAACCTCAATCTGTGTATTGTAAGAATACTAAGTAATGAAGGCCTCGGCCATCTCTTCCTAATTCTGTTTGGCGGAATCTTCAAACTTAGCATACCAAATGGCCGCTATACCTGACATGGTCCTACCAAAGAGAGACAGCTTCTGTAGTTTAGTTTAGCCCATCGGCCGCAAGATACCCGAAAATAGTCGTAAGTGAACCATCAGATCTTTAGAACCGTCAAAACGGTCAATGTGTGGGATTTTAAACCGATCCGGTAATGTAACTGTAGAATCAGTGTACCCATCCTCTATGTTTGGGATGGAGTTGACCCCTTGCATTCTCTTGAACAACTTTTCCAGTTTATTGACCTTGAGCACAGTTGGATCAACCTTGAACTTGAACAAAGCCTCGGTCTGATAAACTGGGGCTTTGGAGGTTTATGCTGCGATTGGCTCTGCTAGATTGGCCGGGTTTTCTTGAACATTGGTGTGGACTCGCCTTTTTCGTGCCCCCCTTTTGGGAAGGTTTGAAATGAAAAGGCCTCACAGTTCGGACTCCTGTGGTTTTGAATCTAATTTCACAAGTGCAATGTGAAACTGATAATCACCAAAGAGTCTAAACCTGGCAAACCTTTTGGAAAATCGATTTTAAATCAAATAATGCCAAAATTGGACTGCTTTGCCAGATACAGAGTTGCGACCTAAATATTTTGTTTTTGGAGAAATTTAGGATGACTCGTGCCAAAGACCACGTGTCCGTCATCACCAAAGTTGCCTCGGCCTGGGAACTTGGTTACGAGGGGGGAAGGTCGTGAATTGAGCACCCCTGCTCCCCCGATCAAAGATCGGTCTCTACTAATCATGATACGATTTTTTATAAACATTATGTGTTCTTATTCCGATTATTAGCTAACATTACCATGTGATGCACACACATACAAGTATAGACTAAATCGCAAGAATTGGAACATTTCAAGTGATGTTTGTTTTGCGAAAATGGTTTGAATTTGCCACCCTCAAGTGGGCTTAAAGATGTGGATTTGCCACCAAACATAGTGGGCTTAAAACATGATTTGCCACTCAACAAAGTGGGCTTAAAACATACAGTTGTTGAATTGTTCCAATTCAAACAACAAGCCTTCATCCACAGGCATTCAAACAGTTTAGCATTTAAGCACATAGCCTCATGGAAAGCATGCTAATCATGGCAACATGGCAATCACACTCATGCAAGTATGCTAAAGCGTAAAAACTTACCGAGTACTTTGAGCCAAAACAAAAACTAGTTAGAAAGATGCATGATCCTAACTATACAAGATGGCTGATGCGACACATGCAATAATGCAATTAATAGGCTCGGCTACTAATATGGCATATGAATCGATTTGAACAATATGCGATTAAGCACGTATTCAAAGAAGTATTGAAATTGCAATGCAGTTTGAATGATGCGCCGAGTCTTGGTACATGCAAGACAAATATATGGATGCAAGCATGCGATATGCTAATTTGAAACATGACCCTAACTAACCATCAAAAGTGATTAAATAAAAGAGAGAAAGACGTGGGGTTGGAAGTCATACACACACGCACGTACACTTATTACAACATCATGCCCTCGCGAAGGAGGGTCCGAATGAATATGCTAACTAGCTACGCTAATTAAGCTAATTATTACAAAACTTGAAACTAATTAACTATTCTAGTTAACTAATATTAAATATTACAAATCAAATCAAATAATTAGTTACACAAACTAATTAATTACAACACTTAATTAGCCACAACTAATTAATTACAACACATGCTTGATCTAACGCTAATTGAACTAACTAGCAAATACCAGGAAATGAGGAATGCATACATGCTAGATCCTTTACCCGAAAAAGCCACTGCTTTGCTACTGCAAGTCTCTGTTTGCACATTTGAACACCAAAGAAACTGTCCACTTCCAGAACATGTCTGCTCCAACTTACCAACACATTGTGCAAATTTCATTGGTCGCCGACAGGGGGCCAGTTGGCTACCAATGGTGGCCGGTCGGCTACCATTGGCGGCTGATCAGCCACTGGTGATGGCTGTCGGCCACTGCTGATTTGAACTTCCTTGTTGCAACAGAGAGCAAAACAGAGCAAAATAATATATTTCTCAAGGGTTGTTTGCACACTTTGCCTCTCATTTTCATGGGAAAATCAAATGAGGGAGAAGCTTTGATTCACAAATCATCAATCAAGCAATTTCATTGCATGATGGCTTGTGAAAGCAATTGTGCAAGTTCAATAAATATGCAACAAGACCAAAATGTCCATCACCCTATCATGCATGATCAAGGGCAACCAATGAAAATGGCACATTTCATCACTTTTGAGTATGAAATGTTCCCTTTTCCTTGTGTTCAAATTAACGTCCGATTTGAACACATGCAATGCAACACAAAGAATGCTTTTCTTGCCTATTTTACTTGTCAAATTTGTTTACCCATTTTAAATTACTAATTCATTCTTTAACCAATTGTCCATTAGTGAGTGTAATGGAAAGAGGGCTCAAACCACAAGTTGCTTTGGGCATGAAAGAGGCATTACACTGTTGGTAATGAACCCCTTAAGGGATTAAACCATTAGGTGTAGCATCTCCATTTCACACTTAGGCAAACAAGCGATTTGAAACCACTTTCAAAGAAAATCAAAAGTGAAGAATTGAGGGGAGTTGCAGAGGTTATAAGTGGTGAAAATGAGGTGGAAAAGACACCAAAACATGCAACCAACTCACACCAATGCTAGTTAAAGCCTTAAAACACTAAGCTAGTGAAGGAATTAACATTACAACCATGCCATGCAAGGCTCAAATGGCCTAACCAGCCAAAAACAGAGTTACAACAATCTAAAAAAGAGCTTAAATTATGCTGGAATTGAGCTACAAATTGCTAAAAAAAATAGGCTAACACATAGAACATGTTAAGCTTGTAAACAAAACACAAGGAGGGGAGGCTAACTCCTCCAATTTTGAACTTCAAAACATGATTTTAGCCACTGAAATAGCTCTGAAAATCAGTGTTTAAAAGCTCTGAAAAAGATGATGCAAGTGTGGGAAACACAAAGGCAAAGGCATCCATAACAAGGTACAAAGAAGGGCTATCAACCCCTCAACCTTTAATGGCCTTGGAACCCAAGCTTCAGCCCAAAAACATAGAGTTTTTATAGCCTAAAATCAGTTGGAAAACATGTTGGAATGAAGATAATAGTAGCTAAAACATGGGGTTACACTACAATTATGCAAAACAAGACTCAAACAAACTAACCAGCCTAAAACAAAGCTAAAACAGGATATTTCAAAGGCTAAGACATGCTGGACTAGAGCTAAGTTAAGCTAGAAAAATATGTTAACATGTGAAGCTAACTAGGCATGCAAACAAGATATAAGAAAGGGAGGCTAACCCCTCCAAATTTGGACTTCAAAATAGGGTTTTCATCACTGAAAAACCACTGAATTTTAGTAGTTAAAAAGCCTAAAAAAGTTGGTTTGAAAGTGATGAATAAAGGCACATAAACTTTACAAACAATGGAGCAAGAAGGGTGAACCACCCTTCAACTGGAAATGGCCTCAAATCACCACTTTTAGGCCACAAAAACAGAGTTTTTTACAGTTCAAAATCAGCCCAAAAATAGTTTGAAAAGATGGCAAAACAAGTGTACAAAACAAGCTTAAAGGACAAGTGTTATACCTCTTAAAGCAAAGGACAATTTTAGGCACAAATGAGGCACTAAATCAAGCGAAGACCACCTTCTAGAGCTCAAAGAGGGTCACAAGTAACCTCAGCCCAAAGATGAGCAACTTTGGTTAAGGGTTGATAGGCAAATTAGAAGTATATCTCTACTAGTATGCATAAAAGTTCAAGAGAGAGAAATCTAGAGAGAGAGAATTATAGAGAGAGAGGATTGTAGAGAGAGAGGCTCCCAAAATTTTTCCAACCTTGAAAACAATAGAGAAGGTCCTCTATATATAGAAAACGAGAGCTCAAGTCGAAAATATCAACAAAACAGACAGCTGGAGCTTTTGGGAGACAGTTGGAGGAAAATATCTGCAAAATCTGACTTTTTGCACCAATGGCCGACAAAACTCACTCTTGGATGAAACATGGTTGTCAAAGTCAATTCATGGCCAACACATGGCCGACAAAGCCCATTCATGGCCAGCAAACTCCACCAATGTCCGGCCAGAAAAATCTGCTCTCCAGGTCCAACATCAAATGGGCATATCTCTTTCCTCCAGACTTCTTTGCAGCTCATTCTTGAGTCTAAATTGAAGCCCCGGAAGTCTTCTTTACAATGGTGATAGCTTCACATCAAAATTACAAGTGTGAAAAAAGATATGCTTATTTTAGTAAAGACTGCTCAGTTTCGGTCTTAACCGGATTCATGCCTAACTTCTCCTCAGCTAGTTTTCTTCCCTCCTCTTCTTTTTTCTTCAACCCCAAACCTCTAAGTAAGATGTTTTAAACATTTTTTTCCAAAAGTTCACCTCTCTTCCATTGATTTCCACTTTGTCGTTGCTCGGTTTACCGAAAAGCGCAACATTTAACGAAATGTGAGCCACGGAACATCGTAGAAACTTTTTCAAAAATATTTTGAAAGAGAGGGTTTTAAGGACTAAAAATCACTTTGATGAAAATAGTTTTGGTCCAAAATGGGGTGTATGGTTGGGATTTGGAGCTCTCCTTGCCAAAGAAATCGAACCGTTGCACAACATAGCCTTCACCATCGAATGATCAAACAGTGGAGCACAAGTTCTAAGGGCGGTCAAAAATGGGGTGTCTACAGTTACCCCTCTTTGATAGAGCTCAGAGTCATAAAATGACGTGAGTGAATGTCAAAGCCCGAAGATGACCCATTTGACAAGGTCGTAAGACTTGGGCAAACAAACAAAATGCAGTTGCAGAAACGAATGGTTGCGCCTGCAGGCTGCCTACGTATCCCTTTGTAAGGAATCAAACCAGCATAGTTCAGGGGCAGGATACAAAATAGTACACAATGTAACAAAACAATGTAAATGATATACAATACAACGGAACAATGCAAATGATATGTAATGTAATTGAATCATCAAACCACAAGTAGTGCAAAACCGTACAAATACCATAAAAGGATGGAGATGCAACATCAAACTATGTTTAACACAAGAAAGGTGCCGGAACCCTCAAACCACAATTCCTGCAGAATAGGCACATGCATGTGCAGAACTATGTGTTTTGCAGAAAGAATACAAGTAATTGGGTGGGATGATATGAGTGAGGAATGATCTGCTGAGGAAAAATAGTGATCCTAAATGCTGAATGCAACAAAACAAAGTACAATGTAGTGAATGCAATGGATGCAGTGAATAAGGGATTCAAGCCAAACTATATTTTACCTAGAAAAGGTATGGACACAAAACAGACCACGTCTAACACAGAAAAGGTGCCGAAACCCTTAGACCACAATTCTCTTAGTGGAATAGGCGCATACACATGCTGAGCTATGTTTCAACGTGAAAAGTATGGGCAAATGCCAAACTAAGCTTAACATGGAAAGGATGCAGGCAATAAAATGGTATGATGCAATAAAATGGTATGATGCATGCAATATATTCTATATGCAATGTGATAGAAGTACTAGTTAATGAAATTCAATGTAGCTGGGAAGTGAAAGTACCTTATAGAGGCAATTGGTGATGACACACCTTATGCTGATGTGGGTCTTCCTCTTCTTCTCGGTTCATCTACAGGTACTACTTTTCTCCTTGGCTATGGTTGCAGCTTTCCCTATTCTCCAAAAGGGTGACAGACTAGGTTGGTTCAATATCTAGAATTGAGGCGCACACAAGCTACTTCAACCTATGGGGCTGCCATACAGATTTCAAGCCGAGGATACACCCCTAGGTATTTAAACCAGACTTTGGTCTCGGAAATCCCAAACCTTTGCGTTCTAGGCATCGGCCATTCGAACTCTAGTTTTCACCATCTCAGTTGATCTCCTAGGAACTCATCGCAAACACAGGCAAGTGGCTATACCAAACCACTAGAAGTCGTTCGGGCACGACAAACACCAAAGGAATTGCGCCTTTAGAGGATTTAAGGTCTCCTAGACCAAGAGTGCCCAAAAGAGTGTGATGCACAAGAGAGTGAAAATCAAGATGCAGGATTTAAGGTCTCCTAGACCGGGAGTGCACAAGAAAGTGTGATGCACAAGAGAGTGCGAGTGATACAAAAATACAAGATGCACAAGACAGTGCGAGTAAGGGTGAACGAATGCACAAAATAGTGCGATGAAATGCACAAGACGGTGCTATGTAATGCACAAGACAGTGCTCTGTACAGTGAAATGCACAAGAGAGTGCGATGCAGATGCACAAGATAGTGCGAGTGTATGTGCACAAAATAGTGCGAGTGAAAGTGCACAAAATAGTGTGATGAAATGCACAAACACAGTGCAAGTAAGATGCACAAAATAGTGCGATAAAATGCACAAACATAGTGCAAGTAAGATGCACAAAATAGTGCGATGAAATGTGAAATGCAGAAGACAGTGCTATGCAATGCACAAAATAGTGCGATGTAAGATGAAATGCACAAGACGGTGCGATGCAATGCGAAATACACAAGACAGTGCTATGCGCTAGACAACACGATCAAAGGGATGCGCAAGATAGCGCGAACAAAGGATGCGCAAGATAGCACAAATACGAAGCGTGTGCAAGATAGCACGAATATGAAGGGTGCGCAAGATAGCGCGAATGTAAAGTGTACAAAATAGTGCGATGAAATGCACAAAAGAGTGCAAGTAAGATGCATAAAATAGTGAGAGGCATGTTCTATGCAAGATGAGAGCATGTAATGAAATACACAAGATAGTGCGATGTACAAGAAAGCGCGAGTGATTTGAAAATGTGCAGTATGCACGCAGTGATTTGTACGATGATGCACAAAATGATTGATTGTGCGATCGATGCATGAAGTGAGATTATTGTGCGATAGATGCATGAAGTGAGATTATTGTGCGGTGGATGCACAAAATGATTGGTTTACAAAGCAATACATTGACGATGTATGTTCCATGCAAGATAAACAACCGATGCATGATGTTCATTGAAAGCATGTTCTACGCATGAATTAAGAGCATATTTTATGCATGAATGAAAGCATATTCCACGTATGAAACAAGAGCATATTCTATGCAACATTGAAAGCATGTTCTATGCATGAATGAAAGCATATTCTATGCATGAACCATAAACGATGCGAGGCACGCATGCAACATAAGTGTATATGAAAGTGTACATTCTACGCAATAGAAGAGAATCGAATATGTGCTTTGGTGCCTCCGATTTACCTCTCGGAGGACTTTACAACATGCTCAACTCAAAAAGAATACACCCTGTTCATATTGGTGAGGGGTAACATTTGCGTGCTGCTTTAATTGCCATTCTGACTTGAAGCGAGCTTGAACTCAGGGTTGAGGTACACTCATATTCTAGAGCAATGGCGAGGCCTGGCAAAGGTGCATCTGGAATGCAGACTTGGAATTTGCTGAAGTTGAAACACACTCAGATGCTCTAATTTTCCTTCTTTTCTTGTGCTTTGTTGTCCGGAACCCATGTAGCTTCAGATAGGTCCTAGTTCTATTATTCCCTCTATTGATCGGGGTTGAACCCTGCAATTTATGAAAGAAAGAGTCCTGTTTTGTAGATCATGTTGAGAATGACATAGCACTCAGAGCACGAAACAATCTATTTTTGAAATTGAAATTGAGAATGAGTTCTTGACTGGGTATTGAGCGTACGATTGACCACAGTCCAAACGACTCAACAAAGGAAAACAAAAGTGAAAACAACACAACTATTGACACTCACAACGACTCAAAACACGAATCGAGACAAACAACAAACACAACACTCGGACATTCTGCTACCCATCGGTGGGAGACCTTTCGATTCACGAGGAGCCTGTTTCTCTGGGTATTGTTCCCACCCTTTCTCATTTGTGCTTCTCACATTACTCTGGCACTTAATCTCTATTTTTCTGAAAAAGCCCTTTCCTCACTTTTTCTTTCAGCGCATATCTCTCTATTCTTTAATAGCTCTTCTTTTTTTTATCCCTCTCTTGGGTGGTTGACGGATAAGCAGGAAGTTATGGGCTTTTGCCCCTAGTATTCTACTAGATTCTCCTTCTTTCACTTACAACTTGTGAGTTTTCCCACGGAGGAGTTGTGGCGGCAGATCTGCAACTGACATCGGTTGACGATGCCTTTGGCTTAACTTGACCAAGATGAGTTACAGCATGTCCCACCGGCCAGGTATACAATTGATTGGCCTAACATATTGCGTTTTCTACGTCCCCATTCTAGGTCAGATGCCAATTTGGGTGTGATCATCCAGATGAAGGAACCGAACATCCCACTCCATTTCCAATTCATGCCTCGCACTTGGCTTGATACCTCGCAGCTTGGAGGATGTGAGAGCTTTTGGCCCTCTGCTGTTAGCTTTAGCTGTGCCCTCGTTGGCGAGTACATTGATAATAGGGAAAAGACAGGAAACCTGACTCAACTGTGCCCTAGTTCATCATTTTGACCATTTTTTGTTTTTGGCTTTCTGCTAAAACAATTTTGACCAACATAAGAGTTAGATTAACATGCTTATTCGATTTTTTTATTTGAAATCATGTAAGTCAGGCTATGAGCACTAAAAATTTTCCTTTTTGGGTCCAAAAAAAGGTCCAGTTTTGCAAAAATGGAATAATTTTTGAGAGAATTAGTCAACCTCATTAAAAATCCTCAAAAATTGTTTTTGTAAATGGCCATTGCTCGACCAACGCAGAATTTACTCTTGAGATGCACAATCTTAGATCTGAACTTAAATTATCTTGCAGCTGAATCTTCTAACGGAATAGGACAACCGATTTTGAATGAAGATGAGCCAATTTGACATAGCTAGGATAGCCGAGTTAAACAAGGATCAGCCAATCAACATGGATGAGACCAATAGGTTGAAAATGGTTGGGGCTGAACTTCAGGATGAAGTTGCCTATGTATTCGAAAAATGGGAATCGGGCCGTACGTAGTTCCGGGTTGAGGTTCTCTCGGGTGTTGACACTCTTCTTTTGTGCTCTAACTTTTGCCAAGGCCGCCCTTTCAGGTTTTCAACCTTGCGAGCTATTTTTCTTTTTCCATTTTTCTTCATTTTTTTTTTCATTTGCTCTGACTTTTGCCTAGATCGCCTTTCCGAGTTTTCGGCCTAGCGAGCCTCTCAAGGATAAAAAAGTTTAACTTGTCCATATTGAATGGCC
Source organism: Camellia granthamiana (assembly GCA_036172215.1). NCBI lineage: Eukaryota > Viridiplantae > Streptophyta > Magnoliopsida > Ericales > Theaceae > Camellia > Camellia granthamiana. The sequence goes on from CM069903.1 coordinate 113,846,462, forward strand.
GTAGGATCACTAGCTAGCTGAATCCATGAGAATGGCTGATGTTGCTGACTAAATAGTCTTGATGATGTAAGAGCCCATCCAATTGGGGTTTGAATTTGCCCCTGGTGTTATGGATAGGAACTCGATTGTCCTTCAGCAAAACTTTTCTTCTCTCAGATTTTGGGATTGGGCTTTCTTGCCAGTCTTCATTGGTTTGAGAGATGACCCAATTTTGAATCTTTGAGCACATCTGACTTTTTTGCCCTGAGTTCAAGGGATGTATAGACACCCCATTTTTGACCGTTCTCAAGACTTGGACGTCATCGTTTGAAAACCCAATGATTGTGCTTGCTCGTGTTCGTTTTGAGTCCCTGAAGGTCTCGGCCAAGCGCCTTGCCTTGGAGCCTCTAATCTTGTCTGTTTTGTTCTTGGTTGTGGACCAAGAGCTTGTTGCTTCAATTCTAGAGGAGAGGGTGGCCTATCGGCCATCCCCATAGCCTGCCGGCCATGACTTGTGCCTATCGGCCACCAGTGGTGGCCGGTCGGCTATGTTGATGGCCGGTCGGCTACATTGATGGCCGGTTGGCCACTGATGATGGCCGACAGCCATTTTTCTCCCTTTTCAGATATTTATTTGCCAGCTGTTGTTCACTGAAGCTCATCTCATACACATGTATGGAGGGATGAATACAAGCCTTTAGCTTGATTTTCTATATATAGGGGGGTCTCTCCCCCATTTTGGGAGGTTGGATAAGTTTAAGCAAATTTCTCCATCTCTCTCTAGAATTCTCTCTCTCTTCTCTTGTTTTATGCCTTATAGTTGATTTTCTCTACACTTTTGCACAAAGGCCCTTAACCAAACATCCTCATCTTGGAGCTAAGGTTCTTTGAGGCTTAGTTTGAGCTCCTAAGGGTGGTTTTAGCTCAGAATTGTGACTGTTTTGTGCTGTGCTTCAAGAGGTATAAGACTTGCCTTGTAGGCTTTATTTTGATTACATGTTTGGCCATCTTTTTATACTATTTTTGGCTTAGTTTTCAACTAACTCTGCTTTTTGAAGCTTAATATGGTAGTTTGAAGTCATTTTGTGCTAAGGGGTTGTCTACCCTTCTTGTTGCTTAATTGTGAAGCTTTTTGCACCATCTTTTAGCATATTAAAATCAAACTTTTTGGACCTTTAAACCACTGAAATTTAGGGTTATTTCAGTGGTGAAAAGCATGTTTTGAAGTCCAAAAATGGAGGGGTTGGCCTCCCCTCCTTGTGTCTCACTTGCATGCCTAGTTAGCATCCTATGGTAGCATGTTTTTGTGGTTTAACTTAGCTTAATTCAAGCATGTTTTAGCTACTTTTTCGGCTGGTTTTAGCTCTGTTTTGGGCTGTCTTGGTCATATGAGCCTTGTTTTGTATAGTTGTAGTGCAAATAGCTTCACTAGCTTGGCATTCTAGCCCTTCAAACTTGATTTGCTTGAGATGATTGCATGTTGAAGTGTCTTTTTACATGTAATTTCAGTGTTTATAGCTCTGTCACATGCTCATTTGCTTCACTCTTTCATTGCTTTTGTAGAGTTGCTCTTAAGTCTTGTTTGCAAGCTAACATGTGAGCATGTTTTTCTAGCCTTTTGTGCCTTAATCTCAGCAAATTTTAGCCACTGTTTTGGCATATTTTAACTCTGTTTTGAGCTATTTTGGTCAGTTGAGGCTTGTATTGCATGGCTCTAGTGTAATGGTCTTCACTAGCTTAATGAGTTAGGCTCTTAAACATGACTTGCATGTGTTGCCTGCATGATTTAGTGTCATTTTGCATGCCATGTCAGCACTGAAATATCTGCAACCTTCCTCTATTATTCACTCTTTACTTTTTTTTGAAAGTGGCTTTGAGCCTCCTGTTGGCTTTAGTGTGGAATTGAGACCCTCATGCCTAATGGTTTAATTCTTTCGGGAGTTCATTACCAATAGCATGAGGCCTTTTTCATGCTCAAGGTACTTGTGGCTTAAGCCCTCTTTCCATTAGAGGACTCTCATCTTTTGGACTTAACCGGTTAAAGAATGGATCGGTAATTAAAATGAGTAAATAAAACATGACAAGTAAAACTTAAGCAAGTTAAGCATGTTGTGTTGCATTGCATGTTTTTGGATCGGACGTTAATCCCAACACAAGAAAAATGGAACGTTTCATACTCAGAGTGATGAAACGTATCATTTTTCTTGGTCACCGACACCCTTGATCATGCATGATAGGGTGGTGGTTGTTTTGGTCTTGTTTATGTATTCATTGACCTTGTACAAGCTTGGTTCTCTAGCTATCATGCATTGAGAATGCTTGGTTGGTGGCTTGAGAGCCAAGAGCTACACTTCTTTGAGCTTGAGAGATGATAAGGAGGATAGCAGCACATATATTTCTTGAAAATGCATTGCTTTGCCTCTGTTTGCTCTTTGTTGCAGCAAAAGAAGAAGTCCAGAAAAGGGGGTGGCTGACCGGCCACTTGAGCTAGCCGACCGGCCAGTTGTTGTGGCCGACAGCCACCTTTTGTAGCCGACTGGCCACCAGTGAATTTTGCACAAATGTGTTCCTGTGTTGGAGCAGAGGCAATCTGGAAGTTGGTACAATTTTCGGTGATCAAATGAGTGCAAACAGAGGCATCCGATAGCAAGGCAAGGGCATTTTCGGGTAGAGCAACCGAGCATGCATGCATCCCTCACCCTCGAGGCCATTTAATTGCTTGAGTTAGTTAGCGTAGCTAATTATTCAATTCAAGTGTTGTAATTAATAAGTTCAATTTGGTTTGTAATATTTTAGCTAGCTTAGAATAGTTAGTTAATTTGTCTCAATTGTTGTAATATTTAGTTAGCTAGAATAGTTAATTAGTTTTGTTTTGTAATAATTAACTTAGCTTAGTGTAGCTTAGCTTATTCATTCGGACCCTCCTTCGCAAGGGCACAATGTTGTACTAAGTGTGCGTGCATGTGTGCATGCCTTCCAACCCCACGTCTTTCTCCCTTTTATTTATCCGCTTTTGATGGTTAGATTAGGGACATTTTCAATTAGCATACCTTATGCTTGCATGTTTGCATCATTCATTTGTCTTGCGTGCACCAAGGCTTGGTGCATCATACAAACTGCATCGCAAATTCAATACTTATTTAAATACGTGTTTTAAAGCATGTTATCAAATTGTATCATATGCCATATTAATAGCCGAGCCTATTAATTGCATTATTGCATATGTTGCATTAGGCATCTTGTATAGTTAGGATCATGCATTCTTTCTAACTAAGCTTTTGTTTTGGCTTGGAGTACTCGGTAAACTTTTACGCTTTAGCATATCGCATGAGATGTGGATGTTGCCATGATAGCATGCTTTCCATGAGGCTATTTGCTTAAATGATTAACTGTATGAATGCCTGTGGATGAAGGCTTGATTGTTTGAATTGGAACAATTCGACGAATGTGAGTTTTAAGCCCACTTTGTGAAGTGGCAAATCATGTTTTAAGCCCACCTGAGGCGGCAAATCTACGTTTTAGCCCACTTGAGGGTGGCAAATTCAAACTATTTTCGAGAACAAACATGAGTTGAGTTGTTCCAAATCTTGCGATTTTAGTCTATACTTGTATGTGTGCGTCACATAGTAAAGTTAGCTAATAACGGGAATAAGAATACATGAGGTTTATAAAACAACATATCATGCTGAATAGAGGCCGATCTTTGATCGGGCAAGCGGGGGTGCTCATTTAAGGACCTTCCCCTCTCATACCCAAGTTCCCGAGCCGAGGCAACTTTGGTGATGACAGACATGTGGCATTTGGCACGAGTCAGGGTTTCCTAAATTTTCCAAAAATAAAATATTTAGGTGGCGACTCTATAATCTGGCAAAGCAGTCCAGTTTTGGCGTTATTTGATTCATAATCTGATTTTCAAAAATAATTTGTAGAATTAGACTCTTTGGTGTTTATCAGTTTCACATTGCACTTTGTGAGACTAGATTCAGAACCGTGACAGGAGTCCGAACTGTAGGACCAATTCGAGCTCTTTGAAAGGGGGTGTGAAGAAAGTTAAGCTACAGGATGCTTCTGATCTAACTTTGCAAGCTTCCTTTGATGACATCTGACCTTCTTAATCTGACCTTCTTGCCCCTAGTTCAAGATCCACTTCCAATCTGGCCATACAAGCCTTATATTGTGATTGATCATTTGAACATTCTGAGTCAAGGTTCAAGGTTTGAAAGCAAAGGGGTCGAGTCTCGAGGCCGAGAGTGATCCTATGTTGCACAATCTCAAGATCAATTCCACGCATGTCTTCGCAGGACCACGCAAAACATTTTTTGAAATCTTTTAAGAAAGCGACTAGTCGTTCACGCTTTCTTAAAGATAGTGTAGAACCAATCTGGATCAAACCAGGATCGTTCTCAGTACTCATATTAACAAACATGATCTCATTCATTAAGGGCTTAGCATGCCTTTCTTTCTCTAAGTTGATCACATTTTTGCAAATCCCGAGGAATTCCTTCCTTTTTGTTTTCAACATAGTGTTAGAAAAGTTTTGAAAAAAACTTAGGTCAATGCAATGATTTGAAGGCATAGAAAAGTAGGTGACAATCTCTGCCATTTCATTTAGATCTTCTAGCACAACTGGCTCAATGGTAGAAACAAACGCAAAAGAAAGAGCGTAAAAGACAAACACAAAACAAGAAAGTGATGCCTGAGTTAACACGCTTGAAATCACCAACCTCTAATACAACAAGACATACTCCATACAAAAAGACTGACTCAAAACAACACAACAAGACTGACCCAAAACAACATGACAAGACTGACCCAAAACAACACGACAAGACTGACCCAATACCCAAGTCAAAAAGTAAAGTAAACAGCATTCGCAAATTGCTCAAAACAGTACGTGCCATCCCCATATCTGAAGTAAACTGAGTGCCATCAGCAGGTGGTTCATCCCCCGATCAAATAGTCACATTATCCCCCAAGTTCATTGATCCAGTGCTGATAGGCTTTGCAGAACCTGGTGCGACGATGACCTCGTTGTCAATCAGATCTTGAACTTCATGGTGAAGACGAAAACAACTGTCAGTGTCATGGCCGGTTTGTTAATGAAAGGCGCAGTGCTTGGCAGCATTATGCTTAGTTGGAAGGGGATCCAGGAGAGGCCGAGGCTCAAGGAGTTTGAGATGGCCCTTTTTGATCAACACGCCCATAGCCTTGGATGAGGACATGTAAAGTGGGGTGAAGACCCTTTGGCCTCGGGCTTGATGGCTTGAGGTTTGTGAAGTTGTGTTGGATGTACTGGCAAAGGGGTTGGCAGGTACTGACTGGGTTTGATGATCTCTTCCGAGTGTAGAATTGGAGCTGAAAGGGGCGTTTCTGGTACGTCATCCCTTTTCATGGCTTGCCCCTTGATTCGAAATGCCCAGAACTTGAGTGGCAAAAGTGCCATCCATAGTCTTTGCAATAACTGCAAGCACTTGCTGTTTGGTCAGCCCTTCGACTATGAAAGCCTTAATAGCCCATTGAAGATGTTTGTAAGGATTGATACTTGCCCCGACCTTGTTCTTACCAGTTGCCTCCACTTTGCCAAGGGATTGGGTCGCTAAATCAGAACGGAGCTCGATTGTTGCCGACACGTCATTGCCCAGACCTGAGATAACTTTAGGTTGGCTATTTTCAATCGCAACTCGCCCTAAGATTGGGGAGCCTTTTGGCGTGAAATTCTGGCATGTAATGTGGTCGATGATGGAGCCAAAACCCCAAAGGCTAAATTTGCCACAGTTCTCTGCAAATCTTCAATCATGCTCATTAGCTCAGAAGTAGCGGGTTTATGGGTTTGAGATGATTGGGGTTCGAGTGCATCCATCATGCACAAGTCCGTGCTTTCTGGAATATACACCTCAGGCTTGGGTAGATGGGCCGGGGTGATGTATATGCTAGGGTTGTAGGTGGATTGCAGTGTATGGATGAGGTTAAGATGTGGATGAGGTACTTGGTCATTGGGGTCTTGAGGTGGAGCTATCATTTGATTGTCAATGAGATTCTGAACCTCATGACGAAGGCGGTAGCAACGATCGGTGCTATGACCGCGTTGCTGATGATACACGCAGCATTTGGTGGGGTTATGTCTGGCAGGGAGTGGGTTAGACAGAGGTTGAGGATCAAGGGGTTTGAGATACCCTCTTTCTATCAGGACTTTTAGTGCGCTGGTTAGGCTCATATAAAGGGGGGTGAAATTTCTGCCTTGAGCTCGGGCTGGGCTGGCTATTTATAGGCTTGATTTGGCAAAAGGGTCGGCTGTGGTGACTGTATTGCTTTTAGTGGGTTTGGGAATGGTGCTACTGCTAGCATTGGTACTCCTGGAAATCACCCTCCTTGTTAGTTCACTTGTTCTGGGAATAATCCCCTTGTTGAATGCACTCTCAATCTGAACCCTTAATTCATGTAAATTTTTTAAAGTGAATAGTGGAGCAACTATTAACTTTTGCAACATATCAGGCTCAAGGTTCTGCACCACTATCTGCACTTGGTCCTATAGACGCGCCCGTGGGCCCCATGCTACAGTTCGGACTCGATTTGTGTCGGTTTTTAATCTGATCTCCCAATGTGCAATGCAAGACTGATAAATCACCAAAGAGTCCAAATCCGGCAAATCGTTTTGGAAAATAGATTTTTTTTAAAAGAAGTGCCAAACATGGACTGCTTTGCCAGATACAGAGTCGCCACCTAAATATTTTTTATGGGGGAATTTAGGAAACCCTGACTCGTTTGCCTAAGGCCACGTGTCCGTCATCACCAAAGTTGCCTCAGCTCGGGAACTTGGGTACGATTGGGGAAGGTCAGCTATGAGCACCCCCGCTCGCTCGATCAAAGATCGGCCTCTACTAACCATGATATCTAGTTTTGAAAACATTATGCATTCTTATTCCGGTTATTAGCTAATCTTACTATGTGATGCGCACAACACAAAAGTATAGACTAGATCGCCTAATTTGGAACAAAGCATTGCATATCCGCTTGTTTGGAAAACAGTTTGAATTTTGCTACTCACAAGTAGGCTAAAACATGAATTTCAACGAGTTGTTCCAACTCAAGCAATCCAACCTTCACCCACAGGCATTCGGGCATTTATATCACGTAAGCATATAGCCACATGGTAAGCATGCTGTCATGTTAACATTCACACTCATGCGAGATGCTAAAGCATAAAGACTCACCTAGTACTCCAAGCCAAAACAAAGAACTTGTTAGCAATTAATGTATGATCCAAGTCCATGTTAAGTGGCTAATGCATCACATACAGAATGCAACTAGCATAGGCTCGGCTAATCCTAGTATGGCATGTGGGGTGTAACAACTAACACGTATTCAAGTTAGATTTGAAATACTATGCAGTTAGCATGATGCGCCGAGCTCGGTGCATGCAATACAAATAAATGGATGCACGCATGCATAGCATAAGGATGCTAAATTAAATATGTCCTAATACTAACCATCAAAAGCAGGTAAGTAAAAGGGAGAAAGAGGTGGGGATTGGAAGACATGCATCGCACACACGCACACTTATTACAAATTCGCCCTCGCTCGGAGGGACCAAAAGAATAATACAATTTAATTAACCTACAAGCTAATTAATTAATTAATTTATACAACACTTAACTAATTAATGAATCAATTAAGCTACTGAGAGCAGTAAAAGGCCTCGGGAAGAGGTATGCACGCATGCTCGGATTGGCTCTGCTCGGAAATCCACCGCCATGAACAAGCTGCCTCTGTTTGTACTGTTTTTCTCCTCTGAAGACTGTACAAATCCCAAGGAACACTCTCTGATCACAGTGGAAGGTCACCGGCCAAGGGGGAACACCATCGGCCAAGGAGGAGTGGTCATCGACCATCTATTGAGCTCTCGGCCACCAATTCATGGCCGGCCGGCACTTAGTGTAGTCGATCGGCCATCTATGCCTGCAGAATCCTGTTTTGACAGCAGCAGAGGGCAAACATGGCATGGCAATGCATTTTAAGCAAATGTGTGCACCAACACCCTCCTTATCATGCTCATGACTCAAAGGAGGATGGTCCTTGATTCTCGAACCACCAATCGCGCATTTCAATGCGGGATGGCCCAAGAAACCAAATGTGCCATTTCAATTTGGAATGAGATGCACACAAAACAAACAAAGAGGCCCAACCTCTATCACTTGATCAAGAGACAAGGCATGCATGCTCAATGCAATGCAACCTAGGCATGCAAGCTAAGTATGCAACATGACAATGCAAACAAGCACACAAGGCATGTAACATGTTAGGCAACCAAACAAAAGGGAATGCATGCCAAATGCAATGTGATTCAAGCATGCAACGCATGCGATAGGACAAGTATGCAACAACGCGCAAGGCGAGCATGCAACAACATGCGAATGATGGACTTAAGCTAATTTAGGCAGCTTTAAAACAAGCCCAAAACAGTGGCCAAATGCTATAGAAATGAGGTACAAATGCACATGAAAACATGCATGCACACATGGTCCAACACTTGAGCATCAAAGAGTAACTTTTAAGCACACTTAAAAGAGACAAACATGGGCATATGGCAAGCATACCAAGCTCTGAAAATCATGTTAAGGATGGTGCCAAACCAACTAAACAAGACAAACAAGGCATGTAACTATGTCCAAAACTCAAGGCAAGCCAAAGAAGTATTGAACTACACTTAGCAAAACCAAATATGACATGAGTTGAACAACCAAAATCAGAGTTTTAGCATGTTAAAACAAAGCCAAAAAACACATTGACATGGCATCCTAGAGGCCTAAACATGATGGCATGCACAATGACACTTTCATGGAGCATGAAACACAAACTCTTTAAGGCCTTAAAGGAACATCAAATGCAAGCATGTGAGCATGCCACAAGGACTAAAATGACATGAAAAGTGGTTTCAAACCACTGAAACAAAGCAAGTAAAGCTTGCTAGAGGGGTCAACACTCAAGGCTTACAAGGGAGATTGCATGGTAGCTATACAAAGCAAAGCATGGATGACCCAAGCAACCAAAAACAGACCTCAAGTACATCAAAACATGGATACAAGCTTCACAAAGCTAAGCCAAAACAAGTAAGCATAATGATCTAAATGCTAGGTACATGTTAAGGCAAATTCATGGCATTACAAGACAAGTATGCAAAGCAAGCATGGTGTGTCTAAACCAATTAAAAACAGTGCTATATCATGACAAAATAAGCACAAATACTAGCTAAGACATGGCCAACATGATCTTAAACAAGATGCTCACACATGAGGCTAAAATGGCCAACATTGAAGACAACAAGGAGAGGGGATGGCCCTCTCCTTCTTAGGACCTTAAAGCACCATCCCCACCACTAAAATCCCTCTGGATTTCAGTGGTGAGGAGGCCAAGACAAGGTGGTCCCGGAGCTCACCAAAATAGCACAAAATGGGGGCTAAACAAGGCCTAAGAGGGGTCAAACAATCCCAAACACCAAAGCAACCTTAAACAACTATTTTAAGCACTTAAAATCAGAACTTTTATATGTTATAAGTTAAGCTTAAAAATAGATGCAAGGATGGCTAAAAGCCTATGTAAAAATGGGGAATAAAGAGCAAGAACACTCATCCTTGTAGACCTATTCAAGAAAGGAGTTCCAGCAGCCTTCCTTAGCTTGAATCCACTCAAGAACTTCAAGAACACCCCTTTGGCTCCTCAGCAACCAAGGTATAGTGTAATGGTAGGTGCCTTAGTGCAAAACTAAGAAGAAACACACACAAAGGCAAAAAGAGAGGGAGATATAGAGATAGATAGATACACTATGCAAACCCTAATCTCAGAGCTCTCTGGAGCTTTTTTGTAACCCCTGGGGAGGGAGGAGAAGGCCTCCCTTTATAGGGATTCACTCTTGCAAAGCTTACAAAACAAGCTAAGCAAGAGTGAAATCCCTCCATACACGTGTATGGAGGGGGTGCAAAGTGGGTGCCATCTATCATAGCTGGCACAAAATATCTGCCAAAAACAGATGCACAGTGGTCGGCCAGCCAAAAATGACAAATTGGCTAAAACAAAGGTCGGCCGACTACAAAGAGTGCCGGCCGGCCAAACATTTGGCCGATGGCAACAAGACAATGGCCGGTGGCCTCAAGCCATGGCCGGTGAGGTGTGGGGATGGCCAACAAGCCATTCCCTGCCCCTCAAAAGCAAAACACAAGTGTTTGGTGCAAAACCAAACACAAAACAGCCGAGTCGAGAGGTCTTGAGGCAAGGTGCGTGGCCGAGACCTCCGGGAACTCAAGACTAACACAAACAAGAATGATCACCGAGTGTTCAAACGGTGACGTCGAAGTCTTGAGGACGGTCAAAAATGGGGTGTCTACAGTTGCCCCTCTTTGACAGAACTCGAAAGTCATAACAATGACGGGAGTGAATGTCAAAGCCCAGAGACGACCCATTTTTGACAAGGCCGAAGACTTAGACAAAGCATACAAGCTACATATAAGATATGCGCCTGAAGGTAGGGGCAAAATGCAAGACAATGCACAAAGCCGAGCATAACTTATGATCATGCAAAGAAAGTTGTAACGAAGCATAACATGCGACAGTTTTAAGCAATCGAACACAAATCCAACTACATTACAATGTAGAAAGGATGTAAGAGAATTATGTAATTCTCGCTACGTTTCACGCGGAGAGTACAATACTTGTCCGGCTCGTCTGGTCGCGCCAGCTTCAAATGAACCGTACATACAATATCGTGCCTGAAAGAAGAAGAAACTCAACAGGTACAATATTGTTAGCAATATGCATGACATGCAATTGGAAGTGCATGACAACGCAAGTGAAGGAGTGCATGACAATGCAACCTATGTATGACAATGCATAACAATGCGAAATGGATGCAAAATGATGATGCAATATTTACAAAACTATGTATAAACAATGCAAATGATATGCAATGCATTTAAAACATGATCAAAACATAAGCAGTTCAAAACCACACAAATATCATAAAGAGATGGAGATGCAAAGTCCGTCTACCATAGAAAAGGTGCCGACACCCTCAAACCACAATACCAGTAGTGGAATAGGCGCGTACACATGCAGAACTATGAGTTGTGTAGACGGAACACAAGATACAAGTAATTGGGTGGAATGATATAAGTGGGGAAATAACCCGCTGAGGAAAGATTGTGATCCTAAATGCTGGATGCAACAAATTACACTACCATGTAATATATACAATGGATAAGGCATGCAGCCAAACCGTATCTTGCCTAGGAAAGGCATGGACACATACAAACCATGTTTAACACGGAAACGGCGCCGTCACCCACAACACTAGGTGCGTACACATAATATCATAACCGTGCTTCAACATGAAAGTACGGGCACATACCAGACCAAGCTCAACAAGGAAAGGCACAAGCCATAGATGGAGGATACAACAAATGCATGTAATACTAAACTATGTACAATACAATGCATGTATGGCAATGCAAGCTATATACAATGAATGCATGACATATGCACTATTTACAATGAATGCATGTCATATGCAAAGTAAGGAAGAATGCACTACAATGCATGTAAGGAAAGATGCATGACAATGCAAGCTATGCACAATGCAATATTTACAAGTTAAAATGCAATGAATGCAGTGGATAAGGCCTGCGGCCGAACCATGTCTTGCCTAGGAAAGGCATGGACACATACAAACCACGTTTAACACGGAAACGGTGCCGTCACCCTCAACACTAGGTGCGTACACATAATATCATAACCGTGTTTCGACGCGAAAAGTACGGGCACATACCAGACCAAGCTTAACATGGAAAGGTGCAAGCCGTGAACAGAGGTGATGCAGTGAATGCATGCAAGTACAATACAATATATACAATATGCAATGGATGTAATGGAAGAGGCCTACGGCCAAACCGTATCTTGCCTAGGAAAGGCATGGACACATACAAACCGCGTCTCACACAGAAACGGTGCCGTCACCCTCAAACCACAATACCAGCAGTGGAATAGGCGCGTACACATAATATCATAACTGTGCTTTGACGTGAAAAATATGGGCACATACCAAACCAAGCTCAACATGGAAAGGCGCAAGCCGTAGGCGGGGGTGATGCAGTGAATGCATGCAAGCTACAATGTAATGTATACAATATGCAATGGATGTAAATGTAGTATTTACAGTGATGCATGACATATGCACTATTTACAATGGAATGCATGACATATGCATGTTTGTTTTTTTTTGTTTTTGTTGTCTTTTTTTGAAACGCATGAAAAGTGCATGATGAATGCATGTTTGTTTTTTTTTTTTTTTTTTGAAAATGCATGAAAAGTGCATGGAACGAATGCGTGACAACGCACATCTTTTGATATGCATGACAATGCAAATGAACTTGAATGCGGGACAACGCGTGTCCTTGGAAATGCATGACAATGCACATGATCTTGAATGCGGACAACGCATGTCCTTGGAAATGCATGACAATGCACATGAGGTACGCATGACGACGCGACCTAAAGAATGTGCATACTAATGCAAGTATGGCGTGCGCATGACAATGCGTGTAGACATGCATAACAATGCAACGTATCATGAAGTGGTTTCCAAACCTTTGCAAGGTACAAAAGGATACGAAAAGGATACACCTTGCACGTATTCGAGTGCTACGCACAGAAGACGTGGCATAGAGACCGGCTAAGCTTCAAAAATGCCTTTTCTTGCACTGCGTTGAGAAATGAAGGCCCCAAACTGCATATCTGACCCAAACAAGGGTGTAAGAGGCTCACTGGCCATGAGGGGAGTCCAACGGCCATCCACCGGCCACAAAATAATGCCACCGGCCATCTATTTGGCCGACCGGCCAACAATATGGCCGACCGGCCAAAAGTGCCTGTTCGGGGCAGTTTTGACATTTCGGCCGTGGGTCTTTAAATATAGGGCTTGAAGCCTTATTTTTCCACCTCCCACAAACTCAAAAACTCTTGCCCTCTCTCCCTAGGTGATTTTTCAACCCTCGATCCATGCTTTTGTCGTGTTTTAGAGCCCGTTTTGTCGTTCGATTCGTGAATTCCTTCGCGTTTCGAATACTTTGAACCGAACAAATCTCCGTTTCGGTGTCTTTTTCCTCGATTCCCGCCACTTGGGGTTTGTTTGCCCCAAGTTTTCCTTAGTCTTCATGCCTTTTCCGCACCCCGACCTTTCCGGCCATTTTTCACTCTCTCGGGGTTGACTTTTCGGTTGACTTTTCATATTCTCGCCCCGTTTTCACTCTTCCGGCCATTTTCACACCCTTTTCGGCATGGCGGATGATATTCCACGAGGCAGGACTCCCCCAGAGCAGGAAATGGACCCCGAGGCTGAGCTCTTGCCCTTGAGCGTTCGATCGTTCGATCCGGCGGCCTACAGGCCGGCGATCCATGTGCTGCCTGTCGACGGCATTCGCCACTTCAGCAGTTTCGCGAGGGGTGTGGCGCCGAAGCTCTTACTGCGCGAGCCAGAGTCACATCTGTCCTTCGGCGCCTCCGAGGTACACTCTTCTTCGTTTTATTTTCTGCAAAGTAGAATGTATAACTGCAATAGTCGATTCTGCCTTTTAACTGTTTAATTTGGATACACCGATATACTGCATGCTGTAATTGACTGTGAACATGCTTGCACCTGATATCTGTTTGAATCTAAACCTGTGTACTGAAGCTGTATTTTCACTGAACCACCCAAACACACTGACACATCGTACGCTGTAGTTCATTGTGAGCACACCGGCACCCGATATCTGTTTGAATTTGAACACGTGCACACACGCTATATCTGTATTGAACCACTCGAAAACACTGACACATCATATGTCATAGTTCACTGTGAGCACACCGGCACCCGATGTCCGTTTGATTTTGAACACGTGCACACACGCTGTATCTGTACTGAATCACTCGAAAATACTGACATATCATATGTCATAGTTCACTGCGAGCACACCGGTACCCGATGTTCGTTTGATTTTGAACACGTGCACACACACTGTATCTGTACTGAACCACTCGAAAACACTGACACATCATATGTCATAGTTCACTGCGGGCACACCGGCACCCGATGTTCGTTTGATTTTGAACACGTGCACACACGCTGTATCTGTACTGATTCTGAGCACATTCAACACTGTATTCATAACGCCGCTTCGTGACTGTTTGTTTTGACCACAGGGAGATTCCCACACCCTCCGGGGGTATGGGAACGTCGTCGCACGAGGTTGGTACATGGGGTTACCTGACGCGGTTCATCGCATCATTGACCGAGCTGGTTTCGGGACCTTCTGTATGGGGCTCTCGCGCCTTACTGCGAGCAGGCCGCTCCTTGCTGCACTGGTGGAGAGGTGGTGGGACACCACAGACTCCTTCCACTTTTCCGCCACTGGGGAGATGACGATGACTCCCTTTGATTTCTCCATGCTCACAGGCATCGGAGTGGGGGGTGATCCGATCCCCTTCGATACAGACATGGATGAGTGGGAGGCTACCCAGATGTATCTGCTTGGCGCCCTACCACCTCTTGCTCATCCGGGATTCGTACCATATTCTTGGTTCGAGGCTCATTTCAGGATTCAGGCGCCGACTACCTAGGAGGAGGAGGAGCAGTGTGCACGCGGCTTTCTGATGTTCCTGATGGGGACCACTCTCTTCGCCGACTGGGCGAACACCGTGCTCCTTTACCTGCTAAGTGCACTGGTTGACGTGACCAGGATCCGTGGCTACGACTGGGGTGGCGCAGGCTTGGCCACACTCTACGGCTATATGAGCTCATCTTCTCGCCTCAACGGACAGTTGCTCGGAGGCTACTGGCGGGCTTGGGAGGTATGTCTTCTTCTTCTGTTTTTCATTTCTGCTTTACATTCTCTGTATTCTGTACACTGCACAATACACTGCACATACCACTTTCTGCTTTATCTACATACTGCTTTATCTGATAAGTATACTGATATCTGTTCTGTCATACTGTAGTTGTGGGTATACGCCTACTTCCCGAGGCTTGCCCCAGTGCCAGAGGAGGAGATGCCTCCCATGATCCCATTCTCCCACCGCTTCGACGTGAGGTGCGAGTGGAGGCCTCGGGAGTCTTTCATATTCTTCCGCCGCTATTTCGATACCATCACCGCCGTAGAGGTATTTTAGAACTTGCAGTTCATTTAAGCTTCACTTTGCATTGCATTTTCAGTAGCAGTAGATAATGAACTGTATTTTGTTTACAGATCACCTGGCAGCCATGGGCCTCCTTGCCCATTGCGGTATGGGATCGGTATGCTGGTGCTCGAGAGACGGCCCGATTCAGAGTTTTACTGGAGGGCCCCGTCTGCCGCGCCTGGTACTTGGGGGAGCACTTCTCGCTGCAGATGCTAGGCGTGCCAGAGCAGGCAGTTCCGCGGCCACCTCCTACTCATATGAGGCATACCGAGAGGTACACTCTCGAGGAGATGGTTGATTACACGATCGGCTGGGATATAGAGGGCTTCAGGGGCGAGGGCGACTACGCAGAGTACGTCCGGACCTACATTATGCGACCTTTGAGCAGTGGCCGTTGAGTTGAGCGAGAGAGGCCCGCGGCACCGGCGGCTAGGGCAGGAGCGGGAGCAGGAGCATCGAGGATGGCTCAGGTCCGTGGCAGGAGTGGGACCCGAAGAGGACGAGGGGCTAGTTGGCCAGTACTGCCCACGATGATGACATGTCGAGGGCAGGGTGGGGAGACTTACCAGATCCCCATTGCTCCCCCTCTGGCTGATCACGAGCTAGTCGGATTCTACAACTTGCCTCCGGTATGTACTACCGCATCTTACATCTCGCACTGTTATTTCATTTCACTTCATTTGATATTCCGCAGAATACTGATGTTCCTAACACTTTTTGCAGGCTTCCTCTGAGTACACTCGCCAGTCCCTGGAGTTGACCGCCTCTGTGATGGGGATGCTCCAGCGGAGCCTCGATCTACTGACCATCTATGGCATTCCGGTAAGTTCCTTCCACCGCAGTCTCAAACTTTACACAATCTGATGCATCGCACTATTAACGCAGCACTCGATACACGGCCCTCACGGCATTCGATACACTGTAACCCGCAGACTGCTCACAGCATTACTCACGGCATTCATACACTGTACTCATACACTGCATTTTGTACTAATACACTATTCACAGCGTTCATACACTGTACTCATACACTGCATTCTGTACTGATACACTGTTCATAGCATTCGTACTCTGTTTTCATACACTGCGTAGCATACTGATGCGTTTGCCATTTGTGCTTTTCAGCCCCCATTCCAGATTCCTGCTGCAGGGGGTGCTCCAGTTGGGCCTTCCGTTCCTGCTCGAGGAGGAGGGCGAGGAGGCACAGTATATCCCTGCACCAAAGCGGGGCGTACTCATGTTGGGAGTAGCTCTTGGGCACCAGTTCCTGATGATGATGAGTTGGAGGCGGAGACAGAAGCGGAGTCGGAGGCAGAGTCGTCCGAGGAGGAGACCGGAGATGACTCGGGCTCGGGCTCAGATGATGGTGCCGATGACGATGCTCCTGGACCTTCGTCTAGGAAGAGGACGAGGACAGACTCACGTGCCTGAGACCAGTTAGCATTGATCTAGACTTTTGCTGCTTCTCTTCTTTTTGTTTTGTTTTAGACATTTTCCTTTTTTAGCTAGTAGTTTGAGTACTTTGTACTGCCGCAGGCAAGTTTTTGTTTTCTCTAAAGCTATGTACTTGAAAAGATGAAATGAAACGAAATTTTTATCTGAAAAAGTGTTACATTTGTACATTTCATACTTCGCATCATATTATACTTCAATGTAAATGAGATCGATCTCCTGTCTGAAAATCAAACACTTGGATTGTAATAACCAGATAATGAACCGGCCAATAGCAAAAATACTCGAACAACCCACTGCTCATTTTGAACACACAACCCATAACACAACACTTGGTTCAATCTGCACATAGCTCATACAACACACTGCTCATTCTGAACACACAGCCCATAACACAGTATTCTGTTCATTTGCACACGACCCATTATGAACAAACAATTCAATCTTGAAAAGACGGGATACAAAGGTGGAATCTGCTGAGGTTGAAACACACTCAGAGGCAATCCGGAACCCATATGTTCACTGTTTCCAAGTGACCCAGATTGAGCCCTTGCGGTTTTACAAAAGAACCAAATCATGTTTTGTACAAATGTGGAGAATGGCACAGCACTTTGAGCACACAAAATGATTTTAGAAAAGGGTTTTCAACCGGGTATTGAGCCTGCAACTGAACACAGCGAACGAAAAGACTCAACAACGGAAAAAATAAAAGGTAAACAACCTAAACACAACGAGACACGCTCGGATATGACTCCAAACAAGAATCGAGATAAACAAAGCAAAAGACACGACACACAGACGTGTTACCGAGACGAGAGACCTCAGATCATGAGGAGCCAGTTTCTCCGGGTATTGTTTCTCACCCTTTCTAATTTGTGACTCTCACATCACTCGGCCCTCAAGCTCTGTTTTTCTAAAAAAGCCCTTTTCCTCACTTTTTCTCTCAGCTTACGCCTCTCTATTCTTTAATCTCTCATTTTTCATCCCTCCCCAGATGTGGTCGGTGGGTATACAAGAGGTAGTGGGTTCATGTCCAACACTGTTAGCTCACAGCTATATTTTTTTTTTGGCGTTTAGTCGATGCCCCGGTTGAGGGAATGGAGTATCTCGATCCATTCCGATTCGTGCTTCGCACTTGGTTTGATACCTCGTTACTCGGAGGATGTTGAGAGCTTTCAGCCCTTTGTTGGCAGGTAGAGTGCCCTTCTGGCAAGTATGTTGACGACGGGGGAAAGACAGGAAGCCTAACTCAACTGTGCCCTTAATTCATCATTTTGACCATTTTTTGTTTTCGTTTTCTACTAAAACAATTTTGACCAACATAAGAGTTAGATTAACATACCTGTTCGATTTTTTATTTGAAATCATGCAAGTCAGGCTATGAGCACTGAAAATTTCCCCCTTTTTTTTTTGGGTCCAAGAGAAGGTCCAGTTTTGGAAAATGAAATAATTTTCGAGAAATTAGTCTATCTCAGTAAAAATTTTCAAAAACTATTTTTTGCAAACGGTCAATGCTCAACGAGCACAGAACTTACTCCCGAGATGCACAACCTTGGATCGGAGGCAATGGAAAATTGCCCCTTGTCTGGATGGCACTGCATGGCAACGGAAAGTTGCCTCTTGTTTGAATGGCAACTCATGGCAACGGAAAGTTGCCCCTTGTCTAGATAGCGCCGCGGCATTTTGTAGTCAATTCTCATTAGCGGTGATCACGATTGAACTCTCGGATACAGAGAAGACGAAGATGGTCAAAACCAATATATGGACACAGTCACTTTGAAAGTGTTGGTGGCTGGACTTCAGGATGAAGTTGCCTACGTATCCCAAACATGGGAATCAAGCCTTACGTAGTTCCGATTGTCACAACCGAACTATCGGATTCAGAGAAAGCAGGCATGATCAAAACCATTACATGGACACACTCGATTTGGAAGTGTCTGTGGCTGGACTTCAGGATGAAATTGCCTACGTATCCCAAACATGGGAATCAAGCCTTACGTAGTTCCGGTTAAGGTACACTCGTGTATTAACCCTCACCACGCTCTAACTTTTGCCAAGGTCGTCCTTCTGGGTTTTCAACCTTGCGAGCTATGTTTTTCTTTCCCTTTTTTTTTTTTTTTTTTCGATCTCTGCATTTTTCACTTTTTTGTATATATATATATATATATTTTTTTTGTCTTTTCTTTTCTTTTTTGTATTTTTTGCTTGCCCTAACTTTTGCCTGGGTTGCCCTCCGGGTTTTCGGCCTAGCGAGCCTCTCAGGGGTAAAAGTGTAGCTTTGTCCATGCCAAATGGTTTTGAGATCCTGAAGTCATCTAAATCCAGGAGAATAGCTGTTGTTTTGATTTATAGAAGGATCCATCTTCGGCTCTTCGAGCACATCGGACATTTTTGCCCCTAGTCCGAGGGGTGCGTGTGATTTGGCTTTGCAAGCTTCTTCTGACGACAATCTGATCTTCTTGATCTGACTTTGGTGCCTCTTGTTCGAGGGTTGCTTCAAAGCTGGCCACACAGGCCTTTCATGATGGTTGGCCGTTGAACATTCTGAATTCAAGGTCAAGGTTTTGAGAGCAAAGGGATTGAATCTTGAGGCTGAGAGCGATCCGAAGCTGCACAATCTCAAGAACGATACCACACAGGTCTTCGCAGGACTGCGCAAAACATTTTTTTGAAAGTTTTTAAGAAAGCGACAAATCGCTCGCGCGGAAGACAATGCGGAACCAATCTAGATCAAGTCAGGATCCTTCCTAGTACTCACACTAACAAGCGTGATTTCATTCACTAAGGGCTTAGCACGCCTCTCTTTCTCTCACTTGGTCAAATTTTGCAAAACCCGAGGAATTCCTTTCTCTTCGTTTTCATCACATTGTTCGAAAAGTTTTGAAAAACTTAGGTCAATACAATGACTTATAGGCACAAAAGAGCAGGTAAAATGCGCTGCCGTTTCATTCTAAACTTGCTGGCACAACAGGCTCAAAGTAGCAATAGGCACGGAAATATGATAGCCGTAGCTATTTCATTCAAAACCTCCAGTTGCAACTGGCTCCACAGCAGAGACAGACTCAAAAGAAAACAAAAGGGGTAATTACAAAACAAAAACAGTGTTCAAGGCAACAACCCCAGAATCACCTGACATTCTATACAATGGGACTGACTCGGCACAACAAGACAGACCCTTAAGCAAAAGACTGACTCAAACAATGAGACAGACACAAAATAAGACCATAGAGCCGACTCAACACCCAAGTTAGAAACTATAGAATTAGCATTTATAGATGCTCAAAAAAAAGTGCGTGCCAGACGCCACATCTGAAATACATCGGGCGCTGCCCGCAGGTGATCCAACTTCTGATCACATACTCGCAGTATCCTCGAAATCTAACAATTCAGTGGTGACAGACTTTGCTGAAGTGGGTGGGAGGATGACCTCATTGTCGATCAAATCCTGCACTTCGTGGCGAAGGCGGAAACAACCATCGGTGCTGTGATCGGTTTGTTGGTGGTACGCGCAGTACAAGGCAGCATCATGTGTGGGAGGGAGATTCTTCGGGAGAGGCCGAGGCTCGAGGGGTTTAAGGTGCCCTCTTTTGGCAAGGATCTAGAGCGCCCTAGACAACGGCATGTAGAGTGCGTGGAAGACTCTGCGCCCTCGGGGCAGATACTTCGAAGTTTGCTGACTTTTGCCGGACGCACTGGCAAAAGGATCGGCAGGTGCCGCCTTGACTTTCTGATCCTTTCCCGGTGCAGAGTTGGGATTTGAGGGAACTGTTCTGGCATGACGGGGCCTATCCCGATTTTCTGTCTGGTTGGAACTCCCCTCAGTTGGAGCGGGGAAAGCATCATCCACAGTTTTAGCCACCACTGCGAATACCTGCTGCTTATTCATCCCCCCGGCTTTCAAAGCCTCGACTACCCACAGCAGTTGTTCAACGGGATCAGCACATGTTCCCACTTTGTTCTTACCTCTGGCCTCAACTTGATCGAGGGTTTGGGTTGCTATATCAGAGCAAAACCCGATTGTTGTTGCCATGTCATGGCCATAGTTTGAGGCAACCTCAGGTTGGCTGACCTCGATCACAATCCGTCCCAGTAGCGGGGGCTCTTGTGGTACAAAATTCCCGACATACGATGTGGCTGGTGGCGAAGCTGACATCCCATAGGCAAGATCAGCCACAGACCTCTGGAGGTCGCCAATCATTCCCATTAACTTGAATGTGGTGGGCTCACGAGCTTGATACAACTGGGGTTCCCAAATCGGGCGTGCGGCAGGCGACCTGGGCGGATGCGGCACATCAACATTGGTTTCATTCTGTAAGATGATTCCTTGATCTAATGCGGCTGTCATAACCACAATTTCCTCTAAACTTTGGGTCATCATAAGTCCTCTTGAACTGAACGGAGATGATGGATCAGATGTCTGTCTTGCCTCGGCAAAGGAGACCACTGGCTATTCCGTACTAACTCTCTGAACTGAAAGAGAAAAGACGCAGCATTTCGGCCCAATCAGAACAGACACAAGCATAGCTGAATAACTGTACTCTACTACTGATCACTGTTCCCCAAAATCACTGCCCTGAAACTGAATCTGATATCCACAGATATAACTGATTCTCAAATTCCGATACTGATGCCCTCAGGCCTGATACTCAGATTTGCAAACTGATATATGCATTCCCTGTAGAGGTTAACTCAAAAAGCACATAACAAACAAGCAAGAGCCAAAACACCCCTATGTTGGGGTAGGGTTTCCCTGTCCTATTTTGTCAGGAACTAGGGTTTCACTACGCATGCAGCGGTTTCAAACAACCTGTAATCGGGTAGCAACCTGTCCTAGCTTGGAATGGTCACTATGGATTCCGAACATGCACTAGGTCGAATGGTCAAAAGGGTGTCTCGGTGACAACTGGGGTTTGTGTTCCCAAACTGGCAGATCTCGTAACCGGTAAGCCTTATGGCACGCAGCCTCTGGCAAACCGCTCAGGAATAGCAAATGGCAAACACGGTGTCCTAGGCGCACCAATGCACATGCAATGCAAAGAAACACATAAGGGTAGTCAAAACAAGATATCATGAGTTCGAGTCAAGTTCTCTAAATCCCCAGCAGAGTCGCCAGAAACTGTAGACACGCCCGTGGGCCCCATGCTACAGTTCGGACTCGATTTGTGTCGGTCTTAATCTGATCTCGCAATGTGCAATGCAAGACTGATAAATCACCAAAGAGTCCAAATCCGGCAAATCGTTTTGGAAAACAGATTTTTTTTTGAAAGAAGTGCCAAACATGGACTGCTTTGATAGATACAGAGTCGCCACCTAAATATTTTTTATAGGGGAATTTAGGAAACCCTGACTCGTTTGCCTAAGGCCACGTGTCCGTCATCACCAAAGTTGCCTCGGCTCGGGAACTTGGGTACGATTGGGGAAGGTCAGCTATGAGCACCCCCGCTCGCCCGATCAAAGATCAGCCTCTACTAACCATGATATCTAGTTTTGAAAACATTATGCATTCTTATTCTAGTTATTAGGTAATCTTACTATGTGATGCACACAACACAAAAGTATAGACTAGATCGCCTAATTTGGAACAAAGCATTGCATATCCGCTTGTTTGGAAAACAGTTTGAATTTTGCTACTCGCAAGTAGGCTAAAACATGAATTTCAACGAGTTGTTCCAACTCAAGCAATCCAACCTTCACCCACAGGCATTCGGGCATTTATATCACGTAAGCATATAGCCACATGGTAAGCATGCTGTCATGTTAACATTCACACTCATGCGAGATGCTAAAGCATAAAGACTCACCTAGTACTCCAAGCCAAAACAAAGAACTTGTTAGCAATTAATGTATGATCCAAGTCCATGTTAAGTGGCTAATGCATCACATACAGAATGCAACTAGCATAGGCTCGGCTAATCTTAGTATGGCATGTGGGGTGTAACAACTAACACGTATTCAAGTTAGATTTGAAATACTATGCAGTTAGCATGATGCGCTGAGCTCGGTGCATGCAATACAAATAAATGGATGCACGCATGCATAGCATAAGGATGCTAAATTAAATATGCCCTAATACTAACCATCAAAAGCAGGTAAGTAAAAGGGAGAAAGAGGTGGGGATTGGAAGACATGCATCGCACACACGCACACTTATTACAAATTCGCCCTCGCTCGGAGGGACCAAAAGAATAATACAATTTAATTAACCTACAAGCTAATTAATTAATTTATACAACACTTAACTAATTAATGAATCAATTAAGCTATTGAGAGCAGTAAAAGGCCTCGGGAAGAGGTATGCACGCATGCTCGGATTGGTTCCGCTCGGAAATCCACCGCCATGCACAAGCTGCCTCTGTTTGTACTGTTTTTCTCCTCTGAAGACTACACAAATCCCAAGGAACACTCTCTGATCACAGTGGAAGGTCACCGGCCAAGGGGGAACACCACCGGCCAAGGAGGAGTGGTCATCGACCATCTATTGAGCTCTCGGCCACCAATTCATGGCCGGCCGGCACTTAGTGTAGTCGGTCGGCCATCTATGCCTGCAGAATCCTGTTTTGACAGTAGCAGAGGGCAAACATGGCATGGCAATGCATTTCAAGCAAATGTGTGCACCAACACCCTCCTTATCATGCTCATGACTCAAAAGAGGATGGTCCTTGATTCTCGGACCACCAATCGCACATTTCAATGTGGGATGGCCCAAGAAACCAAATGTGCCATTTCAATTTGGAATGAGATGCACACAAAACAAACAAAGAGGCCCAACCTCTATCACTTGATCAAGAGACAAGGCATGCATGCTCAATGCAATGCAACCTAGGCATGCAAGCTAAGTATGCAACATGACAATGCAAACAAGCACACAAGGCATGTAACATGTTAGGCAACCAAACAAAAGGGAATGCATGCCAAATGCAATGTGATTCAAGCATGCAACGCATGCGATAGGCCAAGTATGCAACAACGCGCAAGGCGAGCATGCAACAACATGCGAATGATGGACTTAAGCTAATTTAGGCAGCTCTAAAACAAGCCCAAAACAGTGGCCAAATGCTATGGAAATGAGGTACAAATGCACATGAAAACATGCATGCACACATGGTCCAACACTTGAGCATCAAAGAGTAACTTTTAAGCACACTTAAAAGAGACAAACATGGGCATATGGCAAGCATACCAAGCTCTGAAAATCATGTTAAGGATGGTGCTAAACTAACTAAACAAGACAAACAAGGCATGAAACTATGTCCAAAACTCAAGGCAAGCCAAAGAAGTATTAAACTACACTTAGCAAAACCAAATATGACATGAGTTGAACAACCAAAATCAGAGTTTTAGCATGTTAAAACAAAGCCAAAAAACACATTGACATGGAATCCTAGAGGCCTAAACATGATGGCATGCACAATGACACTTTCATGGAGCATGAAACACAAACTCTTTAAGGCCTTAAAGGAACATCAAATGCAAGCATGTGAGCATGCCACAAGGACTGAAATGACATGGCAAGTGGTTTCAAACCACTGAAACAAAGCAAGTAAAGCTTGCTAGAGGGGTCAACACTCAAGGCTTACAAGGGAGATTGCATGGTAGCTATACAAAGCAAAGCATGGATGACCCGAGCAACCAAAAACAGACCTCAAGTACATCAAAACATGCATACAAGCTTCACAAAGCTAAGCCAAAACAAGTAAGCATAGTGATCTAAATGCTAGGTACATGTTAAGGCAAATTCATGGCATTACAAGACAAGTATGCAAAGCAAGCATGGTGTGTCTAAACCAATTAAAAACAGCGCTATATCATGACAAAATAAGCACAAATACTAGCTAAGACATGGCCGACATGATCTTAAACAAGATGCTCACACATGAAGCTAAAATGGCCAACATTGAAGACAACAAGGAGAGGGGATGGCCCACTCCTTCTTAGGACCTTAAAGCACCATCCCCACCACTGAAATCCCTCTGGATTTCAGTGGTGAGGAGGCCAAGACAAGGTGGTCCCGGAGCTCACCAAAATAGCACAAAATGGGGGCCAAACAAGGCCTAAGAGGGGTCAAACAACCCCAAACACCAAAGCAACCTTAAACAACTATTTTAAGCACTTAAAATCAGAACTTTTATATGTTATAAGTTAAGCTTAAAAATAGATGCAAGGATGGCTAAAAGCCTATGCAAAAATGGGGAATAAAGAGCAAGAACACTCACCCTTGTAGACCTCTTCAAGAAAGGAGTTCCAGTAGCCTTCCTTAGCGTGAATCCACTCAAGAACTTCAAGAACACCCCTTTGGTTCCTCAGCAACCAAGGTATAGTGTAATGGTAGGTGCCTTAGTGCAAAACTAAGAAGAAACACACACAAAGGCAAAAAGAGAGGGAGATATAGAGATAGATAGATACACTATGCAAACCCTAATCTCAGAGCTCTCTGGAGCTTTTTTGTAACCCCTGCGGAGGGAGGAGAAGGCCTCCCTTTATAGAGATTCACTCTTGCAAAGTTTACAAAACAAGCTAAGCAAGAGTGAAATCCCTCCATACACGTGTATGGAGGGGGTGCAAAGTGGGTGCCATCTATCACAGCTAGCACAAAATATCTGTCAAAAGCAGATGCACAGTGGTCGGCCAGCCAAAAATGACAAATTGGCCAAAACAAAGGTCGGCCGACCACAAAGAGTGCCGGCCGGCCAAACATTTGGCCGATGGCAACAAGACAATGGCCGATGGCCTCAAGCCATGGCCGGTGGCCTCAAGCCATGGCCGGTGAGGTGTGGGGATGGCCAACAAGCCATTCCCTGCCCCTCAAAAGCAAAACACAAGTGTTTGGTGCAAAACCAAACACAAAACAACCGAGTCAAGAGGTCTTGAGGCAAGGCGAGTGGCCGAGACCTCCGGGAACTCAAGACGAACACAAACAAGGATGATCACCGAGTGTTCAAACAGTGACGTCCAAGTCATGAGGACGGTCAAAAATGGGGTGTCTACAGGTCCCTTTCAAAAGGTCGATCTGTCATCTGTTTTGCCTTTGCTCTCCACCTTGCAACAAATTCCATAAAAGGTTCTCCAGGATTCTGGTGGATTGCTTCAAGATCCTGAATGTTCATTTCAAGTTGGGTATTGTAAGAGTACTGATTGACAAACGCCTCAGCCATCTCTTCCCAGTTCTGCTTCATTGTATCCTCCGACTTGGTGTACCAAGTGACTGCTATACCCGACAGGGTTCTTTCATACAGAGAGAGTTTCTAAGGCTTAGTCAGACCCACCGGTTTCAGAACATCCAAGAAAAGCTAGAAATGTACCATAGGATCTCCAGACCCGTCAAAACGGTCAATGTGTGGCATTTTGAACCTGTCTGGAAGTCTTATGGCAGCCTCGGTGTACCCATCATCAATGTCGGGAATGGAGTTAAGGCCTTGTGCCTTTTTGAATTGCTTCTCAAGGTTAGCAATTTTTACCAAGGTCAGTTCGAGATCATCAGTATCGAGGGGATAAAGCCTCTCATTAGGCTGCACCAGAGGTGTGAAAACTCGAGCTTGAGCCAACCCTTCTCGAGGATCCGGACCTTGCAAATCTTCAGTTGGCAAAAGTGGATCAAAGTTCGGCTGAGGGCCCGAGACTGGATGTGTGGTAAGTGCCCCAGATGGGCATTGCATTTCAGCATTGGTCTCATCCTTCATGGCGATTCCCTAGTTTAATGCCACCATCATGGCCACAACTTCTTCCGAACTCTGTGCCATCACGGGTCTGCTGAGTTGAACAAAGGTGATCTAACTGGTGGCTGTTGGATCAGTTGAACCAGTAAGCCCTGTCTGGCCCTTCTTTGCCCTGCCATTGGCGAAGGAAACACTGGTTGCCCTTGAACTAAATCCTTGACCTGACAAAGTCTATTGACACAAGTCCAGAGTACTTGGGGAATATTGGAGCCTTCTGAAGCTATGGTTCCAGGATTACCTTGCAAAAGAGAAAACATACAGCATCTCAGCCTAATTTCACTAGAACGGATATGAGCATAGCTGAATAACTGTACTCTTTATTGAATTCTGCCCTAAAATCAGATACCAAACTCGTAACTAATATGCACATTCCCATACAGTTTCACTGTAAAGCACATACCAGTTAATTGAGAGCCAAAACACCCCTATGATGGGATAGGGTCACCCTGTCCTAGTTTCGTTAGGAGCTATGGGTTCACTACGCAAAATAAGTGGTTTCATGCAATTCCTGCATTTGGGTAAGCATCTTGTCCTAGTTTGTAACAGTCTCTATGGTTTCCGATATGCAACTAGGTTGATTGGTCAAAAGGGTACCTCAGCAAGACTACCTAAAATACCTCTCGCTCCTAACACCGAGAAGTGAAAGGAGGATCAAACGGTACAGCGGTATCCAAGGGTTGTGTTTCCATCATGGCAGAGCCCACAACCGGTTAGCCTTTTGGCAAACTTTTCCAAGCAACCCTTCGGCAAACCGCTCAGGAATAGCAGATGGCAAACACTGTGACTTCGGTGTACCGATGCAAATGCAAATGCAAAGAAACACATAAATGTAGATAAAATAACATATCATGAGTTCGAGTCAAATTCTCTAATTTCCCAACGGAGTCGCCAGAAACTATGGACTCGCCTTTTTTGCGGCCCCCCTTCAGAAAGGTTTGAAATGAAAAGGCCTCATAGTTCAGACTCCCGTGGTTCTGAATCTAATTTCACAAGTGCAATGTGAATCTGATAATCACCAAAGAGTCCAAATCCGGCAAACCTTTTGGAATATCAATTTTAAATCAAATAATGCCAAATTGGACTGCTTTCCCAGATACAGAGTCGCCACCTAAATATTTTGTTTTTGGGGAAATTTAGGAAACCCTGACTCGTGCCAAAGACCACGTGTCCATCATCACCAAAGTTGCGTCGGCTCGGGAAGTTGGGTACGAGGGGGAAAGGTCATGAATTGAGCACCTCCGCTCGCCCAATCAAAGATCGGCCTCTAGTAATCATGATACGATTTTTTATAAACATTATATTTTCTTATTCCGATTAGTAGCTAACATTACTATGTGATGCACACACATACAAGTATAGACTAAATCGCGGGAATTGGAACATTTCAAGTCATGTTTGTTTTGCGAAAATGGTTTGAATTTGCCATCCTCAAGTGGGCTTAAAGATGCGGATTTGCCACCAAACATAGTGGGCTTAAAACATGATTTGCCACTCAACAAAGTGGGCTTAAAACATGCATTTGTTGAATTATTCCAATTCAAACAACAAGCCTTCATCCATAGGCATTCAAGCAGTTTAGCATTTAAGCACATAGCCTCATGGCAAGCATGCTAATCATGGCAACATGGCAATCACACTCATGCAAGTATGCTAAAGCGTAAAAACTTACCGAGTACTCCGAGCCAAAACAAAAACTAGTTAGAAAGATGCATGATCCTAACTATACAAGATGCCTGATGCGACACATACAATAATGCAATTAATAGGCTCGGCTACTAATATGGCATATGAATCGATTTGAACAACATGCGATTAAACACGTATTCAAAGAAATATTGAAATTGTAATGCAGTTTGAATAATGCGCCGAGTCTGGGTGCATGTAAAACAAATATATGGATGCAAGCATGCGATATGCTAATTTGACACATGACCCTAATCTAACCATCAAAAGTGATTAAATAAAATGGAGAAAGACGTGGGGTTGGAAGTCATACACACAAGCACGCACACTTATTACAACATCATGCCCTCGCGAAGGAGGGTCCGAATGAATAAGTTAACTAGCTACGCTAATTAAACTAATTATTACAAAACTTTAAACTAATTAACTATTCTAATTAACTAATATTAAATATTACAAAACAAATCGAATAACTAGTTACACTAACTAATTAATTTCAACATTTAATTAGCCATAACTAATTAATTACAACACATGCTTGATCTAATGCTAATTGAAGTAAGTAGCAAATCCCGGGAAACGAGGAATGCATACATGCTAGATCCTTCACCTGAAAAAGCCACTGCTTTGCTGCTACATGTCTCTGTTTGTACACTTCCAGAACACCTCTGCTCTAACTTACCAACACACTGTGCAAATTTCATTGGTGGCCGACAGGGGGCTGGTCGCCTACCAACGGTTGGCAGTCACCTACCATTGGTGGCCGGTTGGCCACTGGTGATGGCTGTCAGCCACTACTGCTTTGAACTTCCTTGCTGCAATAGAGAGCAAAACAGAGCAAAATAATATATTTCTCAAGGGTTGTTTGCACACTTTGCCTCTCCTTTTCATGGGAAAATCAAAGGAGGGACAAGCTTTGGTTCACAAACCATCAATCAAGCAATTTCATTGCATGATGGCTTGTAAAACCAATTGTGCAAGTTCAATAAATGCAGAACAAGACCAAAATGTCCATCACCCTATCATACATGATCAAGGGCAATGGAGACCAATGAAAATGGCACATTTCATCACTTTCGAGTATGAAATGTTCCCTTTTCCTTGTGTTCAAATTAACATTCGATTTGAACACATGCAATGCAACACAAAGAATGCTTATCTTGTCTCTTTTACTTGTCAATTTTGTTTATACATTTTAAACTACCAATTCATTCTTTAACCAATTGTCCATTAGTGAGTGTCTTCTAATGGAAAGAGGGCTCAAACCACAAGTTACTTTGGGCATGAAAGAGGCATTACACTGTTGATAATGAACCCCCTAAGGGATTAAACCATTAGGTGTAGCACCTCCATTTCACACTTAGGCAAACAAGTGGTTTGAAACCACTTTCAAAGCAAATCAAAAGTGAAGAATTGAGAGGGGTTGCAGAGATTGTAAATGCTGAAAATGAGGTGGAAAAAGCACCAAAACATGCAACCAACACACACCAATGATAGTTAAAGCTTAAAACACTAAGCTAGTGAAGGAATTAACACTACAACCATGCTATGCAAGGCTCAAATGGCCTAACTAGCCAAAAACAGATTTACAACAGTCTAAAAAAGAGCTTAAATCATGCTGGAATTGAGCTACAAATTGCTAAGAAAAATAGGTTAACACATAGAGCATGTTAAGCTAGTAAACAAAACACAAGGAGGGGAGGCTAACCCCTTCAATTTTGAACTTCAAAACATGATTTTAGTCACTAAAATAGCTCTAAAAATTAGTGTTTAAAAGCTTTGAAAAAGATGATGCAAGGGTGGGAAACACAAAGGCAAAGGCATCCATAACAAGGTACAAAGAAGGGCTATCAACCCCTCAACCTTTAATGGCCTTCGAACCCAAGCTTCAGCCCAAAAACACAGAGTTTTTATAACCTAAAATCAGTTGGAAAACATGCTGGAATGAAGATAATAGTAGCTAAAACAATAAGCTAAAACATGGGGTTACACTACAATTATGCAAAACAAGACTCAAACAAACTAATCAGCCCAAAACAAAGCTAAAATAGGTTATTTCAGAGGCTAAGACATGCTGGACTTGAGCTAAGTTAAGCTAGAAAAACATGCTAACATGTGAAACTAACTAGGCATGCAAACAAGACATAAGGAGGGGAGGCTAACCCCTTTAAATTTGGACTTCAAAATGGGGTTTTCATCACTGAAAAACCTCTAAATTTTAGTGGTTAAAAGGCTCAAAAAGTTGGTTTGAAAGTGATGAATAAATGCACAAAAACTTTACAAACAAAGGAGCAAGAAGGGTGAACCACCCCTCAACTGAAAATGGCCTCAAATCACCACTTTTAAGCCACAAAACAGAGTTTTTTACAATTCAAAATCAGCCCAAAAAACAGTTTGAAAAGATGACAAAACAAATGTACAAAACAAGCTTAAAGGACAAGTGTTATACCTCTTGAAGTAAAGGACAATTCTAGGCACAAATGAGGCACTAAATCAAGCCAAGACCACCTTCTAGAGCTCAAAGAGGGTCCCAATTACCCTCAACCCAAAGATAAGCAACTTTGATTAAGGGTTGATAGGCAAACTAGAAGTATATCTCTACTTGTACGCACAAAAGTTCAAGAGAGAGAAATCTAGAGAGAGAGAATTATAGATAGAGAGGATTGTAGAGAGAGAGGCTCCCCAAATTTTTTCAACCTTGAAAACAATAGAGAAGGTCCTCTATATATAGAAAAGGAGAGCTCAGGTCGAAAATATCAACAAAATAGACAGCTGGAGCTTTTGGGAGACAACTGGAAGAAAATATCTGCAAATCTGACTTTTTGCACCAATGGCCAATCGGCCATCACTGGTGGCTGACCAACCACCACTGATCGCTGAAAAAACTCACTCTTGGACGACACATGGCTGACAAAGCCCATTCATGGCCAGCAAATTAAACAGTGGCCGGCTAGAAAAATCTGCTCTCTAGGTCCAACATCAAATGGGCATATCTCCTTCCTCTGGACTCCTTTGAAGGTCATTATTGAGTCTAAATTGAAGCCCCAGAAGTGTTCTTTCCAATGGTGTTAGCCTTACATCAAAATTCCAAGTGCGAAAAAAGATAAGCTTATTTTAGTGACGACTGCTCAGTTTTGGTCCTAACCGGATTCATGCCTAACTTCTCCTCAGCTAGTTTTCTTCCCTCCTCTCCTCTTTTCTTCAACCCCAAACCTCTAAGTAAGATGTTTTCAATATTTTTTCAAAGAGTTCACCTCTCTTCCATTGATTTCCACTTTGTCCTTGCTCGGTTTACCGAAAAGCGCAACATTTAACGAAATGCGAGCCTCGGAACATCGTAGAAACTTTTTCAAAAATATTTTGAAAGAGAGGGTTTTAAGGTCTAAAATTCATTTTGGTGAAAATAGTTTTGGCCCAAAATGGGGTGTAAGATTGGGATTTGGAGCTCTCATTGCCAAAGAAATCGAACCATTGCACAACATAGCCTTCACCATCGAATGATCAAACAGTGGTGTTCAAGTCTTTAGGGCAGTCAAAAATGGGGTGTGTACAATTGGCAGTATTAGCGGTGGGTCCGGGTGCTGGGATAGTTGCGGTAGGTGCATGGGATGCAGGGGCTGTAGCTGGCTGTGGTTGCTATTATTGTAGCCTGGTTATAACCTTGGCCTAACAAGCCGCATCTTGTTGTAGGGTCTCAACTGCCTGTTGTAGATGGTGTATCAATTCTTCCACACTGGCTAGGGATACTATGCCATTGGAATAGGTGATTGATCTTGTGCTGGGCTAGAAGTAGATGTCTGCTCCCAAACCGAATTAGACATAGTTGTGCTGAGGGGTGACTGTTATAGGAATTGGATTGGTGAACTCTACCTGATTCTCTTCCGTCTTGTAACTAGTGAGAGTGAGGTAAACATGGGTTGTCCCCGAAAAAGATCCCCGCCTTTGCAAAGTCTTCCGACTTGAGTCCAGAGTACTTGGGGGATATCTAAACTTTCTGAAGCTATGGTTTTGAACTACCTAGCAAAAGCAATAAAGAAAAAGAGCAGTAATCAGAAACCGCACAGTGCCTCAGCTAAGATGTTATCAACACAGACATGATCAAAGCTGTAGGACTGTACTCTACATTGAATTCTGCCCCCAAAACAGATACCAAATTTGCAACTACTTTGGACATTCTTGTACAGTTTCACTGTAAAGCACATACCAGTTAAAAGAAAGCCAAAACACCCTTACGAGCGGGTAGGGTTACCCTATCCTAGTTTTGTCATGAACTAGGTTTCAATCAAGTGGTTTCACACAATCCTACATTTTGGGTGAGCATCCTTTCCTAGTTTGGAATAGTCTCTATGGTTTTTCTATATGCAACTAGGCCAAATAGTCAAAAAGGGTGCCTCGGCAAGACTACCTCATATACCTCTCACACCTAACACCGAGAAGTGAAAGGAGGATCAAACGGTATAGCGGTAGTCCAGATCCAAAGGTTGTGTTTCCAACATGGCAGAGCCCACGACCGGTCAACCTTTTGGGCAAGCCTTCGGCAAATCGTCCAGGAATAGCAGATGGCAAACACAGTGACTTAAGCGCACCAATGCAAATGCAATGCAAAGAACATATAAATGTAAATAAAATTTCACATCATGAAGTTAGAGTTAAGTTCTCTAAATTCCCCAACAAAGTCGCTAGAAACTATAGCTCAACTTTCGTGTTCCTTTCGGATACGATAGCCCTACAGTTCGGACTCCTATGGTTCTGAATCTAATTTCACAACTGCAATGTGAAATAGATAAACACAAATGAGTCCAAATCTAGAAAATCTTTTTGGAAAATCAATTTTGAATCAAAATGCCAAAAATATACTGCTTTTCCAGATACAGAGTCGCTACTTAAATATTTTTAGAAAATTTAGGAAACCCGAGACTCGTGCCAAAGGCGACATATCTGTCATCACCAAAGTGTCTCGGCTCGGGAACTTAGGTACAAGAGGGGAAGGTCATGAATTGCGCACCCCACTCGCTCGATCAAAGATCGACCTCTACTAATCATGATGTGATTCTTAATTACACTATATACTGTTGTTCCAATTTATTAGGCTATCTTTACTATGTGTTGCACACAAGTATAGACTAATTTGTAAAAATTAGAACACTTTGATCTATGTTTGTTTTGAAAATGTTTTGAATGTGTGCCATTTGAAAAAAGTGCATTTGTATGTACATTAATCAATGTATTCCAATTCAAACAATTAGCCTTCATCCACATGCATTCAAACAGATATAGCACTTAAACACTTAGCTTCATGGTATTATGCTAGACATGACAACAATCACACTTATGTAATATGCTAAAGCAATAGAGCTTAACCCAATTCTCGAGGCGAGCAAAAAGAGAGAAAATAGTTAGAAAAATGCATGATCCTAATGATACAAATGGTTAATGCAACACATGTAATGATGCAATTCATAGGCTTAGCTATTAATTATAACATGTGAATCAATTTGAAAGCATGCATTTTAAACACGTATTCAACGAAGCAATAAACGACAATGCTTATTAGAGTGATGAACCGAGCCTTGATGCATGCAAGACAAGTAGATGCAAGCATGGAATATACTAAATGAAACATGATGTTCTATTCTATCCATCATAAGTGGATAAATACAAGAGAGAAAGACGTGAGGTTAGAAGACATACATATTATTACATATTTGGCCCTCATACGAGAGGGTTCGAATAAATAAATTAGCTAAGCTGCTTAACTAATTATTGCAAACCAAATGAAATAAACTAACTACGCTAGCTAATTATTACAACACCACGAATTAACTAACTACTTTAGCTAATTAAATAAGTACAACACAAAATTAACTAATTAGTTACAAGTCTGCTATTTACAACATGGTACTATTACAACATTATTTCATGGATCCCGACAATCGAGGGATGGTTCATGCATGGATGTGGATTTCCACTCGAAAAAGTCCCTGTTTTGTTACCAGAATGCCTCTATTGCATAGTTAGAAAATTGCACTATTTTTTTTCACCTCAACCTCTGCTCTTCTCTGCTAGAAAAAGGACACTACCTAGCTAGAAAAAATGGCTGGCAACCTAAGAGTAGTGGCCTGCCGACCACTAATGTTGGTTCTTTCCTGCCGCAATAGAAAACAAACAGAGCACAAACGGAGTATTCTTAGGGGACGTTTGTCCACCCTACCTCTCCTTATCAGCAAACAGGTCAAAGGAGGGGTAGGCTTGATTTGCAAGCCACCAATCAACGCAATTTCATTGCATGATGACTTATGAACCAAGGGATACAATTTTAATAAATAGTAAGGAAAGACCAACAAAACCTCCTCTCTATCATGGATTGATCAAGGGAAGTTGTTGACCTTGGAAAGTTGGACCATTTCATCACTAACAAGTATGAAATAAGCCAAGTCTCTATGTGTTCAATTAATGTCCGATTGAACACCAAATCATTTTATTATATTGCTTCATTTTAACCCCAATTTTATTAGTCCATTTTAATTACCTTCCATTTATTAGTCAATTGGGTCCAATAATGAGCTTTAAGTCCACTAATGAAAAGAAGTACCAAACCAAATTTTTTTTTAGGCATGAGAGGGAGATCATGTCGTTGATAATGAACCCCTAAAAGGATTAAACGATTAAGCACAATATCACTCCTTCAAGCTTAAACAACACTCCTTTTGGAGCAACTCTCAAAACAAAGAGAAAAAGCCAAGAAAGAAGGGAGATTGCAGAGATGTCTAGAGGTAAACACAAGTATGGAAAGCAAGAAATAAATGTTATTAACTCAAATAGCTTGGTGGCTAAGGCCTAAACTACCAAGCCTATGAGGACCATTACACTACAAGCATACTATACAAAGCATGAATGAAGCTAACTCATAAAAATAGTCCTAAAACAATCCAAAAAAGTGCTGGAATTAAGAAAAAAACAACCACAACAACTAGCTAAAATATTGAGGGATTAAAACCAACATACAAGCACAAGGAGGGGAGGCTAACCCCTCCACTTTTAGGACTTAAAACATGATTTTAGCTTTTAAAAACCCTCTGAAAATTAGTGATAAAAAGCTCAAAAAAAAGTTGATGAGAAGATGGGAAATACAAGGGCAAAGGCCTTAGAAGCAAGGTTCCAAGAAGGGTTGTCAACCCCTCTACCTTTAATGGCCTTAAACCAAAAGTTTCAGCCCAAAAATGCAGATAATAAACAGCTCAAAAATAGCAAGAAAAGATGAGAATAAAATGGTACAAAAGAACTAGAAGATATACCTCTTGAAGAGAAATGATCCCTTGAATTTCTAAACCACAATTTCACATTCTCAAGTGCCTCAAGAGCTAAAATGCAAGCTCAAATCACCTCAACAAGGAACTCTCTAGGTTTTTTTTAAGTGTTTAGGCTAAGGTTATGTAAGTTGCAAGAGAGAGAGAGAGAGAGAGAGAGAGAGAGAGAGAGAGAGAGAGATAGAGAATTGTAGATAGAGAAATTTTCCAAAATTTTGCTCTCCAAAATTTTCTAAATTCAAAAATTTTTCTAACCTCTCCAACAAAATAGAGGGTCATCTATATATAGAAATATATGAGAGACCCGCGAAAATATCTATACAAACACAGCTAGAATGGTGCATGCATCTGTGGAGACAGCTGGTAGAAAATATTTGGTTTTTACACTAGTGGGCGGTCGGCCACTAATAGTGGATAGCAGGCCACATTAGTGGGCGGCATGCCACACTAGTGGGTCTGTAGGTCCCTGGATGCTTAGGCTTGAAAAACCACTATTTTGGTTCAAAACAAGGTACAAGGTTTGTAGGTTGAAAACTGAGGTTTCCTGTTAAGGAAGTCAAGCATTTGACAAGTGTACACATTCATCATTGAGTGATCAATCAGTGGTGTTCAAGTCTTAAGGGCCATAAAAAATGGGATATCTGTAGCCTCCAAATCTCTTTTAAGATCACTATTCTTCTCTTTTAATTCATCATAAGCATGAAACAATGGAGTTCTCTCCATCTCTCATATGGACAATTTGGCGATCCTGACTCCATCTCATTTGAGAGTACATTGGCCCCGTTTGGTGTAGCTGTTAAAATAGATTATAGATTATAGCTTAACAGATTGGAGATTATGACTTTAATCAGAAGTTGCTAATCTGTTTGGTGTAGCTGTTGGATTATAGATTTAAGTTGCTAAGTAGTGTGTTAAATAAATTGTGAAGTAGCTTTTTCAATTAACTTTTATTTTTTGTTATTCACTACTTGTCTACATTTTCTCATAAATAATAATAATAATAATAATAATAATAATAATAATAATAATAATAATAATCTATAGTTCATTTTGGTCTTTCTTTATTTTAAAAAAAATAAAAAAATAAAAAAATCTAAGAGTATAACCGTAAATTAACATGTCCACAATAGAAGCTGATAATCAGAAGTAAGGGGTGAGTAACTTCTCAGAATCAGCTTTTTTGAGTTAAAATAAGTTGTTAGAATCAAAAACTGTTTGAAATAAGTTTAACCAAACAGTCCAAAATAACTTTTCCAAAGCTAAAAGCTATAAGTTGGCTTAAAAAAGCCCAAATAACTTCCACTTGAGCTTCTATAAGCTCTTGCTTTACTTTCTCTTTCCCTTCTCTACTCAACCTGAGCTTGGTTGACAACTTGATATTCATCTTTGTCAAGGCATAACTTTGCTTATACAACATCTCATATGCTTTATGAAGAGTTACACCATCTATTTCTTCTTCTATGTTAGATGATTCTCTACCACCATTTGAGGACCCAGAAATGAAACTTTTATCCTCACTCTTATCAACAGATGAATCTCCATCTGAAGAGTCAACACTTGATGCATAAGGAATGGAGTTGTCTTGAGACTCAACATTAGAACTCTTGTATACACATAGATAGACTTTAGCAAATACTATGCTTCTTTGGCGATCTCACAATAAGAAATATGGTTTCTCACATCTTCTGAGATACCACCTCGGATTTCATCTAAAGATCTTGAGTTGTATTCAAAATGTTGCAACTCAAGGTCACTTTATTGCTCTTGAGGCTTCAAATTTCTCATGTTTGTTATCATCAAATTTCTCATGTTTGTTATCAAGTCAAGTTCATAAGGTATCTTGAATCCTTCTTCTATGATCCTCTAAAGGTTTGTATTAAATACCAACATATACACCTTCACTAAAGCACTCCAATATAAGTATTCATTTCCGTTAAAGAAATGAGTGGTGAAAACATTATGGCCATGAACGTAGTCAATTTGTCCCTCGACTATAGAAACCGCCATGAAAGCAATAAATTGCCCATTTTCTTTTTTGCCTTGAGCCTTGTTGTCACTTTCATCCTTATCAGAATATGACTCATCATCCCAAGTGATAGAAACGCCTTTCTTCTTCTTCAACCGATTAGGGCATTCTTGAGCAAAGTGGCCAAAACCTTGGTATTCATAGCATTTGACTCTTTGAGAATTCCTTTATATTTTTCCTTTCTTCATCTTCGTTGTAGAGTCAATTTTGAGCATATCTTTACCTTTGGATTTGTGAGTTGATTCTACAAGATTACGTTTCTTTTTTCAAAAAGACTTTTTGAAACATTTTATAAAAGCATCTGTAACCTCGGAATCAAACTCATAATCCTCATCAGACTCCTTACCATCACCACGTGCACTACTAAAAGCAATATCCTTTTTGTTTCTTTTTGAAATTCAAATATGCCTCATAGGTTTGGAGATTTCTAACCAAATGATCTAGCTTGAGGCTGTCAAACATCTTGAGCCTCTTTAATAGCTGTAACTTTTGGTTGAAACTGATTGGGAAAGAATCTCAAAAATTTTCCAATAATCTTGGATTCCGGTATTTTTTTTTTCACCTAAATTGAAGCTGGAATTCACAAGGTTACTCAACTTAGCATAAATTCATCAAAGGTCTCACTATTTTTCATGGAAATGATTTCAAAACTAGAGGTGAGCCTTTTAAGTATTAAACGTTTGACCGAAGAAATGCCCTCATGAATAGTCTCTAATATATCCCATGCTTCTTTTGTAACCTCACACATACAAATATGACTAAATTCTTCAGGTGTGACAGCGCAAAATAAGGAATTGATAACTCTACTATTTTGGTAATCAGTGTTGTCCCATTTGTCAATAGGTTTGGGAAATATTATTTCATCAATAGTAATTGTAGGTTTAGACCATTTGGACATGATGAATTGCCAAAATTTTTCATCGATTACTTTTAAAAATGCTCTCATCCGAGCTTTCCCAAAAAAGTAATTGGATCCACCAAGTAAGGATGATTGAAACGTAGAATTACTTTTACGAATGGAATCCATTATCACAAATCAAATAAGATCTTGCTTATATAGCTTTGAAGAACAAAGATTGAGCGACCCATTTTGATACCAATTGAAAATCTTAAAAACCCGGAGATAGTGATTTGAAATTAGAATTCAATTTTAGCAATGAATAACAATCCCCAATCAAATATAAGTAGATCTAATTCAATTAAATGAGAATTGAATTATATCTACAAAACAAACATCGACAAATCAACACAATGATATAACGTGAAAAAAGCCATAATTGGAATAAAAAAACTATGGGCCAAAACTACAAAACAATCCATTAAGAAGACAAATGAATTACATATGAGAACCCTCAATTACCTAGCGAATCTACGCCCAAATTGAATTGAACCCGATGTGCCTCTTCCACCACCGTCTTTACCAAGGAATTAGTTTGCCCAACGTTGAATGAACAGTGCCAATGTCAAATCCATGACGAGGAGCCACTCCGGAATCCATCAAAGCTTCAGGCTCAAGTTCTTCGAAACCAACTGATGAACATCTCTTGTGTGAACGATAAAAAAAAAGAAACCCCTTGATGATTGTCATCATGAAGTCCGTTGATCCATTGATCACCCTCAATTCATCAAGGAAACCAATATATAAACACCCTCCAATATATAACACTTTTGCTTCTCTCCTCTCTCAGAATTCTGGAAGGGTTGAACCCTAAAACGAGCAACTGAGGCTCTTTAAAAGAAACAGGGACATGAAGACTGTTTGAGCAGTGAGACTAGTAAGGCGGTGCTAACAAATTTCCACCTATCCCTTCGCTCGAGCGCAAGACTTACCGCTCGAGTGGTAAAACACAATTTTCAATATCTCTTAATCAAATTGAGATACTGGATGCTCAAATTCAGTGCATGAGCACACACTTGACCGCTCGAGCAGTCCAAGATGTTTGACAGGCTCAACAACTCCTCTACTCAATCACACCTTTCCTTCAGCGCAAACTTCTCTACTCAGGCACAAATTGAGTTGGATTCGCATTTAAACTTTCACAAACTCATAGATACATAAGAGCGAATGCAATTACATGTGAATGGAGGTTTGTCAAACACGATTATCAATTACAAAAAAAACTAACGAGGCTTTTCAAGATGAACGATTTAAATCATTTAAGATGAGTCCCATAGCAAACCCACCAAAGTACAATTAGCATGGTCCAATCGCATCTCCAATAGCATGGTCCTTGAGGAGTAGCCAGGAGTAGCTGTGAGTTTACTTCCCACGTACTGAACTCAAGTTCAACTCTTATTAGCCTCTCTTGTTTATCAGGATCAAGTGATTAAGAGATGTCATTTGATTCTCGAGTTTATGCTCCTAGAGTGAGCCCAAAAGGCCCTGCTTATGATACAGTTCTCGGTTATCTTAAAAATAAAAAAATAAAAAAAATTGTATCTCCAACTGGAGACATGCCATTAAACAAACAGGTATCACTTACAGTGTACAATGCAGTAGTAGGAGTAAGAGGCATCCCTTGTCCAGACATAAATCCACGAAGGCATTTTGGCATTAGAGCTCAAGTGGGTACAAATACAAGGCAGGCCACTTAAAATTATTAGTGATCTCTTAGGAAAAAACATACATATAATTAAGATTATATATTTTTATATTTACTATAAAACAAATGTGGACAAGAGAGAATTATATATCTCATTAATCCAGCTAGGTAACCAATCCTATATTAATCTCATTAATTGTTAATCCCCTCACTATTAATCCTACTAATTAAACATATCCGAAGGATGTTATAGTTCATAATGCATTGGCTTAGCAAACTAACACAGCGAATGATGATCTAAATTTGCATTTTGTCACTGGCCGAATATGTTGGTTGTAGCTTATCCTAAGTTGAAAATTGATAATCAACCAGCAGAATTCAAAAGCATTATCCTCCAGCTTCAATTTAATCTGTTGTTTCTTAGCTTGTTTATGTTATGTTTACAACATGAGTTTTAAGTATTAGAATAATGGGTAAATTACATTGGCACCCCTTGAGATTTGTCTTTAATACAAATATCCCTCATGTTTTGAAAATTACATTTCCCTCCCTGAAATTTAAAGTTGTATTACAATTTAACCCTTTTGTTAGTCAATCATTACATCAACTAACAGAAATATGTAATATAAGCTATTAATTTTTTTAAACCTATTTTACCCTTATTTCACATCTCTCTCTCTCTCTCTCTCTCTCTCTCTCTCTCACAATAAAATCAGACGTGCCGCAACTTCTGCAACTATCAGCCACCTCATCTACTTCTACATCCACGACCATACTATCACCCACCTCATCTTTAGGATAATAAAGTCATATCATATTTGTTATTACTTCCGTTAGAAGACAGACACTGACAGGGGAGTCAGTATAATTTTTAAAATGTCAAGGAGGAATCTGTATGTTAATATAATTTATCCTAGAACAAATGGTCTGATATATAAAATCACAAATTAATAAATAAAAATAATAATAATAAATCCCCATAAAATAGCTCATTTAAGCTAGAGCAAACACCACCACGAAGGCATTTGTTGTGAATTAGGGTAGGTTAGAAGGATAGATCCACAGCATCACAATCGACTTTGGTATAGGAATTGAAAAACTAGTTAGCCGTTAGATTTTCGTTGTCATTTTGGTGGCTCTGCTCTTTATCTTGATTTTCAGTTTTCAAATAAAATTAGATGGTGAAGCGACTTTCCACCAATGAGCAAGAGAGAAAGAGACTTTTCATCCATGGCAAAAGGTCATTAATTTGGTGATAGTGAGTGAAATTGACAACTTAATTCATACAATGCAACATATATATACGGAATAATCCAAAATATTGTGTGTGCGCGTGTTTTTTTTTTTTTTTTTGGTCTCAAAGTTTGATCAATTACCAAAGAAATGCTGCTTGTAATTCCTACGGTTTTACATTTAAAAAAAAAAAAAAAAAAAAACAAAGAGAAAAAAAAAAAGAAAAGGTATTAACCTTTCCAAACAACTAATAATAGAATTAAAAAGATACGTTACTCTCAAAATTTAGTTGTAATTCTTCCACATAAATGTAAGCTTATCTTCTCTATGCAACAACCAAAATTATTATTATTATTATTATTATTATTTGATCAACAAAAAGAGAGATTTTATTAAAATTGTAGATCAAAT
Source organism: Camellia granthamiana (assembly GCA_036172215.1). NCBI lineage: Eukaryota > Viridiplantae > Streptophyta > Magnoliopsida > Ericales > Theaceae > Camellia > Camellia granthamiana. The sequence continues at coordinate 113,888,010 of CM069903.1, forward strand.
TACAATAGAAAGTCTGTCCCAACCCCGGATAAATTATCCCTCCATCTTGTGATTATCTTACCTCCATCTATCAAATGACCAAAAATTATCATTCAACCCTTACCTCATTTTCATTACACTCTAATCAAACATAATAAAATACATTTTAGGAAAAACTACAAAAAATAAAAAATAAAAATAAATAAATAAATAAAATCCATAATTTGATCTTTGTAACAAAATAAATTCTACTTTTTTTATTTTATCACTTTAAACCCTAAACTTTTGATTTGTTTTCAATTTAAACCATCTAACTATTTTCGTTAAGTAAAAATTGATGGAAAATAGTATTTTAATTATTAAACTCAATGAAAAATATTATTTTAGACATTTTATTATTACCTACATTGAGTTTCATAACTAAGATATTATTTTTCAGTTGGTTTTACTTAACGAAAATAGGCTAATGGTTTACATTGGAAACAAATCAAAAGATTAGAATTTTAAATTGACAAAATTAAAAACTCACAATTTATTTTGTTACAAAGGTTAAACTATGAATTTATTCTTTATTTTATTTTATTATTCTTGTAATTTCCCCTAAATTCTCTTGTATATGTATAAACCGATCTGAATATTTCATCATATTAGAGAAAAAACTGTGAAAACTATATAAGAGTATCTCCAACCCACTAGGCATATAATGTCTGTTAATGTTTAATATAACTTATTTTTTTCAACTCTAATGTATTAAGCATATAATTAGGTATTTTAGCTCAACTTACCTTCACTAGCTGCATGTAACTATTATTTTATAATTTTAAAATTGTATTTAATTTAATTTATTTTATTTGATATTTGTATCTTTTTAGGAATAAATTTATAACGTTATATTAGTTTCCTAATCTTTTGGATTATCCTACAATATCTCCTAAATATCTAAATTGTGATTATTTAATTGTGTATATAATAAGATTTCAATGTTGTTTTCTAAACAGACAAAAAAGAAGTCTTTCTTCTCATCTTCTTTTATTCTGTTATTTTCTTTGTAAGTTTACTGTATTGAGTTTACAAGTGAGTGCTGGGCAATTTAAGGTTTGTGAATTCACTTTGCTGCACAAAAGTGATTTTGAAGGTCATTGTATTTTGGAGGAGGAACACCATTCAACTCGTTGCAAAAAAGGATGTATCGTTCCTAAGGAGAGCGCAATCTACGTGTCTCGACCACTATTCAAGCTTCTCTAAACTTTCTCTCTAATAATAATATTTATTTGTTGTTTTTGGTTTATTATTAGTTTGGTATTTTTATTCTAATAGTAAATCATGTTTAACTTTTCTAACAATCTTAGGAATGAAAATTAGGATTTTCTATTAAAAGTTGTTGCATTGATTATAATTTTATTTTGAAAAACATAATATGGGATTTGATGAAACCAATTCCTGCAAGCCTGAGAAGTCTAATGGTCAAAATTTTAGATGTTGGCAACAATAGATGAAATTTTGATTAACCACTTTGGGTCTTTATTCAATGATTCATAAAGCTACTGTTTCAAAAGGAAAAGAAAAGTTTTCTAAAAAGGAAAAGGATTTTGAAAAAAGTGAAACTTCTAAAGCTGTAGAAATTGTTGAGGCGGGTAAAGATTCAACTTTGTCGAAAAAATCTGATGATGATGATTTTGATGAAAAATATTATCTTTGTCATGGTAGGATTTTAAGTGTTTTATCTCCTTCTATCTATAATATTTTTTGCAGTACAAAAACTTCTATTGAATTATGGGAAGCACTTGATTTTAAATATGGGTCTAAAAAAGCTGGTCTTAAATGTTACTATGCTGAAATGTTTTTAGACTTTCATATTATTGATGGTAAATCAGTCATGGAACAAGTGCATAAATTTCAAAATATTTTGTATGATCTGAAAAGAAAAGGAATGGATTTATTTGATATTTATTTGGTTGCTTCACTAATTAAAAAATTACCTCCCTGTTGGTCAGAATTTGGTAGAATGGTAAAACAAAAACATGATGATTATACCTTTGATGAATTGCTAGTATCCCTAAATATTGAGGAAAAGCGCCGTGAAAAAAAGGATGAGTTTTTAAATTCTGATTTTCGAACCAAGGCACATTTCGTAGAAAATCTTAAACCCGAACCTTTTAATTTTAAGAAAAATGGTGCACACAAGAATGGAAATAACAATCTTAATAATAAATCAAAAGGCAAAAATATTATTTAGAGAAAAATAGTGCCTTGTTGGGTATGTGGGAAGACTAATCACAATGTTAGAGATTGTTATCATCGAAAAGGTCAACCTCATAAAGCCCGTGGTCCTCTAGTAACCCTTAAACCACAAGCTAATGTTATGACTGTGGGGGCCAGCTCCTGTAACCCTGTTAGCAGGTATTTTGTTAGTGATCCCAAGTTAAATATTGCTTTTAACTCAAATGATTGGTTTATAGAATCGGGTGCTAGGTTCATGCGTGCGCTGATAAAAATATTTTTTCACCTTATTATCAGGAATCAAGCACAAGAATTGTAAGCATGGGAAATGGGAGCTTGGCTAGGGTACTAGGTAAAAGACAAGTTATATTGAAATTAACATCAGGCAATATAATCACCTTAGATGGAGTTTTGCATGTTCCTAATATTAGGAAAATTTTAATTATTGCATCTTTGTTAGTTCAGCATGGTTTTAAGTTGTTTTTGAATCAAATAAAGTTGTAATAACTAAGAATGGTAACTTTATTAGTAAATGTTATCTTCGTGATGGTTTGTTTAGCCTTAATGTTATGAATTCTAATTTAAATAAAATTGCATGTTATTCTTTCTCTACTTCTATTGCTAATCTACAATTAATGTTCTAATATTTGGCATGGTAGACTTGGGCATGTAAATTTGAACATTATTAAAAGAATGATGAGTTTAGAATTAATTCCAAAATCAGTAATTAATTTAAAGAAAAGATGTCAAGTATGTATACAAGTTAAAAAAAAAAAAAAAAAAAACCTTTTAAATCCGTTGAAAAAGATATGCTTTTGTTACAACTTATATATAGTGATACATGTGACCTTAACAACGTGTTAACTCGTGGTAGAAAAAGATATTTTATTACTTTTATTGATGATTTTTCTAAATATTGCTATGTATATTTATAAGTCACAAAAGTGAATTATTTGATAAATTTAAAATATATAAAGCTCATGTAGAAAATCAATTAGAAAAGAAAATTAAAATCTTAAGGTCTGATAGAGAAGGCGAGTACGCACCAATAAAAATGGAAGAGTTCTGTGAACAATACGGAATTATTCACCAATAGTCTCCACCTTATTCACCACAATCTAATGGAGTAGCAAAACGTAAAAATCGAACATTGCTAGATATGATAAATGCTATGTTAGCTAGTTCCGGTTTACCTAATAATTTGTGGGGTGAAGCTTTATATTCTACTTGTCATATATTAAATAAAGTGCTTTACAAAAATTCAAAAAAAAAAAAAAAAATACCTTATGAAATTTGAAAAAATCAAAAGCCTAGTTTAAAATATTTCAAAGTATGAGGGTGCTTGGTTAAAGTTTTAATACCAATTACTAAGAAAAGAAAATTAGAACCGAAAACTGTTGATTGTATATTTATTGGGTATGCCTTGGATAGTGTTGGTTATAGATTCTTAGTAATTAATTTTGAAAATTTTGAAAATTCTAATAATACTATAATGGAGTCGAGAAGTTGTATTTTTTGAAAATATATTTCCTATGAAAGATAAGTTATTTAAATCAGTTGGTTAAAATTCTATGTCTAATAATAGTATAGAAAATCAAGTAGGAACTGAACTAAGAAGTAAAAGAGGAAGAATAGAAAATAATATTGATAATGACTTTCTTACTTATTTAGTGGAAAATGATCCTAAAACATATAATGAAACTATGACATCGGTAGATGCTACTTTTTGGATAGATGCTATAAATAGTGAAATGGATTCTACTATGACTAATAATACTTGGTACTTGATTGATTTTCCACTAGGTTGTAATACAATCGTCTGTAAATGGATATTCAGGAAAAAATTAAGAACGGATGGAACTATAGAAAAATTTAAAGCTAGACTTGTAGCTAAGGGGTTTAAACAAAAAGAAGGAATAAATTTCTTTGATACATATTCTCTGGTAACTCGTATGACAACTGTCAGAGTCTTAATAGCTATTGCCTCATCTATAAATAAGATATGCACCAAATGAATGTCAAAATAGTGTTTTCAAATGGAGAATTAAATGAAGAAATTTATATGGATCAACTTGAAAGTTTTGTAGCTCTTGGACAAGAAAGAAATGTATGTAAACTTGTAAAATCTCTTTATGGATTAAAACAAGCTCTAAAATAATGACATGAAAAGTTTAATAAGGTAATTCTTTCTAATGGGTTTAATATTAATGATTCTAATGAATGTGTGTATATCAAAAAATTTGATGGTGCTTGTGTTATTATTTGTTTGTATGTTGATGATATTCTTATTTTTGGTAGTAATCTGATTGTTATTAATGATACTAAAAATTTCTTATTTTGCAATTTTGATATGAAGGATTTAGGCCTAGCTAATGTTATATTGGGTATTAAAATAATTAAAAGTAATAAAGGAATTGTTTTGTCACAAGAACATTATGTTGATCAATTGCTAAAGAAATTTAATTATTGTGATGCAAAAGTTGTATCTATACTTCATTTGATCCTAATATTCGCTTAAAGAAAAATATGGGTGAAACTATTTCTCAACATAAATATGCTCAAATAATAGGATCTTTGACATATCTTTCTAATTGCACAAGACCTGATATTTCTTTGCTGTTTGTAAATTGAGTTGTTACATTATTAATCCTAGTTTAGAACATTGGAATGCAGTTGAAAGAATTTTTAAATACCTTAAAGGTACAATAAATTATTAAATTCATTTTTGTGGGTTTCTTGTTGTGCTAGAAGGATTTAGTGATGCTAATTGGATAACTGAATCTGATGAAACTAAAGCAACCAATGGTTATGTGTTTACTTTAGGTGGTGGTGCAATAGCTTGGAAATTTTCTAAACAAATTGTTATATCTAGATCTACCATGGAAGCAAAACTCATTGCCTTAGATTGGACTTGTATCGAGGCCGAATGGCTAAGGAATTTATTATTTGATTTACCATTATCTGATAGTCTTATACTTGCTATCTTTATTCATTGTGATAATCAAGCTACAATTGCTAAAGCAAAAAATGTAAATTTAAATTAGAAAAAGAGACATATTAGAATAAGACATAATTCTATTAAATAGTTATTATCTCAAGGTGTTGTAGCACTTGATTTTGTGAGGTCTGAAAAGAATATCGTATACCCTTTTACTAAAGGATTAGCGTAGGCTAGTCGTTGAATCATCGTGGGGAATAGGGCTGAAGCCCATAAATTAGTCATCGCAATGGATACCTAACTTTTGTGATTGGAGATCCGATGAATAAGGTTCAATTGGTAATAATGAAGTTGATGGGTGACTTGAAGAGCACTAAAAATATTAGACAGAAATTCCCTGGTCCTATTCTTATGGTAATAGTGCTCAATATTGTGACAGGTTTTAGGAAGAGCTTAGCTCTGAATGTATTCACAATAGGACTTCTATAGGGTGTTGGTCATAAATCACCTTTGGAGGATACACTTATATAAGTGTGGTAGTGGGGTCGCTGTTGTGGGAAATTGGGTTGCTTCCTAAAGACACTTGTAGAAACAAGATATGTGCGTATGACCGTTTAACACGCAAAACCGTTTCGGAACTATGATAATTGCCCATACTGTGTGTGTGGTAAGCCTATGTTTGATCACAAGGACCTAATTCAAAACTTTGTTTACTATGGTTTCTTCAAATTGAAACTTATTAACACTAAGTGGAAGTTCAAGTCTAGAAGACACCTGCACCTATTGTGAGTAAAACACTCTTTTCAATTTTACATTTTGTGGGGATTGTTATTTTATAATTTTAAAATTGTATTTAAGTTAATTTATTTTATTTGATATTTGCATCTTTTTAGGAATAAGTTTATAACGTTATATTAGTTTCCTAGTCTTTTGCGTTATCCTACAATCAGGGACGGAACTAGGAGAAGACTATGGGGGACCATGGCCCCCCCTGTTTTTGTGAAAAATATGATTTGTCATGGCATTTTAAATATATATATATATCCCATTTTATACATAAAATGGCTCTAGTATAAAAAATATATATCTCATTCTTATCCCATATACTCTTTTTATTTTGGACCAAAAAAACTTTTTTATCCTATTAGAAATTACTTCTATGGTATTTGAATTTTTTTTTTATGTGTATAGATATAATTTATATATCATATTATACATACATGTGTGCTCGTGTATATGGTGAAAATTTTTATTTATTTTTGGCCCCTCTGGTGATGAAATTCTGGTTCCGTCCCTGCCTACAATATCTCCTAAATATCTAAATTATGGTTATTTAATTGTGTATATAACAAGACTTCAACGTTGTTTTCTAAATGGACAAAAAATAAGTCTTTCTTCTCATCCTCTTCTGCTCTGTTATTTTCTTTGTGAGCTTACTATATTGAGTTTACAAGTGAGTGTTGGGCAATTTAAGGTTTGTGAATTCACTTTGCTACACATAAGTGATTTCGAAGGTCATTGTATCTTGGAGGAGAAACACTATTCAATTCGGTGTAGAAAAGGGTTTATCATTCTTAAGTAGAGCGCAATCTACGTGACTCGACCACCATTCAGGTTTCTCTCAACTCTCTCTAATAATAATATTTATTTATTATTTTTGATTTATTATTTGTTTGGTATTTTTATTCTAATAGTAAATCTTGTTTAATTTTTTCTAATAGTAACTAACCTTCAAAAGTTAAAACAAACTATATTTAATTCTTAGGATCACTTCCCTCTATCTTTATTTCTGATGTGATATTTTATAAAATTAACATTATTTGAATAAATAGTTAAAATAAAAAGTATAATTAAAATATAAAATATAAAAAAGTTGATAGATAAAAAATAAAATATATATACTTTATAATAACGTTTGGATAAGGAAAATACCTATTTGCATTGAAAACGCTCTAATCCTTACCCAAAAACATGGCGCAAGAGGAATAAGTATATCATATACACATGATTCTGTGCTGGCTTTTAATCCAACATTCTAATGATGGAGGTGGCTTCTTGAATGGAGGAAAGGTAAGATAGGTTTAGGACCACTGTAATAGCTTGGTTGCCTAGTTCAATACGAAGTAGCTCAGATGATCATCCAAATCATTGTATCCCACACTCAAATTTATTATTTTACCCTCTAATACCATATGACTTTACAAACTGTATTGCAAAAGAATTGATGTCAAATCGCTACTCATGTTATCATTGTTTGGATTTTAGGTTTAGGTTGTGTTTAAATTATAAATTAAGATTATAATTTGTAATAAAAAAATAAGAAGTAAAAAAAATATAAATTAAATATAAATTAAAATTTTATTATGTTTCTCTTCTTTTTTCATTTAACTTTTTAAATTTTTATCTAAATTTGTGATTCGAATATAACTTCTAGAAGAGGGGGAAAAAAAAAACCTAAAGAAAAAAAAGAATCTACTTTCAAGAGAAGGAAGCAAGCTCATAATCTGATTATTTTGTCCACTTACTATCCTAAAGTCACCATTGCAAACAATTTGTAAGAATCAATTGATTCCAATAAATAAATAAATAAATCATGTCGATAAAATGATATCATTTGATTATTAAAACACATAAAATATTTTTACAAAAAACAACAACAAACATTAAAAAACAAAACTGCTTTTCCAATTATCATAAAAAAAATAAAAATAAAAATAACTATTTTAAGCAACCGGCAATTACCGTTACAATTACCCTAATCTATTTTAACACCTTGGTCTGAAGTCATGATGATTATTTTAACAATTTTTCTTATTCTATCAAGTATATCTTTCAGTTATGCTACGTAACTCGAAATTTCCGAGCTCGAATTTGGTCCAAATTCAAAACGACGTCGTTTCGTCGTTTTGATTTTTTTTTTTTTTTTTTTTTTTCAGTAACTGGCAGAAGAAGAAAAATCAAAAAAGAAGAACAAAGAAGAAGAAGAAGAAGAAGAAAGAAGAGAAGATGAGAGTAGCAAAGAGAGAGAAAGAGAGAGAGAGAGAGAATCATCATCATCAACCACCCAACACATCTTCATCAACACAGCAGAGAGAGAGAATCATCATCATCAACCAAATACATTATCATCATCATCACATCTGAAATGCTGAAGTGGTATATTTAGAAACTACCACATCTCCTGCAATGGTATAGTTTCTAAACCCACCATAGAGATCAACAAAAAAAAATGTAAAAATTTGAAAAAAAAAAACTTTAACACATCATTCTCATACACAGATCGGAGGCGGAGATCAGAGACCGGAGGCTGAGCTACGACGATCGACGGCGGAGGTGGCGGCGGCGGCGGCGATTGACTCTCTTTATCTCTCCATTCCCTCTTCCCCTCTCTTCTCTTTCTCTCTTCCTCTTTCTCTTTCTCTTCCTCTTCCTCTTCTTCTCTGTTCTCTCTGCTCTCTCTGTTTCAGACATAAGGAGGAGAAAAAAAGAAAAAAAGAATAAAAAGAAAGAAAAAGAAAGGCAGTCGGGGGATTTGGGGAAGAAAGATTCGAGCTACGAAGGATTATTCTAAAAAAAATGACAAGAGCAAGGACTTCCTAGTCGGACAGTTTTAACTTAAAAGTAGCGTAAGTTGCGTCTATCATCTGCTTCCGTCCTATAGAAATTCCATTTTATTTTGCAATTGAGTTTTTTTGGAATGTGAGCTGATTTTTTTAATTTTTAGTTAGTTTAGTTTATAATTAAAAACTTTCGTTTGGAATAATTTTTTGACTTTTTAAATTTTTATAAGAAAAAAAATGAAATGATTATAATTTATATGTGATATTTATCTTATTGATTTTTTAATATGTTTTATCTTTTTGTGATTATTTTAGTCAAAAACCATTATGCCAAATGAATGCTAATTATATATATATATATATATATTAGAGTCCTGATATAAAAATAGAAAAAATATATACAAGATGATACGATTGTATGCAAAAATATCATTTTAAAATAAAATATTTGTTTAAATGACATTTAATTATAGAAATGATACCTTTACAAAATGATGACCAATCTATATAAAAATTAGGATGAATTACACTCTTTCGTGGGGTTTGAAACAAAAATATAATTAGTCTCATATTTTTAATATAATTATATTAATTTTTATTTTTATATGATTAAAGTGATTGAAACTAATCTAAATGATAGGTACACATTAAAATAAATAAAGATAAATATATATATTTTAGTCTAAAATAGATGATAATACTATTTTTACATTCATACAATATGAGTAAATGAACGATGACATAATTATTATGTTAAATGTATGTGATTAATTATTTTTTTTCTAAATTTCAGATAAGTTTAATTTATGCTAAAATTATATATAAATAGTATTATAATTTATTAAATTTTTTATTATACATTGGTGTGAGATCCACACACATTTGAATTTGTATGAGGGCTACACCTATTTAAAAATTCTAATAAAAAATTTAATAAATTATTTAAAATTTATGACATTTTGAAACTTTAATTGAACTCTAAAAAAAATAAAAAATAAAATAAAAATCACTATTATTGTGAGACGCATACACTTAAAGCTTCTTTATACTACCAAAGTGTCGGTACATTGTCCCGAGTCAAATACATTAGAAAGTTAGAACCAACTGCCCAAAACCCTAGCATTAGAAATATCATTTTATTAAATAAAAACCCTTAATTAATTAATGGTTTAATCACCATTAAATAATGTCAAATGGACAAACCAACTAACGACAGCCCTCGTTTTTTATTTTGTTGTTTTTAATAACTTTGTTTATACATAATAATTGAATTTATATAATTAATGATTAGAAAGAAGGTTGTAACATCTTTATCGGACTACGTGTGTGCACGGAATATATATCCCACAAAAAAAAATAAATAAATAAGGATTACTGTAAGAATCGACGGTCCAAAAACTGCCACGTTTCCGTTGTCGACTTTTGTTTGTTAATCGTGTGCCTTAAAAGTGTCGGTGGCTTGGTTTAGCATGTGGTTCATACGTTGGGCAGAGGGAAAGTCCAAGAGAGCAAAAAGTTGACTCTGATTTGTGACGTGACCTTTTTCACAAGAAATTATTTCTTAGACCAAATTCATTTACCATGATTTATAAGTTTGGATATAAATTTAAAAATAAAAATATATAAATAAAATATATTTAAATTTTACATACATTTATCTTTTAATTTTTTTTTAAAATCATTCTCAAATTCATAAACTAAACACAACTTTAATATCTTAACTTGATTCTGTAAAACCCAATTAACGTGTTTGGTTTCAGTTTTTTAAATTCAATTTTTTGAAAGCTGAATTTTTTATTTTTCGTATTTTTTTATTTTTAGTGAATATTTTTAAAATTTTAAGCATTTTTATTTTACTTTTTTAAATGCACCTTACTTAGATATATCTAAAAATTAAATATCTGTGAAACAATATTTTAAAAATTAATAAATACACAAAAATATAATTAATATACTGAATTTTTTATATTTTTTTTTGTATTTTTGGTATTTAGTAATTTTGTAAAGAATTTTTTCACAAAAAAATCTACTTTTTAAGTGTATTTATGTTAGGTGTGTCTAAAAATTAAAAAAATTGTTTAAAATATTAAAAAAATTCAGCAAAAATAAAAAAAAATATGAAAAATAAGAAAGTAAAAATTTTAAAAAATATTTTAAAAAATCCAAACTAAACAAAGTGAATATTTTTTTTTGTTGTATTTTTTATAAACAATTCCGACAAATATTAAGTGATAGAAAATTGTTTAAAGGCTCGAAATCGTTTGGGTCGAAATTGGCTCGAAACTCAAGATGACGTCGTTTTGGGTTCTCTTACAGATAACATATAATAAAATTCTCTTACCGGTAAGATATATTAAAATTCTCTTACTGATAAAATAATCCAAAACGACGTCGTTTTGAATTCGAGACAAATTCGAACTTGAAAATTTCGGACATGTAACAGCTCTGTTAAGTGATAAACGATTTACAACAATTGACACAACAAAAAGTACAAGGTCTAATTTGATAAGACCAAATATTTTATGTTCTATTTTTGATAACTTAACAATTGTCAAGTAATAAATAATGTGCAATAATGCTCCATGGGTAAATAATCACTCATTTTTAACTTGGCTGTGGCGGATATATATTTTTTACTTGGCTTTTTTTTCTTTGTTTAGTTTTTTTTTTTTTTGGAAAAGCAGTCACTCTGTTTAAAATTTTTCAAAATAATTTTTTAATTTTGTATTCATATTTTTATAATTAATAATTTTTTATTATTTGAATCAATGTTTTTTTAATGTTAAAATCTGTTTAATCTAAATACATTTAAACAATATATAATTTGTGGTGTTTTCTAAACTCACTAAATATAAAAAATATATATTTTTTATTTTTTTTTGTATTTATTAAATTTTTAAAAAAAGAAAATTTAGATTAGGTATATTTAAAAATAAAAAATGAAAAAAATATTAAAAATAACAAAATACAAAAAATCAAAATTGATATTTTTCTAAAATATAATTTTTAAATTTATTTATGGGTGAAAAGAAGACAAACTTGAGAGCTCTCCTAAAGATCCGGTAGGTAGAGAGCTGTTCCAAGTCGTAGAAGACAAAGAAACCCTAAAATTACATGAACACCATTTTAAAAAGCTGACAACTATTATACACTTGCAAGCAAAGATAGGAAAGGAGTGACAAGCTCAAATAGTTAACCAAGGGTGGGCGGCATTATGGTTAAGATTTAGGATTTAAATTTTAAGGTCATGAGTTCAATTTCTTCTCTTTTGAATCAATCTCCTGAACGAAGCACAATTAATTAGGAGATTAAATCTCAAATTATTTAATCAGCACTTGGTGTGAGTTCAATGTACCATCCACTATTTCTGACTATTGCCTTACTGACCTCAAACTATTATTTGAGACCCCCCCAACCTATGACTATCTTTCTCCAACATCTGACCATCACCACAATCAAAATAAATTAATAAAAATTTATGTTTTTTGTAAACATAAAATTGACAACATCATCAAGTATCACCATAATTGCTCAAAATGAAAAATGGACCAATAGAAATAAGAAAACTAAAATAATCAATTGAACATCGACACAGTTTTAGTTTTTGGTCCACCAATTGAGTGTAGAATTTAGCATCAATGTGGAGTATATATGAAGTATAAAACATAAAAGTAATTAACGAAATTACAACATATGAATAAACACATTGTAGCTCAACATTGAGGCTCCTCAAATCATGTGCGGATAATAGAGTGGTTTAATTTAAAGTTGTGCTCAACTCATTGGTGAAAGACACATCCATCCACTTTCACTTTTTTTTTTTTTTTTTTAACTTTATCAGGCTTTGTATCACTTTCACTATACACGAAGAGTGTATTTTTTTGAGTAATGTTATTCTAGTCTAAATTAGATTCAATTTTCAAATATAATGATGTGGTAGTTTATTAGAATATTTAAGATAATTCTTTCTCTCATATCTTTTATTTATTAATTAATCATCTCTTTTGCACATCACTAGATCTGAAAAGTAAACTTCTATATCAATTTTTTTTTTCCACCTTTCCTTTAAATAAATGATGGAATTTGATTCCCCAAAGTCCCCCTGATACAAGTTTCTCATGATGAATGTAAAAGCAAATTCAAAGTACAAGTTCACAACTTTACGGTCTTAACAAATCACAAAAAAAAAAAAAAAAAAAAAAAACATAAATAAATAAATAAATAAAAATAAAGCATTTAGAGGACCTTTTCAAATCTCCATTCTCTACGATGTTTGTAACGTTCTGAAATAATTATAATAATTCAACTCAAATAATTAATACAACGTGACATAATTAAAATGATAAATTTTCATTAATCAAAATTAATATACAAAAGGTGATAAGGAATGAAAACTGAACAAATGTTCATATGTCCTTAAAACTTACATCTTTCCAAGCCAAGGCTTGGGTACATCAAAATGAGTCATAAGCTCAATACAAATAAATCTCTAGGTTTATACAAAAGTTAAATACCAGATAAACAAAACTGAGCCTTCAGCTCAGCAATCCTCCCAAGCTAAGCTTCCGTTTGGAAAGTTGAGGTTTGGAATTTTTTTTGGCTAAAATAGCCACAAAAAAAAAAAAAAAAAAAATATGCTTTTTAGTCCAATAAGACAAAATATCACATCTAACCTATAATTATTACATTCTTTCTCTCACAAAAAGTTAAAAAAGTCAAAAAACCCTTACCAAACAAGGCTTTTTAGCTCAGGCTAAAATAGTCAAAAAGTCAAAAAGCTAATCCACTTCCCAAACGGAGGCTAAGTCTTTGGTGGAGGCATATTATCAGTACTTGAAAAATGATTTTCCCAAGTAGGGTGTAGGAATGGCAACGGGCCGGGACGGGGCTGGGGATCACACTCATCGTCCCCAATCCCCAACGGTGAAAATTCCCCCGATCCCGACCCCGATCCCGATCTCCGATGGGGAACCTATCACCGCCCCCACTCTCGCCCTCTAACGGGGATCGGGTTTCCCCGACCTCAAAAATTCCCCAGCCAAAAAATAAACTAAACTAAACAGCAACAGATCTGATATTCAACAACAACAAATTTGATATTCAACAACAACAAAAGCTCCAAATCTGATCTTAAGTTCAAAAAAGAAAAAAGAAAAAAAAGATCTGATCTGATATTTAAAAAAGCTCCAGATCTGCCATGGTAAGAAAGAGAAAAAGAGATAGATCTGTGATGGTGAGGCAGTAATGGAATGACAAAGGCGGTGGTGGAGCAGCGGTGAGAGATGGAGAGGAGATGAGCTGCGATCGAATGTCGTCGTCGAATGGTAGAGGTGGTGGTGGATGAGCGGGTGAGAGAGGGAGAAGAGAGGAGCTGCGATTGACTCTCGTCTGGTGGCATCCTAGTTGGTTGGGTTGTGGGACTCCATCTCCATGGTTTGTTCCTCTACTTCGATCGACATTGGTTTGAGGTTAGGGTTTTGAATGAGAAAGAAACAAAGACAGAGGTTTGAGAGAGAGAGAGAGAGAGAGAGAGAGAGAGAGAGATCCAAATCTGCGTGAGAGAGAGAGAGGGGGGTATATATATAAATGATAAAGGGGTATAAAGGTAATTTTACTTCGGGAGAAATGGGGCGGGGACAGAGCTGGGGACGGGGCCGGATCCGGGGCTGTGAAAGCTATTCTCGTCCCCGGCCCGAAACTGATCGGGGATGCATTTTTGAATACCATTCCTGGCTTGTTAGGAGTATTTTTCGAGAAAAAACCACTGCAATCGAGGACGGAGGGTCTGGTCCTTGTCGGGCTGGGTTTAAATTGCCATCCCTAGTAGGGTGAGCCAAAGCTTAGTAGAAACAATCTAACACAATATATGAATCTTAACAAAGATATAAGTATGATATGCATATCCAATACCCATGATAAAATCATTTATAACTCTTTTACATAACCATGTCATGCTAAGCTTTATATCTCAATTCATGAGTCATTCACTATTTTATTCAAATAACCAAATTAAGGGTACAACTCAATGGATCTCTACCTAGCACAACCATTATACAGACACTTCTATTTGCCATTTTACGGACATTTCGTCCGTAGAAATCGACACCCATGTATACGCTCGATTTTCGAAACTTTCACCATGCATACACAGGCCCACTTAATTCAATGGAGTCCATCTCATTTATTTTCTCAGACATGGAGTACATCCGATTTTTTCTCCCAAACATCATACATTTAAAATGTATCAAAGACATAGTCATAATGACAACGGATAAAAGATTAGTTTCAATTTACCTAATCCTCATGAAATTTCTACAACAATTATAACTATCCTCTACCGATAGCTCAAAATAGATATTTCTAAATAGATATACTTTTTTTTTTTTTTGATAAGTATTTCTAAATAGATATACAACCTCCACGATAGATAAATTATCTAAATTTTCATAAGTGAGTGGTAATACATATCCAACTCCACAATTTATATAAACATCCATCCAATTTCATATTTCCTATACCAATTTCATTTATTTATACAAAATAACTATTTGAGACATTTTAGGGTAAAACTTTATTTTCTTCAAAATCCACCCCTGGGTATCAAAATTAACAAATTTATCACAACATAACCTCACATTTACTCCCATAACCATTTTTAATACATACATTTGAAAAACTCCTATTTTGATTTTAAATCAAAACCTTAGGTTTGTTCAAAATCACCCTGAATTCCAATATTCTTTACACATCAATAAATAACTAAGTTAAAACTCATAGAAGAGTGCAAAAAGTTTACACCTCGAAGGTAAAGATCAAGGAAGCAATGGAGGAGCTTCAAAGAGGCCGAAACCAAGCTCTATTCGGATCAAAACGTAGCCTTTAAGGTGCTCTGCCTTTTTAACAAAGGCACATGGTAGAGAAACCACCAAATCTAGGTGAAAATGTAGAGAGAGAGAGAGAGAGAGAGAGAGAGAGAGGCTCTAGATCTAGGGTTTTGAGAGAAAAGATGTGAAAAAATGATGTAGAAAAGTGTTGCTGCGAATTGATATATGCACAGTCCGTTCGAGCGTAAAAAGTGATGCTCGAGCGTCAGACACAATAAGTTGTTCTGCTCAAGTGCAAGAAGTCTCACTCGAGCATAGAATACACACTCCCAGTAGTTTTGCAAACAACAGATCAATGCTCGAGCGTAAGAAAGGTCGCTTAAACTGAGACTGCTCGAGCACAGAAAGCACCGCTTAAGCGTAGAATACGCTCTCCCAGTAGTTTTGTAGACCTGCAAAAGTTGTGACGCCCCGATTCTACACTATTGGTTGCAGTCAAGGGAGAGTCACTAATGAGTCCTATGGTCAATAACCAAGTAAGATCCCAGATCGCCGGAGGAGTCAAATTAGCCTCTCTTCTAAGTCCGGCTTTCTTAGGCAGCGCACTACCTTTTTGACAGATCTTAAAAGGTATTGACACAAGGTCTCATAAGCAACGATAAGGTGTAAATGTATAAATATTAGAATGTAAGTACATAACAACCACGAATATCATTAATTACAAAAACTTGATCCATTACATTACGTCTCAAGAGAAAACTTAAATCTTCATATGAGTCTTACAAAATATCACAAGGAATTTCTAACTTTCCTAAGATAGCCAAAAGTCTTCGAAGGTTTCAGGTTTGTCGTCTCCAGCTATAAGCTCTTCTTCGGCATCTGGCATGACACGCCGTGAGCTTTGAATGCCCAGTAAACACATACACACCCCGTCCATCTTTCTCAGTCCAATACACAATCACAAATATAACATCAAATAGTAAAGCATGATACTCAACTAAGGGGTTACAAGTTAGATGTTAGTAAACTAGAAATCCCCCAAAGAGATTTCGTCCTCCCAACCACAAGAATTGGACACCAGACTATTCGGAACTCCCCCTTTTGCTGCTTTGTTGCAGAACTAACCTCGGATGCCTACCAACGGTTATATACCACGTAGCGCCAACCGCAGGGCCTCAAAAGGGATAGCGAAAAGAAAAAATTTTATCTCCTAAATCCAACCTCATCCTTCCAGAAAAAGTTTTATAATCCTGAATGTCCCATTCGGACCCAACCTTATCTCACCATTCAAACCGTCGCAAGGAGTCCGAATACGTCCGTCCTATTCCAGGGTTTACGTGACAATTGCTTGCGCAAGACTTTAACTTTCAAATAGGGAACGCTTCCCAAAAATCCATATATATCACATATTCTCATCTTTTCATTACTCAAGTGCTCGAAAACCCAATACCCTCCCAATTAGGTTTCCCGTTGAAGTTAAATGTTTTACATCAAGGTTAGTCTAATTGATAAGACAATAATATCCACATAAGCATGCATCCTTAAGACGAGGAAGATAAATAACATAACCATAACACATATAATATCATGTTAAGATATGCTCATAAGTAGGTAGGCAATTTCATGAATTCAAGGGCATAAAACATCCATGCATAACACAGTTTCCAGATTTAACATCACATAAAGATTAAAATGAAAGGACTATTTTAGATCTTCCACCGGACTTGGTCTTCCTATGGTTCGTAGAGAATTTGATCTAGTTTCTAGAACATTTTTCGGAAATGGGATTGATTTTCCAGATTTTAAGTTATTTAGAAAACATTCCAGCGCTGTCCAGATTCTGTCCAGATCCGTCGAGTGTTACGAAAATTTGATTTTCTTGCAAATTGCTTAATGTTTTTCGATGAAACCAATTTTAGTTGAAAGCTAACTCCTTAAGGAAGGTTTTGACATAAAATAGAGGTCCAGAATAATTTTATACATTTTTCTAGAATTTCTGGAAGTGGGCTGCAAAAACATATTCTAGGGTAAAATGTCCAAAACAAGAAGATTTATGAGAAAAGGGTTCCACCAAGGGAAAGTTTTCGTTTATTTTGTGAAGAAAACATGCTAACTAACATATATTTAACTCAGAAAGTTTTCTTGAAGGTGTGCCTTTGGAAAGTTTGAGAGATCGGTATAAAAAGATGGTTTTGTGCCAAAATGGGAAAAATACAAGAGAGATGGAATCAATGCTCAACTTTTAGCATTTTTAACACAAGTAACTCATCAATAATAGATCTGAAAACATTATTTAGAACCCTTAGAAACATGTATTTGAAAAAGGAAAATGAAAGAGAAGGTTGTGTTGTGGCTTACCTACTAAGCTTGCACAATAAGGCTCTCTTCTTCCTCTCTCTTCTTCTCTAGACTTCTCTTTCTTTCTCTCCTCCCTCTCTCTAGCCGAAATGTGTGTGTGGGTGTGGTGTGTTATATGTGCTTGCAAGCTAGGGGGGGTGTTGGTATTTATATTCAAGTTTTGATGCAAAAAGTCCTAAAAACCCCTTAGTTGGAAATGGATGGAAATGTTAGGATTTTGCTTGGAATCTAATGGGATAGGGGTGGTTTGGGAGTTAAATCATAGAATTAGGCAACAATTGGTTGATGCTTAGTTGAAAGAAAACTAGTTTTGAAAACATCACCCTAGGTCTAAGGTACTAGGTCTTGAGTTTCCTAGAATATCATGATCACAAACCTTGAAAATTGGCTCTTCACTTCTCCCTATGGTGGCTGGCCCTTGGGAAGGGTGATGGGGTTATTATTTTAATGATTTTAGGTATTAGGGACATAGTTCTCAATGTATGCATATATATAAATTTCAATTGATTGATGGTACTAATAGTATTAGGGTACATGTACTATTTTTGGGGTAATTCTTAATAAAAGAAATGAGGGCTTGGAATTAAACTTATGTATTGGAACCTTATTTATGTATTTACTTATGATCTAGTTAGGTTTAGGACTAATTTAAATACTCATAGCAAATCTTTATTGGTACCAAAGTCATTATTGCTTCAAGATTCAAGGGATTTGTTTGTACTAAAGTATAATGATGACGGCTAGTCATGTCATCGAGATTTGGGGAGATTTCCCTATTTATTTTGTGTACAAATCTTGGAAATTGTAAAACATAATGTTAAAAAAAGATTTTAGGGTACAAGTGTATATATAAATATATAATGGTACTTGTTTGAGGTCAGTTTGTAATTTAATAAAAATGTGAGGGCTTGGGCTCAATTAAAATATCTATTTCAAGTGAAGAGTTAATAAATTAGTGTTTAGGAAAAATAATTCGGTTTGTATTATCTTGCTTTGAATTTAAAGGTAAATAACTGAATGAAGACTGTAAAAACCGGAAGTTAGGGTTTAGAGCAATTAATCTAAAATTTGAGAGTTAAATAATTAATATTAGAGTGTTATG
This sequence comes from Camellia granthamiana, assembly GCA_036172215.1. Taxonomy (NCBI): domain Eukaryota; kingdom Viridiplantae; phylum Streptophyta; class Magnoliopsida; order Ericales; family Theaceae; genus Camellia; species Camellia granthamiana. Next base: position 113,906,991 of record CM069903.1, read on the forward strand.
ATTCTAAGCTTCCAGTGTCGATTTGGGTTTGTATGGGTTTGTCCGTGATACGTTTTCGGCTCCAGGGTTTAATTTGCGAGCAATCAACGAATTAAATGCTTTGTTATAGTAACTCAAAATTTTGGGACCTAATAAGGTTTACAAAAGTTAGGGGTCTCACAAAAGTACTGAGAGTCCACAAAACCCGCTTGAGCGCAAGAAGTACCATTCGAGCGGATGAGTAAAACTATAGATAACAAAAGTTTGAAAACCAAGCAACCAACCTGTTCCAAACGTAACCATTACAATCCAATAGCCAAACTCAAGGAAGTATGAGGGAAAAAGACATGAACAATACTATGAAACCACGAAACCCGAGTCCAAGATATAAAAAGGGTCGGGTTAAAACAGAAATTACTATAATCCCCCTTTTAAGGAATTTCGTCCCCGAAATTTCAAATCAAGTTTTAAAACTGTGTTTAAACCGATCACAATAAAGATAATTAATCAATTCCATCACTATGACCCCTCCTCCAGTCACGCATTCCCATCAACTCGATACACAAGTTCCAACATTGAAAGCACAATTCACATTTTTCCAAAGCATATATAATGTTTACATTAAATCCGTGTTCTCAAAACATACACAACATATACAATGTTTCCATATTCTTAAAACATATACAATATTTTCATATTTCAATAACATGATCAAAATTTTAATACATGCTCAAACATCAACAAATAAGTTCGGATACTTCTTACAAACTTCCAACTCACATTCCCAAGTTGCTTCCTCAACCCTGTGATGCTTCCACAATACTTTAACCAAGGGAATTGTCTTGCCTCACAAGATTTGGTCCCGAGTATCCAAGACGGTTCAATCCAACACGTGCGATGGATCCGGCTCATACTTTCGAAGCATGCTAATATGAAACACATCATGAACCCTAGAAAGCTGTGGCGGTAAAGCCAAACGATAAGCTACCTCTCCAATCCGCTCAAGGATCTCAAAAGGCCCAATGAATTGAGGGGACAACTTCCCACTCTTTCCAAACCTCATCAAACCCTTCTTAGGTGATATCTTTAAGAAGACATGGTCTTCCACCTCAAAAGATAATGGTCACTTTCTACGATCGGAATAACTTTTCTAGCGACTCTGAACAGTAACCAACCTCTTACGAATAAATGCAACTTTCTCCGTCGTTTCCTTAACTAACTCTGGACCCAACACAGGTGCATCACTCACCTCAGCCCAACACAAAGGGGATTTACATGGTTGACCATACAAGGCCTCAAACGGTGCCATGCCAATACTTGATTGGAAGCTATTGTTATAGGCAAACTCCATTAAGGGCAAGTGTCTCTCCCACGACCCCTTAAAGTCAAGAACACAACCCCAAAACATATTCTTAAGGATCTGAATAGTACGCTCGGACTTCCCATCAGTCTGAGGATGATACACAATACTAAAAGTCAATCTCGTGCCCAAGGCACTCTATAGGCTCCGTCATAACCGAGCCGTGAAACGCGGATACTGCCCAAGTCAACCTTGTTTTGCCAAAAGTGCAGTGTTAAATGCCTTAAAACTCATAAACCCCAGGCCGTTCAAGTCTTTTAGGGAACACAACAACTGCCACCTCTTCCAATGTATCCGTCGCTTATAATCATTTTGCCCCCACCAAAACCGCTCACCATTGATTCCATCTCTGAGCACAGCGTATTAGGTAATTGGAAACATGACATAACATAGGTCATGATAGCTTGGATGACCGCTTTCATTAGAATCTCACGCCCTGCTGCTGACAAAGCTTTTCTTTCGACCCGTTAATCCGTTGCCAGACCCTATCCTTTACATACCCAAAAACATCTCTCTTAGATTTGCTAATAAAATAAGGCATGCCTAACTATTTCCTAGATCTGCTGTATTATCCACACCTAACACATTCATTAGCTCGCCTTGAAGATCATTTCTCACATTCTTGCTAAAATACATGGTCAATTTGCTGAGATTAATTTTTGGCCCAAACGTCGCTTCATACTTGGCAAAAACGTCTTTGATAGTCACTAACTCCTTAATCGTTGCTGAGTCAAACAAAAGACTATCATCGGCAAAAAACAAGTGTGTCAACCTAGGATTGTCCCGTTGCAAAGAGATACCCGTTAGACTTCGATTCCTTACGACCTATTGGAGAAGTAAAGATAGGCCTTCCGCACAGAGAACAGACAATGGATCCCTTTGCCGGATTCCCCGAGACGACCTAAAAGACTTGGTCGGCTTCCCATTAACCAACACGGAGTATGAAACAGTCGAGATACAATGCAATACCACATTAGTAAACACTAATTAAACCCCATTTTCTCCATGATTCCTCAAACAAGTCCCCACTCAATCCTATTATAGGCTTTAGACATGTCAATCTTCAATGCGAAATGGCCTCTACAACCATGCCTCTTGTTTTTCATAAGATGAAAAACTTCAAAGGTAGTAACGACATTATTGCTTTAAGAGTCGGCCACCTATAAAAGCGCTTTGATTACTCAAGATCACCGAAGGAAGAATAATCTTCAATCGATTGGCCAAAACTTTACTAACTAGCTCATAAACAACGTTACATAAACTTATTGACCGAAGCTCCCTGATCTTTCTAGGTTGGAGAACCTTCGGAATTAGCACGATAAAATTATCATTAAACACTGAAACATCCTGTGATTGATTCAAAACATCCAAAACTGGTTGGGTAACTTGAGGGCCCACAATAGGCCAAAAACGCTAACAGAAGAGAGCAGGTTTACTGTCAGGCACAAGGGCTTTAGTTAGGTGCATCTGAAAAAGAGCAGTATGAACCTCCTTGATTGTAAATTCCTTAGCGAACATGGCGTTAAACTTTGGAGAGACTCTAGATTAAACACACCCCAGAACATCCTCCATGTCTTTAGACTGCCCCGCAGAAAACGACTCCTCAAAACAGCTCACTGCAATCCTCTCCATGTCTACTTGCTCAGCTCACCACACCCCATTATCATTCTCAAGCCCCATGATTTCCTTTTTGCAATGCCTCTGTGATGCCTTGGCATGGGAAAAAAGAAGTATTTCGGTCGCCGTCCTTCATCCAATTCACCCTAGTTTGTTGATACCAAAAGACCTCCTATTCAAGCAACTCATCCACCTCACGCCTTAACCGAGTGTAACTATCCTAGTCCTCTTCCGAAGGATTTTCTAAGCCCTCAATATGTTGTAGGCCCACGTGGTAAAAGCTTAGCCTATGTGTTGTGTAGCTGAGCTAATCTCATATTCTTTTAATTAACATATCACATTATAATGAAACTTAATGAATATTACAATAAATATTATCGTAAGTATTAAATATAATACATAATTAATATAGAAAGAATTAAATTTCTCTCCAATCCAATGATTTTGGATTGGATGTTCAAATTTCAAGTTTTTACCTTAATTTAATTTTTAATTTTTAACCCAATTTCTTATTTAACAACAGTTTAAATTAAACATAAAGTTACCATAAATTAAACCATAAGATTAATCTAAATACCTTAATTTATTACTATAAAATTAAATCATAAAATTATCTTAATCTAATTTTTAATTTTAATAACATTTTTAATTAAACATATAAATATATATATATAACAAATTAAATCATAAATTAAACTAAATACCCTAATTTATTACCATAAAATCACCTTATTTAATAACATTTAATAAATTAAATCATAAAATTACCTTAATCTAATTTTTAATTTTTAACCCCATTTACTTATTAATAACATTTTAAATTAAACATTTACATATATACACATATATATGTTAAATTAAACCATAAATTAATCTAAATATTCTAATTTATTACCACAATATACTATTTATTTTAAATCCAATTTCTCGTTCAATAACATTTTAAATTAAATTATTGATGAAAGATAACAATTAGGGTTAGGAATTGGCTAAGATTAATATTTAATTTAGAGAATAAAATGAATATGATGACATTATTAACATTTAAGTCAAATTTTTTTACTTCGACTAAAGATTTTTGCATTATCCACTCTGAATTTAGAAGAATATGACACACCTTCCTTTAGTTCCGTTATCTTTAACTAAAAAACTAATTGTAACATTTTATTCTAAAACTATAAAAAAAAGTTCTCTATCTATATTTAAATTCTAAGAGGGTAAAAATAAGTTATTTTAAAAAGATAGTGAAAAACTGATTTTTTGATTTTTTTAATAAAAAATGTATGAAAAATATGAAAGATAATGTAACCCAAAATAAATTAAAAGAAAGAAGATTGTTTTTAGTCATGTTTTCAAAATAGCCCAAAGTATTTTGAAACTAAATCACAAGGGTAAAATAAATGGAAAATCAACGGTAGCTCGAAAATTTCGAGGGTCGAATGGCCCGAATTTTTCGAAGGGAGAGAAGAGAGGGAGAGCAGAGAAGAGAGGGAGAGAGGACTGGTTCGCCTCGCCGTCCTCGTCGCCTCGCCCTGGTTCTGCCGACGCTCGCCGCAGCTCCGCGAGGAGCTCGCCGTCGCCTCTGCCAACGACCTCGCCGTCCTCCTGTGCCTCCGTCCTCGTCGCCTCGCCGTCTGCCGACGCCTCGCCGCTCGTCGCCTCTGCCGACGCCGCAGCCCCGCCTCCTCCTCCTCCTCCTCCAGCCGATTTTTATGGCCCCCTCCCCTCCCTCCTTCCTCCTCCTCCCGATCTTCTTCTCCCTCCTTCCCTTTTTCTTCTTCTCCCCCCCTCCCTTCTTCTTCTTCTCCCCTGATTAAACACAGGAGAAAGAAAAAAAAAAAAAAAAAAAAAAACGACGCCAAAACGACGTCGTTTTGGCGTCGAGCCACGTTTCAACCCACGAATTTTGAACTACCAACCGGGGTTGAAAATAAATTTTGCACTAAAAAAAAAGAAAAAGAAAAGGCAGAACGGTAAAAAATAAACCAACAGGTTTTTTACGCACAGTAGAAAATCAAAGTGAAACACGCATTCAGATGGAAAGTCATATTGTCACAGCCACGTGCTCTGACTCGGTGACATTACCATGTGATCCGCCCGATTACGATCACTCACCAGCTTTAATCGGCAGTTTCGCGGCGACTACTAGTCTCTACTCTACTCACAAACTCCTCCCTCGTCCCCAGTGGAAATAGGTGACTCCAACTTGTCCCCCGATGGAAATAGGTAGCCCCAAAAAAAAAAAAAAAAAAAAACCATGATACACAAAAATAAAAACAAAAAAAAAAAAAAAGTACCGATGCCTAAACCACCCGCTAAACTCTTTCCCCAATTGACCTTCATAAATAATTAACTGCACAATGATTGGATAGACCTAAATTACCAAAGACTCCTTACGACCCCCCAACACAACACGGTGACCGCCACTTTTCTTCTCTACCGTTGGTGAACACGGAACCTCCCAAAACTTTGAATATCTAAATTTATTCAAATTTTAATTAATTTTTTTTATGAGTATTTAGATTTACCGTTTTTCTTTTTCACTATATCTTTGAAAAAAATGTTTCAAAATTTTATACATAATCAATGTATAGTTTGAATTCAATTATTATAAGATAAAATTTAGAATAAATCTAAATTACACCCAACTAATCTAAATCTAAATTTACTTAGTAGTAGTTAGGGATGGGCGCGGATCGATTGCGGTCACGGAATCTTCAATCTGTCATTCGTCTGCCAAATTGACGAATTAAAAAAAACCAATCTGCATCCATCTGCCAATCCGGCGGATGTGGATTAAGCAGATTAACGGATGGATGCGAATCAGTTTGACTGTTTAAAATTTTATAAATTTTCAATATAATTTAACTTGTACACTTCCTCAAAAAAAAAAAAAAAAAAAATATTACAATTCATAATTTAAAAAAATATTACAATCACTACATGTCTCATCTACAAAAAATATTACAATATGTGGTTCTTAAAATATAAAAACAATTTAAACAACTAAAACTATGAACAGAGCAATAGTAAATATTATATGCCTCTATATTGTTACATCTATATCTATTTTTGAAAACAAAAACCAATCAATATACAACATCTTTTTTATTTATTATTTTTAGAGTTAGATTTAAAAACTAAAAAAATATAGATAAATAATACATTTATTTTTTTCAATTCAAAAAATGTATTCAAGTTAAAAACTCTTTTTTTCAATTGAAAATACCAACAGAATATTTAAACAAATTGAAAACACAAAGTCTTACAAATTACTAGGGGTACTCGCGGTTTGGCGATTTGGTTATGATCAAAGTAACCTCAAATTTACTATCCGTCCAAAACTAGGCGGATTAGAAAAAAATCAATCTACAACCGTCCACTCGTCATCACACATCCGTCCAAAATGCCGCGGATCGGTTCGGTTCGGTTCGGTAAGTTTTGGACAAATCGATATATCCGCTGCTCACCTCCATCACTATTGTCATTATTGTTATAAACACCATAACCATTTACTATAACTACTATCGCTACTACCACCACCACCATGTTGCCACTACCACCATTGTGCCACTGCTACCACCACCATCACAATATAAAAATTAAAATATATAATTTAAAATTAATAAATTTTAAATTAATTTTATACACATCAAATAATTTATTTTTAATTTAACACTTAAATTTTTATTAAACAATTTGTTAATTTAAAAATTTTAATATTTAGTTTTATACTTAATCTTTGAATTTTAATTTTGTCAAACAGCACCTATGACTCATAGAATTAAATTATATTATATATTTGTGATAATCAATAGAATTAAATTATATTATATATTTGTGATAATCAATAATATAAATGGTATAATCTGTTATTTATGTGTATAGTATATTGTTCTCCGCTTATTGTTCTGTTCGTTTCCATTCATTTTTTTTTATTTTTTTTCTCTCTCACTTCTCTCTCTCCCTCTCCCTCTCCCTCGAGAATTCTCTAAACAAGAGAGAGAGAAAAAAGAAAAAGAAAAAGACCAATACATCGAAATTCTTTCTATTTTTGGACTTGTGATTTGTCTGGAAATTGATTTTTCGAGTGTGTCTCATCGGTTGAATCGTAGCAATAAGATTGTTGGGTTCAGTTTTTTTTTTTTCGGCAAATATGGCGGTTTAGTTGACTCTATACATTTCGGCTGAAAGAGATCCAAAAGTCTCTTCTTTTCCAGAGCATTTGAGTCGATCACCGATTTCAGTCCGGTGGTTTACATGCCGAGTAAGATTTGAAGATTCACAGGGTTTGATTTTTAATGTCTCTTTCCTTAAACGCCAATTGGTTCTGCTGCTAAGAGAGGGAAAGAAAAAAAAGTTAAAAGGGGAACTGCGCGTTTTCTCTCTCTACATAATACACACATTCTCTCTCTCTCTCTCTCTCTCTCTCTCTCTCTCTCTCTCTCTAACTCGTGGGGGCTGTTGAGGCTGGACTCTTGTAATGCTGGGGTTCGGAGGAGGTCACAACTGAGCGATGGGTGGTCTAATTGGCTTTGTCTAAGAGATGGGGTACCTTCGATTGCTCTACAGATCGTGAGAAAGTCAAACGTTTGATCTAATTCTGTACAACCACAGCAATTTGGACACCACATCAATTTGGATTCAAACTCCCCCAATTCTCTCAACACGTTTCAACACCAATCAAAGATGATGAGAATGAAGACTAAAACGACAGGGCTGTCGCCAACCAATGGCGGCTCAGGCGGAGGCGGAGAGTGGGAGGTGAGACCCGGAGGAATGCTGGTTCAGAAGCGAACAGATTCAGATCAAAGCCGAGTCCCACCACCCACCATCCGTGTTCGAGTCAAATACCGGTCCATTTACCACGAACTCAATATCAGCTCTCAAGCCACCTTCGGTAACTGGGAAAAAGAACAAAAACTCCATTATTAATTTGCCATTGAATGGGTTGTTGAAAAAGAGTAGTTTTGATGATTTTATGTGCATTTTGGGATTGCAGGGGAATTGAAGAAGATGCTGTCTGGGCCGACGGGACTGCACCACCAGGATCAGAAGCTGCTGTTCAAGGACAAGGAGAGGGACTCCAATTCCTTCCTTGACATGTCAGGAGTCAAGGACCGATCGAAGATCGTTTTGGTTGAGGACCCAATTAGCCAGGAGAAACGATTTCTTGAGATGCGAAAGAACGCAAAGATGGAGAAGGCTTCGAAATCAATCTCTGAGATCAGCTTGGAGGTCGATAGGCTTGCCGGGCAGGTATTTTATTTTATTTCTTTTTTCACACAAAATTCTAATATGAGGATGAATTTGTTGTTGATAGACTGTTCAGTTGATTTTGTTTGTTATTGGAATTGGGTAGGTGTCAGCTCTTGAATCAATAATCTCTAGAGGTGGGAAAGTTGTAGAGAAGGATGTATTGAATCTGACCGAACTGTTGATGAATCAACTGCTTAAGTTGGATGGGATTATAGGTGATGGGGATGTGAATTTGCAGAGGAAAATGCAGGTAATTTTTAATCTGCATTATGATATGTGGATTTTAGATTTTGATTTGATCATCACTTTAAGATACTAAATTTTCAATTTTGACATCACTCTCTTGAAGGTGAGAAGAGTGCAGAAATATGTTGAGACTCTTGATCTGTTGAAGATCAAAAACTCAATGCCTAAGAGCAATGGAAGTCAAATTCCACAGCCGCAAGCCCCATTTCAACAACAGAAGTACTCAAACAGGCAAATATCCTCACCAAATCAACAGCAGCAAGTGAGGCGTTCGGTTGGGCATTTGCCAATACAAACACAACCCCTGCCGCCACATCAACCGCAAAGGCATTCAACTTCTGGACCAGTTGTCATAACCACACAATGGGAGACATTTGATTCTGGGCCAGCCATGGTGCCAGGGCACCCTTCAATGTCCACTACTGCATCAACCACCACCACCGTCAATTCAGTACAACATCCAAAATTCAATTGGGATTTGCTTTAAGTAGTGAACCAAGTATTGTTCTAGTGTGTGTGGATGAGTGTTTTGGATTTGCCTCGAGTTGGTTTGGTATCTTATTCTCCATTCTTTTCTGTATTTAGATTTGTTAGCACCCCCCCTTTTTATCTGTCATTCAGTTCAGAAAATAAATGGGGTACTTTATTATAGCCAATAATATTACTTTGTTCTTTTCTATTTCTTTGTTATCCTCCCAAGTCATTGCCATTTGTATGTTTCTGGCTTTGACAGTTATAACAGTGTCTCTATGTAGATTTGTTACTTGAGATGTTAGGATTTTAAGTGAATCATAAGTGCATGTGGAACTCAAAAATCTCATTTGTTAATCTCTCTCTCTCTCTCTCTCTCTCCTCACCTCATTTGTGAGCGGGTAAAGCAGATCAATTCAACTTTTGGTGTACTTGTGAGTTACCATAACAGAAATGCCAAGTGCTCAGAAATAAATACAAAAATTGTAGTTGATGCATAATGATTAATCTTTTATATCTTGCATCCTTTGGAGGATACAAAATGACAAAGAAGGGAATATTAGTGAAAACATATTTTTGTACTCGAATAACTAACCCATGCAAATTTATATAAAGACAAGTCTTATTACTGTTCTACAGGAAATTATGAGAGTGGATTAATTTATACTTTTAAAAAAGATGTGTTTATTCTGAGTATAATAAACACTTTTCCGCATGTAGAAAACTGAAAATCTCTTCTTTTTTTTAAAAATTTTTTTAAATTTTTTTATATATGTAATAAAAGCTACTACAATAAAGAGCATATAGAAGAAGGAATGCAGAAAATAAATTATGCTTCGTTTACTTACCTGTGTGAGGCCAAGATGCTATGGTTGTTCGCTTATATGAGTGCATCAATATCGGCTTGTATCCGATTTTGAATTTGGGAAATTTGCTATGAGCCACTATTAGCAATAGAAGTGGGAGAGTCAAGCTGTTCTCTGTGACAGCAGCATCATCCGACTCCGACCCAATTCCATAAAATTTTAGTGTTCTTAGAAACAAAAATACTCATTAGAGGATGTTTGTTTCAATGAAAAATTAAGCATATACTAATAACATGTAAATTTTGATGGACGAGGGAATGAGGCATGGATTATGATATGAGTCAATAATGAAGATTAATAAAGCATCAATTAGGTTTAATACAGGAAAGCAAAAGATTTCTTTTTCATTCTTTTGACATAATTAATCTTTGTGTTCCAATGAATGTGTTGAGAGTTTTCTGTATGTGGTAATTGTTTTTTCCTTCAAATCAAAGGAAGGCACTCTACATGAAACTCAGATCAGTTATTTCTGATACAAAATCTGGATCCCATCCTTTATTAACCATTTTGCTACACTAAACTGGTGCTGGTCACCATATGAATGCACATCTGTATATGAAAGAGAAAGTAGGGAAGTAGGATAAGAGAAATAATAGCGAAGTGGAGACTGTAAAAAATGTGTAGAATTGTCAAAAGAGAAAGAGAATTAACTGTAATGAGAACTTTAATCAATACGATGGAGTAATGGGCAAAATTTCCCTAAAAGAACCATCTGTGATGATCATTACAATTACAGCACAAAAACAGCAATAATTGTGCACAATCAACTATTAAACTATCCTATAAGCATTCGGGAAAAGATCACCAATACAATTTTTTAAAACAAAAATTTCACAGTGGATTAACAAATGCTTACCTTATATTCAGTAGCAATGCAATTTCCTTCAAATCATGCAACAAGCAGATCTTGGGTGCAACTTTGAGAACCTATCAGAGTAGAAGGAAAATAAAGGCACAGATAAAATGATAATGGATACTACCAAAAGATCTACACAGTATCTTAGATTACCCAGCAACTGAAACAGATACATTGTCATTAACAGGCCAAAAACGCAAGTAAATTTGCAAAACATCCACAAAAAATCTTAATAGAAAAATAGAGAAAAAATGTATTGCCTGAATGGAATTCAACACTTGCATTCTAAGAAAAACACATAAATCCATGAGCTAAAAAATGCAATGCCACAACTTCACAAAATTATTACACACTTGCATTCTAAAAAAGGATGCCTTGGGAGCAAAGCAACTTCACAAAATTATTACATCTTAAATAAAGTTTAGTTGTAAGCTTTAAAGCATTTATCAAAGTGCCTAAAAAGTATTTCAGTATAACAACATATGCTGATATGCCAGCTCTGGACTCTTGCTCAGAAAATCCAGAACTGATGAAAAATGGGCGATCACAAGTTCCTATATTAACCTTACTTGGACTACTGCCTTCAAAACTTACAAAGAATAAACAAATGAAACCATATTCAAGCAATTGTAGGGGAGCTCATTCTTTTGGTGGTTCAACCATGACAAATTAAGAAATTAAAGTGAAAGTAGAGGGAATGAAAGACTGAAATGGAAAGCAGTCTCCAAAGTCAAAAGGCGACATGGTACTGTCTGATCAAAATACAATGATTACAGAAACCAAAGCATATTCCATAAATGTTTTGCTACCACTTTTTTTTTTGAAAAACCTTCCCTTGTGAATGATGAAGACTGTTAAATTAGGCCATTTTGAGGTGGTCCCCTAATTGCTTAAGGTAACTACCCCAGTTGGTTTGTGGTCTAACTAAAATTACAAATCATGTAATCTTTCTCCCCATTATCCGTCTTATTCTCAAAGTCCTTTAACAAGGAAAGGCCACTGATGCTTTATGTTTATACTTTATATCATTTTTGGCCCTTAATTACTTCATGTAGGATTCAAGTCTCTCATTTCCTTTCTTTTCTTATTTTTTACTGTTTCTAAGTTTAACAAGGTACCAAAGAATACATTTACAAATTGATCTCATGTATAAGCCTACTATTATTTGTAAACATTTTGGTTAGCCACCAATTATTCTAATGCTGGTTACAGCTTCCTTTGCACGTTTCTTTAATTATATTGATGAATTTGCTTGTAACTCCCTTCAACTACGTATTCTTTCTCCAACTTCTAAATATCACCTTTGCTCTCAAAATCTGCCGATTTATCAAACAAAAAAAGGGAGGACTTTTGTAAGTCCTACTAAGTAGACTTATTGTCCAATAGGTCCTCTGATAATTAATGGCATTTTTCATCTTACACTATTAAAAAACGTCACTAATTGCTAATTTTCAGCGACGGTTTAAAATTTGTGTCACAAAAAATGTCACACTATAAGTTTTAGCAACAGTTTAAAAAAATTGTCAAAAAAAATGTCACTAATTTTCAACCTTCAGTGACAGTTTAAAAACTTCATCACAGAAAAACGTTACTAATTGTAAGTTTTAGTGACAATTTATTAAAACCGTGACAAAAAAAAAAAAAAAAGTCACTAATTGTTAATTTGTAGCAATAAATCTAAAAAATCGTCACAAAAAATTATTTTTAGCAATGATTGTAATAGGACTTATTTTCAATAGGACTTAATAGGAATTAAGTCCAACTATTAGGACCTATTGATAGTTTACCCACAAAGAAATTGTGTTAAACTATGTTACACCAAACATCTATGTAATTCTATAGGTGGCTTCAAAGTTTGAACCAGAAGAAAACTGATCAACATTTGAAGATTATTTTTTGTGCATTTTACACATGTAACACCCCTATAAATCTTATTAACATATTTTGTCCTTCTATTCAAGATTTAGTCAAACAAACTAGTCTACAAGAAAGATACTCAGCCATCTTAGCTTCCACTTGCTAACATAATCATAGTCAAAAGCTTCATCTACTAATCTTGTGACTCAATTTTACTAACAAAAGTATTGAGAAGTATACTTTCCAATGCACGAAACTCAAAAATGTTGAAAAGGCCTGCTGCCAAGTACCTCCGAAAGACAAATGGGCACATGCCTTGAACATGTTTCCGCTTCAAAAGTCCCAGAACTTATCAGCCATTTCAAAGAGCTCTTGAAGCATTCCAGAGCCAAGCTGAAATTGCTAGTTCATGAAGTCTAAATGATTCCAGCTTAATTCCACCTAATTGGGTCCATTTGTAATGCGTTCCTCCTAGGATAATTCCCAAATGAAATAAATCCTTTTGTTTAACTGATGACACATAAACAAAGGTAATCCCCAAGTACTGCCAAGTTATACAAACTGGAATTCATTCTCATCCATTTGCTTAGTTAGCTAGCAATCCAACTACATGCTACTGGATTTAAGATGCTCCACAACATAAGGCCTGAATGTGGTCAAATTAAGTTCTGTAACTAATAACAAAACACAAACAAATGTACACCTCAAATTCTAAATTTGCACCTTAAGTTTTAAAATGGGCAAAAGCTGGAAACAATCCCAAATACTCGTAACAACAAGGCCGTATAAATTATCAAATTTCAAATATTCATCGCAAATATTCCACAAACAGATAATTGGGGTAATCACATAAAAAAGGTAGTGCATTTCAATCAAATTACAATGAAATTTCATCTAGAAAGTTTATATACACACTATCGCAATGAAATTAGAAATGGATGAAATGAACCAAAGCCGTAACCTCAAACTGAATAACAAAGTTGAAAGCAAAATTACCTGGATTTAGCTGTGATTGGTGAGATGTTGAAGGATTGGTGGAGATCAATGAATCTGGAAACCCCAGTTTCATAGATGAGAGAGAAAATGTATGCATGTTTGGGCATCGCCAGATCAGATGGCCTCGTTCAATGTCGAACGGTGTGGGAAAGAATTTCGGATTTTCTGTTTTAAAATTTAAGGGAACCATGTATATATAGATGGGCGCCGCCTCTTTTCGCGGGAAGGTTGGAACATTGCTTTTATTTTATTTTATTTCATGGGTTTAGATTATTTAAGGTGGTCATCTCAATTTGGGAGATGGTTTTGATTTGGTAGACCTATTAAATTGAGATGGTTTTGATTCGGTAGATCTATTTTTGAATTAGTTTTTTTTATCACAATCGTTTATTTTTTAAGACTCCTTTAATAGAATATTTATATAAAAAATTAATATAATCAGACATCGGTAATAATATATTTTAACTAAATTTTTATTACAAAAAATATATTATTATTTTTAAAATTATATTTATCTCGTTTCTTTTTTTAAAACAAACTAGTAGTTGGATACGTGTGTTGCATATAATATGTAATTTTTTTTATGGATTATTAGTACTGTAATTATATGTGTCTCTTAAATTGATATATAATATGTATATAAAGTATGGAGATTTGTTAGGTGCAGACACCTAATTTTTGACTGCCCTTATGATTTGGATGTCATTGCTTGCACACCCAATGATAAGTGTATATGCTTGTCAAGTGTTTGAAATTCTCAACGGAATGCCACAACTTTGAGCCCTCCAAACCTTGTACCCATGTTGCCTTGTTTTTGGACCAAAACCTTGGATCAAGTCGGCAACCTTTGGTGGCCTGCTGACCACTGCTATGGGTTGCCGGCCACTACTTCTGGTTGCCGGCCACCGATGTGGCCTGCTGGCCACCAGTAGTGACCTGCCAGCCACCAATGTGTTTTGTAAATATTTTGTGACAGCTGTGCCAGTTGTTTGCACAGATGCTTGCATCTGTTCCCATGTATATGGTTGGATGTTTCTGAGGGAAGTTCATGTTTTTCTATATATAGATGACATCCCCTCTTGTTTTAGAGGTTAGAAAAATTTTGGAGTAAAATTTTTCCTCTCTCTCTCTCTCTCTCTCTCTCTCTCTCTCTCTTACAAAATTTTTCACATTTACCTATACACTCTTAACCAAATCTCTCAATCTTTGAACTGAGGTATCTTTGAGCCTTGTTTGAGCTCTTGAGAGTGTGTTTGCCTTGTTTTATTGCTTGAAAGTGATCTATTCTTCAAGAGGTATAAAGCTTTGCCTCTTTACTTGTTGTATTTACTCATTTTCTTATTAGTTTCCAACTATTTTTGGACTGTAAAAACTCTATATTTTTGGACTGAAACTTGGGTTTTAAGGCTAATAAAGGTTGAGGGGTGGCTCACCCTTCTTTATACCTTGCTCTGAAGGCCTTTACCCTTGTGTTTCTCACATTTACAATATCTTTTTTTGAACTTTTAAACACTGATCTTCAGAGTTACTTCAATGGCTAAAATCATGTTTTAAAGTCCAAAATTGGAGGGGTTAGCCTCCCCTGTTTGTGTTTTGCTTACTAGCCTAGCATGATCCATGTTTTGGCTTATTATTCTAACTATTTTTGTCTTAATTCCAACATGTTTTAAGACTTATATAAAACTGTTTTAGGACAGTTTTTAAGTGTTTGTTGCATTTGAACCTTATATTGCATGCTTATAGTGTAATTGTTCTCATGAGTTTGGTGTCTTAGACCTTAGACACCACCTTATTTGAGTTGATTGCATTTATTTAGTGTTTTTCTTACTTGTTCTCACCTTTAATCACCTCTACAACTTCCCTCATTTCTTGGTTTTTTCTTTGCTTTGAAAGTGGTTTCAAATTATTTATTTGTTTAAGCATAAGATTGAGATGTCATACTTAATGGTTTAATCTCTTTGGGGGTTCATTACCAACGGTATGATGCCTCTTTAATGCCCAAAGTAACACTTGGTTCGAGCTCTCTTTCCATTAGAGGACTTAAATTCGCTTGTGACTTAATTGACTAAAGATTGAGAGGTAGTTAAAATGGACTAATAAAATTGGTAAATAAAAAAGGTGCAAGATAATAATTTGGTTAGGGTTCAATCGGACGTTATCTAGCACATCTACATATTCTGGCAATTTAAGCACATTAATTCTTTTCAAAATTGAATCATGTAAACCTCCTTCAAACTTTCTGTCTTTATTGTAGTCTGTATTAACCATGTGTGGTGCAAAACGAGCCAACTTTGTAAAATAGGCCTCATATTTGGCAACGGACTTGTTCTCCTGTTTGAGTAGTTCAAATTCAGACACCTTTCGATCTCTAACACATTGTGGAAAGTACTTTTCATAGAAAATTTCTAGGAAATGGGCCCAAATGATGTCTCTATTCTCTTCTCGACCTAGCATCCACCATCTTTTAGTTTCATCTTCTAGTGTGAATGCAACTAACAATACTTTTTGAGCCACGGTGCACGGAAACACTTCAAATAGTTTCTCTACGCCCAAAACCCAAGCTTCAGCCTTGAGTAGATCTATGCCTTTCGTAAAATAAGTGTGGCTTCTTCTTTTTGAATTCCTTAGTCAATGCAACAGTACAAATCACCAGTCTGACACCTCGGTACTAGAGGTGGCACAGGCATTGGAGGTGGGGGTGGTGGTTGTTGCTGTTGTTGTTGTTGCCATTGTTGCCGTTGTTGCTTTATAACTTCAGCCATATCTTGCATCATTCGTTCCATTTTATCCAATCTTGGGGAGGTTGCCTCCTCTAGCTCATCACCTCTTGTTCTCACTATTTTCTATATGAAACTTTGTATTATGATAAACACAATATATTTACGCACACAATTTCATATAGTTAATCACAGAAATTATCTCACTCTAATATTCAAATGCACATGAATGCAATCCTGAAGTCCTTTCTAGATTCTCTATAGCTCAAAGGACAAGTAAGTGAGATATAACTCGTGCTCTGATACTATTCTGTCACAACCCAAACCCGCCCCTGTAGGTTTAGCGTTATGACCGGTCAGTAATCTTAGACTACTTATGGCCTCTATTAACAAAATCAATTTGAGTATAACTTACGGCACTTAGCGGAAGCAATATAAGAATTGAAAATAATCCATTGAGTTATGCTTATATGAAAAAACCTCATGTGTGCAACCAGCTTTTAAGTACATACATCTCAAAAGTTCAAAACATCTAATTCATACATCAATTCTTTACAATTCATAATTAAACAAAAAAACCCCATATACAAGTACCAAAACGAAATCTCAAAAATAAAAGGGGTTTTGACTTTGCTTGGCTCTGCTCGAGTCCAAGCTTGCTCCTTCTTGGAAGTCTTCAAAAAGGCTGATAATGGGGTAGACTCCGAGGCTTTCTCTTCTAACCTTGATGTTCTATGTGCTCACCTACATATACATATAAATAGTGAGCTAGGGCCTAGTGAGTAATAACAGAATAAAGAGGTTATATAAATGGAGTTCGATAACATTTCCAATATCAATTTCCAATTCTATTCAAATCACAATATCAATAACCATTTCAATCCATTTACGTAACACATCCAATAGAATAACAATGCATCAATGACAATGGGACCCCAAGGGTCATTTAATCTTTCATATTCAATGTGATCACGTGGGTCTAACATCAAAGATCTCTATGTTTCAATTATCTAATGGGCCGTGGTATTGTTTTCCCCAAGCAAGGGCCTATTAAACAAATGGGCCATGGTATTGTTTTCCTCAGGCAAGGGCCTCACTAAAGGATGCCACGAATACATTTTCGAAAGGGAATTTCATTCATTCATAAGAAAATAACGCTTCAATAAACCATTCCACTAATCATTATAATGATTTCGAGAACAATAATAATTTCGAAAGTAAATATAATTTGAACATATCTTTATAAAGTTACTATTAACAGTGGGTTCTATCGACGTTAGGCCTCGAATGTCCACCTAAACAAAACATATAGCAAATACACAATTGAAGCACCATTTAATAACCATTTCACTTTAATTTCACTCTCCTTGTGTGTTTCTAACTCATTCCATGATTATATGAGTCCAATTGGTGTCTAAGAATACTTGGAATGATATGAGGATCCAAGTATGCACTTAAATGAGTTAGTCAAAATTTGTTGAAAACAAGGTCTTCACTTGAGCACAACTTTGGTCGCTTGAGTAGTCTACAAAACTCTACAAAAGTACTGGTTGCTTGATTTTTAGGCTGGAGCCAACTTTTTGTCGCTCGAGCCATGAGTAGAGCAAAACAGGGTTCGCTCGAGCGCAAGTTTTGCCGCTCGAGCCATCGTGCAATTGTCTGCAAAACTTCTGGAAGCTTGAATTTTACGCTCGAGCGAACTGGTCGAATTCTAGAATTTCCAGAATTGTGTTTGAAGCTCAAACTTGTAAGATTGGTACAAAAACATGGGAAAAGCATTATAGAACACGAAAATATAGTTAATTTGAAACCTATTGTTCAAAATCATGCTCCCAATTTCTAAATTCAAACTTAAACCATGATGGTGAAACCATGATTGACATGAATTACACTATTTTCTTTTTAAAACTCCCATGCATGAGATGAGTAGTGTTAGAACTATAAAATATCTTCAAAAATGTCAAATATAGCTTCATGCATGTGGAAAATTCCATGAAATTCAAACTCAATTTGGTGATTTATATATGCATGCATGTATATGATCAACTCAATTCTACCAAATTCAAGGTAATTAATGCCTCCTTTGTACAATTTCATGCAAATAAACTCAAGAACTAGATGAATTCAACTTCTACGTGTTTTATCTACAAAGATTAAGGGGGAATTTCATACCTAGAGTGTGAATTCAAGTGTATCTTAGCTTAATTCTCTAAGTCTCCTTCCAATCTCCTACAAATTCCCCTTGTTCTCTCTCTAGGTTGAGTTCTTGCTCTCCCTGTCAACAATCTCAACTCAAGTGTTGTGAAATATGAGTTCAAGGCATGATTAAGGCCTTATATAAGGTGCAATTAACTTAGGCTAATTAAGCTAGCTCAGGACTAATTAATCCCACTTAATTTTAATGAATTCTAATTAATTATTCTAATTATTTTGATCCGAATCAAATTTCAATTAAAGTTACCATAAAATTCTAAATATTCTAATTAGCCTATTGGGCTATTCAATTTTGATTTCTAAAACCGTTTGGGCTTTCAATTTCTGATTTTAAGTCGGTAAGCGAACAAATATTCCATATATCGACAGATAATCATAAAATTATGTATATAATCACACAATTAAACACACATATGATATAATATTACGGATGTTGGGGTTGTCACATTGGCGGTTAGCAACAATTAGTTATGTGTGAGAATAGAAAGTAAATATAGAAAAAGTACAAAGATAAAAATAGGAAAAAAAAATCTTTTAAAACAAAGATTTGTATTTTCACTAATATATTTTAATAAACATATTTTTATCACCAAAAAAAATAAAGAAAAAATTAATCAATGAACATAATACACACCCATCAACATAGATTTATCATCAATTTTTTTCTTAGAACAATTCATCATTGGAATTCATTCTAATGGTTTTTGGGCCTTTAGGGGTTGGGTTTTCCAGATTAGGAGAATGGGCCTCATAAAACGGCTGCTACGAATGAAGTGTGCTTCTTTTTAAAAACACAAAAAATAAAATAAAATTTCATAAAAGAATAAAATGGGCTTGACCTGTTATAGATGGGCTATATAAGACCAGTTCACTTAAGAGTATTTAATCTTTTTCAATAGTGTTATATTGTGCTAATCTGCCTTATTGTTTAAAGTTAAAACAAAATTAGTAGTGATAAAACAATCAAACACTTCGAATTTGACTCGTGTTCAACTCGTTCAAAATTTATTCGAACTTGATTCATTAAGTAAACAAATAAATCCTGAACACATTTTGGAACACGTTAAAGTTTTTAAACTAAACTTGAACAATCAATTGTCCGTTCGACTTGATTTGATAAGCCTAAAACTAAAAATATCAAACTATTTAAATTCAGCTCAAAAGCTCATTTGAGATCGGTTCAAAAGTTTAATGAACCAAGCTTGAATGAATTTTGAAACTTGTTAAAATTTTTAAACTAAACTTAAACAGTTAACTGTTCGATTTATTTAACTCGTTTATCCCCCCAAACAAAACTATGTTATTTTAGAACATAATGGTGTTTAAATGTCATTTTATTTCAATTTTACCTTAAATCACTAAATTATGTATTTTGTTGACGTGTCTTACTGTGATAAAAAACCAAATATTCAAAACGAAACAATACCGACAGAGAAAATTGTTTGAAATGCAAAATATGACAAACTGTTAAATCAATATTCAAATATCTCAAAGGTTTTTGTCAAATTCATAAATATTTTTTCAAACAATTTTGTGAATAGGAAAGCAAAATGCTTTTGTCACTAAGCATGAATGCTACAATAACTTTTTATTTATTTATTTTAATGAGAATGTTCATGTTTCATCCCAAATAATTTTTAAATACATATAATTTTTGGTTGTACAAATGCTAGGTAACTAATTGTTATTACATGAAGATGGAAAACGTTGAAAAGTTCGTTAATGCAGTTTGGTTGGTTGTTGCTCACCACCAGACATCGCTTTCATTGAGTCAAGAGTTTGCTTCCATCATCATCAATCCTTTTTCTATTCAACCAATCTCATTTTTTTTTTTTTTTTTTTTTTTTTTTGGGGTTTTGAATATTGAAATTCTGTTACCACACCATATTCATTTCAGAGAAAGCAAATGTTGGACAAATATTTGTCAATCACATTTTTGTTAGCTGCCAAGTCCCAATTCTCATTCAAGTGTTTGTTGGAGATACAGACCCGGTTTGATTTGATCATCTACTATGTCAGAAAGATCTCCCTTATCTTAATGATGATATATGTACTTACAAATATCCATCATCATCATCATTTGAAAGTGAGAAACGAAAGAGTGGAGGAAGCTTCGTACACATGAACAATGACATATGTGTTGAAGAGGCTGTCAAAGTGCCATTTGATGAATTGAGTTTCATAAACAAAAGTAGATATAAAAGAGAAGAAAATCGAATCAACACAAAACCTGCATGCGCACAAACCACAAACAATATATTACTACCTCAAAATTCAACCATGGCTCAAGTGCTGCCCGTGGGCCTGCAACACTAGCCCAAGGCTGATGGATTATTATTTAATCCGGGTAGTTTACATAATCCATCGATGGCTTAATAATCAACAACTTCACCATTAAGGGGATCAGGGGACCCTTACGCGATCCCTGCCCCCGTTTAGGAACATTACCCTTACATTACCTAACCAAACTCGATCGGTTTAGTTTTACACCTTACATTTTCAATTAAAACTCATATTTTGAATAGGACTTTATGAAGAAAAAAAAACGGTGCAGTCCATATGGCCCGTTCGTAATTGCCCCCATTCAGCCCTACTGCTAAAAACCGAAACTTGTGTGCTTTATTGGATATTATTGGATTTGAAGTCTTCTAAAATTATTGTGGCCTAACATTCAATTGTCTAATTAAAAAACAAAGCAGTGTTCCATTTGGAATATGGTGCTATAGTTTGGCTCCAAAATTCATCGAATTTAGACAAATGATTATTGAATGAATCCTAGGAAAACAATATTATACAATGAATTATACCATCTCAAACCCATCATGGAGGTTTTCTAACTTATTTTTTCTTTTTCTTTTTCTCTTTTCCTTTTTCTTGTGATTGGATCTTGGATTTGGGTAGATATTTGAAAAAAAAAAATAAAAATAAAGGGAAAGATTGAGTAAAATATAGTTACATTTCACATACTTTTTTTCTTTCCCTTTTTAAATTATAATCTAAATTTATGATCCAAATACTATATAAAAGTATATGAGATTAATTGTGTTTGATTTGATAATTTAAAAATGTGAGTTACCTTATTAGCACTTTTATGAATTAGATACTTTGATTTTTTGATTTGATTTGATTTTTTCTGTAAACTGAAAGAACAAAAGAATTAATCCATTAAAATTTGTGACCAAAATTAAATTTTGGTTTTTTTTTAATGCATAATTTAGCTAGTAAAAAATTGAATGATTCAATATATTTTGATCGACACCATAACAATTAATTAACTTAGTTACAAATAATTAAATTTTAAATTAGTTATTTCATGTTATATCAATAAATGGGGAGATCGTACGATACACATGTCACACCCCAAACCTAGGTATGACCGGCCGTGTCCCACAGGGACTTAGCCCAAGGCACACGTAAGCCTAAACATGAATCCAAAATCATATTGAACAACTAAACAATAGTCCAATAATAAATAACCAAAACTCAATCTAGTGACATGCCACAATTATAAATGGCAAAATCAACTGTAATTAAAACCATCCAAACTTATGTAATATAAACAGCCCACATATCAAAATAATCCTAAATGAACCCCAATAAAAATAAAAAGAATAAATATGCACAAATTTGACATAACACTCTAAAATAAATGAATGTCCTAGACGTCCATGCAATCGAGTCCCCGCTATGTCATGAGTCCATTCTAAGTTTTTCTAACACTTGGAAATGGTAAACATCTAAGTCAGCTGATAACTCAGTGAGTAGCAACATGGATAGTATATACAATTTCGAAAACAAAGATCAATTCCAAAATAAGACATATATCACAGAAACTAGATTGGCATACAGTTTGATAAAGAGAATCTGTTTTAAAAAGAATGTTCCACAGTTCAATAGTTAAAATATTCACGTCTCTCAAGAACATGATAAATGACCTTTTTTCACTTAAAACATATTACAACATGAACACCAATAATTTTCTGGATACCAAGAAATAACAAGTAATATGCCACACACTTTTCAAGGCTATAAGCTCCGTTGGATCCAATACCGAACTAAGAGTCATCCTTAGAGTGGCAACCTGGGCCTTTTCTCTAAGACGATTCGATTGAAGGTCACCTAGCTTAACCTAGGTCTTTTCCTTTCAATCGTTGAGCACTAGAGTCATCACGGCCCAACCCGGATCTATTCTCTAGTGGCTAGAGTCACCACACACAGTGGAATAATTTCCCTGGACTAAATACACATATGGTCCCAATAATCAATACACATCAGTTTTGCAAAGGATGGTAGTTCATCATTATAAACATGAGACCAAAACAAATAGTTTACAGTATGCCAAGTTCACACATGTTTCAGAAATAATTTGATTCCATTGATAATATAATAATTTATCAAAATAGTTTAGTCATGAAACAACAATTTAATTTTCTAACAGTTCAGGGCAGGGGAACATTTATAAAAATATGTAGTATGAAACTATTCACCTGAAAACGAAATAATATAATCCTCGAATAGAGAATGAAAGTCCAACTAGTGCCCTGAACTAAGTATGAAAACTACAAGTCACTACTAATTTAAAAATACTAAAGAATAAGAATTAAGTAACCCCAAACTAAAGCGCACTAACACGGCTCAACCCAACTCACCGTTATTTTTAAATATTACCTAAGTTCATGTTCTTCAAGGTCTAAAATCATCCAAGACATGGGTTCAAATCGAAACTTAATTAAAAGTAACTTTAAGATAAAACAGAATTTTAAACTAGTTTTCCTAATCTATTCGCTAACTTTGAAAATTAAAAACCCACTCCACGTTGTTCGAAAAATTCTAAAACCCTTCAAATTTCAACTAATATATCCTAAGTTTCAAACCCAAATGGTCTCACTTGATTTGCTTATCAAAATAATTATCTACAATTAATTATATCTAAACAGATTGTTTTTTGCAGCACTTTAAAGAAATTAATGGTTCTCTTAGTATACATGAGAAATCAACGCAAGGCCAAAAACGTACGAAACTAGACTCATAACCGGTTCTAATGACACTGATTTGATAATTTTCAGATTAATATCCAAAGAGAACAACACTCCCGAATTTACTGTTTAAACCAATTTTTTGGACAGATTTGAACGCATCAGTTTATATGGATTTTGACTCCCAAAAATTATGAAAAAATTCAGATATGCAATTCAATATGTAATTAATCTACTATAAAAATTTCAGTTCAAAATTCATTCGTTTGGTATGGTTTCTTAATTTTTAAAGTTTGTGATTCTGTACAGAATTTTTGGACTAAGAATTACACCAATTCTTTATACATGAATTTAACTCTTCAGATTTCTTAACAGTATATATAGAGACAAAATACATACACCTACACCCTTTCCATCAATGAATTAAATAACAATAGAATAAGGATAAAGAACAAAGAAAGAAGAGAAGAAAACCTAAGAGGCCACAAGGCACAACACACACGAAGCTCTCCTTCTTGGCTACAACAATAATCTTAATGATTGAATCACCCCTCACCTTCCTTCATAAACCCACGGCTGGCTGCTAGGGCTGCTAGTGTTGTGAACAAATAAGGGGGTAAGGTTTGTGTTTATTTTATTTTATTTTATACTAGTGGTGGGCACACATAGGTCAAATAAATAGATAAATATACAAAACATATGTATAAGTTATATGCAACTCAAATGGTAAGAACCTTATTTATTAACCTTATGGTCTAGAGTTCAAGTCACACCCTTCTCTCTACATATATATATTTTTAATAATAAATCTTGCCTCTTAATTAAAGACTTTCACCATAAATTTATTTTAGGTTTAAAATTAATTAAAAGACCCTCTAAATATTTAATTTGCGCTTTAAGATTCAACATTAAAATATTTGAGATTGTAAAATTATTATTATTTAATTATTTACTTGATTTGTATATTCGGGTTCTCACAATACACCCCTTCAAGGGTGTGTATCATATACATCTTGTTACATGTTTTTGTAGTGTGTCATATGTTTTGTGATACGTGTTATCAATTTTTTGTGGTAATAATTAAGGGTCCAGCTTGTCTCAAGTTGAGATCAAGACTGGACCTGTCTAGTTCGGCCCATGGGGCCCATTTTTTGGGCCCGTTTTGATAATCTGAACCGTCAATGTGTAGAACTCGTCGAGTACTACATGTCTGTAAAAAATCACGTTGATCGGATATCAATAGCTATGTGATCAAATTAGTTTTGTATAAAAAAAAATAGACGGTGAAAAAATTAACGGTTGATAAAAAACTGTTTTGTCACATGCCTATCGATATCCGATTAACGTGATTTTTTCCAGGTATATAGTACTTGATGAGTTCTACACATTGAACGGTTTGGATTATCAAAATGAGACCCGTGATGGGCCCCCACGGGCCCAACAGCACGGTCCAGTCCGATCTTGGACTGGACCAAAGTCACTGCCAATAATTAAAACAATTTCTGGTTAAGAAATGAAATTATATATTTTGTGATAGTATTATGCATTTTTATGATAATATTACACTTTTTTTTTTTTTTCTTCAAACATTTTTAGCTAGTAAAAAATTGAATGATTCAATATATTTTGATTGACACCCAAACAACTAATTAACTTAGTTACAAATAATTAAATTTTAAATTAGTTATTTCATGTTAGATTGATAAATGAGGAGATCTTATGGTACACACCCTTTCAAGTAGGGACAGAACCAAGATTTCATTATCGGAGAGGTCAAAAGAAAAATAATTTTTTTCACCATATACACAAAACAAACATATATGTATAATATGATATATATATTATATACATAAAAAAAAATTAAACACCATAGAAGTAATTTCTAATAAGATGAAGAAGTTTTTTTGATGTAAAATTGAAAGAGAATTCAAGATAGAAGAAAAATAACATATATATATATTTTTATAATGAGAGTTATTTTATGTATAAAATGATATATATATATATTTAAAGTTTTATGGCAAACAATAATTTTCACAAAAACAGAGGGGCCCCTCATAGTCTTCTCCTAATTTCGTCCCTGCTTTCAAGGTGTGTATCATATGTATCTTATTATATATTTTTGTGGTGTTATATATTTTTGTGATAGGTGTTATATCTATCACAGAAATATATAACACACTACAAAAATATATAATAAGATGCATATGCACCCTAGTGTTTCACTTAATAAATGAATGGGCTTTCTCTGATTTGTAGAACAACTGGATCCATCCAGTCCAGCTCATTGGGCCAATCACAAAGCAATTCGATCCGCTTAAAATTTAAATCCTTATTATGTGTAAAATTTTATCGTATTTATTTTAAAAGATATGAACAGTGTATTGATAAATGAACACTGTATTATTAAAATGGCTTAGACTCTCTCTGGTCTGAAATCGGATTGGAGCGTATTATTGGGTTCATGAGTCCATCACAAAACTCATATTTATAATCCTAATTATTTAATGTGTAAATCTCGTCAAGTAATTAATTCTTGCAAAAAAAAAAAAAAAAAAAAAAAACATTAATCGGATATCGATATCTACTTGATCAAATCAAATTTGTACCAACGGTACTATGATTTTATAAATAAATTATTGATACAAATATGATCTAATCAAATGGTTATTAATATTTGATCAATGTAACTTTTTACACAAAAAATGTACTCAACGAACTATACACATTGAACGATTCGAATTATCGACACGAATTTTATGATGGGCCTACTAGAATTCAATAGCATGCTCCAGTTGAGAAACCCAACTCAAAAGAAGGTGTTCCCTATTAAAATTATGTTCCAACTTATTGATTAATATTTTAAATATATCTTATTCATACCTTCTATGTTGAATTGGTTCATTGGGTTTGGGATGTGAAGTTAGCATTATCTGATAAGATCAAAAGATGTAAGTGATCTCTCATCAATTATATATTAGATAAATTAGATAAATTAGGGTCTAATAGTTGGATTTAATTTCTGTCAAATATTATTGAAAATAAGTTTAGTAAAATTTGCCTTTAAAAATAATTTTTTATGACGATTTTTTACATATTCCTAAAAATTGACAATCAGTAATTTTTCTTTTGTCACGGTTTTTATAAATTGTCACTAAAGCTTACAATTAGTGACCTTTTTGTGACAAATGTTTTCAACGTCGCTGAAAATTAAAAATTAGTAACTTTTTTTGAGAATATTTTTTTAAACTGTCGCTAAAACTTATAATTAGTGATATTTTTTGTGATAATTTTCAATTTATCGTTGGAAATTAATAATTAGTAATATTTTTTAATAGTGTTTGATAAAAAATATTATTAATTATCATAAGATCTATTAAACAATAAATCTACATATTAGAATTTACACGTAAATCCCTCATATATATTTTTTCCCCAGGTAGAGATATTGCATTTTATTAAAAATAAGAGAAGATGAGTTGACAAAAATAAAAAATAAAAAAATAAAAATGACCATGAGAGAAAAGAAAAAGAAAATTCAAATGGATGAAGAAATAAAATAGAAGGGTTGAAAGGAAGGCAAGTTCTATATTTTCTTTTAAAGTCAATTATGAACCAATAAAAATAATATTTTTAAATTAATGGATTAGTCTGGTAGTTGATCTTCCATTTTCCACATTTTAAGTTCGTCCTCTAAGATTATGTGCTTTGCATCATCCTTGCCCATTTTTTATTAGGCTGAATGTACTAAAATAATAAAACAAGGGTAAATCAGACTGGAATTAATTTAGATAGTGTGAAAATAACAGTTTAAGATTATTATATATATATAGGGTATGTTTATTTAAACGAATTATCGCATATAATTATTAATTTATGAAACTCACATTTTAATATCTGATTACAATTTTTGTCATTCGAATTAGATTCCCTTAGACATAAAGATTATAAATTGTAGAGGATATGGATACCTTTCGGAAAGTGATGCCAATAGTGCAAATGTGCTGGTAACAAAGACTAGCTTACCAAAAATAAAATAAAATAAAATAAAATTTGTGAATATTGTGGGTTGAAGTTGGGATGAGGATGGAGGCTTTCAAATTTGACACGGCAGGGAGGGAAAGGAAGGAATACGAAAAAACAGCGACTCCTGATTCCGATTTGGGAGGCTGCCTTTGGTTTGCTGGGAGTTGGGTGGGAATTTCGTCCCGTACGAGCGTTTTTAAATTTATTTGGTGTCGTCAGAGGGTGCCACTTATATCTCTTCTTGTTTTTTTTTTTTAAAATTATTTTATTAATAATCGGATGTTCGGATTAATTTATTCACGCAAAATGCCTCCTCTATACGAACCGGATAAACCTCAAATAAAATCCAACAAATTTGGTAAAAGTAGAATAAATTTTAAAATTTTAATATAATTATATTAGATTCATTTAAAGTCTCAAATCACAGAACAACTAATACTCTTTTTGTTAATAATTGATTAATCATACAAATGAAAAAAAATAATATTATTATCTGTTTTATATTAAAATATATATTTTACTTTATTTATTTTTATGTATTTAAACTATTTGTATTAATTTATTTAATTTTAATAAAAAATATAATTATATTGAAATTATAAAATTTATTATTTTTTGGCCAATTATCAAAGGAGGTCAAGATAATTCACCTTTATCAATTTTTATTTGATTTGATGTAACCTTTTTTTGGCGAGTGCATGGCCATCTTTTTTTGACAAATGACTCTCTCTCTCTCTCTCTCTCCCTCAACACACTTTTATGGTTGGTTGGTTACACATTTTGCATACATATTAAAATCAAAGCAAATCCCTGCTTTGCTAAATGCTATCCCAAAGATAAAATAGAATCCAAAAAAGCACATTATCCCATCCAATACCCCCTAAAGGCAATCCCATCCAATCCCCCTCTCTCATCGTATCCTCTCATGTCATGCACTCTTGTTTCTATTTGAAGAGGGAAAGGGGAGGGGAGCAGATCATGGAGAGAGATTTTGGGATGTTGATGACTTGACTGGTTTGAGAGATTGATACTTTCTTGCGTTAAGGACTCTAATTGTGATTGCCCTTTTGTGCATGCTTCTCTCTAAATTTAGATATATCCTTTCTATTGTATAATGGTTTTTTTTTTATATATATACGTTCTCAATGGCAGAAATTTCATCGTATATATACCTTAAATTTAAGAATAATTTTATTTTCACACAATAAAAATTTTCTCAACAAAAATTTGTTTTAAAATAAAAATACCATAATACATAATCTTCTTCCTCCCAAATCCTAATTCTAAAACACCAGAGTACTCTTATCTTCATCTACCCAAACCAATCATCTCAGTGCCACCTCTCTCCTCTGCCATTTTCTCTAGTCACCTCTTTTCCCTCAGATAATTTGGGGAATAATATTCTTGTGTATTCTTTCATTCATCAACAAGGTATATATACTATCCTAATAACATAATTGCATAAAGCTAAATAAGGTGCGTTTGACTCAAGCCTAATTCTCATCTATTTACATAATTATCTCCCCCTCAAGTTGGTGCATAGATGTCACACATGTCCAACTTGCCAACAAATTTCGAAAATAACTGATTTGATACTGCTTTGGTAAGATTATTAGCCAGCTGATCCTCTGATCAAACCTCTGGCAATTTTATAGTCTTTGCTTCCAATTTCTCCTTGATAAAAAATCTATCAACCTCCATGTGTTTCATTTTGTCATGTTGAACCGGAATTATGTTAGCCATAACACTTCTATGCCATACCACAATACTCAACTTTTGCACTTGAGTGTGCAATAACATTATGCTTATTACTTCTCCAGGTAACAAGGTTATCACCCAAAAAGGTGAAATGACGAGAAGTAGATCTCCTGTCATCAATGGATCCAGCCCAATCGACATCAGTATAAGCTTCAATTTTCCTGTGATCAGCACTCTTGGAAAACATAATTCCTTTTCTAGGAGCAGCCTTCAAATACCTCAAAATTCGCATCACTACACTCATGTGTTGTTTGCCAGGATTATACATAAATTGGCTAACAATGCTCAGAGCGTAGGCAAGGTATGGCCTTGTGTGTGCCAAGTACATTAATCTCCCTACAATTCTCTGGTATCTTCCTTTATCAACAAGCACTTGATTAGAATCAATACACAACTTCAATCCTTCCTCTACTTGAGTATCGACTGGTTGACGCATTGACATGCCAGTTTTCTTGCAACAAATCTAGGGCATACTTTCTTTTAGACAGAAAGATACGTTTTCTAGATCGAAATACTTCAATTCCAAGAAAATATTTCAATAGGCCAAGATCTTTCATTTCAAACTCCTTGGATAAGCAATTATGTAGCACTTTCCTTTATTTAGGATAATTTCCTGTAACTATCATATCATCCGCATATACAATGAGTGCAGTGATCTTATCTCCATTTTCAAAAAGTCTGAGTTGCTTTGTCTGTAGCCAAATGCTCTCATGGACTTTGTAAATCTTTCAAACCAGGCTCTAGGAGATTGCTTTAGTCCATACAATGACTTCTTTGCACACCTTTCTTCGAATTTTTTCTGGGGTATGACATCCGGGTAGGAGATCCATATAAACTTCTTTTGCCAAGTTGCCATGCAAAAAAGCATTCTTCACATCAAACTATTGTAATGGCCAACCTAGATTCATAGCCAAAGGCAACAGAACTCAAACGGTATTGATTTTAGCCACAGGTGCAAAAGTCTCTATATAATCGATGCCATATGTTTGAATATACCCCTTTGCCACCAGACGAGTTTTGAATCGTTCAATAGTACCATCTGCTTTGTACTTCACGGTATAGACCCACCAATACCCAACTGGCTTCTTCCTTGATGGAAGATCAACAAGTTCCTATATTTTGTTCTTTTGTAGAAATTTCATTTATTCATTCATTGCTGCTCTCCACCTTGAGTCGGCTAAGGCTTCCTGTACACTGTTAGGAATAGAAACAGTGGATAATTGATTCAAAAATGACCTATTTGATTTAGATAAACGATGGTTGGACACATAATGACTCATGGGGTACTTGACCTTGCTAGTAAGATTAGGTTCATATGTGGCTTTAGGAATACCTTTAGTACTACGAGGAGGATTCTGCCTTCTGGAAGGATCAGGTGTTGACACAGGAACATCCTCAACGAGCTATTGGTTAGGTGTTTTAGCTTGTGGTGAGAGGGATTCAGACGGTGGTTCGATGTCAACATTAGTTGATATTTCATCACCACTTTCTTCCAAAGTTTACACCACATATATCCAAGTGTCACGACCCAAACCCACCCCTATGGGTTTAGCACCGTAATCGGCCAGTAATCCGAGATTACCGAAGGCCTGCTTAACAGTAATACAGTAATACAGAGTACAGGGGCTGGCGGAAGCCAATACAGTAAATAAACAATGTCCAATGAGCTGTGAGTCTGTATGCAAAATTTTTTTTCATACATATACATATAAACAGTGCAAACCGGTATGTACAATACTTACAGTCTATCAGAACAGGGACCTAATCCCTATTAAACAGTACAGTACAAAAGCATTTGGTCTATACAATTGTACAAAACAGATACGGAGATAGATGGGGAAATTAAAGCACCCCTAAGCCATGGTTTGACAGGCTCGGAACCTCACAGTGAGGAACAGTGGTTGGCTTGACAAAAAGGGGAGTCTAACCCACACTCCTAGCTCCGGTCTGGTGCCTGAACACCTACATATATATAAACAGTGAGCTAAAGCCCAGTGAATAACATAATGAGTAAAGAGGTTAAGAATGAATGTCCTTACAGTAATGAAAACTGTTCATTCAATCAGTATATCAGTCATTCAGTCATATGTGGTACATCCAGTAGCATAACAGTACAGTAAACAGTAGGTCTTAAAAGACCAAACGGTAAATGATGGCCATCAATCAGTAAACAGTAGTGGTTCCAACAAGGGAACCGACAGAGATCTCTGTAACAGTAGCAGTAACAATAAACAGTAGTTGCTAAGGATGCCACAATACAGTTTCAGAATATAGGATATACATTCATTCAGTTAACAGTGTCATTTCAGAAAATAGTGCAATTCAGTATTCAGAAGATATTTATATTTGAACATATCTTTACACAATTGTTACTCGTAGAGTTCCGGGCTACAGTAAGCTAGAGCGCGTCTCCCGATGCCAACTCTACACAGTTTACAGGATGAACACACGCTAAGTTCACATTCGAGAATCAAAGACTTAATCCCTACTTAGACTCGGCGTGGTTCTACATCTATATCCTCATTAAGATGCCTTAAACCAGCCCTAAGCATGCCTAGGATAAAATGAGGATGCAAAGATGCACTTTAAAAGCATTTTCAGAATTTTCAGAAAACAGCGGTCCCGCTCGAGCGTCGGTTACTCCGCTCGAGCGGATATGCAGACAAAGGTTTCCGCTCGAGCGCATACTTACCCGCTCGAGCGTACTCCAAAACAGTCAAAAGTACTGGATGGGTGAAAATCACGCTCGATAGGGCGCTCGATACCCGCTCGAGCGTAAGACACAAGGTCACGCTCGAGCGTAAATTACCCCGCTCGAGCGGACATCAAAATAGTGCAAAGTACTGGGAGCACGAATTTCACGCTCGAGCGCCAGTAATCCTGCTCGAGCAGACATCAACCTCCAAAGCACTAAATTCGATCCTTTCGGGCTACTTTTGCTAGAAAACATTTGTAAACTCATAGAACAACATGTTTCAAAGGTCAATTGTAAAACCCAAGCCCCAAAGGAAGATCAATTCAACTCAATTTCAAACCCAAAACTCAAGAACATAACTTCAATTGAACATGCATGAATTTAAACCAATTCAAAGCTTCAAATAATTGCTCTAATGAGCCAATTGTTCCAAAAACAAGATGAATTCATGGTCCATTGTAAAAATATGAACATGCATGTACCAAATTCCATGAAATCAACTTCCCAAATGCAAGAATGTAAACATGCATGCATGAATTAAGTTATAATTCAACACTATTGAACCAATTCAAGCCTTAGATCACTAAAGACCCATTAATCATGCAAGAATAAACTCAAATACGCAATGAAGAAGGTCAATGGTCTACCTTAGGTCTTCAATGTAAGATACACAAGCTCAATTTGCAATCTACACTTCAATTCCTTTAATTCACCAAGCAAATCACAAGGAGGAACTCAATTTCTCTCCCTCTCTCTCTCTAGGTCGGCAAAAACAAGGGACTTGGTTGATGAAATGTTTTGTATAGAGTGTAATGAGGCTCAACAATGGTCCATGTAGTGGGCTACTAAGTGGCACCAATGTAAATAAAGCCAATTAGTGCAATTTGACACCATTTAATCTAATTTAATCCTACCAAATCAAATTCCAGATAAATACAACATTGAATCACGTAAATTCTAATGAACGCAGAACATTAATCAATTTCAGATTTGGCCGCCGATAAGGCCTTCAATTAGCAGTTTAAACATAAAAACATGAATAGATGGAATGCAATTTAAACAGATATGCTCAATCAATCAGTTTCAGATTTCAGTCAGTCAGTTCAGTATTTCGATTACTTCAGTTATCAATCATAATCAATCTCAGTTTAGCAGTAATCAGTAGTTTATCGGTAAGCAGTGATGAGGGTTATTACACCAAGTCACCCACATCATCATCCACATTGGGGTCCGCAGGTTCATATATTGTATCATAATCTAGAGTTTGAACTTTCTGATTTTCAACATACCATTTTTCATACCCAACTTTAGATTCTGCGGATTGCTTGGTTTTGCCATGAATATAGAAGAGTTTCTCCTTCTTAGCAATATGCATCTTCGTCAGTTGGGACCAATCGTCATAGTTTGACTGAGTCATAATGATTCCAACATTGAAAAACCACATCATGATTAGTAGAGGTCGATCTTTGATTGAGCCAAATGAACCAACCAACATAAAAAAGATGAGTTGTATTGCCTAGGTTCGGTCGGACGTTATGCTAAGTCTATTGTGTCAGGAGTTGTCACAATTCAATTCATGGTGTTTTGACGTCCCTTGAAGCATTTCTACTTCTCTTTTTGAGTTCACTCCATGACAAGAGGGAAGGGAGAGTGCTATTTGTTACATTCATTGATTTTTTTCCAAATTGTGGCCGAAATCATCAAGCAAGCAACTTGCTCATTGATGGTTTTGGAAATGACTTTGTCCTTCCCTTGAGGCTTTCAATGACGGAGAAGTGTAAGAGGGACAAATAGAGTTCAGAAAACTCTACCTGCCATGTTTTCACCTCAGAGAACAAAAACAAGGTTTTGCACAAAATTAGGGCATGGCCGACCTTATTTGAGCCAGGTCGGGTCTCATTAGGGGCCGACCGGGCTCCAATGTTTGGTACACAGTGTGTTTTTGTAGAAACAAAGGGCAGTGGTTGAAGGTAAAATAGGGCAGATTCCAAGGAAGGTAGGCATAGCTGCTTCTGAAACCATCACGTGCATGTCATCCTTGTGCTTCCTTCGTAAATTGTAAAGTAATGCTGTCATTATTGTTGTAATTATTTTTGTAGTTACATAGCTAATTAACTTAGATTACTAGTTTGTTGTTCATTCTAATATCCTTGTTGTAATAACTAGCTTGTTAATTATTTAATTCATTCATTCGAAGCTGGTTAATTATTTAATTTAATTCACTCGAATTTGTAATAGTTAGCTTCATTCGAACATTCATTCGGACCCTCCTGCGCCATGGCACAATTGTTATAAGTGTGTATTTCTTCCAACCTTATTTCTTTCTCCCTTTTACTTACCCGCTTATGATAGTAGCATAGAGCATCATACTTACTTAGCATTCCCATGTTCGCATACACTCGTTTTATGTACATTTGGGCTTGGCTCATCATACTAACAATGTCAATTTTCAACTTCATTGTTTGAAAATGAGATTTATCACATGTCTTGAATTGGATCATATACCATGCTCATAGTCGAGCATATAAAAATTGCATAAATGTGTGTGTTGCATTAGTCACATTGTATTGTTTAGGAACATGCATCTTTTCTAATCATTTTTCTTTATTTGGCTTGCCTTGGAGTACTAGGTGAGCACTTATTGTTTTACCATATCACATTGTACATTTGTGTTGCCATGTCGCGCATGCTTTCCATAAGGCTAATTGCTTAAATGATATACTTGTTTGAATTCCCGTGGATGAAGGCTAATTGCTTAAATTGGAATAAGTTGATTAATGTACATACAAACTCACATTTTCAAGTGACGAATATCAAAAACAATTTTCAAAACAAAACACAAAATCAAATGTTCCAATTTTTTCAAATTAGTCTATACTTGTGTGTATCACATAGTAAAATAGGCTAAATAATTAGAACAAGAGCATATAATGTAAATAAAAACCACATCATGATTAGTAGAGGTCGATCTTTGATTGAGCGAGTGGGGTGCTCAATTCATGACCTTCCCCTCTCATACCTAAGTTCTCGAGCCGAAACACTTTGGTGATGACGGATAAGTGGCTTTTGGTGCGAGTCTCAGGTTTCCTAAATTTCTCGAAAAATATTTAGGCGGCGACTTTGTAATCAGGCAAAGCAGTCCATTTTTGGCATTTGATTCAAACATCGATTTTCTAAAAGATTTGCCGGATTTGGACTCAGTCGTGTTTATCTATTTCACATTGCACTTTTGAAATCAAATTTAGAACCACGAGAGTCCGAACTGTAGGTCTAGTCGTATCCGAAAGGAGCACGAAAAGCAAGCTACAGCTTCTGGTGACTTTGCTGGGGATTTAGTGAACTTGATTTGAAATGCATAATGTGAAATTTTATCTACACTTATATGTTCTTTGCATCGGTGTTTTATGTCACTGTGTTTTCCATTTGCTATTCCTGGACGGTTGCTTAAAAGCTTGCCAAAAGGCTGGCCGGACATAGGCTCTGCCATGTTAGAAACACAACCCTCAGATCTGGATTACTGCTGTACCACTTGATCCACCTTTCACTTCTCTATGTTAGGTGTGAGAGTTATATTAGGTGATCTTGCTGAGATACCCTTTTGGACCAATCGGCCTAGTACATGTAGTGTGCTCTAGTGACCAGTCAACATAGGACAGGATGCTCACCCTATGCAGGATGATGTGATACCACTTGTTTGAAATAGCGAAACTATAGATCACTCCAAAGTTAGGACAGGGAAACCTTAACCTCTCATAGGGGTGTTTCGAATGCTTTTGGGCAAAATGTGAAATCTTTGACAATGTGTGATATAATACTTGGAGAGTCTTACTCTTGAGGAGGATCCTTTCAAACCTTGAGGGTCATATTAGAATCAGAATTTGGGTCAAAATCCAGGGGTTTGTGTTTGATATGGTGGAAACGAACCAGAACCAGAACCAAAACCAAAACCAGAACCAGAACTAGGGCCAAAAGTTGCATCTTGCTTTGTTTTGACCAGCATACCCAGTACCCTGATCTGATGGGGCATTTGTTTTTAATGCTAGGTTTGTCTGAGCCAAAGAAGGAGTCGTACCCAACTCAGCAAAGGCCCAGCTCATCCAATCCCAGAAAAAAAAAAAAAAAAACCCACTCAGCAAAGGCCCAGTCCATCTGATCCCCAACGACCAACTTAGAAAAGATCCATCCGATGCCAAAAACCCATTCTCTAAAAGCCCACTCTAGTCAAGCCCATATAGACTAATCCACGTATAAATCAAGTCAAAATCCTTGTTAGTTAGCTCTCAGCTTACACTCATCCATTTTCCCAATTACCAACTCGGCAGACCCGTGATGGCACAGAGTCCAGAAGAAGTTATGGCCATGATAACAGCCCTAAAGCAGTGAATTGCCATGCAGGATGAAACCAATGCTGAAATGCAATGCCTATCTGGGGCATCTACATTACATCCAATCCTGGGCCTCCAGCCAAATTTTGACCCACCTCCACCAGCTGAAGATTTACAAGGTCCAGATCCTCGATAAGGGTTAGCTCAAGCTCGAGTTTTCAGACCCGTGGTGCAGACTAACGAGGGCCTTTTTTCCCTTGATATTAATGATCTCGACTCGACCTTGTTAAAAATTGCTAACCTTGAGAAGCAATTCAAAAAGGCACAGGGAATTAGCTCCATACCTGACATTGAGGATGGGTACACCGAGGTTGCTGTATGGCTCCCAAACAGATTCAAAATGCCACCCATTGACCGTTTCGATGCGTCTGGACATCCTATGGTACATATCCGGCTTTTCTTGGACATCCTGAAACCAATGGGTCTGGCTAAGCCTCATAAACTTTCTCTGTATGGAAGAATCCTGTCGGGTATAGCAGCCACTTGGTATGCTAAGTTGGAGGATAAAGTGAAGTAGAAATGGGAAGGTTTGGCTTAGGCATTTGTCAATCAATATTCTTACAATACCCAAATTGAAATGACCACCAAGAGCTTGAAGCAACCCACTAGAATCCTAAAGAATCTTTTGTGGAATTTGTTGCAAGGTAGAGAGCAAAGGAAGCACAATTGATAGATCGACCTTTTGAGAGGGACCAAGTGCAGACAGTGGTGCAGAACCTTGAGCCATATATGTTACAAAAGTTAATAGTCGCTCCACTATTCACTTTCAAAAATTTGCATGAGTTAGGGATTCAGATTGAGAGTGCCTTCAACAAATGGATTATTCCCAGAACAAGTGAGGCAACAAGGAGTGTGTTTTCTGAGAGTACCAATGCTAGCAGTAGACTATTCCCAAATCCACTGAAATCAATACCGTCGCCACTAACCCACAAGCTGCTGACCTATTTGCCAATACTAACCCACAAACAGCCAGCCCAACCCAAGCTCAAGGTAGAACTTTCACCCCCTCCATATGAGCTTAACTAGCGCACTAAAAGTCCTGATAGAAAGAGGGTATCTCAAACCCCTTTATCCCCAACCTCTTTCCGACCCACTCCTTGCTATACATAACCCCACTAAATACTGTGCGTACCATCAATAGCGTGGTCATGGCACTGATCGTTGCTACCGCCTTCGTCATGAGGTTCAGAATTTCATCGACAACCAGACAATAGCTCCACCTTAAGAACTCAATGTTACCACCAACCCACTTCCCAACCATGACCAAGTGCCCCATCCTCACCTTAACCTCATCCATACACTACTTCCTACCTTCAAACCCAACATATACATCACCCCGACCCATTTACCCAAGGCTGAGCTGTTCATTCCGGAAAGCACGTACTTGTGCATGATGGACTCACTTGAACCCCAATCATCTCAAAACCCAAACTTAAACTTGAACCAGTCCAGCCTACTCTAAAGAGTCTAACCTAACCAATTCATCAAGAGCAAGTCAGTTCAAATACACTACGGGCACCAATGACTGAACCCGTTACTCCTAAGTTGTTGGGTATGATTGAAGATCTTCAGAGAACTATGGCAAATTTAGCCTTTGGGGTCTTGGCTCCAACATCGACTACATCATATGCCAAAAGGTTCATGTCAAAAAGCTCCGCAGAGCTATAGTTGGAAAGGCCTAACCCGAAGCTATCTCAAGTCTGGGTGATGACATACCAACAACAAATAGGCCTCGATTTGATATAGCCACCCAATCCCTTGGCCAAGCTGAAGCAAGTGGCAAAGCAAGTATTAATCCCTATGCACATCTTCGGTGGGCTATTGAAACTTTAAAGGTCAAAGGATTGAACAAGCAGCAAGTGCTCGTAGTTGTTACAAAGACTGTGGATGACACTTTTATCACTCAGGTTGGGGGAATTTTGAATCAGGAGGCAAACAATGAAAAGGGACATTTTACCAGAAACACTCATCCTGATTTCCGTCCCAAGCCCATGAATACCCAACCAACACCTGGCAACCCATTTGCCAATGCTTCTAAACCTAATGCTTCCTCTTCCCAAAACCGAACCTTCGCCCATCTCCATATGAGCCCAACCCTCACCTTGAAGGTACTGATGGAGAAAGGGCATCTTAAACCGCTCAATCCTCGACCTCTCCCTAGCCCTCTCCCACCTAGACATGACCCTACCGAATATTGCACATTCCATTAGCAGTACGGTCATCATACTAACTGTTGCTTTCGCCTTCACCATGAAATTCAAGACTTGATTGACAATAAGGTCATCACCCCACCAAAACCCAAAGCTGTCAATAAACCTCTCCCTAACTGCAATAGATTGCCACCTCATAGCATAAATCCCATCCATGGTTTGCCAACAACCAACATTGACCCTAGCCAGCATGGCCAAGGAGATGTGTAGGGACAACTAGGATAATTGTGAGGCCCAATCTATGAGACTCAGTTCGAAAGTTTGAAATAAATCCTACTGGGTGTGGATGTTAGTATTGCTAAATTGAAGGCTGGTTTGAACCCTCCCATGAGCTACTTGAAGTTGTTTTTGAATTCTACAGATGGACTTGGAGAATGAAAACCCCTTTTGTCTCGAGGGTGCTGATTTTTTTGAGTTGTGTTCTGTAAATAGTTGAGTTGTGAGTTTTATTTTCTTTGTCTTTTCTCGTGTTGTTGCGTCAGTTAAGTCTTTCCCTTTGAGTCACTTTCGTGTACCCTCAGGTCTTCGTCTTTATAAGAAAGTGGGAGTCCAGTTTTTGATCATTTTGTCGTGCCTACAGTAATGCATGTGTGACCTTTTGAAAAATAGAAAAGCTTCAACAAAATTTTGTTTTTTTAATGAGATTCCGTTAATAAGCATGAGTGTTGAGAAGGATCCCCTAAATGGTTTGAGTGAATTCTGACTTATCAGTGCAAAGTCCTTCATGACCTCAAAAGTTTAAGCTACTTCTTCTACAAAACTTGCGAAGATAGATTCAGAATTGTGTGTGGTATTCAGTATTGCCCGGGGGATACTCTTCACCTTTAGGAGATCATTTTGGCAAGCACAAGATAGATTTTGGACCTCACAATCATAGAATTTCTCCCCTTGGTGTTGTCATTATTTCAGAAAGAAATGGATAAGCGAAGCCAAAAAAGAAGAAAAAGAAAAAAGAAAAAAGAAGAAAAAGAAAGGGAAAGAAAGAAGAAAGAAATGAAAAAAAGAAAAGGAAAAAGGAAAATAAGTCAACCATCAAGCTAGGGATATTCATTGGATTGAAATCCAATCAACTGTGAAGAAATGAACTGTTGTCTGAATTCGAGAAAGCCAATGCGATGAGGTACCATGAGAAGAACCAACTTTGAAAATTGTGCAAAAGAAAGGAAGAGGACATGCATAAGGGAATGGAGAACCAATCTCAAATCAAGGTGAAGCCAATTCCAGTGTTAGGGTAAGGATGACTGATTGATCAAATTCACCGCAAATGTTGTAACGCTATCCTTGAGAGGCTCGCTAGGCCGAAAACCCGAAAGGGTGACCCAAGGCAAAAGTCAAAGCATGAAAAATGAGAAATAAATAAATAGAGCTTGCAAGGTTGAAAACTCGAAGGGGTGACTTTGGCAAAAGTTAGAGCGCAAAAGGAGAGTGTCAACACCCGAGTGAACCTCAGCCATGAACTACGTTGACCTGATTCCCATTTTTGGGATACGTAGACAACTTCATTCTGAAGTTCAGTCTCAACCATATCCATCTCAACCATCTCGACCCAATCATATTGCCCAATTCACGTCGTCAGCTTCACATCAATCCATGAGCTACACCGACTGTTGTGCATATCATACTTGTGTTGGGTAAGAAAGAACTAGCTTGAATCAATAAGTGGAGCAATTCTCAATACTCGAACTTATCAGTAGAATCTCTAACTTGAGCAACAAAAAGGAACCGAAATTGAGTTCTAAAGGGAACATAAGTAATACTAGGGGCATTATGAATGATCAGTTACCTTGAGTCTTTTTCTGCTTTTGGGTCAGTTGTGAGTTCTGTTGTGTCGTGCCTGGTGTTTGTTTCAGTTTACACTATTAATCAAGTCACCATATCGTGTTTGTCACTTAAAAGCGCTCTTCATCGAGTCACCATATTGTGTCTGTCGCTCAAAAGCGCTCATCATCGAGGCACCATAGTGTGTTTGTCGCTCAAAGTTCAACAGAGTGGCATCGCCAAAATTCCATACACGAATGTTCTCTCCAAAGTCAAAAACAAGTCCATGTGTGGAATTTATAAACAAACTGAGACTGCCCATACAAGGGGCATCACATTCATGATCATTGCAAAGTGTATGTGAGGAATCCATCACTACTTTGGGGGAAAATAGAGTAGATTCTCAACATGATAGGAGAGAAGAGAAGTATCAGTCTGATTGGTTTTCAACCGTTCTAGGATATGATGATCCCCATCACACATGCTTGCATAATGTTAAAAAAGGTGGCCAGTGACTGGACACTAGGGGCACTTTTCAGTACATCTGACCGCACCACCCATCGAACAAGGGGCATGAACCCAATCGGTGGCCAATGATTGGACACTAGGGGCAATTTTCAGTACATCTGATCAGGTCATCAATTAAACAAGGGGCATGAAACTAACCTTTCCCTTAGTCTCCCAAAGCCCTTTGTAGGGCACTTTCCCCTGGATTTGGGTGAGCTCACCCCCATGATGATTATGATATGATTCAGCTTTTGAAAGTTGTCCCCAACCATTTCAAAACTCTCTTAGGATTGCCATTTTCCCCTTTGATTAATACATGTGCTTTGAATTATGCATACATGCTTATACATTTTGCATGATTTGAATTGCATGATTGGTTGCTCCTCTTTTGTCGAGTTACCTTCCGTAGTGTTTTTTAATTACATTTCAATAAGTTGTGGCAAGTTGATTTCGAATAAATTGTGGCAAGTTGCCTTACACTCATTTCATAAGGTACATGATGCGGTACTCTGAGTACTGCTCATTTCCCTCTACATACCTTGCATCTTTCACTTTGTATCACATTGTTTTATGCACCTTGAGTTCGCACTGTTTTGTACACTTTGTATCGCACTATTTTGTGCACCTTGAGTTTGCACTGTTTTGTGTACTTTGTATCACACTATTTTGTGCCCTTTATATCCCATTATCCTGTACACTTTGTATTGCACTATTTTGTGCACCTGGTATCGCACTGTTTTGTACACCTTGAGTTTGCGCTGTTTTGTGCATTCACCTTGTGTCGCACTATTTTGTGCACCTTGCATCACATTGTTTTGTGCATTCATACATCTTCACTTTGTATCGCACTGTTTTGTGCACCCTATCTCGCACTGTTCTGCGCATCTTGTATCGCACTATTTTGTGCATCTTGCATCGCATTGTTTTGTGCATTCGTACATCTGTACCTTGTATCGCACTATTTTGTGCACCTTGAGATCGCATAATTTTGTGCATTCACCTTGTATCACACTGTTTTGTGCACCTTGAGTTCGCACTGTTTTGTGCACCCTGTCTCGCACTGTTTTGTGCATCGTGCATTGCACTGTTTTATGCACCTTGCATCGCACTGTTTTGTGCATTCACCTTGCATCGCACTGCCATGTGCACCCACACAGCACTATTTTGTGCATTCATCTTATATTGCACTATTTTGTGCACCCTTATCACACTGTCTTGTGCAACTTAAGTTAGCACTATCTTCTGCATTCATTCACCCCGCACTATCTTGTGCACTTACTGGCTCTAGGAGACCTTAAATCCTCTAAAGGTGCAATTCCTTTGGTGTTTGTCATGCCCGAACGGCTTTAGGTGGTCTGGTATAGTCACCTGACTATGTTTGTCGTGAGTTCCTAGGAGACCAACTTAGACAGTGGAAACTAGAGTTTGAATGGCGATGCCTAGGACGCAAAGGTTCGGAATTTTCGAGACTGAAGTCTGGTTTAAATACCCAGGGGTGTATCCTTGACTTGAAATCTATATGGCAACCCCATAGGTTGAGTTAGCTTGTATGTGCCTTAATTCTGGATACTAAACCAACCTAGCCTGTCATCCTGTTGAAGAATAGGGAAAGTTGCAAACATAGCCAGGGAGAAAAGTAGTACCCGTGTTTCAGAAGCGCATGATGAAGGAAGAAACCTTAAAACCAAGAAGAAGAGGAAGCTCCCCAGCAGCGTAAGTTGAGTCCTCACCAATTACCCTTGTAAGATACTTCCATTTCCTAGCTGTTACATCATATTTATTATCTATTACCTCTATCGCGTTGCATATGACATCTATCGTATGCATCTACCCCATTGTCCATTACATTTATTATATCATACCATTTTATCACCTACATTCTTTCCATGTTAAGCTTAGTTTGGCATGTGCTCATATCTTTCCTTTGTTAAAACATGGTTCTATCATGTGTAAGTACCCATGCTGCGCTAAGGCCAGTATTGAGGGTGTTGGCACGTTTTTTGTGTTAGACGTGGTCTGTTTTGTGTCCATGCCTTTTCTAGGTAAGACGTAGTTCGGCTTTCGCCCCTTACTCACTTCATCCATTACATTCATTGCATCGTATTTTTTCTTGTTGCATTAAGCACTTAGGATCATTATCTTTCCCCAGTAGATCATTCCTCACTTATATCATACCACCCAATTACTTGTACTCTTTCTCTTTCTACAAAAAACATAGTTTTCCATGTGGTCGCACCCCTTTCACATTAAAACATGGTTCTGTTATGTGTAAGTATCCATACTGCGCTGAGGCCAGTATTGAGGATGTAGGCACTTAGCCTGTGTTAGACATCGTTTGGCTTGTGCCCACACTTCTTTTCTATATAAAACGTAGTTTGATTTACATCCCCATTCCTTTATGATATTTGTGTGGAAGCACTGCTTGTCGTGTGATGAGTTCGGTATATACATACGTTGTATATCATTTGCATTATTTCGTTGCATTGTGTATCATTTTGCATTTTGCCCTTAAATTATGCAGGTTTGATTCCTCGTGAAAGGGATATGTAGGCAACCTTCAGGTTCAACCTTTGGTATTTGTATTTTGGTTTATTTTCTTGCCCAAGTCTTATGGCCGCGTCAAATGGG
This sequence comes from Camellia granthamiana, assembly GCA_036172215.1. NCBI lineage: Eukaryota > Viridiplantae > Streptophyta > Magnoliopsida > Ericales > Theaceae > Camellia > Camellia granthamiana. Next base: position 113,950,372 of record CM069903.1, read on the forward strand.
TTGTCTCGGGGTTTTGACATTCACTCACATCATTTTATGACTTCGAGCTCTGTCAAAGAGGGGCAACTGTAGACAACCCATTTTTTACCACCAGTAAGACTTAGGCACTTGGTCCAACGCACTCGATGATGAAAACTGCATTGTATGATTCGAGTTCTTGGCGAAGGAATCCAAGGTCGAGTCTCGAAATAATCCCAAAACCTTCCTACTTGCCTTACACTGAGTTTGAAACAGAGGTTCATTTTTGAACATTGTGCCACCTTACACTGAGTTTGAAATAGGGGAATAGGGTAGCACATTAGGGCCCGGGTGTGCCCCATTGAGAGCCGCTCATAGCCATTTGGTCCCGGCCGTGCCTTATTGGCAATACACATTGTTCAGGGCGAGAGCTCGCCAGCTATTTTTTTTTGAAGATATTTTCGACCTATTTTGCTCAAATTCTATAAAAACGAGGTTATATCTCTATTTTGAGGGTTGGACAATTTCTAAAGAACATATACACATAAGAGAGAGCTCCTTCATCCTATACAAGTCACCTTTAAGCAAACCTATCTCTCTTTGACAAATATCCATACACCATACACCACCTTAGAGCCTTGGTTGAGGCTTGTGCATCACAATTCAAGCTTTAGAGTGTGCTTGAACCAAGTTTGTGTTACAAACAAGAGCTTGCTTCTTTGAAAGGTATAAGCTCACCACCTTCTCTTTTACTTCTTTTTCTATCTCTTATTAGCTACTTCTTCTATTTTTGTGCTGTCTTAAGCCCATTTCAAGTGTTTAAACTTGGCTTTGGATAGCTACCAAAAGGAAGAGAAGGTCACCTTATTTCATAACTCAAACCCTTGTTTTTATACTCTTTTTTTTTGCCTTTTAAACTGATTTTCAGAGCTTGGAAAAGGCTAAAAAAAAAATATGGTTTGAGGTCTCAAAAATGGAGAGGTTAGCCAGCTCACCTTGCTTTTTGTTCACTTGCTTTGCTTTGCCTTATTCTTTTCTACCTTTATATGCTTTCTAACATGATTTTTGGTCACTATTTTTAGCATATTAGGGGTTGTTTTAGGGCTGTTGTAATTTATTTAATAAGTATATGCTTGAATATCTAGCTTGTTGCATTGTAAGTCTACACATCTAGTTTGTTATGTTGTGTTATACATGCTTTTATGGCTTTTCTAAGGTTAATCAAGAATCAATCTCACAATCATGTCTGCAACCTCCCCATTTTCTTTTTTTCTTCTTGTTTGAGAGTTATTTCAACCGATCGATGGTTATTCTAGAGACCTATGCTCTATGGCTTAATCTCTACAGAGGTTCATCATCAAAGGCATGGTCTCTCCTTCATATTTAGGAGTACCTCTCGCTTGACGTTCTTCTCATTTAGCGAACTTAATCATCACTTTAGGCAAATGAATTAAAGAATGGAAAAGACTAAAAAAATGGGCTTAAAATGAACCACCCAACATAAAGAAGATAGGTCATATTGCCTAGGTTCGGTCGGATGTTATGCCAAGCGTATTGTGTCCAGACTCGTCACACATCAATTCATGGTGTTTTGACGTCCCTTGAAGCGTTTCTACTTCTCTTTTTGAGTTCACTCCATGACAAGAGGGAAGGGTGAGTGTTATTCTTTGCATTCATTGATTTTTGTCCAAATTGTAGCCGAAATCATCAAGCAAGCAACTTGCTCATTGATGGTTTTGGAAACGACTTCGTCCTTCTCTTGAGGCTTTCTATCACAGAGAAGTGTAAGAGGGACAAACATAGCTCAGAAAACTCTACCTGCACTGTTTTCACCTAAGAGCACAAAAACAGGGTTTTGAACAAAATTAGGGCACGGTCGTCCTTATTTGGGCCTGGCTGAGCCTTATTGGGGGACAGCCGGGCTCCAATGTTTGGTACACAGCGTGTTTTTTCAGAAACAGAGGGCAGTGGCTGAAGGTGAAACATGTCAAGTTCCAAGGAAGGCAGGCAGAGCTGCTTCTGAAACCGTCACGTGCATGTCATCCTTGTGCTTCCTTCGTAAATTGTAAATTAATGCTCTCATTATTGTTGTAGTTACATAGCTAATTAACTTAAATTACTAGTTTGTTGTTCATTCTAATATCTTTGTTGTAATAACTTAGCTAGTTAATTATTTAATTCATTCATTCGAAGCTAGTTAATTATTTAATTTAATTCATTCGAATTTGTAATAGTTAACTTAATTCAGACTTTCATTCAGACCCTCCTACGCGAGAGCACCAATTTAATAAGTGTGTATGTCTTCCAACCCCATTTCTTGCTCCCTTTTATTTACCCGCTTATGATGGTAGCATAGAGTATCATATTTACTTAGCATTCCCATGTTCGCATACACTCGTTTCATGTACATTTGGGCTCGGCTCATCATACTAACAATGTCAATTTTCAACTTCATTGTTTGAAAATGAGATTTATCACATGTCTTGAATTGGATCATATACCATGCTCATAGTCGAGCCTATAAAAATTGCATAAATGTGTGCGTTGCATTAGTCACATTGTATTGTTTAGGAACATGCATCTTTTCTAATCATTTTTCTTTATTTGGCTTGACCTGGAGTACTAGGTGAGCACTTATTATTTTACCATATCACATTGTACGTTTGTGTTGCCATGTCGAGCATGCTTTCCATAAGGCTAATTGCTTAAATGATATGCTTGTTTGAATTCTTGTGGATGAAGGCTAATTGCGTAAATTGGAATAAGTTGATTAATGTACATACAAACTCACATTTTCAAGTGACGAATATCAAAAACAATTTTCAAAACAAAACACAAAATCAAATGTTCCAATTTTTTCAAATTAGTCTATACTTGTGTGTATCACATAGTAAAATAGGCTAAATAATTAGAACAAGAGCATATAATGTAAATAAAAATCACATCATGATTAGTAGAGGTCGATCTTTGATCGGGCGAGTGCGGTGCTCAATTCATGACCTTCCCCTCTCATACCTAAGTTCCCGAGCCGAGACACTTTGGTGATGACGGATAAGTGGCCTTTGGTGCGAGTCTCGGGTTTCCTAAATTTCTCAAAAAATATTTAGGCAGCGACTTTGTAATCAGGCAAAGCAGTCCATTTTTGGCATTTGATTTAAACATTGATTTTTCAAAAGATTTATTAGATTTGGACTCAATTGTGTTTATCTATTTCACCTTGCATTTGTGAAATTAGATTCAGAACCACGGGAGTTTGAACTGTAGGGCTAGTCGTATCTGAAAGGAGCACGAAAAGTAAGTTACAGTACCATTCTTACTGTTCCCAACATACAAATCTCACACTCCCTTATACTCGATGCATCCTAGCCCTATAACTTGTTTTCACCACACAACACCCCTAACCACAACCACCCACAAATTACTCATTCTCAATAATTAACTCCCAACAAAACAAGGCTCACATGTCATCGCATAATAGTTTCATAGAACAATAACATATATGCAGCACCGCTATAGTTATCAATCCCATGAACAACCTCTCATTACACATACAAAAGAGTCCAAAGCCCATCATAAGCCTCCAACACATAAGGAATAACAAACAAGAACAATATATAAATACAACATAGTACTATGATGCCTTAACACACAACAAACGCTCAAACATTAAACCACCAGTCTCTAATACAAAAGCCCCTCTTGAGGGCAATACTACTATGATGGCTGGAAAGTCGACCCTCGAAGCTCTCAAAGCTTGACCTACACGGGTCTAGTATCGGTACCGCCCGTGACTGGACTGAAGGGACTGAGTCCGACTAGGTTTTGAAACACCCGAAGAATTCACACGCAAAGGGCAGAAACATCTAACATGGCCTAGATGACAACAATCAAAACAAACAGTAGACTCTCTACTCTAAGACTGGCTTGAAGCTTAACCTCACTAGGCCTCCCAACTGATGAGTTTGAAACCCCTAATGAAGACAAAGACTGAGTCTGCGATTGAGCATGCACTCACCTCCACCTCTTACTGAGCCTAGAGCGCTTATGAACCGTAGGAGTCGCTGAAGTGGCCTCCTCTCTAACTCAACCAACACTTATAACCATGGCCTCAACTAGAGCATAGTAATTCTTCCATAGGGATCCAGCTACTTTCTCCTGGATATCATTACACAACCGCTTCTCAAACTCATAACAACAATGCTCCTCTGTTGTCACCAACTTTGGAGCAAACATTGACAAACTAGTAAACCGCATCTCAAACTATGCCAAAGGAGTAGCATCCTAGCGCAACTCAACAAACCATTCCCTTAACCTTTCCTGAGCAAAATGAGGGAAGTACTTGGCCAAAAAGGGCTCGGTAAAATCAACCTACGTGTTACCTACGGTGTTCTTAGCATACTTCCACCAATACCCTGCATCACTCCTCAGTTGGAAACTCGCCAAAGAAATCCTCAACTCCTCATTTTCGACTCTGAGCATGTCAAGAGTCTTGGTAATCAGCTCTAACCAATCCTTTGCCTTTAACGATTTAGCCTCCCCCATAAACTTCGGTGGATTGGAATGAAGAAACTCCTTAGTAAGCTTGAGGCCACGCCCATTGTCACCCTCATTGCGAGCTAGAGCATCCTGCACCGCTCTAACAATCTCGCGTGCAACTTCCTCGCTGACAGCCGATGCTGCAACGGCAGGTGCTAAAGTAACCGTTGTGCCCCTACTGGCACTCCTATTACCAACTTGTCCTCTATTTCCTTGTGTAGACATCCTATAAAATCAAAACAAGACCAATTTAGTGCACAAAATACACTCACCACTTCCAGGCTACAAGATAGACTAACTCCCAAACACAGTTCTACTACATATAAACATTTAAACACTTAGTCACATAATCGAATTGAGTTCACAAGGATAACTACTCGTCTCGAAACTCTCAAGGAATTCTCATCAGAAACCACGTTGGTCAGGCGTATTTCTAATAATACCGCAAAGCAAGTTCATCGGCTACAAGCACTATCCAAGAAACTTAATCCCATGCTCACGTAAATGCAACATATAAATCCTAACATCTATCCTAACTACATGCAACGTCCTCAACAAGCATAGCAAACCCAATGTGGTAAAAACTACTCTCCACGAGCCCAAACTATTCAAACCCGGCTCACTCTGATACCACGTTGTAACGCCCCACCTTTTTATTTCACGGATACCATTACCAAATCCATTTTTATAATACAATTCCAGCGATAACATATGGGACTTTAATGCATTACTAAGGACAATTAAGTAAAGGTTCTCTCATTTGAATACATAATGAATGCAATAAGAGTTATAATTAAATGAATTGCTCACAGGCTTACATCATTACATATAAGAGAAAGGGTTCAACCATTTTTACAACAATGGCATTCAACCAACAAATAAAAGGCCTCGTGGCCAATAGATAATAAAGATCCTCGATCTCGAACCACTTCTTAATATACACTTGAAAAAGGATTAGCAATGTGCGATGAACATAAAGTCCAGTAGAGATCCCAATATGATCCTAAACAATAACAACACACAAATAGCTATGATCATGAATGTTTTAAGTCATACCATATACATAAGTGTTGGTTAACACATGAAGATATACTTACATAAATAATTTCCTAAAAAATGTTCAATTTGTTCAACAACACAACCATTCGCCTTTCCTTCTTCTTGTTACCATTTCAATTTTAAACTCACCCGATGACAACCAGTTTTTGAAACAAATTCATAGAACCTAATTACGTTTTCTTTTGTTACCGAACTTACACCAATTTCATTCTACAAATTCCGAATAGAGGTATCCCAAACGAACATGAAGACGATACACATAAAATACTCCTCACATAACCACACAAGACAAGTGACATCGTCTACAAAATAATCATCACTATGCATGAAACACATAAATCGAACTAAGAATAATAACGAGAAACCCAAGCACGCTCTACCTGCCTCAAGCACGGTAAGCCAAGGATACACCTTTTCAATACTCATGCCAATTTACCAGTCACCAACTGGAAGGTAATGGCACCTTTGCCAAGTTCTCCAGGTACTAGTTGGAAGGTACTGGTACCCCACATTCTTAGCACAACCAATTCTCCATGCGCTAGCTGGAAGGTAATAGTACCCCTTATTCTTAGCGCATACACATTTCCAACCATCACATAACTCACAAATATAAATAACCCGAGTGTACTACATACACAAAATCTATTCAATATCACAATGTCATCCTCCACCGATGACCAATGACAAAACCTCTAAGCAATATATACAAACACATGTAATATGATAACCCGATACTTACTTGACCTTAAGTTCGACAATGATGATAGTAATAACAATGTTCAACGGCTTCAAAACCCAACCTCAAGTTCATGTCTGAATTTACAGTACGTCATAGTTTCTTTTCAAAACCAACACCCCCCCCCTCCCCCATTTTTTTCCCCAAATTTACATTCCCAAGCCCTTTTTCTTTCCAAAAACCAATTTCCACATTTCAATAAGACCTAATTCATGAATCCCAAGCCACAACCCAGCTTAACTCAATATGATTATTCGAATAAGTTCCAATACTAAAATTAATTTCCCCCTTTATGTTAATAGCACAATACCACAACTCAGATTGTCAAAACACAAACATTATTCAATTTTATCCATTTTTAATTCATTAGGTCAAATATGAAATTAGGGCTCTTTCTCCTTTGCAACCTAAACAAGTTAATCTACTCTCCAATTAACCCAAACAACAATCAATTGCTCGATTTCCACTCCAAACATTCAAACCCTCAAACATTCAAACCCTAGATCCCCTTATATGATTTTCAAGGAAGTCTGTAATGGACATGATTTTTATGTAGTAAAATCTACCACATGTCTATCTATAGGCGAAGTATTGAAAATGAGTAAAAGAATCCCTACCTCAAGCAATGAAGAGAAGAAAGCCCGAAAATCCAACTTCAACAAAAACACGATCTGCTCAGATCAAATGGAAGCCCTCGATAAGCTATACATTTTGGTATATCGAACTAGGGGTCAATGATGCATAAACGTAGATGAAAACCAAGTAAAAAGAGCTTGAAAGCTCAACAATGGCGGAATGAGAGAGAAGAGAGAGAGAAAAGTGATCCAAATGTGACCAAAAGCGACTTTTATAGTTGCTAAATTCAAAAAGACTCTTCGACAGTAAGAAGTGTCGCTTGAGCTACAGACACAACAAGGTGTGACCGCTCAAGCACAGGAATTACCGCTCGAGCGAAGAATGCACCTTCCTAGTAGTTTTGCAAACCTGCAAAAGTACTGAGAGTTTTCAAACACCGCTCGAGCGCAAAAAGCTTCGCTCAAGCGTAGAGACAAAATTCAGGGCAACAACAACTTCAAAAAAAAAAAAAAACACAAGCAACCAACCTACTCCAATAACCAAACTTAATGAGAAATAAGGAGAAGAAAGACAACAACACTCATTCAAGACAATAAAACCCAGATCCACAACATCAAATAGTTCGGGTTTAAACCAGAATCATTATATAATGATTTATTAATAAATGAGTTATTTGTTATGCAATTAAAAATTTAAAGGAGTTGGATGTAATTTCCAAAATCACATAAAACAATTCATGTTTTTTTGTAAATCGTAGGAGTGTATTTATAATTTATCCTGAATTTAAAAGTAATTTAAAAAATTTAAAATTCAAAAACATAACAACTATAGACCATTAATTTTTTTTTTCAATAAGATATATTATAATTTATAACTTTAGTTTGACTTTAACCAGAGACAGGTTAAGTCTCTTTGCGACCCAAAACGAAAAATTTAGGGGTACTCACAGGCCGGTCTTATTAATCAAACGTATTTATTTATAAGTTCTGACTGATAAATTTATCATTATAAAGTTATTGACCAGACTGATAAATTTATCATTGTAAATTTATTCATTAATGTCCACCATACTTACTAAAATTCACTCACTCACTTACAATAATCTACCATCCTCTTCTAGATACACAAAGAATAAAAGAGACTGATAAATTTATTACTGAAAAATAAATTAGAATCTGAAACAAAGGAGGCTGTGGTGATATGATGATTGGGTAAATCGATGAGTGTGGAGTGTAAATCTATGACGGTAAAGTATAGATTAGCGATGGTAGAGTATAAATCTACAATGATGGTGGAGATAGTTGATGAATAGTTGCGGCATTCAAATAATGAAAGTGATGGTAGTGGGTGCATAACAACAACGGTGGTCATAGTGGGTAGATGGTGGCAATGGTGGTGGTGGTGGTGGTGTGAGTGGACAGCAACGGTGACAACGGCGATGGTGGTAGACAACGGTGGTGTGAAACTTTTGAAAAAATTACGGAGAGAGAGAGAGAGATATAGTGAAAGAATTTGATAGGTATGAGTATTATAGGACTTATTGGTGTATTCAAAAGTCAATAGAACTTAATGGTATCTACTTAATGGGCCAAATTGATAATTATCCCGAAATTTCAATTAGGGACATTTTACAACTTTTTGCATTGTAATTTTTTATTTATTTTTGTTATAATTGTTATTTAAAATTCATAACTTTCACAATGAAAATAATTTTATTTTCATGGTTTTAATTGTTTGTTCAATAATCACCTAATATCCCTAATTTTTGCAATACAAAAATTTTGGTAATTAATAAATCAAATAACATAAGATTTCTTACTTTTATGAAAAACAAAAACACAATGTACTAGGAAATAAATAAATGTGCCTACTATAAATTTGATAACTAAGATGAAAATTTTTACTAGCGAGATGAATTAAAAATAATGAATTATTTTATTTTAATGTCCAGCATAAAAGAGAGTGGAACTTGTTTGATATGTATAATGACTATGGGTGTAAAATTGGCTCGGCCCGAGCTCGGGTTGGCCCATCATTAGGCCTTATGGGCTTCCGCTACTTCTCGGTCAGACCGACCCACGTGGGAAAAATATCAACCTAGCGCCAAGCCTAAACCCACTCAGATTTGGGCCTCGGGCCTAGCAGGCCTTCTTTTTTAAGGCTATAAAATAAAATATATTTAACATCTCGACGGGGCAAAAAATGGTAGCATTTAAAGAATAATTTTTATTTCAAAATGAAATGAAATATTATAAATTTATATAATTAAATAAAATAGATATACATTATTGATGATGGTAGAAAAATTGTATCACTATAGGTCAAGTACATCTCGATTAGGTTGACACCTACTAACCTACTAATCATTTTCATTATACTCTATCTCAATAATCTAATAAAAACATTACAAAATTAAATAGTGAAAAAAAAAAAAAATTGTTGATCAATCATCGAAGGAGTTGGACAATTCATTTGGGGTGCCCAATGATATATCATCAAAATCGCCTTAAATTCTCTCATTTTCACTATAATTTTATTTTCTTGTAAGTGTATGCATATGATCGCTTGATATCACAAGTGCCTCAGCCATTTCAAGTGAAAGTTTGTTATGGTAATCGATCAATACTTGTCCACCTACACTAAAAGTTGTTTCAAAAGCAACTGTAGAAATATGAACGATTAATATATCACGGGCCATTTGTGGAAGTACATGCCACATTCTACCAATCCAAAATATCAAAAATCATCTTCATTATCAATAGGTGGGTGTAGACTCGACTTTCTTCGCGCCCCCTTGCAGAGAGCTCGAATTGGTCCTACATTTGGACTCCTGTCACGGTTCTAAATCTAATCTCACAAAGTGCAATGTGAGACTGATAAACACCAAAGAGTCCAATTCGGCAAATCATTTTGGAAAATCGATTTTGAATCAAATAATTCCGAAACTGGACTGCTTTGCCAGATTACAGAGTCCCCACCTAAATATTTTGTTTTTGGGAAATTTAGGAAACCCTGACTCGTGTCAAAGGCCACGTGTCCGTCATCACCAAAGTTGCCTCGGCTCGGGAACTTGTGTACGAGAGGGGAAGGTCCTAAAATGAGCACCCTCGCTCGCCCGATCAAAGATCGGCCTCCACTAATCATGATATGTTGTTTTATAAACACATGTGTTCTTATTCCGATTATTAGCTAACTTTAGTATGTGACGCACACAAGCAAGTATAGACTAAGTCACAAGACTTGGAACAAATCAACTCATGTTCGTTTTTGAAAATGGTTTGAAATTGCCACCCTCAAGTGGGCTTAAAACATGATTTGCCACTTCGCAAAGTGGGCTTAAAACATACATTCGTTGAATTGTTCCAATTCAAGCAACAAAGTCTTCATCCACAGGCATTCATGCAGTTAATCATATAAGCAAATAGACTCATGGTAAGCATGCTATCATGGCAACACTCACACTCATCCAAGTATGCTAAAGCGTAAAACTTACAATGTACTCCAAGCCAAAACAAAAGTTAGTTAGAAATAATGCATGATCCTAACTATGTTAAGATGCCTAATGCAACACATGCAATATGCAATTAATAGGCTCGGCTACTAAGATGGCATATGAATGCAACAATTTGATACACGTATTTAAAGAAGTATTGAAATACAATGCAGTTTGAATGTTGCGCCGAGCCTCGGTGCATGCAAGATAAATGAATGATGCAAATACGCAAGCATAAGGTATGCTAATCAAAACGTGCCCTAAACTAACCATCGAAAACGGTTAAATAAAAGGGAGAAAGACGTGGGTTTGGAAGACATACACACACGTACGCACCCTTATTACAACATTATGCCCTCGCGAAGCAGAGTTTGAATGAATAAGCTAAGCTACACTAAGCTAAGCTAATTATTACAAAACGAACTAATTAACTATTCTAGCTAATTAATTACAACAATTGAAATAACTTAACTAACTATTCTAAGCTAGCTAAAATATTACAAAATGAATTTAAGCTAATTAATTACAATACTTGCATGAATGAATTAGCTAACTTATTCTAAGCTAACAAAAACGATTAAATGGCCTTGAGGGCGAGGGATGCATGCATGCTCGGTTGCTTCCTCCCGAAAATGCTCTTGCCTTACCATTGGATGCCTCTGTTTGCACTCATTTGATCTTGGAAAATTGCACCAACTTCCAGATTGCCTCTGCTCCAACACAGGAACACACTTGTACAAAAATTCACTGGTGGCCGGTCGGCTACAAAAAGTGGCTGTCGACCACCTCAACTGGCCAGTCGGCTAGTTAAAGTGGCCAGTCGGCCACCCCCATTTTCTGGACTTCTGCTTTTGCTGCAACAGAGAGCAACAGAGGCAAAACAAAGCATTTTCAAGGAATGTGTGTACTGCTACACTCCTTATCATTTCTCAAGCTCAAAGGAGTGTAGCTCTTGGCTCTCAAGCCATCAACCAAGCATTTTCAATGCATGATGGCTAGAAAACCAAGTTTGTACAAGCTTAATGAATGCACAAATAAGACTCGAAGGACCACCACCCTATCACGCATGATCAAGGGTGTCGGTGACTAAGAAAAGTGGCACGTTTCATCACTTTGAGTATGAAACGTCCCATTTTCCTTGTGTTTGGATTAACGTCCGATCCAAACACATGCAATGAAACACAACATGCTTATCTTGTTCATGTTTTACTTGTCATGTTTTATTTACACATTTTACATTACCGATTAGTCATTTAACCGATTAAGTCCAAAGTGAGAGTCCTCTAATTGGAAAGAGGCCTCATGCTGTTGGTTAGTAGAAACCCTCAAAAGAGGATTAAAACTATTAGGCATGAGAGCCTCAATTTCACACTCAAGCCAACAAGGAGCTCACGACCACTTTCAAAACAAAGTAAAAAGTGAAGAATAGAGGGAGGTTGCAGATATTTCAGTGCTGAAATGGCATGCAAAAAGACACTAAAACATGCAAGCAACACATGCAAGACATGCTAAGAGCCTAAAAAATTAAGCTAGTGAAGATCACAACACTATAAGCATGCAATACAAAGCTCAAATGACCAAACCAGCTCTGGACAGAGTTAAAACATGTCAAAACAGTGGCTAAAACATGCTGAGATTGAGGCACAAAAGTCTAGAAAAACATGTTCACATGTTAGCTTGCAAACAAGACTCCAGACACAACTCTCAAAAGTAATGAAAGAGTGAAATAAGTGAGAGTATGGCAGAGCTATATACACTGAAATTATATGTAAAATGATGCTATAACATGCAAACAATTCAAGCATAACATGCTTAAAGCCTTAACACAATGAGCTAGTGAAGACCATTACACTATAGCCATGCAACACAAGCCTCGAAGGACTTAACCAGCCTAAAACAGAGTTAAAGTAGGCCAAAATAGTAGCTAAAACAACTTGAAGTTAAGCTAACACAAGCTACAAAGATAGGCTAAACCATTAGGCATGCTAGACTAGTAAGAACAATTGCACTACAAGTACAAAAAGCAAGCAACAAATGCTCTAACCAACCCAAAACAGAGTTGAAACATGCCAAAACAGAGCCTAAAACATGCTTGAACTAAGCTATCACAAGCTACAAAATAAAGCTAATATGTGAAGCTAACTAGGCATGGAAGCATGACACAAGGAGGGGAGGTTAACCCCTTCATTTTTGGACTTCAAAACATACTTTTTAACATTGAAATAACTCTAAATTTCAGTGGTTTAAAGGCCCAAAAATTTTGATTTAAAGGTGGTAAGAAATGGCACAAACGGCTTCACAAGCTAAAGAGCAAAAAGAGGAGACAACCCCCTAACTCACCAAGACTTAGACCACCATTTTGAAACCTTAAAACCAGAGTTTTTTATGGTTGAAAAACTAGGTCAAAACAGTTGTAGACCGCCCGGAGAACTCCCGGCTCCGCGCACAAGGGCGTGAATTCGTTTGTTCTCTTAGCTACTACAAGTTCGGACTCATGTCACAATTCTGAATCTAATCTTGCAAAGTGCAGTGCAAGACCAATAAATCACCAAAGAATCCAAATCCGACAAATCGTTTTGGAAAACTGATTTTTATAAAGAAGTGCCAAACATGGACTGCTTTGCCAGATACAGAGTCGCCACCAAAATATTTTATTTTGGGGGAATTTAGGAAACCCTGACTCGTGCCTAAGGCCACGTGTCCGTCAACACCAAAGTTGCCTCAGCTTGGGAACTTGGGTATGAGAGGGGAAGGTCATGCAATGAGCACCCCCGCTCGCCCGATCAAAGATCGGCCTTTACTAAGCATGATATTTTGTTTTTGAAAACACAAGTGTTCTTATTCTGATTATTAACCTAGAATTACTATGTGATGCGCACAGTATACAAGTATAGACTATATCGCCTAAGTTGGAACAAAACATTGCATGTTCATTTTGAGAAAATGATTTGAAGTTTGCTACTCGCAAGTAGGCTAAGTCGCGGATTTCAATGAATTGTTCCAATTCAAGCAATCCAACCTTCACCCATAGGCATTCAGGCAGTTATATCAAATAAGTAGTTAGCCTCATGGCAAGCATGCTTTCATGGCAACATTAACATACATGTAGTATGCTAAAGCGTAAACACTCACAGTGTACTCCGAGCCAAAACAGAGAACTAGTTAGAAATCATGCATGATCCTAGTTCATGTTAAGATGGCTAATGTAACACATGCAAAAATGCAACTAAGATAGGCTCGGCTATCCTAAGATGTCATGTGAAATGCAACTTGGTACATGTATTCAACTTGGAATTGAAATACAATGCAGTTAGTATGATGCGCCGAGCCCGGTGCATGCAATACTGATGAATGGATGAACGCATGCAAAGCATAAGGATGCTAATTGAAACATGCCCTAAAACTAACCATCGTAAGCAGGTAAGTAAAAGGGAGAAAGAAATGGGGGTTGGAAGACATGCATCACACACAAGCACGCTTATTACAACAGTTGGCCCTCTCGACGGAGGGTCCGAATAATGAGCTAACTAGCTAATTTAAGCTAATTAAGCTAATTATTACATCACAAAACTAATTAACTGACATGCTAACTAATTAAGCTATTACAACACAAATTGAATAGTTAAACGCATTAACTAATTAGGTACAAAACCAAAGCATAAACTAGCTGAGCGAATTAGCTAAGTAAAGCAATAAAACAATGTCCTCAGAGGGAGAAGAATGCGCGCATCCTCGGTCGCTTCGTTCGAAAATCCATCGCGATGCCCTGATTTGCCTCTGTTTGCAACTGTTCTCAGAACCTTGCACCAAGCTCCACAAAGCTTCAACTCCACCATGGGAACCTGTAGGAACATGGCCGACCACCTAGGGATGTTGCCAGTCACTGGCCGACCACTTTCCATTGCCGTGGACCAGAAAAAGTGGTCGGCCAGGTAGTTTATCTGGTCGGCCGACAAGTTGTTGTTGCACTTCTCCACTTTGCTGCAACGAGAGCAAGAAAGGGCATGTCAATGTATTTGCAAGATGTGTGTGCACAACCATCCTCCCTATCATTTCATAAGCTCAAGGGAGTGTGGTTCTCGACCCTCGGGCCACCAATCACGCATCTCGATGCATGATGGCCGAGAAGCCAAATTGCACAATAAATATGAAATGAATGCACACATAAACACATAAGGCCTAAAACTCTATCATGTATGATCAAGAGCATCGGCGACCGAGAATTGGGCACGTTTCATCACTTCAAGTATGAAACGTCCCTCGTTTCTGGTGTTTGGACTAATACCCTATCCAAACACAATGCAAGCAACAACATGCATACACAATGCAATTTAAGCATGCAAACATGAAATGCAAGGGGCAAGTATGCAACAACATGCAATGCAACATGGCATACTCAATGCAATGAATAACATGGCATACTCAATGCAATGTGATCATGGCATACCCAATGCGAACAAGAGCATAGCATGCACAATGCAAACAACAACATAACATGCACAATGCGATGTAACATGGCATATACAATGCTCAATAGACTTAAACCAAAAGTGGGCAGACCTCAGTCATGCCCAAAATAGTCGCCATAACACCAAAACAAAGGCATGAAGATCAAGACAAAACATGCACATGTATTGGCTCACCAACTAGGCCTAAGAGCACAACTCTCAAGAGTGCTCAAGAAGCGATAAACATGGGAGTGTAACAACACTATAAGCTCTGAAATAAGGTATGAAATGATGCCAAATCATTCAAACAACACAAGCAAAGCATGCAAGGGTCCTTAAGCATTAAAGCTAGCAAAGAGGACTACTCTAGGGACATGCAATACAAGGCACAAAAGCATGAACTAGTCACAAACAGAGCTCAAGTAGGTCAAAACAAAAACCAAAACATGCTAAGATGGGAGCTCAAAAGCCTAGGCATGCAAGCATACAAGCTAGGCCATAAGCTGGGCAACAATGCATAACACTCAAAGGCAATCAAAGCATGAAAGAAATAGGAACATGATAGTCTTATATGCTCTGAAATGTCATGTTAAGTGATGCTAAATCATGTACATAACACAAATGAAGCATGCTATGGTGCTCAAAGTTTGAAGCAAGCATAGGCACTTGCATTACAACTATGCAAAACATGAAGCATATGGCAAGGGCAATCCAAAACAATCCTAGAACATGTCAAAATGATACTAAAACATATATGGAAGGAAGCCAAAATAAGCTAACATGAAGGGCATAAGGCATGATGCATACAAGGCAAATAAGGTGGATTGCACTACACCTACCAAGACCAAGCATGAGATGGCTTCGCCAACAAAAATCAGAGTCATATCATGGCAAAATAACCCCAAATATACATTGAAATAATAGCTCGCAAGCTTAGGCATGAAGGCATACGCAATGACTCATGTTAAGGCATAAAGGGCAAACCCTCCAACGCATTGAAAGGGTGACAAATGCAAGTGTATGACTATGAAACATGCACTGAAATCTCATGACAAATGATTCCAAATCATTCAAATAGACCAAGCAATGCATGCTAGTGGACTTGATACACAAAGCTAACAAGCTAGAATGCATTATAGCTATACAAAGCAAGGCAGGCATGACCAAAACAACACAAATCAGAGCTAGAGCATGCTAAAATATGGACAAAAGCTTCTTAGAGTTAAGCCAAAAGTATGCTAGAATGACATGTTAAAGCATGATACACATTAGGCTAATTCATGGAATTGCACTACAAGTGCATGCAGCATGCAAGGGCCACCCAAACCAAACCTTAACAGAGGTATGACATAGCAAAACATCACCAAGAACATGTTGAAATGGACTCAAAACAAGCTAGAAAGACATGCTACTTCATGAAGCATACAAGACTAGTTTGTGAGAAAAGTGTATAAGGAATGCAAGGGATGACAAAACCAAGTAAAAATAGTGGTATGCCATGCTGAAATAAGCCCAAATACATGCTAAGATATGGCTAACATAAGCTTAACAAACATGCTGAAACATGAGGCAAATAAAGCAAGCATTCAAGACACAAGGAGAGGGGATGACCCTCTCCTATTTAGGACCTCAAAACACTATTTCCACCACTGAAATTCCTCTGAGTTTTAGTGGTGAGAAGGCCAAAATAAGGTGGTCCCAATAGCTTAAAAAGAAGGCACAAGAACAAGGCCAAACAAGGCCTAAGAGGGGGTAGACTACCCCCAACACAAAAGTGACCTTAAACAAACATTTTAAGGACTGAAAAATAGAACTTTTTGCAGTAGGAAGTTAAGCTTAAATCAATATGCAAATAGGTCCAAAAGCTTAAGCCAAAACAAGGGTTTTAAGGGTTAGAAGCTCACCCTTGATGAGCACCTTCAAAGCTGCAACTCCAGCACACTTTTTGAACCAAAACCAGTCCAAAAACTTCAAAAACGACTTCAAGGGACCTCAACTCCAACAGTATGGTGTTTGAGTGTGTGTTTGTGTGTTAAAGTATGATGAAAATGCACTTTTGAACACAAAAATGAAGAGAAGATGCAAGATAGATACAAATGTGTATTTATAACTCTCAAGCACAATTTTCTGAACCTAGAGGAGGAGAGGGGAGGTTCTCTCTTATAGAGAACAAAAGTGTAAGCTTGTTGAACAAGCTTAGGGTCCAAGGCCATCCCTCCATACACGTGTATGGAGGATGGTTTTAGTGCCTTCCAGCTGTGACAGCTGGATAGAAAATATCTCCAGGAATGAGCTGGAAAGCTGCTGACCACTTAAAGTGGTCAGCCAGCTACTTCTGCTGGTCGACCGACCAGTGGAAGTGGCCGGCCAGGGAAAAAAGTGGTCGGCCACAGTGGAGAGGTGGTCTGCAACATGAAACCAAGGTGGTGGTGTGGTGACCGACCAGAAAAGGCGGCCCAAAGACCAAGAAAACCAGTTGCCTGGCTAGAAAATTGGCTGGTGGGAAGAAAAGTGGTCTCCAAGGGGAAGAACTGGTCTCCCACCCTTGTACCACCTTCCAAACAAGGAAAACAAGGTTTGTGCCAAAAACAAACCAAAAAGGATGCAAGACGACAGTCTGGGAGGCAAGGCGCGTAGCCGAGAGTCCCAAAAACTGGTGTACGAGCACCAAAAGTGGTCTACGACCACAGTGTCCCTCTAGGCAGAGTCAACAAGGTGTGGTTCAAAAACCACGCCAAACGGAGAACGTTAAGCGGTCCCGAGACAAGGTGTGCGGCCGAAGGCTCCGAAAACCAGAAACTGGTCTCCAAACGAGGAAAGTGGTCTACGACCACAAAAAGTGGTTCATGACCACAAAAGGATGGTCTACAAGACCTCTCCCTCCCTCCAGGGAAGAGAAACAAGGCTTGGTCCACAAACAGTGCCAAAGCACAAAGAGTTCAGAGGCCCGGAGGCAAGGCACCCAGCCGGAAACTCCAGAAACTAGAACGAGCACAACATGCACTATCACCGAGCACTCAATCGGTGACATTTGAGTCTCAAGGTTGGTCAAAAATGGGGTGTCTACAGTTGCCCCTCTTTGACAGAACTCTGAAGTCAAGAAGTGGCGAGAGTGAATGTCGAAGCCCAGAGACGACCCATTTTTGACAATGTCGAAGACTTAGACAAACAGGCAAGATACAAATGACATGCACAAAGCCGAACAAAACTTATGATCATGCGAAGAAAGCTATAACAAAGCAAATATGCAAAATAAATGCAACAGTTTAAGCAAGCGAATTCAAACCAAACTACAACTCATGCAAAAAGGATGTAAGGAAATTATGCAATTCTCAAACTACATTGGAACTTCTTTTGAATGAACCGTACATACGATATCGCCTGGTTGCGCTAGCTTCAAATGAACCGTACATATAATATCGTGCCTGCATAAGAAAGAAACTTAACAGGTACAATATAGTTAGAAACACATGCTCAACGTTATATCAAGATACAATCCTAAGATAAACGCGTGCACATATGATGCTAATGAAAACATGCATAGCAATGCAAGTGAAAAGCGCACAGCAATGCAAGTGAAAAGGTGCATGACAATGCAACCTAAGTGTGCGTGACAACGCGGGTGGAGGGGTGCATGATAATGCAACCTAAGTACGCGCATAACAATGCGGATGGAGGGGTGCATGACAATGCAACCTAAGTGTGCGCATAACAATGCGATGGAGGGGTGCATAACAATGCGCTTAAAGGTGTGTATAACAATGCGATGCACTAACAAGTGTAGATAAGATGCGCAAGATAGCGTGAATGATGCAATGCACTAATAAGTGTAGATGAGGTGCGCAAGATAGCGTGAATGTAAACTGCACAAAATAGTGCGATGCGCAAAACAACGCAATAAAATGCATGCTCAATGCAAGTAAGGTGCACAAAATAGTGCGATGCGCAAAATAGCCCGATAAAATGCATGCTCAATGCAAGTAGGGTGCACAAAAAAAGTGTGATGCGCAAAATAGCACGATAAAATGCTTGCACAATGCAAGTAAGGTGCACAAAATAGTGCGATGCGCAAAATAGCGTGATAAAATGCATGCATAATGCAAGTAGGGTGCACAAAATAGTGCGATGCGCAAAGTAGCGCGATAAAATGCACGCACAATGCAAGTAGGGTGCACAAAATAGTGCAATGCGCAAAATAACGCGATAAAATGCGCGCACAATGCAAGTAGGGTGCACAAAATAGTGCGATGCGGAAAATAGCGCGATAAAATGCATGCACAATGCAAGTAAGGTGCACAAAATAGTGCGATGCGCAAAATAGCACTATAAAATGCACGCACAATGCAAGTAGGGTGCACAAAATAGTGCGATGCGCAAAATAGCGCGATAAAATGCATGCACAATGTAAGTAAGGTGCACAAAATAGTGCGATGTAACAGATAGTACGGTAGATGCAAAGGGTGACATACTCCAACCATGCTAGAATCATGAGAGGAGGAAAGACAAATCCCAAAAACAACCAATCAGGAGCATGCTCAACGCAGCCTGAGATAAATTCCAAACACGCTGAAATCGTGTGAGGAAAGGGACACTCAAATCACGCTAAAATCGTGAGAAGAGGTCCAAAAACAAACAATTAGGAGCGTGCACAACGCAACCTGAGATAAATTCAAAACACGCTGAAATTGTGCAAGGAAAAGGACACTCAAACCATGCTGAAATCATGAGAGGAGGTCCAAAAAACAACCGCTCGGGTGCGTACACGACGCAACCTGAGATAAAGCACGCCCAGGCTCGCGCATCACGCATCCTGAGATAAATTCCAAACACGCTAAAATCGTGCAAGGAAAGGGACACTTAAACCACGCTGAAATCATGAGAGAAGGTTCGAAAAACAACCGCTCGGGTGTGTACACGGCGTAACCTGAGATAAAACACGCCCAGGCTTGCGCATCACGCGTCCTGAGATAAATTCCAAACACGCTGAAATCGTGTGAGGAAGGAATAAACTCTAGCCACGCTAAAATCGTGAGAAGAGGTAAACAAATTCCAAACACGCTGAAATCGTGTGAGGAAGGACAAACTCTAACCACGCTGAAATCGTGAGAGGACGTAAACAAATTCCAAACACGCTAAAATCGTGTGAGGAAGGAACAAACTCTAACCACGCTGAAATCGTGAGAGGACGTAAACAAATTCCAAACACGCTAAAATCGTGTGAGGAAGGAACAAACTCTAACGACGCTGAATTCGTGAGAAGAGGTAAACAAATTCCAAACACGCTGAAATCGTGTGAGGAAGGAACAAACTCTAACCACACTGAAATCGTGAGAAGAGGTAAACAAATTCCAAACACGTTGAAATCGTGTGAGGAAGGAACAAACTCTAACCACGCTGAAATCGTGAGAAGAGGTAAACAAATTCCAAACATGCTGAAATCGTGTGAGGAAGGAACAGACTCTAACCACGCTGAATTCATGAGAAGAGGTAAACAAATTCCAAACATGCTGAAATCGTCTGAGGAAGGAACACACTCTAACCACGCTGAATTCGTGAGAAGAGGTAAACAAATTCCAAACACGCTGAAATCGTGTGAGGAAGGAACAAACTCTAACAACGCTGAAATCGTGAGAAGAGGTAAACAAACCGCCCAGAGAACTCCTGGCTCTGCGTGCGAGGGCGCGAATTCGTTTGTTCTCTTAGCTACTACAAGTTCGGACTCATGTCATGGTTCTAAATCTAATCTCGCAAAGTGCAATGGAAGACCGATAAATCACCAAAGAGTCCAAATTCGGCAAATCATTTTGGAAAACTGATTTTTATAAAGAAGTGCCAAACATGGACTACTTTGCCAGATACATAATTGCCACCTAAATATTTTATTTTGGGGGAATTTAGGAAACCCTGACTCGTGCCTAAGGCCATGTGTCCATCATCACCAAAGTTGCCTCGGCTTGAGAACTTGGGTATGAGAGGGGAAGGTCATGCAATGAGCCCCCGCTCGCCCGATCAAAGATCGGCCTTTACTAAGCATGATATTTTGTTTTTGAAAACACGTGTTCTTATTCTGGTTATTAACCTAGAATTACTATGTGATGCGCACAGTATACAAGTATAGACTAGATCGCCTAAATTGGAACAAAACATTGCATGTTCGTTTTGAGAAAATGATTTGAAGTTTGCTACTCGCAAGTAGGCTAAGTCACGGATTTCAATGAATTGTTCCAATTCAAGCAATCCAACCTTCACCCACAGGCATTCAGGTAATTATATCAAATAAGCAGTTAGCCTCATGGCAATATTAACATACATGCAGTATGCTAAAGCGTAAATACCCACAGTGTACTCCGAGCCAAAACAGAGAACTAGTTAGAAATCATGCATGATCCTAGTTCATGTTGAGATGGCTAATGTAACACATGCAAAAATGTAACTAAGATAGGCTCGACTATCCTAAGATGTCATGTGAAATGCAACTTGGTACATGTATTCAACTTGGAATTGAAATACAATGCAGTTAGTATGACGCGCCGAGCCCGGTGCATGCAATACTGATGAATGGATGCACGCATGCAAAGCATAAGGATGCTAATTGAAACATGCCCTAAAATTAACCATCGTAAGCAGGTAAGTAAAAGGGAGAAAGAAATGGGGGTTGGAAGACATGCATCACACACACGGACGCTTATTACAATAGTTGGCCCTCTCGACGGAGGGTCCGAATAATGAGCTAACTAGCTAATCTAAGCTAATTAAACTAATTATTACACCAAAAAACTAATTAACTGACATGCTAACTAATTAAGCTATTACAACACAAATTGAATAGTTAAACGCATTAACTAATTAGGTACAAAACCAAAGCATAAACTAGCTAAGCAAATTAGCTAAGTAAAGCAGCAAAGCAATGTCCTCAGAGGGAGAAGAATGCGCGCATCCTCGGTCACGTCGTTCGGAAATCCGTCGCGATGCCCTGATTTGCCTCTGTTTGCAACTGTTCTCAGAACCTTGCACCAAGCTCCACAAAGCTTCAACTCCACCATGGGAACCTGTAGGAACATGGCCAACCACCTAGGGATGTTGCCAGCCACTGGCCAACCACTTTCCATTGCCGCGGACCAGAAAAAGTGGTCGGCCAGGTAGTTTATCTGGTCGGCCGACCAGTTGTTGCTGCACTTCTCCACTTTGCTGCAACAGAGAACAAGAAAGGGCATGGTAATGTATTTGCTAGATATGTGTGCACAACCACCCTCCCTATCATTTCATAAGCTCAAGAGAGTGTGGTTCTCGACCCTCGGGCCACTAATCACGCATCTCGATACATGATGGCCGAGAAGCTAAATTGCACAATCAATATGAAATGAATGCACACATAAACACATAAGGCCTAAAACTCTATCATGTATGATCAAGAGCGTCGGCGACCGAGAATTGAGGCACGTTTCATCACTTCAAGTATGAAACGTCCCTCGTTTCTCGTGTTTGGACTAATACCCTATCCAAACACATTGCAAGCAACAACATGCATACACAATGCAATTTAAGCATGCAAACATGCAATGCAAGGGGCAAGTATGCAACAACATGCAATGCAACATGGCATACTCAATGCAATGTGATCATGGCATACCCAATGCGAACAAGAGCATAGCATGCACAATGCAAACAACAACATAACATGCACAATGCGATGTAACATGGCATATACAATGCTCAATGGACTTAAACCGAAAGTGGGCAGACCTAAGTCATGCCCAAAATAGTGGCCATAACACCAAAACAAAGGCATGAAGATCAAGACAAAACATGCACATGTATTGGCTCACCAACTAGGCCTAAGAGCACAACTCTCAAGAGTGCTCAAGAAGTGATAAACATGGGAGTATAACAACACTATAAGCTCTGAAATAAGGTATGAAATGATGCCAAATCATTTAAACAACACAAGCAAAGCATGCAAGGGTCCTTAAGCATTAAAGCTAGCAAAGAGGACTACTCTAGGGACATGCAATACATGGCACAAAAGCATGAACCAGCCACAAACAGAGCTCAAGTAGGTCAAAACAAAGACCAAAACATGCTAAGATGGGAGCTCAAAAGCTTAGGCATGCAAGCATACAAGCTAGGCCATAAGCTAGACAACAATGCATAACACTCAAGGCCAATCAAATCATGAAAGAAATGGGAACATGACAGTCCTATATGCTCTGAAATGTCATGTTAAGTGATGCTAAATCATGTACACAACACAAATGAAGCATGCTATGGTGCTCAAAGCTTGAAGCAAGCATAGGCACTTGCATTACAACTATGCAAAACATAAAGCATATGGCAAGGGCAACCCAAAACAGTCCTAGAACATGTCAAAATGATACTAAAACATGTATGGAAGGAAGCCAAAATAAGCTAGCATGAAGGGCATAAGGCATGATGCATACAAGGCAAATAAGGTGGATTGCACTACACCTACCAAGACCAAGCATGAGATGGCTTTGCCAACAAAAATTAGAGTTATATCATGGCAAAATAACCCCAAATATACATTGAAATAATAGCTCGCAAGCTTAGGTATGAAGGCATACGTAATGACTCATGTTAAGGAATAAAGGGCAAACCCTCCAATGCATTGAAAGGGTGACAAATGCAAGTGTATGACCATGAAACATGCACTGAAATCTCATGACAAATGATTCCAAATCATTCAAATAGACCAAGCAATGCATGCTAGTGGACTTGATACACAAAGCTAACAAGCTAGAATGCATTATAGCTATACAAAGCATGGCATGCATGACCAAAACAACACAAATTAGAGCTAGAGCATGCTAAAACATGGACAAAAGCTTCTTAGAGTTAAGCCAAAAGTGTAACGACCCCAAAGTGCGTATAGGAAGTTATCCTTATTTAATTAGGGGTTAATGTGTTTGCTATTGGAATTGAAAAGCTATCTGTTGGTTCTGCCTTTGAAACTGGAGTTGGTGACCTTTACCAAACAATCTAAAATTTTTCCCTCCGCTCGAGCGGAGTAGTTGGCGCTGGGGCGTACTTTTGGGGTTTTGAGTAATTTTGCAGGCGGACTGAAATTCTGGGAGTGGTGATTTTCCGCTCGAGCGTAGAAGTGGTCGCTCGAGCGGACGACTTTGTTGGTCTTCGCGCTCGAGCGCAAGGTTGGGCGCTCGAGCGGGTCGCCTGGTTAAGTTTGATTCTGAGGCATGTGGGCTCATTTTTGATGTTCTTCTTAGTGTGTTTGGAATGTTCTTACCTTATTTTGGGGTATTGATTGAGATGATAATATGATGGTAAAGTATGATTGGACCAAAGAATTTAATTCGGATAGTTATTTTACGATCAGCCGTCACTCTTTTGCCCTTTTCTTTTTCCACACTTTGAATCTGGATGTGAGGTTAGAACCATTGGAAAACTTATTTCCGGGGCTTCAATTTGGACACAAGAACGATCTAAAACGGAGTCCGGATGGGAGAGTTATACCTGTTTAAAGTTTTGAAATCTGTGCTGGGAGCAGGTCCGCTCGAGCGGGAATAGGGACGCTCGAGCGGGAATAGCGGGTACAGCAGCTTAAAAACGGGATTTTGAGATCATTTCTTATATTTTCCTCCCCTCTCTTGATCCCTCTTGCCCTAGGTCCGAAAACCCTAGGGTTTTGATCCCCAAATACTTCCATTTCCCTTAGGTTTGAGCAAGATCTTCCACCAAGAAGTGAAGAAGGCAAGAAGATGAACATTTTCAACCGATTGGAATTTCGAGATTTTGGAGGATTCTTCTCAAAGCTTTGCTCCTTGCTTGATTCTTGAGGTAGGGGTCCTTGTTCTCTTTCAATACTTGCATTCATGGATGGATTTGTGGTATTTTGAGTATATAAATACAAAATCTATGGTGTTGAGCATATTGTGTCAAACTTGATATTTGGAGGTTTAGGGTTTGAAATGTTGGGGGATGCAATTGCTTGGTTTAGGTGATGGATTATGAACTTTAAACTTGTAATCAATGAGAAAATTGGAACAAGAAGTAATGGTTTGGGAAATTTGGATTTTTTTTCTTGAAACCCTTTATTTTCTTGAAAACCCTAGGTTGATTTATGATGTTAAGCAAAGATTGGCCCAAATTGGAAGTAGAATTATGAAATTGAGGTATTGAATCATACATGTACAAATTTAATTGAATTTTAGAGATGTTTGAAAATGGTGTTTAAAATTTACGTATGAACCTCAATTATGGACATTGTGAACCATGCTATTATGTGAGATGAAAATTGGGGAACAAGATTATTGATGTTATGGATGATAAAAGCCTTGGGAAGAACTGATGAAATGGGATTTAAGACATCACCTTGAAAGATGTTGAATTATATTTAGGGGTGATAAGTTGAATCATGCCAAATAGTGTAGCTTATGTTGAATTGTGTTGAGATATGTATGGAGAAGTATGTTGAGTTAATGATGTGAATTGCAAATTGATGTGTACTTTGGTATAAAGAGAATTAAACAAGTTAAGCACGGAATAAGTTATATGTGACCCGATTTTATGTGTATTGTGAATTGTGTAGGGTTAGCTACAGGGGTGGACCAATCATCTAAACACTGTGAGTAATAGTACCTCAAACGTACGTTATTTACCGTTAATCATTATTGTTATTGACATTTTCTTCTCCCTGAGTAATTATGTTAACATGTGTGTTGGATGGGAATCGATGTGAGCATTGAAAGAATTAGCACACAACATGACTCTGAAACCATTCTGCATTCCGACTACGTTTATCGTTTATCGGTAATGTGCCATAACTTATAAATTATCTGTGATTTCGCATAAGAATTGTACTCATGGAAGTGAACCCGTTTACCGGAAACTTGATATTAACTCCTGTTTGATTTAATGTATGTTTTGTGACATAGATATTCGTCTAAAGAGATTAAAGGACAGTATTAATGTTTTGTTATCCATAAATTAATCTTAAGGATGCACGATAATGTAATGGAATATTGATGCTTGGGGTGTTGTGAATCATTCTGTTTTGTCCATGATGAATCAAGACTAGTATGAGATAAATTATTTTTGTCCTTACAAATAGTAGTGTGATGATACATGTACTCTCTGTGGAATATGCTATACTTATTGCTGACGATTGTCACTAAACGTAAACTAATTACGTTAACTCATGTAAATGATTGAAAGAATCAGTGTGCCTCCGTCTAACTTGGGACTAGTCAGTTCTGATGACATCTGAAGTTATTCTGTCTTGTGGTTTGTCTCGAGATCTATTAATTTATGGTATGGAACTATGATATCTACGTATTTCTGAAAGCGTTCAGTCTGTGAAATGTGTTTACCTTTTGCTAACAAATATCAACAACATTCTATTAAACTTATATTATCTATGGTAATGTATGTGAATAAAGGGAAGAATGTATGTATTTTCTGTATACTTCTGAAGATAATCTGTTCTGATGTTTTCTGGTATGGAACAAAGTGCTGTACGGAACTAAGTGCTACACCTTGGTGGGAGCCACCTCTAGAATCCGTATGAGCCACCTCTTGAGTCCATACATTTGTTATTTCTGTTATTTCTGTTACCTTACGCTTATGCGTTCTGTTACCCCACGCTTATGCGTTCTGTTACCCCATGCTTATGCGTTCTGTTACCTTACGCTTATGCGTTCTGTTACCCCACGCTTATGCGTTCTGTTACCTTACACTTATGCGTTCTGTTACACCACGCTTATGTGTTCTGTTACCTTACGCTTATGCGTTCTGTTACCTTACGCTTATGCATTCTATTACCTTACGCTTATGCGTTCGGTTACCCCACGCTTATGCGTTCTGTTACCTTACGCTTATGCGTTCTGTTACCCCACGCTTATGCGTTCTGTTACCTTACGCTTATGCGTTCTGTTACCCCACGCTTATGCGTTCTGTTACTTTACGCTTATGCGTTCTGTTACCCTACGCTTATGCATTCTGTTATTTCTAGACTGATAAGCCGTTCTGTTATTTCTGGGCCGATGGCCGTTCTGATATTTCTGGACCCATGGTCGTTCTGTATCTGTAGGCCTATGGCTATTCTGTATAAACTGGGCTTAAAGCCATTCTGTTACGGAAATTGGACCCATGGCCGTTTTGGAAATAATTATGGAATGTAGTTAATCATATGCATCTGCGGTTATATGTTTGATTATTCAGGTTAGACATTACATTATTTATGTACTATTATTCACTGAGTTCGCTCATTCTGTATTTTGTTTGTCTATTTCTATAGGTAATCAACTGGGAGTTCAGTCCTAACCCTTAAGGCTCGCCTTTCTCTTGTCAACTTTGATGCGTCCAGGCACCACCTGAAGCCGTGCATTTTGTAAAGTGTTGTGAGGATATTGATTTATACCTTGGTTGTCTTTCATTAATATTTTCGTTACCCGCCCAATTGTGGGTCTAAGTATGAATGTATAAGTGTGTAACCGAAGTTCGGGGGTATGTTTCTATATATATTGTGTACCTAATGCAATGTGTACGGTCCTGGCATGGTAGTGATAGCTTAATGGATGATGTTTTTGTTATTTTATATTGATAATACTTCCGCTCAGGCCCCATAGGTTATGTATAACAGGTTAAGTGTCCGTTTCTGAATAGGTCATGCCCAAAACTTTTAGGGGCGAGTTAGGGGCGTGACAAAAAGCATGCTAGAATGACATGTTAAAGAATGATACACATTAGGCTAATTCATGGAATTGCACTACAAGTGCATGGAGCATGCAAGGGCCACCCAAACCAAACCTTAATAGGGGTATATGACATAGCAAAACATCACCAAGAATATGCTGAAATGGACTCAAAACAAGCTAGAAAGACATGCTACTTCATGAAGCATACAAGACTAATTTGTGAGAAATACACTACAAGTGTATAAGGAATGCAAGGGATGACAAAACCAAGTAAAAACAGTGGTATGCCATGCTGAAATAAGCCCAAATACATGCTAAGATATGGCCAACATAAGCTTAACAAACATGCTCAAACATTAGGCAAATAAAGCAAGAATTCGAGACACAAGGAGAGGGGTGACCCTCTCCTATTTAGGACCTCAAAACACCATTTCCACCACTGAAATTCCTCTGAGTTTTAGTGGTGAGAAGGCCAAAACAAGGTGGTCCCAATAGCTTAAAAAGAAGGCACAAGAACAAGGCCAAACAAGGCCTAAGAGGGGGTAGTCTACCCCCAACACAAAAGTGACCTTAAACAAACATTTTAAGAGCTAAAAAATAGAACTTTTTGTAGTAGGAAGTTAAGCTTAAATCAGCATGCAAATAGGTCTAAAAGCTTAAGCCAAAACAAGGGTTTTAAGGGTTAGAAGCTCACCCTTGATGAGCACCTTCAAAGCTACAACTCCAGCACACTTTTTGAACCAAAGCCAGTCCAAAAACTTCAAAAACGACTTCAAGGGACCTCAGCTCCAACAGTATGGTGTTTGAGTGTGTGTTTGTGTGTTAAAGTATGATGAAAATGCACTTTTGAACACAAAAGTAAAGAGAAGATACAAGATAGATACAAATGTGTATTTATAACTCTCAAGCACAATTTTCTGAACCTAGAGGAGGAGGGGGGAGGTTCTCTCTTATAGAGAACAAAAGTGTAAGCTTGTTGAACAAGCTTAGGGTCCAAGGCCATCCCTCCATACACTGTATGGAGGATGGTTTTAGTGCCTTCCAGCTGTGACAGCTGGATAGAAAATATCTCCAGGAATAAGCTGGAAAGCTGCCGACCACTTGAAGTGGTTGGCCAGCTACTTCTATTGGTCGGCCGACCAGTGGAAGTGGTCGGCCAGGGCAAAAAGTAGTCGGCCACAGTGGAGAGGTGGTCTGCAACATGAAACCAAGGTGGTGGTGTGGTGGCTGATCAGAAAAGGTGGCCCAAAGACCAAGAAAACCAGTTGGCCGGCTAGAAAACTGGCTGGTGGGAAGAAAAGTGGTCTCCAAGGGCAAGAATTGGTCACCCACCTTTGTACCACCTTCCAAACAAGGCAAATAAGGCTTGTGCCAAAAACAAACCAAAAAGGATGCAAGACGAAAGTCCGAGAGGCAAGGCACACAGCCGAGAGACCCGAAAACTGGTCTACGAGCACCAAAAGTGGTCTACGACCACAAAAGTGATCTCTGGGACCACAGTGTCCCTCTAGGTAGAGGCAACAAGGTATGGTTCAAAAACCACGCCCAACGGAGAACGTTAAGCGGTCCCGAGACAAGGCGCGCGACCGAAGGCTCCAAAAATCGAAAACTGGTCTCCAAACGAGGAAAGTGGTCTACGACCACAAAAGGATGGTCTACAAGACCTTTCTCTCCCTCCAGGAAAGAGAAACAAGGCTTGATCTACAAATCGAGCCAAAGCACAAAGAGTTCAGAGGCCCGGAGGCAAGGCACCCAGCCGAAAACTCCAGAAACTCGAACGAACACAACATGCACTATCACTGAGCGCTCAATTGATGACGTCTGAGTCTCAAGGTCAGTCAAAAATGGGGTGTCTACAACAGTGTAAAAAGATAGCCAAACAATTGATTTAAACAAAGTCTACAAGACAAGTCCCTTACGTCTTGAAGCACAACACAAAATCAGTCACAATTCTAAGCTTAAACCACCCTTAGAAGCTCAAACCAAGCCTCAAAGAACCTCAGCTCCAAGATGAAGATGTTTGGTTAAGGGTCATAGTGCAAAAGTGTAGAGAATTCTCACTTTCAAGCATAAAACAAGAAGAGAGAGAGAGAATTCTAGAGAGAGAGAGAGAAATTTTCTCCAAATTGTGTAACCTCTCAAAATGGGGGAGAGACCCCCCCTCCTTATATAGAAAATCAAGCCAAAGGCTTGCATTCATCCATCCATACACGTGTATGGAGATGAGCATCAGTGAACAACAGCTGGCACAGCTGGCAAGAAAATATCTGAAAAATGAGAAAATTAGCCGTCGACCATCATCAGTGTCCGACCGGCCACCACTGGTGGCCGACAGGCACAAGTCATGGCCAGCAAGCTAGGGGGATGGCCGACAGGTCACCCTCTCCTCCAAAAGTAAAGCAACAAGCTATTGGCCCACAACCAAGCACAAAACATACAAGATTAAAGGCTCCAGGGCAAGGCGCTCAGCCGAGACCTTCAGGGACTCAAAGCGAACACGAGCGAAAACAATCATCGAGTGTTCAAACGATGACGTCCAAGTTTTGAGGACGGTCAAAAATGGGGTGTCTACAGTGGGTTATCTAAATAACTTAGTAATTCAGAATTACTTACGCTTGCATTTTGAAATATTATTCTAGTTTTCATTATTGAAAAAATATTTAATCTTCTACCTCAAGATGAGGCCGGTGTAATGTGTGCAGGTTTATTTATCAAATTGCTCCTTCATTATAATAAGAACGATGATATAATATTCATTATCCATATATTTTGTGAAAACTTTCATTATCTTTGCTAATATATGTAAAATAAATTGTGAAATATATATATATAAAAGAAAATAATTTTGTTGCTGTATCAAAAAATTTTAGAAAATCTTTATATAAATGTATGTTGAGCCAATCAACATCTTTGGGTTTCACTACTCTTCTTATTGTTGTTGCAAAAAATAAATTTATTACTTTTCTTTGTTTAAAAGTTACCTTTAACATATTATATGTTGAATTTCATCTACTGTCTATGTCTAAAATTAATTTTTTGAATTCCATACCTTCTCGTTGACAAAATTTTCCATATTTTGAAATTCGATTAGTAGAAGACATAATAGTAAGAACTGTTTGTTTTATTATCAGTACAGAATCCTCATATACATGTATAACTTTTTCAACAATCAAGTTTGAAATACAAGCACAACAACAAATTGAAATAAATCATCATCAACAAGTAATTTTAAAGTTGATTTCAAATGTGCTACAATTAAATTGTAACATGTTGCATTACTTAAACTAAATAAATATTTTATTTTGCAAAGCTCACTCACATAGTACATTCCTTATTTCTAGCCCAAGTAAATGACCATTGTATGAAGTTCAACTAATCTAAATAAAATTATTCTTTTATTTATTTTCCAATCATTTTCAATATAATGTGCAGTGATGCATTGATATCCAAAACTACTATTTGACCACATATTAGATGTTAAACAAACTCTTCCATTTAAATATTCTGATTTTTTTTTTAAAATCTTGTTTCCAGTATTATTTCTTGAAAAACCTTGATATTGAGGTACGAAACCTCCAAGAACCATTTCTAAAAAATCGGGACATTCACTAATAGCTAAATGTTGTTCTTTTTTAATAATATAATTAACTATATAATCTTGTGCACTTACAAGATCATATGAAAGTATTAAATTACCAGTTGATGAACTCCCTAATTGTATTTGAGTTCTAATATTAGGCTGTTGATTTTGTAAATGTCTTTGAGCATGCCTTTTTAGATGACTAGTATCACCTGCAGATGTAATACGAAGTAAAGTTACAAAACATTTATATTTTGTTTTAATAACAACTGTACTATCAGAATTATTTATAAATAATCTTTCAAAATGCTCCCAAATAGTACTAGATTTGGCCCTAGATGATATTGTTGTTGGTGGAAGAAGGTTATTAGGCATAATAGAAAGAGAATCAATAGATTTATGTTGTGTATATTTATCAATATCAACAAAAATATTATGATCCATATTAATACAAGTAAAATAATATATATTAACTAACAATTAATTAAAATAATGTGCAACTAATAAATATGAATAACAACAAGTAATATATGTTAACTAACAATTAATGTAAAAAATGAGAAATTAATAAATATTAATTCAAACAATTAATGTTACTGAATGGCGAAGGCGATACAAAAAATTAATTTCTTCTTGCACAATTGGACTTTTCACTTAGAAATGAGACTTAAAAATTAATTGAGAGAGTTGAGAGATAGATTTTTGTGAGAAATGAAATGGGGAAATGGGTGGTCTTTATAGTAATTGAGGAGGGATGGGGTTAAATTAAAAAAATAAATAAATTGTGTCATTGGGGGAAAACGATCATATGACCTTTTGAATTATTTAAAAAAAAAAAAAATTTGACCGTTGGTAGGGGGTTGTCAGCCATTGAGGCGGGTTGGGTCAGGTCATAGGAGGGACATAATTTTCGGGCCAAACAAGTCAGCCTCACTGGCTACTTTCGGGCTTGAGCCTAGCCTGGCCAAGTAGAGCCGCAAGCAAGTTTAGAGTAGGATGATTTTACACTCTTAATAATAATGGGAAGTAATACATGTCCTTCTTGCTTTATTTGATAATAGAAGGAAAAAAAAGTTACATAATAGTTTTATGTTATTCTTTGACTGTGTATCATATGCATCTTGTTATGTATTTTTGTAAAACCCTGAAATAATAATGATATCCCATTTCTCCATATATAATAAATGACAATACATTTCCAAATGATTACCTTCCATTTGTATAAATTGACTATACAAAAGGTGACATATGCAATTATATATTCATAAGCCCTAATCATGAATCTATAGCATATGTTGCATATGAACAAAATAGAATAAAAATATAACAGATAACTAAATGCCATAACGACTATAACTCTCCAAGCGGCGCTTGGTTACATCAAAAGTGAGTTTCAACTCAATACAAATAAAGTCTTAGGCTTGTTCCAAAATAATTATGACAAATCACAAAAGGAAGCCTTCAGCTCCAAGTCCTCCCAAGCTAAGTTCTTGGCGGAGGCATATCATCAACACCTAAAAGTCGTTTTCTACATAGGGTGAGCCAAAGCCCAGTAGAGATACTATAACAAAATGTATGAATCTTAACGAAGTCATAAGGTGAATGCATATGCCATGCCCTTGTAAAACAATTCCACATTTATGTCTGAAAACAACGCAACGCCAGATTATATATCAATTCATGAAGTAATCTTTTAACATTAGTAACAGGGCGGTGAATACAACACACTGTGAATCTCTAAACAAGTACAACCTTTCATGGAAATTTCATCTGTAGAAAACCAAAAACTGACACCCATGTAAACGTAGGTTATACAAGCACTACTATTGCCATTTTACGAAAATTTCATCCACAGCAATCGATACCCATGTATACACACAGATTTTAGGCCTTTCATCATGGACACACAGGCCAACTGAATTTGAAGGAATCACATCACGTACTTAGATTCACCAATGTATTCACCCATTTCCCTCAAAACAATTCATTTTCAATGATTAAGTATGCAACAATGCTCAACGCGATATGGATAAGGAATTAGTTTCGGTTCGCCTAGTTCTCATGAATTTCTACAACAATCAAACCTATCCTCCACCGATAACCCAAAATAGCTATTTCTAATCAATAGAAAGTTTCAATAACAATAAATATATTTTCATCATTTCCAAGATGTGAGCGACATTACATATCCAACTCCACCATCATCATCACTATCCACATTCCTCCCAATCTTACAGAAACCAACATCATTTTTCATTGTTTTCCAACACAAGCCAAAACCCATGGTTTTAGAACAAAACCTTATTTTCTTTCAAAATCATATTTGAGTAAGGAAAACCACTGTTTCAACATATCACAACCACCAATACAAGATCATAACCTTGTTCAAGAACTCATTTGAAAAATGTCTCGTTTACATTTCAAATCCAAACCATAAGTTTAACCCAAAGCACCCAAATCCATAGATATTTTGAAACAACAAACAACTAGGGTAAAAATCATGGCAAAGGTCTAGAAATCCCTACCTTAAGTGTAAAAGTAGAAGAGGAGAACTCGAAAAAAAAAATCAACGTTGACGAAATCACGAACCTTTTGGATAAAAAGGAAGCTCTTGACACGATCTACAACCTTTCTCAAAGGACCTAGTTATGAAGATGTCTCCAACTGAATAGATCTAGAGATCTAGGAGAGAAAAGTTGAGTTTTAAAGAGAGAGAGAGAGAGAGAGAGAGAGAGAGAGAGAGAGAGAGAGATTTCATGGTTTAAAGGAAGAAAAAGAGAGAGAAAGAGAAACGAATGAAAAGAAAAGAGTGCTTGGGTCTATTTATAGTAGTAGAATAATATCCCAAAAGTCAATGAAAAGAATAAGTCAAAAACCCCCCAAAAGGTAGGGCCCAAAATGAGTCCAAAAATCTGAGAAAAACTCGTAGGGGTCAACCCTCCCAAGGTAGTGGTGTCGACCCTCAAGAAGAAATGTTAAGACACTTATGTTTGCAACAGACAAGGGTCGACACTAGGAACCCATGTTTTCGACCCTATATTTTAGTAGACAACCCAGAACAAAACAGTGAGGAAATGATCGACCCTAGGAACTCAGGGTGTCAACCCCAAAAACCAATAGCAATACCAAGAGCAAAGCAACAGACAAGGGTCGAACCTAGGAAGACTGGTGTTGACCCTAGAAGCTAAACAAAACAAGAAAATGAAGGCAGTGTGGACACCACCAAGACTGGTGTCAACCCCTGAAGCCAAAACCAAACTTAATATGAAAAAGAACAACCGCTACGAATATGGTTTCCCAAATTCAAAAGAAATAAATAAGTCAAGTAAAATCATGATCACTATAATTTTTGTTGTGTATGTTCTATATTTTTGTGATAAATGTCATGAAATCTTCTGATAGAGCTATGATAATTTGTAATTTAAAAATAAAATTATGCATTGTTTTGATAATGTTATAGATTTTTGTGGCAATATTACACATACAAAAATGTGTAATCTCATTTTTTAATCATAAATTTTCGTACTTCTACTAGAAAATTACATAACATTTAAAATAAAAATGTGTAACTGTAATGCCCCAACTTTTGGGCCATTAACTTTTTTTTTAAATTTTAATTCTTGGTGAGGAAGAAAAATTGTA
Organism: Camellia granthamiana; assembly: GCA_036172215.1. Classification (NCBI taxonomy): domain Eukaryota; kingdom Viridiplantae; phylum Streptophyta; class Magnoliopsida; order Ericales; family Theaceae; genus Camellia; species Camellia granthamiana. The sequence goes on from CM069903.1 coordinate 113,985,071, forward strand.
AATGAGAAAAAAAAAATGTTTTTCAAAAAGAGATGAACAATAATGAGATAGAGATAGAGAAAGATAAAATAAATATAAGAAAATAGGTTAGGTTCTGATCTAAAAATCTCACAACCAAACTATTATCTAAAATAAAATAGATGCATCTCATTAAAATATTAATACCTCCAAAATGTGGAATTTCGAATATATCCCCCTTAAACAAATTTCATTATCAAAATTCTTAATCTCTAATAGTCCAAAATATAACAATGACTGTGACGCCCCGAATCTACACTATTGGTTGCAGTCAAGGGAGAGTCACTAATGAGTCCTATGGTCAATAACCAAGTAAGATCCCAAATCGCCAGATGAGTCAAATTAGCCTCCCTTCTAAGTCCAGCTTTGTCAGGCAGCGCACTACCCTTTTGACAGATCTTAAAAGGTATTGACACAAGGTCTCATAAGCAACGATAAGGTTTATATATATATTAGAATATAAATACATAACAACCATGAATATCCTTAATTTCAAAAGCTTGTTCCATTACATTACATCCCAAAAGAAAATTTAATCTTCACATAAGCCTTACAAAATATCAAAAGGGAAATTTTTAACTTTTCTAAGATAGCCAAAAGTCTTCGAAGGTTTCAGGCTCGTCGTCTCTAGCTATAAGCTCCTCTTCGGCACTTGGCATGATATGCCGTGAGCTTTGAATGCCCAGTAAACACACACACACCCCATCCCTTTTTCCCCAGTCCAATGCACAATCACAAAATGGCAGCAAGAAGTAAAGCATGATACTTAACTAAATAAATAAATGGTCACAAGGTTAGACGTTAGTAAACTAGAAATCCCCCAAAGAGACTTCGTCCTCCCAACCACAAGAATCGGACGCGGATTATTCGGTATGTCCCATCTTTTGCTGCTTTGTTGCAGACCTTACCTCGAATGCCTACCAACGGTTATGTACCGCGTAGCGCCAACCGCAGGGCCTCACAAAAGACGGTAATAATGGGCCTTGCCCAAATCCCTCCTCACATCAAACCACCTAGGGTCCGAATACAACCGCTCCGTTCAAGGGTTCCGAAAACCACTTGCGCAAGACTTTAGCTTCCAAATAGGGAACGCATCCCAACAGTCCATACATCACATATTATCATCTTTCATTACTCAAAAGATCGAAAACCCAATACCATCCCAATTACGTTTTCTGTGGTGTTAAATGTTTTAAATCAATGTTAGACCAACTTAACAAGATAATAATATCCACATAAGCATGCATCATTAAGATGAAGAAGAAAAATAACATAACCATAACACGTACAATATCATGTCAAGATATGATCATAAGCTAATAAGCATTTTCATGAACACAAGAGCATAAAACACCCATGCGCAACAGAATTTCCAGATTCAATATCACATAAGGATTAAAATGAAAGGACTATTTTAGATTTTTCACCAGACTCGGCCTTCCTATGATTCGTAGAGAATTTAATCTAGTTTCCAGAACATATTTCAGAAATGGGATAGCTTTTCTAGATTTTAAGTTATTTAGAAAAGACGTCAGCGCTGTCCAGATTCGTCGACCGTTACGAAAATTTGATTATCTTGCAAACCGCTCACTGTTTTTCAATGAAACAAATTTTAGTTGAAAGCTAACTACTTAAGGAAGATTTTCACATAAAACAGAGGTCCAGAATAATTTTCTACATTTTTCTAGAAATTTTGAAAGTTGGCTGAGAAAATAGATTCTAAGGCACAATACCCAAAACAAGAAGATTTGTGAGAAAAGAGATCCACTACGGGAAAATTTTCATTTATTTTGTGATGAAAACATGCTAACTAACATATATTAAATGCAGAAAATTTTCTTGAAGGTGTGCCTTTGGAAAGTTTGAGAGATTGGTATGAGAAAGATAGTTTTGTACCGAAATGAGGGAAACTACAAGAGAGGTAGAATCATGGCTCAACCCTTATCATTTTTAACACAAGGAAATCATTAATAACACATCTGAAAACAATGGGTAGATCTATTAAGAACATGTATTTGAAAAAAAAGGAAAATGAAAGAGAAGGTTGTGTTGTGGCTTACTTGCTAGGCTTGAACAAGATGGCTCTCCTCTTCCTTCCTCTCCCCCTCAAGACTTATCTCTTGCTCTCCTTTCTCTCCTCTAGGCCGAATGTGTGTGAGGGTGTGTTGTTTGTGTTTGCCATGCTAGGGGGTGGTGGTATTTATAGGCAAATTTTGGTGTAAAAAGACATAAAGGCCCACTAGTTGGAATTGGATGGAAAAGTTTGGATTTACTTGGAGTCTAATGGAATAGGGAGTGATTAGGGAGCTTAATCATGGGATTAGACAATATATAGTTGGTCTCTAGTTGGAGTGAAACTAGTGTTGGAAACAAAACCCTAGATTTAGGGTTACTAGGTGTTAGGGTTTCTAGAACATCATAATTACAATTTCTTGAAAATAGGCCCCTCACAATCTCCTAGGGTGGCCGGCCATTGGGAAGGGAGATGGGGCATTTTTTTATTCAATTTAGGTACTAGGGACACATCTCCCAATGTATATATATATAGATCTCAATTTGATTGATGGTACCTATAGTATAAAAGTACATGTACTAGTTTTGGGGTAATTCTTGAATTTAAATAAAGAGTGAGGGCTTGGAATTAAACTCACGTATTGGAACCTTACTTATTAAATTAAATTAGGCTAAGGAACCTAATTTGACTAGGATATTCCCGTTTCGATAAAAAATAAATAAATAAATAAATAAAGAGGCGAACTGACAAGATTCGAAATAATTCAAGGAACTGAGGGGCTTTAAGGAAATAATCCAAACATAAGGGTTTTTAAAGAAAATACATTTTTCAGGGGCTTCACAACCTATCCCCCTTAAACAAATTTCATCCCCGAAATTCAACTATATACTGCCTTTGTAAAGTTCGGGGTAGTTTGCCTTCACCCAATCCTGGCGTTCCCAAGTAGATTCCTCAATTCCCCGATGACGCCAAAGCACTTTTACCAAGTGAACCGTTTTGCCTCTAAGGTTCTTCTCTCGACTATCTTGTATTGCTACCGGTCCTTCTTTAAATGTAACATCTTTGTCAAGACTGATTTCTTCCCATTTGAGGATGTATGACGGGTCGGCGATGTATTTTCTCAACATAGATACGTGGAAGACGTTGTGTATCCCTACTAACTGCGGGGGGTAGAGCTAGTCTGTATGCCACTTCGCCCACCCTTTCCAATATCTCAAAAGGCCCAATATATCGTGGTGATAGCTTCCCCTTTCTTCCAAAATGTACGACTCCACGCCTAGGTTGCACCTTTAGGAACATGTGGCTGCCTATTTCAAACATCAATGGCCTTCTCCTCCTATCTGCATAATTGTTTTGACGGTCTTGAGCAATCTTTAACCGTTGTCATATCAATTTGACCTTCTCAGTAGTTTCTAGAACAAGTTCGGGTCCTATCAGATTTGCATCACCCATTTCAGTCCAACAAATCGGCGATCTGCAAGGTCGTCCATATAATGCTTCAAAAGGCGCCATACCAATGCTAGCTTGAAAGCAGTTGTTATAGGCGAATTCAATTAAAGGTAGGTGTCGTTCCCAACTTCTTTGAAAATCCATTACACAAGCTCTCAACATATCTTCGAGTGTCTGGATGGTGCGTTCAGATTGTCCATCTATTTGCGGGTGAAAGGCGGTGCTAAAACATAACTCAGTACCAAGAGCTTCCTGCAGACTCCCCCAAAGTCGAGAGGTGAACCGTGGATCACGATCTGACACAATAGATACTGGAATTCCATGTAGTCGAATGATCTCCCCAATGTAAAGCCTGCACATAGACTCTAAAGTGTCGGTTATCTTATAGGGTAAGAAATGTGCTGACTTGGTGAGGCGATCCACTATTACCCATATAGCATCGCGCCCTCTACGTGTCTTAGGCAACCCTGTCACAAAGTCCATCGTCACATACTCCCACTTCCATTCGGCTATTGGTAGAGGTTGCAACATTCCCCCTGGTTTTTGATGTTCCGCCTTCACTTGTTGGTATGTTAGACATTTTGCTACAAATTTAGCCACCTCCTTCTTCATTCCATTCCACCAATGCTGCCTCTTCAAATCTTGGTACATTTTAGTCCCTCCTAGATGTATTGCAAATGCAAACTGATGACATTCCTTAAGTACCTTTTCTCTAAGTAACTCGTCACTTGGTACAAATAATCTACCTTGGTATCTTAAACTGCCATCGAGGTGAATTACCCAATCGAGCATTGGTTCTCCGGATTCCAGACGTCCCTTGATATAGGCTACCTCTTGATCGTGCTTTTGGGCCTCCATGATCTCATTCATCAACTTAGGCATCACCTTCTGTGCACTAAGATATGCTTTTGTATCTTGAGATTCTACTTGGATTCTAAATTCACTGAGTGTCCTAACCATATCCCATTTTTTGACGGAAATTTTAGCCATCGTCTCCCTGCTCTTGCGACTTAGAGGATCTGCTACTACATTGGCTTTACCGGGATGATATGAGAGAGTGAACTGGAAATCCTCAAGATACTTCATCCATCGCCTCTGTCTCAAGTTAAGGTCCTTTTATGTAAATAGATACTTCAAACTCTTGTGATCTGTGAAAATCTCAAATTGTTCCCCATACAGGTAATGTCGCCATTGCTTTAGAGCAAAAACTACGGCCGCTAATTCCGAGTCATGTGTGGGGTAGTTACGCTCATATGGTTTCAACTGCCTGGATCCATACGCGATTACCTTTCCATTTTGCATGAGCACACAGCCTAATCCTTCTTTAGATGCATCGCAATACACAGTGTACCCCACTTCCCGTTCTGGGATGGTCAAAATTGGCGCACTGGTTAACCTCTTCTTTAGCTCTTGGAAGGATTTTTTGCAAGTTTCGTCCCACTCATACTTTACTCCTTTTTGCGTCAAACGAGGTCATTGGTTTAGCTAGTTTGGAGAAATCTTGGATGAACCTCCGGTAATAACCGGCCAATCCTAAAAAACTGCGAATTTCTGACACGGTTTTCGGTTGTCTCCAATCTAATACTGCCTCCACCTTGGTTGGATCCACCGCAATCCCATTTTCCGACACTACATGCCCTAAGAATTTCACTTCATTCAACCATAACTCATATTTGCTTGCCTTGGCATATAACCGATTATCCCTAAGAACTTGAAGGACAATCCCTAAATGTTGCCCATGCTCTTCTTCAGACCTTGAATATACCAAGATGTCATCAACGAACACTACTACAAACTGGTCAAGATATGGTCTAAAAACCTTATTCATTAGGCTCATGAATACTGCCGGTGCATTGGTTAGTCCGAAGGGCATTACTACAAACTCATAGTGGCCATATCTAGTACGAAAGGAAGTTTTTGGTATATCCTCCTCATTGACTCGTAGTTGATGGTAACCTGACCTGAGATCGATCTTTGAATAGCACCTTGAGCCTCTAAGTTGGTCAAAAAGGTCATCAATCATTGGGAGTGGGTATCAGTTCTTAATCGTGACTCAATTGAGTTGACGGTAATCGATGCATAGCCTTAACGACCCATCCTTCTTTTTAGCAAACAACACGGGTGCTCTTTATAGTGAAGTACTTGGCCTAATGAATCCTTTCCCGAGCAACTCCTATAGTTGTGTCTTTAATTCTCGTAATTCTGCGGGTGCCATGCGATACGGGGCCATGGATATTGGGGTAGTTCCAGGTTGTAGCTCAATACTAAAGTCTACCTCTCGGGTTGGTGGCAATCCCGGTAATTCCGTAGGAAATACATCTGCATATTCGCATACTACGCGTGGAAATTCTAATTCTCCTTGGCCCTCCTCATTTAAAATCAAACTTGCTATCCTACCTGCAAGTTGATCGTGACACTGCGTCCTACGTTTCGTTGAAGTCATGGAGTCTTGTCTATCCCCCTTAAACTGGAAACGTGTTCCGTTAGGCGTGTGAGCTATTACTTTCCTCTGATGGTAGTCAATCATCGCTTGGTGGGCAGACAACCAGTCCATGCCCAAAATGGTATCGAAGTCTGACATTTCCATGACACGAAGGTCGCAAGTTAAGTGTATGTTCGACATTCCTATTTGACAGTCCTTACAGATCAATCCTACCCGAACACATCCTCCCATAGGTGACATTACATTTAAGGCAGTTTCTAAAGGTTGACATACAAGTTCTAATGACTTAGCACAAGCAGAGGATATAAAGGAATGTGATGCACCAGTATCAAATAAAGCATGCACCCAAGAATTGTATAGTACTAAATTACCCTCAATTACAGACGGGTCCGCTTTTTCCTCTTGCAAGGCAAAGACTCTGCTGGCTGCCTTCCGATTGCCACTAGTCCTGGCATTCTGAGTTCCCCCACTCTTTTGGTGCTGCTGCCCGACAGATCCTGCCTTGTTTATCCAAGGCTTCTGCCCACCTAATGCCGGGGCATTTGCTCCGGAACCTCCTCCCTGGTATCCGGATGGAGGGAGTTGGGGGCATTTGCTCTTTTTGTGCCCTAATTGTTGGCAATGAAAGCACTGGAGTTGTCCTCCCGGCCTTTGTTGATAGCCTCCTTTCTGGATCTGTTGCTGCGGTTGTTGCCGTTGTTGTTGTGATTGTGGTCTAGAGTAGGGCTTTGAGGCCATGTTTCCTTTTTGGTTCCTCTGAGGTCCAATAGACGTCTAACTCCCTCTCCTCTTGTTCCAAGACTTCCTGGCGTCGGTTACTTCCCTTTCAGATTCTAATGCCGTTTCCAACACCTCGGCATATGAGTGGAGTCATTGCGGAAGAACTCTTCCCCTGATTGTAAGGTCTAACCCTCACTCGAACATCCTTGCTTTCTCTTCATCATTTGCTACGTATCTAGTTGCGTAACGGGCTAACTCTTCAAATTTTGCAGTATATTGGGTCACGGTCATATTTCCTTGTTCCAGGTTTTGGAATTCCTTGACTCGTTCTAGGCGGACCGTATTTGGGAAATATTTATTTAGGAACAGTTCCCTGAACTGGTTCCATGATAGGCTCGCTACGTCACGAGTATTCTTGATTAACTCTCACCAGTGGTCAGCCTCATCATCAAGCTCGAATACTGCTAAAGCTATTCTATCAGCGGCCTCGGTTATGCCCTTGGTGTCTAGCATTTTCTCTATCTTCCGAAGCCAATTTTCAGCTACCTTTGGGTCCGGTACACCTGCGAACTTTGGGGGCCTCTGTTTTCGAAATTCAGAAAAGAGTCGAGTCCTCTCATTCTGCTGATTGTTCCTTACTTGCCCTAGTTCTTCCAAGATTTGATGACCTAGGTTATTGAGGATGTTAGCCCCTGCGGGGACGGGTCCGTGTTGGTTTTTGGGACGGTTTCGTGCATTGTTGCTGGTTTCGGTATAGCCATTAGCTCGCGTGTCCACCATTCTGTTCATGGCACGTGGTGAGTTGGTTTCCAGTTTTAGAGAATCTTACTACTTAGATTTGAAATAAAGGTTCAGTTTTCTTAGGGTGTACTAAAGCAAGTAACAGTCAACAACATAGATCAACACATCATTCATATATTATAATAGGCATCATTACAAAAGGGCTCCTAAATCGGAGTTACATTCAAGGGGCATCTACGCATTACGAAGTTCAAGCTATCTTATTCTAAGGATCCCCATCAGCGGATCTTACAAAAGTCTAGTTGTACTATTCCTCGAACTAGTTCTCATTTCCTGACCAATCAAAGTCTTCTTCTAGGTCTTCATCAGCGGAGTCAGTTGCTTGGTAGGGGGTGTACATTGGTGAGGGGGGGATTGTGTTCAGATGACACCTCTATAGGGTAGGCTTGGGTTGCCCCTTGCTGTTCGAGTGGCTGCTCTATATCTATTGGTTGATTGTCGCCTGGCCCCTGATAACAAGATTCGTAGCTTTCAGCCTGAGTCGGTGGTCGGTGGTATGCTATGGTGGTCAAAGCTCGATGTATCAAGGAGTCCATCTTCTAATCATCTTGCTCCATTCAGATCGTCTTCTTCACTGCCCGACTTAAAAATTGTAGGCGGCGCCGTTCCAGGGACCTCTTTTGCTCCCTCGTATAGCGGGAGTACTCCGTTTCCACCTTACGTATCTCTGTTATGATCATTTCCTCAGCGGCAGTCACACAGCGTCGGCGGTTAAAGTAGGGGTTGACAGACATGGCCGTCCTTCCTTGCATACGGAAAGTACCCCATGAGTCGAGACTGACGTCGCGTCCTGGATACTCCCCCAATGACATCCTAAGGTGGAAAATGATTTTTATATTGTTAGTCTTCTTTAAATATAATAGCGTGATAAAATAAATAAGATAAAGGGGCAAGGGCTTCTAGAGTCGCATATTAGGTTGCGCGGGCTAAGGGTTGAACCTAGGCTTTGATACCAAATTATGACGCCCCGAATCTATACTATTGGTTGCAGTCAAGGGAGAGTCACTAATGAGTCTTATGGTCAATAACCGAGTAAGATCCCAGATCGCCGGAGGAGTCAAATTAGCCTCCTTTCTAAGTCCAGCTTTCTTAGGCAGCGTACTACCCTTTTGACAAATCTTAAAAGGTATTGACACAAGGTCTCATAAGCAACGATAAGGTTTATATATATATATTAGAATATAAATACGTAACAACCACGAATATCCTTAATTTCAAAAGCTTGTTCCATTACATTACATCCCCAAAAGAAAATTTAATCTTCACATGAGCCTTACAAAATATCAAAAGGGAAATTTTTAACTTTTCTAAGATAGCCAAAAGTCTTCGAAGGTTTCAGGCTCGTCGTCTCTAGCTATAAGCTCCTCTTCGGCACCTGGCATGATACGCCGTGAGCTTTGAATGCCCAGTAAACACACACACACCCCATCCCTTTTTCCCCAGTCCAATGCACAATCAAAAAATGGCAGCAAGTAGTAAAGCATGATACTTAACTAAATAAATAAATAGTCACAAGGTTAGACGTTAGTAAACTAGAAATCCCCCAAAGAGACTTCGTCCTCCCAACCACAAGAATCGGACGCGGATTATTCGGTATGTCCCCTCTTTTGCTGCTTTGTTGCAGACCTTACCTCGGATGCCTACCAACGGTTATGTACCACGTAGCGCCAACCGCAGGGCCTCAAAAGAGATGGTAATAATGGGCCTTGCCCAAATCCCTCCTCACACCAAACCACCTAGGGTCTGAATACAACCGCTCCGTTCAAGGGTTCCGAAAACCACTTGCGCAAGACTTTAGCTTCCAAATAGGGAATGCATCCCAACAGTCCATACATCACATATTATCATCTTTTCATTACTCAAAAGATCGAAAACCCAATACCATCCCAATTACGTTTTCCGTGGTGTTAAATGTTTTAAATCAAGGTTAGACCAACTTAACAAGATAATAATATCCACATAAGCATGCATCATTAAGATGAAGAAGATAAATAACATAACCATAACACGTACAATATCATGTCAAGATATGATCATAAGCTAATAAGCATTTTCATGAACACAAGAGCATAAAACACCCATGCGCAATAGAATTTCCAAATTCAATATCACATAAGGATTAGAATGAAAGGACTATTTTAGATTTTTCACTGGACTTGGCCTTCCTATGGTTTGTAGATAATTTAATCTAGTTTCTAGAACATATTTCGGAAATGGGATATCTTTTCTAGATTTTAAGTTATTTAGAAAACACTCCAGCGCTGTCTAGATTCGTCGATCGTTACGAAAATTTGATTTTCTGGCAAACCGCTCACTGTTTTCCAATGAAACCAATTTTAGTTGAAAGCTAACTACTTAAGGAAGATTTTCACATAAAATAGAGGTCCAGAATAATTTTCTACATTTTTCTAGAAAATTTTAAAGTTGGCTGAGAAAACAGATTCTAAGGCACAATACCCAAAACAAGAAGATTTGGGAGAAAAGGGATCCACTACGGGAAAATTTTCATTTATTTTGTGATGAAAACATGCTAACTAACATATATTAAACTCAGAAAATTTTCTTGAAGGTGTGCCTTTGGAAAGTTTGAGAGATTGGTATGAAAAAGATAGTTTTGTACCGAAATGAGGGAAACTACAAGAGAGGTAGAATCATGGCTCAACCCTTATCATTTTTAACACAAGGAAATCATTAATAACACATCTGAAAACAATGGGTAGATCTCTTAAGAACATGTATTTAAAAAAAAAGGAAAATGAAAGAGAAGGTTGTGTTGTGGCTTACTTGCTAGGCTTGAACAAGATGGCTCTCCTCTTCCTTCCTCTCCCTCTCAAGACTTCTCTCTTGCTCTCATTTCTCTCCTCTAGGCCGAATGTGTGTGAGGGTATGTTGTTTGTGTTTGCCATGCTAGGGGGTGGTGGTATTTATAGGCAAATTTTGGTGTAAAAAGACATAAAGGCCCACTAGTTGGAATTGGATGGAAAAGTTTGGATTTACTTGGAGTCTAATGGAATAGGGAGTGATTAGGGAGCTTAATCATGGGATTAGACAATATATAGTTGGTCTCTAGTTGGAGTGAAACTAGTGTTGGAAACAAAACCCTAGATTTAGGGTTACTAGGTGTTAGGGTTTCTAGAACATCATAATTACAATTTCTTGAAAATAGGCCCCTCACAATCTCCTAGGGTGGCCGGCCATTGGGAAGGGAGATGGGGCATTTTTTTATTCAATTTAGGTACTAGGGACACATCTCCCAATGTATATATATATATAGATCTCAATTTGATTGATGGTACCTATAGTATAAAAGTACATGTACTAGTTTTGGGGTAATTCTTGAATTTAAATAAAGAGTGAGGGCTTGGAATTAAACTCTTGTATTGGAACCTTACTTATTAAATTAAATAAGGCTAAGGAACCTAATTCGGCTAGGATATTCCTGTTTCGATAAAATAAATAAATAAATAAATAAATAAAAAGGCGAACCGACAAGATTCGAAATAATTTAAGGAACTGAGGGGCTTTAAAGAAATAATCCAAACATAAGGATTTTTAAAGAAAATACATTTTTCAGGGGCTTCACAATGACTAACTCCTCAAATAACACGATTCCACTACGTACTTCGATATAAAAAATGAAATTTTTTTTTTTCACCTCAAACATCCACCAATTTTTTTTTAACCTCATCTATCAACCATGTTTTTTTTAACATCTAATACCAACCACCCAACAGATGTCACGACCCAAACCTGGTATCCGGAGGTTCAACGTCGCAACAAGACAATAATTGAAATGATAACAAGTTAACAGTGCAGCAGAATAAAATAAAAAGGTACCCAAATCTTAATTTAATTATAACAAAAATATATACATTGGAGCTTCTATTCATTTTATATTACCAGAACTGAATTATGATTACAAAGTGCCTTGTGCCTACCCCACTCACTGGTCCTGACATGTCACCTAAACATGGTAACAACTATAAGCATAAGGTAGAGTGAGAAATATTATGCTGAGAGCATAAGGGCATAAAAAGCACCATGGATACTTATTTGGGCTAAACAGAGATTTGCTCGATATTAAAATACTAAGTATATAATACAAAAATCATTTTAAATAACAAATATATAATATAGAAATCATAGAAGCAAATAATCATAACCATGGTACATAACAGAATAGAACAGATTTATGGACTCAAAAGGCGGCTTGTACGAATTCTAGAGGTGGCTCTCATAATAATGTAGCACTTGGGCTCGCACAACACTTTGCTCCATACTGGAAAGCATAATAGAACAGATGTATGGACTCAAGAGGTGGCTTGTACAGATTTTAGAGGTGGCTTCTATAATAGTGTAGCACTTAGGCCCGCACAGCACTTTGCTCTACACCAGAAATCAAAGGGTCAGTGGATCCGTGACAACAGAGAGTCACTTAAATTGACAATTCAGAGGGCCAATGGTTATTTAAGTCCCCCAATGCATGGGACCTCTGTGGTGGTACTTACAAAATAATTGTGCGAAACACATTTAATAAACAGTTATATCTATGGGTTTCCTTTTTAAGCAAATAGGGTTCATTTCACAAATAATATATGTTTCAAAACTAATATGATTTCCAAAACATAATTTACATAAAACAGTTTATGGTAGCTCAAAATATAAGAAAACTCACCTTAAATGTGATTTTTTACTCTCACTTCTGACTTCAGCTCACTCTCTCATATATCCCTCGTTTGTTATTCTTGTGATTTTATTACCATGCAACTCACCTATTTATAGGTGAGAAGACCCTTACTATGCAGTACTATGTAACACTATGCAGCACTATGCACTTGCCATGCCATCCATGAGGTTTCTCGAGAAACTTTGAAAACAATTTCTCTAAATTCCACTACGGCGCAACAAAATGTTGTAATTACATTTTAGCACATACACTCATTATACGATAACTAATTTAACTTTAGGGATTTCAAAAATAGGTATTATTCAGGGTGTTACAACAAACCCCATATAAGACCTAATCCTTACACTCTGATTCCATTCTGTAACGCACTAACTTTCGATCCGTCAACTTTTTTTGTTTTCCTTGGTGAGGAAGAAAAATGAGTAATGAGAAAAAATAATTTTTTTTTTATAAAAAATAGATGAACGATAATGAGGTAAAGATTAAAAAAAAAAAGAAGAAGAAGTATTTTAGGTCATCATCTAAAAATATCACCACCAAATTATTATCGAATATAATCTAAAACGTCAATATCTCTTATTAAAATATTAATATATAAAAAATATAGGATTTTACAATAACATACATCACAAAAGTAAGCAACAAAAATTTCTTATAACTACTTTTATTTTTTTTAATTTGGCACACATAGTGTGGCTTTACTTTTATTATTGGTAAAAAAGAAACAAGGTAGACTTTTTGTGTGTGTGTGTGTGTGTGTGTGTGTAAACAAACAAGGTAGATTATTAAGAGTGTTGTTTGATAAAATTGAAAACTTAAAATGGAAAATTGAATACTAAATTTTTTAGGATGAAAAACTATTTGACAAAAATTTAAGTGCTAAACTAAAAATAAATTTTTTAATCTATATAAGATCAAATTTGAAATTTATTATTTTCAAATTGTATATTTTAATTTTTATATTGTGATTGTGATGGTAGTGTTGGTCATGGTATAATGGTGGTGGTGGCGGTGGCGGCGAAGACGACAATGGCGACATAGTGGTGGTGGTAGCGATAGCAGTAGTGGTAACAATAGTAGTGGTAATAAAATGATAATAGTACTTATGACAACAATGGCAATTGTAATAAAGGTTGTGGTAATAATGGTGGTGGTGGTGGCATAATGATGGTAGTAGTGGTGGTAGTGGTGTGCGGTGGCATGATGGTGGTGGTAGTGGTATGGTAGTAGCACCGGCGGCAGCGGTGGTAGCAATAGTGGTTGTAGTAGTGGCAATAGCGATAGTGACGATAGTAGTGGTAATGGCAGCGGTGGAGGTGGCAGTGGTAGGGTCATGACCCAAACCCACCCCTAGAGGTTTAGACCATATCCGGCCAGTAATCACTTGATTACTTACGGCCTCATACAAACATACAGAATAATTACAATAATGGGGCCATAAGCGGAAGCATATCATAGATAAAGAAGTCCATTGAGCTGTGCCAATATGAGCAAAATTATACAGCTTACATTATAGCACATTCACACATTTACATGTCCAAAGAAACACTTATGTACCATAGAAAATTCCATACATATAGTTTACATATCCCAAGATCCTTATAGCAAAGTCAAAACAAAAGTCATAAGATGATATGAGTCAAAGGCAAAAGCTTTATCTTGGAGGCTCAACCAAATAGGTTCACAAAAATAACTCCTGAAGCAAACTCTAAGGTTGGGCTCCATTGTTGCTGATCACCTACATATGCATATGTAATATAGAGCAAGCGAAGCTCAATGAGTAATAATACAGTAAAGAGGTTTAAATGAATGAGCATAAGTTTCCCATAATATTCATAATCACATTACAAGAAGCTTCGGGCCCAACATAATACGGAACGGCCTCAAGCCCATCATATAAACAGAACGGTCTTAGGCCTATCATTATCATAATGGCCTTAAGCCTACACAAAGTACAGAATGGCCTCGGGCCCACACATTAACAACTGTTCAGAACAACCTCAGGTCTAATCATATATTATCATATTATTAACAGAACGGTCTCGAGTCCACACATGGCACAAAAAGGCCTCGGGCCCACAGAACGGCCTCGGGCCCAAACATATCATAGTGTAACGGAATGACCTTAAGTCCACATTGCATATGTCATATAACATTCATGAAACTTATTCGTTTCTATCAAAACATAATAGCAGAATAAATCACCGTTCATGGATCTAAATAAGTAATTACGAACATATCTTTACAATACTATTACTCACAGTGCGTTTGATCTTGTGGTGTTTCCTCCGGCACACAACCTACACAAAACACGTCACACACACATTCGATTTCTTTTAGTGATTCACAACCTTTTTCAATGGTTTTTAATCATCATTTCATTTTCTGGAGGGTTTAGATAAGGTCAAGAATGCATTTAGAAGGTCAGAGAGGTCAACACAAGAAAACGGGATTTTTTTTTGTCCTGCTGGCCGCTCGTGCGGCAGATCTAACTGCTTGAGCAGTTAGGCTCCACTCGTGTAGAAATGGTGGCTGCTTGAGCGAGCAGAATATTCTCCCCTATTTTGATCTATGCTCCACTCGTGTAGAGCTCGCAGCCGCACGAGCTATCTGGGAAAAAACCAGACGGTCTGAAATGGCAAAAAATGCAATCTTCCAAACACATTTCCAAGCCCAAATTCATGCAAAACTAACTCAAAAACCTGATATACTTCCATGATTCAAGTGTAATTTCAACTCAAACACATCAATCTTGCTTCAACATCAAATTCAAGACCTCATCTTTTTCATAAGTTCATGAATTACATGATCAAGCTCAAAATACATATAAACATGGATGCTCTCTGCACAAATCTTTGTTGTATAAAAAATCTAGAGCTTATTTGATGAAGCATTCACAAGACTGAACTCAACTCAAGCAAAGTTAAAGAGATTAAGGCTCCATTTCTTGAACTTACTCTCAATTCAAGACCCTAACTCTTTCAAGTATTGAATCTTCAAATTCCTCTTGATTTCAAACAAAAGATGAGTTATCAAAAGATGAGTTATTTGCAAAGATTCTAGGTAGATTTTCACACCTTAGCTGAAATCTAGGAGTTTCTCCATGAATCTCTTCCAAATCCTTAGTTCTCTTCTTCCTCTCTCTCTCTAACTCTCTCTAGCAAATGCTCTCCACCAAGATGAACGTAAGATAGCTAGATACATATATGACTTAGGCTCATTAAACTTAATTAAATCATTACGAATCGTAATTTTATAAAATTTCACAGTATGCTCTAAAAATCATACTAAACACAGATATGAAGTCGGTTTTAGTTTCTAGCGCCTCTAAGGCTTTCAATTTCAGTTCAAAGTTGTAATTGCAATGATATTCCTACATTCAATAGATATAATTCTAAAAATCACATAATTCACCTACTTGAACTTGCAAATTCATATCAAACACATAATCACATGCATAATTAAGCATAATATGGACTGGGTTATCACAGTCTTCCCCCCTTTAGGAAGTTTGGTCCTTCAAACTTGTTTACCTCAAGTCGAAAACAGTTGTAGATATCGTTGCCTCATTTCTTCTTCCCATTCCCAAGTGGCTTATTTTCCCTAATGTTTCTTCCATTTGACTTTTACCATTGTGATAGTCTTGTTTCTTACTTGCTTGACTTGTCGATCAAGGATCTGAATAGGTTTTTCCTCACAAACCATATCGCTATCTAGAGCACTTTGATGATAATCAATAAGATGAGAAGGATCCCAAAGGTAGCCTCGCAACATTGACTCGTGGAACACATTATGCACTTGCTCCATGCCTGGTGGTAAAGTAATTCGATAAGCAATCGAACCCAATCTCTCTAAAATTTGGAATGGCCCTATGTACCAAGGTGACAATTTCCTTTTTCTCCGAAATCTTGTTTGCCCTTTCATTGGAGTGACTTTGATAAAAACATGATCCCCAACCTCAAATAATAAGCCTCTCTTTCTTTGATCCGCATAGCTCTTTTGTCGGCTTTGAGTAGTTTTCAATCTCTGTTGGATGATCTTGATCTTCTCAGTAGTAATTTACACAATTTCTGGCTCGATCAATGCTCTATCCCCAACTTTGGTCTAACAAACTGGAGTTCGACATTTTTCCCATACAAGGCTTCATATGGTGCCATCTCTATACTGGAGTGGAAACTGTTGTTATATGCAAATTTTGCCAAAGGTAAATAAGTTTTCTAACTTTCACGGAAATCTAAAACACACATTCGGAGCATATCCTCCAACATCTGTATAGTCCTTTCAGACTGCCCGTCAGTTTGTTAATGAAATGTAGTACTGAACCTCAATTCCATCCCCAATGCTTTCTGTAAGCTTTGCCGAAATCTTGACACAAACATCGAATCTCTATCCGACACAATAGAAATCGGAACACCATGCAATCAAGTAATCTCATCAATGTATATAGTAGCAAGTCTATCAGCATTATAAACATTTTTCATAGGCAAAAAGTGAGCAGACTTAGTCAATCTATTCACAATAACCTATACAGAATCTATACCTCGGGGTGATCGGGGTAAGCCAACAATAAAATCCATAGTTATGTGCTCCCACTTCCATTTCGGAATAGGGAGAGGCTGAAGTAAATCCCCTGGTCTTTGATGCTCCTCTTTCACTTGCTGACATTGAAGACATCTTAAAATGAACTCTGCAATTTCTCTCTCATGTTAGGCCACCAAAAAGCTTGCTTGAGATCTTAATACATTTTAGTATTTCTAGGGTGTATAGCAAATTTGGATTTATGAGCTTCTTCCAAAACTCTTCCTTTAATTTTTGGAATATTCAAAATACACAATCTTCCTTTAAACTTCAACACTTGATCTGCCAAAGAGAATCCTGATCTTGGTTTCGTTTCCATCTCATCACATATTTTCTTAAGAAATTCATCCTCCAATTGCCTCTGTTTGATTTCTTCAATAATAGCCGGTTGTGCTGCCATTGCGGCTAACATTCCACCCCATTCATGTAGCATGCTTTCCACTTTCATTCTTTCCAAGTCAAGTAATAGTTCATTTCGCACTGTAAGTAAACATGCTAGATTTTCGTTGACATTTTACTAAGAGCATCCATTACCGTGTTCATTTTGTTGGGATGGTAATGAATCTGCAAGTCATAATCTTTGATGAGTTCTAACCACCGTTTTTGTTGCATATTAAGCTCTTTTTGAGTAAAGAAGTACTTGAGGCTCTTGTGATCGGTGTAGACTTCACATGTTGCTCCATAAAGATAATGCCACCATATTTTCAATGCAAACATCACTGTAGCTAACTCCAAATCATACGTAGGGTAATTCTCTTCATGCGGCTTCAGTTGTCGAGATGTATACGCAATTACTCTCTCATTTTGCATAAGTACACACCCCAATCCCTTATGAGAAGCATCAGTATGAATAACAAACCCTTCTGTACCCAATGGTAGGGCAATGACTAGTGCTGTTGTAAGCCTTGCTTTCAATTCTTGGAAGGCAGACTCCCTTTATTTTGTCCACTCGAATGGAACACCTTTTTGAGTAAATTGGGTAAGTAACATTGCAATCTTGGAGAAATCTTTAACAAATCTTCGGTAGTAACCTACTAAACCCATAAAACTACGCACTTCTGTAACATTAGTAAGGGTAGGCCAGTTCACAATAGTTTCTATCTTTTGCGGATCAACAGACACCCCGTCTTTATTAATCACATGCCCCAAAAACACAACTTCATTCAACCAAAATTCATATTTCTTCAATTTAGCATATAACTTCTTGTCTCTAAGTGTTTGAAGAATTAATCTCAAGTGCTTTTCATGCTCCTCTTTACTTTTTGAATAAATAAGGATATCATCAATGAATACCACCACAAACTCATCCAAATACGATTTGAAAATTCAATTCATTAAATCCATAAAAGCTGCTGGTGCATTCGTAACCCCAAATGGCATGACTAAAAATTCATAATGGTCGTATCTGGCTTGGAAGGAGGTTTTCTCAACATCTTCTGCTTTGACTTTCAACTAATGATACCTGGATCTCAAGTCAATTTTAGAAAATACATGTGCCCTCTGTAATTGATCAAATAAATCATCAATCTGTGGTAAAGGGTATTTATTCTTTACAGTTACCTTATTAAGTTCTCGATAGTCAATACATAACTAGAGTGTCCCATCTTTCTTTTTCACAAATAAAACGGGTACGCCCCATGACGATGTACTCGGTCAGATAAACCCTTTGTCAAGCAACTCTTGCAGCTGTGCTTTCAATTCCTTCATTTTTGCCATTGACATTCTATAATGAGCTTTTGAAATCGGTTGAGCACCCGACACAATATCAATAACCAATTCAATCTTACGGTCCATCAAATCTCCTGGCAAATCCTTAGAAACACATCCGAAAATTCTCTAACAATTGGGATATTAGCAACACTCACATCGGTTGTTTGTACATGCAAGATAGTACACAAATAGCCCTTACAACCTTTTTGAAGTAGTTTACAAGTTTTCATAGCCGATATCAAATAAGGTAGAGAAACTACTACATGTCCCACAAAAGTAAACTCGTATTGTCTCGAAGGCCGAAAAACAACTTGTTTAGACACACAATTGATGGTTGTATGGTACTTAGTTAACCAATCCATCCCCAAAATTATATCAAAATGAACCATATCAAGAGGCATCAAATTAGCACATAATGGAATATCCCCAAGTAAAATCTCACATGCAAGATAAATATAAGCACATAACATAGAGCCTCCAGATGGTAAAACACACACAACACATAATTCAATGGTTCCACAGGTCTATTCAAATTAGGAGCAAATGTTTTCGAAACAAAGGAATGAGTGGAACCTGAATCAAGAAACACATGAGCAGGTTGGCCATTGATAGAGAGTGTACCTGAGACCACAACCTTTGTATTCTGAACATTAGTAGGAACAAGAGCAAAGACTCCCCCCTACCTGACATTGTCTCTGGAAGTAGTAGGTCTCGTTGTAGTCTTCATTGCAGGAGTGAAACCGGCTGAACTAGTAGTTGGTCTATTCGCTTTTTGTTGCTTAATCAAAGGACAATCTCTCACTACATGCCACATTTTCCCAAACTTAAAGCAAGCCCCAGTTGTACGGTAGTAAACTCCCTGATGTTTCTTTCCACACTCTTGGCAAGTCGGTGCTGAATCACGGGTAGAACTAAAAGCACTTCAAGTTCCCACATTCTGTTTCTTATTTTGTGAGGATGCCGACCCTTTATGCACATTAGAACCCTGCCTCTTACTCTTCCAATCTGAGAACTGGTTGCGGTTAGCTATGTTACCCTCGGACGTTAGGGCCCTATCCAACAGATCAACATATTTCGGCAACTTCAAAACATTAATCTTCTCAGGGATAGAATCTCAAAGTCCTCCCTCTAATTTTCTTGCCTTCTTATAGTTCGTATCAACCACGCACGGTGCAAAACGGGCTAACTCAGTGAACTGTGCCTCATACTCTACTACAGTTTTGTTTCTTTGCTTCAAGTTCTCAAACTCTGTCACCTTCATGTCACGAATACATTGTGGGAAATACTTTTCATAGAAAACTTCCAAAAATTGAGCCCAATTCATTCCCTGATGTTCATCTCTAATAAGCATCCACCAATGGCGTACTTCATCTTCTAGTGTAAAAGTAGCAAGTAGGACTTTTTGTGTCTCATTACACGGAAAGACTTCAAATAGTTTTTCAATGCCAAGCACCCAGGCCTCCGTTTTCATTGGGTCAATTCCTCCTTTGAACAATGGTAGTTTCATCTTTTTAAATTCTTTTGTGAGTGCAATTGCTCAATCTTGAGCTTGATGGTCTTGTACTACTAGTGGTGGCACAAGCGTTGGTGGCGATGGTGGTGGTTGATGTTGCTGTTGTTGTTGTTGTCTAAAAGCCTCTGTCATTTCCATGATCATTCTCTTCATTCTATCGAGTCATACGGAGGTTGGCTCCTCCATTTCTTTTGCCCTTGTTCTCACCATGATCTACATGAACATAAATTATAATTCTCACAGAAAATATGTATATAAGTCACACTTACAAATGCACATCCTTATGTCAGACCTGGTTATGAATGCAACTTAAGCCTTTTCTAAGCTTCTTATTGCTCAAATGGACTCCTGCGTAAGGTATTAACTCATGCTCTGATACCACACTGTCATGACCCGAACCCGCCTCTAGAGGTTTGGACCATAACCGGCCAATAATTACTTGACTACCCACGGCCTCATACAAATATACAAAACAATTATAATAATAGAGCCATAAGCGAAAGCATACCACAGATGAAGAAGTCCATTGAGTTGTGTGCCAATATGAGCAAAATTATACAGCTTACATCATAGCGCATTAACACATTTACATGTCTATACAAAAACTTATGTACCATAGAAAATTCCATACATATAGTTTACATATCCCAAGACCACTATAGCAAAGTCAAAACAAAAGTCATAACATGATGTGAGTCAAAGTCAAAAGCTCCATCAAGGAGGCTTGACCAAACAAGTTCACAAAAATAACTCTTGAAGCAGACTGTAAGGTTGGGCTCCATGCCATTGATCACCTACAAATGCATACATAATATAGAGTGAGCGAAACTCAATGAGTAATATTACAATAAAGAGGTTTAAATGAATGAGCATAAGTTTCTCACAATATTCATAATCACATTACGGAACGGCCTCGGGCCCATAATAATATGGAACAGCCTCAGGCCCATCATATAAATAAAACGGCCTTAAGTCCATCATTGGGGGTGTTTGGCAAAGGTTATTTTTTGATTTTTTGGGCTAAAATTCACAAAAAGACAAAATAGGTTAAAATAGCCAATAAGACAAAATGTCACATCAAACCTATAATCATTTCACTTTTTCTCTCACAAATATCACATCCAACTACAAAAAAATCTAATTATCTTCTCAAACACAAAAATTTTAACCTATTAAAATAGTGAAAAACTAAAATAGCTTACTAAATAGCAACTTCCCAAACACTCACATTATCAAAACGACCTCAGGCCTACATAAAGTACAAAATGGCCTCGGGCCCACACATTAGTAGCTGTTTAGAATGACCTCAGGTCTAATAATATATTATCATATCATTAACAGAACGGCCTCGGGCCCAAACATATCATAGTGTAATGGAACGACATTAGGTCCACATTGCATATGTCATATAACATTCATAAAACTCATTCATTTCGATCAAAACACAATAGTGGAATAAATCATCGTTCACGAATCAAAATAAGTAATTGCGAACATATCTTTACAATACTATTACTCACAACGAGTTTGATCTTGCGACGTTTCCTCTAACACACAACCTACACAAAACATGTCATACATACATTTGATAAATAATTCGTTCATGTCGTACACTTTTCTTTTAGTGATTCACAACCTTTTTCAATGGTTTCTAATCATCATTTCATTTTCCGGAAGGTTTAGATAAGGTCAAGAATGCATTCAGAAGATCGGAGAGGTCAACAAAAGAAAACAGGATTTTTTTTTCCCTACTGACAGCTCGTGCAGCAAGTCCAACCACTTGAGCGGTCAGGCTTCGCTCGTGTCGAAGTTGTGCCCGCTCAAGCGAGCAAAATGTTCTCCCCTGTTTTGATCCATGCTCCGCTCATGCAGAGCTCGCAGTCACATGAGCGATCTGGGTAAAAACCAGACGGTCCAAAAATGACAAAAAATGCAATCTTCCAAACTCATTTCCAAGCCCAAATTCATGCAAACCTAACTCAAAAATATGATATACTAGCATGATTCAAGTGTAATTTCAACTCAAACACATCAATCTTGCTTTAATATCAAATTCAAGGCCTCATCTTTTTCATAAGTTCATGAATTACATGACTAAGCTCAAAATACATATAAACATGGGTGGTCTCTACACAAATCTTTTGTATAAACAATCTAGAGCTTATTTGATGAAGCATTCACAAGATTGAACTCAACTCAAGCAAAGTTAAAGAGAATAAGGCTCTATTTCTTGAACTTACTCTCAATTCAAAACCCTAACTCTTTTAAGTGTTGAAGCTTCAAATTCCTATTGATTTCAAACAAAATATAAGTTATTTACAAAGATTCTAGGTAGATTTTCATATCTTAGCTCAAATTTAGGAGTTTTCCCTTGAATCTCTTCCAAATCCCTAGCTTCTCTTCTTCATCTCTCTCTAACTCTCTCTAGCAAATGCTCTCCACTAAGATGAACTTAAGATAGCTAGATACATATGACTTAGGCTCATTAAACTTAATTAAATCATTATGAATCGTAATTTTACAAAATTTGACAGTAGGCTCTAAAAATCATACTAAACAAATATATGAAGTTGGTTTTGGTTTAGGCTTTCAATTTCAATTCAAAGTTGTAATTCCAACATATATTCCTATATTCAACCAATATCATTTCAAAATCACATAATTCACATACATAAACTTGCAAATTCATATCAAACACATAATCACATGCATAATTAAGTCTAATACGAATTGGGTTATCACAGGTAGTGATTCTTATAAATTCAGTCAGAATTTAGTGAATTTCATATGACTTAATTTTTTTTAAAAAAATTTAATTTACATTTTAAGAGATACTTAAATTTTTAAATGATATCGATTATAATTATTAAATAAGTTTAATTTATTATCACTTAATACATTTAATTTTAAATGTTAAATCATATTATTAAAGATCTTCTAAGTTGGAGAAAAATTTAAAAAATTGAAATCGAATTTCCCACGTTTTGTGAAAGTTTGTGGGACCATAACCCACCCCGTCCATGTATTTATTTATTTAAAATTTTCAACTATTTCGGCAGTGTACACAAATAACGAAACACATAATATAAAAATTATTTATATTTATAATTATAAATATTTTATTTCACATTTATACATTCTATATTATTTATTTTTCTTTTTTATGCACCGAATTTTTTTGTTTGACAAAATCATACTTATATATTATTTTCCATAGATAACTTTCGGTGGTCCTTCTGCTCCTGCAATATTAAACGGCGACCAACGCAAGCCCTTCTAGTAAAGCAACAACACTATAACTTTATTCTTATTAATTTAGAATTTATATACAAAAAAATTAGTGACTCAAATTCATTTTATATGTAAATTTCCCACTTCATTAATTTAATTTATATCATATAAATACATTCAAAATAAATTTGAGATCTATAAAGTTGGATTCCCAACATTTCTCTCACTAAAGAGTGCTCCAAAATCTGAAAAAAATAAATAAATAAATAAATAAAATAAAAAATAAAAAATTTAGCACTTCGGCGGAGCCCCGTAAAAATTGAAAATTGGGAGTATGCCTGTCCCCACTCTAAGGTGGGTTGTTAGGAAAATTATCCATAAATGTTGAGACAATATTATTTTTGGGTGAATAAAATTATATGTAATAATTGATATATTAATTAATGCATGGAAGAATGGTATGATATAATCTAAAAATTTTGAGTCATTATAGTTTATATAATGAGTGAAATTTATAGTTTTAAAATAAAATATTATAATATATATTAATATACTAATTAATGAATCTATTAATATTTATAACACTACTGATTAAAATTGGAATAATATTAGATGCATCAATTAATGTACTAACTAGTATACTAATAAATAATGTGATATAATTTTAAAAGTTTTAAATATTTATAATTTATATAATAAATAAAATCAATAATAATATTAATATATTAATATATATATGTAACATCACGATTAAAATTGGCCACCTGGATACATGTCATGTAGCACGAGATTCCACGTTTATTAAAAGATTTCCAATGAATCTCAGCAAATGTGAAACCTGGAACAAGTTGTACGAGGTTGACTCTTTGGGCTTTTCCTCAACTATTAACCATAATAGTTAAGTTTTTTTGGGTGAATAACCATAATAGTTAAGTTATGTTATTTTGCAGGGAGATTGATTAATAAATCTTATATTTTGGACCTATAATTTATTTAGTTTTATATTTTTTTTTTATGATTTTTCTAATTTTTTTAAATGTGCAACGATTCATTTATCTATTATATTAGAATGATACATTTAAAAAAAATTACATTAAGAAAATTTTTAGTGTCACACCATACCCACTATATTAGAGTGTTATATTTGAGAAAAATACACTAAACAATTTTTAATACTTTTTTTAGAATGTCATATCATACTCGTCACATTGAAATGTCATATGTCACGTTTGGAAAAAGTATACTATAAGGAGTTTTTAATTTTTTTAAAGTGTCACATCATACTCGTCACGTTGTCACGTTTGAAAAAATATACTAAGGAGTTTTTTTTTTTTTTAGTGTTATATCATATCCGTCACGTTTTACATTTGGGAAGAGTAAACTAACAAGTTTTTAATTTTTTTAGAGTGTCACATTAATACCTGTCACATTAGAATATCGTATCATACCCGTCACATTAATAAAATAGTATAATTATCAACCAAAACACTAACAAAATAAAAAATGTGACCACACAGAAAGAAATTCTCCACTAATGGGATTTAATAGATCAATATATATTTTTTTTATCCAATTAAAGTACTTATTTGTGAGATGAGATTTATTGGTGAATATCTCTATTTTTAAGCTTGTTTTTGTCTTTAATATTTTTTTTATAAATTTTTTATCAAAATATTTAATTTTATATTTTTTTAGACTAGACAATTTTGAAAATTTGGGAGTAAAAGCGAATTTTTTTAAATAAGAATTAACAAAGACAAAAGTAAGTTCATTTGTTTATACAAAATTTTGCTTATTTTTGTTGTTCGTGAAATTTTTCAATTTTTCAATATTTAAAAATTTCAGGTTATTTAGTCTACACAAATTTAAAAAATGAAAATTTATTAACATACTTTTTTAAAAATATATTAAAAATAAAAATAAATTTAAAAAAAGTCACCAGTTAGTGCCAAATTAATGGAGAAGATTATATTCGTTAATCGTCCATTTGTTGTCTTTGAAGATTTAAAAATAATTTGTATATGTTAATGTTTATAGGTCATCGTTGTGATTTAACAACACAACCTTAATCAGAGTAGGGGGTGCTAGTTATCTTTTCTTTTTGTTCTCAAGAAACTTTTTAAACAATTATTAGTGTAACGCATCAACATTCTTTTCTTTTACGCCCTGTTTAGTTAGAGGATTTGAGAAAGGATTTGAAAAAAATAAGCGAAATGTGAATAAAATATACTTACATTTCATCTAATTTCACACACTTTTTTCTTTTCTCTTTCTAAATTTCTGTCCAAGTCTTCCAATTAAATATAGCATTAAGGGGACCCATCCATTTGATTTATTAAAATAAAATAGAATAAAATAAAATTGTCAATCTATTAGAATATTCATTCATTCTGACATTATATTTCACTAAAAATATAATGTTATAAGAATATTTATTCCATAATGAAGTTAAATGAATAATTGTTTTACTCTAATAAATCAAATACTATTGTTTTAAATCTTTTAATATTTCATAGATTATTTTACAAATTTAATGGTTACGTTACATGTACCCCTTATATGTTTGATTAATCGGTCGATATCCGGCCCGTTGGACTGATTAATTCGAGAGAATCAATCTCACCATCTATTTGTGGGGATTCCAATTAAATATTTTTGATAATTTGATATCTGGCCCATTAGAAAAAAATTGTTTACACTAAAGAGATTTCAAACCTGAGATCTTACAAAGAGCACACTCTAAGCCCTAAGACTTAACCATCAAGCCAATCCTCGAGGCTATGTACCCCTCATATATGTAATTCATATATGCCAAATTTTTATCTCAATTAGACTTGATGAAGGCAAATGCTAACAAGTATTCTAGAAGTAACTAATTAGGCTTAACTTAATTGGATACTAAGACTCTCCTAAGAGTTTAGCCTCAAGGAGGAGGTCATGAGTTCAACCCTCTCTAAAGAGAGAGTTGAATTAGGAGACAAGCACTTGGGGTTTCACAAGGGTGGAGAGGCAAACTCCCATACACTATAACATATAAGACTTTTCGTGATTAATTATTTTGGTCTTTAAAACCATTATTTTGGTATCTAAATGCTTTTAGTGACAAAAATAAATTTGTCACCATTTCAGCAAAGTGCGTCCAGGAAAGTCAAAACTGACTTTTAGCGACGAAATTTCAAAAGTATTGCTGAAAATGGCCATTAGCAACTAAATTTATATGGTCACAAGATGTTTAATTTTGCAGAACTAAACAATTTGGTCACTACTATTTCGTTACAAAATGTCCCAAATTGGTTGCAAAAACATAATAATGACATTTTTAACCACAATTATATTTGGTTGCTAAAAGACAAATGACTTTCTCTACCACATATTTTCGTCTCTAAAAGTCAAAGCTAAGAAACTTATTGTAATCATTTAATTTCATGGGTGAATAAATCCTAATTTGTGATCTTAAATTGTATGGTCTTTCCTTTCATCTTTTGAACCAAAAGGTCCCAATCAATTGGAAATTACACAAAATGGCAGACAATACCCATTCTTCCTTCTGTGTAGCTGGGATAAATGTGGGTTTTCCTTTATGAGGAAATAACACATTTGGGCAATCCGTGCTATAGACTTTTTACTTTTCCCTCATTCACGGCCAAAACCCACATTACGAACAAGGAAAGATTCTTAGACACACTGTAACATTGCTCGATTGCCTTGTTGAATCCAGTGCAAACGCAATTGTGATCAATGTTTTTCCACATTGAATTGCTGATTTCCACTTTGAAGATTGGGTACAAACCCTACATTTTGAAAACCCTACATTTTCACATCAATTAGAACAGTGTTTCTAACAACCTTGGAACATATGTACTTATATTAGGAGTAACGTCAAATTGTCGTTCCTGGTTGCCGATTCAAAACCTTACATCGTCGATCACTACCTTGGATTTTGGTGCTCAAAACTCATGACAATAAGACGCGCGTGTATGTAATGTGTGTTGTTTGAGTGTAATATGGAATGTAATGTTATGATTCGTGTGTGCTTGGTTAAATGTTATTTTTTTTCTCGTTTGCAATTTTCCAATGTTAGTGGTACGTTTATGGGTCTGTGTGCGATGTTGTGGGGTTGAATGTTAATTTGAATTTGGGAAATCTCGGTGATTGGTGTTGTGTGGGTGTTAATGTGAAGCGTAACATCCTGGTATTTTTTTAGCTTTTGCTATTTGCGTCAATGTGTAGTAGGTTTTGGATGCCCTGTTTTGGGATTAGATTTGTTGACCTGTGGGATGGATGCTAACATTCGTAACCTACCATAGAGATGGGGGCAGTATGAACATAGTGGTCATGTGGGTTGGATTTTGATGTGAATGTGTGTTTCTGTGGTAATCTGTGATATTTTTTTGAACAAATGAAACATCGTGAAATTAATAACCCTTGTGTGTGCCATTTGTCGAAGTGTTTATTTGTAATCTAGGTTTTAGGTATGATATTGGTTGCAATATTGGTTCGTTGGCTTTTAATTTATGTTAGAACATTACATTTAATGACGATGAGGATATAGATACGTTCTACCCTAACACCCGACCCGTGGGTCAACAAATTGAACCCCAAAACAGGGCATCAAAAGCCTAATGCCACATTGACACAAAACAACAGAAGCTAAAAAAATGGACCCACATGATGCCAACCACAGATTTTCCAAATTTAGATTTAACATTCAACCCCTCAACAGTGCACACATGAACAACAAATCATCGTGAAATTAACAACCCTTGTGTGTGGCATTTGGCGAAATGTTTATTTGGTATATAGGTTTATTTGTACGAAATTGGTTGCAATATTGGTTTGTTGGCTTTTAAATTTCGATGTTAAGCTTATGTTTAGTGACAATGAGAATGTAGTCACATTGTAATATTAACTGTGTTAATATTCTCATTAAAACGTATAGTGTTAATTGTGTTTCAAGAACGTACATACCAGTATGAACGAATGAACATTGCTATTATTAACAAATAGGACACCTTTACACTATGATTGTGTTACAAGTTTTTCCCCTTTTTTGGCATCATGGTCGATATTTATGATGTTGAGGGTTCAATTGACACGCCCCAAATTTTAAATTACTTTGAAATATTACAAAATGCCTTTAATTTAGGTCCTTTTTTTTTTTTTTCAAATATGTATTACCCTTGAATAATAGAAACATAATAATACGTGTTCTTTTTTCTCAATGAATACAACAATGGTAATAATACATGCCAAGCTTTTGCTGCGAAACTGCAAATAAATAATTACAAACAACAAGATACATTATTCATTCATTTTGCATCTATGATGAAATTATACATAAAAGATACATGGACTCCATAACTCTTCAACTAATGAATCCGAATTTCTCTTCCTGAAAAAAAAAAAAAAAAAAAAACAACGAGGGGTGAGCACTAATGTCCAGTAGGAATTTCATAGTTCTACAGCAATAGCTAACACATAGATAGAAATGATCAGACATGCAAGGTGATACCATATAGTAAAGTGACATTTTGAAATTTCCAAAATATTATATGTAGAGTACTTTTTTCTTAGGATTTATTTGAACGTTTTAAAAAAAACCTTCATCCATAAAAATTATCCCTCAACATCAGAAAAACCATTATTCATTTTTTCAAAATAAATGTACTTAAGAAACAACATCATTTTAAATTTATTAAGCCTAATTTCAAAATATTTTTCATTTCATTTCCATTTTAATATTCCTCTTTTCTTTCCTTTTTACAATTCACAATTATTATATCTCCATAACCTCAACATCAAAGTTCAAGTTCCCTTAATACTTAAAAACACCCCTTATACAATCCATTACCACTTGTCTATCTATTATCGCTATAACTCCGTAACGTAAAAATCCAAATCTCCTTTATATAAAAAAATAATCCTCCTACACTCCACTTCTGTTTGTCTAACAACTACATAACACCATCATTTGCATTCATCAAATTATATTTCAACATAACACAGGATTAATAAACCCCTTTCAATTCAATTTCTCAATTATTTGAAGAACAATATTCATAATCTACCTTTACAGTCACGAACAATTCAGTAAGTTCATCATCACCAATCCCTAATCCACTACCCCCTTTCATATTCCATTCTTTTCAAATAAAGTCTACATACATTTCCTCTTTATACCAAATTATACATTAAATTGCAATTTCACGAGTTCATCACAAGTCACACATATCATCACCAACTCAACAGACATCTCAACACATTTCTCATCATATTCCTCCATTTGTCGACTTGATACGGCAAGATAGCGGGTATCCAATTTCATAATACCTTCTACCTTTTGCCGACTTGATATGGAGGGAAGTGGACTCCCAAAATCACTTTTTTATTTTGAAAACCATCCCCCACATTTGCCGACTCTAGAAACGGCGGGGCGGTGGGCACCCAAAACATCACAACCTTCTACATTTGCCAGCTCTATAAACGACAGGGACGTGGAAAACCAAAACCATCCATTTTTCTATATTTGTCAGCTCCAAAAATGGCGGGCTCGTGGACACCACAAAACATTTTTCCCATATTCGTCCAGTGATATGCCCAAACAGGGCAATTGGGCACCTTGACTCCCCACGTAGGTACCAATTTCAACTCAAACCACACAGCTCAAAAACCATGTTTTTCCACATTTGCCGACTCCAGAAATAGCAAGACGTGGACACCTAAAAACATTCCCCACACAGGTACCAATTACAACTTATCCAACACAACTCAACACAACCCAACTCAACTTAACACAACTCGACTCAACACAACCCAACACAATTCAACACAACACAACCCAACCCAACACAACTCAACACAATCCAACACAATTCAACGTAATTCAACACAATTCAACATAATTCAACATAATTCAATTCAACACCACTCAATGCAATTCATCACAAGGTAAACTCTTAAATCTCCACTTCATCATTTCATCACAAGGCTAATGTCATCCATACCATTACCAATTCTTTCCCCAAAATTTAGTTTCATATTATAACATGATTTATAATATCCACAATACGAGGGTTCAATTGCAACTTTTACATAATTTCCAAATACTTCCAAAATTCAATTAAACTTGTATATGTGCAATTTAACACCTCAATTTCATGATTCTACTTTCACTTTAGGAAAAACAATCAATCGTCTTCATGTACCAAGCTAGGGTTTTAAAAGAAATTAAAGCTTTTCATCCAAACACTTTTTATTCCAACTCTTCTATTAATTATACACCAATTTCATGAGCGCATAATCATAACCCAAAAATTAAACCCTAACATTTCAAACCCTAAACCCACAATCTTATGATTTATCACAATATGCTTAAAAATATAATTTTTGTGTTTGTGTAAAGAAAATACCACAAATCTATCTATAAATGAGAGTATTGAAGGAGAACTAGAAACCCCTACCGTAATGATCAAGCAATAGAGCAAAGCTTCTAGAAGAATCCTTCGAAAAATCCAAATTTCAATCAGTAGGAAAGTAAGATCTTCAAGCCTCCTTCACTTTTTGGCAAGAGATCTTAGCCAAAACTTTAGGGAATGGAAGGTATTTGGGTAAAAAACCTAGGGTTTTTCAGACTGAGGATGAGGGGAAGGAAGAGGGAAAAGAAAAGTGGAGAGAATGATCTAGAAAATCACTTTTTAAGTTGCTGAATTCGAGTAGTCCGCTCGAGCGCTACTTTCTGTGCTCGAGCACACTTGCTTCTATCACAGATACTAAAACTTCAAATAGGCAATTCGGACTCCATTTTAGGTCGTTCTTATGTCCAAATCGAAGCCTCGGAAACAAGATTTCCAATGGTTCTACCCTCACACCCAAATTCAAAGTGTGCAAAAAGAAAAGGGCAAAAGAGTGATGGTTGTTCATAGGAAAATTATCCGAATCAAAGTATTTGGTCTAATCTTACTTTGCCATCATTTTACCACTTTGACCAGTGTCCCAAAATAAAACAAGGAGGCTCCAAATATAATAATAAAAATGTCAATAGCAATCTCACTAGTCCCAGAAATTTAGACTCAACTAGGTAGACCGCTCGAGCATTCAATCTTGCGCTTAAGCGAACAGACCAACAAAGTCGACAGCTCGAGTGACCACTCCTGCGCTCGAGCGGAAATTCACAACTCTCAGAATCTCGGACAAACAGCAAAAGTGTTGGGATCCTCACAAGACCGCTTGACCATCAACTCTTGCGCTCGAGCGGAGGGAAAAATTTTGGAGTGTTACAATCTATGCACCTTAAGAAATTTCACCCCCGAAATTTAGAGAAATCGAAACAATAGTCAACCCGTCACGGAATGGAGCACAACTCTTAACTTAACGCTCTTGGAATGAATTCCCAAATTTAAAATAAGAGGTGAAATGAAAGCTACTTAGACTCAGTGGCAAGACATCACCACTAACCAAAAGCTAGGCTCTACTCGAGATCGATTCTCAAATTTTGATTCAATACCTCAATGGCCCAAAGTCACCCGAACAAGAAAAATCACAAGTGAAAGATCACAAATACCTTTTGATCAACACACACATCAGAATTCAACGGGCAAGGAGCAACACTTACCACTTATAATCCCAAAGTCCATAATAACTCCCCAACCAACAAACAACGCGGACAATGACTATCAAATGGTCAAAACTCAATTTGAAAAAAAGGAAAACCATTATTGAACCAAATACTAGGTGAACCCAAGCAAAAACAAATGACACATTACATTATACGGTCCAATAGCACAATTCTCAATTGCATCTCAATTAGCAACATTGTCAATTCTTTATTCAACATAGCATTTAAAAATAGAACAATGAAAATCATTTATTAACATACTTAGATTAAGTTTTTAACATTTAGTTTAACCGTGCCTTCCCAGGCCACACACAAGAAAAGGAAATTTTCATTTTCCACATCAATCTCAACATTCTTCCAATGAATTCCAATCATCACCAAATAACCTCCGCCACCCATCTGGTGACATCACAACACAATTTCCATACACACTTGTGTTAACAACGAATAAAAACAATTACAGTGCATCCAAAAGGTAATATAGCACGTACGGCTTCCCACAAGTTGGAAGTCTCCCTATCATTACAAATATCAACACTAACAATCGATATATACATTGGCAGAAGTGCTCTTACAACAATTTACATTCAAACATTTTGAACTCAATTAGAGTGGTTTTACAACTACACATCAACAACGTACATATATACATACAAGACCCAATGTCTTCCAGTACTACCTAGGGCACTACCCAACCATATCTCCATTTATCCAAAACAAAGCAAATCCCAAGGTAATTAGGTATCAATTAACTTCAAATAGTATTTATTAAAACCACCGGTTGCAAGTCAAACTAGAACAAACTAACCCAGACCAATCCTCAAGTCTCGCCAAAAGAGGATGACTACAAGAATCCATCTTCTCTACGCAACTTAGCCCAAATTCCCAATTTTCCACTCTCACAGTTCAACTGTCAACACACACATCATTTTACATCTCACAATTCATAATCATCATAATCCTTTTCGGCACTTGTCATTTACACAAGGTACAAAACACGGACAAGGCCAAGAAATTTACAATGTTTCACCCCCAACCTGGGGAGTTCCCATCAATTCAAGGTAAGCGTCACCCAAACTTTACCACTACTTATAGAAGACACAACATTCACTAAATCCCTTGTAAAATATTTCTCAAACTTGCCACCTTACTCATTTTCAAACCATTCCAAAGGGACTATTTGTCATCCAATCCTTAATACCAAACAATCAATTAACTACTCCATAAAACTTAAATTTTGGCACTCAAACATCCGCACTACACCCGTTACTTGAAAACACAACCCATGCTTCCCACCTAAAACTAATTCTAGCATCTCTTCATACTCATGAGCCCTATACTCAAATACTGCAACTTCTTTACACACACAATTACTAGCTTACGGCCAACATTATACCAACACTACTCTCCTCATTATGAAACACACTTCTTACACTCCCTTTTCCAAACCTTTCTCAATATTCTATGTAACTCAAACTAATCTCATACCATTCTAAAATTTTACCTCATCTCAACTATACTCATTGTAAACCATACAATTCTCACATTCCACGTTCCACAAACACTTTTATTCAATTTAAGGCTCATAAGTCCATACACATTTCCACCAATACCTAGCATCTCCCTCATTGCAAATTAATACCTCCCTTACAGCTCTTATTATCTCAATAACAACATCAAACATCAATAAACTGAACTCTAGCCCTTTCCTGAGACACTCACACTACCTACCAAGACACAAACCAACATAACATATGATCACATGACACATAATCAATTTTAAGCAACAACCACATAATTCGAGTCAAGTCTACAAGGATGGCCACTTGTCTCGGAACTTCCAAGGAACTCTAACTGGAAACCACGTTGGTCAGACATGTTTCCAATGAGATCTCAAAACAAGTTACACGGCTACAAGCACTATTCTTGAAACTCAACTCATGTTCACACAATGCAACACATAATGTCCTACACCTCCTACTTCTACATGCAAACATCCTCACCAAGTGAAGCCAACCCATTGTGGTAAAAATCACTTCCCACGAGCTCCAGGTTTTCAAACCCGGTTAGCTCTAATACCAAGTTAACATGCCCCAAACTTTTACTTACTCGGAAACATTACCAAAGGCCTTGAATTTAGGTCCATTTTTTTTTCAAATATCTGTTACCTTTGAGTAATAACAACATAATAATACATGTCCTCTCTTCTCAATGAATACAACAATGGTAATAATACATGCCAAGCTTCTGCTGCGAAGCTGCAAATAAATAATTACAAACAATAAGATACATTATTCATTTCTTTTGCATCTATGATGAAATTATATATAAAAGATATATGGACTCCATAACTCTTCAACTAATGAATCCAAATTTCTCTTCCTGAAAAAAAATAAAACAATGAGGGGTGAGCACTAATGCCCAGTAGGAATCTCATAGTTCTACAATAATAGCTAACACATAGATAAAAATGATCAGGCATGCAAGGTAATACCATATAGTAAGGTGATAGTTTGAAATTTCCAAAACATTATACGTAGAGTACTTTTTTCTTAGGATTTATTTAAATGTTTTAAAGAAAACCTTCATCCTTGAAAATTATCCCTCAACATTAGAAACACCATAATTCCTCTTTTCAAAACAAACGTGCTTAAGGAACAACATCATTTTAAATTTATTAAGCCTAATTTCAAAATATTTTTCATTTCATTTCCATTTTAATATTCCTATTTTCATTCCTTTTTACAATTCACAATTATTATATCTCCATAATCTCAACCTCAAAGTTCAAGTTCCCTTAATATTCAAAAACACCCCTCATACAATCCATTCCCACTTGTCTATCCATTATCGCTATAACTTTGTAACGTAAAAATCCAAATCTCATTTATATAAAAAAGTAATCCTCCTAACAACTACATCACACCATCATTTGCATTCACCAAATTATATTTCAACATAACGTAGGATTAATAAACCCCTTTCAATTCAATTTCTCAATTATATCTACCTTTATAGTCACGAACTATTCAGTAAGTTCATCATCACCAATCCCTAATCCACTTACCCCTTGCATATTCTATTCTTTTCAAACAAAGTGTACATGCATTTCCTCTTTATACCAAATTACACATCAAATTGTAATTTCGCTAGTTCATCACAAGTCACACATATCATTACCAACTCAACACACTTCTCAACACATTTCTCATCACATTCCACCTTTTGCCGACTTGATACGGCCGGATAGCGAGCACCCAATTTCATAACACCTTCCACCTTTTGCAGGCTTGATACGGTGGGAAGTGGACTCCAAAAATCACCTTTTTATTTTGAAAACCATCCCCTACATTTGCCGACTCCAGAAACGGCAGGGCGGTGGGCACCCAAAACATCACAACCATCCATATTTTCCGGCTCTATAAATGGTGGGGACATGGACACCTAAAACCATCCGTTTTTCCACATTTTATGGCTCCAGAAACAGCGGGCTCGTGGATACCCCAAAACATTTTTCCCACATTCGTCCGGCGGTATGCTCAGATAGAGCAATTGGGCACCTTGACTCCCCGCGCAAGTACTAATTTGAAATCAACGCATATATCTCAAAAACCATGTTTTTCCACATTTGCCAGCTCCAAAAACGGCAGGATGTGGACCCCCAAAAACGTTCCCCACACGGGTACCAATTATAACTTATCCAACACAACTCAACGCAACCCAACTTAACTTAACACAACTTGACTCAACACAACCGAACACAATTCAACACAACACAACCCAACACAACTCAACACAATCCAACACAACTCAACATAATTCAACACAATTCAACACAATTCAATTCAACACCGCTCAATGCAATTCAACATAATTCAAGGTAAAGTCTTAAATCTCCACTTCATCATTTCATCGCAAGGCTCATGTCATCCATACCATTATCAATTCTTTCCCCCAAATTTGGTTTCTTATTATAACATGATTTATAATATCCACAATAAGAGGGTTTAATCGCAACTTTTACATAATTTCCAAACACTTCCAAACTTCAATTAAACTTGTGTATGTATAATTTAACACCTCAATTTCATGATTCTACTTTTACTTTAGGCAAAACCATCAATCGTCTTCATGTCCCAAGTTAGGGTTTTTAAAAGAAATTAAATCTTTTCACCCAAACACTTTTTATTCCAACTATTCTATTAATTATACACCCAATTTCATAAGCCATAATCATAACCCAAAAATTAAACCCCAACATTTCAAACCCTAAACCCCCAATCTTATGATTTATCACAATATACTTAAAAATATAAATTTTGTGTTTATGTAAAGAAAATACCACAAATCTATCTATAAATGAGAGTATTGAAAGAGAACTAGAAACCCCTATCTCAATGATCAAGCAATAGAGCAAAGCTTCTAGAAGAATCCTTCAAAAAATCCAAATTTCAATCAGTAGAAAAGTAAGATCTTCAAACCTTCTTCACTTTTTGGTAAGAGATCTTGGCAAAAACTTTGGGGAATAGAAGGTATTTGGGTAAAAAATCTAGGGTTTTCGGACATAAGATGAGGGGAAGGAAGAGGGAAAGGAAAAGTGGAGAGAATGATCTAGAAAATCACTTTTTAAGTTGTTGAATTCGAGCATTCCGCTCGAGCGCTACTTTCTGCACTTGAGCATACTTGCTTCTATCACAGATACTAAAACTTCAAACGGGCAAAATTCTCTCATCCGGACTCCATTTTAGGTCGTTCTAATGTCCAAATCGAAGCACTAGAAACAACTTTTCCAATGGTTCTAGCCTCACACCCAAATTCAAAGTGTGGAAAAAGAAAAGGGCAAAAGAGTGATGGTTGTTCATAGGAAAATTATCCGAATCAAAGCTTTTGGTCTAATCTTACTTTGCCATCGTTTTACCACTTTGGCCAGTGTCCCAAAACAAAACAAGGAGGCTCCAAATACAATAATAAAAATGTCAAGAGAAATCTCACTAGTCCCAGAAATTTAGACTTAACCAGGTAGATCGCTCGAGCGTCCAATCTTGCACTCCAGCGAACAGACCAACAAAGCCGACCTCTGTGCTCGAGTGAAAAATCACAACTCTCAGAATCTCAGATAGGCTACAAAAGTACTGGGAGCCTCACAAGGCCACTCAAGCGTCAACTTTTGCGCTCAAGTGGAGGGAAAAATTCTGGAGCCTTACATTAATGTTCTATTATAATCATCATTTGGTTGTAAATTAGACATTTGTGTATGATTGTCAATTAACATCATCCCCCTATTGATGCATACATAGCATTTTACAAATTGCTGCTAACTTTTTAACTTGTGTTGTCCTGCAGACTTGGTTGTGCAATCTTGGTGTGTTTTATCATGCGTCAGTACGTCAACAAAGTTGACATTGATAGCTCAATGGATGGCATGTCCCCAGCTACATTTTGGGCGAAAATGATGAAAATGTTCATTAATGACCCGAAAAAAGGGCTTTATAATTGGACACGATAAATGCTTCCATCGTTATTGATCAGTTGATGTTTTGATTAGGTTTTGCTTTTGAGTGGACGTCATATTGTAGGGTAATAATGGTGTTACAATTGTTAGAATTTAATATTTAAATGTTAAATTTGCTGGTTTATTTTGGTCTCTATGTATACGGTAAGGTCTAAGTGACATAATAGTTTTTGATACAATACGTCAATATGAATTCCTAGGGGTAACTGCAATTACATGTTCAACACGTGGATTTATTTATTTATTTTTTATTTTATTATTTTTTTGTGTGGATGAATCTAGTAATTTGTTTTCATAGCACTCATTGAAGGTTTGTATGTGTTATTATACCCAATGCTAGAATGGCTAATAGGTTCGAGTTGTTGATAATATTGCTTTTTTGCAGTAATTATGGAATGGTAACATGTGTTCATATAGCCAATTTTACTTATATTTCCATCGGTGTGATTGTGTTGTTTGTTATTTTGATTACCAATCGTCCAGAAATACCCTGCTCTCCTCATAAACACAACACAACATGTTATATTGCCCTATGATCCAAATTCCATTGCCGAATAGGACAACATGCCAACGTTTCAATGCTTAACGGAACATTTGATTGTGACATTGTTGAATGAGATAGGTACAGATGAAGAACACATTCCCACGTTTCAATGTGTAATAGTGTGATAGCCCCGTTCTGTGTTACGCCGTTATCTTTAATTACACTTGTGATTATGTGTTTAATAGGACTTTGGATGCTAAGTATGTGATTATATGTATTTTTGGATTTATGTCTGTCTATTATAGAAAATATGTTTGGTATTCTATAATAAACTAAAATTGAGGGCCATATAGACGATAGAAACCAAAATTGACCGCACCATAATGATTAGTATAATTTTTAGAGCCTATGGTGAAATTTAATTAAAAATTGATTCGGATCAAATTAATTAGATTAAATTGATTAGAATTAAGCGAGGTTATTTAGCCTTAATCAAGCTTAATTAACCTAAGCTAATCACCCACTCTATATATGATGAGATTAGTGCTTAGGCTCATAGAATTGAGCTCCTCTTTATCAATGTATTGAGATTATACATTTTAGAGAAAGAGGACACCATTTTAGAGAGACGAAGGCAAGAACTTGAAGGATTTGACTTGGTAGTTGAAGAATTTGGAAGCTAAACACAAGCATTTGTTATACCTAGGCTCATTGAAGTTCAAAGGTGAGAGATTGGACTCTAAATTCATGAACTTAAGTCATCTAAATGTCATCTAAATCTAAATTCAATAAGCATATGTAGTTAAGTATGTGGATTGAGCAAAGATTGTAGGAATTGTGATCAATGTGAGCATGCATGCATGAATTTGTTTTGATTATTCAATTTCAAGCATGAACCTTGTAAATTATGATGAATTGGACATTATATCTTACATGCATGCATGATTTACCATATTTTAGAGTCCAATTCTAAGTTTAAAAGTCTATAGGTGCAAGAATTGAAAAATAGTTCACATACAGGAAGTTTGTGGTTTGGATTTTGTTGAATTCGTGGAATTTTGAACAATGTGTTGAAATTAGCTTCAAATATATGTATTTGGGAGTGTTCTTGCATGTTTGAGTAAGTCATGCATGAATTTGGAGCCTTGGGAAAATCCAGAATTCGAGCAGCTCACTCGAGCGATAGAAGTGTCGCTTGAGCATACATTTCGAGCTCCCAGTACTTTTGCAAACATTGGGGGTTGGCTTGAGCGACCAAAAGACCGCTCGAGAAACCACTTTTATTTTCAGTCTTGGCTCGGGTGTAAAATGAGAGCATCCAATACTTTTGTAGACCAAGGGGTTCGCTCTAGTGACTAAAGTTGCACTCGAGCGAAGTGCCTTGCTTCAGGAAATTTTGAAAAGTTGTTTTATGTTCCAATTTCCGTTCTCTTTCATTTCTGAGCATTCTTAGAAACAAATTGAGCACTCTAAATAAATTAAAGAACTAGAAAGAAGCTTAAGAAGATTAAGCAAAGTAAAGAACAGATTGAATTGTATTATGACCCAATGTGTTGTGAATTATGTAGGGTCAACTGCAAGGACGATTCAGCCATCTGACCACAGTGAGTAATATCTTAGTAAAGAAATTTCCTTATATGTTATTTTCTAAATATTACCTATGTGGTAAGTTTGCCGAACTCATGAATTTGTATTATAAATGAGTATTCTACTTGTCTAATTTGTAAAAGACTTGAAAAAGTACTTGATAAGCACAAAACTATAAGATTGGACTGGAGGTCATTTTGTATGAATACAAAATGGGCCCAAGGCTGTATAGTATATTTGACAAGGACACAGAATGGGCCTAAGGCTGTTTAGAATGTTTGACAAGATAGACCTAAGGTCATCTTACATATGAATTGGGCTGAAGGTCGTTTTGCATGATTGCTAAATGGACTAAAGGTCATTTTCAAAAAGGAATTGATTGGACCAAAGGTCGTTTTGAATGTGAATACGAATGGGAACATGATCATGACGATAAACGCGTACGTGAATATAAATTTGGAAGTGATGGACCTGAGGTTGTTTTGTACATACGATGTGAAGGACCAGATGGTCATTTGTGCATGGATCCATTAAATGTGAGCATGATCTTGAATTTGAATATGCGCATAAATAAGAATATGGAAATGTTGGACCCAAGGTCGTTTAGTACACATGCCATGATCAGTTATGAAAAATGTTAGGACCTAAGGTCATTCTGTTCATCTGTGTACCAAGTATAATAGATTGGACCCAAGGTCATTCTGTTAAAGTTTGTTTAAGCACGTTATGAATAGGAATTGTGTTCTGTATGTATTAAATACAAGTATGACTTATTTCCATATGAATCTTATTCATTAACCCCTTTACTCTGGTATTATTCATGGGGCTTTAGTTCACTCTTTATCTATATGTATGTAGGTGAGCGGTGGGATGTCCAGCCCCAGCCTTAGTGAAAATTGTGAAAGAGTATTGAGCTTTTGAAGTTAGCCAAGGTTGCCTTATGTATGAGGCTTTCGATTTTTCCTTTTTTATTTTCTTTTGTGGTCACATGTGACCAAGTTTGTATAATCCTTAGTTTTTGATAAGACCGTTGTTAGAGTTTTGGTTTATTATATGACAAGTCTGAATGATCCTGGACATGTATAAATTGCTTATGAATGCGATGTGTGAGTTATTATATATTTGTGAAAGATTTTTATTTTGCCATGTATGCACAGCTCACTAGACAATGATTTAACTTTTGCTTCCGCTTTTGCCCCCCTATTATTAATCATGATTTGATTTCTGTCTAAAGTCGTAGGTAATCTCATGATTACTGGCTGGTTATGATCCTAATCCATAGGGGCGAGTTTGGGTCATGACAAAAAGGACATTTGATTGTGACATTGTCAAATGGGACGGTTGTAAATCCCACGTCCCATAGCAGTCCACACAAGAAAAATGAACAAAACACTCTGATGTGGCAATCCTTAATGTTAGTTTGCCTATGTCGGTTGTAAACCAATGCAAATTTGT
The DNA here is from genome assembly GCA_036172215.1 of Camellia granthamiana. Taxonomy (NCBI): domain Eukaryota; kingdom Viridiplantae; phylum Streptophyta; class Magnoliopsida; order Ericales; family Theaceae; genus Camellia; species Camellia granthamiana. Next base: position 114,025,887 of record CM069903.1, read on the forward strand.
ACATTCACATAATATGCGTACCAGTCCAATGAAAAATGAACGAAATACTCGCACATTTTACAACAGTCCATAACAAAACAAAAAAAAAGAAGAACAAAAATACTCCCATGTCTCAATGCTTATGAAATCCTGTTAATTTGTACTTTACAAATGTACCCAATTATGAAGAGTTGGTGTTTTATATGACAATATAATATCCATATGCACTATGTGCACGTGTTTATTGTAGAATAGTGTCATAGAATATTATATTATAATATATAAAATTTCACAAACTTCGAATGACTTGGCAAGGCACAACATGTTTTGAATAGCGTCGTCTCAATCCGCCTTAAACTTATTGTACCTGGATATGGAGAACAACATGAACACTAACCGCATGACCAACCCATCAAACTTCTCACATATAACATCGACTGGCTATTCGAACATCAAGGTGTGACGCAGCTGCACAATCGCATTGGTTAGCCCGTATGTGGAAAACAGTAAAATTGCAATGTCCATACCTGCTACAATACAAAATAGGGCAATCACCAAATGGTTACACCATAACATCACATCATATATTTGAATTTTTCAAACTAAAAACGAGATGACATGTTGAACACATCAAAAATGGAATCCAAAATAAAAAGCCGACGTTATGATGACACCAAGCAACCTCGTAAAGCTCATGTAAAATCACATTCGACATGCTAAACATGGGGTGCACACCCAACCCAACATTCCCACATCACCACCCACTATACCCGACAAGCATCGCCACAAAAAAAAAAAAGAAAAAAAAAGAAAAAAAAAAGAAACAAAAAATAGCAAACCAAATGCACAAATAAAAACAACATACCCAGAAAAAAACACACACACACACACACCATATTACAAATCGATAAAACTAGCCAAAATGTAAAAAACCAATCACCTCCCAAGAAAGCATCATCACCAAAAAACGCTTTTCCACACTTCCTAACAAATGAGGTTTTCCATGTTTGACAAAATCCCCCAACCCCAGCCACCATGATTCACTCTACCCAATCCCACAAAAGAGAAATGTTACACACCTTACCTTTCCAGACAACCAACCAACCAAATCACACAGGGTGGACAAATTAATCACAAAAGGGTAATCCGGTAAACTCAAATGGCACTAAATCAAATAAATACCCTTTTCAAAATCAATTAGGACTATTTGTTTCATAAGATAACTCTTGCGACTAAATGGATCAACATTACTCTATATGGGATTTATAGGTAATTTTTCCTAATTTCATAACTAAAAATTCACAAAAAAAAAATGTCATCCAATCATTAGAAAAAATTTGATATTTACACACCAAAGGAACTCTATTTCCCAAACCATAATAAGTATATAAAAAATAAAATTTTACAAAAATTAAAAAAGGATTTATAATAGAGGTCACCAGCAGCACCGACTCAAACCATTTTCGCAAGTTAATTGTCACGACTCCAACCCGTCCTTAGAGGTAAAGGACATGACTAGCCAGTAATCATAGATTGTCTATAGCCTCTTAGTCAAAACATAAAATGTGTGACATATGTTGGGGACTGAAGCGAAAGTAAAATAGAAAATAAAACAAGTCCATTGAGTCGTGCTTATATGATGAACCACAAACATTTAGAAAAAATTATAGCATAACTTACAATATTTACAATGAGTACAAATTTTATCTCATACAAACATAAGACCAACCGACAAAACAAGACTTGGCAAAAGCTTAGTCAAAACAAAATCAAAAGCAAACACCTTCTACGGTTGGCTTCACAAAATGGTGTACTCCCAAAGAAAACTCTAAGATTGATCTTCCTTGTGCTCACCTACATACATATAGGGAAAGAGGGTGAGCTAAAGCCCAATGAGTAACATCAATATAAAGTTGTTAATGAATGAAGTCCAATCATATATGCAAAACATATCTTACATTGACAAAACGAATAATGTATCAAATTCACAAACAAAGTATTTATTAGAAATGAAATTCATTAAATTCTCGAAAGAATGCATTTGATACGAACGAATTACATTAACAAAACACGATACGTGGTAACATCTAATAGAGCAAAAGGGGCCATTCAGGCCTATATCAAAGGGACAACTCAGGTCTATTTCAAAGGGACCATTTAGGTCTAAACGAAGGGGCCACTCTAGTCAAAGCATTAGAGATCTCTGCAAATCAAATATTCAAAGGGCCATGGTATTATATCCTCCAAGGCAGGGCCTCACTGAAGGATGCCGCAAATACATTTAACAAAAATAGACATTCATTCATTCATATAAAATAAGATTTGATAAAATATCATTCTCGAAACATTTTCAAAATATATTTCAAACATAACTTTATAGTGACATTACTCATAGTGGACTTGATTCAGGTGTTTGTCCTCGGGTGTCCAACCTACACAATGTACATAAACATATACATATTGAAATGCACCATCCAATTGAATACTTCTCTTATCTAATCCATTTTCTGATGTTGGTTTCTAGCATATTACTTCTTAATGAGGCTTAAACCATGCAAAAGAATGCTCAAAAAAATTTGCTGAAAATAGGGTGACTGCTTGAGGGTTAACATAGGTTCACAGTAATTTGGTCTTCAAAAATGAGATTCTGGATAGCTTCAAAGTTGGCTCGAGCGGTGACTATACTGCTCGAGTGTTCTGCGTGAAGTCTGTTTTTCAAAATCAACAAAAATGGTTTCCAAACTCAAATTCAAAGCTTGAGGTCTTGCATGGCTTGATCAAAAATATGGAAACACTTTAGAAAACATGAATTCATGATCATTTATAAACTATTTGCTCAAAACCTCATCAATTTGACAGAATTGAAATCAAAATGACATGCATGTAAAGATTTTCAAACTTTTTTTTCATTGATGAACAAAACATGAACTTAAATGTATGAACTCATGAAATTAACCTTCAAAACCTTGGAAATCAATGATGCATGTGTGATTTAACACTCAAATTTAACAAAGGTAATGAAAATTATGCTCAAAATGATGAAACATTACATAATTAACCACGAACATGCACCTAGCTCAATTTGTATCATCTTCTTAGGAATTCCTTACAACTTTCATACATATGATCCTAATAACTTCTTGAATTCAACTCTTAGGTGGATTAACTACAAGAATTAAAGATCAAATTCTTACCTAGAGCTTGAATTCAAAAAATGATGTTGATTTCCCTCTTAGTTTCTCTTATTCTCCTTCAATTCTCTCTCTCTCTCTCTCTAAGTTTGCTCCAACATAGTGGTTATACTGTAGACACCCCATTTTTTACTAGCCCCGGGACTTGGGCGCTCCCTTTTGAGTTCCCAATGACGAAGACAATATGTGTTAATCTTTAAAGTTCTATAGCAAGGTGTCTAATGATCAGGCTTTAAACCATCCAAATGGCCTGCTTTAGACAAAATATTTTCGACCAAAAGGGAAACCATTTCCAAAATGAGTTTTAGTGGTGCAACTCCAGACGTTACCGTAATGTTCTAAGGCTTATATGTTCAAAATCAAAACGTTGTATTCTTTCAAACAAATGAGCGAAGAATATAGCGGAAGTGAATGGAAGGGATGAAATCCTATGAAATACCTATTCCTCCCTTCAATTCAAGCTAACGTACTCTTATTGATCTGACAATGTGGTCACTGGCTGGCCGGACACCATATGATGGCCGGTTACAAAAGCACTTGGCTAATCACTAGGCAGTTCGGTCAGCCGAATGTTTCGAGTATAGAGGTTTTTCAGGAATTTTAGCTTGCTTTGCTTATCTACCATAAACATCTCAGATATTTATGACCTGAGCTCCTTATATAGATCTTGACATCCCATTTCAAAGGGTTGAAAAGCTTGCCCAAGGCCTATACAAGCTTGGGGGCTTCTCTTTCTTCTCCTCTTCTTTCCTACCTACCACCTTCACCTTTTAACATTAAACACTCCATTAAGCTTGATCCTAAGCCTTGGACAAAGGACTTTGGACACTAAATAACATCTCTAAAAGACTTTTGAGGGAACCACAAAGAGAGTTTGTGAACAAGTGAGGCTTATCCTCTTTAAGAGGTGAATCCTTGGCATCTTTGATCGTATTCTTTTACTTTTTCTTCAGTTCTAGTTTTATTTCCATCATGTAATTGTAATAAGCCCTCATGGATGTGGAGGGAGTAGTCTTAACCACCCATCCATTGAGTTGATAGTACTTTCTTTGTTTTCTTGCTTTCCTTAGCTCTAACTATCTAGTTCATATGTATTTTGGACCCTTGTGGATGTGATTGGGAGTAGTATTAGCTATCTATTCGCAAGTTCAATGAGTAGAATAGATTTTTTTTTTGTGGTTAGTGCACCCTTCATCTTCACCTATCCTATCTCACAAGTGTGTTAATCTATGTGTTTCAACTCCTTACTCAATAACAATAAGTGTTAGGAGTTATTCCATGGGATTGTTTGGGTGATCCGTGGGATTTGATGCTAAGAAGTGGTGTTCTTTTCTTTTCATTGAGTAATTTGAAAGTAAAATAAGGGATTTTGGGTCAAATGAAGTTGAAACCTCCATTCTCAATCATTCATGAAGATAGAAAGGTGTGTAACCATCATTGTTCTATGACTAGATGATGAGTTTTCAATGAGTTTGATGAATCTCTTGTTTTAATAAGCAAAGCTTCCGCCAAGAAATGATTTGCATTAATCTACGCTCTCCACTTAATAGCATGGATTTGGGTATTAATTTGCCCTTATTCACAAAAAGAAGATGTAGGTTCCTATTCCTTTATTGGGCTTGAATTTGTTCTTGATTTTGATTCATTCAATCATTGATTTATTGCAAAATATCTGTTGTATATACTTGTTTTATCATTGTTGAGGGCTTTGGCCTATCCACATTTTCCTCAAATGGTCAACATAGGAGGCAGAAGGGGTGAGCATCCCCTAAAAAGAGCCTTTTTAGCTTCTGTCATGAAATTCTGCACTGACCTATTGCCCAGCCGGAAGAGACAATCGGCCAGCCACTTCCTAGTGCAGCCGGCTCCTTCCTAGTGCGGCTGGCTCACTTTATGTCTGGCCAGCCATTTTCCTCAAGAACAAAACAGACAGTTTTTGAGGAATGCTCCCCTAGGTAGTTCCAGAACTCCTGGATTGTTTCTTTTCTTTATTTGGTGTGATTTGCTAGATTCAACAATAGTTCAGATGAATTAATTCTTTATTTTATTAATCTCTTTCTCCCCTCCTTTCTTATTTGAATTGTTATAATAATCTTCCAACCCCACGTCTTTCTAACCCTTTTATTTACTTGCTTTTGGAACTGCAGCGCATTTTCTTTATCATGCCTATATATTGCATCTATTTTTTATGCATTCGGGTCCGGATCATCCAAATTTATGGGATTTACTATCTTAAAATATGGATACGTGCATAACCCCATGTCTTGAGATGATACTCATGTCACATCTAAGTATTCAGACTCCGAGGTGCATGTTATGTATGTACTGTATTGTGATTTGTATATAGGATCATGCATATCTATATATATTTGCATGTGTCTTGGGACTCGCCTGGGAGTACTAGGTGAGAATTTTTTAGCTTTAGCATCTTGCATGTGTGTGTTCTTTATCATATCTATTGCTACATCATAAGGCTAAGTGCTCAAGTGATATATCTATTTGAATGCCAGTGGATGAAGGTGGTGTTGTTTATTTTGGAATGTAGATGATTCTTATGCTGTGTATTTTGTTCAAGAAAACTCTTTTCAAAATGCATGAAATCAAAGCATAACCAAAATTAATAGCGCAATCTATATTTGCATGCCTCAAATAGTAATGGTAGGGTTATTAATAATCCGAATATGGATAAACATTGATTATAAAAATTGCAATATGACTTAGTAGAGGCTGACCTTTGATTAGGTGAGTGGGGTGCTCAATTAATGACCTTCCCTTCTCATACCTATGTTCCAAGCCAAGACAATTTGGTTATGACAGATGGTGGCCTTTGGCACGAGTCATGGGTTTCCTAATTTTCCCAAAAGATTAGGTAGCGACTCTGAAATCTGGTAATGTAGTCCATTTCTAGCAAGTGTTTTGCAATAAAAATGGATTTTCTATAAAAATTGCTAGATTTGGGGTTCTCAATTTCTGTTTGACATTGCACTGGTGATATCAGATTAGAAATCGAGAGTCTGAACTGTCGGATGTGCTTGGTAACCCAAAAAAGCATCCTCCAATTTTTGGCGACTCCGCTGGGGATATTAAGAGAACTTGACTCAAACTTCATAATGTGGATTTTATTTTCATATGTATATTCATTGCATTTCATGTATGGTGCGCTTAAGTCACTGTATTTGCCATCTAACATCCTGGACAGGTTGGCAAATGTGAGCCCTGTTAAGGTGGGAATACAAGCTTCAAATCTGGATCACCAAACCTACTGCTTGATTCTCCCTTCACTTATAGGTGTTGGGTAGTGTAGGTATATCAGGTGTAATACTGAGGTACCCTTCAAACCAGACTGACCTAATCCATATATTCATCTCTAGCAACTTCCACAAGTAGGACATGACGATTTCCTGTGTCTAAGATGTAGTGATGCCACTTGTTTGAATAGTGAATCCCTAGATCGTCTCCCAAACTAGGACATGGTATCCCACGCCCCCATAGGGGTGTTTTGGTTCACTTTATTTACTATATGCTATGTATGGAGACTAATACAGAGGCTCATTATTTATATCAGTGGTTGGGATTGAGAACAATTTGGTGGTGTATATAGTGGTTAGTGGTACAAATTAAGTCAAAACATTGCCAGATTCATGTTTGATATATGTGTTGTGAGTCAGATTGCTGTTGAAATTTTTGTTTGATGTGTGTTTTGTTTACTTTGTTTGTCTTTTTTTGCTAGGTAGTTGGTTCATCATAGCTTCAGAAAGTTCTGACACCCCTAAAACCCTGTGAACTCATGCTGGTAGACTTTGTAAAACTACAAATCTGATTCAATGTTAGTTAGTGTTAGAATCACTTCCATTAGTATCCAGAATAAGGGTCAGACAAGAACAATTGATCCAAAGCCCGTGTCTGTCACCTCTCAAATCTCCTTCATAGATTTTACAGCAGTCACCCCTCAGATCTCCTTTTTTAGTACATCAACAAACCATTCTCCGATCTCTATATTGGCTCAGAATCTGCCAAAAATTGTGGAAATGATCACTAACCTCTAGTGGTCCATGGATGCTATTAATCACATAGTAACTGCCCAGGGCGATGCCATCGCTAGGATGCAACAAACAGCTGGGGCAACTATCGCTCATCTACTATCAGTTAATCATCCGAGTTCAGTCCCATCTCCACCAATTGAGAATTTCCCAGGTTTTGGTCAACTTGAAGAATTGGCCTAGGCTCCTGCTGCTAGAGCTCGGTACATCTAGTTGAGGGACTTTTTCCTCTCAATATGGACTTGATTCAACCATGCTAAAGATAGCCAAGTTAGAGAAGCTATTCAAAAAATCCCAAGGGATTAATTCTATTCCTGATATAGAGGATGGGTACACAAAAGTAGTTGTCAAATTACCAAAAAGATTCAAAATGAGTTTGATGGATTAGGGGACCTTATGATACATATCCACTTATTCTCAGATGTTCTGAAACCCATGGGTCTGACTCGTCCTCAAAAGCTCTCTGTTCGGGAGAACTTTGTCAGGAATTGCCCCTACTTGACATGCCAAACTGGAGGACAAGGTGAAGCAAAATTGAGAAGAATTAGCTGAGACGTTCATTGCTCAGTACTCCTATAATACACAGATTGAGGTAACCACCCAGAATTTGGAAACCACATGCCAAGAGGCAAAGGAAAGCTTTGTTGAATTCCTTGCAAGATGGAGGGCTAAGGAGGCCATGATGACCAATGGCCCTAAGAAAAGGATAAGATCTAGATAGTGGTAAGAAATCTTCATGGCAAGATGTTGCAAAAGATGATAGTCTTCCTATTCTTTACCTTCAAAGACTTGCACAAGATAGGAGTTCAGAATGAAGATGCTATGAAATAGGAGATCATTGTAGATGAGAAAGAACCTGTACAAAACCTTTGTTCGTGGTTCCAATGTTACTAGCAGTAGTAACACAGCCATGAAGCCATCGGAAGTTAGTATTGTCACCACATTAGCTAGAATAGGCTATCCTTTTGCCGATGCCACCCTGTAGCCTTATAATATCAAAACTGATTCCTGAAATGTGATTTCCGTCCACTTTATATGACTCTAATCCGAGCGCCGAAAACATTAGTGGAAAAAGGCCATCTCAAACTTCCTGATCCTTGACCTCTTCCTGAACCACTTGAACCTAGGCATGATGTATCCAAATATTGTGCCTCCTATCAACAACAAGGCCATGAAACCGACCATTGCATTTGTCTTCGCCATGAAATCTAGGACCTCATAGACCACAAAACTCATAGCTCCACTACAAGCTCCACCGCAAAGGCCAAATGTCACTACTAACCTGTTGCCTACCTATGATCAAGTTTTGCCACCTTCCCGTCTTCAGCTTATCCATACACTCTCTCTCGCCTTTGACCTTGGTATATACATCACTCCTTCTCACTTACCCAAACCCAGAGTCCACATTCCTGAAAGCACTAATCAGTGCATGATGGATACACTTCAATCTCAGCCAGAACACAAAAATCTTATGGTGGCAACGGAGATGCCAGTGATAGAAACTGTGGAGTTGTCTGAATATGATCCTGGTAAGTACATAGTGCCAGTCGGTCATCCAAAATCGAAGGTTGATTTATGTGGTGCATTCTCCATTAATGTTATCAGAAAGGATGTACTTATGCAAGGACTGGACGACTTGGCTGATTTAGAAGAAGACTTGGATAACCTCTATTTCTTCGAAGAATAGAATTTAGAAGATGTTCAAATCGAATGGTGGAACCCGCAGAATTTGGCCAATGTCTGTGGATGGACAAGCAGTGAGGATGATTTGAAAACAGAGGGAACTCATGAAAAAGCAAGGAAGAAGGAACAAGCCAGTAACAAAACAAAAGAGAAGGAAAAGATAGGCAAAAACAATAAAATTGGAGGAAACAGTAAGCCATAAGAATCTAAGGTAGAAAAAGTGAGAAAGGACTAAGGGTTAAGAAAAAGGAGACTGAAATGGAAACACTAGGGCTAAAAGGAACTGGACCAGTTGAGTCAACCACAAAAGAAGATAGACAGAGATCCAATTTAGCATGAGCATACTTGAGTATAAGGGAAATCTTTGTAGAAATCCGGTCAACATCGCCTTACCAACCAAGAGGAGATAATTGCAATGTAGAAGTGATACATGTGGAGCCAGATGATTGTCAATCTGTAAATGAAGGGGAATGATGGGAAGAAAATTATTTACACTTTTCCCACATTGATGAAGATTGAGGAAACAATGCGCCAGACGACACTTGGTATTCTGAAGAAATTGATCATCTAACTAAGAGTAGGAGTTTCTTCAAGCCCTCATACCTGGATCAAGGCGAGCCGTCGGGAAAGTATGTAGAGAAAGGGAATAAGAAGAAGAAAAAGAAAGAAAGATGTGGTCCTTAAACAGCTGAAGAAGATCCAAGCTAACATCTCGACCTGGGGATTACACATGGCTTCACGAGAACACCGATAGGCTATGCTTACAACATTAAGCACAGTCAAGTTGTCCATCGATACCACGCCAGATCAATTGGTGTAATTGATAACACCAAGTGGGCCAATTCTATCTATGGCTTTCTCAGATAAAGAACTCTCTCTAGAAGGATCAAAGCATAACAAATCTTTGTATGTGTCTCTGAAACGTCAAAAAAAGTGGGTCCCTGTGGTTCTAATTAACACCGGATCGATCACAAATATGTGCCCTTCACATACTGCTTATATGATAGAGTGGACGCCAACCAACTTTGCGCCCACAAAGCAGTTAATTCGAGCATATGATAACACTAGTTGGGAGGTTATGGGCACCGTTAAAATACAAATTTTTGTGGGACCATCTGAGCATGAAAATAAGTTCTACATCATAGATGTGCCGACAACTTTTAATCTGTTATTAGGCTGGCCATGGTTGCATCAAATGAAAGATGTTTGCTTCACAATGCATCTGTGACGACCCTGACCTCCGTATTATTATATTATATTGTTTCAATAAGCTTAATTGCATGATTGTGTGTTTAATTGTGTGATTACATGCTCAATTTTGTAGTTATCTGTTATTACATGGAATATCTGTTCACTTAACGACTTAGAATCAAAAATTGAAAGCCCGAACAACTTCAAAAGCCAAAATTGTCTAACCTGATAGGCTAATTAGAATATCTAGAATTTTATGGCAATTTTTGTCAAAATTTAATTTAGACCAAAATAATTAGAATAAAATAATTAATATCAATCAAAATTAAGTAGGATTAATTAATCATAAGCAAGCTTAATTAGGCTAAGCTAATTACACCCTACATAAGCCTAATTCATCTCTTAAACTCACAATATACAACTTTGAGCTGAGATTTTGAGAGAGAAGGAAGGAGAACTCAATATTTAGAGAGAGAACAAGGAGTATTGTAGAGAATTGTGGAAGATTTGAAGATTGGAGCCATAATACACTTGAATTCACACATTAGGTATGAAATTTATCCTAAATTCTTGGAATTGAGTCATGTAGAAACTAAGCTCATGGAATTATAGGATCATTTGCTTGAGCATGAATTACCATGAATATGATGAATTTGAGTTGAATTATGCACATGCATGCTTGATCTTTCGTTTTGAGTTAAGATATCTTGAAATTCATACATGCATGAAGCTTAGGAGGCATGAACTTGAAGATCGTCCTTGGATTCAGGCATTTCATATCACTTTGTAGTGTTTTGAAAGAAGAGGACTCAATCCATAACATGCATGGTTTTAACTTGATAGTATAAGCTTGAATTTGGACAATTGGAGCATGATTTTGAATAAACGGTTTCAAATTGGAAGTGTTTTCATGTTATACAATGTTTTTCCAAGTTTTGGTACCAAAAACACAAGTTTTGGACCTTTGAATATCAAGTTTGAACTTCAAACACAATTCTGGAAATTCTAGAATTTGACCAGTTCGATCGAGCGAGGAAAACTTCGCTTGAGCGTAAATTTCATGCTCCCAGCATTTTTGTAGACACTTGCATGGTGGCTCGAGCGACAAAGTGCACACTCGAGCGAACCCACTTTTATTCAGTCTTTGGCTCGAGCACTGTTGAGCGTAAAATTCAAGCAACCAGTACTTTTGCAGAGTTTACAGACCGCTCAACTGACCGAAGTTGCACTCGAGTGACCACCCTTATTTTTGAACCCCCACTCGAGCGAGGACCCTATTTTCAGCAAATTTTGACTAACTCTTTTAAGTGCATACTTGCATTCTCATTTCATTTCTAGCATCCTTAAGCAGCAATTGGACTTATACAATCATAGAATGAGTTTGAGACACATGAGAAGAATTGAATTGAAATGAAATGGTGCTTCAATTGGCTTTTGTTATGCGTTTTGTTTAGGTGGACGTCTGAGGCTTAGTAGCAACACAAACCACTGTGAGTAGTAACTTTATAAAGATATGTTCATGTAATATTTATTTTTGAAATTGTTATTACTCCCAAAATCGGTATGTGATTGATTGACTGGTTTATTAAAATGTTACTTTCTATCGATGAATGAAGTTCGCTTTTAAACCTGTATTGTGGCATCCATTGATTATAGGCCCTTGCCTGGGGCTAATAATACCATGGCTATTGGATTAATTAAAACACAAAGATCTTTTGTTTGACTCTTCGTGGTCCATTGGTTTGACCCTTCGTGGTCTGGCTTGACCTTTATGGTCCATTGTTATTGGAATATTATCGGTTCATGGATGTGTCACTTAATTTGATATTGAAAGATATCGATGATGAAACTTATTGATTATTGAGAACTGGTTTGGCAACGTTATCAAACTTCATTCATATAACCTCTTTATTCTGTTATTGGTTACTGGACCCTGGCTCACTATTTATTTATATATATACATACATGGGCAAGCTGAACATCAAAGTTAAGAGAGCCTCGAGTCTACTCGAGTCAGCCTTTTGAGGAGCTTCCAAGTGAAGTAACTAGGCTCAGGTGGAACCGTGTTAATTGAACCCTTTTTTTTACTTGTTACATGGTTCTGTATTTGTGTATATTTGGGGTTTTGTATAACTATAAGATGTGGACATTTGGAACTATTGTGGTGTATGTACATAAAGAACGAAGTTCTTTTCATGTACGCACAGCTCACTGGATAATTTTTATGTTATATTATGCTTCCGCTAAGCCTCGTACTTTATATTAAATGGATTATTGGTATGGATGCCGTAGGTAATCTATGATTACTGGCCGGTCATGATGCTAAACCTATAGAGGCTGGTTTGGGTTGTGACAGAGTGGTATTAGAGCACAAGTTATATCTCACTCACTTGTCCATTGAGCTATAGATAATCTAGAGAAGACTTTAGGAGTGCATTCATGTGTATTTAAATGTTTTCATGTGTTTTCAAATGTTAGAGTGAGATAATTTGTACGATTTGCATATTTGAATTTGTACATGTATATATATTGTGTTTGTTATAATACAAAGTTTCATATAGAAAATGGTGAGAACAAGAAGTGATGACCTGGAGAAGGCAACCTCCTGAAGGTTGGACAGAATGGAACGAATGATGCAAAAAATGGCTGAAGCCATAAGACAACAACAACAGTGGCAACAACAACAACAACAACAACCACCACCCCCACCTCCAATGCCTGTACCAGATCCAGCTCCGGCGTGTCAGATAGGGGGCTGCACTGTTGCTTTGAGAGAATTTAAAAAGATGAAGCCACCGTTGTTTCATGGAGGGATTGAACCATTGAAGGCGGAAGCTTGGGTCTTAGGGATTGAGAAGTTGTTCGAAATGTTCCCTTATACCGAAGCTCAGAAAGTACAATTAGCCACATTTACACTAGAAGATGATACAAGGCGTTGGTAGATGTTGGTTCGAGATGAGAATAAGGATATTACTTGGGCTCGCTTTCTAGAGATCTTTTACAAGAAATACTTCTCGTAATGTGTACAGGAGAGAAGTGTTTGAATTCATGGAACTCAAGTAGGGAAACAACTCAGTTACTGAATATGAGGCTCAGTTTACAGAGTTAGCCCGATTTGCACCTCACATGGTAGATACGAACTACAAGAAAGCTAGAAAATTTGAGGGAGGTTTGCATGACCCAATCCTAAATAGAGTCAATGTACTCAAACTACCGACATATATGGATGTGCTTGATAGGGCACTAATAGTGGAAGGTAATGTGGCTAACTGTAAACATAAATTCGAATGGAAGGACAAAAGGCAAAATTTTAATAAGAGGGCAACGTCAACAAACAAGAAGTTGAAATCTGGGAGTTCTAGTAATACTAGTTCAAGCCAAAGTGGTAATTCAGCACCAACTTGTGCTACTTGTGGAAAGAAACATTGGGGTGTTTGCTACCGCACATCAGGGGTTGTTATCATTGTGGGAAGACGGATACATAGCAAAGGATTGTACACAACCACGTCGAAGTGGAAATCATGGTACTGCAAATTCAACTAGATCTACTCCAACAGCGGGAACAAACGCAACGCCCACTACAACAAGGAATGAATAGAGGCAAGGAAGGGTTTTTGCATAGATTCCAGGGGATACTCAAAATACTGAGGCTTTGGTTTCAGGTACTCTCCCTATTTGCGATCAAGATGCATGTGTGTTAATTGATTCGGGTTCGACACATTCTTTTGTCTCTTTTGTGTTTGAATATAGATTAAATAGACCCATGGAATCATTATCGTATATACTGTGTATGTCTGCCCCATCTGGGAAACCTGCTTTATGTTCATCTGTTTATCGTGCTTCTGAAATATGTGTTGATAATGTGATATTGTTTGTGGATCTACTGCGTCTTGATATTAGACACTTTGATGTAATTTTAGGAATGGACTGGTTGTCTAAATATTATGCAACTATTGATTGTGTAACGAAACGAGTTTTATTTAGACCTCCAGGACATGATGAAATTGTATTTGTGGGTAATGGAGTAGTATCTCCACCTTATTTGATTTCTGCAATGAAAGCTTGTAAATTACTTAAGAAGGGATGTCAAGGGTACTTGTGTTGTGTGATGACTGAACAAACCATGGATGTCACCCTAGATAGTATATCAGTAGTGAGGGACTTTTCTAATGTGTTTTCGGATGAATTACCTAGACAACTGGTAAATAGAGAAATTGAATTTAAAATTGATGTGACACCGGGTACACAACCAATTTCTAAAGCTCCTTACCGTATGTCTACTACTGAAATGAAAGAATTGAAAGTTTAGTTGCAGGAATTGCTTGATAAAGGGTTTGTCAGACCGAGTACATTACCTTGGGGTGCATCGGTACTTTTTGTAAAGAAGAAAGATGGCACTCTCCGACTATGCATTGATTACCGAGAACTCAACAAGGTAACAGTGAAAATAAATATCCTTTGCCACGTATTGATGACCTGTTTGAGCAGTTGCAGGGGGCACAGATATTTTCAAAAATTGACTTGAGATCGGGGTATCATCGACTGAAGGTTAAGCTTGAAGACGCTGAAAACACTGCTTTCCGAACCAGGTATGGATATTGCGAGTTTTTGGTCATGCCTTTCGGAGTTAAAAATGCGCCTGCAGCATTTATGGATCTGATGAATAGAATTTTTAAACCCTTCTTGGATGAATTTATTGTCGTGTTTATTGATGATATTCTCATATATTCAAAAAATAGAGATGATCATGAACATCACTTGAGAATGACTCTCCAAACACTTAAAGAAAAACAATTGTATGGGAAATTCAAAAAGTGTGAATTTTGGCTTGATGAAATTGCTTTTTTGGGATACATCATTAATAAGGATGGTATATCTGTTGATCGTCATAAAATAGAAACAATTATCAATTGGCTTACCCTGACTAGTGTGTCAGAAGTTCGTAGTTTTATGGGATTGGCAGGTTATTATCGAAGATTTGTTAGAGACTTCTCAAAGGCCATCTTAAAAATCCCCCGACGATGACTAAAAAGGTGGTACGAGGCTTTCTATGGAAAGTGCAATTCATAAGAATGTTTATTTCTAAATTAACCTCCACTTGTGAACCACTATTTGGCTTATTGAAGAAAGCAAAGAAGTTTCAATGGGATGATCAATGCAATTACGCTTTTGAACAAATCAAGCAATACCTGTAGAACCCGCCCGTGTTATCACCACCCGAGCCAAGGAAACCATTGATCTTATACCTGTCAATAACTGAGTCTACTATGGGCTGCATGCTAGCTCAAGAATCAGAAGAGAAAGTAGAAATGGCCATATATTATCTGAGCAAGAAGATGTTCGAATATGAGACACGTTACACTCCTCTGGAAAAGGCTTGTCTAGCCCTGATTTGGGCCACCAGGAAGTTGAGGCACTACTTGCTAGCACACTTGATAATCTTAGTTTTAACATTGGATCCCATCAAATATCTCTTTAAGAAACCAGCACTTATCGGTAGACTATGGGTGCTTTTGTTGCCCGAGTTCGATCGTTGATATGCCACTCATAAATCTGTCAAATGGAAAGTTGTAGCGGAGTTCTTGGCTAATCTCCCGATTAATGGAGAAGAAGACGGGGAGTATAAATTCCCAGATGAAGAGATCCTGTAATTAGAAGCAGACAGCTAGAAATTGTATTTTGACGAAGCTGCTAATCAGTATAGATATGGCATATGAATGTTGAAGACGGGGAGTATAAACTCCCACATACCTCTGGCCTTCAAGCTTCGATTTAAGGTATCCCACAATCAAGAGGCATGCATAGCTAGACTGGAAGCTACCTTAGAACTAGGGGCAATAAGATTGGATGTGATTGGAGATTCAAACCTGGTTGTATCTTAATCAAATGGAGATTGGAAATAAAAGGAAGAGGAAATAAAAGTTTATTATTAGACCTTAGATACGCTAATCCTGAGGTTTGAACGACTAACATTTACACATTTGGTGAAGGAGACAATAGGTTCACTGATGCTTTGGCAACCTTAGCCTTGATGGTGGATATACTAATTAGGGTAAGGATGCATTTGATTATCACGGAGTAGAGATATACACTAGTGTACGAGATGATTGTTGTGACAGAAGAAGCCTAAGATAAGGGTCCTTGGTATTTTGACATTTGGAATTTTCTAGAGAAAGAGACATACCCGCAATGGGAAAATGCTAAGGACAAAAGGGGGAGACAGCGTCTGGCCACTCAATTCATCATCTATGGAGACAAGCTGTACATGCATA
This sequence comes from Camellia granthamiana, assembly GCA_036172215.1. Taxonomy (NCBI): domain Eukaryota; kingdom Viridiplantae; phylum Streptophyta; class Magnoliopsida; order Ericales; family Theaceae; genus Camellia; species Camellia granthamiana. The sequence continues at coordinate 114,042,243 of CM069903.1, forward strand.
AGTTATGTGTGGAGGAAGATGAAGCAAAGCGCATCATGGAAGCTATCCATGGAGGTGAATACGAGGTTCACATGAATGGTATAATACTAGCAAGAAAAATCCTCAGACAAGGATATTGTTGGTTAACCATGGAAAGCGATTGTGTCAGCTTTATTCGGCAATGTCATAAGTGTCAGATTAACGCCAATTGCATGAATATCCCGCCATCAAAATTGTACAATATGACTTCACCATGGTCTTGTTTAGGGAATCGATGTCATTGGGGTAGTAACACCAAAAGGGTCAAATAGATATGAGTCTATCCTGGTAGCAATCGATTACTTTACCAAGTGGGTAGAAGCGCAGTCCTATTCGGTGTTGAAGGCATCGCATGTGGCCAAGTTTATCAGAAACAATATCATCTATAGGTATAGGGTTCCAAAAGAGATTATTTCGAACAACAGTTCACACTTTAAGGAAGAAGTGATCGATCTGCTCGAGAAATATAATGTGGCCCCCTATAAATCATCAACCTATAGGCCACAAACCAATGGAACCGTTGAAGTAGCAAACAAAAATATCAAGAACATGTAATAACCCGACCCTCATACATGTTTTCTGGTATGCTTTCAGTCCCTTACTCTGTGCATTTATGTGCTTGCTGTGAAATTCCATGTGGAATTAAGTTAAATTGAGTGAATCTTAGGATTATAGATTCAGATTTGTCTACTAAGAGAAATATCTGTTGCAATTGTGACGTTCGGATCAGAAATTGAAAGCCTTAGAGGCTTGATAATTCGAAATTGAATTTATATTTGAGATCAGCATGATTTTTAGATCATAATATGATTTTCTGTAAAAATCTGATTTGGAATGATTAAACTGATTGATTTTTGTCTTTATTCACCTTTTGTATATATCTATGTTTCTTTAAACATTTGACTTGGAAGCCTTACACAAATATCTTCTGAGAGAGAGAGAAGTTGAGAGAAAGAGCAAAGAGGTAAGAAGTTCATCAAGGAATGAGGAGATTGGGAAATCTGAGAGGGTTTGTGGATAATTGAGTTCAAGGTAAGTTTAATCCATCTACAATAATCCCCTATTTGGACTTGAATAAGGTTCTCTTTGTGTATATATATATATATATGTTGCTAGGGTTTGTAGTTGAATTAATGGTAAGGATGTTGTATCATTTTGACCATTTGAGTTAAATTGAGCTTTATGGAGATGAATTACCTTCTATTCCTTCATTTTACATACTTGATCTTGTTTATGTATTTAGATGCTTGATCTTGTTGAATTCATGGAAGTTAACATTTTGATTTTGGAATCAAAACAAGTTGATGCAATTGAGCTTGAATTACCCTTGAAATATGTTGGTTTATCATGTTTTAAAGAAAGATTACATAAGATCTTGGTTTGAATTTGAGTTTGCAAACTCACACTTTGATGAATTTTCGGACTGTCTGATTTTGCCCAGACCGCACGAGCGGCCACGGGCACCGCACGAGCGGAACATGAAGAAAAAAATAGGTTTTCATTCTGCTCTTTGGGCGCTCGAGCGGCCGGTTTTTCCGCTCGAGCGGATTTGGGCCGCACGAGCAGTTCAATTGGGCGCACGTGCGGCCACCCTGTTTCAGCTTATACCTGGTGACTTTGAATAAGCATATCTTTTGCATCCAAACTCCGTTTTGAGTGATTCTTGAGCCTAAAATCAAGCCCCAAAAGTCTAGTTTCCAATGGTGGTGGTCTCACTCCCAAATTCTAAGTACAGAAATAGTTATGCCCAAATTAGTGACAACTGTTCACTTTCTGTTTACTGAGTTTGTACCATTTCTTCGTCTGAACCTTTTTCCTATCGATTCCTTCTATCTTCTAAGTCATAGATTATAAGTTATTAAGGAATAATGGGCTTCGGACCACCATGGCTAAGTGATTAATTGATCAAAGAGAATAAGTAAAGAATCGGTTATAATCTCATATTATGTGTTGTGTATTGTGTTTGTAGGTCGAAACGAGGACATCGTCCCATTACTACCAGAAGCCGATCACTGTGAGTAATAGTACTGTAGTAGTACGTTTTGCTTACTGTTAATAGTTAATATTAACGTTCTGTTACCTGCAAGTTAACTTTATTGATTCATGGTGAATGAATGGAGCATATGTGCATTATGGAACAATGATATCTTTGCGTATCTGGAATCATTCTGCTTTGCCAATGATGGGCCTGAGGCCGTTAGAATGTGAATTGTTCTGTCCCTATTAAGCGTACTGTAATGATACATGTGCCTTCTGTTAATAGCTATTATTACTATTCTGTTATACGCAAGACAACTATGTCAACTTGTAATAAACCATAGGAAATTTATGTGCACTATTGTGTAATGGTATTCTTATGAATCTGGGATTATTCTGTTTTGCTAATACTGGGCCGGAGGCCGTTCTGTATTATATATGGGCCAAAGGCCAATCTGTTGATATCTGGGCCAGAGGCCAATCTGTTAGATCTGTTGGGCCTGAGGCCGTTCTACATGATACTGGACTTGAAGCCTCTCTGTCTGAAAATTGGGCCCAAGGCCATTCTGAAAATGTTTACAGGATGAGATTAATCATATGACCTCTGCACTTATATACGTTATAAATATTACAATTCAAGTTTATTCGTTGAATTCTTTAGGTACTATTATTCACTGAGCCTTGCTCACTTTGTTTTATGTCTGTCTCTGTAGGAACCGACCCGGAGATCAGTCTTAGCTCAGCTCCAATTGCTTCATTTTGTCAACTTCACCGTGTCCAAGCAGTTGGTGAAGTCTTTGCGTTTTGTGGAGTTCCTTTCACAACCCTTAGCTTTGGTCACCAGTCTTTTGTCTAATGTGTTTAAGCATGTATAACTTTCCCTGCCAATATTTTTACTACGCCCCACATGCGGGGCTGGATCTGTATATATATATTTATATGTATATATGTGAATATCTGTTTCATGTGTGTCTATTTATTCTTGTTGGAACTGTTGTTGGTACATTTGCGATCCTGGCATATAGATGGTAGCTCAATGGATGTTTTTCCGTGTTGTTAATTGCTTCCGTTCAGGCCTCATATGTTATACATACTGAATTTTTTGTCCGTTCTGAATTGGTCATGCCCAAACTTTTAGGGGCGAGTTTGGGGTGTGACAGAACATCCTATGAAAGATGATGGAAACGTACAAGGATTGGCTAGGTAAAGTACCTTTCGCATTGTGGGGCTACAGGACATCGTTCCGAACATCTACTGAGGCAACCCCCTACTCTTTGGTTTATGGGATGGAGGCAGTGCTACCAATTGAGATAGAGGTACCTTCGCTAAGGATTATGGCTAAATGTCTAGATAGCAGAGACAGATTGGCACCGTAATCGATTTGAAAATTTGATGTTATTAGATGAGAGAAGGTTGAAGGCATTATACCATGTACAAACCCACGCAAGACTGCTTGAGCATTTAACAATAAGGTCAAGTCTAGGAATTTGAATGATGGAGATCTACTATTAAAGGACAACCGGGCTACAATTTACGATCCTAGGGGCAAGTTCAAACCCAATTGAACTGGTCCTTATATCATCAAGTCAATTTGGTAGGGAGGAGTGATTATTCTAATGGATCTAGATGGACTAGAGTTTTCACACCTAATCAATATGGACAAGTTGAAGAAATACTATCACTGAGACGCTCGTTGGACCAAAAACTTGGAAAGGAGATATCACAACCCAAACCTGCCACTAGAGGTTTGGATCATAACTGGCCAGTATCATGAGATTACCTACAGCTACAGACATAATTCAAATCATAATTAAATATATGAGGCTAAAAGCGGAAGCTGAATAATAAAATTTTGTCTAATGAGCTATGCATTTATGGCATAAACATAAACATCTCATACGTTAATAACTTACATTCATACACACACATATTGATTATACATATCTAGAAATCATTCATAAGTACAAGTCATCATTTTACAAAACCCAAAGAGTAAATATAAAATATGGTCAACATGACCAACAAAAGCAAAAACAAAAGACATAAGCCTTATTTGAGAGGCACTCGTGGTTGACTTCTCTAAACATGGTAGTCTTTCACATGGTTCACTAGGGCTAGACATCCCGCTGCTCATCTACCTAAATATATATATGACAGAGTGAGCTAAAGCCCAGTGAATAACATCAGAGTAAAAAGGTTACATGAATGAGTTCTACCACATAAATGAAATCATTCTCATCTCAAATTCATTGTATAGTGAAATGACCTTTGGTCCAATACATAACAGAACGACCTCTCATACAACATATATAGAAATACAAAATAGAACAAATCATACTTGGCGAAATAACCTTGGGTCCAATTGAATGCAGCTGTATAATGACCATTTGGTCAACACATACCATATATTTTAGACTTATCAGATAATTAGAACGACCTTGGGTCCATTTTATCGGATATACGGAACAACGGAACAACCTTAGGTCTGTCATGTACATTCATACTTCGTCAATCACATTTACAAATATCATGTTGTTTGGATAGATAGAAGCTTATTTATACTTGCAAAATCATGAATTCGGAAAAGCTTACCACATTGGAACATTCAAAAAATAGAGTATAAAAAAATATCTTTACTAAGATATTACTCAAAATGATTTATTCATTGACACGTCTTTGTAGATTAACCTACACAATACATAAACATTTACACACATTGTAACTCAAAGCTTACTTGAATCATTCTTAACTTATTCAATTATCTTATGTCAAGTTCTTACTTATTATTTTCATTCATGTGGCTTAATGCATGCCAATGGATGCTCAGAAGGAAAAGAGAATGATGATATGAACAAAATATGACTTTTCAGAAAATACTGAAATATGACACTTCGCTCGAGTGCACCAATGGTCGCTTGAGCAAACCACATGGTCTGCAAAAGTACATTGTAGACACCCTATTTTGACAAGCTTAAACTTGGGTGCTTTCTTTTGATTACTCGATGATGAAAATTAGAATGTGTTTCTCGCATAATCCTCAGTAAGAAAGATAGAATTTGAGTTTTATTCCTAATCCTGAGCCTATTTTGCTCAAGTATTTGAGCCCTGTTGGACACCCAGAGCGAAGTTGGACCAAACTAGACCTAAACTAGGCTGAACAGAGAAAAACAGTTCTTTTTCCTCTATGGTCGGTCGACCGCCCGATCGTCCGCCCCAGAGACAGATTGCACCAGATTGTGTTAGTTCAGGTGAGGCACTTTATAAACCCATTTTCTGACCCATTTATGCATTAAATGCATGTATACTCATTCTCCATTGCCTAGTGCTTAATCCATTGAAGGGAATGCTCCACTTTGAGCTCCATTAGTGCTTCATTAGTGCTCAATTTGCTCCATTATTGTCATGACCCACCCCCACCCCCAAAGGTTAGAATCCTAACCGGCCAGTAATCATGAGATTACCTATTGCTTCAGTTAGAAGAAGGCAATCATATTTACTATTGAATAGGGGAACAAAACCGGAAACAGAATTAGAAGGTTTGTCCAATGAGCTATGCGTATATGGCATAACAAGAACTCTCACATTATATTAATAACTCACACCATACAGTCAACATAGAAATACATTTATCTAAGATCATTCAAAGCAGTCCTAACAAAAACTAAGTCATATACTTAGATACAAGCCTGGTCCTACGGGACCACAAAAGTAAACAAAAGGAAAGATCATAAACAAAGCCTTGCACATGAGGCGTTCATAGTAGACTCCACGGTATCTGGTATCCTTATCGGGTTCACTAGGGCTGAGGTTGAACATCCCGCTGCTCACCTACATGCATATAAATAAAAAGTGAGCTAACACCCAATGAATAATACCAAAGTAAAGGGGTTGAGTGAATGAGCCCCTTTTAACATATAAGCATATCTAATCAAGCAATAGGTATTTCACATCAGAAAGACCTCGGGTACAATATGCAACAGAACGACCTTAGATCCAACAGACAGCAAAATATACAGTACGAGTTCAATCATTGCTTAACAAAACAAAACTATCTCTGGCCCAATTGTGTACAGAATGACCTCAAGTCCAACAGTTAACGGTCTCACTGATCGAATTCAGTTATCTCTTATCAGAACGACCTTGGGTCTAATCATTTAAAATAGTAAAATGGCCATTCAATTATTGCAATTGCATATCAGTCATTCAGACTAGTCAGAGATTCAATCATAGCATGTAAGCCAATCGATCTTATCAGAGAATCAAAATGACCTTCAAGTCCATTTTATGAGATGTACGGAATAGCCTTAGGCACAATTTAGATATATTGAGCAACCTCGCTCCATAATTCAGTTGAACAGAATGACCTTTGGTCCATTATTCAATTACAATCATGTCATTCACATATATCAAATCATTTATCCATAAAAACTTACCATGTAAGGGCAATCAGAAAATAGAATATAAGTAAAAATATCTTTACTAAGATATTATTCACAATGATCAGATGGCTGAATCGTCCATGCAGTTGACCTTACATAATTTGCAACACATTGGGTCATAATATAATTCAATTCGTTCTTAACTTTTTTAATCCTCTTAGGCTTCTTTCGTGTTCTTTAATTCATTTTGAATAATCAATGTATGCCTAAGAATGCTAAGCAATGAAAAAGAATAGATAAAAAAAAAACTTATCATATATCAAATCATTCAGTCGGTTACTCATTCACATATATCAAATCGTTGATAAAAAAAACTTACCATATAAGGACAATCAGAAAAATAGAATATAAGTACAATATATTTACTAAGATATTACTCACAGTGGTCAGATGACTGAATCGTCCTTGTAGTTGACCTTATATAATTCGCACACATTGGGTCATAGTACAATTCAATCCGTTCTTAACCTCTTTGATTCTCTTAGGCTTCTTTCGTGTTCTTTAATTCATTTAGAATTATCAATGCGTGCCTAAGAATGCTCAGAAATGAAAAAGAACGGAAATTAAAACATAAAACAACTTTCCAAAGTTTCCTGGAACAGGGCACTTTGCTCGAGCGCAACATGGGTCACTCGAGCGAACCCCTTGGTCTGCAAAAGTACTGGATGCTCTTATTTTACGCTTGAGCCAACTTTTTGGTCGCTTGATCCAAGACTAAATATAAAGAGTGGTTGCTTGAGCCAACCTCCAATGTCTGTAAAAGTACTGGGAGCTCGAAATGTACGCTCGAGCGACACTTCCATCGCTCGAGCGAACTGCTCGAATTTTGGAATTTTCAAAATTCTATTTGAGCTTCAAACACAACTCCAAGGCTCCAAATTCATATTTGACTTACTCAAACATGCAAGAACACTCCCAAACATATATATTTGAAGGTAGTTTCAACCCATTGTTCAACATTCCATGAATTCATCAAAATTCAAAACACAACTTCATGAATTTGTCAAAATGAAACTCAAAACTTTCATGCATGTATGATCTAGCTTGAATTCTTATTTAATCATCTTCAAAACATGAAACTAAGTCTCATAACCCCATGATTCATGAATGCATGTGCTACATAACTCCCAATTTAACATGATTATCATGTTTCATGCTCAAATATGAGGAATTATAACGAATTTACACATTCATGCACATATTGATCCTAATCTCCATATATTTAACTCAATTCTTGCATTTATTTACATACTCTTTTCTAATTCACATAATTATGGACTTAAACTCTTGAATTTGAGTTCAAGCACTTACCTAAAAACTTCAATGAGTCTGAATTTGACAAATTCTTGTGCCTAGCTTCCAAATTCTTCAAGAATTTTGCCATTCTCTATCTAAATTGATATCTCTCTCTCCATACTTCGCTTGGCAAATTTCTTGAGCACAAAATATGAGTTAAGCACCTTAATTAGCATATATATGGGCTTCATTAACTTAACTCACTAATTCAAACTTAAGCTAATTAATCAAGGCTTTGTTTAATTAATCTAAGGCTTATTTTAATTGAATTAATGTAATCAATTTGATTTGAATCAATTTTTAATTAAATTTCACTGTTGGCTCTAAAAATTATGCTAATCATAATGGGACGGTCAATTTTGGCTTCTGCCGCCTCTACGGCCCTCAATTTTAGTTTATTAGAGAATACAGAACATATTTTCCTACGATGAACAGATATGAATTAAAAAACACATATAATCACATGTTTAGCATCCAAGATCAAATTAAGCACATAATCACAAGTATACTTAAAGAGTAATAGCATATCACAGAATGAGGTTATCACATTCTTTCCCCCTTTTGCAAGTTTGGTCCTCCAAACTTATGTTACCTTCCAATGGAAACAAATGTGGGTAATGTTATTGCATCTCATTTTCTTTCTCCCACATGGTTTCCCTTCTATAATGTTCTTTTCATTCCACTTTCACCATTGGAATGGATTTGTTTCTTAGTTGCTTTACTTGCCAGTCAATGATTTGTTCTGGCCATTATTCGTATTCCATATTCTCATCAAGGGCTATTCGGTGGTGGTCAATGACATGGAATGGGGTCTTGAAGATAACCCCTCAACATTGATACATGGAATATGTTGTGCATTTGCTCCATTCCTGGTGGTAAACCAATTTTATAAGCTACCGGTCCAAGTCTTTCAAAAATTCGGAACAACCTAATGTAACGAGGTGATAACTTACCCTTTTTACCGAATCTTAATTGGCCTTCCATTGGAATCACATGGATGAACACATAATCACCAACCTCATATTCAAGTGGCCTTCTTCTAACGTCCACATAACTCTTTTGCCGACTCTATGCTGTCTTGAGCCTTTGTTGGATAACTTTAATCTTTTCGGTGGTAGTTTGCATAATTTCAGGCCCAAGCAAAACTCTATCTCTGACTTCTATCCAACAGACTGGTGACCTACATTTCTTGACATATAAGGCTTCATACAGTGCCATGCCAATGCTAGAGTAGAAACTATTATTATATGCAAACTTTGCCAATAATAAGTAATCTTCCCAACTCCTTTGAAAAATCTAAGACACACATTCTGAGCATATCTTCCAAGGTCTGTATAGTCTGTTCTGATTGCCCATCAGTTTGTGGGTGGAATGTGGTGCTAAGTCTCAATTCCATCCCCATTGCTCTTTGCAAGCTAAGACAAAAATTTCGGATCTCTATCTGACACAATAGACACTGGTACTCTATGTAAACAAACATTTTCATCAATATAAATTGTAACCAATCTGTATGCATCATAAGTGGTTCAAACATGAAGAAAATGTGTAGATTTAGTCAGTCTATCAACTATAACCCAGATAGAATTCATACCTCTTGGGGTCCGAGTCCGACAATAAAGTCGATGGTTATGTGTTCCCACTTCCATTCTAGAATAGGAAGAGGTTGAAGTAGACCACATGGACACATATTCTGCAATCTCTCTTTTCATACTAGGCCACTAGTAATTTTGTTTCAAGTCCCGATACATCTTGTTGTTGCCCGGGTATCGCAAACACTAGCTTGTGGGCTTCGTCTAAAATTCTCTTCTTTAAAGAAGGGATGTTCGGAACACACAATTTGTTTTGGAATTTCAACACTTCATTTCCTACATTAAACCCTGATCTCAGATTCATTTCAAATTCATCAATTATCTTCTTAAGGAACTCATCCTCCTTTTGTTTCTATTTAATCTCTCTGAATATTGTCAGTTCAGATAAAATGGCGGCTATCAATCCGCCTTGTTCATGTAACACTACTTCCATCTCAGATCTCTCAAAATCTTTGAGTACTTCTTTTTGTTCAGTAAGGAAAAAGTTGAGCAAACAGTCTTGTCTTCAGTTCTTTTAAAGCAGCTTCCCTCTCATCATTCCATTCAAATGGTTTCCCCTTGCGTGTAAGTTGGGTAAGTGGGGCAACTATCTTGGAGAAGTAGACTTTTGTTACATTAGTCAGTGTGGGCCAGTTCACAATTGCCTTTATCTTCTATGGGTCTACAAATATTCCATCTCTATTGATGACATGCCCTAAAAAGACAACCTCATCCAACCAAAATTCACATTTCTTTAGTTTAGCAAATAATTTCTTTTCCCTAAGTGTTTGCAAGATAGTTTTCAGATGCTGTTCATGTTCAGTTCTAATCTTTGAATATATAAAACTATCATCGATAAAAACCACAACAAATTCATCAAGGTAGGATTTAAAAAATCAGTTCATAAGATCCATAAATGCTGCAGGTGCATTAGTCACTCAAAATGGCATAACCAGAAATTTATAATGTCTATACCTTGCTTTGAATGCTGCTTCTCAACATCTTCTGCTTTCACCTTCAATTGGTGATATCTGGATCTCAAATCGATCTTTGGAAACACTTGTGAACCCTACAACTGGTCAACTAAATCATCAATTTGGGGCAATGGATATTTATTTTTGATTGTTACCTTGTTCAGCTCTCGGTAGTCAATACACAAACATAGGGTCCTATCTTTCTTTTTAACAAACAATATTGGTGCACCCCAAGGCGAAGTACTTGGTCTAATAAAACCCTTATCAAGTAAGTCTTGCAACTGTTCTTTCAATTCTTTCATTTCAGCAGTAGACATTCTGTAAGGGGTTTTTGGGATAGGTTGGGTGCTTGGTACAACATCAATGGTAAACTCTATTTCTTTGTCAACCAATTCCCTTGGCAGTTCATCAGGAAATACATCTGAAGAGTCTCTAACAACAGGAGTACCTTCTAGTTCAATATTCATAGATTGCTCAATTAAGATCCTACACAAGTAACCCTAACACCCCTTCCTAAGCAGTTTACATGCTTTCATTGCTGAAATTAGATAAGGTGGAGGCACTACACCATTACCAATGAATTCAAATTCATCATGTCCCGGTGGTCTAAACATAACTCGTTTTGTTACGCAATCAATAGTATAACAGTACTTAGACAACTAGTCCACTCCCAGAATTACATCAAATTGCCTAATATCTAAAGGTAACAAATCTACACATAAGGTAACACTGCCAATATGTATGTCACAAACACGGTACACGGATGTACACAACACAGACTCCCCAGATGGAGCAGATACACATAACAAGTATGGTAATGATTCTACGAGTCTATTCAATCTAGATGCAAATGTAGTAGACGCAAAGAAGTGTGTAGATCAGGAATCAATTAACACAAAAGTATCTTGATTACATATAGAGATAGTACCTGAGACAACAACTTCAATATTCCGTATGTCACCTGGGACGAGTGCAAAGACTCCTTTTTACCGTAATGTGTCTCTGGTAGCAGTAGGTCTCATAGTGTTCCCTGGTACAGGGATAGATCCAGTTGAGCTAGCGGATGATCTTTCCCCTATTTAGTCATTCTGAGGACATTCTTTAACCATATGCCCCGTTTTGTCACACTGAAAACATGCCCCAGAGGTGTGGTATCAAACTCCCGATGTTTCCTACCACGGATGTTATATGTTGGTATAGAGTCCCTTGAAGAGTTAGAACTCAATGAACCTGTATTTTGCTGCTTAAACATCTTCTTCTTCTTCGAAAAGAAACCTTGCCTTTTGCTTTTCCATTCAGAAAATTTATTTTGATTGGCCATATTAGTTTTTGATATTAAAACCCAGTCTAGCACATCAACATAAGTAGGCAATTTTAGTATATTCACCCTTTCTAGGATATCGTTGCGGAGACTACACTCAAATTTTCTCACCTTTTTGTAGTCGGTGTCGACCATATGCAGTGCAAACCTAGCCAATTTAGTAAACTTGGCCTCATACTCAGCCACAGGCATATTGCATTACTTCAGCCCCTCGAATTTAGACACCTTTTTTATCACAGACACACTGCGGGAAATATTTATCATAAAAGAGTGCAAGAAGACATGCCCAATCTATGCTCTTGTTATCATCTCGAATGTAACAACCCTCGTCATTGTTTACCGGTTAATTACTGATTACTGCTCAATTGTGACTGATTATGATAAGTAATTGAATCAACTGAAATATTGAACAGACTGACTGAAATCTAGAACTGAATCGACTGCGTATATCTGTTTAATTGCATATCTATATGTTGCCTGTTTGATTATCTGTTGTGTATTTATGTTTAAATTGCAAATTGAAGGCCTTATCGGCAGCCGAATCTGAAATCGATTAGTGTTTTATGAACATTAGGATTTATGTGATTTTATGGTATCTTTAATTGAAAATTGTTTTGGTATGATCAAACTAGATTAAATTAAGCCAAATTAATAGAGTTGGACTTATTTACTATCCTACCCCTTAGTGGCCCACTACATGGGCCATTCTTGAACCTTATTATACTTCATTCAAAACATCTCCTCAGCTCATTTGGAAAGCATAACCGACTAAGAGTAAGAGAGGTAGAAAAAGCTTGGTTTTGCTTAGAAACTTGAAGAAATTGAAGTGTAGATTGTCAATTGGGCTTCTAGACTTGCATTTGAGGACCTAGGTAAGGAACCTATCCTTTTAATTGTGTATTCAAAGCTTGTTCTTGCATGATTCATGAGCCTCTAGTGATCTAGCCAAGATTTAGTCTAATAATGTTGAATTGAAGCTCATTCCATGCATGCATGTTTGTATTGTTGAGTTTAAGTTGTTTTCATGGAAAAATGTTACATGCATCCTCATAATTATGTTTAAGTCCATGATTTCATCTTGTTTTTGAAAGGTTTGGCTCACTTGAGCAAGTACTTGAAGCTTTGAATTGGTTTAAACTCATGCATGTACATGTTCATCTTGTTCAAGAAAAATTGGTTTGAATTTGGGTTTAATTGATCCTCCTTTGGGGCTTTGATTTTACAATTGAGTTTTGAATCATGTTAAACTATGAGTTTTGAAGAGTTTTCTGGAAAATGAGCCCAAGAGGATTGGTTTTGATGCATTAAAACTTGAATTTGAGCTTGAGGTTCGAATCTGGGAATTCCAGATTTTGAACTCACGCTCGAGCAGGGTTACTGGCGCTCGAGCGTGAAAATCGTGCTCCCAGTATTTTGTTGTGCTTCACAGGCCGCTCGAGCGGGGAAACCTGCGCTCAAGCGGGACATTGTGTCTTACGCTCGAGCGGCTATCGAGCGCCCATCGAGCGTGATTTTCGAGCATCCAGTACTTTTGACTGTTTTACAGACCGCTCGAGCGTGGTAAGTGACGCTCGAGCGGGAACCTTTGTCTGCATGTTCGCTCGAGCGGAGTAACATACGCTCGAGCGGGACCCCTATTTTTTGAAAATTCTGAAAATATTTTCTGAATGCATCTTTGCATCCTCATTTCATCCTAGGCATTCATGGGCCTAGTTTATAGCATCTTAATGAGGACATAGATGTAGAACCACACCGAGAAAAGTCAGGGATTAAATTATTATCTTTCCCAACTGTGTAGATTAGTGTGTGTTCGTCCTGTATACTGTGTAGGGTTGGCGACTGGGGACACGCTCTAGCTTACTGTAGCCCAGAACTTTGTGAGTAACGATTGTGTAAAGATCTGTTCAACTGTGAATATTTCTAACTGTTTAACTGAACTGTTTTCTGAACTGATATTGTTAATAGAATGAATGTATGTCCTATATTCTGAACTGTATTGTGGCATCCTCAGCAACTACTGTTTACTGTTACTGTTACAGATATCTCTGTCGGTTCCTTGTTGGAACCACTACTGTTTACTGATTGATGGCCATCATTGACTGTTCGGTCTTTTAAGACCTACTGTTTACTGTACTGCTATGCTAATGGATGTACCACATATGACTGTTTTGACTGAATAACTGAATTACTGATATACTGAATCAATTGAACTGTTTTCACTATTGTAAGGACATTCATTCTTAACCTCTTTACGCATTATGTTATTCACTGGGCTTTAGCTCACTGTTTATATATATATGTAGGTGTTCAGGCACCAGACCGCGGCTAGAAGCGTCGAGGTAAGCTCCAGTTTTGTCAAGCCAACCACTGTGCCTCACTGCGAGGTTCCAAGCCTGTCAAGCTATGGCTTAGGGGTGTTTTGATCTCCCCCGTCTGTCTTTGTACCTATTTTGTAATCCGTATAGACTATTATTGTACTGTTTAATAGGGATTAGGTCCCTGTTCTGAGTGATTGTAAATGTTGTACATACTGTTCCGTACTGTTTGTAGATATATATGTATGAAAGTCTTTTTGCATACAGACTGTCACAGCTCATTGGACATTGTTTACTTACTGTTTTGGCTTCCGCCATGCCCCTGTACTCTGTTTTACTGTTCTACTGTTAAGCAGGCCTTCGGCAATCTCGGATTACTGGCCGGTTACGGTGCTAAACCCATAGGGGCGGGTTTGGGTCGTGACATCGAATTAGCATCCACCACATTCTTGCTTCATCCTCCAATGTAAAGGTGACCAGTTGTATTTTCTGTGCTTCAAGGCATAGGAATACTTTGAACAACTTTTCAATACCAAGGACCAAAGCTTCGGCCTTCAATGGGTCCACACCCCCGTGAAACAGTGGTGGCTTCATTTTCTTAAAATCTTTGTTGAGAACTAGGCCTGTAAATGGATCGGATTCAGGTCAGATCTGTCAAAATTTGAATCCGATCTGATTAAGACAAACTCGAATCTGTTTAGCCCATTTTCGATTATAGATATCCAAATCCGAATTTGATGATTTTGGATATCAGATCTGATCCATTTATTTATTTATTTATTTAGCTACAATTTTATTTTATTTTATTATTTTTTTTTTTTCATTTTGTGTCTTCTTCATTCAAATTGAGAATATTCAGATTGAATTATCGGATTATTGGGTCAGATCGGATTTTTCCATATTCAATTCATTTAATAAATGAATTAAATGAATTCGGATTATCGGATTACCAGATCAAATTTTTGTAAATGGATTCAGATTTTCAGATCTGATTCGGGTCATATTCGGATTAAATCCGATCCATTGACAGCTCTAGTGAGAGCTATTGCTCAGTCATCATTTTGTAAGTTGTGCACATGTTGTACTGGAGGTGCGAATGGCGATTGTTGCCATTGTTGTTTTTGCCTCAATGTTTCTACCATGTCTTGAATCAACCTTTCCATTCTATCCAGTCTAGCAGTGGAGGATTCCTCTATCTCCTCGGCTCTTGTTCTCACCATTATCTGATGAGACTTGTATTAATTTTATACAAACCATGTACAAATTATCCATAGATAGAAAGAGTATGCATATACAAATAGGCAACAGTTTATATAATTCAGAACACTTTAACATATTCTTAATAAAGTCAAGCATCTATTTATCCCACGAATGTAACTTAAGCCTTTTCTAGACACTGTAGTGCTCATTTGCACAAATGTGTGAGTTATTAACTCGTGGTCTGATACCACTCTGTCATGACTCGAACCCACCCCTAGAGGTTAGTATCATAACTGACCAGTAATCATGAGATTACCTATGACCTCAATCAGAAGGCAGTCATATTTACTATTGAATAGGGGGCTAGAAACGGAAGCATAATTAGAAAGTTTATCCAATGAGGTGTGTGTATATGGCATAACAAAAACTCTTCATATTATATTAATAACTCACACCATACAGTCAACCTATAAATACATTTATCCAAGATCATTCAAAATAGTCTTAACAAAAACCAAGTCATATACTTAGTTTCTGTTATGGTAAGTCATACACATCAAAGTGCCTAATATCAAAAGGTAACAAATCTACACATATAGTAACACTGCCAGTATGCATATCACAAACACGGTACAAATATGTACACAACACAGACTCTCCAGATGGAACAGATACACACAACAGGTATGGCAATGATTCTAGGGGTCTATTCAATCTAGATGCAAATGTAGTAAACACAAATGAATGTGTGGATCCCGAATCAATTATCACAAAAGCATCTTGATTACATATAGAGATAGAACCAGAGACAACGACTTCAGTATTCTGTGTGTCACTTGGGACGAGTACAAAGACTCTCCCTTGCCTCAATGCATCTCTATTAGCGGTAGGTCTCACAGTGTTCCCTGGTACAGGGACAGATCCAGTTGAGCTAGCGGATGATCTTTCCCCCCCCCCCCCCTCTTAGTCATTTTGAGGATAGTCTTTAACCATATGCCTCATTTTGCCACACCGAAAACATGCCCCAAAGGTGTGGTAACAAACTCCCTGGTGTTTCCTATCACAGATGTTACATGTTGGTGTAGAGTCCCTTGAAGAGCTAGAACTCGATGAACCCATTTTTTGTTTCTTAAATATCTTCTTCTTTGAAAAGAAGCCTTTCCTTTTGCTTTTCCATTCAGATGGTTTATTTTGATTGGCCATATTAGTTTTTGACATTAAAACCCGATCTAGCACATCAACATAAGTAGGCAATTTCAATATATTTACCATTTCCAAGATATCATTGCGGAGATTACCCTCAAATTTTCTCGTATTTTTATAGTCGGTGTCGACCATATACAGTGCAAACCTAGCTAGTTCAGTAAACTTGGTCTCATACTCAGCCACAGTCATATTGCCTTGCTTTAGCCCCTCAAATTCGAACATCTTTCTATCACGAACACACTGTAGGAAATATTTATCATAAAAGATTGCAAGAAATCGTTCCAAGTCTATGCCCTTGTTATCATCTCGAATTAGCATCCACCACCTTCTTGCTTCATCCTCCAGTGTAAAGGTGGCCAATTGTATTTTCTGCGCTTCAAGGCATGGGAATACTTCGAACAACTTTTCAATACCAAGGACCCAAGCTTCGGTTGTCAATGGGTCCACACCCCCGTGAAATAGTGGTGGCTTCATTTTCCTAAAAATCTTTGGTGAGAGCTATTGCTTAGTCATCATTTTGTAAGTTGTGCACATGTTATACCGGAAGTGGGGATGGCGGTTGTTGCCATTGCTGTTGTTGCCTCAATGTTTCTGTCATGTCCTGAATCAACTTTTCTGTTTTATCCAGTCTAGCAGTGGAGGATTCCTCTATCTCCTCTGCTCTTGTGCTCACCATTAACTGGTGAGACTTGCATTAATTGCATTCAAAACCATGTACAAAATATCCATAGACAAAATGAGTATGCATATATAGATAGGCAACAGGTCATACAATTTAGAATAATTAAACATATTCTTAATGTAGTCAAGCATCTATTTATCACACGAATGTAACTTATGCCTTTTCTAGACACTCTAGTGCTCATTTGGACAAGTGTGTGAGTTATTAACTCGTGGTCTGACACCACTCTGTAATGACCCGAACCCACCCCTAGATATTAGGATCATAACCGGGCAGTAATCATGAGATTACCTACGGCCTCAGTCAAAAGGCAGTCATATTTACTATTGAATAGGGGGCCAAAAACGGAAGCAGAATTACAAAGTTTGTCCAATGAGTTGTGCGTATATGGCATAACAAAAACTCTTCACATTATATTAATAACTCACACCATACAGTCAACATAGAAATACATTTATCCAAGATCATTCAAAATAGTCTTGAGAGAAACTAAGTCATATACTTAGATACAGGCCTGGCCCTACGAGACAACAAAAGTAAACAAAAGGAAAGATCATAAACAAAGCCTCGCAGATGAGGCGTTCATAACAGACTCCACGGTATCTAGAATCCTTATCGGGTTCACTACAGCTGAGGTTAGACATCCCGCTCCTCACCTATATACATATAAATAAAGAGTGAGCTAACGCCTAGTGAGTAATACCAAAGTAAAGTGGTTGAGTGAATGAGCCCCTTTTAACAGATAAGTACATCTAATCAATCAGTAGGCATTTTACATCAAAACGACCTTAGGTCCAATATGCGACGGAATGACCTTAGGTCCAACTGATAGCAAAATATACAGTACGAGTTCAATCATTTCTCAATAGAACAAAACGACATTGGGCCCAATAGTGTACAAAATGACCTCAGGTCCAACAGCTAACAGTTTCACTGATCGAATTCAGTTATCTCTTATCTGAACGACCTTGGGTCCAATCATTTACTGTAGTATAATGGCCATTCAATTATTGCAATTGCATATCAGCCAGTTAGGCTAGTCAGAGATTCAATCATATCATGTCAATCAATCGATCTTATCAGACAATCAAAATGACCTTTAGGTCCATTTTATCAGATGTATGGAACGGCCTTAGGCCCAATTCAGATATACTAAGCAACCACATTCCATGATTCAGTTGTGCAGAATGACTTTAGGTCCACTATTCGATTATAGTCTTGTCATATCATTCACATATCGTTCAGTCGGTTACTCATTCACATATATCAAATCATTGATAAAAAAAACATACCATACAAGGACAATCAGAAAAATAGAATATAAGTACAATATCTTTACTAAGATATTATTCACAGTGGTCAAATGGCTGAATCGTTCTTGTAGTTGACCTTATATAATTCGCAACACATTGGGTCATAGTACAATTCAATCCGTTCTTCACCTCTTTGATTCTCTTAGGCTTTTTTCGTGTTCTTTAATTCATTTAGAATGATCAATACATGCCTAAGAATGCTCAGAAATGAAAAAGAACGAAAATTAAAACATAAAACAACTTTCCAAAGTTTCTTGGAACAAGGCACTTCACTCAATCGACACATTGGTTACTCGAGCGAACCCTTTGGTCTGCAAAAGTATTGGATGCTCTCATTTTATGCTCGAGCCAACCTTTTGGTCGCTCGAGCCAAGATTGAAAATAAAAGGTGGCAGCTCGAGTGGCCTTTTGGTCACTCAAGCCAACCTCCAATGTTTGTAAAAATACAGGGAGCTCAAAATGTAAGCTCGAGGGACACTTTTATCGCTCGAGTGAACTGCTCTAATTCTGGAATTGCCAGAATTCTGTTTGAGCTTTAAACACATCTCCAAGGCTCCAAATTCATATATGACTTACTCAAACATGCAAGAACACTCCCAAACACATATTTGAAGGTAGTTTCAACCCATTGTTCAAAATTCCATAAATTCATCAAAATTCAAACCACAATTTCATGAATTTGTCAAAATGAAACTCAAAACTTTCATGCATGTATGATCTAGCTTGAATTCTTGTTTAATCATCTTCAAAACATGAAACTAAGTCTCATAACCCCATGATTCATGAATGCATGAACTAAAGAACTCCCAATCATGTTTCATGCTCAAATATGAGGAATTATAACAAATTTACACATGCATGCACATATTGATCCTAATCTCCACATATTCAACTCAATTCTTGCATTTATTTACATATTCCTTTTGAATTCACCTAATTATGGACTTAAACTCATGAATTAGAGTTCAAACACTTACCTATAAACTTCAATGAGGCTAAATTTGACAAATTCTTGTGCCTAGCTTCCAAAATCTTCTAGAATTTGGCCCTTCTCTCTCTAAATTGATATAAAATAATAGCACTTCCTTTATTTGGAAGCTCATTTAAGTTGAAACAATTCCTTGAAATGAATTGATGAATTTCACTTACAATTAGATATTCATCCTTTAATGCTATAATATTAGAACCCAAGAAATAAAATACAATCCATTGATGTTATAATATTACAAAAAAAAAAAAATGCATTTCCATTGATTTCAAATAATAAATAAATAAATAAAATTTATTTATTTAGAATTATATAATCACTATATGTGTTGCAAATTTAAATATATATATATAATAAAATAAAATAATAGAGGGGAAATTAAAGATTGAAATTGAGGAAAATACAAAGAGCGTATTTTGGTCTCTATGGAAAAATATTCTTTAGTCTTAATAGCTTTAAAAGAATTTACTACTTTCTATATAAATGAGTATAATTCTACTCATTTAACACCTTTTTTATTAACATATTTCATTAGGGTACATATTAATAAAAGTCTAAAGCCTCTTGTTTGACAGATTAGGTTAGATGTGATTATGAGTACGGTAGGATTAAACAATAAGATTATTAATGTGGTGGTATTTGTTTGGGGTGTTTGTTTGGAGGGTGAATTGAACTCCATGTCCAATTCACTATGGAATCCATTGTTTGATTGAGAATTTGTAAGCCGAATTAGGAGTCTTACTAGACTATAAATTTCATATATTTTGTACTATTGTGTCCTAGAGGATGTGAATTAGAAATAGTATGATTGGAATTCCATGTGATTAAGTTGTAAAATGACACACATACCCCCAAACTATTTGATTTCATTATGTATTGTATTTAGTAAAATAAAATAAAATATAAAAATCTCAACTAAAAAAGAAAATAAAATAAATTTATTTAAAAATAACATAATTTTTTATTGATGTTTTATTTATTTATTTTTAAAAAATAAAATAAAATAAATTTTTATTTAATCTAACTGAAAATAAATTAAAATATTAAAGATAGATTGGTCATACTTGTTTGCCCGCATGAGGAATAGGATTGGACTGGGTGGTTGTGAGTTCCATTGATGCCATGTTTTGTTGTAAAAATAAAAATAAATTATAAATACAATTCTTGAAATTTGCTTAAATTACATATTGCCCCTTGCGATTTGACAAATTGTAAATACTTCATTGTCAGAATTTTTTATTTAACAAAATTAACAAAAAAAATGAAATTCATAATTGCTCTCCTATACAATAAAAAAAATTACCTAAATTATTAATTGAAATATATTTCAAACATCATTAAAAACTGTTAATTAACTTCATGATTTATTAATAAAATAGACGATTTGTTATGAAATTCGAAATCTTAGGGGGTTGAATGTAATTTCCAAAACTACAGAGAATGATTCGTATTTTAATTAAATTTCAAGAGGTGTGTTTGTAATTTATTAAGTATTGGACTAACACTCCGGTGGGATTCACAATCCTGCTAAGTGGCCGAACTAGTATAGTTGTAGGAGAGGTGGGATTGAGAAATATGTCCGCAGATTTTTGTTTTGTTTTGTTTTGTTTTGTTTTTTTTTTTTTTTTTTTTGTTATTTGTGTGTGTATGTAAAGAAAGAAGATCAAGCAATCATTTTTCAATTGATTTTATATATTAATCATATGTAAAGATGACAAAATAAACAACAAATTGTCATGGTATTACTAATTCAGTGATGTACAAATAAATATTTTTTATCTTCTATTTCCAACTTAATATCATCTAAATACTAATCTTTTTACTCAATCTCACCATATTAGTAATCTCATTCAACTTAATCAGTCAAACAAATGAGACCATTTAGCATTACTATTATTTAGTAAACAATTGAAAATGATAAAATAATCTATTGAGCATTTATCTTTCTTCATAATATTCCAATCAAACATTTGATTCAATAGGATAGTCATTTCCAACTATCTATTCTCATGAGAAAACAAACGTGAGATACACATCTTTCAACTAAATAGTTCAGGGACTACATATCCTAGGATTAATAGTTGATGGATTACAATCCTCCTTATTTAGTTCGTTCAAACAAACATGGCCGTGTGTACTAGTGTGGTGGTATTAATTTATTAGGATTAAATCTATAAAATTACATAAGCACCCTCATTGTATAATAATTAGATTTGTTGTTTTTGTAATGTAAGGGCAAAATTGTCTTTTCACGCCTAATCCCATTGGATTTGATTACCAATCTCATCCCTCCAATGGGAAAGCTAATCTCACCATGTGGAGGTATTCATAGTCCCAAAGAATTACTAGCCTCCTATTTTTGTCAACCAAACATAGGTTATGTAGGGCCCAGAAGATTGTTAGTCCAATCCCTTTATTTATGGAGCCAAATAAACATGATATAAGGGCTTAGTCATAAGCAGAAGGTCATAGGTTCAACTCTACCTAAGGAAGAGTTAAATTATGAAGCAAGTATTTGATGACTTGATGGGCAAGTTTTTTTTTATTTGTGTTAATCTAACACCTAGCAACTCAAATCGCCGTGAAATAAAATAAAATCTATACTATATATTAAGTAAAAGGGGGTTTTTAACCCTAAGTCTTGTGGAAGTTTCAATCTCCCAATCTAAATTTCTTGATTTTTTGACTTTAAAAAAAAAAAAAATCCTTAGCATTTATTAACTTCTCCCAACCCCTAAATCTTATCCTCATAATAACACTTTAATACATTAAAAACAAGCATTAAAAAAATTCTTTGAAATCCAACACATAATAATTTCTTGAAAAGTCCCAACACATATGATTATTATCAAAATATTAATGCATTAAGAACAAGTATAAAAAAAATTTCTTGAAAAATCCAACACATATGACTATTATCAAAATATTAAATTTTAATATAATATAATAAAAAAAAGAAGACATTTAATTCCTTGAAAAGTTCAACACATGTGATTATTATCAAAATATTAAACTTTAATATAATATGAAAAAGGAAAAAAAAACATTTAAAAAAAAAGACATTTAAAAATTGCAATTCACATATATAGTTAATTGAAAATATATTACGGAAAATGGGGTTTTTAAACCCCAAGCCTTGTGGAGCTACAATCTCTCAATTTTAATTTTCTAAATTTTTTATTTAAAAAAAAAACTCAACATTTATTGATTTGGTCAAAATTCTATGATCATCATTTATTAACTTTTTCCAATCCACATGCCTACATTTATTGATTTAGTCAAAATCCTTGATTAGCATTTAAAATCCCCTCATAGAAATAATTATAGATACAGCCCGTGCATAGTTACTGCAGTAGCCTTTTTAATTTCTCCTGTACACTATGGTTAGTGATAAGATTGTTAAATTATTTTTATAAAAAATCTTTAAAAACATAATTTATATATATTAAAAAAAATTAAAATAAATATAAATATCTATAATTATGCCATGCACAACACGGGTGATAGGCTATCTATACTGTATATTAAGCAAAATGGGGTTTTTAACCCCAAGGCCTGTGGGAGTTTCAATATCTCAATCTGAATTTTCTATATTTTTTATTTTTTATTTTTTTTAAAAAAGACTCAGCATTTGTTGATTTGGTCAAAATTCCCTGATCAGCATTTATTAACTTTTTTCAATCCACATGTCTTTCCACATGCCTGCATTTATTGATTTGGTCAAAATTTCCTGATCAGCATTTAAAATCTCCTTATACAAATAATTATAGATACAATCCGTGTATAGTTACTGCAGTACCATTTTCAACTTCTCCCATACACTATGGCTAATGATAAGATTGTTAAATTATTTTCATAAAAAATCTTAAAAAACATAATTTATATATTAAAAAAATTCTAAAATAAATATAAACATCTATAATTATCCTGTGCATAGCACGGGTGATAGGCTAGTCTATATATTAAGTAAAAGGGGGTTTCTAACCCCCAAGTCTTGTGGAAGCTCCAATATTCCAATTTAAATTTTTTGATTTTTTGATTTTTTTTTTATAAAAAAAAAAAAAAACAAACTTAACATTTATTAACTTCTCCCAACCCCCAAGCCTTACCCTCATAATAACACTTTAATGCATTAAGAATAAGTATAAAAAAATTTCTTAAAAAGTCTAACACATAAATTCCTTGAAAAATCTCAACACATATGATTATTATCCCTCATAATAACACTTTAATGCATTAAGAACAAGCATAAAACAAATTCCTTGAAAAGTCTAACACATATGAATTTCTTGAAAAGTTCAACACATATGATTATTATCAAAATATTAAACTTTAATATAATATAAAATAAAATAAAAAAGACATTTAATTCCTTAAAAAGTCCAATACATATGATTATTATCAAAATATTAAACATTAATATAATATAAAATAAAATAAAATAAAAAGATATTTAAAAATCGTAATTCACATATATAGATAATTGTAAACACAACCCGTGCATAGCACGGGTAATATGCTAGTCTATACTATATATTAAGTAAAATGCGGTTTTTAACCCCAAGCCTTGTGGGAGTTCCAATCTCCCAATCTAAATTTTTTAATTTTTTGATTTAAAAAAAAAAAAAAAAACTTTAGCATTTATTAACTTCTTCCAACCCCCAAGTCTTACCCTTATAACAACACTTTAATGCATTAAGAACAAGTATAAAAAAAATTCTTTAAAATCCAACACATATGAATTCCTTGAAAAGTCCCAACACATGTGATTATTATCATAAAAAAATTTTCTTAAAAAGTCTAACACATGGTTATTATCAAAATATTAAACTTTAATATAATATAATAAATAAAAAAAGACATATAAGGGTTGGTTTGGGATATTCTAAAAAAGTATATTTTTTGACTTATTGGCTTATATGGGTTGGGTTTGTGTTGGGTTTGATGTGATGTGTTAGAGAGGTAATGTGATTTAAATAAGATGATGTGACTTAAATAGGATAGTGACTTTTTGATTTTTTGTATTATTTAGGTTATGCCAAACTTGGCCTTAATTCCTTGAAAAGTCTAACACATATGATTATTATCAAAATATTAAACTTTAATATAATATAAAAATTAAAAAAAAAAGAAGACATTTAAAAAAAAAAAAAAGATAGTTAAAAATCACAATTCACATATATAAATAATTGTAAACACAATTCGTACATAACACGGGTGATATGCTAGTAAAATAAAAAGCAAAAGCCGTGATGAAAATGTGACTTTTGGCATAACCAATGGCCGCAAGTTTGACACACATTTGCGGCTGTTCAATTCAGCAAAACACAAATTTATTTTGTCTTCTTCATTAGCCATAAATAATTAACAATTTGGAAGCTGAATGAGAAGGGTGTTGTCATGCATGCCGAATTGCCTATCAAGCCTACAACATTGAGAGCTGTTTTGTCATGATATGTTACTACGTAAGCCTTTGTTGTCTCCTTCACAGGGTCTCATCTCCCTTGTGTCCCCTCTTTCGGCCCAACCCTTTTGACTCTTACCTCTTCTTTTCTTCCGATCATATCGTAATTACTTTATTAAAGTAAATCATATCTAAGATGCTAGTAAATAAAGCCTAAATGGAAGATGATAGATATACACACAATTCGAATTTCTATAATAGTAACACTGAAAAATTTTCTTTTAAAGATATTATGATTTAAATTTAGAGTAAATTAGGTAAATAGTTCTTGTAATTTACATAATGTGTCAATTTAGTCCTTATAGTTTCAATTTGCTCAATTTTATCCCCTTAATTTAACGGATTGTGTCATTTTAGTCTAATAAATAACAGTTGTTAAGTTAATTTAAAGGAAGGTCAAACAATGTGTCAATTTGGTCCCTGTACTTTAGACGATGTGTCAGTTTGGTCCCTGTAGTTTCAATTTTCTCGATTTTGACAGGGACTAAATTGACACATTGTGAAAAATACAGGGACCAAATTAACACATTGTTTGACTTTCCGTTAAATTAACTTAACAATCGTTATTTATTAGACTAAAATAACACAATCCATTAAATTCAGGGATAAAATCGAGCAATTGAAACTACAGGGACCAAATTGACACCGTGTAAACTATAGGAACTATTTACATAATTTTCCCTTAAATTTAAGGCCGTGTTACCATTTTAGTGCATTACTCGTTAACATGGTCAAAATAATTGTACATTCTTTTATAAAAAAAAAAATTATTTAATGCTACATATCCTAAGAACGCTGGTTAACAAAGAGACAAAAGCTAATCCATTTGCTAATTTCATACATTTATGTAGTCATTTCTTTTTCCGGCATAAGAATAAAATCTAAAAAATTAATAGCTATAATAAGAACATGTGATGTGAACATGCTGATGGATAGTGACTTTTTGCTCGGGAAAAAGAGCCCCTAAATCTAATCGCCTATCTTATGGCATAAAAGGGAATTAAATGTGATAAGCTTGGAAAGACCATTACATTATCCTCATCCTCAATACTAAAGTGTGGATCCATAAATTAATTGTCACCATATATTTAATCCATCCATCAAGCTCAGATGATGTAAATGGTCTATCTATACAAGTATGAAAGGGAGGAGAAGGCACTTTCCACAGGCACAAGTTGAAGAATCATGTGCCTTTCTTGAGTCTGAAGATTTTCTTTTCGAGTTTGTGGATATGAGGATTCATATTGTGCTCATGGATTTACAATGCATGTCTACCCAACCCATCTGCATCGTGGGTTGGTCAAATCCTCTAGTCATATACTACAACAGTAGCTGGGTTCTTTGGATTTGGATAGGTTGGGCCAAACTTAGCACTATCCCCCTAGTTGAATTTCAAAAATGGCACTCACTATATGGACCGTTATCACTTTACATTTCTTAATTAAAAATTACTCGATTTTATTAACATCCTATTTTGAAAAAAAGTCGAAAAATTGGCATGTGCGCTATATATATTATTCAAAAGTTGATTTATTTACATATATATGAGAGATGTGTAGATATTTTTATTTTTTAGCATAAAAGTGACATGTTCATAGAAGACATATTGAGTTTGGGAAGTTGGTTTTGGTGGGTTAGGGGCTAAAATAGCCACAAAAAACAAAATAGGCTATTTTAGCCATAAAAAACAAAACATCAAATCCAACCCATAATCATTACACTCCTCTCTCACAAAAAAAGTCAAAAAAGCTAAAAAGCCCTTCCCAAACCAGGCTTTTTAGCCCTAGGCTAAAATAGTCAAAAAGTCAAAAAGCCAAAAAGCCAACCCACTTCCCAAACGGAGGCTAAATATCTTTCATATATATGTAAATAAATTAGATCTTGAATGAGCATTTAGTTATAAAACTGACATATGCAACTCATATGTTACTTTTGAATAATCTTTTTCATAATCGAATGTTAACAGAAGGTTACGAGTGAAACAAATCAAAAGAGATGAGGGGAAAAATATTAATTTTTAATTGAAGGGATAAAGTGATAATAACCCATAGTTAAGGGGGTAAAATGTATTTGTTATTTTGAAAATTAGCAATAAGTCATACTAATAATAGTACAATTATGTCAAAATTATATAGTTAATTATGATTTCTTCATTACTTGAAGGAGGTTAGTATAATTTAGCTTTTTTATTTTTGTTATTTTTTTATTGATGTATGATGTAAGACTTTACTCTTAATTCTTATCAATAAAGTTTATTTTACTGATAAAAAATAATAATAATAATTTAGCTTTTATTTTGTTTTTTATTTTGGGACTTGGTAGTGGTAAGACTAGTGCAGGTTCTTTTACTCGCAACAGGAAAAAAAATAAAAATAAAAATTCTATTATTGTCAAATCCTCTAATCGTGCCATCATCGCTCCACTTTCTCGTTCAGTTCACATGCAGAAAACAATAATTTAAGGATTGCTTTCAATATCGAAAGCAACATTTAATTTTACAGATATTTTTCGAATGTAAAAATCAAAACTGAAAGCAACTTAAAAGTGTTATAACATGACAAATGATTAGGCGTGTATTTCAATGTTAATATAGTTGGAATGGTTTTTGTGTCGCTATGATGCCTTTGTACTCTACCTCTTTGTACTCAGCCTCTTTATTGATGGTATATTTGTGTTTGTACATTTTTATCTCATCAATAAAGTTTTTTTTTTATTGATAAAAAAAATAAATAAATAATAAAAAATTGATATATTTGAAAGTGTAAGAGATGATCACACCATAATATGATGGACCCTCTCGCACCCGATCATTTCTCTCTTGAATGGTAATAATCCTTCCCGTAAAAGTAAGGTTGCAATTCACTTGAATCAATCAAAAAATAATTTTACTTTATGAGCTTTCGGATTATTGACATTCTTGCGTGATGAACACCCTCACTGGAATTCCGATTAATTTGCCATTGTTAGTTAATCTTTCAATGGTATCAGAGCCAGGTTGACACATAATCGCAAATGTTGAATTACAGTCCGAAAGAATGAAAAATTTTCAAATTTTTTTTACAAAAAATTCAGAAAGTGATTCACTGCCAAGCTTCGGCATTGGTTAATTATGTTTTCTTATTTAATCATCACCAACGTGTTATATTCCTAGAAAAATACCCAAAGAAAATAACAGTTGGTCATGATATTATACCAAACCTTGCCGAAAGTGTGGCCGAATTTTGATTAGCACCATCTTGTTCTTCTTAGAATTTTGATTACAACGGTGCAATTCGTTGTGAAAAAGGGAAAAAGATTGACCCACAAAATTCAAAATTCAAAATTCAAAATTTGGTCTCCTACACCAGTCACAAGAGAAGACAACTGGAGTACACAGTCCGGTGCCTCTGTTTTGAAGAAAGGGCCCAAAATTAAGCACACTGCTAGAAAATCTGTTGCTTTAGGCCTAAAGATTAAAAAGAAACAAATTGGGCCAACCCAAGAGGCATCCCAATCAAGCTAGGAGCAACCTAGCAGCCCAGAGTCGCAAGTGCAACCCAGCAACCTAGAGCCGCAGGCACAACCCAGCAGCCTAGGGCCGCGGTGCACCCATCGTGCAAACCGGCGTGCTAACCCTAACTCGTGTCCGTCTTTTCTGTGTAACATGTCTGCTCCGCACGACCCACACCCATCTGACCCGCTTGTTGACCCGTGTGTCACGCCGGTTCAGTCCTAGCTGGTTCAAACCGGTTCAGCCAAAACCCTAAACCGGCAACAACCTGGTCCAAGGGGTTTTTCAGTTCGTTCTTGCTCATTTCAAAGCTGTTTTCAATCATTCAAAAACAAAAAAACTGTAGAATTCTTCTAAGAATTTTTCTGTGGGTAATTGTACTAAATTTCTAGAAGAAATAATTAGACAAGGAGGCTATCCAAGGGTGTTACCTAGGAAAACATTAGAATAAGACATTTAATAAACGCCATTGTGTTCCTTAGGCTCGTACCTATTTTCATAAAACTCATAAGAAGAGAATTGAGTTTAATTGGCCATTGGGTTTTCATCATTCTTCTTACCTAAGGCAAGGAGACCGTTCTACTCCTTTAGATCGATATTTTGCTTATCACATGGGTCAACTCAACAACTACAAGGCCTATTCATATTAAAACTTATTGTTGTATTTATTTTACTTATTTGTTTATTTTGTTTGTAATATCCACATTTGTACTTTTATTGTAACACATATGTTTTAGAATGGCTATTAAAAGTGCTATTGATTCTTTAAGAATTGAGATGCTTAATGGAAATAATTTCTGAGCACAGAAACGCCACATTTCTTATCTTCTTACACATGAAAAAGCATTGCACACTTTATCCACTTACAAACCAGATGATGATTCTAATTGGTTTCAAAACAAATGGATAGAAGATGATGCAATAGAAAAGGCAACTATGTTACATAATATGAAAGACAACATTATTCCGCTCTTTGAAGAACATGACACTGCAAAACAATTAATGAAAGCACTAGAAAGTAAGTATGGAGTTCGATCAGACACTCAAATACAATTGCTCTTGCACAAATATAATAACACTTGTATGAGTGATAATGATAGTGCCGGTGATCATGTTAATCAAATAGAATTAATTGCTAAAGAATTATCCAACGCTGATCACCCTTTGTCAGACAAAATGCAAGTAATTACCATACTTAATAGTCTTCCATTGTCTTGGGATTATGTTGTCACATCTCTAACTCATGGCGGACAAGGGATTTCAATAGTAACATTGCATGTACTCTTAGTTTTGGAAGAAGAAAGAATGAAGCTAAGGCGTAAAGAAGGATTGTCTTCTAACTTCTTGATGGCTCAATCTTCGCCACCACCACCACAGAATAATTCTCACACACCATTCAGCAAGAGAAAGACTACTTCTTTCAAGAAAAAATGGAAGAAAGGGTTCCGGAAAGAATGGACGAAATAGCAAGGGTGGCACAAACACCAACATCACAAGAATTAGGCTGGTCCATGTTATAATTGCAGTTAAAAAAGGTTATATCAAAGCCTATTGTCCTCAGAACAAGCAGAAAAAGGATCATAAGCCCATTGCCATGACAGTTTCTAAAGCAATGGTCCTTGAACCTTCATCAAATTCATGGTGGATTGATTCTACTGTAATTAGGCATATCGTGCAAAACAAAGACATGTTCGTGGAGTTTACTAAAAAGAAGATTGGTGAACACAAAATCTATATAGGCAACAACTCGTACAGTGATGTTTTGTGCATCGGCAACTGTCAATTCTCTATTAATGGAACTTCCATCGTACTTCATGATGTGCTTTATGTACCAACATTCGTTGAAATTTAATTTCAGTTCCAGTCTTAACCAAAAAAGGTTTTAAGATTAAGTTTAGATTTAACACAATGTTGATTAAGAAAGGAAATGTATTAGTGAAAGGTATAAGAATAAATGACATATACTCTCTTCCTATTGATAATAATAAAGTATGTATTTTTAATTATTTGTATGTTTCTACCAGTAATAGTTCTTATTTTTGGCATCTAAGATTAGGTCACATTATTAAAAATAAAATGTCTCGAATGTTTAAAAGTAGCCTATTGCCTAAAGTATGTTCCAATGATTTTGATACACGTAAACCATGTATCAAAGGAAAAATGACCAGCAATCCATTTTCAAAACATTGGAAATCATCAAAATTACTTGAAGTAATTCATTCGGACATTTGTGGCCTTTTAAGAACTAAAACTCATGAGGCATGGAATACTTCATTACTTTTACTGATGATTACTCGAGATATGGACGTATCTACATTCTTAAACACAAATCAGAAGCAATTGAAAAGTTTAAGAAATATAAATTAAAGGTAGAAAAGCAACTTGGTCGGACCATTAAAAATTTGAATAATGATAGAGGTGACGAATATGAAGCTATGGATTCTTTCTGCAAGGACAATGACATAAAACATTTTGTTACAATGTCATACACTTCACAACAAAATGGGATTGCAGAAAGACAAAATCGTACTCTAATGGAAATGACAAGGTCTATGATGGCTCATGCTGATCTTCTTATTCATTTTTGGAGGGAAGCCTTGTCCACTGCTGCGTACATATTAAATAGAGTCAAAACAAAAGCTAAACCTCTAACTCCTTACGAATATTGGAATGGTACTAAAGCTAATGCTCTAAATCTCAATATTTGGGAATGTAAAGCACATGTACTTATTTCCAAACCTTTAAGGGATAAATTAGGAAGTAAAACTTGGGAATGCAATTTTATTGGCTATGTTAAAAATGGGAGTAGTTATCATTTTTATCATCCTGAACATGGATTAATAGAAACTAGAGATGTTGTTTTTCTTGAATCCACTGATCTTGTTATTCCTATTGAACCAATTGAATTGCTCTCCGAGATATCTCAAGATTTTTCTCTTACCTATTTGTCACCAACACCACAAGTTCTCCCAGAACCACCTACTAGTGGGAGGAAAAGAAAACTACATGACGTTGTGTTACCTGCTTCGAATCTTGAGATAAGTGGAAGTAAGAGAGCAAGACGTCCATCTACATTTTTGAAAGATCATTATGTTTTTCAAATTGACGAACTTAATAACTTAGTAGATGATCCTACTAGTTATAATGAGGTAATGAGTAGTAGTGACGCTACACAATGGCTTGAGGCAATGAATGAAGAACCTAACTCGATCGAGAAAAATGATGCTTGGGAATTAACTGATCTCTCGAATAGAAGAAAAGTCATTGGTTGTAAATGGGTTCTTAGAAAGAAATTCAAAGTAGATGGAAGTTTGGAGAAATACAAGGTAAGGCTAGTAGCTAAGGGATTTACACAACAACTTGGAGTAGAGTTCATGGATACGTATTCTCCTGTTGCAAAATTTACCTTAATAAGGATTCTAATGGCAGTAGTAGTCAAGATGGATTTGGAATTGCATCAGTTAGATGTTAAAACAGCTTTTCTCAATGGTGAATTAAAAGAGAAAATTTATATGATGCAACCTGGTGGTTTCCAAATCCAAGGTAGCGAGGATAAAGTCTACAAGCTAAAAAGATCCCTGTATGGACTCAAACAATCGTCAAGACAATGGTACTTAAAATTCCACCAAACTATTTTAGAAATGGGCTATGTTGTGAGTCCAGTAGATCACTGTGTTTATATTTGGAAAAATGATGATAAGTTAGCAATATTGTCTTTATATGTGGATGACATATTGTTATCAGGAAATTGTCCAGGTATGATTAAGAAAACCAAAACTTTCTTGGCATCTAGATTTGAAATGAAAGACATGGGTCTTGCAACCTATGTTCTACGACTTAGAATTTCAAGAGATAGAAATTCAAAGTTATTATATCTAGATCAAGGAAAATATATAGAAAAGGTGCTCAAAAGATTTTATATGGATAATTGTAATTCTTTAAGCACACCTGTTTGTAAGGGACAAAGTCTTAGTAAAAGTACGAGTCCTTAAACTAAGTCTGAAATTGAGGAAATGAGAGGTGTCTTGTATGCTCAGGCAGTAGGCAGCCTAATGTATGCTATGACAAGCACAAGACCTGACATTTGTCATGCAATCGAATTGATAAGTAGGTTTCAATCCAATCCAGGTAAGGAACATTAGCGAGCAGTCAAAAGAATAATCAGATATATGAAAGGCACTAAGAATTTTAAATTCTGTTTTGGTTTGTGTGATCTAGACATAAAAGGATACACACGCGGATTTTGCCGGAGATGTAGAAGATAGAAAATCTACTAGTGGTCATGTGCTCTTGCTTGGTGGAATGGCAGTTTCTTGGTTAAGTAAGAAACAAAATTGTGTTGCAAAGTACACTGTGGAAGCTGAATACATAGCTTGCAGCACAACCGTTAGTAATGTGGTCTGGATAAAACGATTTGTAGATAGTTTACAATTAGGTATACCTGCCAGACCAGTCAATATGTTTTGTGACAATCAGTCCGCCATCTCATTAATAAAAAGTGGAGTGAATAGCTTTAAGGTAAAACATATTGATGCAAATTACCACTATATTCAAGATATAGTGGAAAGGGAAGAAACTAAAGTCAACTATATACCCTCAGTAGAGATGGTGGCCGACCTTATGGCCAAAGGATTGTCTCTGGAAAAATTTAGAGAACATGTAGCTA
Organism: Camellia granthamiana; assembly: GCA_036172215.1. Taxonomy (NCBI): domain Eukaryota; kingdom Viridiplantae; phylum Streptophyta; class Magnoliopsida; order Ericales; family Theaceae; genus Camellia; species Camellia granthamiana. Next base: position 114,075,160 of record CM069903.1, read on the forward strand.
ATATGTAATTGAAAAATGTCTAACTAGGTGGTTTAGCTACTTATATAAGAGCATAGTCGAATGACTTTGGAGATGCTTGGATAACCGATGTTTTGCGACCCTATCTTGCATGGAAACATGTGTTTGGTTAGGTAATAAGATAGAGGAACTAACAACGTACGGACATCATAATTAGCATGAGATGTAAAGTCCATGATATGCAACATGCTGACTAGATGATGTTGCCTGCTTGATCAGCAAAAAGTCGTTGATAAGGTGTGTTAAGGAAAACCTTTAGGAATGGGCCTTAGAGGAAGTACTAAATAATAATTTTGGCACAGGTCGACACATGAGGAATATGTGCGGCTGAAGTCGTCAATGATGATTGGATATGGACTAAGAACCCAACATTGAAAATTGATGTCGTTCATTTGAAATATAGTGAATTGAAGTCATCTGGAGTGTGTTGTCAGTGGGAAAACACATTTGTACGGGTGCGGTCAGATTGGTGGCAAAAACGTATGCACATATGGCCAAGCCACAATTAGACGTCGATTCTATAAGTAAAATTCATGGATGAAAGTTGGTATGAGGCAAAATATTAGTACCAAGGTAAACATACCCAACTCAGGTTTTATTATCACATTAGGAGTGTGATCAAGTGGGAAGTGAAGGTATAAAAGGTGATCACACCATAATATGATGGATCCTCTCACACCCGACCATTTCTCTCTTGAATGGTTATAGTCCTTCCTGCAAGAATGTTGAAGAAATTTGGAAGTTACTTAGTTTGAATTCAAACATCTAAAGACACACCTTTTGGTGAACCATGGTGACTATTGGTATTATGAAACAAATCCAAGAAGCATGACTATTCCCAAAGGTCACCTAAATGTGTATATAAACCCATAACAGTAACGTTGCAATTCACTTGAATCAATCAGAAAATAATTCTACTTTCTAGCTTTCGGATTATCGACATTCATGATAAACACCCTAACGAAAATTCTGATCAATTTGCCATTGGCTTCAAGATTCACTTTCAAACCAACTGTTTAAATTTTGGACAAAGATTTGCCATGCTTTTACTAGTCACGATGTCATCCTCCATCTGCTGTATACTTTGCATGTAACAAAGTCATTAATTAATTAATTAATTAATTATAAGCACTAATTACATGTAATTTTGTCAATCCACAAGGCGGCCAGTTACTATCATAACCATTTTATTGAGTCTAGTTTGAATTTGATGTGTTTGTAAATAATGATATATCGTATTGGCCACTCATGAGTAGTTTAAGCCACAAGCATAGAATAACCCAAGAAAAGACATGATGATTGTGCATGTATTTAAGAAAGCAAATCTAATATAAGTTTTTTATTTCGATTAGCATTTTTATTAGGCGCCGCATATGTAAGTCTAGCCACAATTTTGCTGTTTCTTATTCCTGAGAGGCCCCATGCGTGTATATATATATAGATATATAGAAAAATAATGCATGGGCAACATATAGTTTATATGCTTGAAGCAACTATTTTATTAACATTAGGAAACATAAGCAAAATCTCTTTTATCTTTAAATATTTAAGTAAAATTAAGAAATTTTTTAAATATTTAAAAAAATAAACCTAAAATAATTTCAAAATACAATTCAAAATTTAAATTTTTTTTTAAAACTTATAATTGAACAAGTCTTCCGTTTTCAAAACTCATTTATCTTTCAAAACAAAACTTAAAGCTCATTTAAAAAATTAAACCAAACCGAACTTATTTTTTTCGAATGATTCATGCTTTGTACAACAATATTTATTGGATTCCATGTGTAGTTGGCTTCCACATGGCAACATAATACAGCAACGAATATTAATGTATATAATATTCTAGGCAGTTTAATTCATTTTCTACTCCTCGTATAGCCGTGCATTTCTACATCACTTTCGATTCGTCATCTTTGCTTCATTATTTAGGCTATATAGCACATGGGGAAGGTATATGTGCCCAATATATATATATATATATATATCTAAGGACGCTATGGCAAAAATTATGCGAAAAAATCTGACTTTTTATTAAAATACTAGGTCATTAAAGATGACTTTTATGATCTCCGAGAATAATAGTCAGAACCTAAAAATCACAAGAGGAACCAAAACCTTGTGAATGAAACCATAACAACCACCTCGATGGGTGCAGATTGCACCAGCCTCATTTTTTGGCCTAGTTCTCTTCCTAGTGTGCAAGACCTAAGGTCAAAATGGAAGGGGATACTGATATGCCTTAGGCACAGTAATTACTGCTATGTCTTTTGTGGGGTTTTGTCTTCAGTGTTTTTCGATAATCTGAACCGTTCATACTGTAGGGTTCGTCAATAATATTATTCATAAAAAAAATTAAATTAATCGGATAACCCCATGATTAGGTCCTAAACCTAATTGTTTTTAAAAATTTATGAAAGCTATGTTACCATTAATTTTTATAAAAACAAATGTGCTTTGGTTATAGGGTTACAAATATCCAATCAATTTGATATTTTTTGTATGGCTGATCTACTCGACGAATCCTATAATATAAACGGTTCGAATTATCGAAAAACACTCGGAACGACCTCCCACAAAAGCCACAATAATAACTGTTGTGCCGAGGCACAACAGTATCTCGAGTTCGGTCGAAAACAGGGTAAATCACTTGGTTCTTTTTCAGGTGGAATTACATATAGAAAAGGCCCACCCTTCTCCAAATTTCTGAAAATTTATAATTATTTCTATGTTTTATAAGTTTTTGTAAAATGCATAATGGGATGATCTCCTAATTCTATGAAAATTACTTACTAAAACTCTTCTTTTCATTAATATTTCACAATATATAATGAGATCCATAATTATTTCACATGTTAGTGTTTGTTTCTTATTAACGAAAATGAAACTTTTATTAATGCAATTAAAATGAAGTAAAGTGCATCGTAGGGAATCGAGCTCATTATAACTAGGTTGGCACAAGAAGAATCACAAAATCATGTGCAAGCACCTCCAAAAACAACCGAAACATGAAAATAAAGGGTTGGCAAAAAACCAATTCAAACAACAGTTAGATCAAAATAAACCCACTCATCAAAAAAAATTTATAGCAGACAACATCCATTAAGCCCAGCTTGCATCCACCCGCAAATTTTTATTTTTTATTTTTATTTTTAAAAAAAAAGGCAAATGGAAAATGGAAAATTCAATTACCAAATAAATAGTTGCTATTCGAACTCTCTAATCTGATGAAGATTGTAGAAAGCATCATTGAAAGTCTAATCCTTTGACTGAGATTTAACCTTAACCCACAAGACCACTCTAGTCTTCATGAGATTAGACGCTCCCAATTGGGTTGAATATCTTCAAATATAAGCTTGTTTCTAATATTTCATAAATTGATTTTATTAATATATATGTCGTTTTTTTAGAAAAAAATTTATTTTATATTCTAAGGGTTCGTTTGGATGTGGGTTGGCCTTTTAGCTTTTGGTTATTTTAGGCTATGGCTAAAAAGTCTCGTTTGAGATGAACTTTTTAATTTTTTTTGACTTTTGTGAAAGAAAAAATATAATAATAATGGATTGCATGTAATGTTTTATCTTGTTGAGTTAAAAAATCTTCTTTTTTTGTGCGACTATTTTAGTCAAAAAGCCTAGGGCTTTTTCTTAAAACAAGCTCTAAAAATCAATTAGTATGTATACTTATTAACCAATATAATGACTTAAAATGGTAGTCAATTGATTACATACTAAAATCTAATTAATATTTCAAAATTTTTAAAATTGAATTTTTTTTTTTTTTTTTTTTGGGTGTTAGATATATATATATTCTCTTCATAAAATACTTTTGTGACAAGACTAATTATTTTCAAATAGTAATGAACCTAAACTAACTCATTTTTTATTTTATTTTATTTTATTTTTATTTTTTTATGCAAATACCTGACAATAGTATAAAGGAAAGGTGCCGAATGCCATAACAAACACAAGCATCTTTTACCCCTGCGCATTTTGTGGGATTGACTCTGAATCATCAGATCACTTGTTGCTATTGTGGCCCTTTTTTGGGGAAGTTTGGTCTGATATTGTCAATTGGTGGGGATTATGTTGGGTAATTCCAAACCGTGTGTCTGATCCACTTACATGGTGGTATGGACAAAGTTTTACACGCTTGGCCAAATTCATGTGGGAAGCAATCCAATTGGCGACATTATGGACACTGTGGCTGGCTCAAAATGGAAGAATTTCTCACAAAAGGAACCCAAGTGGAATGATCCGGAGGAATTGATGAAAATAAGGGTGGCAACATGGGTCAAACTCTCAACCAATCTAACTGATTATACAGTTAATGACTTTATTTTCTCTCTCTCTTGAAGGGATAAAATATGTTAGCCCATCCCTCTCAAGGGAAGTTCTTGCCGTTTAATTTAGTATTTTGTACTGTTGGGGCCTCACCAATTTGCCTTGTTCTTGCATTCGTTTGCATATGATTGGGTTAGTGGGAAGGTGCTAACATAGTTAAGATGTTCCTGCCTAATATAACTTTTAACAGGCTTTCTTGCTTGTAAATCACTTTTCTTCTTCAATAAAATTTTCTTTGCCGACCAAAGAAAAAAAACACAGGCACAACCACAAGCATGAGCAAGGTTGTTACAACATATCACTTGGATCAAGAACTAATACAGATACATATAGATACAATTGTTGTAGAGGAGTTTGTTACACGTGTAGAGTTAGTTAGCTAGACGTATAAATATCTGTAATCAATCTCAAATTAGATTCATTCAATGAAGATCTTCGTTTCTTGTTAATACCTTGGCCCCACTAAACAAAATTTCCAATTCTGCCCTTGATTATATTTTTGTCTCACATCACTTTGGGGTGTTTGGCAAGAGCTTTTTTAGGCTTTTTGGGCTAAAATCCACGAAAAGACAAAATAGGCTAAAATAGCCAATAAGACAAAATGTCAAATCAAACCCATAATCATTTCATTTTTTCTCTCACAAACATCATATTCAATTACAAAAAAATCCAACTATCTTCCCAAATACATAAATTTTAGCCTACTAAAACAGTCAAAAACTAAAATAGTCTATTAAAATTGCAACTTCCCAAACACCCACTATATAAACTGCCTAAACTTAGTTCATAAAATTTAGAGATTGCTTCTCTTATTGTCATTTGATTTTGGTTAGGATATCTTAGAAAATTCTAACATCCAAGACACTAATTGTCACAATCCAAATCTGCCTCTAAAAGTTTGGACATGACCGGCCTGTATATAGGCCTCAAAACAAAATAATCAATAAATATTTCATACAATACCGGTACCTAAAACGGAAGCAAATATAAAGACAAAATGAAACGTCTATTGAGCAGTGTCTAAATGTCAGGATCTTAGTACACCATACCATATATTTAGAACATTTACACATATAGTTCATATCCCAACAAGTCCATGTCATGCAAAGCTATACAAAAGGGTAATAATCCAAAATTTACATATTGACAATGTATCTAAGACAAGTCATCCAAGTCTTTAACCAAATATGCCATCACACGGAACTCTCAAAAATAAAACAAAAGGGTCAACTTCGGAAGGCTTGACAACAGGTCCAGCAAAAAGGCTCCTGGAGCTGACCTAGAGGTGTCCCCAGACTGATCACCTACATGAATATACATATATACAGAGTGAGCAAGGCTCAGTGAATAATAGCAATGTAAGGAGGTTTATGTGAATGAGCATAAGTCTTGTAGAGCAGAATCATAAGTTATTAGTTGGTCTTATTCATATTCATATTCCTGAACGGCCTCGAGCCCATACAAGACAGAATGGCCTTAAGCCCAACGTAATACAGAATGGCCTTGGGCCCAATATAATAACAAAACGGCTTTGGGCCAAACAAAACAACAGTTGTTCGAAACATTATACGGTAGATGGAATATTGGCATATCTCCACCTCCCTCGGCCTTAGGCCATGGGTCATAAACAGTTCATATCATCACAGGGTAGATGGAATATCAGCATGTCTTCATCTCCTTTAGCCTTAGAGCCATGAATCACTAGTAGTCCCTATCATAACGGCCTCGGGCCCATTATTCACAATCAAAGCAGAATGACCTCGGGTCCATTGGATATATCATTGTGCGATCAGTCTTGATATTTCAATCAAACACAATTGATACAACATGTGTCATTCACAAGTCAAAATATAAGGATCATAATCACAATACATAAATGAAACATATCGTTACATTATTATTACTCACAGTGATATGGCCGTGTAACAGTCCCTTCCGGTACATGACCTACACATGACACACAACTTGTACGTAAATCACTTTCCTTTAGCCTTTTTTCTTTAACCATTGTCCGATTCATTTAATTCCAATTCAATTGTAAACCTTTCAGAAAGATCAAATGTACACATTAACAATTTCAGAGGGTCAAACAGAGTAAGAGAAATTGACAGAAATTTTGCCCATTGGCCACACGTGCGGGAGTCCCCAACCACACGTACGGGAAGGTGTGCCGCACGTGCGGCTCTATACGTGCTTTTATTCCAGAATGTCCAATCTGCCTCTCCTGTTTTCTGCATGTGCGACTGTGAATCCCGCACTTGCAGCTTTGGACTCTGTGTGTAGTTCGAAATTCAACAAAAAAATAAACTTCCCAAAACCCTTTCTAAGGTGAAATACAAGCAATTTCCCTTCAATATCACAACATATGAACCTAATGAACAAGAATCTCCAACTTAAATAAATCATAACACATCTTAATTGCACATTTACAAATCAAATTACCACATTTCACTTATTTCTTCATCTTTTCTTGGTTAATCAAAATAGATACAACATATATGCATATAGGAGCCAAAACATGCAAAAATTAAAGATTAGAAAGTAGTTCTTCTCAAACTAACTCAAGATATACTCAACTTACAAGAATTAACTCTTAAAACAACCAAAAACAATGAATCTTTATAATTTCCATGGATATTTACCCAAACAAGTGATTACTTCCAAAACCCTAAGTCAAAACTTGGTGCCAAACAATTGGAGTGAGACTTAGGATACTTTAGTTGAGTTATACATACCTTGATCTCTAGTTTCTAATTCTCCTTCCAATTCCTTCAATCCTAAAGCTCTAGGTTGATCCCTCTCTCTCTCTCTCTCTCTCTCTCTCTCTCTCTCTCTCTCTCTCTCTCTCTCTCTCTCTCTTCTTTTTTCTTCTCCAGAGCTCACCAAGAGATATTTTCTTAATGTTTGTTGAGGCTAAGTTCTCCAAAACTCACATAGGCGGCTCTTATATCTAGCAAAACTTAAGTTGTAAGCCTAAGCCAGTTTAATTAAAGCTTGAGCCTAATTTAAATCACTTAATTCATTACGAATCAAATTTTTACAAAATTTCATATAATGTCTTAAAAATCATACTAATCATAATTGTAAAGTCAATTTTGGGTTATCGCGCCTTTAAGGCTTTCAATTTCCAGTCCAAATGTCTCAATTCCAACAAATTTTCTCATAACCAATAGATATATTTTCATAATCACATAATTCGCATAATTAAACACAATTTCACATGTAATTTTACATCAAACATATAATCACACATATAATTAAAGACGTAAAGTATATAAGAGGGTCGAGTTATTACACTAATACTGTATTTAGTTGAGAGATTTGGAAAGAAGAAGGAAAAAGATAGGTGAAATGTGAATAAAATATATCAATATTTGACATAATTTCACACACTTTTTCCTTTATTATTTCAAAATTCTTTTCCAAATTCCCCAATCAAATACAGCGTAACAAAAGCAACCCTGATGAAACAGGCTTGTGGGCTTCTTAATGGGTAGGGTTCGGTTTGGAATACACATAAAACACGTGACAGGATATATATATATATATATATGAGAAATGTTAGGAATCATGAAAATTTTTTCATGAAAATTATCATGAAAAATTTGTGACCCTTAGATTATCTTGATTAGTGTGTGGTGCTTTATTGTAAGTGTAATCCAAAGGTCACAAATCTTTCATGACCATTTTCATGAAAGACTTTTCATGATACCTAGCATTACTGTATATATATATATATATATATTTACTACTACTTGATCACATAAAATGATTTTTCATGTTTTTTCTTTTCTATTCTGCCTTATTTAAATATTGCATCTCTTGTCTCTCAAATCAACACCAAAGAAAGCCAATTAACCTTTTAAGTTCGTATACTTCGATCCTTATTTAAGTCATTTGTCTAAAATATGAAACTATATTCTTAGACTTTGATACTCAAAAGTGTAAATTGCAAGACTCATTACAAAACTAAATGAGTTGGGCAGATTATAGCAAGTGTAGAAAGGGCGGGTGTAGAGGATTGGTCTAGCGACTATTGATGGGTATAGAAAAATGTTCATAAACAGGAACGGAAGTGGAGTAGGGGTCTCCGACTCATACCAGTCCTGTTGTCATCTCTAGTTGAGTTCAATAATGAGAATATATGATCTAAGTTGACCTAACAAAAAAGAAGCCGGAGAGAGCTCATCAAAGGAGGAATAAGAATATGTTTTTGGAGTCTTGAGCAATATAACATCAAGTTGACTTGAATTAGAGGATTTTGCAATATGATAGTAATACAACTTGCCCCGTGTGAGGTGACCAGTCACAAAATGTGCGCATCTCTGCATCTTCTTCTTTTTTTTATTTTTTATTTTTTAAAATTGATCTATCAAACATAAAGATTCCAAATATATATATAAAGAAAATTAAAGTGTATATGTATAGCACTATGGCCTTTCTTTTTATTATAATCACAACAGTACGGATATTGAAGACCAAGTCATCCACGCAGCCGGCAGTCCACGTCGTCTACGTTAGAGTCCCGGCAGGTTAACTCGGAAAATTGTAAGGCATTTTTCTCTTAAATTGTTTCCCAAACAACAAAATGTTTTCTTTTAATTTTTCCAATACTACTTCCATCCAAACAATTAAAAACACTAGATTAGTACCTTTTTGTCGGTAAATCTTCGCTCAGGTTGTACTTTTCGCAAAGCTTGATTTTGAATTTTCCTTGTAACAAACGAACCTAAGACCTCCACTTCATTTAAAAAACAAAAACCAAAAAACAAAAAAAATTCCACACTCGTCACTGTCGTTATCGTTTCACGTCACAATGGGTTATTCCTTTCATGCCACGGTCACTAATATCCATTTTGAAAGCTTCTATGGAATTTTAATTTTATTTATTATTATGATTTTTTTTTTCTTTTTAAGGTGGAATATTAACAGATTAGTAAGTTAAGTTAACCAAACTGGCTGATCCAAAAAAAAAAAAAAAAGAGTTAACAAAACTGGACATTCAATGCTTCTCTATCTATTTGAACTGTAGTTTTATTTCTTCAACCATTTGAGTCATTCTCAATTTATTTATTTATTTTTTTTCTCCTTTACTTTGAAAAGTTCATTATGTAAATTATAAAAAAATTATCAGAGGATGGCCACCACGTATAAAATCGTAAACCTCATCTACTCTACTAATTACAATATTTTTGAGACACCAATTGATCATACCTAGAATTATTAAATGTCAACTTTGTTTTGAAGTGCTTTATTCTAATATTCTATGCCATACTTTCAAAAGTCAAACAATATTTTAGACAACAGGAAAAGGTCAAACAAAATTTGAAAAAATTATTTTAAAGTAATATATCGCTTTTTTTTGTGATTTGGAACAATTGTAGAATCTTACTTTTAATGTTAACATACTGGAATAAAGTAGAAATATTGAATAGGCATAATGTTGGGAGTAAAAATGTAGAATTTTATAGAAGTTCAACTATAAAATGCAAACTAACCAAATATATAATTTGTCTAATTTGATTGTTTATTAAGTAGATTAGACACCAAAAGTCAAATTAATTTGAAGTGCTTAAAGTCTTTTGGATGCAGTTTATAAGTCGAATAATGCAAAGTTAAAATAAATTATGTTATTTAATACACTTATAATTTTTTTACTTTTGTAATGGATCAATTAAATCATGTTATTTATAGTAACTCTGTTATTTATTTATTTTTAATTTTTGGCTTACTTTGGAAGTTGGCTTTCAAAGCTTTTTTTTTTTTTTTTTTTCCAACGAATTTTTGTTTGTAGTGAATTTTTTCAAGTTTAAATCATTTTTCTTTACTTTTTAAGTTCTTAGAACCGTAATTTTTCTAATTAAAAAATGGATAATCTTGAAAAAGTTAACTAAAAAAAGACTTGAATGCTGAAATAGCATAATGTGGTAAAATAAACACGGACTTGAATAATGTAATATATACTACGCTAAAAATAACATCGTGTTATGTTATGCTACATCTTAACTAGTTGATATTTTTATCAAAATTATTTGGGTAAATTATAAATATATTACTTGACATTTGTTTAAAATACGGATTGATTCTTATGATTTGAAAAATTATAAATATTTTATTGTCAGAATTTTTTATCCAACAAAATTAACAGAAAAAATTAAGCTTTTAACTGTTCTCCTATACAGTAATAAAATTATTTGAATTATTAATTGAAAGATATTTTTAACATCATTAAATACTATTAATTGACTTGATGATTTATTAATAAAATAGGCCATTTGTTATGAATTTAGAAACTTCAATGGGTGGGGTGTGATTTTTGAGATCATAGACGGTAATTTATATTTTAAGCAAACTTCATGAGTGTATTTATAATTTACCCAAATTATTTTTATGCCATAATGGTTGAAGCTTAATTTATTACTTACTACAACTATGATATGTAAAGATAAATTAAGTGCATGCGAATTTGGAACAAATAAATTAAATATAAAATATAAAATTACATCAATACACATACCCCTTTATTTATTTTGTAATTTTTATTTAAAATAATGAATTGACACATTATTGAAAAAATTAGTGATTGAAAAATGGGGGTTGATAGGTAGATAAATAAAAAAACAACAAAAGAAAAACTAGAATATTAGAATATATGCTCTACTCTTTTCTTTTTTTTTTTTTTCTTTTTTTTTTTTTTTCTTTTTTTTTTTTTTTTTTTCTTTTTTTATCACTGTAAATACTATAGGCCCCTTGAGCCGTTTATAATAAATTTATATAATTCTTACTATGCTAAAATAGCATAAAAAATGCTACACTACTCGGATGGTCTAACCATGCATTTCATGAGCCCAGTTCAATATAGCCTCCGTTTGGGAAGTGGGTTGATTTTTTGACTTTTTTGGCTATTTTAGCCTGGGCTAAAAAGCTTAGTTTGGGAATGGTTTTTTGACTTTTTGACTTTTTTGACTTTTTTTGTGAGAGAAGAGTGTAATGATTATGGGTTGGATGTGATGTTTTGTTTGTTGTGGCTAAAATAACCTATTTTGTTTTTTGTGGCTATTTTAGCCCCAACCTTCCGTGCCAAACGGACTCATAGTATTGGAGCATGAGTTAAATTTCAGTAGGTCTATAAATTTAGAAAAATAAATAAATAAATTATCCAGAATATGAAATTTATAGTTAAGATTCATTTCACTACAATAAATTAAAGTTTTAAGGAAAAAAAATTAGAGACAAAATTAATTTTCAGAAATAAAATATTTTTATTATTAAAAGTGTCATTATATTTTTAGAGACGAAATTGGATATTTGGGATGAATTATCCTTTTGGGATAAAAATAGTTTTCTCAAAAAAAAAACCTTTTCAAACCAAATTATTTTGTCTCTTAAAATGTAGTTATTAACAATATTTTAATTTTTTGTTTTTTTTTGGATGACTTGAGGGTGATCTTTTTGCTACTATTCTTGCGATGACAAAAACTAGTCAGTCATTTTTTGCAAAAAAAAAAAAAAAAATTGTTTTAGGGATAAAAAAAACTTGATTATTAAAACTCTCATATGTTATAATATTTATAAAGTAAGCCCACAATTAAAGTAAAAAATTAAAGAAAATTCTATTCATATATAAAATTCATGCAAAAAGGGTTTACAAAAATGATATGCCAATGTCATTATTGTAAATAAATGCATCTTTAATAATGTTTTGTTTTAAAGTAAATATGTTTTAAAGTAAATATGTCCATAATGAGGTACATCATTATATATAAAAATTATGTATAAATTTTTTATTTACATAATATTACTAAAAAAAAAATTAAATCTACATCTATGTTTGGGATGTTATTTTCAGGTTATTTTAGTTACAAAAAAATAAAATAGGTTAAAAAGTCAATAAGACAAAATGTAACATCCAAATCATAATAATTTTATTTTTTCTCTCATAAAAGTCAAAAAAAAAAACTCATCCCAAATAAAATTTTTTAACCCAAATTAAAATAGCTAAAATATTAAAAAGTTAAAAGACCAACCCACATTCTAAACAAGTCTAAAATTTAGACAACTTTTAAATATTTTTCCTGATTAATACACTTACTGTTTAAATTCAGCCGACTTGATTTGACTGCTAATTCCACCAAACAAAGTTTCTTTTGAAAAATGTTCCTTCAACAGAAAAGTGGTAGAGCAGCAGTAAAAGTGGAACGTCACGAACAAGTAGTTCCGCTTTTACACTGTGTTTGAGAATTTAGGAGCCAAAAAAAAAAAAAAATAATTATTTAAATAATAAGAGAAAAGAAAGGAAAAGAAATAATTGTGATTTTTCTAATTTTTGTTTGGATAAGAAAGAAATAAAAGAAAAGAAATGATTATGATTTTTCTCATTCTTGTTTGGTTAGATTTCATTAAGAGAAAAGGAAAAAAATTATTTTATGTTATATTACCAAAATAACCTTTTTATATTTTCAATCATTTTATTTCTTTTATTTTTATAGGGACAAAATTGGTATTATAAAAATAGTGGTTTCTTTTCTTTCCCAATCTCTCCACTTTTGGGAAGATTGAAAATGAGACTTATAAGAGAAATAAATTTCTCTCAATTTCTCTTAATTTTTTTCCATTTCTCTCCACTTAGATTATCCAAACAAGTAAGAGAAATGCATATCTCTCCATTTCTTTTCTTTTCTTTTCTCTCCAAATCACTCAATCCAAACATAACGTTAATCTCTTCGTATCCATACATGTATTTACCATCAAACGTTAAGTAGAACTTTGCTCAAAAAATGATGTATATGTGTTGTAAATTTAAAATATTTACCATTAAAAGTTAGTTAGAATTTTAAAGAAAAAATGATGTGTAGACTGTAAATTTAAAATCAGTATGTTGTGAATTATATCTAAATTGAATTTTATTCACATATAAATTCTGGATAAAACTTAAAATGATTATTTTCTAAGTATGTAGCACTTCTGAATAAAAAAATTCTAATGATAGTCTTAAAAAATGTATTTAAATGAGCATAATATATTGAAATATATGAAAAAAATGTTAATTAGGTAAACAAACATATCACTATTATGTTTTTTTGTTTTTTATTTTGTTTTGTTTTGCATTTCTGATTGACCGGTCATTAGGGACTTGGGGTTGGCTTGGCGGTCATGATTTGGGACTTGGGGTGTCATCCCTCTAAAGTCTGAGATTTAGAACTTTCTAAATATAAATAACTTCTTGAGTTAAAAAAAAATTAAAATAAAAAAATAAAAAAATTGCCAGTTTAATCCATACTAGAAAGAAATTCTATTTAGCACTTAATTTGTTTTATTACTTGTGTATTTCGTCACATAAAAAATGATGACTTCTAATAAAATATTTCGATAATGCATCACACCCGTCATATTAAAAAGGATAAATAGTACAAAATGGTGGTTGCCTCTTCCTCGTTACATTTTTATACTCTTTGTGATATAAGTATATATTTTTATATTCACTGGAAGTAGCAAAAATTCCCTGGAGATGGCCTTGACCAAACAAAAAATTTGAAAGCCTTCCCCCCCTCTCTCCCTCCCTTTTTTTTTTTTTTTTGATCAGCCCCTCTCTCCCTCCCTGCTTTACAACTTGGGTGAAAAAAATAGAAACAAGAAAAAAAAAAAAATACTAAAATACTATAAAAAATACAAATAAAAAGATTAAACAAGTAATGAGCATCCTAAACTAAATCACTACCAAATAGACAAGAAGAATCTTCTTTGGTTTCAGCTTTGTTGAATAGCTTATCTTCCTCAATTTCGCTGTCATCACCAGCAACAACTACAGCCCCAGTCAGCTCTTTAGCTCTCTGTGCTTCAAACTCCCAATCTGTCCTTCCCAAAACTACCAACATCGTCACCACACACGAGCTCTGGGCGGCCAACAGACCCAGCCAAAGCCCCTCAAAATCCAACCCCCCCAAAAACCCTAACCCTACTGCCACTGGCATTCCAACTAGGTAAAAGCAACCTAAATTGATGTTTGCTCCCACTTTTGGCCTCGCTGTTCCTCTCAGAACCCCACAACCAGTTGTCTGAGAGCAGTTTCCGAGCTCACAGAGCCCAATTATCGGCAGAACAAGCGATGTTAGAGCTATGATTTCTTTATCGTGTGTGAACATGGTAGCCCACACGTTTCTCACCATGTATGCAAAAACCAGAGCTGAAAATCCTAAAGTGAAGCTGCAACACAAGCCTACAATGGCTGCGAGCTTTGCCTTTGATGGCTGACTAGCACCCAGTTCGTTGCCTACACGTGTTGATACGCTGAAGCTTAGAGATGATGGGAATATGTAAATGAGAGCAGTGGTTTGGATCAGAATACCCATTGAAGCAACTGTTGCTCTTGGGTTTATCAACAACCCACAAAGCAAAATCATGATTTCGTACCACCACCATTCAAGGCACACCGAAATGCAGCTCGGAATGGCTAAATTCAGTAGCGATTTCCAGCCTCTCAGGCACTCCATGGATAGTCCTCCCCATGTTTTCTTGTATATTCCAGAGATCAGTATGTAGATGATTAATAAAGTTACAAGATTGAAGTTAAACAAGACTCCACTAACAGCAACACCTTTGATTCCAAGACTAAGTTTTGAGACAAGAAAATAATTTATCGGTACGTGTAAAAGAGTAGTTAGAGTAGCACAGATTGTTAGAGGCAAAGTTATGGATTGAGTTCGAAGATAGATTCGTAAGGGGTGTAGAAGAGATTGAGCTAAAAGGTCAGGAAGGGAAAACAAAAGGTATGACTGTGCTTCTGTAGCTATAGATTCATCTTGACCACAAAAGAGTAGAATTCTCTTCATGTTAAGCCAAAGAAGAGCTATTGCAAATGAGGTAAACAAAAGCAACAGCACAGTCCTCTGCAAGGAAATGCCAAGGAGGGTGTGTTTCTTCGCACCAAAAGCTTGGCCACAAATGGGTTCCATGCCCATGGCAAGGCCGGAGAGAATGGAGTAGCCCGTGATGTTAGCGAAGCCTACGGCGAGAGAACCGCCAGCTAAGGCGAGCTCGCCGAGGCGGCCGAGGAAGAGCATGGAGATCATTGATCGAGAATAGAGTAAGAGGCCTGTGAGTGTCATGGGAAGAGCTATTTTAGCTATGGACTTGGCTTCTTTAATGGAAAGAGAGAGATGATCATCATGGGTGGCTTTGTGGGTCTCTTGGTCCTGTTGCGTTTGGTTTGGTAGTTGTTGTTGCTGCTGCTTTGGTGTTGGGCTTTTGGGGACCAAATGGGCACACATGTCGGGTTCTGGGTCTTTGATGGAGAGAAGGTAAGGTTGGTTTTTTTTTTTTGATCGGCAAGGTTGGTTTGAAGTGCATTTGCAGGAGAGAGGGGAGGTAGGTAGCTTGCACATTGCCTGTCTGTGTTTTTTTTGTATATATATATATATATAGAGAGAGAGAGAGAGAGAGAGAGAGAGAGAGAGATTTGTGGTTGGGGGGATATAAGAGGGTGGTGGTGGTGGGCTTTTATAGGGTTTTTGATGGACGGCCTAGTAAGCTGTAGGGTTTTAAAAAGCCTTCTTGTAACTTTTTTCGTTAAGTTTTGGAAGAGCTTGTGTGTCTTCTTGTGACCGGCCAGCAATAGTGTACACATATGAGTGAGGGACGCAGACTCATTATGTAGTGCGATTTTTAACTTAGTAAGAATATCATGTGTTATGTCACACAGGATTTTTTTTAGTCTAGTGAATATTAAAAAGTTATTTAAAAATTTTGTTTGAGTTTGATAGAGAGAGAGGATGAGAGAGTCTATCTAATATATATATTGATATATATTTTGAAGTAAGATGTGAGAGTTTAATGTGTTGAATTTTTGTTCCTCAAAAAACTGCTTGAACTAGCCTAAAACATAAAACAGATTTGCAAAGAGATATATGACTTCCACTACATTACAAAATGTGAGTCAAAAAGCGTAAATATAACATCAACACATAATACAGGATCCTAACAAAGCCCGAGAAAAAAACAGTTTTGGACGGTTTAGTAATGATCCAGAGCCCATCAAAGCCCAATTCATTCTGTCTGCCACTGATCCAATAAATTATGCTAATTAATTAAGGTTTAAAAGATTTTGCCAGCCAATTTATTTTTTGTCCATTACGTGGCGGGACGGCACAGTGATTAAGAAAACTGCTTATGGTCGGTCCAAAGAAGCCGTCATTATCAGCTTCCCCTCCTTGTATTTCCCTAACGGATTATATTGAATACTGAAAGAACGATTCAACCAAATTACTGAAAGTTTTTCTGAGAGGATTAGAGGGCCTTCATCTAATAAACCACACTGTTTAGAGCGGCTTTGTTACCAGGTTAAAAGGAGGACTACTAGTTCATGTCAAATGCTAGTTGGGGATTTAAAAATGCAACAGAAATTAGAGTTATATATGTATGAGATTTATTATTTTATTTATAACCTGTCTATTTTATTTCCAAGACAACATATCTCCTTAATTTCTCCTCCCATTGAATGGTTCCAAGGCCCCATCTGCCTCAAACCCGTTAGGGAAGATATGCTTCATTGAACTAATTTGTTGGGTCCATTTCTTCTCCGGTGAAAATTATTTAGTCACAAACCTCAACACCATTTGGGATCACGTATTTGTGCGGCCACACAAATATATAATCCAAAATTATGTTGGAATTGAAATATTTTTGTTAGTGACAATGAATAATTACTCCCTCTCATAAAAAATGATGCAGAAAATATTTTTACTAGATAAGAAAGAATAAGAGAGGGCAATCACTGCATAACAATCTTTCTCTAAATATGAGACCAAAAAAATTGTTGAGACTAACCCAACAAGTAGCAACTCTGAATATCGTATATGGGCTTTAACCTATTTAGATTTTTTTATATTCAAAAATTAAATAACTAAGTCAAAATTTAATT
The DNA here is from genome assembly GCA_036172215.1 of Camellia granthamiana. NCBI lineage: Eukaryota > Viridiplantae > Streptophyta > Magnoliopsida > Ericales > Theaceae > Camellia > Camellia granthamiana. The sequence goes on from CM069903.1 coordinate 114,092,434, forward strand.
TATTTCCCAAACTAAGCTACAACCTGATTTCTATGCACAATTTTGTTTTTTTATTTTTCAAAACGTTATTAATAATCACGTTTTTTACTTAAATATAAATTGAAAAAAGATGATGTAATTCAAACAGTGTCCTATGTTGAGTAAAAAATGTTATTAGTAATAATATTTTTTAAGAAGCGTGAATAGCAATCACATTTTAACCTAATTTGAGAAATAAGTAAAAATTTTAATCTAATTATTTAAGTGCTGAATAATATAAAAAACAAAAAAAAAACAAATATGTCAAAGACCCCTCAAACGTTTGAGAACATGTTATTTTAGTAACTTTTTGACTTTTTTGCTAAAATGTGAGGTAAAAAAAATTAATATGTTTGGAATGACTTTTTAACTTTTTACGAAAAGATGTGCAAAAAATAGAGAGAAAATGGAATTTTTAACTTTTTGGTATAGATTATAGACTTTTTAATTTTTTTAATAATTTTTTAACTTTTAAACTAAAATAACTACTTGCTAAACGGGACCTTAATCTAAGTCTGATTTTAATCTCACCAAAACACATATGAGGTGAGCCAAGATAAATCCCAACAACTAGACAAGCACCCTTGGTTGGTAAAGGATAGGGGAACACATTGGGCTTGTTTGGGAAGATGAGTTAGGTCTAAAATAATCACATAAGATAAAATAAATTATTTTAATTCAATAAGATAAAATATAATATCAAATTTATAATTATTATATTTTTTTCTCACAAAAATTTAAAAAAATTAAAAAATCAAAAAATCAACGCACTTTTCACGCGAATCCATTGTGGAATGTAAGGGTCCCTATGGCTGTGGGTACAAGTACAACAGAAAAGGGCACGTTTCACGCTGTTGATATGAAAATGGACAGTAATGCAGCTTCATATATATATATATATATATATTTTTTTTTTTGAACAATAATGCAGCTCCATTCGAAGTACCATTTTTCCACTAACTAAATGGTTATACAAAAAGTCAGTGGCACTACAGTGAAACTTTGCCAAGTGGATGGCCAGTCATGGTTCTCACCAAATGGTGGGTTGGTCTTTTTTGTCTTAATTTATTTGAGCCTTCAAGCCCTTCATTATAATGTCATATTTACAAAATAAATTTGTTTAGACACTTCGAAACAAAATATAATGATTAATTTATCTTAAGATTAATTTACACTCACTTGAGATTTAGAAATAATAATAATAATAATAATAATAATAATAATAAAATACATCCAATTCCATAATTTTAGTATAATTACACCAATATTTCTTTTAATAAGGCTAAAAGGAACCAAAATTACTATAGATAGTAGGAAGAGATAAAGATAAATAAAATAAAATATATACATTTCAATGTAAAAAAAAATATTACAATATCATTTTTTATTAATATAATTAAGATTTTATTTATTATTTATGAAAATGGGACCAAAATATTATCTGAATTAAAATGTTAAGAAAGTCTAATATAATTGAGTCATTATTCAGTACTTCCAGAGTATGGACACGTGGTATTCTATAAGGTTTTGATTGGTGGAGAGGCGTAAGGGCTCACCATTCATGTTGGGAATGTGGGAACAATATGGGGCTAAGGCCAAGTTTGGGTACTCCCAAATAAGCTAAAAAGTCAAAAAGTTACTCAAAAAGTTAAAAAGTTAACACTATTCACCAAAAGTCAACAATTACGGCTGCACAACTCCCAATTCAAATTTTCCTCTAAAAACTAATTTTCACAATTTTTTATTACACATTTTTCCATAAAAAGTCAAAAAGTTAACCCAAACATCCATATTTTCAACCTCAATTTTTTTGTCCAAAAAGATAAAAAGTGCACTTATTTAGTCTTCCCAAACAAGGCCTAAGTAATTGGTAATTAGTTTGGAGTATGGTCACGTGATACTCTGGGAGTATTAAATAATTTCCCAATATAATTATGTAAAATTTGTAAGATTTATTATATTTTCTTTAAATCTCATAAGAGGTCAATGTAATTCACCTAAACATACCTTATGATGGATTTGAAATGTCATCTCATATTTAAAATGTGTATTAATCATATTTAAAATTATAAATTCTACAATTTAGATCACTACAAATTTAAGTCTCGTTTGGCATAATCTATTTTAGTCTATCTTTTTATCTTTTTTAGGTCACATCAATCAACATCTTCTCTCTACTTTTCTACACATCATTTTATAAAAAGTCAAAAAGTACACTTATTTAGGACATCCCAAACCACTCCTTATATTTTGTTCTCACAGCACATAATGATCCTAAAGAAAAGAGACGCAGACAAAAATGTCTTCAGTGCCCTAAAAAAGTGTAAAAAATTCTACGAAAAGGAAAGTTTGCATGCCGAGATGCCTTTTTCTTCGCAAACACTTTAGATGATCCACACCGACCCTGTTCTTAAAAGACAGATTCAACACTGTAGAAAATTTGAAACTCATACAACGGTCCAATTCTCTTTATCCCTTTTGGTCATTTATAACACTAAAAATACAAATTCAAACCCGCATTGTTTGATTGATTCTTGCCACGAAGCAATAATGAGGTCAAGCTCATGATGAATTCCACTGGGCTGGGACATCAATAATCTATTGGCTGAGTCGTTGGAGTTTGATCTTGAAGACTTCACTTAGGTGACGATGGCCTTAAAATGTGTTAATGGAGTGTGTTTGGTTTCATACAATTTAAGTTTCTTAATTGAAATTTGTAATCCATTTTTAGTTCAAAACTTATATGTTCATAAAATTTGGACAAAACTTGGTCTGGCAAAAGTTCACCGTGAAAAAGATGGATTAAATATTTTTACAATTATCTTACAATGGTGGTTTAAATCTTTAATTGTGTTTTGGAGTTTAAACCATCATTGCAAGGTTATTGTGTTAAAATTAATGTCATATTTACATTGCATACATTGGAAATTGGGTTCATATATTCTTTGTATTAATGTATTTTTATATTCATGTGTTTTATATTTATTAGGTTCATTGTTTAGATTATATTTATGTACCTAGTTAGTTGTAAGATTGTTCATTGAACTTATGTATTACTTTTTCTCTATAAAAGGATGTAAGCCTATGGGCAACGAGAAAAATAAAAGAAAAAATTCAAGTTCAATACAAGTTAAATTTAATACAAAATAATAGTTCATTCTAGAGAGAGTTTTATTAAAAGCTAACAGAAGTAGTATCAAAGCTTTGGTTGGATCAAAAACAAGTTAGGCGTAGAGATCGGACACGCGAAAAGAAGCCCCAAAGAAGAACAAGCCGACGTCCATAGTGAATTCCAGCGACCAACATGTATCTACTCCTATCTTTAATGGTGAAATTTTTTATTTTTGGTCTGTGAAAATGAGAACTATTTTTGTCTATACGGATCTTTGGTATCTTGTTGAGAATGGGTTCGAGGAACCTGAAGATGAAAGAGCTTTGACAAATCTCCAAAAGAACCAATTGAAAGAGCAATGGAAGAAGGATTCAAAGGCTCTCTCGTTGATTGAACAAGGAGTTTCAGAAGTGATCTTTCCAAGAATTATCAATGTTACGAAAGCAAATGAGGCATGGGATATTCTTTAAAAAAAGTATAGAGGAAACATGAATGTAAGAAGCATCAAACTTCAATCATTGAAAAGAGATTTTGAAATTAAAAAGATGAAGGATATATAATTGTTGACGGATTATTTTTCTAGAGATATGGAACTTGCGAACCAAATGAAAATTTCTAGGGATAATATTTCTAATCAAAGAGTTGTTGGGAAAATTTTGATAAGTTTGCCGGAGAAATACAATCCTATTGTTCTTATCATTGAAGAAACTAAATATCTTACTGATTTGAGTATTGAAGAATTAATGGATTCAATTAAAACATTTAAGCCAAGGTTGAGTGGGCAATCTGAAAAGTCAAATGAAAGTTCCTTTCAATCCAAACTCAATGTTAGTACTTCTAATTCCCAAGGAAGAGCAAGAAATGCAAATGGAAGAGCAAGAAATGCAAGAGGAAGAGGAAGGTCCAATTTTCAAAGTGAAGAAAATGAAGAGTCCACTCAACAAAAGTGTGGAATTTGCAACCGAAGCAGTCATGTTGATAAAGATTGTTGGTTTCGGGAAAAGCCAAAATTTACAATTGTAACAAATTTGGACATGTCAAGAAGGATTACCTAGTCAAGAGCACTTAACAAACTAATTTTTTCGAGGAGCAAGAAAGTGTAGGGCACATGTTCTATGCTTGTCACAAGGCATCAGATCAAAACATGGATCTATGGTTTCTCAATAGTGGATGTAGCAATCGCATGACAAGATATGAGAGCATTTTTGTGAAAATGTATGCTTCCTCCAATTCTCAAGTAAAAATGGGAAATGATGTGTTAGTTGAAACAAAAGGAAAATGTACTATTGCTATAGAAACCAAGATGGATACAAGATTCATTTCCGATGTTCTTCTAGTTCCAGACTTGGAGCAGAATTTGCTAAGTGTTGGACAACTTATGGAACATGGACACCTTGTTCACTTTGAAGAAGATTTTTGCAAAATTTTTGACAAATGGGGGAAAAGCCAAGTTGTAGCAAATATCAAGATGGAGAAGATTAGAAGTTTTCCTCTCATTTTCCGATATAGCAAAAATGCAGCTTTGAAGATAGATGTGATTGATAATTCATGACTTTGGCATAGAAGATTTGGGCACTTGAATTTTCAAAGCTTGAAGCATCTACAACAAAAGAATATGGTTTTTGGGATACGGACCATTCATCAAGTGCAACATATTTGTGAAGGTTGTGCACTTGGAAAGCATCACCGGGAGTCATTTCCAAAGGAGAAAGCATGGAGAGCTAAAGCACCATTGAAGCTTGTCCATACCGATGTGTTCGGACCTATGGATACACTAACTCATGGAGGTAACAAGTACTTCATTACTTTTATTGATGATTTTACTAGAATGACTTAGGTGTATTTCATAAGACGAAAGAGCAAAGTTTTTTCTATCTTCAACAAATTTCAAAATCTTGCTGAAAGATAAAGTGGCTGTTTTGATGAAAGTATTGAGAAGTGATAGAGACAGAGAATACAACTCAAATGAGTTTATGAAATTTTGTGAAGATATTGGTATGGAAAGGCAATTGACTGTTGGGTGCACTCCACAACAAAATGGTGTGGCGGAAGGAAGAATAGAACCATAGAGGAGATGTCCAAGTCTATGCTACATGAGAAGGTGTTACCCAAAACTTTTTGGGGTGAGGCCGTGTATACAACAGTTTACTTGATGAATAGATGTCCTACAAAAGCTCTTAAGGACAAAACTCCATTTGAAGCTTGGAGTGGAAGGAAACCATTAGTAAATCACTTGAATGTGTTTGGTTGCATTTGTTATGTTCATATTCCAAAAGAAGTGAGGCACGAGCTTGATGAAAATAGTAAGAAATGCATCTTTGTGGGTTATAGCTCGAAATCCAAAGGCTACAGACTCTTCAATTTGGATCAAAAGAATGTGTTTATTTGTAGAGATGTTCTCTTTGATGAGAATGCATCTTTTGATTGGAAGGAAAAGAAAGTCCAAGATCAAAGCATTGATTTCAATGAAGAATTGGATAGTCCACAAGTTGAAGATGTTGTAACGCTTGGATCTCCACAAGATTGTCACCAATTGCTAGTTCACAATCTTCTCCAAGTTCAAGTCTAAGTTCAAGCTCAAGTTCAAGTTTTTCATCTCCAAGTTTAACTCCAAGAAATATAAGGAGTCTTAGTGGTGTGTATGCAAGATGCAATTTATGCATTGTTGAACCTGAAAATTTTAAAGAGGCATTAAAGTTGAAGCATGGAAGAAAGCAATGGAAGATGAAATTCATATGATTGAGAAGAACAAGACTTGGGAGCTAGTGGAGAAACCGAAAGGAAAAGAAATAATTGGTGTGAAGTGAATTTTCAAAACAAAGTTCAATCTGGGTGGCTCTATTGTCACACCCCAAATCCGGGCATGACCGGCCGTGGCCCACAGGGACTTGGCCCAAGGTACACGTAAGCCTAAACATGAACCCAAAACCATAAAGAATAAATGTGATGATAGCCCAGGAATAAATAAATAAACACTCAATCCAGTGACATACCACACGTGAAAAACAAGTCATAACCAACTTCCTAAAAATATATATACTAAATGGAACACAAACCGCTCACAAAATAAAATAATTCTAAATAAAACCCAACCACAATGTATGCACAAAACTCGATAAAGCAACCTAAAACAAATTAAATAAATGCCCTAGAGGTCCATGCAATTGAGTCCCCGCTACGCCATGAGTCCACCCTAAGTCCTTCTAACACCTGGAAGTGATAAAAACTAAGTCAGCTGATAGCTCAGTGAGTAGCAACATGGATAGTAAATACAGTTTTGAAAACATGGCTCAACTCCAAAATAAGATATATATAACAGAAACTAGATTGGCATACAGTTTGGTAAATACAATCTGTTTCAAAAAGAAGGTTCCACAGTTCAACACTTAAAATACTCATGTCTCGCAAGAACATGATAAATGACATTTTCCACTTAAAACAGATTATAACATGAACACCAATAATTTTCTGGGTACCAAGAAAAACAAATAATATGCCACACGGTTCTCAAGGCTATAAGCCCCGTTGGATCCAATACCGAACTAAGAGTCATCCTCAGGGTGGCACCTGGGCCTTTTCTCAAAGACGATCCGATTGAAGGTCACCTAGTTGTTTTTAAAGGTCTTTTCCTTACAATCGTTGAGCACTAGAGTCATCACGGCCCAACCCGGATCTGTTCCCTAGTGGCCAGAGTCACCACACACAGTGGAATAATTTCCCTGGACTAAATACACACATGGTCCCAATAATCAATACACATCAGTTTCGCAAAACATGGTAGTTCATCATTATAAACATGAGACCAAAACAAATAGTTTATAGTATGCCAAGTTCACACATGTTTCAGAAATAATTTGATTCCATTGATAATATAATAATTTATCAAAACAGTTTAGTCTTAAAACAACAATTAAATTTTCCAACAGTTCAGGGTAGGGGAACATTTATAAAAATACGTAGTATGAAACTACTCACCTGGAAACGAAATAATATAATCCTCGAATAGAGTATGAAAGTCCAACTAGTGCCCTGAACCAATATGAAAACTACACGTCACTACTAATTTAAAAATACTAAAGAATACGAACTAAGTAACCCCAAAGTAAAGTGCACTAACACGGCTCAGCCCAACTCACCGTTACTCTTAAATATTACCTAAGTTCATGTTCTTCAAGGTTTAAAATCACCCAAGACATGGGTTCCGGTCAAAACTTAATTAATTGTGACTTTAAGATAAAACATAATTTCAAACAAGCCTTCCCAACCTATTCGCTAACTTTGAAAATTACAAAGCCCACTCCACGCTATTCGAAAAATTCCAATAACCTCCAGATATGATCTAATATATCCTAAGTTTCAAACCCAATTGGTTTCACTTGATTTGCTTATCAAAATAATTATCTACAATTTATTATATCCAAACAGGTTGTTTTCTGCAGCACTTTAAAGAAATTGACGGTTCTCTTAATATACACGAGCAATCAATGCAAAGCCAAAAATGTACGAAACTCGACTTGTAACCGGTTCTAATGACACTAATTTGATAATTTTTGGATTTATATCCAAAGAGAACAACACTCCTGAATTTACTGTTTCGGACTGGTTTCCTGGACAGATTTGAATACCTCAATTTATATGGATTTTGACTCCCAAAAATTATGAAAAAATTCAGATATGCAATTCAATATGTAATTAATCTACTGTAAAAATTTCAGTTTAAAATTCATCCATTTGATATGATTTCTTAATTTTTAAACTCTATGGTTCTGCACAAAATTAATGTTTCACACATGAATGTTTGAACCTTAAACATTATATCTAGACCTATACCAAACAAGGGCACCAGTCCACTGTCAACAAAACACACAAAAGATAATGCCACATCTCTTCCACAATGAGACTCACGCAACCACACGACACCTGTTCTTCCATCATTATTTCCCATGACCCAGGTTTGATATACTAGAATGTCCTTCACACAAGCCCATAAATTACTAGATACCTCAATGAATAATCCTTGCGGTTTCACGAACTCAACTATGGAAGATAAACAAAAATAATAATAATAATAATAATAGAAGTGCAATTAAACAGTTTACTTACCCACAGTATTGATTACCCAGAGCCGAATGCTAAATTCCTCTTTCTCTCCTTGCTGTTCACCACAGCTTCGTTGCCTCTCTCACTAAATCTCACAACTGCTGCTAGGAACCCTAAAGGGCTGTTATAGTGTTGATTAGGAACCTAGGGTTTTTCTTTTTCTTTTCTTTGTTATACATAACATAAATGACTCTAGATAAAAATGTCCTTTGTTTTATTTTATTTTATTTTATCTCTCCATTAATTTAAATAAAATACAACTACTATTAGATCAAAATATGCTTACTAATTTGACACTTAATTTTATTTTATTTATTTATTTATTTATTTTTTAAATAATAAATCTTGCCTTTGAATTGAAGACTTTCACCATAAATTTATTTTAGGTTTTAAAATTAATTAAAAGACCCTCCAATAATATTTAATTTGCACCTTAGAATTCACCACCAAAATATTTGAGATTGTAATATTATTATTTAATTATTTACTTAATTTTTATATTCGGGTTCTCACATCGATTCAGAAGAACAAAGCAAGACTTGTGGCGAAAGGGTATTCACAACAACCCGGAATTAATTTCCAAGAAACTTTTGTTCCTGTGGCTTGACTTGATAAAACTAGAGCTATCATTGCTTTGGTGGTTCAAAAGGGTTGGTTCTTGCACCAATTTGATGTAAAATCAGCATTTTTGAATGGAAAATTAGAAGAAGAGGTGTATGTTGATCAACCTTAAAACTTTGTTGTCAAATGCAAAGAAGATAAAGTGTATAAGTTGAAGAAGGCTTTATATGGCCTAAAGCAAGTACCCCGGGCATGGTATAGTGAAATTGATGCTTACTTTAATGAAAAGGGTTTTCAAAGAAGCAAAAGTGAGCCACCTTTGTACATCAAGAGGCAAGGTACAATCGGTATTCTCATTGTTTCACTTTATGTTGACGATTTGGTTTTTACCGGTACTGAGGAAAAAATGATTGAAGATTTTAAAAGGGAAATGATGAAGAAATATAAAATGAGTGATTTGGGGCTATTGCATTATTTTTTAGGTATTGAAATCTACTAAAACAATGGTGGTGTTTTAATTTTCCAAAAGAAGTATGCTCAAACACTTCTTGAGAAATTCAAAATGAAAAATTACAAATCAATTGCTACTCCCTTGATTGTGAATGGAAAGTTGTCAAAGAAAGATAGAAGTTTGGTTGGAAGTTTGTTGCACTTGATTGCTACAAGATCGGACATCATGTATGCTACAAGTTTATTTTCTCGGTTTATGCACAGTCCAATCCGAATTCATTTTGGGGTTGCAAAAAGAGTGTTAAGATACATTCAAGGTACATTTGATTATGGAATTTTTTATGAGAAATTTGTTGATGCAAAGTTACTTGGAATTTGTGATAGTGATTGGGCCAGATGTGTTGATGATATGAGAAGCACTTATGGGTATGCATTTTCTCTTGGATTAGGTGTAATTACATGGTCATCCAAGAAACAACAAACTGTGGCACAATCATCCGCTGATGCTGAATATATTTCAGCATCATTGGCAACTACAAAAGCAATTTGGCTAAGAAGAATTTTGGATGATTTTGGTGAGAAGCAAGGTGAAACTACTCCAATTATGTGTGATAATAAGTCTGCTATTGCTATGACAAAGAATCCCGTCTATCATTCTCATGCCAAAGACATTGCTATCAAACATCATTTCATTAGAGAAGCTGTGGAAGATAATGAGATTCAAATCAAGTATTGCAAGACTGAAGATCAAGTTGAAAACATCTTCACCAAAGCTCTACCAAGGGACAAGTTTGAATTTTTTAGAGAAATATTGGGTGTCACACGATATGGCATTAAGGGGGAGTATTAAAATTAATGCCATATTTACATTGCATACGTTGGATACATTGGGTTTATGTATTCTTTGTATTAGTATATTTTTATATTCATGTGTTTTATATTTATTAGGTTCATTGTCTACATTATATTCATGTACTTAGTTAGTTGTAAGGTTGTTCATTGAACTTATGTATAACATTTTCTATATAAAAGGATGTAAGCCTATGGGCAAAGAAAAGAATAAGAGAAAAGATTCAAGATCAATACAAGCTAAATTCAATAAAAAATAATAGTTCATTCTAGAGAGAGTTTTATTAAAAGCTAACACATTGAACCAAAAATTACTATAGACTATATTATTAGTTCGGAAAAACCCAAATGACTAGTCTAATAGATAAAACATTTTCTTACTAAACATGATACTTGAATTTAAATTTCACTGTTGCACAATATAACTTTTCTTTCCTCAATTTATTTCATAGTGATTATTTAAAAAAGAAAAAGGAACCAAAAAAAAAAAAAAAAAAAAACCCTTTGAAAATATGAGAGAAAATGGCTATTCTAAATGAGCACCCTAACTTTAGTCTTTCAATTGGTCAAAATTTTAAGTCATGGAGCAAACTTTGATTTATTTAGTCATCTTAGCCTTGGATGTGTAGACGTTTGTTACTGGTACAAAATTGAGTTATCTGTTGTTTACATTTTATTTATTTATGTATTCTTTCTTTCTTTTATTTCATTTGTATGGATAAATTATTCTAGAAGAATTAGTTCCACCATAATCCGTTCGTTTTGATAACTACTAAATTTTTGGACTTTCATATTGCCATCTCGTATGTACGAGAAGAAAGAAAATTGGGGATCATTAATATAACGATTCCAGTTTAGACTCGACCTATTCATTTCTTTTGAATACGGGAATCCATGTCCTTAACTATTGTTCGTTTCATTTTCATCTTGTTGCTAGTGGAGTTTGATTATTTGGGAGTTAGGGTTGTGTTTGAAATAGGTTAGAAGTTAGTTTTTCAAAAGAATTGTTGTCCAGATTTTTGCCTGTTCGCTCGAGCGGTCTTTCTTGTGCTCGAGCTGTCTTTTACAGTCTGCAAAACTATTGAAAGTGTAGTATCTTCCCTCGAGCGGTCTTTCTTGGGCTCAAGCGGTCTTTTGTAGGTCTGAACTTCTGGGAGGGGGTCATTATGCGCTCGAGTGGTGTTTTTGGTCGTTAGAGCGGTGTCACTTATTGTGTGTAACACTCGAGTGGTCTGCGCGTATATCAGTCCGAGAAAAAGGCATTCTGTGTCACTTTTTCATTTCTTTCTCTCTCTCTAAACATTTCAAAAACCCTAAATCTTCTCTCTTTCTCTCTCTCTCTCTCTCTCTCTCTCTAGTTCTTGCATTCAAGCTCTAAATACTCTCAATCCATTGGTTTTCTCACCCTAGCCCATTGAAGAAAATGTAGAGCACGTTGAGAGCTTCATTTTAATCAGAGGAGTTATTATTTTCGGCTTCACCAATCTTCAACCTTGCTCTCTCTTGTATTCTATTCTTGAGGTTGGGATTTCTTCAACCTTTAGTATGATTTTTACTTTAGTTATTTGTCTATTGATAGAATCTAGTGATTTGGGAATTTTGGATTAGACCTAGGGTTTGGTTTTGAATTGAAAAAAGATGGATTTGCAAATGGGTTCTTGAGAAAGGTTATGGGAATGTGTTTATGATTGAGATACGTTAAAATGGTGGATTTCTTTACTTAAAATTGATTTTGTAAATAAAGGAGGCTTTTGTTCTAAAATTATGGATATTTGGTTTGTGAAAGAAAATGGAAAATGATGCTAGGTTTGGTAAGAATGGAACAATGTTTATGTTGATGATGATGGTAAAGTTGGATATGTAACATCACTTCCATTTTGAAAATGAAGAGATTATATTTGTTGGAAATTATATAATCGTTAGAAATATCTGTTTTGAACTATCGATAGATGGTAGCTTTGATTATTGTAGAAATTGCATGTGGATTAGGTGAATTGAAACTAATTACTCATACATCCTACATTGAGCATTGTTGCATACTTAAAACATTGAAAATGTATTGTTTTCAGAAAAAGGGTTGTGGTTGTGGTTGTGGTTATGGTTATGATGTTGGCTTGTATGTCCTTAGTGAAAGTCCAGAAACATGCGCGGTTAGGTACCGATCCTTCAGGTTAGTATTGGTAAAATGGTTTTGGTAGTGCTTGTATAGCCTACTGGCAGACACGTACCTAGAGATTCCCAGTGTTTTATATCCACTGCCATATTTTCTATTATAAAAAGGATTATTTTCATGAATTGATATATAATCTGGCATTGCATAGTTTTGAGATAGAAATGAGAAATGTTTGATAAATGACATGCACGTGCATTTACCTTATGACTTCATTAAGATTCATATATTGTGTTAAAGTATCTCTACTGGGCTTTGGCTCACCCTATGTGAATACAACTTTCAAGTGTTGATGATATGCTTCCACCAAGGACATAGCTTGGGAGAACTTGGAGCCAAGGGCTTTAATTTATCTATTTAATGTAATTATTTTTGTATAAGTCTTAGGCTTTAATTGTGTTGAGTTGAACTCATTTTGATGTAACCAACCATTGCCTTGGAAAGATATAGCCATTAGGGCATATAGTTACTTGGGTTTTACTTTTCTTTTAACTCGTGCATCCATATCAAATGCTATAGATTCAAGATCTAGGATTTATAAATGTATACCGCATATGTCATCTTTTGTATCATTAAGTTCATATATGGAATATAAAATATGATGTTATTGTTCAAACGTAAGGAATGTTATCTATTGGGCTATTGTTATTATTTCAGGGCATTACAACTTAGTATCAGAACTACCAGGTTTGAATACTTTGGGATCGTGGGATGTGATTTTTACCACAATGGGTTATCTCGCTAGATAATATTAGAAGTAGGCCTGGTATGCTATGTGATAACATGCTTATGTGGCTAAATGAGTATGGGATGTAATTTTTAAGATGTTGATTGGGTACTGCTATTTCTAACTGGAACTCTAGCAATGTCGCGGGATGGTCATTGTCTAGAAAGGAAGTTCGTTTGTGTTTATGTGATTAGGTGCATACATGGAGTGAGTTAATGGTTGTCCACCGCATTAGGACGTGAGTGAATTAGCTTTGGTACATTTGTAAATGTGCTAATCTATTGTGTTACCTTTATTAGGACATCAAGATGTGGATGTGGATGTGGATGTGGACGTGGACGTGGTGGTAGTAGGTGTAGTAGGCCTATGCGACAGAAGGTGTCGTTACCAGATGATATTCCAGCACAAGATGAGAGAATTGGCTAGGCCAATGTGGCTGAGCCAGCAGGTCAGCAAGCCATGGGCGCTTTGGCCTGTGAAATGGCTGGAGCTTTACGGGAATCCATGGACATTCTCAAGGCTAAGAATCAAGTCAAGGCCCATGTTGCTGAGACAAGGCCGTCTTTTTTTAAGAGGAAGTTTTTCCAGTCAAATCCAGATGATTTTTGGGAGATCTGAAGGAGCCACTGAAGGCGGATGTGTGGCTTGAATAGATGTTGAGGATGTTCAAGATGCTTGGCATCGAGGATGACGACTGAGGGTAACCTTGGTATCCTTTTAGCTGAAGGGATATGTGGGTCAATGGTGGAAGTATGCGCGAGGGCGTATTGGAGTGACTTGGGAGACCTTCATAAATGCCTTTCAGGACAAGTTTTTGCTTCCTAGTGCTGAAATCAGTTCTTGAAGATCAAGTAGTTGAGCACACCAGTAGCCGAGTTTGAGACCTCTTTTACTAGCCTCTCTAGATTTGCATTGGAACTTGCGGTGACGGAGGAACACCGTTGTATCAAGTTCGAGAAGAGGTTGAGGATTGAGCTTCTTGTCAAGGTGGCCGGGTCTATGATTAGGGATTACGGTCACCTTCTGGAGATGGCGGCTCATCTTGAGACCATGATCTAGGTTGAGGAGGAGCGGGTGAGGGGCTCTAGGCAGAGGAGTTAAGAGGTTCAGGGGGAGACTCGAGACAACAAACGGCAGAGGGGTTCCACCGCATAGCAGTCCCAGGCAGCATAGTTCAGATCAACTTTTCCTGTACCGCGTTCTGGTTCAGGGAGAGGTAGTCAGGGTGGGATCACTTGTTTCAGGTGTGGTCAGCTAGGCCACAAGTCTTCAGTTTGCCCCCAGAGAGCAAGAGGGCAATAGTCTGCATCGTTTTTGGCTTGTCCTCAGAGCCAAAGTTAAAGGAGAGAGCAGTTGCCTACCTGTTATCAATGTGGGCAGTTGGGGCATTTGAGGAGGCTTTGCACTCAGGCAGGTGGCACATTTGGTGTGTCTAGTTCGAGACAGACACAGAGCCATCAGCTTACCCATTTACCACATGCCTCGAGGGCCACTCAAGGAGCCTCTTTGGCTCAATCAGTGTATCAATCCTATTCTCCAAGGGGTGAACAGGTAGAATAGAGACTCACAAGGCGTGTGTATGCTATTATTGCACCAGATCAATTGCCAGTATCCTCTGTTATGAGAGGTAACTTTTTGTTGTTCAATTCTATTCACTACAACAAAACTGAGTTTTTACAGCTATACATTAACGACATATAGTAAATGCAAGCTGTGGTTTCTCACTTTTATGACTTACTTTTTTTGCATGTTGTAAATAATTTTCCAACCACGCCGTGTCTATTGTGTAGGTCGTGAATGCTAATAATGATGATTTTTTTACGACTTGGAATGTTTGCCGTAAATAATAAAACTTTCTATGACATGCATATGGCACGTCATTAATACATCAACTATACACGACACACATACGTCAGCCATGAAAAGTATTGGACTTTTCACAGTGCACACAACGCCCGCCGTTAAAAGTATTGCACTTTTTACGACGTAGACACCGCCTGCCTTTAAAATATTGCCTTTTTACGACGCACAATGTATGTCGTGAATTGTATGTTCAAAAAAAAAAAAAAAAAAAAAGCGCCAAAATGAAATTTTCTGGTGCCAATTCAACAAAAATATATATATGTTAGAAACTTTTTTTCTCTTATACACCAGTCTCTCTTTCTCAGTGTCATCTGCCCCTCTTCTAGCCCTTTTTTTTCGTCTCTCTCCTCTTGCGACCACCGCCATCGGGACCCTGCTGACCACCGACCACCTCTTCTCTTGCCGTCATCTTCTCTCGATGAAACTACCGACCAACTTACCTCTCTTCTCACCTCATATTTTTTATTTATTTATTTATAATACTCATGTATTTGTATAGCTGTGTAAAAATTCTAGATCTTCTCTCCGTCTTCTTCAATTTAACCTTGGGTCTGATTTTGATTCAATTGGTGTTTTGATCTTTTATATTAGATAGAGAACAGAGAACAAACACACACACACACACACACACACACACACACACACACACAGAATGGACGATGGATGTGCGGTGTGCGCAGAGACCCTGGAATGCGTAACCTATGGAGCGTAGTGCCACCGATAGAAGTGCTCGACTTGCGTCGCTCGACTTCACTTTATATGCAATGATAGTCATTGCTGCATCTGCAAGACCGAACCCAATGTCGTCTTCGTCACCAAGGTTCCCTCCTAGATTATTTTTCATGATTTATTATTATTCACTCTTTCCAATTTATACAACTTATTAAAATAGTGCATATTATCAAAGTAATTTTTTTAATTATTCTGATCTAATTCTAATTTTTATGTCTCTGTAATCCGTATATCTTTCTCTCAGCTCCCAAATTCTCTTCGTCTCATCGCGAAGATCAACATCAGTTAAGAGGAAGTGGATTTTGAAGATCAACATGAATTTTTTCTAATTCAATTTATTTTTATCAATGCGGTGCAGAATCTAATTTCGAAACATGTTTTTGATTTTGAGGATTCATTTTATTTAATTAATTTATTTAATGCTTTGGCTACTTGATTTGAACATTTCTCTAGATTGTTGGCTAAATTTCATTTAGTTTTTGAACCTTTTATTTGTATGTTGAGAACATTTTAGAAACAAACCGAATGAGATGTCTACACACAGATTATAAAAAAAGAAAAAAGAAAAAGTGTAGACTACTACACACAGCCTTTGATGATTTCTTACATTTTTTAGTCTTCTAGATTATCTCATTGTTTAATGGTGCTTCAGTAAGTGGTTATTGAGCAATTATGTGATTTTTTTTTTCCACTTAGAATGTTAACCTATATTTATATGTACACATAATATTACCAAAAGAAAAAGATATATACATGTATATTGATGATGAACAAAGAGAAGTTTGGTTAATTCTTTTTCACCATTTATTCCTTTTCTACTTAATTTTTCTAGTTACAAATTTTTTTTTTTTGATCAGCAAAGAAAAATTTCATTAACAGCATGAAATTAAAGGTACAGGAAGATGAAATGCTTCGAGAGAGATTTAGAAGTATAAAAATACCCCTACTACTGCTACTCGCATCCATACAACCAATCCCTTGGCCTCACGATTTTTTTTTTTTTTTTGAAAACAAAAAAGTTAAGAAGAACTTAACTAGACAATAAAATACAAGAATCCCCACAAAATCAACCCACCAAACACCTCTGATCAACCCAATTACCACACTAAAAACTTTCAACAACACCCCATGCCCTCACCTATGTTGCTACACCTCCCGAAGCCTACACCTATGCTGCTGCAGCTCGCAGCATGCCTCTACTGCAGCCCACACCTCACCTTAGCTGCTATAACTCCAAATGCCCACACCAACCACTCCTATACTACTGCCCACACCACGCCTATGCTACTGCCAAACTCCGTAGCCAACACCGGAAAACTCCATGTTGCTGTAACTCCTCTCCAGTGGTGGTGGTGGTGGAAGTTCCAGAACTCCTCTCTGACGAACTCCTCTCCGACCAATTGCATTGCCTCGATTGAGGCTGATAGGATATCTTTGAAACCAACAGATCTTCTTCTAACTCACACCGCGGATCCACACACCCACCGAACACCGACCACCCGCTGGGACACCTCCATACATATGGAAGAAGTTCACCCCTCAAACTCTTACTCGAAGAGGAGCGCTCGAGTGCAAGCCGGACAGAACTAGATCGCCTACAACACCCATGTTTCTGCCCAAATAGAGCATCGATACTTCTCTACTAATCTGAACCAGAGTGCACCCCTCAAGCTCCTACTCGTAAAAAAGCGCTCGAATGAAATCCCTGGACGACCCCTGATGAATCAGTTATAGCGGGCAAGGTTGAAACACAAGAAGACATCTGATGACAAACCTGGTCGGCCCCTGAAGAAATACTTGGACGACCCCCGAATCACCACAAAAAAAAAAAAAAAACTCTCCCGCAGCAACATAGAACACACCTAGGTGGGGAAAATGAGGGACTCAAGTTTATTGAAAGAAGAAACTAATAAACAAACGCCGAAAATGAGCTAGGCCAGCCGACCGCCATAGCCAGAGGCGGCAGCCGGCCGGCCCAAGAAGAGGCTGGGGAAGGAGGTTTTTAGAGAGAGAGAGAAAATGATCTGTTAGCCATAGTTGTTTGCAGTACTATAATTCTAGTTACAAATTATGATCAGCATTATTATGATTATAATTCATTATGCTTCTTTATTGTAATATCACATAATATTCATTGATATTGCCTTGATTTTGGATTCAGTTATTCTCTTTTATCATACACTTACATGTTGTGTTGTGTTGTGATTTAAATTATATATATGTCCTTCATTGAATGCTAGCTCTGCTTTTGTTAGTTTGTGTGAAAATGTTTGGTCTTATGGAGGTGAGGTAGGGATAAAATCTTGGTTTTTTGGCTAGGTCCTAGCCTCACTTGTGGAGGCTCAGGCCACACAACCATTAAATAGATACATTGCCTTCTGAACATCTGGTATCGTTGATCTGCATTCGTGAAAGCTCTTTTATTATTTTTCCTTTTGGCTCTTTCTGGGAAACAACTGAACCCATGGTAT
Source organism: Camellia granthamiana (assembly GCA_036172215.1). Taxonomy (NCBI): domain Eukaryota; kingdom Viridiplantae; phylum Streptophyta; class Magnoliopsida; order Ericales; family Theaceae; genus Camellia; species Camellia granthamiana. Next base: position 114,110,487 of record CM069903.1, read on the forward strand.
TCTTTTTGGCAATTATTATTGCAAATACTTGTAATACATTGGATGGTTCGACTTTGAGCAACTTAAAATTGCTATGCTTATGCTTTTGGTTTTGGGACAGGACATGCAAGATCAACAAAATAAAGTCTATTATGACACCACTTCCAACCAAATACTCTAGTGCATTGTGAGTCATTTTCCTTATGTTACATTATTGTTGTGGTTGTTCATGCAATATCTTTCTTCTTATCTTGGTTCTTCTAGTTTGTATATTTGGGGACTCTCTTGTACCTTACACCATTAGAGGCGATGTGTGGCAACTTATTGAAATGATAAGATAGCGTAAGAGGATAACAAAAGATGGAATGAATATCTTAATTTTTTTTATGCCTATGAGATTTTAGATTTTTCCTTGTGAGGAATTGTGTTCTTATTTGTATATTGTGGCCTTTAATTAGTGTCATCTAATCCTTGCTCTATTTTTGTTTTCCAGTCGGGCCCTCATAAAAGCATGCTGCGAAAAAACCCAGAACTTCGGCCGAGTGTATTTCCTGTTCTTTATTCTTTGTTTTACACTTTCCGAAAATGTTTTACGTAGGAGAAGCATTAATATAAGCATATTAATGATTTGCCATTGCCTTAGATAACCTAAATGATTCCAAGTTCATTAAATAAGACTCAGCTATTTGTGGTTGTTATGGCTAATATATTGCCATTCATAGTCATGGGCATAGGCCTTTTCTAGTAAGTTTCACTAAAAATTTAAAATCCCTGTAATGTATCGTCCAAAATTCTAAGCCAAGAGGTGTTTAAGGTACTTATTGGTTTTGTATTTCAATTGGATTAACTTTTGGAAGGTATATATATGAATTAAGAAATAAACATATATTTGCTATTTTGTTGTTTGTCTGCAAAGAAAAAGCTGAAAATAATATTTGGTAGACTGCGATGCAAAAATGATATCGTACTGCAAATAGAGAAGCATGACTTTGTTTGTAACAATCATGGTAACTGTAAGAATGGTAGTCATAGGTCCTTGATGGTCGCTATGGTTCTAGATAGTGAAGTGCCTGTGGTAGTATGGGATATAGTGGTAATAATGATGTGACGTGTTATATTGCAAATGGCATCAATAGATGTGTCATGGTGATCCTAGTAATGGTAGTTTTGATATAGATTGACATCTGTGGCTGTTTCATAACCTCTGTGGTGGTGATCAACCATTTTAGGTGCTGGCAGTGGTATTGGGCCATCGATGGTTATGAGGAAAAAATTAAGGTTAGGCCATTGATGGTGGTGGTAATAGAACTATTTGTTTCAACTAAATGCAAATTTTTGTATTTTTGCTTCCAAAAAATTTAGCTCTTAACTCCAATGCCATTTTTTTTTTTTTTGTATTTTTTTTTTTTTGCTTCCAAAAAAATCTATTGTTTTTTTAAAAAGCTATCCAAATACTATACTAAAGGGCCTTTGTGGTCTCAAAAGTAGCTATATAATTTTGATCATTTGCAATTATGTTATTGTTTAGACATTTGCTTGTGCATTTGTGTATGCTCTATAATTATGGAGGATGAAATTGGCTGGGAGTATGATGAATGCATTTTCCGAAGGACTCATATTAGCTGACAAAAGTGGACTTAACCCCAAAACTCTTCTTGACGTGTTGGTGAGACAAAAACTAAAATCTTTTTATTCAGATTTCTGTTAATTTTGAGCACACTCTTGATGTCTTGCTTGCTTTCTGGTAGGACCTGGGTGCAATAGCTAATCCAATGTTTAAGATGAAAGGACCCACTATGAACCGAAAGAGCTACTCCCCTGCATTTCCTCTTAAACATCAGCAGAAGGACATGAGGTTGAGTCTTGCCTTCGGTGATCAAAATGCAGTATCAATGCCAGTGGTAGTTGCTGCTAATGAGGTAAGGCCATTTGTTTGCTTCTTTGTTACCTTTATCTGAACATAATGCTCACTATGAGCAGCATGTGTTTAGTGGTCTTAGCAATGAGCTGAATATACAACTGAAGACATGTTATTATCTATCCTTATAGTTTAACCTGAAAAGTTCATTGGTGTAGAACCTGTAAACGAGAACCACTCTAGGGTTTCATATTTATCTCTTAATCAATATTCATTCAATCAAAGGTAAGTTTGTTCTTTAATTAATCCCATATATTCCATAACCAAATAAGGAAAATGAGGAAAAAAAACAAGAAATAAATAAAATTAGAAACAAGTCCTAAAAATTCTAAGTTGTCAATTGGTGCCTCTTGTCCCTAAAATGTCTTCATTCATAGCCTTTTATTCATAGCTTTTTATTGTTTTCTCTCTCTCTCTCTCTCTCTCTCTCTAGATGTTAATTTGATTGTAAGAGAAAATACGTATTATCTTATAGGAGCACCAGGGAAAGCACACCTTGCAGTTTGATAAGAGATCCAGAGAGCATAAGAACCCCTGGTTCTACTACTAGGCCTACTTGTTCAACTGAGGCCAACAGGAGAGTACAGAATCCCTTGATGATTTTATGGTTATGTCAGCCTAGAACTTAGGAATTTAGATTTTGTGGTTCTCTTATTTCCTTTTGTTGTTGTTGAAAGCAATTGTGTTAATCTGTTGCATTACCTTACTGTTATTTTGTTTTAGTGTTTTTCGTTCTTTCTCCATTGCTAATACCTGCAATGGCAGAGAAAGTCGACTTCTTGAATTAATAAACCTCAAGCAATGATGACTGTAAAGCATTAGTTTGTGTTTTATTTTCATTCCGTATTTTGGGTTAAGGGGTTTAACCTTGTCTTATTTTTGCCTTTTAACTGTATTGATCCCCATTCCATTTGTCATATAGGTCTCTCGCAGACATGTCACTGCTCTACCAATACTACTGCTGTATTGGGTCCTTAAATATAGGGTGTTTAAAATTAAATACTTGAAAATTGGTTAGTGTTTATTGATGGTCATTGATGCTGTCTATGAGACCCACTATCTTGAGCCCATTTTTAATATAAACTCTGATTTTATGGCACAATGCAGACCCATTGATTGATTGGGTATGTGGTTCATCAATCTTATCTGTTGTTGTTTTGGATTGTGCACATGATTGGTCTTGCTTCGGGTGCCAACATAGTTAGGATGTGTTCCATTGACAATGATGCATTTTCAATCCAAAATTTTCTCTTGTATATATTTCTTCACATTAATAATATTTCTCTTTTGCTGATAATAATTTAAAAAAAAAGTAGCGCACACACTTGAAATAATAAAAGAACAACAGGAGAAGAGAACACATGAAAGAAACAAATTCATCATGGATTTGACTCACTTGCCATAATTTATTGTGAGCTTTCAAATTGACATAGTTAATTATTAGGAGGCAATGGAATCGAAATACAGATTATGACTTTGAGGCAGAAGTTCAAGAACTGATTAGTGGGGCATGAAGGTGGGTTTAAGCACCTTCTTCAGCAACTGTAATAGGATTGGTTTTTGACTAACTGTTTGTTTATTCATTTAGGTGGCCAAAGAAATGGTGCAAATGGAGATGTAGCCAATGATCATTATACCACTACTTGGTATTAGATTTGCATTTATTTTATAATTAGTCTGTACATTTAAATTGCATAACAAAGATATGAAAAGAGATCGTCAAATTAATTTTATCTTATTCTGATTATTTCAGGAGGACATTGAGTTAGTCCAGTCATTGGGGGAATATGGTTACAGATTCTCAATCTCATGGGCCAGAGTTCTACCTAGTATATTTTTCAATAATCTATTATTATTTGTTACTCATAATTTGATTCGTTCATATAACTTGATTAATAACCTTCTTGAGCTTTATTAGGAGGTAGAAACATAGTCTTTGGATGATTTGTAATGTACCGACAATTTTTGGATGTTTGAAACTTATAAATAGTTTTTTTTGGTGTTTGAAATAATATTTTGGTGTTTGATTGATACTCTTATATATATATATATATATGTATATTTGTGAAACTTATTTGTAATTTTTTTAGATTGTACAGAACAGATGAAATAAAACCTACTGTTTTTTTTTTTTTTTTTTTTTTAAATTTTAAATATACATATTCTACGGCATGCAAAAAATGTTGTGAAATTTAGGCTATCTACGGTAGGCAAAATAGGTCATTGTATTAAATATTGAACAACTAGCAATGAACGTCGTGGTTTGTCTCTTTAATAAACGGCGTGCAAAAGTAATTGTAGAAAAGTCAAACACGACGCACAAGATCCGCTGTTAAAAGTTTTTAACGGCATACTATAGCATGCCATTGGAGGTGAATGACTTTCCATGACTGGTCATAACACAAAACATTACCTTGTACGTCATAGAAGGGTTTTTACATCGTGCAATGCGCGCCGTAAAAACCCTTTTTTGTTGTAGTGATTGCCAGTGTGTCGATTGATACTAGTGCATCTCATTCCTTCATCAATTTTGGGATTAGAAGTGGCTTAGTTAGCGTCTCCGCTCAGGGTAGAGTCACCAGTTGGGGGTAAGGTTGTCTTGGATCGAAAATGTTGCGGTTTTGTGATAGAGGTTACCAGTCACCAACTTCATTTTGCTTTCGTATTGTTAGACATATTGGGTTTCGTTGTCATTTTAGGCATAGATTGGTTGTCTTCATACCGTGCTGTTATAGATTGTTACTGTTAGAGAGTTATGATGTACACCTTGAGTGGTGACTGTTTTTATTTTCTAGGAGACCAAGCTGATAGAGTTTTGTCGCCAGTATATGACTTACGTGGTTGGGGTGAGCTTAGTTGTCTTCTTGTAATTTTCTTTGGTAGTGAGAGTGATGTGGTCTGAGTTTCATTGCCGAGGGTAGTTTTTGGATACCCAGACATCTTTTTCGAAGATCTTCCTAGTTTGCCACTCCATCGAGAGATTGAGTTCTCCATTGACTTAGTACCCGGCACGACACCAATTGTCATGGCGCCGTATAGATTTGCACCCGCTGAGTTGTATGAATTGAAGATTCAACTCCAAGAGTTGTTAGATAAGGAGTTTATTCACCCTAGTACATCACCTTGGGGAGCACCAACTCTCTTTGCTAAGAAAAAGGATGGCACTTTGCAACTATGCATCAATTACAGGAAGTTGAACTGGGTAACTGTTAAGAACAAGTACCCATTACCACATATAGATGATTTGTTTGGCCAGTTGAAGGAATCTTGTTACTTTTCTAAGATCGCCTTGAGATCAGATCATCATCAGTTGAGGGTGAAGGTGGAGGATATTTAGAAAATGGCATTCCGTACGCGGTATAGCCACTATGAGTTCTTAGTGATGCCTTTTGGGCTAACCAGTGCACCGACTTCGTTTATGGATTTGATGAATCAAATCTTCCGTGAGTTCCTAGTTTGTTTTGTAGTTGTCTTTGTTGATGACATCTTAATCTACTCACCCTTTGAGGATGAACACGAGTAATACTTGCGGGTTGTACTTGAGTTGCTTAGAGTACACTGTTTATATGCTAAGTTCGGGAAGTGTGAATTTTGGATAAAGTTCTTATGCCATTTGGTATCCGGGGAAGGGGTGACTGTTGACTCTTCTAAGATAGAGGTAGTGCAAGATTGAAAACAACCTAAGAATGCTTTTGAGATCCTGAGTTTCTTGGGCTTAGCCAAGTATTTCCGACGTTTTGTGAAAGACTTCTCTAGATTGGCCTCACCATTGACTGGATTGACGAGGAAGGGGATTAAATTTGTGTGGAGTGAGACTTACAAAAAGTTGTTTCAAGAGCTTAAGGTTAGACTCACCACTCCTCCAGTATTGATTATTCGGTAAAGGGGTTTGGATTATTCAGTTTATTGTGATGTGTCTCGAGAAGGTTTGGGTTGTGTATTACTGCAAGAAGGGAAAGTGGTAGCATACATTTCACAGTAGTTGAAAACACATGAGAGAAACTATCCTACTCACTACCTGGAGCTAGCGGTGGTGATTTTCGCCTTAAAGATCTGGAAGCATTATTTCTATGGTGAGAGATTTGAAATGTTTTCCAATCACAAGAGTTTGAAATATCTGTTTTCATAGAAAGATTTGAATTCGAGACAGAGGAGGTGGATGGAGTTTATGGACAATTATGACTTTGAGTTACACTATAATCCCGAGAAGGCTAATGTGGTAGTCAACGCCTTGAGTAGGAAATCCATAAGCACTGTAGCTAGTATTGTCATCCAGGAATGGGAGATGTTGGGTGCTATTGGCAAGTTCGACTTACAACTTGGCGAGTCCATTGAGTCGGCCATTTTGTTCACTATAGTTGCACAACCTACACTAGTGAGCCGAGTTATAGAAGCATAGCGGGGTGATAGCGAAGTAGAGGCTATTCGAGGGAAGATATCTAGTGGGAAAGTAGAGAAGGGCTTGAACATATATTCTGACTAGAGTGTGAGGTTTTTAGATCGTCTTTTCGTGCCAGAATCTTGTAGGGATGAGGTACTTCGAGAGTTCCACCAATCATGCCTTGCGGTATATCTGGAAGGCACAAAGATGTACTACGACCTTAGCCACCATTTTTTTTTTTTTGGGGGGGAGGGGAGGAGGGATGAAGAGAGACATAGCCTTGTTTGTTTCGAGGTGCCTTACTTGTCAACAAGTGAAGGCCAAGCACAGCCGGTTTGTTGCAACCCTTATCCATAGCCGAGTGGAAGTGGGAGTATGTCATGATATATTTTGTTGTGGGTATTCCGAGGACTTAATGGGGTAATGATGCCGTGTGGGTGATAGTCGACCGGTTAACTAAATCAGCACACTTTGTACCTATGCATACGAGTGACTCGATAAATTATCTTACCGACCTTTATGTTAGGGACATAGTTCAAGTTCATGGGCTCCATGTGACTATCATTTCACTGCTCCGTCGTGACAAAGCCTACAGAATGCCTTGGGCACTAGATTGACATTTAGCATCGCTTATCATCCTCAGACTGACGGGCAATCCGAGCGAACCATTCAGATCTTAGAGGACATGCTTCAAAGTTGTGCTTTGGATTTTAACGGGTCATGGGAGAGGCATTTACCTTTGGTGGAGTTTGCCTATAATAATAATTTCCAAGCAAGTATTGGTATGGCACCGTTTGAGGCCTTGTATGGGCGACCATGTAAATCTCCAGTGTGTTGGGCCGAGGTGGGTGATGCGTCTATGTTAGGTCCTGAATTAGTTCAGGAAACGATAGAGAAGGTCGTGCTTATTCGTAAGAGGTTGGTTTCGGCTCAGAGTCGCCAAAAGAGCTATGCTGACCGTTGAAGAAGACCTTGTCTTTTGAGGTAGAAGATCACGTATTCCTGAAAATATCACTAAGACAGGGTTTAATGAGATTTTGGAAGAGCGGGAAGTTATCTCCTAGATTTATTAGGCCATTTGAGATTCTAGATCGGATTGGGGAGGTAGCTTATCGTTTGGCTTTGCTGCTCTAACCTTCCGAGGTTCATGACATGTATGAGCTTGATTCTTCACACATGTTGGATTGGACCGAGTTGGAGGTAGATGATGATGCCTCATACGAGGAGAGACCGGTTTGGGTTTTAGACACTTGGGATTACGTCTTGTGATGCAGGATTATTCCACTGGTTAAGGTGTTGTGGCGACACCATGGGGTTGATGAGGCGACTTGGGAGTGTGAGGCAGAAGTTCGTGAGAAGTATCCAGACCTATCTGTTAATGTTTGAAGCTTGTATTGAAAATCTTATTCATGTTGTAATATATAAACATTGTGCATGTTTTGAAAAGCTGAACTGTAATATTCCGTATTGATGGACTTTGTGTTATCATCGTTGCTAGTATGAATGGTTGCAAGTTGATTTACTTTTAGTATTGTTGCTCTGTTTTAAATTTTAGGGACAAAATTCCTTCAGGGGGAGATCATATCGATTTCGGTTTAGACCCGATCCATTTATTTCTTTTGAATCCGGGAATCCATGTCCCTAACTATTGTTTGTTTCATTTTCATCTTGTTGCTAGTTGAGTTTGATTATTTGGGAGTTATAGTTGTATTTGAAACAGGTTGGGAGTTAGTTTTTTAAAAGAGTTGTTGCCCATATTTTTGCTTGTTCGCTCTAGCGGACTTTCATGCACTCGAGCAGACTTTCTTGGCTCAAGCGGTCTTTTACAGTTTGCAAAACTACTGGAAGTGTGGTATTTTCGCTCGAGCGGTCTTTTGTAGGTCTGAACTTTTGGGAAGGGGTCATTATGCGCTCGAGTGGTGTTGTTGGTCGCTCAAGTGGTGTCACTTATTGTGTCTGACGTGTGAGGCCCCTGGAAATTTTATTTCCTTTAGAGTCCCTTACTTTTAAATTATTTCTTTGAAGTCCCTCAATTTCTTAATTAATTACAATTTTAACCCTAGGATCAAAATACATACGCCAACAAAAAACTGACTAAACCTTATAGGAAGATAGACACCTTGATACATCGAGCCTTGGCAAATGAAGCACCACACTGACACCCGATGCAAGCTGAGAATGACGGATCTCATTACTCTAGGCCATGTGTCCGTCATCACCAAGATTGCCTCAACTCGGGAACTTAGGTACAAGAGGGGAAGGTCATGAATGAATTGAGCACCCTCGTTCGCCCGATCAAAGATCGGCCTCTACTAATCATGATATGAATCTTATTTACATTATATGCTCTTGTTTCAGTTTATTAGGCTACCATTACTATATGATGCACACACATACAAGTATAGACTAAATCGCGAGAATTGGAACATTTCGATTCATGTTTATTTTGAAAGATTGTTTCAAAATGTGTACCACTTGAAAAAGTGATTGCATATAAACATTACTTAAATTATTCCAATTTGAGCAATAAGCCTTCATCCACAGGCATTCCAGCAATTTACCACTTAAGCAATTAGCTTCATGGCAAGCATGCTTTTACATGGTAACAATCACACGTATGCAATTATGCTAAAGCGAGTAAAGGCACACCTAGTACTCCAAGCCAAAACAAACAAAAGAGTTAGAAAAATGCATAATCCTAACTTTATGCAATATGACTAATACAACACATGCGATATGCAATTACTAGGCTCGGCTACTAATATGGCATATGAAACAATTAAATAGTATGCGGTCTAAGCACGTATTCAAAGAAGTACTAAACTATCAATGCTGTTAGAATGATGAACCGAGCCTCGGTGCATACAATACGAATGGATGCAAACATGGAGTATGCTAAACAACATGATGTCCCTAAACTAACCATCATAAGGTAGTTGATAAAAGGGAGAAAGACGTGGAGCTGGAAGACATATACATTATTATATTGTGCTCTCTCGAAGGAGAGTTCGAATAAACTAAGCTAATTAACTAACTAATTAAAGCTAAGCTAATTATTACAAAACAAATTGAATTAGCTAAACTACTTAACTAATTATTACAACAAATTAATTAACTAACTAATTACAAAACGAAATTGATTAACTAGTTAACTACCTAATTAAATAATTACAATACAAGTGCAATTAAATGAAATAATTAAACTAAACAATTGACTACTTTGCCTCGGGAAACAAGGGATGTTCATGTGCATGCTCGGCTTCCACCCGAAAACGCCACTATTTTGCTTCTGGAGAGCCTCTGTTGCACAGAGAACACCTAACACTTTTGCCCACTTCCAGAATAACTCCACTCTGCCAAAGGAATACACTACTGAATTTTGCATCAGTGGCCGACTGACCAGTGATGAGGGTTGCCGACCACCAGTGATGGTCGGGCGGCCATCAAAGGTGGTCTGTCGGCCACCTGCCAGCCATGGAAAGTGGCCTGCCGGCCACTTCTGCACAGTTTTCCTTGTTGCAACAAAGGATAAATAGAGCAATGCGCAGGGTATTTCAAGGGTTGTTTGCACAACTCACCCCTTCTTTTTATGAACAAATCGAAGGAGTAGCAAGTTTAAGCCACAAACCACCAACTCAAGCAATTTCATTGCATGATGGCTTGTGAACGAATGTGTGCAAGTTTAATAAATGCAACAAAATGAGACTCTCAAAACCACCTCCCTATGATGGAAAGTCAAGGAAAGTGGTGACCTTGGAGACTTGAGTCATTTTATCACTAGTGAGTACGAAATGGCCCAAGTTTCCATGTGTTCAATTAACGTCCAATTGAACACAACCAAATTATTATCTTGCACCATTTTAGTCCCATTTTAATTACTCCATTTTAATTACCAATCAATTCTTTAATTCATTGAGTCCAATGGTGAGTTTAAGTCCTCTAATGGAAAGAGAGCTCAAACCAGGTGTTGTCTTAGGCATGAAAGAGACATCATATCATTGGTAATGAACCCCCTAAGGGATTAAACCATTAAGCATGACACCTCAATCTCATGCTTTAAACAAACAAGTTGTTTGAACCACTTTCAAAGCAAAACAAAAAGCCAAGAAAGGAGGAAGGTTGCAGAGATGATTATGAGTGATCACAAGTACGGAAAGCCATAAATAAATGCAATCAACTCAAATAAGACGGTGTCTAAAGCCTAAAACACCAAACTCATGAGGACAATTACACTACAAGCATGCAAAACAAAGCTCAAATGCAACTATCAACCAAAAACAGTGCTAAAACATGGTAGAATTAAGCTAAAAATAGCTAGATTAACATGCTAAAACATGGCACAAACTAGGCTAGTAAGCAAGACACAAGGAGTGGAGGCTAACCCCTCCAAATTTGGACTTGAAAACATGATTTTAACTACTGAAATAGCTCTGAATATTAGTGTTTAAAAGCTTAGAAAAAGATAATAAAAGGGTGGGAAACACAAGGGCAAAGACCTCCAAAACAAGGTACAAAGAAAGGTGGAACACCCTTAACCTTTAATGGCCTTAGAACCCAAGTTTCAGCTCAAAAATACAGAATTTTTACAGCCCAAAATCAGTTGAAAAACAGCAAGTACAATAGTAGAAAAAGCAAGTAAAGGGACAAAGCCTTATACCTTTTGAAGAGGAAATGAAATCCAAGCAACAAAACAACACCCTCAAGAGCTCTAACAAGCCTCAAAGACACCTAAGCTCAAATATGGAGAGATTTGGTTAAGGGTGTATAGGCAAAGGTTGAGAGTGTATAGGCTAAAGTGTAGAAATTTGCTAGAGAGAGAATTGTAGAGAAAGAGGAAAATTTTGGTCTCAAAATTTTCTAATCTTAAAACATGAGAGGGCGGTCTCCTATATATAGAAAACATGAATTTCCTACAAGGATATCCAGCCCTACACATGGGTGCAGAAGCATGTACCTGTGCAAACAGCTTGCACAGTTGTCACAAAATATCTACAAAAGAAACTGGTGGCTGGCCGGCCATTAGTGGTGGCTAGCAAGCCACATCAGTGGCCGACAGCCCAAAAGTGATGTCCGACATCCCAAAAAGGTGGTTGGCAGGCAACCAGAAGTTGCAGGCTTGAAGAACCAAGGCTTGGTCCAAGAATGAAGCACCAAGAGTGTAGGGTTTGAAAGGCTCAAAGCTATAGCATTCCACTGAGGACTTCAAGCACTTGACGAGAAAATACACTCATCATCGAGTGTGTATGCAATGGTGTCCAAGTCGTAAGGGCCATAAAAAATGGGGTGTCTACAGTTGGGCTATTGTTATTATTTCGGGGTGTTACAATTAATGGTAGAATAATGCCTTTTTAAATCATATCCTAAAAATTAATTAGACGATAATGAAAAAATGATAAAAATCAAGCCAAATTATTTATTCTAATTTTGTTTTGTAAAGACATTTTTAGGCTTGAACTAAATCCAACTCTTGTTTAGTTGATTCATCCAACTATCTATTCTTAGTCCTGGCACTAAGTTGTCTTAAATGTAAGCATTCTTATTCATGGAATAATCTCCAATCAATACTCTAATCTCAAACCAAAGACCCCTAACTGTGATCATGTTCTGTCCTAAAAAAAATCTTATTAGCATTTTAATCTTTATAGAATAACACTGTAGCTTGCATTTCGTGCTCATCAGAGGGGCTTATTCTCCTCAGATATGATAGCCTTATAGTTTGGACTCTCATGGTTTTGAATCGGGTTTCACAAGTGCAATGTGAAATGGATAAAACACGAATGAGTTTTTTAGAAAAAAAAAAAAAAATCATTTTAATCATTATGGATGCCAAAAATGGACTGCATTTCCAAATTTCAGAGTCGTCACCTAAATATTTTTGAAAAATTTAGAAAACCCGTGACTCGTGCCAAAGGCCACTTGCCCGTCATAACCAATGTGCCTCGGCTTCGGAACTTAGGTATGAGAGGAGAAGGCATGAATTGAGCACCCCACTCACTCGATCAAAGATCGACCTCTAGTAATCATGATGTGATTTTTATGTACATTATATGCTCTTGTTTCGATTATTATGCTAACATTACTATGTGAGGCACACAAGTATAGACTAATTCGCCCACTTTGGAACGTTTTGATTTCATGTTTATTTTGAAAAGTGTTGTGAATATGAGTTACTTGAAAAAATAAGCTCATAAGTACATCTATCAAATCATCCAAATATAAGTGAAAAAAAACCCTTCACCAACCGGTATTCAAGAGTTATATCAACTAAGCACCTAGCCTCATGGTAAACATGCATTGATGTGGCAACACTATACATGTTTCATATGCTAAAGTGAGAAATGCTCACCTAGTACTCAATCGAGGCAAGCCAAAGGAAATAAAACCATTAGAAAAATGCATGCTCTACTATGCACGTGACTAATACAACACATACAAAATGCAACTAATAGGTTCGATTTATTAGCATGGCATATGGCTCAACTCAAAACGTGCGCACGTATTTATTTAAGTGAGAAATAATAACGAGGTTAGAATGATGAACCGAACCTAATGCATGTGAAAATGGATACAATTCATGGGAATGACATGAAAATGTAAAACAAGATGCTACCATTATAAGCGTATAAATAAAACGGAGAAAGAAATGGGGGTTGGAAGACATATACAATATTACAAATTTGCCCTCCTACAAGAGGGTGTGAATGTCCAATTGTTTAAACTAATTATTACAACGCCAGATTAACTAATTAATAACTACCTATTACAAGTTTTGAGTGAAGCTACTAATTAAGTACAACATATTACTATTTAAGCATTAATTTAATGGGCCACGGGAAGTGAGGAGTCGTACATGCATGAACGAGAATATCCGCCGAAAAACTCCTCTGTTTTGTTGTCAGAAACTGTTCTGTTTGCAGTCAGACAATTAATCTGTTTTTGCCCCAGCTTCTACTCTTTTCTGCCATGAAAATGACACTACTTGCATAAAATAGAGTGGTCGGCCAGCCTTGAAAAGTGGTCGGCTAGATGGAAGAGTGGCCGGCCAGCCACTATTTTGAGGTTTTGGCCTGCTGCCACAGAAATGAAGTAGAGCCAAAATAGAGTGTTTCCAGGAGGTTTTTGTCCTTTCTGCCCCTCTCTATCATGAAATTAATCAAGGGAGTAGTAGACTCGATTCGCAAACTGTCAATTGTCACAAACTCGTTGCATGATGATCTATGAATCGATGGGACAAAGGCTCAATAAATGGAAATGAAAGACTAACAACACCTCCTCCCTATCATGGAGTTACCTCAAGGGAAGTGGTGGACATTGCTTTTTTGAACCATTAAAAGTCACTAGAGAGTACGTAATGAGTCAAGACGCAATATGTTTAATTAACGTCCAATTCAACCTGACTTGATTTTATTGCTCTTTTTTACTTCTTTAGTCCAATTTTAACCACTTTTACATTACCTTGCCATTCTTTATTCATTTTGTCCAGAAATGATAATTACGTCCATTAATGAAGAGTAGGGTCAAACAAGAAGTTGCACTTAGCATGAGAGAGATGTAATGCATTGGTAATGAACCTTCGAAGAGATTAAACCATTAAGCATGGAAGGTCTCTTTCTCATGCCTTGAACAACAATCAATTGTTTGAAACAACTCTTAAAAAAAAGAAAGAAAACTAAGAAAGGAGGGAGGTTGCAAAGATGGTTATTACAAGTGTGAGTGTACGTATGAAGACTATGGAATAAAAAGCTATCAACTCAAATAGATTGGTGTCTAAGGCTTAAACCACCAATTCTATGAGGACTACAACAATACAATCATGATATTCAAAGCATAAACTAAGTAAACACACTAAAATAGTCCAAGAAACAGAAAAATCAGTGCTGGAAATAGTGTGGAAAGCTAGAAAAAAAAGTAAGCAATGATTAGAGAGAACAAGGCTAGTAAGTAAAGCTTAAGGAAGGGTGGCTAACCCCTTCACTTTTTGGACCTTAAAACCACATGTTTTAGCCTTTGAAAACTCTGAAAATCAGTAGCTAAAAGTTGAGAAACAACTGGGAAACACAAGGATAAAAGCTATGTATTGAGGTGCAAGAAAGGGTGGTTAACGCCTCTACCCTGAGTAGCTTTTAAATCACAAGTTTCAGCCAATAAAAGCAGTCCAAAAATAGTGTATAAACACCAATAAAAAGTAGTGAGAAAAGTAGGCAAAAGATGGCAAGAGTTATACCTTTGAAGAGAAGACATTGTTTTGTTCACAAACCACAAGGTATTCTCTCTCAAGGGCTGAAATTTTGTCTCAAGAACCTTATCATGGAGCCTCAAAATTTTGGTTTAGGAAGTGTATGTATAGTGTATGTATATTGCAAGATAGAGAGGGAGAGTGTTTAGCAAGATTTGGGCTCTTAGAGATTTTTTCTAACCTAAAACCAAGAGGGATGGTCAAGTATATATAGAAAAACATGTGCCTCTATCGGAAATATCTGTATTGGGCCAGCTGGCGCAGTGCATGCACATGGGGCAACAGCTGGCAGTAAAATATCTTCCAGTCGGGAAACATGGTTACGGGCAATGTAGGGGGACGACCGGCCACTAAAATTGGCCTATCGGCCACCTGCTGGCTAGCGGGCCTTTAGGTGGTCAAGCTAGAAAAACATTAAGTTCTGGTCCAAAGGGGGTGCAAGGTTCTATGCTTTGAAACTTAGAACCGAAGCTTCTTGCTGAGGAAATGGAATGTTTGTGCAGCATAGTATTTCATCATCGAGTGTTCAACTTGAGTTGCCCAAGTCTTATGGGCTGTCAAAAATGAGGGGCCTACAGTTGCCTCTCTTTGACAGAGCTCAAAGTCATGAAATGATGTGAGTGAATGTCAAAGCTCAAAGACGACCCATTTTGAGAAAGTCGTAAGACTTGGGCAAGAAATCAAAACGTAAATGAAATGGTTGAACTCAAAAGTTGCCTTTGTATCCCTTTGCAAGTTATCAAACCAATGTAGTTCAGGGGCAAGATGCAAATGATATGTAGAAATAATTTAAAAAGTTGGACATATATGCTACGCAAAGCCGATTACTTTTCAAAAAAAAATCTATGATCATTCAACACAATGTGATAAGCAAATAACAAGATAACAACACGAATGAAAAGCTCAAAAAAACAAACCTAATCGTGCCTCGCACAGAAAAGGGTAAGCAAATAATGAGATGGTGCAACCAACAAACACGCCTCTTCGTATTGCATATGAAGAGAGGGGAGAAAAATTGGAAACAGGTGAAAGACATGCACCAACTACGTATTACGTAGAAACGACAAAAGACACAAGCCAAATCACACTCACGTGATTAGGGTGAAGGGATACAAGCCATACTACGTTTTCGAACAGAAAGGGGAAAAGCTCCATTCCAAACTGCATCTCACGTAGAGAGAGTGGAGGGTGCAAGCCAAACTATGCTTCGTGCAGAAAGGGGAAAAGCTCCATTCCAAATTGTGTCTCACGCAGAGAGGGTGGAGGGTGCAAAACAAACTATGCTTCCCGCAGAGAGGGGAAAAGCTCCATTCTAAACTACATCTCACGCAGAGAGGGTGGAGGGTGCAAGCCAAACTACACTTTGCGCATAGAGGGGAAAAGCTCCATTCCAAACTGCGCCTCACGCAGAGAGGGTGGAGGGTGCAAGCCAAACTATGCTTCACGTAGAGAGGGGAAATGCTCAATTCCAAACTGTGTCTCACACAAAGAGGGTGGAGGGTGCAAGCTGAATCGCACTCATGCGATAAGGGTGGCATACAAAGAGTATGATGCATATGGATGTAGCATAATGCGATATGTTCCATGCAATGCAGCAGAAAAGATACACAAAAGTGGTGTTTATTGAAAGCACCCCCCAAGGGGAGGTGGCAGGGAAAACCCCACCATGCACAAGGGTATGCCATCACATGCCATTACATAACCCAAGATAGAAAATTTTGAGATTACGTCTCACGTATCTATAGGAGAGGAAGCTGCTCAGGAACGTGTTTCACACGTTACAAGGGAAGAAAACCACTTGGCAACATGTTTCACACGTCCCAAAAAAAGAATGAGGGGCAAAAATCCTAAATACGTTTCGGCGTGAAAGGACAAATAGTATAAGACAAACACATGATGCAAAAGGATACAGTCAGTGCGAAAACAATACTCTAAAGAAAAGTAAAATAAAGTAGTGTTATTTTGGAAAACACCTCACATTTCACTCTCCGACTTACAGTCCGGAGGTCTCCAATTGCTTGCAAAAGGATACAATTTGCTCCGGCTTGTGATTGGGGCATGCTCATGTATCGGAGAAACGGCGCATCTTGGGACGGTGCAACTGGAACACAATCTCCGGATCTTCGGAATCCGAAGCAACTTCACACACTTCAATTTTCCTTCTCAAGATGAAAACAGGAGCTCCCATACCTTGATTAGGCAATAACACAACAAAAACCAACTCTGGACTAGAAAATGGGTCGGCCGGCCACAAAACAGGGACGGTCAGCCACTTGAGTAGCCGGTCGGCCACCTGATGTATTTCAAGTGCAGATTTGTCCTTTCGACCCAAGGCTTATTTGACACACAACCAAGGCTCACCTTACACACTCCACACCATCCAAAAACACCTTAGCCTTCTCTCTAGGTGCTCTCTCTCTCTCTCTCTCTCTCTCTCTTTCTCTCTCTCTCTCTCTCTCTCTCTCAAGATTTGTGCTTTACTCGCATTACCCACCCTTGCACGCAAACTTTATTCGCAAAGCACTCGTAGCCCTCTTCATTTCGAACTAATTGAAATTTGATTTGGTTGAGTTTTGTGGGTTCTCATTGTTTTGGGCCCATTTCTCTCGTGTTTTTCTTGGGTTTTGCACCTTTTCTCGGGTTTTGACATTTTCTCTGTTTTTCTCTCTCCTACGGTTTGACTTTTGCCATTTCCCTCCCCATTTTCCATCATTTTTCCCCATTTTCACCCACCACTCACTAAATCCCACATGTGTAGACACGCTATTTTTGACCGTTCTTAAGACTTGGACGTTATCATTTGTGCACTCGGTGATTGTGCTTGTTTGTGTTCGTTTTGAGCGCTTGAAGTCCTCGGCAGAATGCCTTGTCTTTGAGCCTCTAAACCTTGCCTGCTTTGTGCATGTTTTTGGACCAAGAGCTTATTGTCTCTTGCCTGGAGAGGAGGGTGACCTGCCGGCCAATCCTGGACTTTGTCGGCCATGGCTTATGCCTGTCGGCTACCAGTGGTGGCCAACGGCCATTGGTCCCTTTTTCCAGATATTTGTTTGCCAGCTGTGCCAGTTGTTGCTCACTGAGCTGCATCTTCATACACGTGTATGGCAAGATGTATACAAGCTCAAACCTTGTTTTTCTATATATAGGGGGTGCCCTCCCCTATTTTGGGGGGTTAGAAATTTTGGACCAAAAATCTCTCTCTCTCTAGACTTCTCTCTCTCTCTCTCTCTTGTTATTTTGCATACACTTGCTTAGTTTCTCTACACTTTTGCACATCAACCCTTAACCAAACATTCTCACCTTTGAGCTGAGGTCCGTTGGAGCTTTGTTTGAGCCTTGGAAGGGGGTTTAAGCTTGGATTTGTGGTTGAAGCGTGCTTTGCTTCAAAGGTATAGAATTTACCTCACTTAAGCTTATTGTGCATACTTGCTTTGCCATCTTTTTCAACTATTTTAAGGCTGTTTTTGAAGTGTAAGAAACTCTATTTTTGAGGCATAAAAGTGGTGGTTTGAGCCTTTGTGAGTTAGGGGATTGTTCCCCCATTTTGCTCCGTAGCTTGTGAAGCTTTTTGTGCTATTTTTCATCACCTTCAAATCAAACTTTTTGGGCAATTTTAACCACTGACACTCAGAGATATTTTAGTGACAAAAACCTTTTTTGAAGTCCAAAATTGGAGGGGTTAGCCTCCCCTCCTTATTGTCTTGCTTGCATGCCTAGTTGCCTTACATGTTAGCATGTTTTTATAGCCTAACTTAGCTTTGGTCCAGCATGTTTTTGCTACAGTTTTGACTTGTTTAGCTCTGTTTTGGGCTGGTTAAGTCCTTTGAGCTTTGTATGGAATGGGTGTAGTATTAATTCCTTCACTAGCCTAGTGTTTTACTGCTTTGATAATCATTCTTTAGAATTAAAAGCATGTTTTAGTGTTATTTTGCACTCCATTTCAGCACTGAAATCTCTGCAATCACTTTTTTGTTTGCTTTGAAAATGGTTTCAAACCACTTGTTTGCTTAAGTGTGAAATTGAGACATTCATGCTTAATGGTTTAATCCCTTCGGGGGTTCATTATCAATGGCATGAGGTCTCATTCATGCCCAAGGCACTTGTGGTTTAAGCCCACTTTCCATTAGAGGACACTCACTTTTGGACTAATCAATTAAAGAATGGATTGGTAATCTAAAATGAGTAAAAAAAATGAACAAGTAAAAGAGGCAAGATAAACATCTTTTGCGTTGCATTGCATGTCTTCGGATCAGACGTTAATTTGAACATGAGGAATATGGGACATTTTATACTCGAAGTGATGAAATGTGCCACTTTCCTTGGTCACCGTCACCCTTGATCGTGGATGATAGGGTGGTGGTTGTTTTAGTCTCTGTTTATGCATTCATTAAGCTTGTACAAGCTTGGTTCCTTAGCCATCATACATGGAAAATGCTTAGTTGATGGTTTGAGGGCCAAGTGCTACACTCCTTTGAGCATGTGTGATGATAAGGAGTGCAGCAGTACACACACTCCTTGAGAATACATTGCTTTGCCTCTGTTTGTTCTCTATTGCAGCAAAAAAGAAAGCTCTGGAAAGGGATAGTCGACCGGCCACCACCAGTGGCCGGCGGCCACCAATGGTAGCCAACGGCCATCATTGGTAGGTGACCAGCATCAATGAAGAAGGTTGCTGTAATGACCCCAAAATCCGTATCCGAAATTACTTTTATGTCCTTGTGGGTTAATGCATTTTAATTTAGTGATATCTGTTCAAATTGGGGGATTATCTGTTGAGTCACGGCTTTAAAATTTAAATTACCGACCTTTATGGGTTCAGAAATCAAAATTGAGTGTTTGGTTACGTTAATGGGAATTTTTAGAGCTATTTGGGAAAATTAATTGGAGATTTAATTCGTCTGATTCGTTAATGCATGTTTGGGTGATTAATTTTGTACTGCAAATTAAAGGCGTTCGAGGCTTCAGAAACTGGAATAGAAAACATATTTATGATTTGCATAATTTTTAGAGTCATCTGGGAATTTTAATTGAAATTCGATTTTGTGCGATTCGTAAGGGCGTGTTTGGCTCCCCCTTTTATGATAAGCTTATGTGTGATATATATAGCTATATAGAGATATGCCATATGGGTTGTGAGCTCATCTTTTTGAAGTCAAAACAAAATATCTGAGGGAGAGAGAACCGAGAGAAAGAGAGAGAGAGAGAGTGAGAGCTCACCATTGTTAGGAGCTTGAAGATAACTTGAAGAGATTGAAGAGAGAAGAAGGAGATCAACCATGGAAGCTTGAGGAAATTGAGGAGAACTAAGAGAAAGGCAAAGCTTGAATTAAGGTATGATAATTTATCTTGAATCCCTGTGTTTAAAGCATCAATTTCATGAAATCATGATAATAAGGGAAGATTGGAACCCATTTGAGTTAGGGTTCTATGTATGTGTTTAATTGAACCTTGATTTCCTAAGAGTTGCTTGATTGAAGAGTTAAAGTCATTATATTTGTTTATCTTGAGGTTGATTATGAGAAGTTGAGCCCCAATCTTGAGGTTTTGCATGGTTAATTGTATGTTAATAAAGATTTATGTGTATATGAAAGAAGAAGTCTTGGAAAGGGACTAAAGGAGAGATTGATCTTCCCTATTTGAAGATTCATTGTATTTGTGATGTTCTGATTTAGAAAACACTCATAATCTCATGTTTTCCATGAATTCTACATGTTTTTGAGTGATTTGAGTTGGAAACCAAGTTTAAAAATGGAAAGACCAAGTGTTGGAGCAAAAACCATTTTCGGACTGTCTGATTTTGCCTAGACCACACGAGCAGCCATGGGCACCGCACGAGCGGAACATGAAGAAAAGAAGAGGTTTCCATTTTGCTCTTTGGGCAATCGAGCGGCTGGTTTTTCCGCTCGAGCGGATTTGGCCCGCACGAGCGGTGCAATTGGGTGCACGTGCGGCCAACCTTATTTCAGCTTATACCTGGTAACTTCAAACAAGCATATCTTTTGCATCCAAACTCCGTTTTGAGTGATTCTTGTGCCTAAAATCAACCCGTGGAAGTATAGTTTCCAATGGTGGTGGTCTCACTCCCAAATTCTAAATACCGAAGTAGTTATGCCCAAATTAGTGACGACCGTTCACTTTCTGTTTACTGGTTTGTATCGTTTCTTCGTCTGAACCATTTTCCTATCGATTACTCCTATCTTCTGAGACATGGATTATGACTCATTAAAGACTAATGAGTTTAGTACCGATATGACTAACTGATTAAAGAGTAAAGTAAGGAATCGGGTATGTTCTTATAATGCTATGTGCATTGTGTTGTAGGTCCAGACGAGGACATCGTCCCACTACTGTCAGAAACTTATCACTGTGAGTAATAGTAGTGTAATGATGTGTTTCACTTACTTCTTGTGATTATGATTTATGTATTGTTATTTGTGAATGGCCTATTCCATTGATATTGTACTTTGATTAAATTAATGGATATGATTAAATAATGGTATTGATATGGACCTAAGGTCGTTCTGTCCCTAGTAATAGACGTGGGCCCGAGGCCGTTATGATGTGAATTATTCTGTCCCTATTAATGTAGTGATACATTTGCCTTCTATTAATAGTTATTATTAATGTTCTGTTATTCGCAAGACAACTATGTCGACTTGTAATAAACCATGGGAAAATCTATGTGCACTATTGAGTATTAGTACTGTAGTAGTACATTTGCTTATCGTTAATAATTATTATTATTAACGCTCTGTTATTCGCAAGTTAACAATGCTAACCTTTATGAACGATTGGAAAATCTGTGTACATCTGTACAACTCTGGAGTTATTTTGCTTTGTTGGTATCTGGGCCAGAAGCGATTCTGTATAATCTGTTAGGCCAAAGGATCTGTGTATAGTTTGGTATCTGTCTATTTAATTTATCCAAGGTTTTTCTTATTTAATTAACCTCCTTACACTGCTATTATTCACTGAGCCTTGCTCACCCCGTTATTATGTATATTATGTAGGTGAGTCATCGGGGATTGACACTAGAGTGGTACTGAGGCTCACCTGTCTGCCAAGTCACCTGGAGTATATCTCCGTGAGGAGGCCTTAATTTGTGTTGGGAGTTATATAAATTATTAAGTCTTATGTAAGTGTGTGTGAGATCCATATAAATGCTGTGATTGTATATGTAACGCTGGGAATGTATTTAAATGCTTAGATCCAGTTAAACCATCATGTATGCACAAGCTCAATGGATGTTGTCTTTTATTGATATTGCTTCCGCTTAAGGCCCCGTATGTGATTAAATATTATTCTAAAATTCTGTTTTGAGACCTATGTGCAGGTCGGTCATGGACCAAACTTTTAGGGGCGGGTTTGGGTTGTGACAGGTGGTATCAGAGCACGAGTTAAGATCTCACACACATGTGCATTGAGTATTAGAGTGTCTAGAATGCATTTAAGTTGCATATCTAGTAACGAAAGGATATGATGTGCATTTTGAAAGATGTATGTGAGTTTGTACAATACGTTAAGTATTGCGATTAAGAATGAGAATTCTCATGGACTTTGGGGTAATAAAAGAAGATTCATATGTTTTGTTTCATAGACTGAGTTTTGTGACTAAGGAGAATTGGATAATTGTTATGAAATGAGAATGGGTTACATAAGGCTAAAGTTTTGAACGATGTGGAATATCGGTGTTCTTCGGCTATTCAAATTGATAAGTATAAGCATGTTTGTGGAAGTGTAATGTGAAAAGAGATTAAACTTAGCTTCTATCTGTGTTATATGTGAAATTAGACCGTGAGGAATTTTGGGGAAACTGAGGTTGTTGTGAATCAATGAAGTGTATGGCAATTGAGAAATCCAATGACTAATAACCAGCATAGGATGTGAGAACGGTTTGATATAAGAAGTAGAGATAAAGGGATTGCCCCACTCATGTCCTTGTATGCTTGTGTGTGTTATGACTAAGTATGCGAAACTATGTGTTATGGAGGAATTAATGAATGATACGCGATGTGTTAACAGTCTACATCTTATGACTCTAGGAGTAGGGATGAAATGGAATGTTAATAAATACAAGTATCATGATCTGTGATCACATAGTATTCGGTGGAATTTTATGGAAGTTTAGTGATATAGGGAAATTGAAATTTTGACTAGAACGTTGGTGGTGTTGAGTATGTTAATTTGTAGAGATAGAGTGTGTGTTGAGGAAATTGAGATATGTATGCTGACGAAGGAAAATATTATCTAAAATCTTGAACCATAGAGTTAAATGACTTTGGATGATATTATGTATTAAGCTAATTTGGATTTAATGGCTTGAGGGAAAGGTAGTAAGAACAAGGTGTTGGTTATGTTGTCCTACCACGTATAAGAATACGAATGGACATTGTTAACGTAGTGAGATGATATGTTTGTTAATCAAATTACTTGGGTTATTGAAATGGATCATTGGTGAAAAGAAGGTCATGTTGTAAATCTTCCCATGGGATGATAAGTGAAGTTTTGGTGAAAAGAATCGGGTATGTTCTTATAATGCTATGTGCGTTGTGTTGTAGGTCCAGACGAGGACATCGTCCCACTACTGTCAGAAACTTATCACTGTGAGTAATAGTAGTGTAACGATTTGTTTCACTTACTTCCTGTGATTATGATTTATGTATTGTTATTTGTGAATGGCCTATCCCATTGATATTGTACTTTGATTAAATTAATGGATATGATTAAATAATGGTATTGATATGGACCTAAGGTCGTTCAGTCCCTAGTAATAGACGTGGGCCCGCGGCCGTTATGATGTGAATTGTTCTGTCCCTATTAATGTAGTGATACATTTGCCTTCTGTTAATAGTTATTATTAATGTTCTGTTATTCACAAGACAACTATGTCAACTTGTAATAAACCATGGGAAAATCTATGTGCACTATTGAGTAATAGTACTGTAGTAGTACATTTGCTTATCGTTAATAATTATTATTATTAACACTCTATTATTCGCAAGTTAACAATGCTAACCTTTATGAACGATTGGAAAATCTGTGTACATCTGTACAACTCTGGAATTATTCTACTTTGTTGGTATCTGGGCCATAGGCCATTCTGTATAATCTGTTAGGCCTGAGGCCCGCTCCATATAATCTGTTGGGCCCGAGGCCATTCTGTATAATCTGTTAGGCCTGAGGCCGCTTTGCATAATCTGTTAGGCCTGAGTCCATTCTGTATAATCTGTTTGGCCTGAGGTCGCTCTTTATAATCTGTATAATCTGTTAGGCCTGAGGCCGTTCTGTATAATCTGTTGGGCCTGAGGCCGCTCTGCATAATATGTTGGGCCTAAGGCCGTTTGTATTCTGCATGGGCCTGAGGCCGGTCTGTATTACATATGGGCCTGAAGCCAGTCTGCATTACATGTGAGCCTGAGACCGTTTTGAAATATAGTTATGGATAAGATCTGTGTATAGTTTGGTATCTGTCTATTTAATTTATCCAAGGTTTTTCTTATTTAATTAACCTCCTTACACTGCTATTATTCACTGAGCCTTGCTCACCCCCGTTATTATGTATATTATATAGGTGAGCCATCAGGGATTGAAACTAGAGTGGTACTAAGGTTCGCCTGTCTGCTAAGTCACCTGTGGTATGTCTCCGTGAGGAGGCCTTAATTTGTGTTGGGAGTCATATAATTTATTAAGTCTTATGTAAGTGTGTGTGAGATCTATATAAATGCTATGATTGTATATGTAACGCTGGGAATGTATTTAAATGCTTAAATCCAATTAAACCATCATGTATGCACAAGCTCAATGGATGTTGTCTTTTATTGATATTGCTTCCGTTTAAGGCCCCGTATGTGATTAACTATTATTGTAAAATTCTGTTTTGAGGCCTATGTATTGGCCGGTCATGGACCAAACTTTTAGGGGCGGGTTTGGGTCGTGACAGTTGCTCTATGTGCTCCTGAAGGGGGTCAAAGGTGTTCTGGGAGTTGGCACAATTTTCATTGGCCAAATATGTGCAAATAGAGTTGTTCAATGGCAAGGCGGTGGCATTTTCGGGTGGAGAAGCCGAGCATGCATGCATCCCTCGCCCCTCGAGGCCATTTAAGTGCTATATTTAGTTAATTAGTGGTAGCTAATTAATGAGTTTAATCGCTTTGTATTTAATTAGCTTAGTGTTTAGCTAATTACTTCGTTTGTAATATTTAATTAGCTTAGAATAGTTAGTTAATTCATTTAAATTATTGTGTTGTAATAGCTTAGCTTAATTAGCATGGCTAGCTAGTTAGCTTATTTAGTCGGACCCTCCTTCGTGAGGGCATAATGTTGTAATAAGTGTGCGTGCGTGTGTGTATGTCTTCCAAGCCCACGTCTTTTGCCCTTTTATGTAATCGCTTTTGATGGTTAGATTAGGGACATGTTTCAATTAGCATATTGCATGCTTGCATCCATTCATTTATCTGGCCTGCACTAGGGCTTGGCGGACCATTCAAACTGCATCGTTATTTCAATATCTTCTTTGAATACGTGTTTAATCGTATGTTCAAATTGATGCGTATGCCATATTAGTAGCCGAGCCTATTAATTGCATATTGCATGTGTTGCATTGGACACTTAACATAGTTAGGATCATGCATCTTTCTAACTAGTTTTTGTTTTGTCTTGGAGTACTCGGTGAGTTTTATGCTTTAGGAAACTTGCGTGAGTGTGATTGCCATATTGCCATGTTTAGCATTCTTGCCATGAGGCTATGTCCTTAAATGCTAAACTGCCTGAATGCCTGTGGATGAAGGCTTTTTGCTTGAATTGGAACAATTCAATGAATGTAAGTTTTAAGCCCACTTTGTCGTGGCAAAATCATGTTTTAAGCCCACTATGTTTGGTGGCAAATCCCCATTTTTAAGCCCACTTGAGGGTGGCAAATTCAAACCTTTTTTGAAAACAAACATGAGTTGAATTGTTCCAAGTCTTGCGACTAGTCTATACTTGCTTGTGTGCATCACATAGTAAGGTTAGATTAATAACCGAAACAAGAACACATAATGTTTATAAAACATCATATCATGATTAGTAGAGGCCAATCTTTGATCGGGCGAGTGGGGGTGCTCATTTTAGGACCTTCCCCTCTCGTACCTAAGTTCCCGAGTCGAGGCAACTTTGGTGATGACGGACACATGGCCTTTGGCACGAGTCAGGGTTTCCTAAATTTCCCCAAAACAAATATTTAGGTGGCAACTCTGTATTTGGCAAAGCAGTCAAATTTTGGCATTATTTGATTTAAAATTGATTTTCCAAAAAGGTTTGTCGGATTTGGATTCTTTGGTGATTATTAGTTTCACATTGCACTTGTGAGATTAGATTTAGAACTGCGGGAGTCTGAACTGTGAGGCCTTCTTTTCAAACCCTTTCGAAAATGCAGGGTGCGAAAAAAGGCGTGTCCACAGTTTCTGGTAGCTCTGCTGGGGATTTAGAGAACTTGACTCGAAATCATGATATGTTGTTTTATCTACACTTATGTGTTTCTTTGCATGTGCATCGGTGCGCCTAAGTCATAGTGTTTGCCATCTTTTATTCCTGAACGGTTTGTCGGAGGCTCACTTGGAAAAGCTTGCCATAAGGCTGACCGATTGCAGGCTCTGCCACGATGGGAACACAACCCTTGGATCTAGACTACCGCTATACCGTTTGATCCTCTTTTCACTTCTTGGTGTAGGTGTGAGAGGTATAGTAGATGGTTTTGCTGAGGTACCCTTTTTGACCAATCAACCAAGTTGCATATCGAAAGCCATAGAGACTGTTCCAAACTAGGACAAGTTGCTCGCCCGAATGCAAGAACTGTTTGAAACTGCTTGTTTGCGTAGTGAACCCATAGTTCCTGACGAAATTAGGACAGGGTAACCTCACCCCATCATAGGGGCGTTTTGGCTCTCACTTGCTTGATACGTGCTTCTAGAGTGAAATTCTGCAAGAATGTATGTATCAGTTGCAAGTCTGGGTATCAGTTTGAGGGTATCAGTTTTGAGGCAAAAATTTGGGGTAGAAATTAGTGTTTGAGTACTGTCGTCCAGCTTATGATTGCAACTATGTGTTGTTTCTGTCTAAGCCGAAGTGCTGTGCGATTTCTGATTTTTTGTTTCTTTTTGCTTTATTTTCTTTTTGCAAGGTAGTCTTTCACCATTGCTTTAGATGAGTCTGTTACCCCCCAAGCACTCTAGACCCAAGTTAGAAGGATTTGTAGATCTGGGGATCTAGTCAGGGGACAGCTAGTGTTTGTTTCAATCCCACCGGTTACTAGATGGAGGAGGATTTGACAGAATCCGCCAATTCAGCAGTCATCGTTTACCTCGCCTGCGCCCAGTCTGGCCCAATCATCCACTTCTACTCCAGACAGAGAGTATTCGTCGATTTCGGCAGTTCAAAGTCCTTCAGTCAACATGGAAGACATGCTTCGCCAACTCTAGCAGATTATTGAGAACAAGTAACTAGATGTTGCCCGACAAGCTGGGACCACAGTTCACCAAGCTGAGGTTGTAGCTCGCCAAACAGAGGTAATAGAAAGGCTTTAACAACAACAACCGTAACCAGCAGTAGCCTCTGCATCCCATGCACCCCCAGTGGGAATTCCAGCACCCGAGGTCATAATTAATGTCTAGGAGAATGTGGGCATTCAGGTGGGTCCTATCCCACCTCAGTCCTCCAAGGCACTGGTTTACCCGGCAGAGGCGCTGTTTGAATTTGAGGTCGACCCTACTGCACTGAAAGTGAGCAAGCTAGAAAAGCTCTTTAAACGGGCACAGGGTGTGAATTCGATCCCTGATATAAAGGATGGCTATACTGATTCGGCAGTGACTTTGCCGGACAGATTCAAGATGTCGCATATAGACCGATTTGATGGTTCCGGGGATCCTATGGTCCATCTACGGCTATTCTTTGACATCCTACGACCCATGGGCCTCACCAGACTACAGAAGCTGTCGCTCTGTGGCCGGACCTTGTTGGGTGTAGCGGCCATCTGGTATGCCAAACTTAAAGACTCTGTGAAGAGAAACTGGGAAGAGAAGGCCTTCATAGTGCAGTACTCCTACAACACAGATCGAGGTCACAACTCATGATCTCGAAGTAACTCGCCAGGAGGCGAAGGAGGGTTTCTCAGATTTTGTCACCTGGTGGAGGGCCAAGGCCTCTATAATGACTGTTTGGCCAGTTGAAAAGGACCAGATCAGAATGGTGGTCCGTAATCTACAACCAATACTGTTACAGAAGATGATAGTCTTACCTCTGTCTACATTTGCTGACCTCCATGAAATAGGGGTGCAAATAGAGAATGCAATGAAGCAGGGTCTGATAGACCATGAGAAAGAGCAGCCCAAGAGGGCTTTCACACACAGTTCTAATGCGACTACGAGTGGTAGTGTAGCTGTAAGGCCTTCTGATGTGGGTATGGTCACCACCACACTGAAAATTGCCAACCTCTTTCCCAGTACATCCGACACAACCTCACAAACTGCAAAGCACCAACCCCGAGGCCAAAGGGTCTTCACCCCTCTATACATGTCCTTATCCAAACCGTTAGGGGTCCTGATAAAAAAGGGGCACCTGAAGCTGTTAGAGCCTCGCCCTCTACCCGATCCTCTTCCCTCGAAACACAACCTGGCCAAATACTATGCTTTTCAACAACAACATAGTCACGACACTGACTTATGCTTCAGATTACGTCATGAGATTTAAGATCTCATTGACAATAAGGTAATAGCGCCTCCTCAAAAGCCTAACGTCACTTCAAATCCCCTCCCACCACATAACCAAGTCCCTCCACCTCGACAAATAAACCTTCTCCATACATTGGCCGTCCCTTACGACCCCAGTATATATATCACCTTTGTCTACCTACCTAAGCCGGCGTTGTTCATTACCGAGAGCACAGACTTGTGCATGATGAACACGTCCACATCCTAACCCAAACCCGTGGTGGTGACCGTAGTAGATGAAGGGAGGCTAGCCTTGGTGGAAAATGGGAATGTCAGTTCAGTGCTTGAGGGCTCCATGGACTTATCTGAGGAGGAATACAACCCGTGCTGCTACATTGTGCCAACCAATCAGGCCAAACCAGATGTAGATTTGCCGATAGGGATATAAGTCAGTGTAGTCCGGGAGGATGGTCCAAGCCGGGGATAAGATGATCTAGTTGATCTGGAGGAAGACATCGACAATCTGCAGTTTTTCGATGAGCAAGATTTGGGAGATGTGCACATTAACTGGTTCGATCTGAATGGGTCGACAGACAACTCTGGGTGGCTCAGTGATGAACCTGATGTGGATAAGGGACTTCCACCGAAGCTGGAACAACTAGAAGTATGAAATGGTACAAGGGCCGAAACGGCCGAGGACAAGGGAAAATTGCCGGAGGGCACCAGTATTATGAATTTTGCTCAGAAGTCGGGCATTGTTAGTATTGCTGATATAGAGCAAGAAGCCGTACTGAAGCGGTTTGAATAGAAAAGAGATGAGAACAGTCAGAAAGCTGGAAGAGCCAAAAACCTTGTGTGGGATGATTGTGATGTTGACGTAGGAGTACTTACAATGAAACCGGACAATTGCCTGTCGGTTGTCGGAGGAATATGGCATGAAGATGATGATCTGCGTCTTGCCCACACTGATGAGGATTGGGGTCAAGACCTGCTAGATGACACTTGGTACTCTGAGGAGGTGGATCACATGACTAGAAGCGGGCGGTACTTTAAGCCCCCACACCTAGACCAATCTGAAGCATCCGGAAAGGATAAGGAAGCTGAAAAGCAGAGGGAGAAACTGTTAGAGGAGGAAGCAGTGCTGAAGCAGTTGAAGATGATCCAAGCGGACATATCTATCTGGGGGTTGCTTATGGCTTCGCGTGTGCACCGGCAAACTATACTGTCTGCGATGGATAAGGCTTAGTTATCTATCGACACAACTCTAGAACAGTTAATGGGACTGGTCTTCTCGGGAGGTGTTGCGCCATCTTTGACCTTTTCCGATAAGGAATTGCCGCCCAAGGGCTCTGAGCATAACAATCCCTTATACATCTCAGTTGAATGTAGAGAGAAATGGGTGTCAGTTGTGTTGGTTGACACTGGGTCTGTAATTAATGTTTGTCTGTCGTGCACTACCTATGCTATTGGCTTGAAGCCAGCGGATTTTGTACCAACGGCCCAGGTGATCCGGGCTTACGACAACACAAGCAGAGAGGTGATGGGAATAGTTCAGATCAGAACACAGGTTGGCCCGGCACAACAGGGTATTAAGTTTCACGTCTTAGATGTTCCGGCTACTTTTAACTTGTTACTTGGGCGACCCTGGCTGCACCAAGTAAAAGTTGTTTCTTCCACCTTGCATCAAATGCTGAGGTACCCTCTTGGAAAAGGGGTGGCCACTGTTTTTGGGAATTCTTCTATATATCCTCTACCGGAGGTCATTACACCTGTAATTGAGATTGTACACGGCGACGTGGATGTTTTCTTGTCTGGTTTTACCTTGGCTAAGGCCCGGGTGGTGCAAAACATGTTAGCTATTGATGAGGGGTTGTAGGTCAGTGCTCAATTAGTCTACCTCATGGACAAGCTACAGCATATACTCGGGATGGGATTAGGAAAGAGCAGCCGGAAGGGCATTACTACACTGGCCGTAGTGCCACATAACCCTCATGCCTTTGGTTTGGGCTACACGCCTACCAAAGAGGATTGAGTGAGAAAAGGGAAGGAAATGGCAGGAAGAGCCAAAGCTAATCAAAGTGGGAAGCACTATGAGCTTGTACATAGACCAATTTACGGAACTCTGAAAAGCCGCTTTGTCCGGGAGGGAGAAGACTTCCCATTTTGCGGCTTTCCTGAGCCATGGTTGAACTCTGAGAAGCGGCATCTGCCCGGCTTTGAAATTTTCTTCGACCTACAGCTGCAAGAGAATGAAGCCTCAGAGGAACAGATTGAATTAACTGTTGAGGCTGAACAGAATACAGGGGGTAAGTCGAACAGTAGTGAACTTGAGATACGAGCAGCATTGGCTTCTCTCCTTTTGGATCCTCCGATCGATCTAGAGAGCTTGGGGAGTGATTTCATCGTTTCCATGATCGGAGATCAATCAGGTGTGGACTCTTTTGGTGGTATTCTCGATGCATCTAACGCACTATCTCTCATCTAGCAGCTACATGAGGACTTTCTGTCCAGCAGTTTTGTGTCGGGTAGTGAGTCGGAGTTTGATTCCACAAAGTCTGTGGGGTCGGAATTAGATTCCAGTTCTTCTGAGTCGGAGTTCGGTATTCCTGGGGTTGATAACCCGGATGCCGTTGTTTTGTCCGGGTCGTCTTTTTTCTTTTCTTTTGAGTTAGTTGTAACCGAGGAATTGGATGAGTTGGAAGCTTTGAATGAGAATGATACCACTGCTGTTTCTGAGTACTTCTCTGTGCCACTTGTATATTGCATTGATCATGACTTTCAAAATTTTGATAAAAATGACGAGGGAGGAATTCCTCTGGTTTTGAAACATTTGATTGATTGAGAGGAGGAGAGGTTTGTAAAACCCCTTGTTGATGAAATCACTCCAATTAATGTGGGTATTGAGAAGGATCCGCGTCAGGTCCAGATCGTGTCCATGTTGTCTTCGGAGGAACGCGAGCACTTAGTCGCTTTATTAAAAGATTTCAAAGATGTTTTTGCATGGTCTTGCAAAGACATGCTTGGAATTGATCCTGAGATTGTACAGCATCGGATCCCCCTTGGCCCCGAGGCCCGACCCGTCAAGCAGAAGCTTCGGAGAATACACCCGGATTAGGCTTTGAAAATTAAGGAGGAGGACACCAAGCAGATAGATGTAGGGTTTTTGCTAGTATCTGAGTATCTGACTTGGTTGGCAAACATTGTTCCAGTGCCGAAGAAAGATGGCAAAATTCGGGTGTTTGTGGATTTCAGAGATCTGAACAAAGCCAGTCCAAAGGACGACTTCTCTCTACCGCACATTAACGAATTGGTGGACTTCATTGCAGGCCATGCGTTGCTCTCCTTTATGGACGTGTTTTCTGGGTATAACCAGATTTTGATGGCACCCGAGGATAGAGAGAAGACTGCCTTCACCACACCGTGGGGAACCTACTGCTATAGGGTGATGTCGTTCGGTCTGAAAGATGCTGGGGCTACTTATTAAC
Source organism: Camellia granthamiana (assembly GCA_036172215.1). Lineage (NCBI taxonomy): Eukaryota > Viridiplantae > Streptophyta > Magnoliopsida > Ericales > Theaceae > Camellia > Camellia granthamiana. The sequence goes on from CM069903.1 coordinate 114,142,165, forward strand.
GGGCTGCAACTACGATCTTGCATGATATGATCCACAAAGAGGTTGAGGTGTACATGGACGACATGATTGTCAAGTCTAAGGAAAGAGAGGGCCATTACACCGCCTTGAAGAAATTTTTCCAACGGATCAGGGAATATTGGTTGAGGCTGAATCCATAGAAGTGCATATTTCGCGTCATAGCAGGGAAAATGCTGGGTTTCTTGATCACACAGAGAGGCATCGAGGTTGATCCTTCCAAAATCAAGGCCATCCTAGAAATGCCACCACCAAGGACTGAAAAGGAGGTGCGAGGCTTTTTGGGTAAAGTGCAATTCCTAAGGCGGTTTATTGCAAAATTGACCTTGACTTGGGAACCACTATTTGGTCTCTTGAAGAAAGGAAAGAAATTCCAATGGGATGACCAATGTCAGTTTGCTTTTGAGCAGATCAAGCAGTATCTTCAGAACCCGCCTGTGTTGTCCCCACCAGAGCTAGGGAAGCTATTGATTTTGTATCTGTCAGTAACCGACATGACAATGGGCTGCATGCTTGCTCATGAATTTGAGGATAGAGTGGAGAAAGCTATCTATTACCTGAACAAGAAGATGCTGGAATATGAGACCCGTTACACCTCGTTGGAAAAGGCTTGCTTAGCCTTGGTATGGGCTACCAGGAAGTTGAGGCACTACCTGTTAGCTCACTCCGTAATTTTGGTTTCGAGATTAGATCCCATCAAATATCTCTTCAAGAAACCAGCACTTACGGGTAGGCTAGCCCATTGGTTGCTTCTTCTCTCCGAATTTGATCTGAAATATGTGATGCGCAAGTTTGTCAAGGGGAGAGCGGTAGCAGAGTTCCTGGCAGATCACCCAGTGGAAGGGGACAAAGCAGTAGAATATTTATTCCCAGATGAGGCTATTCTGCAGGTTAAAGAAGAGATTTGGACCATGTACTTTGACGGAGCGTCTAACCAGTACGGTTATGGGATAGGGGTGTTGCTGATAGCACCCGACAATTTCCATATACCTTTAGCCTTCAAACTCCGGTTCAAGGTATCTAACAACAAAGTATAATACGAGGCGTGTATCGCTGGACTGGAAGCCGCCCTGGAACTAGAGACAAAAAGGTTGGACGTCATTGGGGACTCGAACCTGGTTGTGTCTCAAGCAAAAGAAGACTGGAAGGTTAAGGAAGAAAGGATGAAAATCTATCACCAGACCCTGGATGTTTTGAGTCCTAGGTTTGAGAAGCTAACCTTCATTTATCTGTTAAGAGAGAACAATAGGTTCGTTGACACCTTATCAACTCTATCTTCCTAGATAGACATCCCTTTGGGAGTCCGGATGCATCCGATCATTATTGAACAGAGGTATGCACCGGCCTATGAGTTGATTGCCGCAATAGATGAAGTACAAGATCAGAACCCCTGGTATCATAATATTTGGAACTTCTTGGAAAAGGAGGCATATCCATTAGGGGCAAATGCCAAAGATAAGAGGGCAATATGGCGAATGGCTGCTCAGTTTATCATCTGTTAGGGTAAGTTGTATAAAAGAGGCCGTCTAGGAATGCACAAGCTGTGTGTTGATGCAGAAGAGTCGAAGCGCCTAATGGAGGCCATCCACGGAGGGGAGTGCGGATTGCACATGGGCGGAGTAATGCTAGCTCGGAAGATTCTTAGGCAGGGTTATTACTGGACAACCATGGAATAGGATTGTATTGGTTTTGTTCGGCGATGCCACAAATGCCAAATTCATGCAAATCGCATGAATATCTCGCCGTTGAAGCTGTACAACATGACTTTACCAGGGCCTTTTTTAGTCTGGGGAATTAATATTATTAGGGCAGTTACGCCAAAAGGCTCGAATGGGCATGAGTATATCCTGGTGGCAATTGACTACTTTACAAAGTGGGTCGAGGCCCAATCCTATGCAGTGTTGAAAGCGTCGCATGTAGCCAAGTTCATCAGGAATAACATCATTTGTTGTTATGGGGTCCAGAATGAGATCATTTCAAACAATGGCTCCCATTTTAAGAAAGAAGTGATTGACTTGTTGGAGAAATACAACGTGGCTTTTCATAAGTCGTCCACATATCAGCCACAAACCAACGGAGCTGTTGAGGCCGCCAACAAGAACTCAAGCACATTTTGCAAAAAATGGTTGAGACTTACAGGGACTAGCCAAACAAGTTGCCATTTGCTCTTTGGGGCTACAGAACATCAATTCGGACATCTATTGGGGCAACTTCGTACTCTCTGCTTTATGGGATGGAAGCTGTTCTACCGATTGAAATAGAGGTTCCGTCGCTGCGGGTTATGGCTGAGTGCTAGATAGCTGCGGGTTATGGCTAAGTGCTAGATAGCAGAAGCGGATTGGTAGCAGAGCAAGTTCAAGGAACTTATGCTGTTTGATAAGAAGAGGCTAGATAGTAGAAGCGGATTGGTAGCAGAGCAAGTTCAAGGAACTTATGCTGTTTGATAAGAGGAGGCTGAAAGCATTGTACCATGTCCAAGGATATCAACGAAGGATTGCCAAGGATTTTAACAAGAAAATTAAGTCCAAGAATCCGAAGGAAGTGGATTTGATGCTGAAAGACAATCGAGCTCCCATCCATGACCCTAGGGGCAAGTTCAGACCCAATTGGACTGGTCCTTATATCATCAAATCAATCTGGTCAGGTGGAGCTGCCATTCTTATGGACCTAGATGGCCTCAAACTCTCCCAGCCAATCAACATGGACAAGTTGAAGAAATACTATCCTTGAGTGGCTCGCTAGGCCGAAACCCCGAAAGGGCAACCTAGGCAAAATTTAGAGCACAAAAAATTAGAAAAAAAGAAAAACTAAGCTTGCAAGGTTGAAAACATAGAAAGGGCGGCTTTAGCAAAAGTTAGAGCGCAAGAGGAGAGTGTTAATACCGCAGTGAACTTGGACCGAACTACGTAAGGCTTGATTCCCATCTTCGGGATACGTAGGCAACTTCTTTCTGAAGCTCAGCCATAAACACTTTCAATTCAACTGTCCTATCCATGAGATTGTTCAGGTCACCTTTGTCTTTTCTATATCCAAGAGTTCGGTTGTGATCTTCACTATGAGAGCTGGTTATAGTGCAGTGCAGAACAGTGCTATTCAGACAAGGGGCAACTTTCCATTTGTTGGATTAGGGGTTGTACATCTCAAGGCTAGATTCCATGTGTGTCAAGTTGTGATCCTTATTGAAAATGGTTTTGAAAAGTTTTTAATAAAAGTTGATTTTGTTCTAATTAATCTTTTTACAACCTAGACAATTTTTGGACCAAAAGGAAAATTTTCACTGCCCATAACTTTAATTTCATTGATTTCAATACAAAGTTCTCTAACTCTTGATGCAAATCAAAGTTGCTTTTTATTACATTCCAAAGGAAAACTTGAAAGTACAGATCAAAGCGATAAACTTGGGGCATAGATAAATCAGGTGTTCCTGCGTTTCCTCCCTGAGCTTGTGGAAACTTTTAATGCTAAAGTAGGCTCGGTTTGCGCCTCATCTTCAAGCCAAGCTAAACATTTGCCAGAAAGTGCGCAACTAAAATTAGGAGCAGGAGCCAAAAGTTCTCTTGTCCTCCATGTAGTGGGATATCGAGCTAGTTGTGAGCCTCAGATCGGAAATGGAGTCGAGTACTCTATTCCCTCTTCTGGACAAATCTGGTCATGTCTGAACTGATGTCTGAACCAGAATCAAAAGTAGAAGACAAAGTGTGTTAGGCCAATTAGCTAAATACCGGGTTGCCGAGACATGCCGTAGCTCATCTCGGGCAGATCAAACCAGGGGCAACGCGAAGCAATGTCAGTAGTGGACCTGTTGCACATCCAATTGCACTACCATCCCTCGTTTGGGAAATTAACTAGCTGTTGGTGAAAGAAATAGCCTCTTGCTGAATATCCAGGGCAAGAGTCGACTACCTTCAACTTGTCCATGAGCCATATTAGGGGAGGGATGAAAAATAAGAGAGATTAAAGAATAGAGAGGTGTATGTGGATAGAAAAAGTGAGAAAGGATTTTGAGAGAAAAATAGAGCCTGAGTGCCGAGTGATGTGAGGAACACATGTGAGATAGGGTGGGAAACATTACCTGCAAAAGTAGTAGACTTCCCGCAAATTTGGTCGTTTCCCGCCGATGGAAGGCGTCCAAGCCCATCAAAGTCTCAGCTAGCGTAAAGCCAATGCAGCTCTTATCCTCTTTCAAGCCTTGAGCTACTTCGATCAAGCAAATGCTTGACTCGCCGAAACTAGGGGCAGGCAGAAAATGAGCTAACATATACAAACAAAGGGCATGCCGTCGAAAACTCTGCCAAAGACGGTCGCTGCGGTCACCGGCGTTAGAAAAATGATGAATGAGGCTGGGAATATCCAGCTCTCCGTTGTGAACCAAGGATCGGGCCTCATGTAAAGGGAGCCCACACATCCTGCCTAAAGCTTGGATGCGACCAAAATGGGATTGGGGCAAGATTTCCTCGTCATGCCGGGATTCCATTAGAACTTGGAATTCTTCAATTGTAGGGCATATCTTTTGCCCCATGAAGTTGAACACATGTGTGACCGGGTTCCAACATCTAGCCGCGACATGTACGAACGGAAAACACAGCAGGGTAAGACTTACCGGGAATAATGCATTTATGTCGAAACCCCAGAAATTGACTTTTTTCGAGCCATCTAAAGTTGTAATCCAATTTGAGAGTTTTTCGATGAAGAATGGCTCCATTTGTGGCAAAAACAGAGCTGGAATGAAGAAACTGCGAAGTCCCAACTTTTGTAGAAGATAAGGCACTGACTGGAAGACAGGTGGCAGCAATCTGGAGGCCTCTTGCATTGATGGTCGACCGGCCGGTGCTAGTAGCCGACCGGCAACCTTTTGTAGCCGACCGGCCACTATTGGTGGCCGACAACCACCACTAGTAGTCGACATCTTCTGTTCATGACCAATGGCCTCCTGGTTTGTCCTGTGGTCAACCTATATGACGAGAGTGCTGAGAACCTGTGTTTTTTTCTGCTCTTTGTGCGTTTTGTTATCTTATTTTAGTAGTTTAGTTGAGTTGTTTTGTTTCAATTTGTTTATCGAGTTGTTGTGTTGCTTATCGAGTTGTATTTGTTTCTGTTTATCGAGTTGTTATTATTAGTTGTTCATTGAGTTGTTTTACTCTATTTGTTATGTGTTGGTCGGTTCATTACCTGATTAAGAAAATGCCAATACAATGTGCAGTGTTCAATTTCCATCAATCTTTTTTTTATGCTATGTGGCACTCGTGCGATGCTTAGGATGCAAAATACAACACTTTTTCGTCAAAAAGTTGTTTTCATTCTGATCATGGTTTCTTTTTACGAAAGAGTGCAAGCTTTAAAGAAAAAAAAAAAAAAACTGACTAACATGTACAATGTACTAACACTACTAGCAAAAAGAAACTAAGCAAAAATACAGGAAATTAGTGCCAGCTATCTCAGTCTCGAGAGGCCCTCTTTGTCCTCTTCCTGGGCATGGACTCGGAGTTGTCTCTATCAGCGCCGCTATCTGCACCTCCCGCTGAACCAGAATCCGAACCAGAGTCATCACCACTCTCTGCCTTAGAGCCTAACGCAGCATCATCTCGACTAGTAGAACCTGAGCCAGCATCATCATCTCCGCTCTCGGATGACTCGACATGCTGACCCACAGCCTTCTCAGTCTCGCTGGTCTTTTTGCCGTCATCGCTCATGATAGGCTCTGAAGGGCTCCTCTGATCTCGACCGTGACGTCTCCTTCGGCCACGTGTCGAAGCCTATCTCTCTCTTCCTACTGCTGGAGAGGGTGCTGATGGTCCTGTTACTGCTACCGCTGGTGCTGTCGGTAAAGGTGGGACCTGAAAAGGAAATTGGTATATGTCAGCCGCAGTATGTGCATCAGATGCAAGTATGGTCTGCATAATGAGTACATGCAGAAGTCAGGTACAGAGTATGAATACAGTGTGAAAATGCAGTGTGTCAGATGTGATCTATAGATGCAGTGTGTCAGTGAAGTGTGGGGAGTGTTCAGTTGAAATGTCAATTTCAGTGTGTCAGTACAAATGTGATGACTGAAGTGCAAGAAAACTGAAAAAATTACCTGAATGCCGTAGGAGTCGAGCAGTGCCTCCCTCCTCAAGATCATGCCCTCGAATGAGGCCAACATCTCAAGCAATCCCTCGACGTACCCTGCGAGTGCCTGTAAATGCAATTTGGAATGATCCGTGTCTAGAAGGAATGAATATCTGAGTATCTGAGCAAGAATGGAAAAAATGAGAACTGTAGTGCATACCGGAAGTGAATCAGGCGCTCTGACATATATGTGACATGTGACCAGCCACTGGAGGCTCAATCGGGATCATGTATGCCTCTCCGGTGTACCGCCAACCTGTTAACTCAGTCAAAAGCTCTGGTCAACCGAAGCTCTACCTAGCGGGACGCACCTCTCTAGCCCTGCCCCTCGGCGCTCGAGCCCTGCTCGTCGAAGGGGCGTCTGCTCCTCTCCCTACACGAGCATGAATACCCGTCAAGGGAGGCATGAGATACGTCAGGATATATGCCGCATAATCCCCCTCTCCAAGGAAGTAGTTGGCATCCACGCCTCGCGTAATGTCGAGCACCTCCTGGGAGGAGAGACTCTCTGTGGCCCGCATGGATGGCGGAGGTGGCATGGGAACCACCTGCGACGGCAAACCTAAAGTCTGGCGTAGGAAGCGCTCACCTAAGAACTAGGCTCGGCCTACTGGTCCTTCAAGTACGAGCCGGTAACGGGAAGCTCCCCAAGCGCCAGCAAACTGGTATCTGACGCCCTCAGGCATCATTGCCTAGGGCTGCCATGAGATCTGCAGATAGCAAATACACAGATTGTTAGTTGCTATTAAATATGCAATATAAATCAGAGCTAAAGTAAAGTAGAAAGAACTGTGAGTTTTGAGTTACCTCTGCTGCCGTCACTGTGTCAAAATATCGGGGGAAGAATGAAAATGTCTCTTGTGTCCTCTGTAGACATCTCCAATCATACCGGTGAGAGTACGGCACGATAGGAGGCATCTCTACCTCCGGCTCTGGGGCAAGTGTGGGAAAATATGTGTATACCTATAGCTGCAAAAAGCACAAGGACGGCAGTGAGTATACAATAGATAAACAGAAGTAATGCGGAAAATAGAATATGTGTGCAATGTGTAGAGAATGCAGAATACAGAGAACGCAGAAAGTAGAGTGTATAGTGCAGCGTACAGAAAGTACAAATGCAAAGTAGAGATCAGACTATGTGTGTGCAGTGTACATAAAGTGCAAAGCAGAAAGCACGATAGGAAATCTAAAGAAGAAAAATAAAGCATACCTCCCATGCTCTCCAGTAGTCGCTGGCTCTGTTCCTGCTCCTATGGAATGTCGAGCTCATGTAGCTGTATAGGGTAGCAAGGCTAGCACCGCCCCAGTCTTAATGTCGGACAAGAGACAAGTCCACCAAGGCACTTAAGAGATATAGCCCGACAGTGTTGTCCTTGTCAGCGAACAAGTTGGTGCCAAAGAGGAACATCAAGAAGCCTTGGGCATACTACTCGATCTCTTCTAGGGTCTCTGGGGCTGTCCCTTTGAACTGATCTGCAAACTAGGTATATCGAACCATCCCTGATCGAAAGAGGGGTAGGCGTGCCTCCAGTAGGTAGATCTAGGCGGCCTTCCACTTACCTATGTTTATATCATAAGGGATTGGCCGACCCCCTACCTTGATGCCGGTGAGCATAGCAAAGTCATATGGAGTCATCGTCCTGTCTCTTGCGGTAGAGAAGTGAAAGGAATTGGTGGCATCCCACCACCTCTCTACCAGTGCACCAAGCAAGGACCTGCTCGCTATGAGACGCGATAGCCCTGTGCAGAATAAGCCGAATCCAGCCTCGTCAACAATCTGACGGACACCAACGGGGAGGTCCATATGCCACTCCCTCCCAGATGTGGCTCCGTATCCTCGGATAGAATGGGAGTCCCCCTGTAATCAGAATGTGTTTGATAGGCAGTGTAAGAAATACAGTGTAATAGTGTGTTTGAAACAAATAGATGAAAGACAGTAAAAGAGTGTGATCTATGCAAGAAATGCAAAGTATATTGCGGAAAATGTAAGAAGGCAGTGTATACCTCGGTGGCGCCATAGGATAAATAAGACTCCAGCTCCCGCAGCAAAAGATCCACAGGTGCGCCTCGCTTAAATCCTCTAAAATGACGGATAGGGTCGAACCCTGGGTGGTAATGGTATATGCTTGGGATCTCCCTCCATCTCCAGAGAACCTCCGTCATGGGGAATGTCGTCCGCCCTCTGGAAAGGAGGTGAGAAAGTGGGTGAAAATGAGCAAAATGGGTGGAGAATGCCAAAAGTCAAAAAAAGTCAACTCTGAGAGAGAGAAAATGGGAGAAAAAATCAAAGCCGGGAAAAGGCACGTAACCCAAGAGAAACTCGAGGGAAACAAGCCTCAAGTGGTGGAAATGAAGAAAAAAGCACTAAAAACAAATTCTAATCGGTTCAAAATGAAGGAAACCAAGAGGTTTTAGCGAATCAACTTCGCGTGGGGCATTAGAAAACACGTATAAAGTGTGGATATAGAGGGGAAAAGTGTATAGAGTGAGAGAAGAATGGATTTTCGGCATTGAGGCATGAGGAAATGAAGTTTGGGGATGTGTACTTAAAGACCTGGCCTGAAATGTCCAAAATATCCCCAAATTGCCATTGGTGGCCGACAACATCCAGGTGTGGCCGACACCTCTCCAGGGTGGCCAACAGTCTTCCAGTGCTCTCCTTGTGTGTTTTTCTACTGTTTTGTGCCCTTGGTTCTCGAGAAAGTGCAAGAAAAGTTCACTTTTAAGCTCAAATGTCTCTGCGGAAGCTCCGAACTATGTCTTCGGTGCATGACTCATCGTTAATCAACACGAATGTGGTGTATGTTTTTTTTTTTTAACTTGTTGCAACTCTTCCGAGAGGTAAATCGAAAGTTGCTATTTAATCTGTTGTTGCATAGAATATGCATTCCGACGTTGCATAGAACGTGCTCCGGTTTTCATTACATAGAACATGCTCCCAATTATCATGCATAGAACATACTGTTACGACATTTGCATAGAACATGCTTTGCTTATCTTGCGTAGAACATGCACTCTTACTATGTTATGCTTGTTAAGTTTCTTTCTTATGCAGGCACGATAGTGTATGTACGGTTCATTCAGAGGAATTCCAGGTGAGATCATCACTGTCCTCCGATTTACCCTGTTTTGGTTAGAAGCATTTGGACGTGTTCCTGTCACGCCCCTAACCCGCCCCTAAAAGTTTGGGCATGACCACTTCAGAAACAGACATAAAATCCGATATGTATAACTTATGGGGCCTAAACGGAAGCATTCAACGACACAGAATAACATCCATTGCGCTAAAACTAACATGCCAGGATCAAACATTTATGTCAAGTAATTCATCATATAATAAACACACACATAACTATATATACATATATAACCGAATATACAAACCCAGCCCCATGGTTGGGCGTAACAAAAACATTGGTGACAAAAGGGGTTATATACAATTCATCCTTAGGCAGACAACTAGAGTACAAAGCCAAACGTTTAGCAAAACTTCACAAAAATGCACGGGCTTCATCTAAGTGCCTGGACACGTGGAGGTTGACAAAAGAGAAATGAGCATCAGGGGTTAAGACAGAGCTCCAGGTTGATTACCTACAGAAACGGACATTACACAGAGTGAGCGAAGCTCAGTGAATAATAGTACGTAAACAATCTAAAGATTAACTTGAATTACAATGTATATAAGTGCAGAGAACTTCTGGTTAATCTTCTCCTGTAGTTGTTCCAGAATGGCCTTGGGCCGAGACTTTAAATAGAGTGGCTTTAAGCCCAGAATACAGAACGACCTTAGGCCTAATAGATTTTACAGATTGGCCTCTGGCCTAACAGACTTTACAGATTGGCCTCTAGCCCAGATATCAACAGAGCAGAGTAATTCCAGAGTGATACCAATGTACACAGAGTCTTTCAACGTTTACATAAGTTCATACCGATTTCCAATCAATTCAATGTTAATGTAATTACTTGCAAAGAACAGAACGTTAATAATAGGAATTATTAACGGTAAGTAAATGTACGATTGCAGTACTAGTACTCACTGTGCGGTAGCGAGGCGCTTGATCCTCCCGGGTTATGACCTACATACATACACAACTTATAAATTAGTTCTTTTTCCTTGTTAAGTTATTTTCGGACTCGCTTCGCTTCAAATGAATTTACAAACATCATAAGGCATCAAATACAGATTTTAAAAATATCAGAGGGTAAGCACGTAAAACGGAGCAGACCATTTTTCCCATCATGGGCCGCACGTGCGGCTGTGAGCCCCTCACATGCGGCAAGGGTTCCCGCATGTGAGGCAGTGAAGCCCCGCACGTGCCTTTTTAGCAGTAGCCAAAGTCCCAAAATTCTCCATTTCCCGCACGTGCGGCCATGACTCCCGCACGTGTGGCAGTGCTCCCGCACGTGCGGCCATGACCCCCGCACGTGCGGCGATTTTCCCTAATTGCACAGTCTGAAATTCAACCCAAAAACCCAATTTGGTGAGTGTTTGCAAGGCTCAAAATAAGTCCATTATTTGCTAGAATATGGGCCAAAAATCATGTAAATAGGAATTACAAACATACATCAATCTAAATATGAATTAGATCATTAATCTTGAACTCATAAACATACTCAATTCCAAAATATTTCCATCTTCCACACACACCCACCCACCCACACACACACACACACACACACACACACACATACAACCCTTTCTTCATGTAGATGAGTTCAAGGTTGATAATTGAAGAAATAAGATGAAATTCCTCACTAGATCATTCAATACAATTCCAAATCATTTCAACACAAGAGACAACAACTCAATTAATCACTTAACACAATAATATAGAGGAATTCCTTCTCAATTCAAAGAGGAGGGTCAATTAGAAAGGATTAGACATACCTTGAGTTAAATTCCCTACAAACCCTCTTAATTTCTCAATTTCTTCCTTGAAGAACTTTTCCTTTACTATTCTTCTCCAATTCTCTCCCATGAGATATTTGTGAAGTGGATTCCCCAAGTCAAATGTTTAAGGGATAATTATATATATAAAGTGAATAAAACAAAAATCAATCAGTTTAATCATCCCAAATCAAATTTTTACAAAAATGCTTATTATGACTTAAAAATTATGTTGATCTCAAATGTAAAATCGATTTCAGATTATTAAGCCTCTAAGGCTCTCAATTTCTAATCCAACATTCCCATTGTAGCAGATTGTTTTCCTATTAAACAGATATGAATCTATATTCATAAGAATCACTTAATTAAGCTTAATTTCACATAAAAGTGAATAAAACAAAAATCAATCAGTTTAATCATCCCAAATCAAATTTTTATAAAAATGCTTATTATGACTTAAAAATTATGCTGATCTCAAATATAAAATCGATTTCAGATTATTAAGCCTCTAAGGCTCTCAATTTCTGATCCAACATTCCCATTGTAACAGATTGTTTTCCTGTTAAACAGATATGAATCTATATTCATAAGATTCACTTAATTAAGCTTAATTTCACGTAAAATTTTACAGTAAGTATTTAAATACACAGAATAAGGGACTAAGAGTATACCAGAAACACATAGGAGGGTCGGGTTATTACAGTTCCAATGTTTATACCACGCCCTGTTTCGGTTAGAAGCATTTGGACGTGTTCCGATGTTTACCACCACTCTTTGTTTTGGTTACAAATATTTGGACGCGTTTCGATATTTATCACCGTTCCCTTTGGTTCAGAATAGTCGGGTATGTCCCGGTGTTCATACCATCCCTTCTCTCCTTTCGTTTGCAACGCGTTAGGATCTTGTTTGACACCTCGGGTACGCCCGATGGTTGTGTTGTTCGTTGCCTTTCCTGCGTGGTGCGTAGTTAAGCTTGCATAATTTTCTTACATCCTTTCTGCATGAAATGTGGTTTGGTTCATGTTTATTTACTTCTTTTTACGTATGAGATTGCTGTAGCATTTTTTTGCATGACATTTGCATCTAGATGTTTCATTACTGCCTCATTGCATGATCATAGGTTATGTTCCTGCATCATGCATGTCATTTGCATCTTGCCCCAGAACTACGCTAGTTTGATTCCTTGCAAAGGGATACGTAGGCAGCCTGCAGGCGCAACCGTTCTTTGTCATGCTTGTCTGTTTGTCCAAGTCTTCGGCCTTGTCAAAAATAGGTCGTCTCTGGGCTTTGACATTCACTCCCGTCATTTCATGACTTCCGAGTTCTGTCAAAGAGGGGCAACTGTAGACACCCCATTTTTGACCATCCTCAAGGCTTGGTCGTCATCGTTTGTGCACTCAGTGATTTTGTTTGTTTGTGTTCGTTTTGAGTGCCTGAAGTCCTCGGCGGAACGCCTTGTCTTTGAGCCTCTAAACCTTGCCTGCTTTGTGCCTGTTTTTAGACCAAGAGCTTGTTGTCTCTTACTTGGAGAGGAGGGTGACCTGTCGGCCAACCCTAGACTTTGTCGGCCATGGCTTGTGCCTGTCGGCTACCAGTGGTGGTTGACAGCCATTGGTCCCTTTTTTCAAATATTTGTTTGCCAACTGTGCCAGCTGTTGCTCACTGAGCTGCATCTTCATACGCGTGTCTGGCAGGATGTATACAAGCTCAAACCTTGTTTTTCTATATATAGGGGGTGCCCTCCCCCATTTTGGGGGGTTAGAAATTTTGGACCAAAAATCTCTCTCTCTCTCTAGACTTCTCTCTCTCTCTTGTTATTTTGCATACACTTGCTTAGTTTCTCTACACTTTTGCACATCAACCCTTAACCAAACACTCTCACCTTTGAGCTGAGGTCCCTTGGAGCTTTGTTTGAGACTAGGAAGAGGGTTTAAGCTTGGATTTGTGGCTGAAGTGTGCTTTGCTTCAAGGGTATAGAATTTACCTCACTTAAGCTTATTGTGCATACTTGCTTTGCCATTCTTTTCAACTATTTTAAGGCTATTTTTGAAGTGTAAGAAACTGTATTTTTGAGGCATAAAAGTGTTGGTTTGAGCCTTTGTGAGTTAGGGGATTGTTCCCCTATTTTGCTCATTAGCTTGTGAAGTTTTTTGTGCTATTTTTCATCACCTTCAAATTAAACTTTTTAGGCCTTTTTAACCATTGAAAGTCGGAGATTTTTTAGTGACAAAAACCTTCTTTTGAAGTCCAAAATTGAAGGGGTTAGCCTCCCCTCCTTGTTGTCCTACTTGCATGCCTAGTTGCCTTACATGTTAGCATATTTTTATAGCCTAACTTAGCTTTGGTCCAGCATGTTTTTGCTACTGTTTTGACCTGTTTTAGCTTTATTTTGGGCTGGTTAAGTCCTTTGAGCCTTGTATTGCATGGTTGTAGTATTAATTCCTTCACTAGCCTAGTGTTTTACTGCTTTGATCATCATTCTTTAGACTTGAAAGCATGTTTTAGTATTATTTTACACTCCATTTCAGCACGGAAATCTCTGCAATCTCCCTCTATTCTTCACTTTTTTGTTTGCTTTGAAAATGGTTTCAAGCCACTTGTTTGCTTAAGTGTGAAATTGAGACATTCAGGCTTAATGGTTTAATCCCTTCGGAGGTTCATTATCAATGTCATGAGGTCTCTTTCATGCCCAAGGCACTTGTGGTTTAAGCCCACTTTCCATTAGAGGACACTCACTTTTGACTAATCAATTAAAGAATGGATTGGTAATCTAAAATGAGTAAACAAAAATAAACACGTAAAAGAGGCAAGATAATCATTTTTTGCGTTGCATTGCATGTGTTCGGATCGGACGTTAATTCGAACACGAAGAACAAAGGACATTTCATACTCGAAGTGATGAAATGTGCCACTTTCCCTGGTCACCATCACCCTTGATCATGCATGATAGGGTGGTGGTTGTTTTAGTCTTGTTTGTACATTCATTAAGCTTGTACAAGCTTGGTTCCTTAGCCATCATGCATGGAAAATATTTGGTTGATGGTTTGAGGGCCAAGCACTACACTCCTTTGAGCTTGTGTGACGATAATGAGGGTAGCAGTACATAAACTCCTTGAGAATACACTGCTTTGCCTCTGTTTGCTCTTTTTTCCAGCAAAAAGAAAGTTCAGGGAAAGGGTAGCTGACCGGCCACCAGCAGTGGCCGACCGGCCACCAATGGTGGCCGACGGCCACGATTGGTAGCCGACTGACCATCAATGAAGAAGGTTGCTATGTGTGCTCCTGAAGGGGATCAAAGGTGTACTGGGAGTTGGCACAATTTTTAGTGGCCAAATATGTGCAAACAGAGGCGTTCAATGGTAAGGCGGTGGCATTTTCGGGTGGAGAAGCCGAGCATGCATGCATCTCTCGCCCCTCGAGGCCATTTAACTGCTCTATTTAGTTAATTAGTGGTAGCTAATTAATTAGTTTAATTGCTTTGTAGTTAATTCGCTTAGTGTTTAGCTAATTACTTCTTTTGTAATATTTAATTAGCTGAAAATAGTTAGTTAATTCATTTCAATTGTTGTGTTGTAATAGCTTAGCTTAATTAGCGTAGCTAGCTAGTTAGCCTATTTATTCGGACCCTCCTTCGCGAGGGCATAATGTTGTAATTAGTGTGCATGCGTGTGTATGCCTTCCAACCCCACGCCTTTCTCCCTTTTATTTAATCGCTTTTGATGGTAAGATTAGGGACATGTTTTAATTAGCATATCGCATGCTTGCATCCATTCATTTGTCTTGCATGCACCGGGGCTCGACGTATAATTTAAACTGCATCGTTATTTCAATATCTTTTTTGAATACGTGTTTAATCGCATGTTGTTCAAATTGATTCGTATGCCATATTAGTAGTCGAGCCTATTAATTGCTGTCTTTCATTCTATTATGTATCTGACATAGTCTCCCTTTGGCACAGGGTGATGCGCTCTCCTGGAGAGGCTATGGGGCAGTAAGGGCCAGAGAGTGGTACCTGGAGCTCCTCGTTCAGGTTTGCGAGCTAGTTGATGAGGTAGGGTTCATTCTATTTTTCCCAGGGCTAGCAACCGGGCCTGACTCGGGGCTTTGGTGGAGAGGTGGTGAGACACCACCAACTTCTTCCACCTCTTCTCCACTAAGGAGTTGACGATGATGCCCTACGATTTCTTGATGATTACTAGCTTGAGAGTAGGGGGCGATCCGATCCCTTTCGACCTTGACATGGGCCAGTGGAAGGCTGCTTGGATTCACTTGCTCGGCGCACGTCCTCCTCTAGATAGGCTGGCTATGGTCAGATACAGCTGGTTTTACGACCACTTCCATAGGAGTCATCCAGAAACCTAGGCAGAGATTGAGCAGTACACCAGAGGCTTATTAATATATCTCCTCGGTACCACCTTGTTTGCGAACAGGTGGAATACCGTGGCCCTGTACATACTGAGCGCCCTGGTAATATTGCCATGGGCCCGATTCTACGATTGGGGTAGTGCTGGCCTCGCCACCCTTTATGGCTACATGAGCTCCGACTCCCGCAAGAAAGGGGACATGGTCGGAGGCTACTAGAGAGCTTGGGAGGTACACACTTTCAATCTCAGTTTCTGTTTGTTCCTTATGCTTTCTGCTTTGCACTTTCTGTCTTTATCTGTGTTTCTACTTTGCACTTTCTGTCTTTATCTATGTTTCTACCTGTTGACTCACAAGTTAATCTCTTCTTTGTAGCTCTGGGCCTACACCTATTTCCGTACCGTTGTCCCAATGCCGAGGGACATGGTAGAGGCGGCCGTACCTTACTCTCGATGATATGATGATAGATGCCATCCATAGTGTTGTGATGATACCACATTTTCTTATTACTGCCATTTCTTTGACATAGTGACGACGCGTGAGGTAACTCGAAGCTCATACCCATTTCATTTCATTGTACTGCTTAGATCCACACTTTGACAATTAATGGCAGCTAACAACTGTGAATTCCTCATTTGTAGATCAAGTGGCAGCCATGGGCAGTGATGCCAGTTGGGACACGGGACGACTAAGCTAGGTCTTGGAGATGCGGATCCTATTGGAGG
Source organism: Camellia granthamiana (assembly GCA_036172215.1). Taxonomy (NCBI): domain Eukaryota; kingdom Viridiplantae; phylum Streptophyta; class Magnoliopsida; order Ericales; family Theaceae; genus Camellia; species Camellia granthamiana. Next base: position 114,158,263 of record CM069903.1, read on the forward strand.
GCCCCTTTTACAAGACTTGGTACTTGGGAGAGTTGTTCATGCGCCAGACTGTGGGCCTACCGGATCCTGTTATTCCTGCTCTGCCTTTAGCATCTATGAGGACAACCGACGGTCTCCTAGTCGAGGCCATCGTGCATTTTATGGTAGGGCAGGATGCCGACTAGTTCCACAAGTTTGGAGACTATGTTGAGTTCATCAGGACCCAGCTCATGCCGCCTTTGATTGGAGTTAGCGCGAGAGGTGTTGCAGGTGCCCTCATGGATGATACTGGTGAGGCCCCTCTTGCTGTGCATGTAGCTGGTTTTCTAGTGATTCCGATTGCGATCCCATGCTGGCGGCCTAGCAGGATAGCCGAGCAAATTTCAGTCGATCTGCCTAAAGGGAAGCATGGATACGTAAGGGACCCTAATGTGCAGCAGGTATGTACTTTGCCTTGCAGTTTATATTTCACACTCTCTTTTCTATATACTGATGTTGAAACTCATTTGCAGGTGCCATTGAAGTACGGGGACGACCTCTTTGGACTGGTCGCCTTAGTCTAGATGGTGCAGAGGGGGGAGACACTACTTACTCTCTATGGTTATCATGTATTCTACATTTTCTCATGTTCTGACTTGCATTGATTCATACCCATACAAATTCTGCATTATACTATTTTGATACTCTGGACCACTATATACTGATTCTGCATTGTTCTATAGTGATATCCTATTTCTTGTTTTCAGCCTCTACCTGCACCAGCGGCACCTCCTTCGGCTGTGGGGAGGAGAGGCAGATAGGCCCTAGCACGCGGTAGGGGTGAAGGCGGAGGTCGAGGCAGGGGCCGGGGCACTTGGGGTCGGAGCAGAGAGTCTGAGGTAGAGGAGACTTCCTCCTCCTCGGAGCCGATTCTGAGTGGAGACGTCATCGGGACCAGCAATACTGAGGAGGCAGTGAGCAAGCGATTCTAAGAGCGAAAATGAAGATGTCAGCTTAGGGTTAGAGAGCAAAGAGGACGATGGAAATTCTAGGTTAGGGAGTGGAGACGATGATGACAGCTCTGTGTCCTGCTCTTCCGAGGACAGCGATGCTGAGGGTGATAGTGCTCCTGATTCCCCTCCTCGGAAGAGGACGAAGAGGGCCTCTTGAGCTTGATGCGATCGATGCTAACTTTTGTATTTTCTTTGCTTATTTTCTTTTGTTTTGGTAGTTTAGCACTTTTATAGCTTTAGATATGACCATTACTTTTGTATTTAAACACTTTCATTTTCTTTTGTAAAAACTATGATCGGGGTAAAACCCTATAGTTTTATAAAAGAAGTGTTTATTTTGTACAACATTTCGAGCATGGCACTTTACTTGCATAACATCATAACTGAATTTTGAAACTGAAAATGCTTGTATTGGAATGATGCTTGTAATTGGATATTGAGCCTTTAACTGACCAAAATAAAAAAATACAACTCAATAAAGGAAAAAACAAACTAAAAATAATCTAAACACAGCTATTTACACTTGTTGAAAACAAAAGACTCAAACCAAGACCTCAAAAGCAAAGAGAACGACATATACCAACTACCTGGCCAGCTTGAAGGTTGGTCGGTTAACAAAAGTGGACGGCCAGCTGGCCAAGTGTTGTGGCCGGACAGTTGGCGATAGCTGTCAGCCACTCACATAACCTTATTCTCTACAAAAGGTCTTCTCTTGCCATTTCTTCGACAGAACTTCATCTTTGCTGCTGTTTTATCTGAAAATGAAGATATTTCTTGCCGAGAAGCTCAAGGATTGGACGTCCACTTTGGATGGCACAGAAAAGGTAAATTTCTGGGGTTTCGGTATAAACGCTCTTTTTTCGTTGAGCCGCACTTTGCTTTGTTTTTCGTTCCTCTATGCCGTTGTCCAATGCTGGAACCCGGTTACACATGTGTTTTGCTTCAATGCACAAGAAATATGCCCTGTGCTTGAAGAATTTCAAGCTTTAATGCAATCTCGGCGTGATGAGGAAATTATGCCCCAGCCCCGTTTTGGCAATGCATGGTCTCTGGAACAGATGTGTGGGCTTACATTACATGAGGCTCGGTCCTTGGCTTATGAGGGGGAGTTGGACATCTCTGGTTTGATTCATCAGTTTTCTGGTATTGCAAACTCAGGTGACCGTCTCTATCGAGGTTCTCGTCAACATGTCCTTTGCTTATGCTTACTTGCGCACTTTCGTCTTGCCCCAAGTTGTAGCGGGGCTAGCATTATTTTGATCGAAGTGGCCCAATGCCTCAAGGAGGGTAAGAGCTGCATGGGTTTGGCATTAGTAAAGACTTTGATGGGTTTAGATGCCTTCCATTGACTAGAGATTTCTCGGTTTGCGGGGAGTCCACTGCTTCTCCAGGTATTGTTTCCTGCCATTTCTTATTTATGATTTCTCACATCACTAGGAACTCACTCTATATTTTTCTCTCGAAACCCTTTTCTTACTTTTCCCTCAATGTACATCTCTATATTCTTTAATGTCTCTTCTTTTTCATCCCTTCCTAGGTGTGGTTGATGGATAAGCTAAAAGTGGTGGACCCTTGCCCTGAGTATTCGGCCAGAGCTTACTTCTTTCGTCTACGGCTAGTGGATTTTCCCTCAGAGGGACTGTGGTGAGACTGAATGTGTAACAAGCTGACATTCCTTGGCGTTGTCTCTAGCTTAACTTGACTGAGATGGGCTATAGCATGTCCCGATAGTCAGGTATATAGTTGATTGGCCTTACGCACTGTGTGTTCTATTTTCCATTCCGGTTCAGATGCCAATTTGGACATGATCAGACTTGTCCAGAGGAAGTGGTGGAATACCCAACTCCATTTCCAGTTTGTGTTTTGCACTTGGCCTAGTACCTCATTGCTTGGAGGACAAGAGAGATTTTGGCCCCTGCTATTGGCTTTAGTTACACCTTTTCTGGCGAGTGCTTGGCTTGGCTCGAGGGCGAGGCACAGTTTGGGACATCCTTAGCTGCAGAGACTTCCGCGAGTGCGAGGAAAAGGCAAAAGACTGGAACTTGACTTATTTGTGCCCCTAGTTTATTTCTTTGACTTTTCTTTTCAAGTTTTTATGATGTAAAAGCAACTTTGCTTTAATCAGAGAGCTAGAGAATGGACTTGTGTTGAAATCATTGGAATTAATGTTGTGAGCACTGAAAATTTTCCTTTTTGGTCTAAATAATGGTCTATGTTGAAAAAAGGTAAAATTTCGAGAAAAGAATCAACTTTATTAAAACTTTTCGCAATAATTTTTAGAGACAATTACTACATGACACACACGGAATCAATCCTTAAGACATACATCCCTTAACTATAAAGATTGTAACTGTCGACGACTGCATTCACCAACATTGCTTTACCTTGCAACCGGCCCTTCTACCAAATGGATGTAACACAACCCACCTAACAGATGGAAAAAAGATGGAGTGATCAATCAAATAAACATGACAGCTGAGTTGGAGATGGTTGTGGCCGAACTTTGGGATGAAGTTTCCTACGTATCCTAAAGATGGGAATCAGGCCTTACGTAGTTCATTTTGGGTTCACTCGAGTATTAACTCTCTCCTTTTGCCAAAGCCACTCTTTCGGGTTTTTGAGATTGTGGGCTTGGTTTTCCTTTGTTTCTAATTCTTTATCCTCTAACTTTTGCCTAGGTCGCCCTTTCAGGTTTTCGACCTAGCGAGCCTCTCAGAGATAGTATTTCTTCAACTTGTCCATATTAATTGGTTGTGAAAAATCCAAGCCATCTAAATCCATGAGAATGATTTCTCTCCCCGACCAGATAGATTTGATGATGTAAAGACCAGTCCAATTAGGTCGGAACTTGCCCCTAGGGTCATGAATGGGGGCTCGGTTATCCTTGAGCACCATATCTCCTTCCTTGAGATTCCAAGATTTGACTTTCTTATTGAAGGCCCTGGTGCTGATATCCTTGGATATGATACAAATCCTTCAACCTCCTCTCATCAAACAACATCAATTCTTTGAACCTGCTCTACTGCCAATTTGCCTTTGTTATTTGGCACTCGACCATAATTCGCAGCAACGGTACTTCAATCTCAATCAGCAGAACAACTTCCATCCCATACACTAGAGAATAGGGAGTGGCCCCTATAGATGTTCGAATTGACGTTATATAGCCCATAGTACAAATGGCAGTTTATCTGGCCAGTCTTTTTAAGTCTCAACCATCTTTTGTAGGATGTTCTTGACATTCTTATTGGCAGCTTCAACGGCTCTGTTAGTCTGTGGTCTATATGTTGATGACTTGTGAAAAGCCACATTGTATTTCTCAAGTAGATCTCCCACCTCTTTCTTGAAGTGTGAGCCATTGCCTGAGATAATCTCATTGGACACCCCATAACTGCAGATGATGTTGTTCTTGATAAACTTGGCCACATGTGGCGCCTTCAACAGTGACTAAGATTTCACTTCGACCCACCTGATAAAATAGTCGATCACCACCCAGAAGAGCTAATGTCCGTTTGAACCTTTTGGCGAGACTGCCCCGATGACGTCAATTCCCCAGATTGAGAAAAGCCACAGTAAAGTCATGTTGTAAAGCTTTGATGGCAGGATATTCATGCGATTAGCATGGGTTTGACATTTGGGGCATCGCCGCACAAAGCTAATACAATCCACCTCCATTGTTGACCAATAATAGCCCTGCCTGAGGATTTTCCTAGGTAGCATCACATCATTCATGTGTGCTCTACACTGCCGTCCATGGATGGCCTTCATGAGATGTTTGGACTTTTCTTCTTCACACAAAGCTTGTACATTCCCAGATGGCCTCTCTTGTACAACTTATCCCCGCAGATGATGAACTGGACAACCAGATGCCGTATTCCTCATTTTTCTTTGGTATTTTCCCCTGGTGGATACATGTCCTCCAGGAAGTTCCAAATGTCGTAATACCAGGGGTTCTTGTCTTGAACCTCATTTATTGCGGCGATTATTTCATAAGCAGGCGTATACTTCTGTTCAATGCAGATTGGACGCATCTTAACCCCAAGCGGTATGTCTACCAGGAAAGATAGAGTTGCCAGCGTATCAGCAAACCGGTCGTTCTCTCTTAACAGATGTGTGAATGTCAGTTTTTCAAACCATGGAATCAGAATGTCCAGGGTCTGATGATAAACCTTCATTTTCTCTTCCTTGACCCTCCAATCTCCATTGGCTTGAGAAACAACCAGGTTTGAGTCTCCGAGGACGTCCAACCTTATTGCCTCTAGTTCTAGGGCAGTTTCCAATCCAGCGATACACGCGTCATATTCTGGTTCGTTGTTGGACACTATGAATCAAAGTTTGAAAGCTAGGGGTATATGTGAATCATCGGGTGCAATGAGCAACACACATATCCCATAACCATATTAATTAGAGGCTCTGTTAAAGTACATTGTCCATGTTTCTTCTTCTACTTGTAGAATGTTTTCATCTGGGAATAGATACTCTATTCATCTCCTTCCATTTGATGGTCTGCAAGAAGCTCCACTACGGCTCTTCCTTTGACTGATTTACGTGTGACATACTTAAGGTCAAACTATGAGAGAAGAAGCAACCAATGACCTAGCCTACATGTAAGTGCCAGTTTCTAATTTTTTTTTTTTTTTGATGGGATCTAATCTCGAAACTAGAATTACGGAATGAGCTAACAGCTAGCAGTCTTTCTTTAGGCGGTGTGTAGTGGGTCTTATAGTCCAGCATCTTCTTGCTCAGATAGTAGATGGCCTTCTCCACTTTAGCTTCTGATTATTACGCTAGCATACACCCCATGGATGAATTTTTTACCGACAAATACAAGATAAGTGGCTTTTCGGTTCTGGCGGCGAACATACAGGTGGATTTTGAAGGTACCACTTGACCTGTTTGAAGGCGAATTAACATCGATCATCTCATTGGAACTTCTTTCGTTTCTTCAAGAAACCAAATAGTGGTTCACAAGTTAAGGTTAATTTTGAGATAAATTATCTTATGAATTGCACTTTGCCCAGAAAGTTGCCCACCTTCTTTTTAGTCCTTGGTGGTGGCATTTCTAAGATGGCGTTGATCTTGGACAGATCTACTTCGATTCCCCTCTGTGTAATCAGAAATCTCAACATTTTTCCTACCATCATCCCAAAGGTGCCGAAGGTGCATTTCTGTGGGTTCAACCTCAGTCTGTACTCCCTGATCCGTTCAACGAATTTTTTCGGTGCAGTGCAGTGGCCTTTCTGCTACTTGGACTTGACGATCATGTCATCTATATACACCTTAACTTATTTATGGATCATGTCGTACAGGATCGTGGTCGCAGCCATCTAATATGTAGCTCCAGAGTTTTTCAACCCAAAAGGCATGACTCTGTAGCAGCATGTACCCCACGGCGTAGTGAAAGCAGTCATCTCTCTGTCCTCAAGTGCCATCAAAATCTGGTCATACCTGTAAAACCCATTATAAATGATAGCAAGGCATGACCTGCGGTGAAGTCTGCCAATTCGTTAATGTGCGGCAATAGAAAGTCGTCTTTTGGACTAGCTCTGTTCAGATTCCGGAAGTCAACACAAACCCTAATTCTTCCATTCTTCTTTGGAATTGGAATGATATTAGCTAACCAAGTTGGGTACTCAGACACCATCAAGAAACCCGTATCAAACTGTTTGGTGACCTCGTATTTAATCTTCAATGCCTGGTCTGGACTAACTCTGCAGAGTTTCTATTTGACTGGCCGAGCCTTAGGATCAAATGGGATCTAGTGCTATATAATCTCAAGATCAATTCGAGGCATGTCTTCGTAGGACCATGCGAAAACATCTTTGAAATCTTTTAATAAAGTGACTAAACGCTCGCATTCCTCTGAAGACAACATGGGCCCGATCTGGACCAAGTGGGGATCCTCCTCAGTACCTACATTAATTGCAATGATTTCATTTGTGCAGGGCTTAATATGCCTCTCCTCCTATCGGACAACCAAAATTTTCAAAGCCCAAGGAATTTGTTCCTCTTCGTTTAAGTCAAAATTTTGAAAATAAATACTAATGCAACAAATGAAAGGCACAGAGAAGTAAGTGAAATCTATTGCATTCCCATTAACAAAGTCAGGATCCTCTATTATAGTCGACTTGAAGGAAAAACGAAAAGAAGACCTAGACAAGACTTTGGTGTCTGGGTTACCACCCCCGAAAGTACTAGACTCAAACTCCTTAGAAGGACTCGAATCTGATCCCGACTCAACAGACTCGGTGGAATCAGATTTAGACTCATTATTCGGTTCAAAACTGCCAATGATGCCTTTTTCAAATTGCCAGACTAGGCGTGGAGCCTTGGCTGCGTCCATGATGAGACCGGAGCAATCTGTCGCTGGTTTATCCCCAATTATAGAGATAGTAACACTATTCCCAAGTTAACGGGCTCAGCCCCAACATTGGAATCCATTAGTAGGTCAGCTAGTGCCATCCCTAACAACTCCTCTTCATTGCCATTCGAGTTGGTGTATCTGTCTTGCCCTGTGCCGGTCCTCGGGTCAATCCGCTCCTCCTCTTCTTCGTTGTTTGACAAATGGTGATTGAAAAAGATCTCAAATCCCGAGTACCTCATCTTGGTTTCCCGTTCGATCTATGGCTCTAGAAATCCATAGAAAGGGAAATCTTCCCCGTAGCGAACAAAGCGTCAGTTCAAGGTTCCCCGTATTAGCTTGTGGACCAGTTTATATTGCCTCCCGGCTCTTTTGCTTTAACTTTTTCCCTCAATTCATCACATTTTCTCTTCCAGTCTTCTGCAGCTGGCTTGTACCCCAGCCCAAAAGCATGGGGATTATGGCACATTTCTCTGGCAATAATATTTCCTTACCTGCCACTTTTACCCAGTCCCGATCCAGGAATGTGTCCTTGCTTATTCATTATATAGATGGATAGGGCACTCACATAGTTCTCGTCATCCTCTGGCGTGATAAATTTTACCAATTGGGCCTTTGCCAAGGAGAAGCCGAAAAGGAACACATCCTCTTCCCTGTGCATTATTTCCAACAAGGGTGTAATGGTTCTCGAGGGAGGATGGATAGAGGACTTGCCATAAATAGTAGCAATCCCACCCTTGAATGGATATTTCACTGGTTGGTGAACCGTCGACGAAACTGCCCTTATCTGGTGAAACCAAGTCCTTCCCAAGAGCAGATCGAAGGTTGCTGGCACGTCCATAACATGGAGTTCAACCTCATGCTCAGATAGGCCAATCAATAGTTAGCTCTTGAAGGCCCCCATGACATCTCGGTTAGTGTTGTCATAGGCTCAAACTGCTTGAGTTGTAGGCGTGAAGTTGGCTGACTTCAAACCTATGGCGTAAGTGGTCCTCGCCGGACATACGTTTATTGCCAAATCGGTGTCCACCAGCACCACCGAGATCCATTTCTTCCAGCTCTCCAAAGTCATGTATAGCGGTATGTTGTGGTTAGCACCCTCAAGTGGCAACTCTTTGCCTGTAAAAGACAACACTGGAGTAACATCCCCAGTCGTGACCAATGACACTAGTTAATCAGTGGTGGTGTCAATAAGTAGCTTAGTTCAGTTCAATGCCTCTAGCAATGCCCGCTTATGCTCCCGGGAAGCCAGCAGTAGCCCTCAAATCGATATGTCTACCTAGATCTTTTTAAGCTTCTTTAAGACCAGGTCATCTTCAATGTCTTTCTCCTTCGATTTCTCAACCTATTTCCCAGAGGGTTCTGCTTGATCTAGGGCTGGGGGTTTGAAATACCGATCACTTCTGGTCATGTGGTTAATCTCATCTACGTACCATGTGTCATCAGGGGTACCGACTTTTCACCATTCATCAGTATATACATGGCTCAGATCACTATCTTCCCACCATTCCCCTGCAGTCATTGCTAGGTCACTATCTGGTTCCACCCGGATCATATTTACGTCACGCCCTCCGTCGGTGCAACACTCCTCTTCTACAACTGATTCAGTCTCCATATTTTGGTATTGCCTGAGCTCTCTTGGCATCTTTTTCCTGTCACTGGATTCCCATACAAGCTTTTCTGTGGTTTGGACATCGTCAGCTGTTGACTCACCTTTGCTTTTCTCATTTCTTTTTCCTGCTCTCGAGCTATCTTCCTCTATATTTCCTCTATCCTTTCTCGTTGGAACTGCTCTAATGCTTGCTCCTTCTCAGTTATGGGCATGGCCCCAGCCTTGCTATTCTCACCAAACTCCTCTCCTCTTAGATCCTTCTTTATCTACTTCTCCATATTGGATTCCTCTTCACTACTCAACCATCCGTTGCTAGATTCAGGCTGACTGGGATCCTACCACCAGATCTGGACACTACCTATATCCTCTTTCTCGAAGAAGTAGAGGTTTTCCAGGTCTTCTTCTAGTTCTGCCAAGTCATCGAGACCCTGCTTAGGCCAGTTATTCAGATTTTTCCCCGGCTCATTTTCCTCAATGGAGTTGATGTTGAAGGAGTCTGGCAGTAAAATAACAAGATTTGGATGGTCAACAGCCACAATGTACCGGCTGGGGTCATACTGTTCTGCGAGTGAGGCCTCTTTTTCCACAACTTAGGTGTCAGACAACCCTTTCTCTGGTGCATTTTTCTTCTCGTCCGCTTCTGCCACCACAGGTCCTGATTGGGTTTTGGGTGTTATATCCATCATCCATTTATCTGTGCTTTCTAGAATAACCACCTCATGCTTAGGTAGATAGGATGGGGTGATATATGCGCTGGGGTTAAAGGTGGGTGGTAGTGTAAGGATTATGTTGATGCTTCTGGGTGGGGGGGGGGGGACTTGGTTTTGGGTGGGAAGTAGGATAATGGTCACATTTGGTTTTGAGGGTGGGGCTATGATTTTATTGTCGATGAGATCCTTGATCTCATGATGTAAGCGATAGCAATGATCGGTGGGGTGATTGTACTATTGATGGAAAATGCAGTATTGGGTGGCATCGTGTCTAAGTGGGAGTGGGTCAGGGAGAGGTTAAGGGTCAAGGAGCTCAAGGTGCCCCTTTTCCATTAGCAATTTAAGAGCACGGGCTAGACACATGTGAAGGGGGGTAAAGGTCCTTTGGTTTTGGTTTGGACCGGTGGGTTATGAGGTTGTAGTGGCGAAGGGATCGACCATTTTGGCCGTTGTGGCGACAGTGCTGATCTCGACAGGTTAAGGAATGGCTAGTATTGGTATTTTTGGTAAACGACCTTTTTGTTGATTTGTTGGTTCTCTGAATGATGTATTTCTTAAATGCGCTTTTAATTTGGACCCCCAACTCGTGCAAAAAAGCAAATTTAGATAGTGGCGCTACTATCATTCTTTGTAACATATCCGGTTCAAGATTCAAAACTACCAACCAGACTTTTTCCCTTTTCGAGGTCATGTTCGTCATTCTGGCTACTTTTTCCCTCTATCTTGCAACAAAGTTGATGAAGGGTTCCTTGGGATTCCAAGAGGTCGTTTCTAGCTCGTTGATTATTACTTCTATTTGAGTATTGTATGAGTATTGGTTAACAAACCACTTAGATAGTTCTTTCCAATTTCGTTTAGTTGAGTCCTTCAATTTGGCGTACCAGATAGCTACCACGTCCTATAGAGTTCTTTCAAATAGTGACAGTTTCTGAGCTCGAGTCAAGTCCATTGGTCTCAGAACATCCGAGAAAAGACAAATATGTACAATAGGATCTCCACTACCGTCAAATCTATCGATGTGAGGCATCTTGAACTTTTCTGACAATCTAAGTGAGGCCTTGGTATAACCATCTTCAATATTCAGGATGGAATTGAAGCCTTGGGATTTTTTGAGTGCCTTCTCTAGCCTGGCAATTTTGATCATAGCCGGATCAATGTCATTGAAGTCGAAGGAAAGGAGTCCGTCGTGGAGCTGTGCTAGAGCCTTGAAAGCTGGAGCCTGTGTAAACATCTCTTGAGAATCCGAGACCTGAGGGATTTTAACTAGTCAGTTGGATCAGGATTCAGCTGGGCAGCCAGAACTGGATGTATAGTTGATGCTGATGCCCCAGATGGGCGTCACATTTCAGCGATAGTTTCATGCTGAGTGGCTATCCTTTGATTCAAGGTATCTGTGGTTCTCTAGAAAGCTTCCATCATAGTAGCAACCTCTTCTGGAGTGCTGTGTGCCATTGTAGATCTGGAAGAGTTAGCTATCGGTGAGCTGAGTGGGTGAGAATATACAGGTGATTGCCGAGTGATCTGTGTTGATGAAAACTGCATGTTTCTTCTTCTCTGGACAACTGGTGGGAGAGAGACCAACGTTGGCTGACCGTCAACAAGATCCCAGATTTTGCAAAGTTTGCCAGAGCGAATCCACAAAACTTGGGGGATATCGGGTCAGTCTGAAGCTATGATTGCGAACTACCTAGCAAAAGGGAATAAAGAAAAGGAAAACAATAATCAAAATTAGATAACACCTCGGCCTTATTCAAAACAGATATAATCACAGCTGAAGGACTGTGTTTCTCACTAAATTATGCCCCCACAATTGATATCAACGTGTAAAAACTGATACAGTGCATTCCTGTACAATTTTACTATAAAGAACATACCAGGTAAAGAGAGCCAAAACACCCCTATGAAGAGGTAGGGTTTCCCTGTCCTAGATTTTGACATGAACTAGGGTTTTTACTACTTCAAGCAAGTAGTTTCACAACATCTTGTATACGGGTGAGCATCTTGTCCTAAGTTTGGAAAAATCACTATGGCTTTACTATATGCAGCTAGACGAAATGGTCAAAAGGGGTACCTCGGCAAGATTATCTAATATACCTCTCACACCTAACACCGAGAAGTGAGAGGATCAAGCGGTACGACGGTAATCTAGACCCAAGGGTTGTGTTTCCAACAAGGCAGGGCACACGACCGGCCAGCCTTTTGGCAAGTTTTTAGGCAAGCCTCCAGCAATCTGTCAGGAATAGCAAATGGAAAACACAATGACTTAAAGTAACAATGCAAATGCAATGTAAAGAACATATATGTGTAGACAAAATTTCACATCATGAAGTTCGAGTCAAGTTCTCTCAGTCCCTAGCAGAGTTGCCAGAAATTATAGCTTGCTTTTCGTGCTCCTCAGGGGGGTTTTACTCTCCTCGGATACAATAGCCCTATAGTTCAAACTCCCGTGGTTCTGAATCGGGTTTCACAAGTGCAATGTGAAACAGATAAAACAGAATGAGTCCAAATTCGACAGTTTCTAGAAAAAAAATAATTTTAATCATTAAGGATGCTAGAAATGGACTGCATTGCCATATTTTATAGTCGCCACCTAAATATTTTTGAAAATTTTGGAAACCCGTGACTCGTGCCAAAGGCTACTTGTCCATCATAACCAAAGTGTCTCGGCTCAGGAACTTAGGTATGAGAGGAGAAGGTCATGAATTGAGCACCCCACTCAATCGATCAAAGATCGGCCTCTACTAATCATGATGTGATTTTTATGTACATTATATGCTCTTGTTCCGATTATTATGCTAACATTACTATGTGAGGCACACAAGTATAGATTAATTCACCCACTTTGGAACATTTTGATTTCATGTTTATTTTGAAAAAGTGTTGTGAATATGAGCTACTTGAAAAAGTAAGCTCATATGTACATGTATCAAATCATCCAAATTTAAGTGAAAAAAAATCCTTCATCCACCGGCATTCAAGAGTTATATCAACTAAGCACCTAGCCTCGTTGTATACACGCTTTGATGTGGCAACACTACACATATGTCCTATGCTAAAGCGAGAAATGCTCAGCAAGTACTCAACCGAGGCAAGCCAAAGGAAGTAAAACCATTAGAAAAATGCATGCTCTACTATGCACATGACTAATACAACACATACAAAATGCAACTAATAGGTTTGGTTTATTAACATGGCATATGGCTCAACTCAAAGCGTGCGTACCTATTCAATTAAGTGGGAAATAATAATGAGGTTAGATTGATGAACCGAACCTAATGCATGCGAAAATGGATACAAGTCATTGGAATGACATGAAAATGTAAAACGTGATGCTATCATTATAAGCGTATAAATAAAAGGGAGAAAGAAATGGGAGTTGGAAAACATACACAATATTACAAATTTGCCGTCCTACAAGAGGGTTTAAATGTTTAAACTAATTATTACAACGCCAAATTAACTAACTAATAACTAGTTATTACAAGTTTTGAGTGAAGTTACTAATTAAGTACAACATATTACTATTTAAGCATTAATTTAATGAGCCACGGAAAGTGAGGAGTGGCATATGCCTGAACGAGAATATCCGCCCAAAAACTCCTTTATGTTGCTGCTAGAAACTATTCTGATTGCAGTCAGAAAATTAATCTGTTTTTGCCCTAGCTTCTTCTCTTTTCTGCCATGAAAATGACACTACCTAGCCACTGTTTTGAGGTTCTGCCCTGCTACCACATAAATGAAACAGAGCAAATATTGAGTATTTCCAGGAGGTGTTTGTCCTTTCTGCCCCTGCCTATCATAAAACTAATCAAGGCAGGAGTAGACTTGATTCGCAAACCATCAATTGTCGCAAACTCGTTTTATGATGATCTATGAATCGATAGGACAAAGGCTCAATAAATGGAAATGAAAGCTGACAACACCTCCTCCCTATCATGGAGTTATGTCAAGGGAAGTGGTGGACATTGCTTCTTTGAACCATTAAAAACGTCACTAGAGTACGTAATGAGTCAAGACACAATAGGTTCAATTAATGTCCGATTGAATCTGACTTGATTTAATTGCTCTTTTTACTTCTTTAGTCCAATTTTAACCTCTTTTACATTACCTTTCCATTCTTTGTTCATTTTGTCCAAAAATGATAATTGTGTCCACTAATGAAGAGAAGTGTCAAACAAGAAGTTGTACTTAGCATGAGAGAGATGTATGCCCAGGTAGTGAACCTCCGAAGAGATTAAACCATTGAGTATGGAAGGTCTATTTCTCATGTCTTGAACAACGATCAATTGTTTGAAACAACTCTTAAAAAAAAGAAAGAAAACCAAGAAAGGAGGGAGGTTGTAGCGATGGTTATTACAAGTGTGAATATATGTACAAAGACTATGAAATAAAAAGCTATTAACTCAAATAGATTGGTGTCTAAGGCCTAAACCACCAATTCTATGAGGACTACAACAATACAATCTTGATATTCAAAGCATAAACTAAGTAAACACACTAAAATAGTCCAAGAAACAGTAAAAACAGTGCTGGAAATAGTGCGGAAAGCTAGAAAAAAGTAGGCAATGATTAGAGAGAACAAGGCTAGTAAGCATACTTAAGGAAGGGTGGCTAGCCCCTCCACCTTTTGGACCTTAAAACCACATGTTTTAGACTCTGAAAACTCTGAAATCTCTGAAATTTAGTAGCTAAAAGTTGAGAGACAAGTGGGAAACATAAGGATAAAAGCTATGTAATGAGGTGCAAGAAAGGTTGGTTAACCCCTCCACCTTGAGTAGCTTTTAAATCACAAGTTTCAGCCTATAAAAACAATCCAAAAATAGTGTATAAACACTAAGAAAAAAAAGTGAGAAAAGTAGGCAAAAATGGCAAGAGTTATACCTTTGAAGAGAAGAAACTCTTTTGTTCACAAACCACAAGGTATTCACTCTGAAGGGCTAAAATTTTGACTCAAGAACCTCAGCAAGGAGCCTCAAAAGATTGAGGATGTTATCAAGATTAACTCTCAAAGTCTTAGCCTACAACTAATAATTATCCTCTAGGAATTTTGCAGTAAAACCTCTATGTAACTATGTCTCACCAAGCTTTTCAAAGTCAAAGAGTAAGGATTTAAAAATGCCATTTGACTGAATTGTCTTTTCTTCTTCTTAATCAACAAAGCCTCTATTTCGATTTCTTGTCTTTTGTGTTGTTTTCATTTACACACAAAAAGGTCATTTCTAGTTTAGGTGGTTGAATTCAGAAGTAGATGCAAGGAGAAAGTAGAAAAGAAGAAATGTTGTGGTCCATATGTGTCATGATCCGAACCCGCCCCTATGGATTAGGAACATAACCAACCAGTAATCATGAGATTACCTGTGACCTCAAACAAAAATCTAGTCATATTTAATAATAGGGGGCCAAATGTGGAAGCATAACTTGGAAAGATTGTCCAATGAGTTGTGCATACATGGCATAACAAAAGTTTTTAGCTTTTATAATAACCCACACAACACGGTCATTTAGAATATATATATATATATATATATAAGTCCAGGATCATTCAAAAGTAGTCTAAACCAAAACCAAGGTTATGCATATGGATTTGGTCACACCAGACCACAGAAGAGGACAAAAACGAAAAAAAAAAAGCCTCATCCATGAGGCGACCTTGGTTGACTCCAAAATCTCGGTACTATTTTCACATTTCCACTAAGGCTGGGGATGGACATCTCGATGCTCTCCTACATACATATAAATACAGAGTGAGCTATAGGCCAATGAATAATACCATAGTAAAGAGGTTGTATGAATGAGGTTTTCAAATAAGTAGTCTAAACTCATATGTAATGCATATAAATCATTGTCAAAGCAAAATGACCTCGAGTCCATTTCATAATGCTCAAGGCATATCAAAGGGGCAAAACGACCTTGGGTTCAACATTCTTATATTCATATTTATGCACATATTCATATTCATAACCATGATCACATTCGTATTTATATTCAAAACGACGTTTGGTCCATTTCACAATCATATAAAATGACCTTCGGTCTGATTCATATATAAGATGACCTTTATTCTATCTTGTTAAACATTCCAAATGGACTTAGGCCCAATCTGTATCCTTGTCAAATATACCAAATAGTCTTGTGCCCATTTCGTATTCATACATCAGCCACTTTGTAGATTCTATTATGAATCAAACAGATAGAACACTCATTCGTAGTACAAATTCATAAGTTCAGAAACTCACCACATATGTATCATCTAGAAAATAATACATACACAAGAATATCTTTACTAAGATATTATTCACAGTGTTCAGATCCTTGATTCGTCCTTGCGATTGACCCAACGTAATTCTTAACACATTGGGTTATAATACAATTCAATCCATTCTTTAGTTTGCTTAATTTTCATAGGCTCCTCTCGTGTTCTTTAATTAATTTGGAAAGCCCAATGTATGCCTAATAATGCTCAGAAATGAAAGAAAACGGAAATTGGAACATAAAACAACTCTTCAAAATTTTTTGAAACAGAGCACTTCGCTCGAGCACAACATTGGTCGCTCGAGCGGGCCCCTTGGTCTGCAAAAGTACTAGATGCCTCATTTTTACGCTTGAGCTCAATTTTAGTCACCCGAGCCAATGTTAAAAAAATGTGAGTGGTAACTCGAGTGGTACTTTTGTCGCTCAAGCCAACCTTCAATGTCTACAAAAGTATTAGTTGCTTGCATTCTACGCTCGAGCGATAACTTCTTCGCTCGATCGGTGAGGTCGAATTCTGGAATTTCCAGAATTTTGTTTGAGCTTCAAACACACATTCAAGGGTCCAAATTCATGCATGATGCACTCAAATATACAAGAACATTCTCAATTATATACATTTGAAGCTAACTTTAGCCCATGATTCAAAATTTCAAGAATTCAACCAAATTCAAACTTTTAACTGCATGTAAGCAACACCTTATTTTTTTATATCATGCGTATGTAAGCTTCAAGACTTAAAATTAGACTTCAATACATGATAATTCTTTCATGCATGTGTCAATTGACCTTCAATTCAACAAGATTAACATACTTTATTGCTTAAATATGCAAAAATCATGGCAAACTCTTACATACATGCATCTATTAACTTCAAATTCAACATATTCAACTTAATTCTTGTTCTTGGTCATATATTATGTTTGGATTCACATTATTATGATCTTAAACTTATGAATTAAAGCTTAATCACTTACTTAGAGCCTTCAGTTCCTTCAATTCTAGTTAATTCTTGAATCTACCTCTTGAATTTCTCAAGCTTGAGTTTAATTCTTCAAGAACAAGCTCCCTTACTCACTCCCTCTCTCTCTCTCTCTCTCTCTCTCTCTCTCTCTCTCTAATTTTTTAAAAATCTTTCACAAATCTTCTGCAGTACCCAGCTAAACCCATGAAACTGCGGACTTCCGCCACATTTGTTGGTGTAGGCCAACTCACAATTGCCTCTATCTTCTATGGGTCTACTAAAATCCCATCTATGTTAATAACATGGCCTAAAAATACAACTTAATCTAACCAAAACTCGCACTTATTTAATTTAGCATACAACTTCTTTTCTCTAAGGGTTTGTAACACAGTTCTCAAATGTTGTTCATGATCAATTCTACTCTTTGAGTAAATCAAAATGTCATCAATAAAGACTACGACGAATTCATCAAGATAGGGCTTGAAAATTCAATTCAAAAGATCCATAAATGCTGCAGGTGCATTAGTCACTCCAAATGGCATAACAAGAAATTCGTAATGACCATACCTTGTTCTGAATGTGATTTTCTCAACATCTTTTGTTTTCACCTTCAACTGGTGGTATCCTGATCTCAAATCAATCTTTGGAAATACCTGTGAACCTTGCAACTGGTCAAATAAATCATCAATATGGGGCAAAGGGTATTTGTTTTTGATCGTTACCTTGTTCAACTCCCGGTAGTTGATACACAGGCGTAAAGTCCTGCATTTCTTTTTCACAAATAGTGCCGGTGCTTCCCAGGGTGAAGTATTTGGTCAGATAAAACCCTTATCAAGTAAGTCTTGCAACTGCTCTTTCAGCTCTTTCATTTCAATAGTTGAAATTCTGTAAGGAGTTTTCGAAATAAACTGAGTGCCTGGTACAACATCAATAGTAAACTCTATTTCCCTATCAACCAATTACCCTAGCAATTCATCTGGGAATATCTTCAGAAATTTTCTAACAACAGGAATACTATCTATTTCAACATTCACAGATTGTTCAGCCAATATGCTACATAAGTAACCCTGACACCCCTTCCTAAGCAGTTTACATGCTTTCATTGCAGATATCAAATACGGTGGAGGCACTACACCGTTACCGACAAATTCAAATTCATCATGCCCTAGATGTTTAAATATAACTCGTTTTGTTACACAATTGATGGTGGCACAATATTTAGACTGCAAGTCGATACCTAGAATTATGTCAAAGTGTCTAATATCTAAAGGCAATAAGTCTACATATAAAATTCAACTCACAATATGCATGTCACAAAAATGATACACAGATGTACACAACACAGACTCCCCAAATGGAGTAGATACACGCAACAAATATGGCAATGATTCTAGGGGTCTAGTTAATCTAGATGCATATATAGCAGACACAAAGGAATGCATTGATCACAAATCAATTAACACAAATGCGTCGTGATTTCATAGAGAAATAGTACCAGAGACAACGGCTTCAGTAATTCGTGTATCACCTAGGATGAGTGCAAAGACTTTCTCTTCTGTGATTGTGTCTCCAGTAGTAGTAGGCCACGTAGTATTCCCTGGTATTAGGATTGATCCAATTGAGGTAGCAGTGGGTTTTCCACTTCTTTGTTGTTCAGTTTGGGTACAATCCCTTGCTATATGTCCCACTTTACCACATTTAAAGCACGCCCCGAAAATACGGTAACATACTCCATGATGTTCTTACCACATTGATTGCATGTTGGTGCCGTATCTTTGATGGAGTTCGAAGTGCTTGAGGAGTCCATATTCTGCTTTTTCGACAATCTTTTCTTTGAGAAAAAGCCATGCCTGTTACTTTTCAGGTCAGTTGGCGGTTTACTCTGATTGGCCATATTAGTTTCTGACATTAATGCCTAATCTAGTATGTTGACATAAGTGGGTAGTTTCAATACATTCACCCTTTCCAAAATATCATTACAAAGACCACCCTCAAACTTTCTCTTATTTTTATATTTGGTGTCGACCATATGTGGACCAAATCTAGCCAATTCAGTGAACTTTGCTTCGTACTTGACTACAGTCATGTTACCTTGTTTAAGTCCTTCAAATTTTGACACTTTTTTGTCACAAACACATTGGGGAAAGTACTTGTCATAGAAGATTTCCAAGAACCGTACCCAATCAATACCTTTATCGTCATCACGAATTAACATCCACTACCATCTTGTTTCATCCTCAAGTGTAAAAAATGCCAACTGTACCTTCTGTTCTTCGAGTCATGGAAACACTTTAAAAAAAATTTCTCTGTCGAGGACCTAAGCTTCTGCCTTCAACAGATCCAATTCCCTATGAAAAGTTGGCGGTTTCATTTTCTTCAAAATTCAAAAACATGTTTAATCACACAACTGGCATCCAAAAATCACAATAAGCAGATAATCACAAGTATAATTAAGATTAGCAATATAACACAGAATGGGGTCATCACAATATGTGGACATCTAAGTTCACATATTATATCACAATTTATCACAAACGAAAACTTGTGCTTATAAAACACTAGATCCGCTCAGTCAAAAACAAACATATATAATCACATTCATTTTTTACTTTTTGTATATATAGATGAAGTGTACATATTCTATTAGCGGACACAACCATCTCCAGAGTGGAGACGCTAAGGCCATGTTTTGATTACTAAAGTATTTTTGGTGGGGTTAGATACGATGGGATTATTAATAAGTTTGTGACATATAAGTTATACCATGGGATTAGATGGAATAAAGGATTAGACATATGATAGAATTATGGATAAGATTGTGGGAGAGAAGTTATACCATGCGATAATAAATGTGTTTGTGGATGTAGGTTTAGGCTAAACCATGTAAATTTTGGTATCTTGTAATTGATTCTTGCTTATGAATTTGCATAATTTGTATGGTTCTTATGCTCTATATTCAAAACCATCAACTATCTTGGTGTGTTTGAGTTTTCCATGAATTTCCTAGGTTTCATTCGTTTGCATTCGTTCAGCACTATCACTTTTATTTTTTAGTTTTTTGATACATGTTATTAACGAATTTATAAAGTTGAAGCCCTAATTTAACTTTCTGAAAACTCAATCAAACATGGTTTTCTAATTGATACACTTTTTGGTTTTTAGTTACCAAATTTAGTTGTAAACAAGAACATGTAGGAAAGTGGATAAGATAGACAATTTGGTATACTCATCACTCTTAAATACTCTGAAACCATTAATCAAGAAGGGTGGCTAGATTAGGGAAGATGAGGTTTTATCCATGTATGATATTTGAAAGATGGTTAGGGAGTGGATATGGCCATGACAATGCATCGGGACTACAAGTTCAAATAACTTTAGTTTTTACGAAAGGGGCATGAATTGATTCTTTCTCCATCAATGACTATTGATGATGTGTTTTAGATACACTAGGTAGAATTAAATGTAAGAGGAAAATCCATGCAGTTAGCCACAAATACTTGGTTCAAAGTTTCAATTTACATGATTTTTCTTTAAAAAGTAAAGGGCTAATTGTACCTACCACGATTAAGGTTTTTGACAATTACAAGAACCTCCCCTTCAATTCTTGAAATTACGCTACCCTTCCTTACAATTGCTGATAATGTACATAAATCTACCCTTTGTTAATTGACTGTTTATAAACTTAATAGATAAAGCTAACATCATTTGTGCTAATCAAAATACCAACATTACTGTGACAACCCCATCACGTATTATGCTTTTAACCATTTAACTTTGAATATTACTTATGTGTTTAATGTGAATTTTTGTGCATATCTGTTCATTGTTGGAATAGCTGTTGTGATTTCTATTATAAATCTGAAATTGAAGGCCTTAATGGTTTCAGAAACTGAAATTTATTAGTTTAATGAGTATGGCATAATTTTTAGAGCCTATTAAGAAGTTTGATTAAAATTTAATTAAGTGTAGAAAAATTAAGTTTTGATTAAACTAACTTAAGTATAATTAGTTAACCTAATCCTTAATTAAGGCCCTAAGCTAAGCATGAGTATATATATGAGCTAAGATCAGAGAAATGGAGACTTAATCATTTTATGAGCTCAAAAATCTACTGGGATTAATCTAGAGAGAGAAGGAAAACGACTTAGAGAGAGAGGCAAGAAACTTGGAGATTTTAGTTGGAGATTGAAGAATTGCGAAGAAAAGCTCAAGAATTTGCTAGTTTAACCTTAACTGAAGACCTTAGTTAAGTGTTTGATCCTCAATTCATGAATTTAAGCCATCAAGCATGTGAATTCAAGAAGCTTATATGATTAAATATAAGAAATGAGCTACAGATGATGAATTTAAAGCTAATTCATACATGCACGCATGATTTTGAAGAATTCTGCTATTTTTGAGCATGATTTTGCTATTTAAGTTTGAATTAGAAGTTATATGACACACGCATCCATGAATTATATTGTTTTGAAGCTCAATTTCATGTTTTTGAAGTCTTGGAAAAGAATTTAAGTCAAATTGGTACATGTATGGAGAATTTATGAAGTTTTGAGCATGGGTTTTGTATTCATGCTTTTCCAAGTGTTTATGTGAGTTAGAACATGTCATGGAAAGATTTTTGGCCTTGAACTCAAGGTTTGAAGTTTAATTCTATTATGGAAATCCCAAAATTTGGCCAAACTGCTCGAGCGAACAAGTTATCGCTCGAGTGCATATCTTATACATCCAGAATTTTTGCAAAGTTTTGTAGCTAGCTCGAGCGACGAAGGGACTGCTTGAGTGACCTCAATTTATTTTGGCACCTTGCCTTGAACAACCATCGAGCCAAAATTCGGACCGTCCGGTACTATTGTAGACAATGTGGTCTGCTCGAGCGGCCAATGCTGTGCTCGAGCGCAGTGCCCTATTTTAGCATATTTTGAAAAGTCATATTCTGTCCTTGTTTTCATTTCCAAGCATATTTAGGCATGACATAGGCCTTATGATTGACTTAGTAAGTAAGAATCGAACATAAAGGAATTAACCAAGGAAAAGAATTACTCGATTAAACAATATGATCCAATGTGTGTATATGTTTATGTGTTATGTAGGTTCATCCACAACGGCGTGTCAATAACCAAATCATTGTGAATAATATCTTAATAAAGATATTTTCTTATGTACTCTATTTTCTGAATGTCACAATGTGGTAAGCTTTTTCGAACCTATGATTTTGCAACTGTGAATGAGCTTTTATCTGTTTGATCAACATGATATCTGATAACGGAATTGATTAAGTACGAATGTATGAGATGGACCTAAGGTCCTTTCGTGTATTTGATAAGATGGATCCAAGGTCATTCTGATTATCTGATTATCTAATTATCCAATATATGTTGACCAAATGGTCATTATTCAGTTGTAATGAATTGGACCCAAGGTCGTTCCACCAAGTCTGATCTCTTCTGTTCTGTACATCTGTTATATGTTGGACCAGAGGTCGTTCTATTATGTACTAGACCTAAGGTCGTTCCACTATGACATGGAATTGATGTGAGAATGATTTTATCGAAGTATTAGAACTCATTCATATAACCTCTTTATTGTAATGTTATTCACTAGGCTTTAGCTCACTCCGTTAGATATGTATGTCGGTAAGCAGCAGGATGTCCAGCCTTGGAGGAGCCTGGAGTTTATCAAGTTTTGTGAAGTCAACCCAAAAGCACCTCTCAGATGAGGCTTTTGTTCGTTTTTTTTTTTTTTTTTTTGGCCATGTTTGACCACGTTTTGTACTTTAACCTTTACGTGTTGTAAAATGATGTTTTGTACTTGTATGGAATGATTTATGCTTATGTGTAATATATATATACATATATGATCAAATATGAGTTATTAACGTACAAAGTGTCTTTGTTTGTGCCATTTACGTACAACTCATTGGACAAAAATTTATAATTTTGCATCCGTTTTTGGCCCCATATAAATAAATATGATATCAATTCTGTCTAAGGCTGTTAGTAATCTCGTGATTACTGGTTGTTAGTAATCTCGTGATTACTGGCTGGTTATGATCTAAACCTCTAGGGGCAGGTTTGGGTCATGACAGAGTGGTATCAAAGGACGAGTTAATAACTCACACACTTGTCCAACTGAGCAATAAGGTGTCTAGAAAAGACTAAGAGTGTATTCATTCAATAAGTATATGCTTGTGTGCATTAAGATTATGCAATTATGTGAATATGTGAAACATGAACTATTATACCTCTGTGTATGCGTGCAATTTCTATACATATTATAATACAAGTTTATATTGATCATGGTGAGAACAAAGGCTGATGAGATAGAAGAGTCGACTACTACTTGTTTAGACAGAATCAAAAGAATGATTTAGGATATGGCTGAGTCGCTAAGACAATAACAGCAACAACTGCACCCACCTCGACCAATGCCTATACCACCTCTGGTACAAGAGTATCAAGCGGGTGACCACACAATTTCTTTGACTAAAGAATTCAAGAAAATGAAACCACTGCAGTTTTGGGGAGGAGTTGATCCACTAAAAGTTGAGGCTTGGGTCCTTGGTACTGAAAAACTATTCGAAGTACTTCCGTGTACTAATGCATAGAAAGTTAAGTTAGCAGCTTTTACTTTGGACAGTGATGCCTGAAGATAGTGGATGTTAATTTGGGATGAAGATGTAGGAGTTAGTTGGGCACGATTTCTGAAAATCTTTTACGAGAAGTACTTCTCTCAGTGCATCTGAGATCGGAAAGTATCTGAATTTGAAGGCTTGATGCAAGGAAATCAAACCGTACCTAAATATGAGGCACGGTTCATTGAGTTGGACAGATTCGCACCGTGCATGGTCAACACTGATTACAAGAAGACAAGAAAATTTGAGGGTGGACTTCGAAATGCAATCCTGGAGAAAATGAATGTTCTGAAATTGTCAAAGTATGTGAATATGCTAGAAAAAGCCTTAATGTTTGAATCAAATTTGTCTTTACATAACCGACCGTTTGAATGGAAAGGACGGAGACATGGTTCTTATTTGGGTAAGGGATCGTCATCAAAGAAGTAAAAATTGAGAATGTCTGCCTCCAATTCCACGAGAGACTCTGCATCGACATGGAATGAATGTGGTAGGAAACATCAGGGAGTCTGTTACCATACTTCTGGGGCATGCTTTAGATGCGGCAAGACAAGATACATGGTTAGAGATTGTCCCCAAACTGAACAGAGAAGTGAAAAACCAGTTGTTAGTTCAATTAGGCCCGTTCCAATGCCACAAAATGCTACTAGATCTGCTGTTACTAGAGATACACTCCGGCAAGGCAGAGTTTTCACGCTCGTCCCAAGTGATAAATAGAATACCGAGGCTATTCTCAAGTACTCTCTCTATTTACAACCAAGATACTTATGTGCTAATTGATTCGGGTTCGACACGTTCTTTTATATCTACTACATTTGCATATAGACTGAATAGACCTATGGAATCATTGCCCTATGCGTTATGTGTGTCTACTCTATTTGGAGAATATGTTTTGTGTTCATCTGTATATCGTGCTTGTCAAATCCTTATTGGGAATGCTACATTGTTTGTAAACTGGTTGCCCCTCGACATTAGGCATTTTGAAGTGATTTTGGGGATGCACTGGTTATTTAAATATTGTGCTACTATTGATTGCATAACAAAACAGGTTTTGTTTAGACCTTCGGGACAAGATGAAATTTTGTTTGAGGGTAACGGTGTAGCAACTTCACTTTGCTTAATTTTAGCAATGAAAGTATGCAAATTACTTAAGAAGGGATGTCGGCGTTATCTACGTAGTATTTTGACTTTGCAATCTATGGATACTATGTTAGATGATATTCTGATAGTTCAAGAATTCTCAGATGTGTTTCCAAAAGAATTGCCAGGGGAATTAGTTGACCAAGAAATTGAATTTACTATTGAAGTCATGCTGGGTACTCAGCCCATCTTAAAGACTCCATATAGAATGTCAACTGTTGAAATGAAAAAAAATGAAAGATCAGTTGTGAGATTTGCTTAACAAGGGTTTTATCCAACCGAGTACTTTGCCATGGGGTGCACTGGTTCTATTTCTGAAAAAGAAAGATGGGGCGTTACGCTTGTGCATAAATTATTGAGAATTGAATAAGGTAACAATCAAGAACAAATACCCTTTATCCCCATATTGATGATTTATTTGATCCATTAAAGGGTTCACAAGTATTTTCAAAGATTGATTTGAGATCCAAGTACCATTAACTGAAAGTGAAAGCTGAAAACGTTGAGAAAACTATATTCCAAACAAGGTACAAACATTATGAGTATTTGGTTATGCCGTTTGGAGTAATGAATGCACCTGTAACTTTTATGGACCTTATGAAGCAAATTTTTAAATCCAATCTTGATGAATTTGTTGTTGTATTCATTGATGATATTTTGATTTAGTCGAAAAGTAGAGATGAACATGAACAACATTTGAGAACTGTTTTAAAAACACTTAGGGAAAAGAAGTTACATGCAAAACTGAAGAAATGTGAATTCTGGTTGGATGAAGTTGTGTTTCTAGGACATGTGATCAATAGGAATGGGATTTCAGTAGACCTGCAAAAGATTGAGGCAATTGTTAATTGGCCTGCACCGATAAATGTGACAGAGGTCTGAAACTTCATGGGATTGGCTGGGTATTACAGAAGATTTGTGAAAGACTCCTCAAAGATAGTTGTACCATTTACCCAACTTACTTGAAAAGGGGAATCATTTGAATGGACTGATGAAAGAGAGTCTACTTTTTAAGAATTGAAAATGAGGACTACAGCACTAATTTTAACCTTACCATCAGTTGTTATTTACAGTGATGCTTCTTATAAGGGTTGGGTTGTGTTTTGATGAAGAATAGTAAACTGATAGCTTATGCTTCTCAGCAATTGAAGCCTCGTGAGAAGAATTACCTGACTCATGACTTGAAGTTGGTCGTCGTTGTATTTGCTTTGAACATTTGGCACCATTACCTCTATGAAGCAATGTGTGATGTCTACACCGACCATAAAAGTTTGAAATACTTCTTCACTCAAAAGGAGTTGAACATGCGACAGAGGAGATAGTTGGAGTTGATTAAAGATTATGATCTTCAGATCCAGTATTATCTGGGCAAAGCCAATACAGTAGTCGATGCTCTTAGCAAGAACTCAATGGGAACTTTGCGTACTTGCTTACCGAACAGTGTGAATCATTGAAAGATTTGGAAAGATCTAAGATTGAAGTGATGTTTTGTGAACAAGGCCGAATGTTAGCTGCCTTTTCAACTCAGCCAACCATCATTGAAGAGATTAAGTAAAAGTAACGGGAGGATGAGTTCCTCAAGAAAGTGTTTAATGAGATCGAATCGAATCCATGACCAGGATTCAGTGTTGAGAATCAAGTGCTGAAATTTTAGGGAATACTTTGTATTCTGAATATTTCTGAGTTGAAGAAAAGAATTTTGGAGGAAGCTCACAAGTCCAACTTTGGAATGCATCTAGGCAACAATAAAATGTATCAAGACTTCAAGCAAAGTTACTAGTGGCCTAACATGAAAAAAGAAATTACAGAATATGTGTCTAAATGCCTTTAATGTCAGTAAGTCAAAGTCGAACATCAGAGGCCGGTGGGATTACTTCAACCTATCTCTATTCCAGAATGGAAATGGGAGCACGTAGCCATGGACTTCATTGTTAGACTACCACGACGCTTAGAGGTATGAATTCTATCTGGGTTATTGTGGTCAGGTTAACGAAATCTGCACATTTTCTACCTGTGAGGACATTTTATGATGCTTATAGACTTGCCACTATTTATATCGACGAGACTGTTCATTTGCATGGATTTTGGTTATCTATTGTTTTAGATAAGAATCCAAAATTTGTGTCTCGATTCTAGAAAAGCCTTCAAGGAGCAATGGGAGCTGGGTTGAGGTTTAGTACCGCTTTTTATTTGCAAACCGATGGCAATCAGAAAGAATTATTCAGACTCTAGAGGATATGCTCCAAATGTATGCTTTGGATTTTCAAGGAAGTTGGGAGACCTATTTGCCATTGGTGAAATGTGCATACAGCAACAGTTTCCATTCCACCATTGGCATGGCATCGTATGAATTCTTGTATGGCAAAAAAAGTAGATCTTTGGTCTATTGGATGGAAGTTAGGGACTGAGTTTTGGTTGGTCTTGAGGTTGTGCAAACAACCACAAAGAAGATTAAGATCATTCAACAAAGGCTCAAAATCGCACAAAACCGACAAAAAAGTTATGCAGCTCAAAGAATAAGGGCTCTTGAGTATGATGCCAGTGATCATGTGTTTATTCAAGTAATTCCGATGAAGGGTCAAACAAGGTTTGGCAGGAAAGGTAAGTTATCACCTCGATATATTGGATTGTTTCAGATTTTAGAAAGGCTTGGTCCAGCTGCGTACCGAATTGCTTTACTGCCAGGAATGGATCAAATGCACAATGTGTTTCATGTGTCGATGTTAAGGGGTTACCTCCAAGATCCGTTCCACGTTGCTGATTATCAACGGATAGCTCTCGATAACAATATGGAACATGAAGAGAGACCAATGCAAACCATTGACTGACCAGTGAAATAGTTGAGGACTAAAGCAATCCCTATGGTTAAATTAGAATGGAAAGAACACTATGGTATAGAAGCAACTTGGGAGAAAAAGGATTAAATGAGACAATGGTATCCTGAATCGTTCTCGACAACTTTGCACTAGGAAAGTTGGTGATGGAAGTTGTTTGGATACTTTCGAACCTAAAATGAGATCAAGAAAATATATTTTGCCAATGGCTGAGATCAAGAACATATATTTTGCCAATGGCAGAGATAATTGTTATGGAAAGCTTTACGAGAACATACCATCGTATCAGTATTTTCTTACAATTTGTTTCCTAAATCTTGTGTTTTATCAGATTCAAATAAATTTATGGAGTTCCCACAATCTCGATGAACTATTTTTATTCTATCCTAGCCCCCCTCTCCCCGAAAAAAAGAACGAAAATAATAACAATGACAATGGAAAATGAATTTTTTTTTTTAATTTTTTTTTTTCTTTCTATTCTTTGTTGCTTTTCTTTGAGGTAGTTTCCATGCTTAATGTCAAATAATCTTGAATGTTTTGATTTATTTATGTAATATAGTTAGATTTTTTTGAATTTTCTCATCAAGCTAATAATGGAAATTGTTTATTCCAGATAATCTGCTTGTTTATCCGCCTGAGCACATTATTTATGGGGACTATGCATCCAAGGTATGTGGTGAGGAAATGATTCAAAATGTTTTGGGTTTCTTCACACCGAAAAACATGAGGGTTGATGTAGTAGCAAAGTCTTTTGCTAAGTCACAATGTAACTTAAATTTATTTATTTTTAGTTATCACTTTGTGTGTAGCATCGCATTTATTATGTTCAATCTTCCTATGCAAGGTATTGAATTGCTACGACGGTAAAGGATCTTTAGATAGCTCCTAAGGTTATGGTAAAGGATTAAAGATTTGTATGGATTGATTGGCAGACACATGACACACGTGTTTTTAAACACGTGTGCCCTAGGGGTGGCGCCAATGGGGTCAAGTGATTCTTGGGATTCTAACTCATGACCTGCGCTTCCTAAGGCGCTTATCACTCAACTTGTCACTTGGCTAATGCATGTCTTTGATTGAACTACTTTCAAAATTTTCTTCCTTGTTTTCTTACTGTTTCAGATATTCAATGTGAACCATGGTTCAAATCAAGATATACAGAGGAAGATATTTCTCATCACTGATGGAACTGTGGTGCGATTCATCAGAAATTGACGTATGCTTGCATCTTCCTACAAACCGTCGCAAAAAAATTTATTTTTTTATATTAAAATCTCATTTTGCTTAAAACGTGACCTATGTCCATTTTTTCCTAATTTCCCAAATCTGAACTCTCTCTTTCTTCTCTCTCTCTCTCTCTCTCTCTCAAAATCTGTCTCGCTCGACTCTTTCTTTCGAATCTCCACTCTCTCTCACTCGAATCTCACTGTCTCTCTCGCTCGACAGTGAAGATTTGAAGATTTGATTTCAAAATTTGAAGATTTGAAGATGCTGTTGATGAAGATTGAAGCCAAATATTTGAAGATTTGAAGATGCTGTTGAAGAAGATTTCGATTGATTCATAATTGGTAAGCCTAAACACTTCTCTTTGTCTTTCTCTGTCACGGTTGACACATTTTCATCGATTCATCTTCATCGCTCGAATCTTACTCTCTGTAATGACACATCTTCATCTCCACAATTCTAGGGCTCGCTCATCGCTCAATTCGGTCTTGGTTGCTTGAATTTGAAGCTAGGGTTTGGCTTCCATGGAGCCTCGTGTTGGCAACAAGTTTCACCTCGGTCGCAAAATCGGCAGTGGATCCTTCGGAGAGATCTATCTCGGTCTGTTCACTCTCTCTCTACTCTCAATTTTTTTTTTCTATTGGTTGTAGTGTGAATTGACGATTGTAGTGTGAATTGACGATGATTGGGGCTTTGTTTTGTAGGTACTAATATTCAGACTAATGAAGAGGTTGCAATTAAGCTTGTGAGTGCTTTAATTTTTCATGTATTGCTTTGCAAGATTGTGTGTATATGTGTCTGTGTTGAAGTTGTTCTGATGTGAAAAGTTCATTAATGTGTGGTTTTGAACAGGTGAAATTTCTGAAACTTGTAACTGCTGGTGTATTTGATTTATATTTTCAGCAAATTAGTGTAATGTAACTGAAGTACAAGTGTATTTTTAACCATCTGACCTCGAGATGCAAGACTGGATTACACTAGTGTTTAGTACAATGAGTTTGTGGAATTTACTGAAGATCCTTCGTGGATATAGAATGTTAAAAAATCCTGTCTTTACCTTGAAATGCAGATTTTTTTGAGTTGGTAGTATTGCCGTAATGTTATTGTTTATAATTGTGTTCAGTACAGTATGATTAATCTTTCGAAGTTTTTGGTTTTCTATGAGGGGATTCTTGATTGGGAATAGGGAGTAGTCTGTTATTTGGTTCAAAGAAACCATCATTGGTGATGATAGTACACAGTCTGGTTTATGCTGTAGAGGTATTGATCTTGTGAACAAAAGAGACAAAAAAGTGGGAAGAGTTCTTTTGTAATTATTTGAAAAGGAATATCTTTACAGATAGACCATGTTTGGTATCTTGTGGTAGCTATTTGTTTGCACACTTATCACATTGACATGTGCTCCTTGTGTACATGTGGAATGTGTTTGATATTTCCAAATGATATTAATAGTTTGAAAATAGGTTTCTTAACTTGACAAGCATCCACCATGTATTGAACATCAAGGTGCTGCATTTCAGTATATTAGGAATAAGATATTGCTGTTTGGGATAATAACTTAGCAAGTAACAAGGCTTCAAATGCTTCTTCTTCTGTTTTTTTTTTTTTTTTTCCCCAGAATTTATTGTTCACCTTGTCATATCTGTGTCTATTTTCTTTTTCTTACTTGCACGCTTGTTGCACACCACCAAACTTGGTATTTTAATTTTTTATTGTCCCTATTTCTTTGTAGATTTGTAAGTAAGATAAAATTTTACTAGAGAACATCTAAGTGGAGTGCCTTGACCAATCAACAGTTTAATTTCTTTGGGTTATTAAACTTACATGTTTCATATATTATCAACGACAATACAATAAGTTCCGTAAAGTTGTTGTTTGTTCAATTTAATAGTAGTATGTTTCATTGATCACCTACTTGCTCAAAGAAAATCAATTTTGTATTAGGAAGCACCTCAGCACATTGCAACAATGTGATATTTACCTTCATCTTGTGAAGTTGTAGAGCATGTAACATACCCAGCTTGCACCCATTATATGAATTAGACAAATCCATGTTCAATGTAACTTAGTTAATGTACAATTGCATAGATTTCTACTTATAATAAAAAAAACTATAATTGCCTGGATTTCCAAGTAGGTCGATCAAAATGTATATGGATTTTGAACCTGATAAGAAGCAAGTGATGGGGATGGGTCTCATTTGAGTTTGAAATTGTGTTTGATCTGGTTTTGTAGATCAGAGTTCTTTGGTTTATTGTGATTAATTAGTTATCTTTAGATTCAGTATTTGCTCATCAAATTGATATGGATCACAATCTTACGATTGCAGTTCTTTGTAATTTTATCTAGCGTTAGTCAAATGAAGTTATCTATGGTTTTTCTTGCAGGTGATTGCAAATTCAATCTCACTATTAAATCCATTTGATGTTATGAAACTTTTAGACTCACTAATATCTATAATGCATCTGATGTCTCTGTAATCCAGCTCTCTTCTCTGCTCTTCGGTACTCTCTCTCTATATATATATATATCCATGTAATGTATAACAATATACATACATACATTCCATTTCTATGTCCATCAAACGAATCAGATTACTCTGAGACGACGAGTACAGTATTATCTACTGTACAATCGATATTGAGCAAGCTTTTTTTAACTACAAGAAATCTCTCTTTGTATGCTTGACTAAGCAATCTCGATAAGTGTGAATTTTTTGAATCATGTGATTAACATTAGTTTGGTGGTTTTACTTGTTATCGTCCATTCTTCCACAATTCAATCATCATGTTTTGTAAATTCTTCGACTACAATGTGAATTGTCTTTGTGATTGAATTCTCAAGTCTTGACTTAATTGTGCATTAAAGAAAATTGGTCTGGTAATTTGAGTTACTTGTCAAAAATAAAAAATAGTAAATAAGATGGAATCAAGAATTTTCTGAATTAGGTAATTTGAAAGGCTATTTTTTGTTTGTTTTTTTTCCCCCTTCCCTTAGATGATTTTAAAATGTTACATGGCTTAGAGGCACTTAGATTGTACTTAGACTGTGTATGAAATAGAGCTTCTTCTCATTATAAGTGACTTCAATCGGGATAAAATTTATGTGACAATAGTTTTATATATATGCATCTATCTTTTTTCTTTATGTTTTCTAATGGATGGTTGTTAACATTACTAATAAAAGTTTATGCAAACAATTTGAACTTTGGCTTGATGAATTTGATTGGCTGTACTTTGGTACTTCTTCACTTCATCTACTCCTTAAGATGTAGGTCCTTTATGATTGCTGGTAGTTCAAGTGTTTGCAATTACTTCTTGTTTTTAGGTTCACTGACAAGATCACTATATTTATTAGGAAAATATACATCCATTAATGTTTTTGGCTATGGGTGAAGAAGATTTTAGGGTGGGAAAGCCCCTACGTGGAAGCTTTTGGATTTGTTGGATAGATGGATTATTTTGAATTTGTTTTTCTTTTTAATGTTTTATACATAGTTTGTGTTGTGGCCTCCATTTGGTGCCTTGAATGGAATATATTTATACATTGAAACAAAAGATAAGAAATCAGGAGTTAAGAAACCAGTGCTTTCGCCTAATGAATTAGCTTTTTATATCACTTTGGGTGGTTTGTATGTTTTCCTGATTGTTGTGGTTGTTCATGTCACATCTGATTGTCTCTGGAAACATCTATTCTCTTTTGTAAATATTGGATTTTGCACATTTAATACGATTATAGGAAATGAATGGTTAGTAAGATAAGCATAATAGTTTTGTACCAATAGCGATTATACTTTTCTGTATGCTATTTTGGAGTGTGTATGGAGGTAAGAATGGTGCTGATTACTAGTCATGCAACATGCAATTTGCTTAGTATTTCTTTCCAAGTTGGGGCCTTTGATTGTGAGCATTTTCTTCTATTTGGTAATTTCTTGAACAACAGGAATCAGATTTTATTTGTGGCAATTATGGTTGGTTTAATTTCTTCCATCAATAATGCCTTGTTTGCATGCAGAGCTTATTGATTTCGAAGCTTGAAGAGGAAGCTGCCATGCTCGATGCCTCTGGAGAAGTAATATGGACCCCTTATTTTCTGGCATTGTTGTTTTGATTGAATTCCATTTTGCAACTTCTCTATTTCATAATTGTAGGTTGAGGTTGCTGAATATCATAAACTAAAGCTAGATATAGCCCAGCTTGAGAAGAAAATTATGGCAGAAATAACAAGGCCTGAAAGAGTTCTTTATTTTCTTCTCCCCGGTAGGCTGGTATGTTCTGAGAATGGTCATTTAACTGACTTCAAATTGCAATCTTTAATAAATCCTGCTTATTTCTGACTTCTTCTGATAGTATTTATTAACTAACATGTTCTGGTCCATATCTGTGACTTCTGTAATGCATTAGATTTTCATTTAATTTCTGTTAGATGTAGACCCGTTTATTACATGAGCTAGGCAATGTTTTCATTTAATAATTTAATTTACCAAAAGAGATACTGTTTGTTGATATATTTGCACGATATTCACTTGCCCATGCTCATATTAAAGGTTGTTTCCCCTTCTGCCTTTTTATGTATTAGACATCCTTTTTTTGCACTCCTTTCTTTCTTTATGAAATGAATTGGTGGTATTATTGGTGTTGGGATTGTTGTTTTTGCTGCTTCTACTTTGAATCTGGCTGAAATTACTTCCTATATCACAGGTTAAGGTACAGGAAGCTGGAACAGATTGGGGTTGGGGAATTGTAATTAATGTAGTTAAAAAGCCCCCAGCAGCATTAGGCACTTTGCCCCCTGCATTATCTTCTTCACGTGGTATTAGCTATATTGTGGATACTTTGCTTCATTGCTCTATTGGTTCAAGTGAAAATGGTTCTCGTCCAAAGCCATGTCCACCCCGTCCCGGAGAGAAGGGTGAAATGCATGTGGTGAGCTGAATCTACTGTTAGAAAAAATTAGTAATAGTCTGTTTATTATGCTTATTATGAGGTAGTTCAACTGGGAGTTTTGCAAATTAATATTTAGAAACATTATCTAGAGGAAATGATATCTGTTGTTCCATTCTTTAGGTTCCAATACAGTTGCCCTTAGCAAAATCAGAATATCGATCCCTTCTGATCTCCGGCCAGTGGAAGCAAGGCAAAGTATACTTCTTGCTATACAGGAGCTTGAAAAACGTTTCCCTCAAGGTCTTCCAAAGCTTAATCCTATTAAGGTATATGCAAAATAGTTTTGGATGCACCATTTTTATTTTATTTTATTCAATCATGGATACTTGTGACACAGCTTAGCAGTAAATTAAATGTAAATTCAACCGTTAAATTGGTAGTTAGGGATGGCAATTAAATCCGACCTGAGCCTCCTCCGATCCGTCCCCGCCCCGTTGGTGGTAGATTTCTTTCATTTTATCGGGTTTGGGGCAAATATGGGGAATTATTTTGTGTATGCCAGGGTGCACAGATGAGTGATATACTCATCTGGCGTGATATCATATACCAGTCCTGGATTGATGGCTCTCTCGAGGTTTACATGTCCAGTTCCAGTTGCGAATACTCCTGCAGGTTTGTCTCCATCCATTATTGGCCTTCCTGAATGGTCTGTGATTTCCACTGCTATCATGATTGCAGATTTAATAGCTGCCGGAGTCGATGTTGGATGAGCTGAGTGGATCAGAGCGCAATTCCACTGACATGTGGACAAGCCATGGAAGTTCCTGACATGACAGTGAAGTTCACCCTCCCAACTTGTGAGTTTTTCCTTTGATAACAATTTCATAGGGATTTTCATATTTGTGGTTTGTGAACTTAAAATATTGGTTCCTGAAAATTACATCTTGTTTTGTACTGGTGCATGTCTTTATGTTTACTCATCCAAAGTACTCAATTACAAGAAGCAATCAGCGGTATATGAAGCTTCAGTTTGAGATGCCCAATGACACTGGATCAGCCTTGGTTCATGGTATGTGGTTGCCTAAGACTTGTCACTGTTTTAAACTAATCTGCATGTGAATATTTTATTAAATCAAAATATCCATGCCACCTCGAGAAGATGTATGGCTTTTCTAATATGCTTTCATTTACCTCCTTTTTATTAAATGTTCATTTGTGGTTATTGCATTTAGTATCAAACTTGACCAATGGCCAACTGACATTTACAGTGGTATTGAGGCTAAATAGCCAAACTCTGCTATCCGAAAATGTGCTAGGGTTCAACTGATTAGAAATGGGAAGAAGATTGCAGCATTTGTCCCAATCGACGGTTGCTTAAACTACATTGAAGAGAATGTAAGTATTCTTCAAAAGCTTGGGATGATCATTTTGCAGTCATCCTTGGTGACTTAACCTTAAAACATTTCTTGTTGTAGGATGAGGTGTTGATTGCTGGATTTGGACGTAAAGAGAAACCAAGGTCTTAGTTTTGTGCGAGGAGATTGTCTATTTCTGTCTTTTGGTAGTTTTGTTGGAAGTATTGGAATGGCACTCTAGATTGTTTGAGCAGTGTTGTGGTATCTTGTAGTTTTGTTAGATCTAAGAAAGATTTCATCTGAAATTCAGATTGTTGTGTTAGGGTTTGTGTGGCCTCTTGTGTTTTCCTAATTTTGACATGCTAATAATGGTGTCTGAAAGAACTTTTTTCTATTTCTAGTTGTAATAATTCACATATGGCTTCAATTTTGAGACTCAAATGCAATGGCTTCAATTTTGAGTGTTTAATGTTACACACCTTTTTTTCTTTTTTTTTTTCTTTTTTTTTTTGCGACGGTAACAAGATGGTTGCCAAAAAACATGTTAGCATTTTTTTTTTGTTTTTTGCGACGGCAAAACAGCAGTCGCCATAAGTAGTTTAGACGGTCGCAAATCATTTGCGACCGTTGTTTGCCGTCGCAAAAAGTATTTGCCACCCCCACATTCGCGACCCCCATTTGCCGTCGCATGGGCCGTCGCAAAAGGTTTTTTGCGACTGTATTTTTATTATTTGCGACGGCTTGTGATGGTCGCAAAAACCACTTTTAAGGCTAGTGCAAATGCATTTTCTCCAAGATGTATACTTAATGAACCATTAATGAAGTTATGGTACAAGCTTGATAGGAATTTCAAACTTCCCCGTGCAAATACATATTTCCGTATTACATTAAAAGGAGGATATAATAATGTGAAGAATTTTGTGTTGACTAAATTATTTATTCATCTTCTAAAATATGAGTTGAATGAGATTATATATCAGGTTTGTTACTTCTCCGTCTATGCAAATGATTTTGTAACTTTAGTGAGAGCAACAATTTTGTTTGATCTAATCTAATGTTTTTTTTTTTTTTTTTTTTTTTTTTTTTTTTTTTTTTGATAAATCTAATCTAATGCATATTTGGTTGGCAGGAAATAGTAAATTTTTTATTCATTTTTTAACTTATTTGTAGAAGACTTCATTTTTTTGTATAGAGACTTGGTCACCCATAATGGTTCTCATAGGCCATAGCCCTAATAAAAAAAATTAGTCTACTTGATTGAATTAGTTATCTTTATTTACAACTGAATTAATAGATTGAACATTCTGCATATTCAAAAAATGGTTCATTCTTTCTTCAGTTTTTTGTGACAAAGGATTAAAAGACACATTTCCTGTAATATATTTACCAATAAAATTTTATTATGCTTCATTCTATCATACGATTCACAGAACTAGTGTGCTATTTATTAGTTCGTTGGTTATGTAATGCTACTTTTGGAATTATGTACATTCCCATTTTGTAAATGGCTGCATTTTACATGTATGGTGCTTCACTAATAACCATTGTTTTTTATTTTTATTTTTTGCAGGCCAGTGTGGTGAAGTTAGAGACTTCTGTATCTATTTTTAGCAACAAGCTGGAGTTAAAGGTCTATTGTTTAAATGATAAACTTTCAGTTCTTTTATCTAAGGTTTTGCCGATGGCCAAATCATTTTCACCAACTGAAAATTGTTTCAAGGTATGTATGTAGCGTTTGTATCTTCTACCTCTTTATTATCCATTTTACCATATTGATTTGAAGTTTATATTCTCCACTGTTAATAAGTGATCCCATTATAAGCTCTTTTATTATAGTATTCAAGTTCTTGAAAAATTGGAAACCATACGTATGCTATTTTGATGTGCAGTTTCATAATTTGCCGCAGTGGTTAAATATTGAAGGCTACAACTCATTTAGTAAGCCATGCAGTTGGAAAGTGCAACCTGGAGTTTGATATGCTTATCATTGTTTGGAATGATTAAATATTGTGATATTTGTAACTGTATTGTACTTGTCAATTTAGATAACAATGTGTAACCTGTATGAATCTAATTTTACATATATCTGGAGTTAAATCCCATGAGTGAGTCACTGATTTTTGGTTTTTCTATGGCACAATGGCTTTGATTTTGATAGGTTATTAAAGAGGATATGGAGAGAACTTTAAGAAACACCAACATGAAGCCTATCAATCATTCATCATATTTAAGATTGCAAGTACTCTGCCAGAGTTTCTTGTATTCTTTACACTTTAAAAGATCACAATCAATGTTGCATCTCAATATCTCATGACAGTTGGCTTTTGTGTTTCTGTTTGATGAGGTCTATGTGATGTTAATGAGCAAGTAACATGGATCCCTATGTCATCCTGACTAGTCGTACTCAGGATCAAAAAAGCAATGTTGCATCAGGTTTGCTTTACTTTATATTACTTTGTATCAGCCCAAATTTTTGCTTCTAGACTTACTTAGATTGCCATTTGAGTTTCAATTTTTATACTATACATGATATCTGAAACTGTTGCTGACTATCCATGAAATCATATAAAATCCACATTGATATGCATAATTTTGACACTCTAGTTCATTTGTAAATTGTTCTTAATTTGATTTGTCCTGTCTATAAATTTGCATCTATGATTGAATCTAGTAATTATTTCAAATGTAAAATAAGAATTCATTGATATTTTATTCTCATAGTTCATTGTGTAGGATTAATGGTAACTTCATAATTCTTACCAATTTTGTTTTGTTGAATTTCTACTATATGCCTAATTAGAATTCCTATTTTGAATATGTTATGTATTTGGCTACAGAAAAGTCTGGGAGACAAAAAAATATTCTAGATTTTTATCACGAAGAGTAGATTAAAGATGTTTATTTAAAAATTTTATTGTGCAACCAATCCTTGAGTGAATCATGTCAATCCTTAAAAGAACACACAACCTAAGTGTTTGTTTGCTTTTTGTTTTTTTGTTTTTTTTTTTGAAGGTTCCTGGTATCACTGTTTCCCTACATAATTTAGTTGACTTATCATGTTGAGACCAAAGAGGATTGGTTTGGTAGACAATCTGTTAATTTAGTATGAGTAATGCTTGAATTCGAGTCTCACCATTTGATGCAACTTAGCTTTTTCTTTTCCCCTCCTATCGATTGAGTGGGAAAAAAAAACCAAACCAATAAGATAGGACTGCACACAAGGTGTTCGATGATATTACTCTAAGACAAATTGATTTAATTTTTTCAGAATAAATTGACTAGGCCCTTGATGTTATTACAAGTCCTTGACATCAACCATGTTTGTTATCAATTCCAATTTGATAATCCTAGTGAGGCAAAATAGGCAAACTAGTTATTCCTCTTGATCTAGTTAAATTTCTCTTACTTCTTTGGGACTAGATTAGCATTCCTTGAAACTATATAGTTCTTCCATGCAAATGTTCTATTGTTCATTTACTTTCTTGCTTCTTAAAGTCATAAATCACACAAATGTCTTAGTTAAGATAATTAGAATGAAAGGCTTCCCTTTTGTTTAAATTCCAAGCCTGAACTATTGCTCAGAAGAATGTAAATTCATATGATTTGGTTCCAATTACCAAAGAAATAGAAAAAGGTTTTCATTAAAGAATTACTATATACCGTCTCTCTCTCTCTCACATGCACATGTAAAAAAGAAGGTTTAGATTAGTAGTAGGAATAATTTAGATTGTTAAGAGGTGTGAACTTAGAGACTTCCAACATGCATACAAGCACAAAAAAGAAACTTTCAACAAGAAGCTTTAAACTGTTAAGGGCTGTGAACTTAGACCTAATGCAAAATTTTCAATATGTTGAATTTTTTGAAAATGGGATGTCAACACAATTAGGATAGGACAACATTTGTGTTTGTGCATGTGCACATATAATCATGATAAATCCTCTCAATCTAATCCTAGTTGGCTTGTTCGTTAATGTAAAATTCTAATACAATTGATGTTTTTTGTCTGTCAATTTGGTGGTCTATTTAACTTATATCGAGATGGTATTTTCTATGGCTGGTCCCAACTCCATTGGTGATAGAGAATTTGCAAAGAAATGTGGATTCTATGGTTTGGGTCCTAAAATCTTGTGCTTCATTAGACTTGAGGCAATGTGGTAAGAGTTGCAAGCTTAGATGGTTGAATTATCTTAGACCAGACATCAAAGGAGATAACATATCTCCACTACAACAAAAAAACATTTTTAATAGCATCTTCTTAAAATGTTATCAAATATAATGCATTTAGCATCAGATGACAAGAGTGGCTTTTTTTTTCCCAATGAATTCATATTTTATTGGCAATAGGGTTAGTTCACTACTACAAAAATAGATAAAGATCACACTTTTTTTGTATGATCTATGTTATTTGATCACACTTTTTAAGTTTTGTCAAAGTGTGATCTTTGGGAGTGTGATTAAAAATGGTCATTATTAATCACATGTTTTAAGTGTGATTAATAACATTTAGATCACATCTTTTAAGTGTGATTAAAAACTAATAAAACCTCTGATAATAAATATTTAGATCACATCTTTTAAGTGTGATTAATAACTAATAAAATTTGTGATAATAAATATTTATATCACATCTTTTAAGTGTGGTCAATTACTAATAAAACATGTGATAATAAATATTTAGATCACATATTTTAAGTGTGATTAATACCTAATAAGACCTGTGATTAAAAATGAGATAAGATCACACATAATACACACTATATAATATACTTTGAATCACAACCACATATTGAATGGAATAACATCATATATTTTATAAATGAAAGTTAAATATGTTCAAAGTATATATAAAAGAATTAAATAGAAAGTTTTAATCTGTGCTTACATATATTAAAAAAATAAAAAAACTTGAAAAATTAAGTTCTTGAATTCTTTGACCATATTTTACATCTCTCCAATAAATTTCTGGCCTGAAAAATGAAAACACAAATTAATTCAAAAGTCGCTAGAAGCATATGGATAAACTAACTATTTGTAGAGATTGTTCTAGTCTTACAAAAGATAAAATCCGACTGGTCACACCCCTCCAAATGTCTTAACATTAAATACCTCTAGCATGACATGAAGCATGTAAAAACAAAATATCACTTTACCCACATAAATTGCAAGTTAAACAGAAATTTTACTATAACCAACAACTTAGTTATAGTAAAATTTAGACTTAATTATATAAGAAAATAGCTTAGAGTTAGTTTTTATAGCTTAAATGTGGGTTGCAACATGATGCATCCCTTTTATATGGTTTGAATGTGCCTTCACTACAAATTGATCCATCCAAATGCAACCAAAAGATACTTATCCTGTCTTTTTTCATATAAATATCATATTTTTGTTTAGATCACCAATATGATGTAAATAACCTAGCCATATGTTGATTCTCTCTCATATATATATATACACATATCCAAAGTCAAGCATTTATGTTCTTTGAAAAATCATAAACAACAAATATGATCTAACTCTGATTGGCACAAAGATTCAAAGTTTTCCAGAAAAATCATAAACAACAATGTTGTCATCCATGAAAAATGGGTACATGGGGGATCTTTAGAGATACAGTAAACATCTCTATGATGAAACAATGAAGTTTGATTGGAAGGTTAAGTCACCACAACAATGACAGGCTCACACAATATGAAAACAAGTACATAAACAACTAGCGAGGAGTTCTTTAAGAAACAGTAGTAGGAGATCTTGAAAGGTCAATGGAATACTCAGTATGATGGATGCAGCATCAAGTCTCACATGCGAAGAGAATACAAAGTTTTAGTGTAAAATCTAGACATGCTAATCTCCAAACCCAGAATAGTTGAGTAACCTATATTATGATGATAAAGATGATGATGCAGACATTAAAATTGAAAATAATCAACAGAATAGTGGCTACCAAACAATGTTGGATCCTCAAGTTCAAGGAAAACATAGCAAGGATGAGGAATGCTTAATATAAATTAAAATAATTTCAATGTACCTTTATTTTCTTAAAAAGGTTAGGAGTGTTTTCATCATGAAAAGGAAGGGTGCCACAAAGAAGCACATACAAGATAGGCCTACAACTCCAAACATCTATGTTAGAAATTGGGCGCCCATGTGGCATGGCCCTTTGAGCTTTTTGAGCCTGAACCTCTTGAACCTTATCCATGTAAGTTTGAATTTTAATTCAAACTTATTTGGATAACCATTCAAGATATCTATATCTATCATATCAATAGATATGGATAGATAGATAGATATTGGTTATATATTAGATTATATGGTTAATCTAATATATTAAGAATCAGATACGTATATCAGATACGTTACGGGGTTTTTACCCATAACCAATTTTTCCCAGACTCTCCTCTCTCTTTGACTCTCTCCCAAAAACAACGATCAAACCATTTGCACTGTGATTTGTGTGGTTGATATTCACCATTGTAATATCACCCTACTGTTGGGTTGATTGACCAGATTCAGGAAGCACGTGATTTACCCACGAGATCCTTCACAGTTCAGATTATATCAGGAAGGTATGACCTTATTAATTTTTATTCCGCTGCGTCATGTTTTGTTTACATTGGTATCAGAGCCTTGTATGGGTATTTTCGTGCTGTCTTTTATCATGTGTATATTTATAAAAGAGGAAGATATCCAAAATATTTCATTTTTATGACCATTAATGTCATTTTTAATGCCATAAATGTTTTTATTGTGAAAAATGGAGTCTGACAGTACAAAATTCGGACCAGAAAACACCCGGGGAGGCGGCGCGTGTGATTCACGCGCTGTATGACGCCGCCCAGCAGCGCCACGCGCCATCACGCGCCCTCACAAGCTGTCACGCGCGGTCACGCGCTAGGCGCGATTCCCACGCGCCCCCACGCGCGAGCCGTCCCCTCCCTTCCACGCGCGCGCGTTAGCTGCGCCGCTTCGAGCCGCGCCACGGGCGCAGCCACGCGCGCGCCATGCGCCGCGCCGCGCCGCGTTGAGACGCCTCGCGCTGAGTTGCGCTGCGATGAGCGGCGAGCCGAGCCGAGCCGTTTTTCCGCGCTGGCTTGGCTCTAAGGCTCTGTTTGTTTTTTTTTTAATTCTGAATTGCGTTAATTGGCCATAATTTATTCGTTATAGCTTTGTTTTAGGCATGGTTGGTACCATCAGACTCAGAATTAAATTTTGCATCTTCTGTAAAATTTTGGAAATTTTGCGAAAATAAAAAATATTTTTTATGTGTTAATAATTCATTTTTTATGCTTTGAAATGATTCTGGTATTGCATAAATAATTTTCTGGGGTTGATTTTTTTATTGTGGACTTCTGAAATGTTTTACTATCTACTGGTAATATTGTCTCAGTTTATCAGTTTCTGGATTTTTTTATTTCTAATTTTATGTGTGTTTATTAGTTATTTAAAATTCCAGAAAATTTCAGAAAATTCCAGAAAATTTCAAAATGATGTACACTTTAATTATGGCATAATTTGAATATTGAGTACAACATATTTTTTGGATTTTTAATATGTTGAAATTAGAGGAGCATGATTATTTATTTATTTATTTATTAGAATTCCATTATTAAATGAATATAGCATGAGTTATTTGTAAATTTACATTAAGATGCTATTGTATGGAATTTATCATGCTTTGTATATGCCATAGTCAGTGGGAGGTTATTCGGTTGAGAGAAATCTTTGTAGATTAACTCCCGAAAATCAATATTTTGCGCATAAATTAAATTAAATTTTGGATAATTGTCACCTGTGGCGCAAGAGATGATTACGAGCATAGCGGATTTTCGATCTTGCGACTTGTGTAATATTGTCACTACTTAATTTAGATTTTTGCGGCAAAATTATATTATGCTAATCAAATTAATCCTAATGCGAATTTCTCTCTAAATTAATTCAGCTTATGGAAGTTAATTTGGTTGACCTAGACTTAGTAGAGATGTTCAAATGTGAACAAATTAATCACATTCTTTAGATGAGCAAAAGTCTTGGAGACTTTAGGTCAAACCTTAATTGGCCAAAGTAAGGAAACATGACTCAAAGTCGCCGTGGTTTTGTTGCCTTGTTTGGCACAATAAAACTAATGTGTGCGCTATGGTTAGCGGCATGCTACGTAGTTTTGGTTGGCGAGTTTTGGAGTTATGAAATTAGTAAGCCCTCAATAGATCTGTATATGATCTTGACTATTGAGCTGCGCGGATTGACTTTGTAATTTGACTTGTAAATAATGTTACATCATTGGATGAAGTAACATTCAAGAGTCACGTCATTCAAGAAATGCGAGCTTAAATAAATTAGTCATTAAGTGTAAGACGAGTAGTCAGTATGAGCAGTGTTTTGCTCTCTACCCAATTATTGGGAGTGGATGGAGCAAAATTTCATGCACTATTATAGTGTGCATTGAAATATCATATGAAGTTAAAAGATTAGCGCTTAGAAGCTGCAAAATCTATTAACACTAAGTGAAAAGATTAGCGCTTAGAAGCTGCAAAATCTTTAACATTAAGTGAAAAGATTAGCGCTTAGAAGCTGCAAAATCTATTAACACTAAGTGAAAAGATTAGCGCTTAGTGGCTGCAAAATCTATGAGCATTGCCAACTTGTCTAAGTCAGGACACTTACTGTTTCCACACTTAGGTGTGAGACATGAGGAGGGGCTTCTTTGTATGATTCCTTAGCTAGGCTAACGTTTTTGAATAACGTTTACCACTAAGCGCAAACGTTGCAGCATAGTAATGAAAAGGTCAAGGCCGACAAGGTTGTTATGACTCTAAGAATTTGACGCATCGCTTGTCAGAGCATTGTGTTGAATTAGACTCTTTAGCCTAATTCGCGCTTAAGTTACTTCAGGAGCTGTCATAGTTAATAGCTTATTCTCTCCTTCTTGTGGATAGTAGAATTAATTACAAGTAACTATGAAGCGAGAAATAGATATGGCAAGAGGAGTATCGTCATCTTTCAACTAGATGCATTAAAGTGTATGGAGAATAAAATTGACTTGAAGGTGCAGGGGATTAGCACTTACTAGTTAAATTTACGACTTAGGCGCACTTGATATCTCCATGACATCCTTTTATGATCTAGTGAATATGAATTAGTCCTGAGTCATTACCTAATTGGGCCTAAACCTTTTAAACTTATCTTCGAGAACTCACACATTAAGATGATTGGAATTAGTTTATGACATTGGTCATGAACCGGTGGCTTATTATACTTAATCACATTAATGAGATGATGACACGATGGTTTGAGTAGGCCTTCTCGGGCCCACTCGCTTATGACATCCTGTTCTCATGTGAATGTGTAACTTTGTTCGCAATGTTTGCGCACAAGTAAGTAGGAAAGCCATAGAAGGTCATTTGTATTGGCGCATTTAGTCCACTATGATTTTTGTGACTAGATATGTGTAAGGGTATGATAGCTAAGCCTCAATCTCGACACATTTATAGATTACGATACGCATCTGAGTCAAGACTATTTGATCTCCCATAAGTCAAAAGTTTTGAGATGATTTTTTGACATTGCACATATGAGGTTGAGATCAATTAGATAACAGCTTTTGTGCTTTTAGTTTTGACCAAGGTGGCGAGTATCTATTTGAGTTATTTTAGAGAACTCTGTGAAGAGAAATGGATGCTTAGAAAATTGATTATTCCTAATACTCAACAACACAATGGTGTAGTAGAGATAAAGAATTAAATAT
The DNA here is from genome assembly GCA_036172215.1 of Camellia granthamiana. NCBI lineage: Eukaryota > Viridiplantae > Streptophyta > Magnoliopsida > Ericales > Theaceae > Camellia > Camellia granthamiana. The sequence continues at coordinate 114,202,940 of CM069903.1, forward strand.
TGTTAATGTTAGGTGGATAATGGCGCAAAATGTTTCCCAATTGGGAATTGCACTAGTTTGTTGCCTATATCCCTAACTAAGTGCCCTCCATATCAGATTTTACACTCCATTTGAGTAATGGGTTAGCGGAGAGCCATCTATGGGCGATTTGTAACCGTTAAGCAGCTTATCTTTATTTTACTTCTCATAAGATTGCGAAGTTAAGACCTAGGATTCTATAGCGCATTATTGTATGCTGTCTTGTAAACACATAGGGTCATGTGGCGCATTATTGTATGCGGTCATGTAAACCCTCCGGGTCATGTGCATATAAGTAAGCAGCTTTGTGGGTATGTAACTGAGTCACATAAAGTTTTCTTAGTAAAGGTGACGTGAATAGAGTTTTTGGAACTCTATAAGATAGAGAATTCTAAGCATAACGCTCTATGTAGCCTAGTTGAGAATGGAAAGAAATTTCCAATATCCTAGGGACAGTGGGAGCGATGTGCCTACTAATGGATCACTCCATTAGAGAAGAATTCTCTACATTCTTAGTTGCGTGGTAGCAAATGTGAAAATTTTCTACGTCATCACTGGGTGATTGAGAAGGAAACATTCATGATTGCTCCGCAAGATGATACAGAGCCTAGGATAATGCCAAAGGCTCTAGTCCCTTGTTTTTTAGAAAGTGGATTAATGTTGCGTAGTTTAAGACAAAGTCTTTGAGGATTAACCATTTCTATAATTTGGTTGACTTTCCATTATGACGCGAAACTGTTCTAAAGTTATGCGTAATTTGGATAGTCATTGTTGAGGCATAAGGCTCGCTAGACACTGAAAAGTCGCACCATTGAGGAAAGTGTAGACCATGAGAAGACTTCCTCCTGGGGAGTGAGGTTATTTTGACTTCCTCCTAGGGAGTGGGGTTATTTTGACTTAGGCTATGATTGACATAAGTTCGGAACATTAATTTGTGGACATTGTGATCCAACTTCTCGTTGGAGAATTGGATAAGTAGATCCGTAGGGATTTACCTTCTGCTTTTATGGTGAAAAGTTAGGAGCGCAAAAAGGTTGCTAGTTCCAATAAATCTTTTACAACCTAAAACAGTTATCCAAATAGTGGTTCTTAGATTTCGTCAAGCCATGATAGGCCAACGATGATCGATGAAGACCACTGAGGCATGATCAATGGTCCAAAAGAAGTTTTTCCTTACTTAGTCATTATAAGCCAGGAATTTATAGGGTTGTCGCCACCTAGGATGGGCAGTCCTCTATTTTAGATATGATGGACACGGGTGATGTAATTTATATGCTCGGATATACGATCCTTAGGGATTGTTTTGGGAGAATTCATGTTTTGTCTTCGATGACTTACATAAGGAATATCCTAAAATGATTCTAGATGCAAAATCGCAAACCCATTGACTTACCTATCGGTAAAAGCTAGAGCCTTAGCTATTGAGTGAATCCTCGGATTGTCTTTAAGATAAACAAATGACCTATATTCCTTGATCTTTTCTTTGTTGTGGGAGCCTAAAGTACGCTATGTGGGCGTATCCAGCATAATAAGTGTTATCTTTGGTAAATGGTCAATTGAATTGTTTAGACATTGACCTTGCTCGTTAGATTGTGGATAGAATGCTTTACTAGTAGTATATTAATTTGCTCCTTGTAAGATTCTATGCGCTATTTGGGCGCATCTGCGCTAGCTGGGCGCATCAAGAATGAACGCAAATTGGTCACCAAAATATCTTTAGAGAGGATATTGCGCAAGAGGTAGTGATCTTAAATCACTTCATGTGAGGCGCACATGGAGGATTCCATTGTATATGCTTATCGTAAGAGGTGCTGATAAGGCTTATGTTTGGAATCTAGAATTGTGATTTTGAATCACTTCATGTGAGGCGCACATGGTGGATTCCGTTGTATATACTTATCGCAAGAGGTGCTGATAAGGCTTATGTTTGGAATCTAGAATTGCGCAAGCTGTGGTCATTTTTTTTAAAAAATCGATCACTTATTTTGAGATGATGGGATGTTGACACTATTATGGTTTGTGTCATAATGATTAGCAGATGATGATGTCAGCAGGCAAGATTGGCTCACTCACACGAGCAATCGCCCTTGGCGCTTGGGAGCGAGCAAGGTTGAGACTAGTGGTTTATTTTTTATTTTGGAGCCAAGAGAGGCTTAAAATTATCCACTATGTATGTCGCCTTGGTTACAACCAAGATGAGGTCGTGTTAAGGACCAAACATGGATGTTAGTACCCACTTTCCATGTTGTGCCTGTTATGATTAGCCAGATGCGAGATCTCATTTAGCGCTTAGAAGGCGAGCAAATAGAGAATTCGGGTTAGGTGCTAGAAAGCGACTAGACTAATATCTGTACGGTGTATCGAGTATGACGTCACTCTTTTTGGAAGAGTTACTCCACCGTAACATGTATTCATACTACATGTGCTTGGCGACCGAGTAATGAGGTGAGAGAATGGATCCCGGTTTCGTCACCGTGTGAGTCTTACATGTCATTATTGATATGACTTTCATTTATGTACCCTTTTGTGACTTTTGACTATGTCATAAGGTAAGGGGTTGATGTTATGCTACTTTGGTATGTTGCCTGCGGTCATGTATGATTCGGCCTTAAGGGACATCACTGGGAAAGCGGTCAATCCTAAACTAAATGGCATGAGGGCAAAGGGAAGATCATCTAGTATTACACCACTGTTGTATATTCACTGCCGGCAACTCACATCGCTCTGTATGAGAGGCGAATTGAGTGTGAATATATTACAAGAATTGAGAGGGTCAAACATGCTCTTTTTGAGGGATTAGAGATGTTTTTTGGACCGGTGTAATTAGATGGGTCTGGGGTATATGAGACACTATTTCTGTTCTTTTTTTTGGGTTGATGTCTCTATGCTGGCTCATTTTGAGTTTCTAGTATAGAGCTCCCACATGCAGGTGTTCTCAGCAGTCGCACGGTGCATTGGCTAGTATGAGATTGTTCATTTTTGGGGAGATTGAGATAGAGATGTGGCAGTGTCATGCCAACTCATGTGCGAGTGGGAGATGTTAGAAATTGGGCGCCCATGTGGCATGGCCCTTTGAGCTTTTTGAGCCTGAACCTCTTGAACCTTATCCATGTAAGTTTGAATTTTAATTCAAACTTATTTGGATAACCATTCAAGATATCTATATCTATCATATCAATAGATATGGATAGATAGATAGATATTGGTTATATATCAGATTATATGGTTAATCTAATATATTAAGAATCAGATACGTATATCAGATACGTTATGGGGTTTTTACCCATAACCAATTTTTCCCAGACTCTCCTCTCTCTCTGACTCTCTCCCAAAAACAACGATCAAACCATTTGCACTGTGATTTGTGTGGGTGATATTCACCATTGTAATATCACCCCACTGTTGGGTTGATTGACCAGATTCAGGAAGCACGTGATTTACCGACGAGATCCTTCAGAGTTCAGATTATATCAGGAAGGTATGACCTTATTAATTTTTATTCCGCTGCGTCATGTTTTGTTTACAATCTACCTCAAGTCGAACATACAATTTCCCAGATATAACCTATGAAAATAGATGAATTTATTAACCTTGGAAATTCAACAGTTACTCTAAATACAAATAGTATTCAATTGAAAAATCTCACTGACTTGTTTCACTATCTTAAATTATATTCCATAGATGCCATACCTCTGGGGCAGCATAATTTGGGCTTCCACAACTTGTTTTCACAAAGTGACCATCCCACATGATATTGCTCAGACCAAAATCAACAATCTTCACATTGCAGTTGGAATCCAAAAGTAGGTTCTTATGCTTAAGATCTCTCTGTGAACCACCATATTCCTATGGCAATACTCTACACCAGAAATTATCTGCCTTGAAGTATCAGTATACAATAATGTTTTAACACAAATAATTTCCACTCATTTTAGATATAGCAATCGCTTCAAGAAATCTCTCATTTAAGAAATGGAAAATGAAAAATAAAACAACTGAAAATGAGGAAAATAAACATAATGGTCTTTGTCATTCCGTTATATCTGTTGCCCTTTTCATTTTTGTTTAGGCTAAGTAGTTCAACATGCCACTTTCAAGAAGAATACACCTGATATATACTTGCATCAATATCTGAAAAAATTTGCTTTGTCAACTCAACCAGGAAACGACCTGTTGTACATAATTAAACCATATATAAAAAAATTAATAATACTGTATGAGAAGAACAAAGTTCTAAGACCAACCAAAAGAAATATATTGACATGAAAAATGACCATTTTGACAAAGTGTTGGCCATCAACATGGCTGTGAAGCCCCTGAAAATTGTATTCACTTTAAAAACCCTTATGTTTGGATTATTTCCTTAAAGCCCCTCAGTTTCTTGAATTATTTCGAATCTTGTCGGTTAACATTTTTTTTTATTTTTACTTTTATCGAAACGGAAATATCCTGGCCAAATTAGGTTCCTTAGCCTAATTTAATTTAATTCTACATAAGTAAGATTCCAATACATGAGTTTAATTTCAGAGTGGAGAGGAAAGAGGCAGAATATTCTGTTATCAAAGGGGTCAATCACTTCACCAAACAAGAAACAAAATTCAGGGACTTGTAGTACTTCTACCTTTACTTCAGACTCAACTCCTGTTTGCTCAGAATGTGGAAAGAAGCACCATGGGACTTGCTATCAGTTGTCTGGAGCATGTTTTAGGTGTGGTAAAACGGGTCACCTGGTAAGGAATTGTCCTCAAAGGAATCAACAAAATGGCAATAGGACTACTACAAGCTCAGCAGGGTCTACACCAGCTCCCACCACCAAGACGGCTGCTGAGCCCGTTAACAATAAAGACACCGCTAGGCAAGGGAGGGTGTTTGCATTAGTTCCGGGTGATGTGCAAAATGTTGCAACAGTGGTGTCAGGTATATTTATTGTTCACGGTCACTCTGCTCATGTATTGTTTGATTCTGGCTCTACCCATTCCTTTGTGTCAAAACTATTTGCTCACAATTTAGATAGATCTGAAGAAGTATTATCCTATATGCTGTGTGTGTCCTCACCTTTAGAGGATTCTATGATCTGTAGCTCTGTATATTTTGCTTGCGAACTCCTAATTGGGAATACCCGGGTATATGCCAACTTATTACCTCTTGACATGACTTACTTTGATATTATTCTGGGTGTGGACTGGCTGAGTGAATACTGTGCAACTATTGACTGTCTGACAAAGCAAATCGGTTTCCATTCTCCGGGACAATTAGAATCTACCTTCCAGGGACAGGAAGTGACTTCTCCACCTTATTTGATCTCTACAGCAGAGGCCTGTAAATTAATTCAGAAAAGGTGTCAGGGGTATTTATGCAGTGTTTTGAAAGGGCAAATGATGAATGGGAGTATTGATATGATTCCGGTTGTCTGTCAATTTTCGAATGTTTTTCCGGAAGAATTGCCGGGGGAGTTAGTAGATCGTGAAATCGAGTTTACAATTGAAGTGGCGCCGGGAGCTCAACCCATTTCTAAGGCTCCGTATAGAATGCCACCAGTTGAAATGAAAGAACTGAAGGTTCAGTTGCAAGATTTACTGGATAAGGGGTTCATTCACCCAAGTGTCTCTCCATGGAGTGCACCAGTTCTGACGGAACACTTCGATTATGTATAGATTACAGGGAACTTAATAAAGTAACAATCAAGAATAAGTACCCATTGCTGCGGATCGATGATTTGTTTGACCAGCAACAAGGGGCACAGGTCTTTTTGAAGATTGACTTACCGTCTGGATACCACCAACTGAAGGTCAAAGCTGATGATGTTGAGAAGACAGCTTTTCGAACCTGGTACGCTCATTATAAATTTCTGGTTATGCCCTTTGGAGTTACTAACACACCAGCATCATTTATGGATTTGATGAACCGTGTCTTTAAGCCTTATTTGGATGAGTTTGTGGTAGTATTTATTGATGACATCCTCATTTACTCGAAGAATGCAGAAGCGCATGAGAATCATCTTCGTTCAATTCTTCAAACACTTCGAGAAAAGAAACTATATGCAAAGCTAAAGAAATGTGAATTCTGGGTACAAGAGGTGGCATTCCTGGGGCATGTAATAACAAAGGAAGGAGTCTCTGTTGATCCACACAAAATTGAGGCAATCGTGAATTGGCCAACTCCTACCAATGTGACTGAGGTGCGTAGTTTTATGGGATTAGCCAGATATTACAGGAGGTTTGTTCAAGATTTCTCCAAAATCGCTGTACCACTTACTCAACTAACTCAAAAAGGAGTTGTCTTTGAATGGTCAGAACAGCGGGAATCTGCCTTCTGAGAATTAAAAATGAAGTTAACTACAACTCCAGTTCTTGCTTTACCATCTGGTACTGAAGGATTTGTGATGTACAGTAATGCTTCCCATAAAGGACTTTGCTGTGTGATTATGCAAAATGGGAGAGTCATCGCCTATGCTTCCCGACAGCTCAAACCCCACGAAAAGAATTACCCCATACATGATCTTGAGCTAGCAGTAGTGGTTTTTGCTTTCAAGATTTGGCAGCACTATCTGTATGGGACTACCTGTGAAGTTTATACTGATCATAAGAGCCTCAAGTACCTTTTCACGCAGAAGGAGTTGAATATGCGACAGCAGCCGTGGTTAGAACTTATTAAGGATTATGATTTGCAGATCCATTACCATCCTGGTAAAGCCAATACGGTCGCAAATGCACTAAGCCGGAAAGGCACGGGAAATTTGGCAAATCTATTTACGGAACAAAGAGAGTTATTGGTTGAATTGGATAAAATGAATGCAGACCTTGTGGTGCATGGACAAGAAGCCATAGTAGCAGCAGTGATGGCCCAACCGACATTAATTGAAGAAATCCAACTATGTCAGATAGAGGATGAAACTCTGAAGAAGATATGTGTTGAGTTAGAGACAAAACCGAAACCGGGATTCAATTTGGAGAATTCAGTGCTCAAATTTCAGGGTAGATTATGTGTTCCTAATGTATCAGAAGTCAAGCGAAAATTGATGGAAGAAGCTCATGCCTCAAGATTTTCATTACACCTTGGAAGTACTAAAATGTACTGGGATTTGAAACAAAGTTTTTGGTGGCCAAGTATCAAAAAGGAGATCGCTGAGTTCGTCTCTAAATGTTTACAATGTCAGCAAGTAAATGTAGAGCATCAAAGACCAGCAAGATTATTGCAACCCCTTCCAATCCCGGAATGGAAGTGAGAACATCTGACCATGGATTTTGTTGTAGGGTTACCACGGACTCCTCGGGGTATGAATTCTGTATGGGTCATTGCAGACCAATTAACTAAATCCGCTTACTTCCTACCTGTGAAGACTCAGTATAATGCAGATAAACTTCCTGCGATTTATATGAATGAAATTGTAAGACTCCATGGCGTTCCGGTTTCAATAGTATCAGATAGGGATCCAAAGTTCGTGTCAAGATTTTGGCAGAGTTTACAAGAAGCAATGGGTACAGAATTAAAATTTAGCACAGCTTTCCACCCTCAAACAGACGGACAATCCGAGAGAACGATACAGACATTAGAGGATATGCTTCGAATGTGTGTTCTAGATTTTCAGGAAAGTTGGGAACCTATCTACCGTTGGTAGAGTTCGCATATAATAATAGTTACCATTCGAGTATTGGAATGGCACCTTACGAGGCTCTATATGGGAGACCATGTTGCTCCCCTGTGTGTTGGGCTGAAGTTGGAGATAAATCATTATTAGGGTCTAAAATTGTCCAGTTGACAACTGAAAAGATTAAAACTATTTGGGAAAGATTAAAAAGCTGCTCAAAGCAGACAGAAGAGGTATGCGGATAATCGACAGAGGGATTTGGAATTTGATGCAGGGAATCATGTTTTTGTGAAAGTTACTCTGGTGAAGGGGCATCCAAGGTTTGGCAAAAGGGGTAAATTAACACCCCGATATGTTGGCCCATTCCAAGTTCTGGAAAAAGTGGGTCCGGTAGCTTACCGAGTTGCTCTTCCACCAAATATGAACCAAGTACATAATGTGTTTCGCATATCTATGCTCTGAAGTTACCTCCCAGATCCGACTCACGTTATAGATTATCAGCATGTTACACTTGACGACAAGTCAACCTATGAACAGAAACCAATTCGAATTCTGGACTGGCAAGTGAAACAATTACGAAATTGAGAAATTCCAATGGTAAAAGTTGAGTGGCAAGAACATTACGGACCCGAAGCAACTTGGGAAAAAGAAGAGGAAATGCAACACCAATATTCGCATATGTTCCTATCCTAAGGTAAAACAAGTTTGAGGGACCAAACTTATTTAAGGGGGGGAGACTGTAATAACCCGATCCTCGTATGTGTTTCTGGTATACTTTCAGTCCCTTATTCTGTGCATTTAAATGTTTACTGCGAAATTTTATATGAAACTAAGTTTAATTAAGTGAATCTTATGATTATAGATCCATATCTGTTTAATAAGAGAAAAATATGTTACAATTATAATGTTTGGATCAGAAATTGAATGCCCTAGAGGCTTGATAATCTGAAATTGATTTTATATTTGGGATTAGCAAGATTTTTAAGCCATAATATGATTTTCTGTGAAATTTTGATTTGGAATGATTAAATTGATTGATTTTCGTCTTTATTCACCTTTAGATATATATCTATGTTCCTTGAACATTTGACTTAGAGCCATTACAAGAATATCTCCTAAGGGAGAGAATTAGAGAGGAAGAGGGTTTGAGAGGAAGTTCATCAAGGAGAAGATTGGAAAAAAATTTGAGACGATTCATAGAAATTTTAACTCAAGGTATGTTTAACCTATTCTAATTGACCCCTCTCTTTGACTTGGGTAGGAATTCCTCTATATTATGTAAGTTAGGGTTCATAATATAGGTCAAGAATGTATTAAATGATTAATTGGGATGATATTTCTTATGTCTGATTGATTTGGAATTATATGGAATATCTAGTGAGAACTACATCTTATTTCTTCAATTGCTAAGTTCAACTCATTTATGTGAACAAATGGGTATATGTGTATATATATGTGTGTGAGGAAATCGGAAATATTGTGGAATTGAGTTATGTTTATGAATTTTAAGGATTAAAGATCCAATTCATATTTAGATTGACATATGATTGTAAGCTCTATTTACATGATTTTTTGACCTATTTGGAGCCTTGTAAACACTTACCAAAAATTGGGTTTTTGCTTGAAATTTTGGACTGAAACTGGGCAGAATTGCCGTACGTGCGGGGGTCATGGCCGCACGTACGGGAGTCATGGCCGCATGTGCAGAAAACAGGGGACTTTGGGGATTTGGCTACTGGAAAAAAGGCACGTGCTGGGCCTCATGGCCACACGTGCGGGAACCACTGCCACACATGCAGGGCTCACAGCCGCACGTGCAGCCCATGCTGCAAAATTTTACCTGCTCTGTTTTACGTGCTTGACCCTCTGATATTTTTGAAATCTATATTTGATGCCTTTTGATGTTTGTAAACTCATTCGAAGCGAAGCGAGTCAGAAAATGACTTAACAAGGAAAAGGAACTAATTTGTAAGTTGTGCATGTATGTAGGTCACAACCCGAGAGGAACTAACGCTCCATTACAGCACAGTGAGTACTAGTACTGTAATTGTATATTTACTTACCGTTAATAATTCTTGTTATTAATGCTCTGTTCTTCGCAAGTTAATTACGTTAACATTTATAAATGATTGGAAAATCTGCGTACATTTGTACGACTCTGAAATTACTCTGCTTTGTGGATATCTGTTAGGCCTATGGCCAATCGGTAAACTCTGTTAGGCCTATGGCCAATCTGTAAACTCTGTTAGGCCGATGGCCAATCGGCAAACTCTGTTAGGCCTATGGCCAATCTGTGAAATCTATTAGGCCGAAGGCCGTTCTTTATGTTACTGGGCTTCAAGCCACTCTGTTTAAAGGTTGGGCCCAAGGCCATTCTGGAAATAGTTATAGAATAAGATTAATCATATGTTCTCTGTATTTATATACACATTGATATATATTGAAATTCAAGTTAATCATTGATTAGGTACTATTATTCACTGAGCCTGGCTCACTCTGTGTTATGTCTGTTCTGTAGGTAATAAACCTGGAGGTCAGTCTTAACCCCTGATGCTCATTTCCCTTTTGTCAACCTCAGTGTGTCCAGGCACCTAGACGAAGCCCGTGCATTTTTGTGAAGTTTTGCTAAGCTTTTGGCTTTGTACTCTAATTGTCTGCCTAAGGCTGAATGTATATAACCTCTTTCTTCACCAATGTTTTTGTTATACGCCCAACTATAGGGCTGAGTCTGTGTATGTGTATGTATATAACTGATTCTTGGGTATATATTCACTGTATGTTATCGACCTGATGCGATGTTTGTGATCCTGGCATATTAGTGGTAGCTCAATGGATATTGTTTTATGTTATTAAATGCTTCCGTACAGGCCCCATATGTTACACAAACCAAATTTTATGTCCATTTCTGAATGGGTTATGCCCGAGCTTTTAGGGACGAGTTTGTGGCGTGACATGTCCGGTTCCGTTGTAGCTATTCTTGTATTCTCAATACATTCTGCCCGCTCAAGTGCTTTGGCTTTTCTAGCCCTTTCATCGTTCTCAATTTTCTCTCGCTCAAACCGCCTTAGCGCGACTTCCTGCGCCGTGTCTGCCGCCCACAAACTGCCCGAGTCCCGAGCAAAATTCTTTGCATCGGTGCTCTCCGGCGATTCTTTCTTGTTCTCAACCATTTCGGCCACTGTAGATGTTCAAATTGCAGACTGCCCCTATTTCATCTTAGACTCCTAAATAATATCTGGCTTATCACTGAGCCACCCTGTAGCATCTGTCGCTCTATTCAGGTCGAACCAGTTGATGCTTACATCCTCTGGATCCTGCTCGTTAAAGAACTGCAGATTGGCAATGTCCTCCTCCAACTCTGCTAGGTCATCCAGCCCGTGACTTGGCCCGTCTTCCTGAACCACATCGACATCTGCCCCAGTTGGTAATCCTACCCTTGGCTTTGCCTGATCTGTTGACACAATATAACCACACGGGTTGTCTACTTTCTCAATAAGGCTCCCAGATATCTTAGGTTCTGAACCAACACTCTTATTCTTGCCCAAGGTCACCCTAGCTCTGTCTTCGATAGTCACCGTCACTAGCTCGGGCTGGGCTAGGGAGGTGCTCAACATGCACAAGTCTGTGCTGTCTGGGACGAACACCTCAGGCTTGGGTAGGTGGGAGGGTGTGATGTATATGCTTGGGTCATATGGAATGGCCGTGGTTTGGATCAAGTTGATACGCTTGGGTGGCGGAGCTTGGTTATGTAGTGGGAGTGGGTTGGTGGTAACATTTGGTTTTCCTGGAGGTGCTATTACCTTATTGTCAATGAGATCTTGAATCTCATGATGTAGTATGAAGTAGAAGTCGGTGTCATGACCTCGTTGTTGGTGGAAGGCACAGTATTTAGTCGGGTCATGCTTTGGAAGGAGAGGATCGGGTAGAGGTCGTTGTTCTAACGGTTTGAGATGCCCTTTCCTGAGTATGACCCCTAGAGCTTTAGACAAAGGCATATAGAGTGGGGTAAAAACCCTCTTGCCTCGGGGTGGATAGCTTGCTGGTTGAGAGGTGGTTTTAGACACACCGGTGAAGGGTGTGGTTGTTTTCGCGGTGGTGGTGGTGACCATGCTCACATCAGAAGTTCTTGCAATTGCACTAGTACTGGTAGCTGCATTCGAACCGTGTGCAAATGCCCTCCTGGGATGCTCATTTTCCGAGTCGATCAGACCTTGCTTCATAGCGTCCTTAATCTGTACCCCTATCTCATGCAAGTCAGCAAAAGTGAGGAGGGGTAAGACTATCATTTTCGGCATCAGCTTGGGTTGTAGGTTGCGTACAACAATCCTTATCTGATCTTTTTCAAGTGGCCGAGTTGTCATCATGGAGGCCTTGGCCCTGCATCGAGTAACAAAGTCGGAGAAGCCTTTCTTTCGCTCTTGCCGGGCCGCCTCAAGATCACGAGTCGTGACCTCAATCTGGGTATTGTACGAATATTGAGCGACGAAGGCCTCAGCTATCTCCTCTCAACTCCTTTTTACTGAATTCTCTAGCTTGGAGTACCAAATGGCCGTGATACCCGATAGGGTCCGACCAAAAAGGGAAAGCTTTTGCAATCTGGAGAGGCCCATTAGCCGTAAGATATCCGAGAACAACCGCAGATGTACCATAGAATCCCCAGAACCGTCAAAATGGTCTATATGCGGCATCTTGAACCGGTCCGGCAATGTCAATGCCGAATCCGTGTATCCATCTTCTATATCCGGGATGGAATTAACACCCTGAGCTCTCTTAAACATCTTTTCTAGCTTGTTCACTTTCAGAGCAGTTGGATCAACCTCAAATTCAAATGGCGTGTCCACTGGATTAGCCGGTGCTTTGGACATTTGGGGTGGGATTGGCAGTGGGACTGGCTTTGTTGGAATGTCCGTATTTTCTTGGATGTTTGTTGTTTCCCCGAATGTTGGAACACTAAGTAGGGGTGGGAGTGGGGGTGGATGCGAAGCAGATGCTCTGGCTTGTTGTGGTTACTACTATTGGTGGAGCCTGGCAATCAATTCTGCTTGTCGGGCTGCAACCTCTGCTTGACGTGCAGTGACCTTTGCTTGGTGGGCAGCATCCCGCTGGATGGCCTGCATGGTCTCTTGGAGTTGACGGATCATCTCTTTCATATTGACTGAAAACAGCTGGTTTATCAGAGCATATGTACATTCTCTCTCTGTGGTAGGAACAGAACTCTCAGCCCAACTGTGCATAGGTGAGGTAGACAATGACTACTGATCTGGTAACCGTTGTACTGGTGATCTGTGCCTTGACAACCTCCGTCTCGTAACTGGGGGTAATGACACAAACACTGGCTGTCCGTTAACTAGATCCTTAGATCGGGAAAGCCTTCTACCTCTAGTCCAGAGTGCTCGGGGGGTATCTGCCTTTTCGGAAGCAATGATGCAATACTACCTTGCAAAAAGATAAATAAAGCAAAAAAAAGAAAAAAAGAAAACAACAATAAGAAAACGGATTGCATTTCGGCTTAGATGATGACAACACACAGTTGATAAATCGTAAGCTGGAAAAACTACACTTAACACCGATCTCTGCCCCCGAATCATTGCCTCAAATTTGATACCCCGAAATACTGATGTCCTCAGACTGATACCCAGACTAGCAAACTGATACATGCATTCCTGTAGAGACAAACTCTAAAAGAACATAGCAAGTAAGAGTGAGCCAAAACAACCCTATGGAGGGGTAGGGCTTCCCTGTCCTAGTTTCATCAGGAGCTAGGGTTTCACTATGCACGCATGTGGTTTCAAACAACCTATATTTAGGTAAGCAACCTGTCCTAGTTTGGAACAGTCTCTAAAGCTTCCGATATGCACTAGGTCGAATGGTCAAAAAGGGTGTCTCGGGGAGAACCAAGGTTTGTGTTCCCATCATGGTAGAGCCCGGAACCGGTAAGCCTTATGGCGCACTTTTCCAAGCAAGCCTTTGGCAAACCGTTCAGGAATAGCAGACGACAAACACTGTGACATAGGCGGACCAAAAAGCACATACAATGCAATGAAACACATAAGTGTAGACAAAACAACATATCATGACTTCGAGTCAAGTTCTCTAAATCTCCAGCAGAGTCGCCAGAAACTGTAGACCGCCCGAACTGCCTCCGCGCGGCCCCCCTTTCGGGGAGGGCACAAATTTGGTTCTAGCTACTACAGTTCAGACTCCTATCACGGTTCTGAATCTAATCTCACAAAGTGCAATATAAGACTGATAAATCACCAAAGAGTCCAATCCGGCAAATCATTTTGGAAAATCAGATTATGAATCAAAAATGCCAAACTGGACTGCTTTGCCAAATTACAGAGTCGCCAGCTAAATATTTTATTTTGGGAAATTTAGGAAACCTTGACTTGTGCCTAAGGCCACGTGTCCGTCATCACCAAAGTTGCTTTGGCTCGGGAACTTGGGTACGAGGGGGGAAGGTCATGAAATGAGCACCCCCGCTCGCCTGATTAAAGGATCGGCCTCTACTAATCATGATATGTTGTTTTGAAAACACATGTGTTCTTGTTTGATTATTAGCTAACGTACTATGTGATACGCACACGACACAAATATAGACTAAATCGCTTGATTTGGAACAAAATGTCTCCTGTTTGTTTTTGAAAAATGGTTTGAAAGTGTTACTCGCAAGTAGGCTAAAGCACGGATTTGCCACCCTCAAGTGGGCTTAAAACAACATGATTTTGCCACCTCAAGTGGGCTTAAAACTCACAATCGTCGAATTGTTCCAATTCAAGTAATCGAGCCTTCATCCGCAGGCATTCAAACAGTTAATCATTTAAGCAAGTAGCCTCATGGCAAGAATGCTATCATGGCAATCACTTACACTCATGCAAGGATGCTATAGCATAAACACTTACAGTGTACTCCGAGCTAAGACAGAGAACTAGTTAGAAAACAATGCATGATCCTAACTATACAAGATGCCTAATGCAACACATGCAAATGCATCTAAATAGGCTCAGCTATCTAAAATGGCATATGAATGCAACACTTGATAGCATGTATTCAAAGAAGAATTGAAATACAATGCAGTTTGAATGATGTGTCGAGCCCGGTGCATGCAAGACAAATGAATGATGCATGCATGCAAGCATAAGGATGTTAATTGAAATATGCCCTAAACTAACCATTGAAAGTTGATAAGTAAAAGAGAGAAAGAAATGGGGTTGGAAGACATGCATCACACACACACACGCTTATTACAACAATACGCCCTCACGAAGGAGGGTCCAAATGAAAGAGGGCTAACTAGCTATGCTAATTAAGCTACTTATTACAACACGGCTAATTAACTATGCTAAGCTAATTAATTACAAACCAAATTGAAAACTAGCTATGCTAAGCTAGTTAGTTACGAACCAAATTAATGAATTAGTTAATCTTAGCTAATTGCAATATTTACAAAATGAACTAAGCTAAGATAATTGTAGCTCATGTAATCAATTTCAACTAGTCAATAAAATGACAAAATGGCCTCGCGGACGAGGGAGGCGTGCATGCTCGGTCGCGTCCTCTTGGAAATCCACTACCTTGCCTTTAAGTGCCTCTGTTCGCACATCTTTGGATCTCTGAAAATTATGCCAACTTCCAGAATGCTTCTATCTGATCTTGGGAACACTTTGGGGGATCATCGGGCAGAGTTGGTTGCCATCGGCCACTTCTGATCGCCGGTTGGTAGCCTTGGTGGCCAGTCAGCTAGATTTGATGGCCGGTCGACCACTGCTTCCTGTAATTTCTCCTTTTGCTGCAACAGAGCACAAACAGAGGCATGTTAGTGTATTTGCAAGGGAATTTGTGTGCAACCACACTCCGTATCATGTCTGAAGCTCAAAGGAGTGTAGTGCTCGGCTCTCAAGCCACCAATCACGCATCTCAATGCACGATGGCCAAAGAGCCAAGCTCGCACAATGTTAGCGAATGCACAAACAGTACATAAGAGCCTCCACCTCTATCATGCATGATCAAGAGGGTTGGCGACCAAGAAATGCAACACGTTTCATCACTTTGAGTATGAAGTGTGCCACGTTCCTTGTGTTTGGATTAACGTCCGATCCAAACACAATGCGATGCAAACAAGATGCTCATCTTTCAATGCTAAAAAGGCATGCACAAGACTCTATCATGCAAGCAATACATGCAAGGCATGTTAAGGGCCAAGAGCACTAAAGCTAGTAAAGAGCATTACACATGGGGCATGCACTACCAATCTCAAATGGTCAAACCAGCCATGGACAGACCTACATCGTGCCAAAACAGTGGTGAAATCATGTTGGAAATGAAGCACCAAAATCTACAACAACATGCTCACGCATTGGCTCGCAAGCTAGGCATTAAACACAACTCTCAAATACAATGAAAGAGCGATAGACATGAGAGTATGACAGAAGTTTAGGCTCTGAAATTACATGAGAAGTGATGCCATATCACACAAACATCACAAATAAGGCATGTTAGGAGTTTTAAAAGACAAAACTAGTAAAGCCAATTACATCATAGCTATACAAAGGAAGCCCCAAGAGGCCAAGACCACTAAAAATAGTCCTAAAGCATGCTAAAACAATGCCAAAAACATGATGGAGTGTAGCCAAAACAAGCTAGAATTATAGGCTAAGACATGAAGCATGTTAAGCTAGCAAGTAGGATTTACACTACAAGTGTATGAAGCATGCAAGAGATGACCAAACCAGCCAAAAATAGAGTTATAGCAGGTTCAAAAAGTCACAAAAACATGCTCAAACTAAGCCTCAAGAGGATAGAAACACGTGCTCATTTAGTAGGCCAACAACACATGCTAACAAGAGAAGGGGAGGGGGGACTACCCCCACCTATTTGGGACCTCAAAACTCACTTTCCACCACTGAAATTCCTCTAGAATTCAGTGGTTAAAAGGCCAAGAGATGGTGATCTCAAAGGCCTTAAAGGACGGCACCAAGCCTAAGCAAATAGGGCACACAAGAGGGTAGAACACCCTCAACACCAAAGAGGCCTCAAACAACCATTCTAAGAACTTAAAAAAGGAACTTTTTGTAGTTGCAAGTTAGGCCTAAAAGAGCATGCAAGGATGGCCAAATGCTTAAGCAAAACAAAGCTTAAAGAGGGTAACTACTCACCCTTGAAGAACCACAGCAAAACAGCAACTTTTGAGGCAAAAATCAGCTAAAAACCACTCAAACAAGGCTTCCAAGTACCTCAGCAACAAGATGAAGGTGTTTGAGTAGGTGTTTGTGTGCAAAAGTATGAAGAAACAACACTTTAAGGCACAAATATAGAGAGAGAGGGAGAATTCTAGAGAGAGTCCAAATTTGTCTCCCAATTTTCTGAACCCTCTACAAGGGGAGGGACCTCCTCTTATATAGAAATACAAGCCTCAAGCTTGCTTGACAAGCTAACAGCTTGTTCTAATCCCTCCATACACGTGTATGGAGGATGGCCACAATGCCCAACAGCTGGAATACCTGGCACCAAAATATCTACCAAAGCAAAAAAAAAAAGGCTTTGGCCAACACATGTGGCCGACCGGCCATTAAAGAGGCCGACCGGCCACCAGTGAGGCTGACCGGCCACCACTGATGGCCGATGGAAAAAAGGCTTGGCCGATGGGCTATAGGCCCGGCCAACAGGCCACCCTTTTCCCTCAGAAACAAAGCCAGAAGCTCTTGGTATGCGACCAAGTACAAAACAGACAAGTTAAGAGGTCTGAAGGTGAGGCCCTCCACCATGACCTTCAGGTACTCAAAATGAACACGAATATGGATAATCATCGAGTGTTCAAACGATGGCGTCCGAGTCTTGAGGACGGTCAAAAATGGGGTGTCTACAGGCTCACACGTGCCTTTATTTCAGTATGCACTCTTTGGCCTACCCTGTTTTCCACACGTGCGGCTGTGAGCCCTGTACGTACGGCTGATCCCTGCACGTGCGGTCGTAGGCTCGTTTGAGCAGTCCGAAACTTCAATAATTTCAAGCTTTCAAAGGTATTCATATGGCCCAAATTAAGCGAAATTCATTTCATAACATAACATATAAACATGACAAACATGAAACCTATACTCAAATGGGTTATAACTCATTTTACTTGACATTAACAATTCTAATTTCCATAATTCCTTCATCTTCTTCATCTTGATATATACAAACATATACATGCATATATGTGTGAGTTCAAAACATGCCAAAAAAAACAAAGATGAAAAGGTAGTGACCCACACCCTAACTCAAAACAACCCAAAACACAACAATAAACCCTTAAATTAGCCAAATCCAATGACTACCTCTTCAATTTCATGAAATTGGTTAAGTTAAGATCACAACCCAAAACCCTAACTCCCACACATATAGAAAACTTCATTTTAAGGTTTAATTCTAACCAATTAACGAAAGATTTAGGGTATTTAAGACTTACTTTGAGCTATCTTCTTGCTTTCCCCTCACAATTTCTCAAATCCACAAGCTTTAAGGTGAGCTCTCTCATTCTCTCTCTTTTCTCTTCTTCTCTCTCTTTTCTAGGACATGTTTTTGGTGTTTGGTTGAATCTATACAACATATAAGGCTCAAAAATATATATAAACAAGTCTATATATGGCCAACTAAACCTAACTTAGCGAATCAGACGAAATTAATTTTCAATTAAACTTCACAGATGACTCAAAAAATTATACTGATCATAATTATGTATTCCATTCTGGTTTCTGAAGCCTCCAAGACCTTCAATTTGCAATGCAAGGTTAACCACTCAAACATACCTGAACGAATCAGAAAAATCAAATTTTCAATTAATTTTCCCAAACAGCTCTAAAAATTCCCATTAGCATATCCATGTATTCAATTTCGGTTTCTGAACCCATGAAGGTCGGCGATTTCAGTTTTAAAGTCGTAACTCAACTGATAATTCCTCAATTCCAATAGATATCATTAAATTAAAGCACATTAACCCATAATTAAATAAAGATAATTTCTGATTCGCATTTTGGGGTCGTTACAGAGCTTAGTTAGCTTCTTGCCAACTTCTTGAGTACTGAGTGTGATAAAGTCTGAGTTGAATTGCCAAGGGTGGTTTGTGAATACCCGGACATTTTTCCTGAGGATCTTACTAGTTTACCACCCCCACCGAGAGATCGAGTTATTTATTGACTTAGTGCCTGGCACGACACCGATTTCTATGGCACCATATAGGTTTGCACCTGCTGAGTTAATTGAGTTGAAGATTCAACTCCAGGAATTATTAGATAAGGGTTTTATTTGTCCTAGTACTTCACATTAGGAAGCACCGTCTCTTTTTGCCAAAAAGAAAGTTGGTTCGTTGCGACTTTGTATAGATTACCGAAAGTCGAACTGAGTAACTGTTAAGAACAAGTACCCAATGCCTCGTATAGATAATTTGTTTGATCAGTTGAAGGGGTCTTGTTGTTTCTCTAAGGTAGACCTGAGGTCGGGTTATCACCAGTTGACAGTAAGGGAGAATGATATCCAGAAGACGGCATGCCGTACGTGGTATGGCCATTACGAGTTTCTAGTGATGCCCTTTACGCTAACCAATGCACCAACTGTGTCTATGGATTTGATGAACCAGATCTTTCCGTGAGTTCCTAGACCGTTTTGTGGCCGTCTTTATAGACGAATCCTGATTTACTCACCCTTTGAGGAAGAGCACGAGGGACACTTGAGAGTGGTACTTGAGTTGGTTAGAGCCCACAAACTATATGCTAAGTTTGGGAAGTGCGAATTTTGGCTAAGAGAAGTTAAGTTTTTAGGCCACGTAATATCCGAAGAAGGGGTGACTATAGACTCATCCAAGATAGAGGCAGTGCAAGATTGGAAACCACCTAAGAATGCTTTTGAGATCCATAGTATCTTAGGGTTGGCCCAGTATTACTCTAGATTAGCTTCACCGTTGACTAGACAGACAAGGAAAGTGATCAAGTTTGTGACTACACTGAAGAGGAAAGAGAGCATGTTTGTGTTGAATGAGACTTGTGAAAAGTCTTTTCAAGAGCTTAAGATTAGACTTACCATTGTTCTAGTTTTGATTATTCTGAAGAGGGGTTTGGGCCAGTCGATGTATTGTGATGCCTCACAGGAAGGTTTGTGTTGTGTTTTGATGCAAGAGGGGAAGGTAGTGGCCTATGGCTCACGACAGTTGAAAACACATGAGAGGAACTACCCTACTCATGACCTAGAGTTAGCGGCAGTGATCTTTGGCTTAAAGATTTGGAGGCATTATCTGTATGATGAAAATTTTGAAGTGTTTTCTGATCACCAAAGTCTGAAATATATGTTTACATAGAAAGACTTGAATTTGGCACAGAGGAGGTTGATGGAGTTCGTAGAGGATTTTGACTTTGAGTTACATTATCATCTGGGGAAGGCCATTGTAGTGGCCGATGCCTTGAGTAGGAAATTAATTAGCAGTGTAGCTTGTATTGCCATCCGGGAATGGGAGATGCTGGGCGCTATTGGGGAGTTTGACTTGCATCTTGGCGAGTTCATTGAGTCTGCAACTTTGTTTTTGGTAGTTGCACAACCTACACTTGTGAACCGAGTGATGGAAGCACAGCGGGGTGACCTTGAGGTGGAATCCCTCCGGGAGAAGATCTTCAATGGGAAGGTAGAGAGAGGCTTGAACGTGCACTCAGACTCAAGTGTTAGATACCTTGATTGTCACTTTGTGTCGGAGTCTTGCCGACAATAAGTACTTCAAGAGTTTCACCATTCACGCCTTGCAGTGCATTCGGGAGGTACACAGATGTATCACGACCTTAGTTGCCAGTTTTGGTGGAGGGGAATGAAGAAGGATGTGGCCATGTTTATGTCAAGGTGCCTTAGTTGTCAACAAGCGAAGGCCGAACATTAGAGGCCAGCGAGTTTGTTGTAACCCTTGCCTATTGCCAAGTGGAAGTGGGAGCATGTCACAATGGACTTTGTTATGGGCCTTCCGAGGACTCAACAGGGTAGTGATGCAATTTGGGTGGTAGTAAACTAGTTGACTAAGTCGGTGCACTTCATACTTATGTGCGTGAATGACTCGATAGATTATCTTGCCGACCTTTATATTAGGGACATAGTGAGGTTGCACAAAGTCCCTGTGATGATTGTTTCGGATAGAGATCCGCGTTTCATGGCTCGATCATTGCAGAGCCTACAGAGTGCCTTGGGCATGAGATTGACTTTTAGTACTGCGTATCATCCTCAAACTGATGGGCAGTTTGAGTGTACTATTCAGATCCTTGAGGATAAGTGTCGAGATTGTGTCATTGATTTTAAAGGGTCGTGGGAGAGGCATTTTCCCTTAGTGGAGTCTGCTTATAATAACAGTTTCCAATCGAGTATTGGCATGGCATCTGTAGACGTCCCCGAACGTCCCGGGAGGGAATCTCGTTTTGTTCATTTGGGCTCACTATAGTTCGGACTCAATGTCACGGTTCTGAATCTAGTCCCGCAAAGTGCAATGCGAGACCGATAAATCACCAAAGAGTCCAAATCCAGCAAATCGTTTTGGAAAACAGATTTTTAAAAAGAAGTGCCAAACATGGACTGCTTTGCCAGATACAGAGTCGCCATCTAAATATTTTATTTTTGCGGAAATTTAGGAAACCTTGACTCGTTGCCTAAGGCCACGTGTCCGTCACCACCAAATTTGCCTCGGCTTGGGAACTTGGGTACGATTGGGGAAGGTCAGTTATGAGCACCCCCGCTCGCCCGATCAAAGATCGGCCACTACTAAACATGATATCTAGTTTTTGAAAACACATGCGTTCTTATTCTGATTAATTAGCTAGAATTACTATGTGATGCGCACCACACAAGCATAGACTAGATCGCCTAATTTGGAACAAAGCATTGCATATCCGTTTGTTTGGAAATGATTTGAGGTTTGCTACTTGCAAGTAGGCTAAAACATGGATTTCAATGAATTGTCCCAATTCATGTAATCCAACCTTCACCCATAGGCATTCAGCCAGTAAATCAACTAAGCAGTTAGCCTCATGGCAAGCATACTTTCATGGCAGAACTCACACACATGCAACATGCTAAAGCATAAACACTCACAGTGTACTCCGAGCCAAAACAAGGAACATGTTAGCAATCAATGTATGATCCAATTCCATGTTAGAATGGCTAATGCATCACATACAAAATGCAACTAGAATAGGCTCGGCTGATCTAAAGATGGCATGTAAAATGCGACAACCCAATGCACGTATTCAAGTTGGAATTGAAATACTATGCGGTTAGCATGATGCGCCGAGCCCGGTGCATGCAATACAGATGAATGGATGCAAACATGCATATCATAAGGATGCTAAATAAAACTTGTCCTAAATCTAACCATCGTAAGCGGTTAAATAAAAGGGAGAAATGAGTGGAGGTTGGAAGACATGCATCACACACAGGCACACTTATTACAATTGTGCCCTCGCTCGGAGGGTCCGAAAGAATAATACAAATTAACTAACTAACAAGCTAATTAATTAATTACAAAACCACTTAACTAATTAGCAAATTAATTAAGCTACTAAAGTAGTAAAACAGCCTCGAGAAGAGGGATGAATGCATGCATGCTCGGCTCCGCTCGGAAATCCATCGCCATGTCACATGCTGCCTCTGTTTGCACTGCTCTGCACCCTTGAAGACTGCACAAGCCCCTAGGATGCTTCTGGACTACCTTCTGAGCACTGTGGAAGGTCAACGACCAAAAGGGAAGGTAACCGGCCATGGGAAACTGGTCATCGACCATGAGTGAGGCTCTCAACCACAAATATGTAGTCGGCCGGCACTGAATGTGGTCGGTCGACCATCTCTTTCTATAGAACCCTATTTTGCTACAGCAGAGGACAGACAAGGCATGGCAAAGCATTTTCATAGCAATGTTTGCACCACCACCCTCCGTATCATGTTTAAGACTCAATGGAGTGTGGCCCTCGACCCTCAGGCCACCAATCACGCATCTCGATGCATGATGGCCAAAGGAGCCAAGTGTGCAAATCAATATGGAATGACATGCATACAAAATGTACAAAGAGGCCCCAAACCTCTATCATGGTTAATCAAGAGGCAAGGGATGCACGCTCGATGCTATGCAACCTAAACATGTGAGTACACTAATGCAAAATGAGCACACAAGCAAAAATGTTACACAAGGCCATTAGCATATAACAATATGCAAAGGCAAGCATGCAAACAAGCATGTGACTTCATTCAATCATGTAACAACATGTGAGGTAAACATGCAACAACATGTTAAGCAACCTAAAACCAAAAGAATGCATGCCAAATGCTATACCACTTAAACATGCAACAACATGTTAATAGGCCAAGTATGCAACAACATGCAAGGCAAGCATGCAACAACATGCGGGAATGGTCTTGAACCAAAATGGGCGGCTCTCGAATAAGCCCAAATCAGTGGCAAAATATGCTAAGGGATAAGGGACAAAACCACATACAAACATGCATGGTAATGGGCCTAACTGTAGACACCCCATTTTTGACCGCCCTTAAGACTTGGGCACTACTGATGGTTTACTTGGTGGTGAAAGGTATGCAGGGCAAAAGTTCGATTTCTTCGGCAAGAGGAGAGTCAAATCCTAACCTCACACCCCATTTTGGACCAAAGCCATTTTGAATGGTTTTTACACCTTAAAACCCTCTCTTTCAAAATCTTTTTGAAAATAGGTTCCTACGATGTCCCGACGCTCATATTTTGTTAAATGTCGCGCCTTTTGGTAAACCGAGCAAGGACAAAGTGGAAATGAATGAAGGAGAGATGAAATCTTTGAAAACTCTTTCAAAACGCTTTGTTTAGGGGTTTGGAGTTGAAGAAAATGGAAAAGGAGAGAAGAGAACTAGTTTGGGAGAAGTTCGGCATGACTCCGGGTAGGATCAAAACTGCGTGGCTTCACCAAAAGAGGGATATCTCTTAGCACAATTGGAGTTTTGATGCAAGGCTTCCACCATTGGAAAGCTTACTTCTGGGGCTTCAATTTTCACACAAGAATGATTGAAAAGCCATCCAGATGAAGGAGTTAGGCTTTCTTCAAGTCGGGGACTAAGGCTGATTTTTTATGCTGGCCTCTATGGAAGTGTGCCGGCCATTAATGGCCAACGCCTGCCCCATGCCGGCCAAAAATGGTAGGGTGCCGGCCAACAATGATAAGGTGCCGGCCATTGATGCTAGAAAGCAGATTTCAATAGATATTTTATCTCTAGCTGGCACAGCTGTCTTGGCTGAGATATTTTCGAACAAACCTTTGCTTTTTGGCTATATATGAGGCCATATATCATATATTCAAGGGGGTTAGAACACTTAGAACTTCTTGAGCAAGTTTTGAGAGCCTCTCTCTCTGCACCTCTCTCTCCACATTCCTCTCTCTCAAGAACTCTTGAGCATTTGTGCTAGAAGGCTTGCATACCACCATCTTCAACCCATCAACCCTTGAGAAGAGTTGATCACCATTGGCTTGAGGTCCCTTGGAACTTACTTTTGGGCTCATCGAAGGTTGTTTGGCTCAGATTTGGGGCTGTTTTGCTGCTGTCCTTCAAGGTTCTTCAAGGGTAAGCACTTGCTCTTTTGAAGCTTTGTTTTGCATGCTTGTTTTACTACCATTTCAAACTATTTTTGGCTTGGTTTTGAACTGAAGAAAGGTCTGATTTTCAGTCCTAAAAGTCTGGGTTTAAGCCTTGTTTGGCTAGGGGGTTGTCTCTCCCTTTTGTTCTTTAGCTTGTTTAGCTTTTGAGCCATCTTTCAAGGCCTTTCAAAACAACTTTTTGTGGCCTTTTGACCACTGAAATCTAGAGGATTTTCAGTGGTAAAAACCCTATTTTGAGGCTCAAAATAGGAGGGGGTGGTCCCCCCTCCTCTTGTCTTGTTTACTTGCATATTTGGCCTTCCAAAGGACCATCCCTCTATGTATCTTTGAGGCTTGGTTCAGGCCCTTTTTTGTGACTTTTAGGGCCTGCCATAAGTCTGTCCATGGCTGGTTTGGTCATATTTTGCATGCATCTAGTATGTGTTGTGTAACTCCATTCATAGCTCATCAAAGTAGCATGTGTGCTTAGCTTGTGTTGAGTCCATTTCAGTGGGTTTTTGGTGATGTTTTACCATGCCATAAATCTTTTTTGGGTTGGTTTTGTCACCCCATGCTTGCATGATACACCCGTAGTGTAAATCCCCTAAACTAGCTTCATATGCTCCATGCTTTGCCATGTCATGTTAGCTTGTTTAGTCTACATTTCAGCATGTATTTGGTCATCATTTGGCATGTCATGACCCTATCCATAGTTGGCTTGATCATCCTTTGCATGCTCCATATAGGTGTCGAACAAATCTTGTTTACTAGCCTCTTGTGCATGATGCTTTGACTCATCATCCAAGCATATTTTGGCTTTGCTCTAACATGATTTTATGCTTATTTTGGGCTGCTCTAGGACTGTTTCGGGCTGCCATGGCCATATCACTCATGCTTTGTATAGCTATAGTGTAAATGCTTAGGCTAGTCTTGGGTTTTGAGGCCCCTACCATGCCATACATGTGATGTTTGCATGCCTTGCCCTCATTCCACATGCTATTTCAGTCTAGGAAATGTTGTTGTTCACTTGCATTTGACATGCTTTGAATGCTTTATAGAGCTTGTGCTTTATGCCTCAAGAATGAGCTTTTGTGCATGCCATTAAGCCTAAGCTTTTGGCTCATCATTTCAGTGCATTTTTGGTCTTCTTATACCATGATGTAACTCTGTTTTATGTTGTCCAAGTCATGCCATGTTTGGTTTCAATAGGTGTAGTGCATTGCCCCTTTAAAGCCTTGCATGCTCCATGTTTTTAGCCTTGTGTTCTAGCTTGTGTTGGCTAGCTTTGAGGTTGGTTTTGGTCTTGTTTGGACCTGCCCTAGGGCTGTTTTAGGTCCCCTTGGCCCTTTGGGGCTTGCCTTGTATGGCCTTGGCTTAAGTCCCCTTGCTTACTTTGAGCTTTGAGCATCATAACATGCTATGCTTGCACTTTTGAGTTGATTTGGCATCACTTTACATGAGATTTCAGAGCTTACCTCATTGTCATATATCCATGTTTGTTGCTCCTTAAGTGTGCTTAAGAGTTGTCCTCTTTGTGCCTTAATACTTGAGGCACTTGGCATACATGTTTGCCTTGCCATTTCATGCTTTTCATGCCATCAATTCATCACTTTTGGCCACTGTTTTGGGATGGGCTGAGGTCTGCCCCTTTATGGTTTAAGTCCACCAATGCATGTTTGACATATTGAATTACATTGGTTGCATGCTTGCATCATATCACGTTCGCACGCTTGCATGTTTAGCTAGTTGCATTGCATTTGGCATGCCTTGCATACTTGAGCCTCATGTTGCATATTGGAGCTATATATAGTATACGTGCATTGCATTGTTTGGATTAAGTGTTAATCCGAGCACGAGGAACGAGGGACGTTTCATACTCCGAGTGATGGAAAGTGCCTCGATTCTCGATCGCCGACATTCCAGATTTCCCATGATGGAGTTTAGGCTTTACTTGTGGTATTTGTGCATTCATTTTCATATTGATTTGCACAAGTCGGATCTTTGGCCATCATGCATCGGGATGCGTGATTGATGGTCGTGGATCCGACTAGGCCTCTCCCTTGATGTTTTGAGGCGATATGGGGTGGCATAGTGCGTACATGTCCTTGGGAAACCCTCATTTTTCTCCATTTTGTGCTTTGTTGCAGTCTGGTATCACAGCACACCAGTGGCCGGCA
The DNA here is from genome assembly GCA_036172215.1 of Camellia granthamiana. Taxonomy (NCBI): domain Eukaryota; kingdom Viridiplantae; phylum Streptophyta; class Magnoliopsida; order Ericales; family Theaceae; genus Camellia; species Camellia granthamiana. The sequence continues at coordinate 114,229,333 of CM069903.1, forward strand.
GCCTGCCACTGATGGCCGGCAGTGTGCCACCCTTGGCCGGCAATGGGCCATCTCTGGCCGGCAGATCCCCTTTCCTAGCCGGCAAGCCACTGGTGAGTTCCCCAGTAGTTTTTTGGTAAGTCTCAGCAACCAGAACTGGAAGACACCCTGCAAACAGAGCCTCCAAAGAGCAAACAGAAGGCACTCCAAGGTAAGGAACTGAAGCGAGCATGCATCTTCCCTTCTCCGAATAGAGCTGGAACAGCATCGTTTACTGCTTTCCCTATTTGTTTGTTGTCATTCATTTGATAGTTAGTTAATTTGTTAATTAATTAAGTTGTGTAATAATTAGTTCTAGCTAGTTATTAATTCGGTTTTGTAATAATTAATTAGCTCGTGAGTTAGTTGATTAGGTGGCTTGTATTATTTATTCAGACCCTCCGAGAGAAGGCCAATTTTGTAATAAGTGTGTGTGCATGTGTGCATGTCTTCTAACCCCACGTCTTTCTCCCTTTTATTTACTAGCTTATGATGGTTAGTTTAGGGCATGTTTTAATTAGCATACAGTATGATAGCATGTTTGCATTCATTCATCTGTATTGCATGCACCGGGCTCGGCGCATCAGACTAACTGCATTTGTATTTCAATTCCGAGTTGAATACATGTTAGCTGTAGCCTTTCATATGCCATGTTTAGAATAGCCGAGCCTCTCTTAGTTGCATTTTGCATGTGTTGCATTAGGCATGTCTGTATAGTTAGGATCATGCATGGATTTCTAACATATTCGTTGTTTTGGCTCGAAGTACTCGGTAAGCTTTTTATGCTTTAGCATCCTTGCATGCGTGTGAGTGACTGCCATGACAACATACTTTACCATGAGACTATGTGCTTATTTGATATACCTGCCTGAATGCTTGTGGGTGAAGGTTGGATTATCTGAATTGAAATAATGCATTGACTGTGAGTTTTAAGCCCACTAGATAGTGGCAAAACCATGTTTTCTAAGCCCACCCGAGGGTGGCAAAATCTGCATTTTAAGCCTACTTGCGAGTAGCAAACCATTTTAAAAAATAAACATGAAATGTTTTATTCCAATTCAGGCGATCCAGTCTATACTTGTATGCTGTGCGCATCACATAGTAAATCTAGGCTAATAACAAAAATAAGAATGCATAATGTTTTCAAAACTAGATATCATGGTTAGTAGAGGCCGATCTTTGATCAGGCGAGCGGGGGTGCTCATAGATGACCTTCCCCAATCGTACCCAAGTTCCCGAGCCGAGGCAACTTTGGTGATGACAGAGACGTGGCCTTAGGCAACGAGTCAGGGTTTCCTAAATTCCCTCCAAAAAAAATATTTAGGTGGCGACTCTGTATCTGGCAAAGCAGTCCATGTTTGGCACTTCTTTCAAAAAATCTGTTTTCAAAAACGATTTGCCGGATTCGGACTCTTTCATGATTCATCGGTCTTGCATTACACTCTGTGAGATTAGATACAGGACCGTGACTTTGAGTCCTGAACTGTGGTGAGCCCAAATAAACAAAAAAGGGGATCTCCTTCCGGGACGTTCGGGGACGTCCACACTAACACTTAAGCATTAAAGGGCAACTTCTGAGTACACTTAAATGGAAAGGAAAACATGCGAATGTGACAACATTACATGCTCTGAAGTGATGATATGAGTGATGCTAAATCACATGAACAAATCAAGCATGCATGATCAAGGCTTAAGGCTTGAAACTAGGCCAGGTACTTGAACCAAAGCTACACAAAACAAAGAGCATATGGCAAGTATAACCCAAAATAGTCCTAAGTCATGTTAAAGTGAGCTTAAAACATGCAATGACCAAAGCCAAAACAGGCTAAAACAAAGGGGCAAAATCACGAGGCATGCAAGGCCATAAAGAGGTGTTACCCTATACCTAATACAACCAAACATGGCATGATTTAGGCAACCAAAATTAGAGATATGGCACATCAAAATGAGCCCAAAAACCCACTTAGACGTCATCCCAAATACCCAAGCATGTTGGCATACACAATGTCACATTTATGAGGCATAAAACACAAACCCTTTAAAGCATTAAAGGAGCATTAAATGCAAGTGTTCAAGCATGCTACATGGACTGAAATAACATTGTAAGTGATGCCAAACCACTGAAGTTGTCCAAGTAGAGCACGCTAATGACTTGAGCACCCGAAGCCAACAAGCTAGATTACATGGTAGCTATACAAAACAATGCAAGCATGACCAAGAAGACCAAAATCAGAGCTTAAGCATGTCACAACATGGCTAAAAGCTTCATGGAGTTAAGCCAAAATCATGCTAAAAACACATGTTACAACATGGTGCATGTTAAGGTAAATCAAGGGATTACAAGATAAGTATACAAAGCATGCATGGGATGTCTAAACCAAGTCAAAACAGAGGTGTATCATGGCAAAAAAAAGCATAATACATGCTGAAATGGAGCTAAAACAAGCTAGGCATACAAGCCAGCACATAAGCCATTTATGCAAGCATTAAAGACAACAAGGAGAGGGGATGACCCTCACCAATTTTGGACCTCAAAACCACTTCTCCACCACTAAAAATCCTCTGGATTTCAGTGGTAGAGAGGTCATGCAAAGACCAAAACAATGGCCATAAGGTATGGCCTAAAACAAGGCCTAACAAGGCCTTGGACGGGGGAGACAACCCCAAACCTCAAAGTGACCTTAAACAAAGTTCTAAAGCACACAAAATCAGAACTTTTTTCAGTTATAGTCGAAGCTTAAAACAATAAGCAAGAAGGGCTAAAAGCCTAAGCCAAAATGGGGTATATAAAGTAAAGATGCTTACCCTTGTAGACCCTCTTCAAGAACAATGCTCCAGCAGGTTTTTTTTTAGTTCAAAGCAACCCAAGAACACCAAAATCAGCCTCCGAGGACCTCAGCTACCAAGGATGGTGGATTACTAGGTGTTCTAGTGCAAAAGTATGAACAAAGCAACCTTATACACACACAAATATGTAAAGAGATGGAGATATAGAGATAGATAGATACAACTCTCTCTAACCCTAATTTCAGAACCTCTGGAACCCTTGAGGAGAGAGGAGAAGCTCCCTCTTTATAGAATTCCAAAATTACAAAGCTTCAAAAGCAAGCTAAACCAAGAGGCAAATCCCTCCATACACGTGTATAGAGGGGGTCAATTGTGGATCCCAGCTGTGACAGTTGGCATAAAATATCTGCCAAAAGCAGATAGAAATGGGTCAGCTGGAAAATATGGCCGATTGACCAACAAAAGTGGCCGACCGACCACAAAAGTTGCCAACCGGCCATAACCTTTGGCCGATGGCAAGAAAACAGGGCCGGTGGCCTCAAGCCACGGCCGGTGAGGTGTGGGATGGCCAACAAGCCATTCCCTGCCCTCAGAAGCAAAAAAACACAAGTGTTTGGTCTATAACCAAGCACAACACAAACAAGTCGAGAGGTCTTGAGGCAAGGTGTGTGGCCGAAACCTTTGAGAACTCGAGACGAACACGAACATGGATAATCATCGAATGTTCAAATGATGACGTCCAAGTCTTGAGGACGGTCAAAAATGGGGTGTCTACAGTTGCCCCTCTTTAACAGAACTCGAAAGTCATAACAATGATGGGAGTGAGTGTCAAAGCCCAGAGGCGACCCCTTTTTGACAAGGCCGAAGACTTAGACAAAGCATATAAGCTACAGATAAAGATATGCGCCCGAGGGCAGGGGCAAAATGCAAGACAATGCACCAAGCCGAGCATAACTTATGATCATGCAAAGGATGCTATAATGAAGCAAATCATGCAACAGTTTTAAGCAGGCACACACAAGTCAAATTACATTACAATGCAGAAAGAATGTAGGAGAATTATACAGTTCTTGCTATGTCTTACACGGAGGAAAGACTAAGAGCGACCATTGGGGACACCCGAGGTCTCAAACAAGACTCCGACGCGTTGCACGCGAAAGGAAAAGGAGTGGCACACGCATTGGAACATGTTCCAAATGCTCTTAACCAAAGATGGAGAAACATAGGGACATATCCCAATGTTTCGGAAAGGTGTAAACATTGGAACGTATTCCAAATGCTCTTAACCAAAGAGGAAGAAGCATAGGGACATATCCCAATGTTTTGGAAAGGTATAAGCATTGGAACATATTCCAAATAGTCTTAACGAAAGAGGGAGAAACATAGGGACATATCCCAATGTTTCAGAAAGGTATAAGCATTGGAACGTGTTCCAAATGCTCTTAACCAAAGAGGGAGAAACATAGGGACGTATCTCGGTGTTTCGGAATGGTATAATCATTGGAACGTGTTCCAAATATTCTTAACCAAAGAGGGAGAAACATAGGGACATATCCCAATGTTTCGGAAAGGTATAAGCATTAGAACATGTTCCCAATGCTCTTAACCAAAGAGGGAGAAACAGAGGGACGTATCCCGGTGTTTCGGAATGGTATAATCATTGGAACGTGTTCCAAATATTCTTAACCAAAGAGGGAGAAACATAGGGACATATCCCAATGTTTCGGAAAGGTATAAGCATTAGAACATGTTCCCAATGCTCTTAACCAAAGAGGGAGAAACAGAGGGACGTATCCCGGTGTTTCAGAATGGTATAAGTATTGGAACGTGTTCCAAATGCTCTTAACCAAAGAGGGAGAAACATAGGGACGTATCCCGGTGTTTCGGAATGGTATAAGCATGGGAACGTGTTCCAAATGCTCTTAACCAAAGGGGGAGAAACATAGGGACGTATCCTAGTGTTTCAGAATAAGAAGGAGAAACATAAGGACATATCCCGGTGTTTCGGAATGAGAGAGTGTGCAAAACGATGCAATTGAAAGGGTGCATAACAATGCGAGTGGAATGCACGTAACAATGCAAGTGAAGTTTGCATAACAATTCAATTAGAACCATGCATAACAATGCAAGTGAAGTGTGCATATCAATGCAAGTAGAGTGTGCGTGACAACGCAACTAAAGATGTGCAAAACAATGCAATATAGGTACACAAGACAGTGCGATGTAGATTAAATGCACAAAACAGTGCGATGCAATGCACTAACAAGTACAGGTAGGGTGCACAAGATAGCGCGATGCAATGCACTAACAAGTGCAGGTAAGGTGCGCAAGATAGCGCGAGTGAGGTGCACAAAAGAAGTGCGATAAAATGCATTTTCTATGCAAGTATGGGGGCATTTTCTGTGCAACATGGAAAGCATATTCTATGCAATATTGAAGACATATTCCGTGCATGAGACAAGCATATTTTGTGCAAGAATCATAACGATGCGCGACACGCATGTAACAAAAATGTTTATGAAAGCGCTCATTCTATGCAATAGAGGGGCATCAAACATGTACTCTGGTGCCTCCGATTTACCTCTCAGAGGACTTGGCAACACGCTTAGCTCAAAAGGGGACACCCTGTCTATATTGGCGATAGATAACATCTGCATGTGAAAACCACAGGTGCTGCTTGGATTGCCATTCTGACTTGAAGCGGGCTTAAGTTTGCGGTCGAGATATACTCATACTCTAGAGAAACGACGAGGCCTGAGAAGGTGCACTTGCAATCCAGTCTTGGAATTGCTGAAGTTGAAACATGCTAAGATGCTCCAAATTTTCCCTCTTTTCTTTTGCTTTGCAGTCTGGGACCCATCTAGCTTCAGATAGGTCCTAGTTCTACTGTTCTGACATGACCTGGGTTAAACCTTGCGGTTTTATGAAAGAACAAATCTTGTTTTGCACAAACGTAGAGAATGGCACAGCACTTTGAGCACAAAACGAATCATTTTGAAATTGAAATGAGAAAAGAGTTTTTGACCGGGTATTGAGTTTACGGCTGAACACAGCACACTACGACTCAACAAAGAAAAATGAAAGATAATCAACCTAAACACATCGAGAAACACTCGAAATGACTCAAAATAGGAATCGAGGAAAAACAAAAGACACGACACTCAGACGTGCACAGGGAGCCTGTTTCTCTGGGTATTGTTTCCCACCCTCTCTTATTTGTGTTTCTCACATCACTCGGCCCTCAAGCTCCGTTTTTTCTGAAAAAGCCCTTTCGTTACTTTTTCTCTCAACACACATCTCTCTATTCTTCAATCTCTCATTTTTTTATGCCTCCCCTGGGTGGTTGATGGATAAATAGGAAGTTGTGGGCTCTTGCCCCTGGTATTCTACCAGATTCTCATTCTTGTTCACAACAGTGAGTTTCTCCCACAAAGGGGTTGTGCTACAACTGGGTGTGTAGCAAATTTGCAGCTGACATCGGTTAACGATGCTCTGCTGGGGAGTTTGGACTTGATTAGATCTGTCCAGATGAGGGAATAGAATATCTTGCCCCATTCCAGTTCGTGCTTCGCACTTGGCTTGATAACTCATTACCCGGAGGATGAGAGAGCTTTCGACATTTTGTTGTTAGCTTCAGTTGTGCCCTTTTCTGGCAGGTAGAGTGCCCTCTCCGGCAAGTATATTGACTACGGGGAAAAGACAGAACACCTGACTCAACTGTGCCCCTAGTTCATTATTTTGACCATTTTTTGTTTTGGTTTTCTACTAAAACAATTTTGACCAATATGAGAGTTAGATTAACATACTTGTTCAACTTTTTGATTTGAAATCATGCAAGTCAGGCTATGAGCACTGAAAATTTTCCTTTTTGGGTCCAAGAAAAGGTCCAGTTTTGGACAAACAGAATAATTTTCGAGAGAATTTAGTCAACCTGCGTAAAAATTGTTAAAAACTGTTTTTACAAATGGCCACTGCTCGACCAACACAGAATCTACTCTTGAGATGCACAACCTCAGATCCATATCAATGGAAAATTGCACCTTACCTAAATGTCACCGAATGGCAACGGAAAGTTGCCCCTTGTTTGCATGGCAGCTCACGGCAACGGAAAGTTGCCCCTTGTCTGAATAGCGCCGCAGCATACCGTAAATAGTTCTCATAGTGATGATCACAGACGAACTCTCAGATATAGAGAAGACAAAGATGACCAGAACCATCACATGGACACAATCGATTTGGAAGTGTTTATGGCTGGACTTCAAAATGAAGTTGCCTACGTGTCCCAAACATGGGAATCAAGCATTACGTAGTTTCAGGTTAAGGTACACTCGGGTATTTAACCTCTCCTTTTACGCTCTAACTTTTGCCAAGGCCGCCCTTCCCGGTTTTCAACCGTACGAGCTTTGTTCTTCTTTTCATTTCAATTCTTTTCATTTCTTCTTCTTTTCTTTTCCTCTTTTTTTCATTTTTTGTCTTTGCATTTTTTCTCTTTTTTTCCTTTTTTCTTGTTCTTTTCTTTTCTCTTTTGCTTGCTCTAACTTTTTCCTGGGTCGCCCTTCTAGGTTTTCGGCCCAGCGAGCCTCTCAAGGGTAAAAGTGTAGCTTTGTCCATGTCAAATGGTTTTGAGATCCTGAAGTCTTCTGAATCCAGGAGAGTGGTTGTTGTCCGCTGATGATGTAGAAGTCCATCCAATGGGGGTTGAATTTGCCCATAATGTTGTGGATAGAGATTCGGTTGTCCATCAACAATACTTTCTTCTTTCCTCCCTTCTGGGATTTGGCATTCTTGCCAGTCTTCATTGATTTGCAGAATGATCCATCTTCGGCTCTTCGAGCACGTCTGATATTTTTTGCCCCTAGTTCGAGGGGTGCTTCTGATCTAGCTTTGCAAGCTTCTTTTGACGACGTCTGACCTTCTTGATCTGACTTTCTTGCCCTTAGTTCGAGGGTTGCTTTGAAACTGGCCACACAGGCCTCACTTTGTGGTTGACCGTTGAACATTCTGAATCCAAGTTCAAGGTTTGAAAGTAAAGGGGTCGAGTCTCGAGGCTGAGAGCGACCCTAGGCTGCACAATCTCAAGAGCGATTCCACACAGGTCTTCGCAGGACCACACAAAACATTTTTTGAAATCTTTTAAGAAAGTGACTAATCGCTCGCGCCGAAGACAGTGCAGAACCAATTTGGATCAAGCCAGGATCTTTCTCAGTACTCAGATTAACAAACATGATTTCATTCATTAAAGGCTTAGCATGCCTCTCTTTCTCTTAATTGACCAAATTTTTGTAAATCCCCAAGAATTCCTCCCTCTTCGTTTTTCAACACAGTGTTAGAAAATTTTTTGAAAAACTTAGGTCACTGCAATGATTTAAAGGCATAGAAAAGCAAGTGAAAAGCACTGCCGTTTCATTCAAACTTCTGGCACAACTGACGCAAGGCGGAAGCAAACACAAGAGTGCAAAAATTATTGATGTTTCATTCAAATCTGTTGGCACAACTGGCTCCATGGCAGAAACAGACTCAAAAGAAAATGAAAAGACAAACACAAAACAAAATAGTGATGCCTGAGGTAACATCCCCGAAATCACCCGACTCCGACACAACAAGATAGACTCGATACAACAAGACTGACTCGACTGACCCAGAAAGAAAAGACTAACTCAAAACAAAGAGACAAACTCAAAACAACACAACAAAACTGACTCAATACCCAAGTCAGAACGTGAAAGAGCCAGCATTCGCAAATCCTCAAAATAGTGCGTGCCATATGCCATATCTGGAGTAAACTGAATGCTGTTCGCAGGTGGTCCACCCCCTGGTCACATACTCGTACTATCCCCCAAGTTCACGCATCCAGTGACGATAGACTTTACTGAGCTAGTGCGGCGATGACCTTGTTGTCAATCAAATTTTGTATCTTGTGGCGAAGGCGAACGCAACTGTCAGTGTCATGACCGGTTTGTTGATGGAAAGCACAGTACTTAGCCGGGTCACGCTTTAGAGGGAGTGGATCGGGTAAAGGCCGTTGTTCTAACAGTTTCAGATGTCCTTTCCTAAGTAGGCCCGCTAGAGCTTTGGACAAAGGCATATAAAGTGGGGTGAAAACCCTCTTGCCTCGGGGTAGGTAGTCCGAAGTTTGGGGGTTTGGATTAGATGTACCCACAAAGGGGGTGGCTATCTTCGGGGTGGTGGTGACCATTCCAACTTCAGAAGATCTTGCAGCTGCATCACCACTGGTGGTCGCATTTGAACTGCGGGAAAATGCCCTCCTGGGTTACTCCTTCTCCTGGTCAATGAGGCCCTACTTCAGAGCATCCTCGATCTGTACCCCAATCTCATGTAGATTTGCAAAGGTGGGGAGGGGGAGAACAATCATCTTCTACATAAGCTTGGGCTGGAGGTTGCGCACAACCATCCGAATCTGATCTTTGTCAACAGGCCTGATGGTCATCATCGAGGCCTTAGCCCTCCACCGGGTTACAAAATCGGAGAAACTCTCCTTCAGCTCTTGCCTAGTGGTCTCAAGATCACGGGTTCTAATCTCAATCTGCGTGTTATAGGAGTATTGAGCTATGAAGGCCTCAGCCATCTCCTCCCAGTTCCTCTTAATGGAGTCTTCTTGTTTTGCATACCAAATAGCTGCTATACCCGACAGGGTCCGGCCGAATAAAGAAAGCTTCTGTAATTTGGTGAGGCCCGTCGGCCCTAGTATGTCCGAAAACAACCGCAGATGTACCATAGGATCACTGGATCCATCAAATCGGTCAATGTGTGGCATCTTAAACTGGTCCGGCAGCGTCACGGCCGCGTCAGTGTACCCATCTTCGATATTTAGAATGGACTTGTCACCCTGAGATTTCTTAAACAGCTTTTCAAGCTTGCTCACTTTTAATGCTGTGGGGTCCACCTCGAACTCAAAGGGAGAATCCAGTAGGTTGGTAGGTGTTTTGGATAGCTGGGGTAGGATTGGGGGCAGAGCCAGCCCTGTCGGAATGTCCGTATCTTCATGGACATTTGGTGCCTCACCGGGTATTGGAACCCTTGGTGGGGGAGGAGCTTGGTGTGAAGCGGATGCCCCGGCTTGCTGCTGTAGTCTGGTGATTAGCTCTGCCTGTTGGGCCATGATCTCAGCCTGCTGTTTGGCAAATTTTGCTTGACGAGCAGCGTCTTGCTGCATGGTTTTCATACTCTCTTGGAGCTGACGCATCATCTTTTCCATTCCTGCCATACGGTGCTAGTTTATCTGAACAACCTGTATATCTATCCCTGTAGTAGAAACTGAGATCTCAGCCTGACTGTTCACTGGTGGGGTGGATAAGGGCCACTAATCTGGTAACTGCTGAACTGGTGATCTCTGTTTGACTGGCCCTTTTACCCTGCGTCTAGCAAAGGAACACTGATCGCCCTTGAACTGAATCTCTAACCTGACAAGGTCTATCAGCACGAATCCAATGTACCCGGGGGATATTGGAGCCTTTTGAAGCTATAGTTCCAGGACTACCTAGCAAAAGAGAAAACATGCAGCATCTCAGCCTGATTTACTAGAACAGGTATAAACATAGCTGAAAGACTGTGCTCTCTATTGAACTCCGCCCCAAATTCTGCCTGTAAACTGATACCCTCAGGTAAAACTAATTCCTCACATTCTGATACCCGCGTGCCTGATACCCCGACTTGCAAACTGATATATGCAACCTGTAGAGGCACACACTAGGTTGAATGGTCAAAAAGGGTCCCCCGGTGAAAATCGGGGTTTGTGTTCCCATCGTGGCAGAGCTCGTAACCGGTCAGCCTTATGGCACGCTTCTCAAAGCGAGCCTCCGGCAAACCGTTCAGGAATAGCAGACGGCAAACACGGTGTCCTAGGCGCACCAATGCAAATGCAATGCAAAGAAACACATAAGTGTAGTCAAAACAAAATATCATGAGTTCGAGTCAAGTTCTCTAAATCCCTAGCAGAGTCGCCAGAAACTGTAGATATCCCCGAACGTCCTGGGAGGGAATCCTGTTTTGTTCATTTGGGCTCACTACAGTTCGGACTCAATGTCACGGTTCTGAATCTAGTCCCGCAAAGTGCAATGCGAGACCGATAAATCACCAAAGAGTCCAAATTCAGCAAATCATTTTGGAAAACAGATTTTTAAAAAGAAGTGGCAAACATGGACTACTTTGCCAGATACAGAGTCGCCACCTAAATATTTTATTTTTGCGGAAATTTAGGAAACCCTGACTCGTTGCCTAAGGTCACGTGTCCGTCATCACCAAAGTTGCCTCGGCTCGGGAACTTGGGTACGATTGGGGAAGGTCAGCTATGAGCACCCCCGCTCGCTCGATCAAAGATCGGCCACTACTAAACATGATATCTAGTTTTTGAAAACACATGCGTTCTTATTCCGGTTAATTAGCTAGAATTACTATGTGATGTGCACAACACACAAGCATAGACTAGATCGCCTAATTTGGAACACAGCATTGCATATCCGTTTGTTTGGAAATGATTTGAGGTTTGCTACTCGCAAGTAGGCTAAAACACGGATTTCAATGAATTGTCCCAATTCAAGTAATCCAACCTTCACCCACAGGCATTCAGCCAGTAAATCAACTAAGCAGTTAGCCTCATGGCAAGCATACTTTCATGGCAGAACTCACACACATGCAACATGCTAAAGCATAAACACTCACAGTGTACTCTGAGCCAAAACAAGGAACATGTTAGTAATCAATGTATGATCCAAGTCCATGTTAGAATGGCTAATGCATCACATTCAAAATGCAACTAGAATAGGCTCGGCTAATCTAAAGATGGCATGTAAAATGCGACAACCGAATGCACGTATTCAAGTTGGAATTGAAATACTATGCGGTTAGCATGATGCGCCGAGCTCGGTGCATGCAATACAGATGAATGGATGCAAACATGCATAGCATAAGGATGCTAAATAAAACATGTCCTAAATCTAACCATCGTAAGCGGTTAAATAAAAGGGAGAAAGAAGTAGAGGTTGGAAGACATGCATCACACACACGCACACTTATTACAATTGTGCCCTCGCTCGGAGGGTCCGAAAGAATAATAACAATTAACTAACTAACAAGCTAATTAATTAATTACAAAACCAGTTAACTAATTAGCAAATTAATTAAGCTACTAAAGTAGTAAAACAGCCTCGGGAAGAGGGATGAATGCATGCATGCTCGGCTCCGCTCAGAAATCCATCGCCATGTCACACGCTGCCTCTGTTTGCACTGCTTTGCACCCTTGAAGACTGCACAAGCCCCTAGGATGCTTCTGGACTACCTTCTGAGCACTGTGGAAGGTCACTAACCAAAAGGGAAGGTAACTGGCCATGGGAAACTGGTCATCGACCATGAGTGAGGCTCTCGGCCACAAATATGTAGTCGGCCGGCACTGAATGTGGTCGGTCGACCATCTCTTTCTGTAGAACCCTGTTTTGCTGCAGCAGAGGACATACAAGGCATGGCAAAGCATTTTCACACCACCACCCTCCTTATGATGTTTAAGACTCAAAGGAGTGTAGCCCTCGACCCTCAGGCCACCAATCACGCATCTCGATGCAAGATGGCCAAAGGAGCCAAATGTGCAAATCAATTTGGAATGACACGCATAAAAAACGTACAAAGAGGCCCCAAACCTCTATCATGGTTGATCAAGAAGCAAGGGATGCACGCCCGATGCTATGCAACCTAAACATGCGAGTACACTAATGCAAAATGAGCACACAAGCAAAAATGTTACGCATGGCCATTAGCATATAACAATATGCGAAGGCAAGCATGCAAACAAGCATGTGACTTCATTCAATTAGGTAACAACATGTGAGGTAAACATGGAACAACATGTTAAGCAACCTAAAACCAAAAGAATGCATGCCAAATGCAATACCACTTAGACATGCAACAACATGTTAATAGGCCAAGTATGCAACAACATGCAAGGCAAGCATGCAACAACATGCGGGAATGGTCTTAAACCAAAATGGGCAGCTCTCGAATAAGCCCAAATCAATGGCCAAATATGCTAAGGGATAAGGGACAAAACCACATACAAACATGCATGGTAATGGGCCTAACACTTAAGCATTAAAGGACAACTTCTGAGTACACTTAAAAGGAAAGGAAAGCATGCAAATGTGACAACATTACATGCTCTGAAGTGATGATATGAGTGATGCCAAATCACATGAACAAATCAAACATGCATGATTAAGGCTTAAGGCTTGAAACTAGGCCAGGTACTTGAACCAAAGCTACACAAAACAAAGTGCATATGGCAAGTATAACCCAAAACAGTCCTAAGTCATGTTAAAGTGAGCCTAAAACATGCAATGACCAAAGCCAAAACAAGCTAAAACAAAGGAGCAAAATCACGAGGCATGCAAGGCCATCAAAGAGGTGTTACCCTACACCTAATACAACCAAACATGGCATGATTTAGGCAACCAAAATCAGAGATATGGCACGTCAAAATGAGCCCAAAAACCCACTTAGATGTCATCCCAAATACCCATGCATGTTGGCATATATAATGTCACATTTATGAGGCATACAACACAAACCCTTTAAAGCATTAAAGGAGCATTAAATGCAAGTATTCAAGCATGCTACATGGACTGAAATAACATTGTAAGTGATGCCAAACCACTGAAGTTGTCCAAGTAGAGCATGCTAATTACTTGAGCACCCGAAGCCAACAAGCTAGATTACATGGTAGCTATAGAAAACAATGCAAGCATGACCAAGAAGACCAAAATCAGAGCTTAAGCATGTCACAACATGGCTAAAAGATTCATGGAGTTGAGCCAAAATCATGCTAAAAACACATGTTACAACATGGTGCATGTTAAGGCAAATCAAGGGATTACAAGACAAGTATACAAAGCATGCATGGGATGTCTAAACCAAGTCAAAATAGAGGTGTATCATGGCAAAAAAAAGCCTAATACATGCTGAAATAGAGCTAAAACAAGCTAGGCATACAAGTCACCACATAAGCCATTTATGCAAGCATTAAAGACAACAAGGAGAGGGGATGACCCTCTCCAATTTTGGACCTCAAAACCACCTCTCCACCACAGAAAATCCTCTGGATTTCAGTGGTAGAGAGGTCATGAAAAGACCAAAACAATGGCCAGAAGGTATGGCCTAAAACAAGGCCTAACAAGGCGTTGGACGGGGGAGACAACCCCAAACCTCAAAGTGACCTTAAACAAAGTTCTAAAGCACACAAAATCAGAACTTTTATCAGCTATAGTCGAAGCTTAAAACAATAAGCGAGAAGGGCCAAAATCCTAAGCCAAAATGGGGTATATAAAGTAAAGATGCTTACCCTTGTAGACCCTCTTCAAGAACAACGCTCTAGCAGATTTTTTTTGAGTTCAAAGCAACCCAAGAACACCAAAATTAGCCTCCAAGGACCTCAGCTACCAAGGATGGTGGATTACTAGGTGTTCTGGTGCAAAAGTATGAACAAAGCAATCTTATACACACACAAATATGTAAAGAGAATGAGATATAGAGATAGATAGATACAACTCTCTCTAAGCCTAATTTCAGAACCTCTAGAACCCTTGAGGAGGGAGGAGAAGCTCCCTCTTTATAGAATTCCAAAATTACAAAGCTTCCAAAGTAAGCTAAACCAAGAGGCAAATCCCTCCATACACGTGTATGGAGGGGGTCAATTGTGGATGCCAAATATCAGCCAAAAGCAGATAGAAATGGGTTGGCTAGAAAATATGGCCGATTGACCAACAAAAGTGGCTGACCGACCACAAAAGGTGCCGACCGGTCGTAACCTTTGGCCGATGGCAAGAAAATAGGGCCGGTGGCCTCAAGCCATGGCCAGTGAGGTGTGGGGATGGCCAACAAGCCATTCCCTGCCCTCCGAAGTGTTTGGTCCATAACCAAGCACAAAACAAACAAGTCAAGAGGTCTTGAGGCAAGGCGCGCGACCGAAACCTCCGAGAACTCGAGATGAACACGAACATGGATAATCATCGAGTGTTCAAACGATGAAGTCCAAGTCTTGAGGACGGTCAAAAATGGGGTGTCTACAGCATCGTTTAAGGCCTTGTTTGGTCGATCGTGTAGATCCCCTGTGTGTTGGGCCGAGGTAGATGATGCACCTATGTTGGGTCCAGAGTTAGTTCGGGAAATGACGGAGATAGTTGCACTTATCCGTAAGTGTGATAACCCGATCCTCATACATGTTTTCTGGTAAACTTTCAGTCCCTTATTCTGTGCATTTATATGCTTACTGCGAAATTTCGTGTGAAATTAAGTTTAATTAAGTGAATCTTATGAATATGGAGTCATATCTGTCTAATAGGAGAAAAATCTGTTACAATTAGAATGTTTGGATCAGAAATTGAAGGCCTTAGAAGCTTAATAATCTGAAATTGATTTTACATTTGAGATCGGCATGATTTTTAAGTCATAATATGATTTTCTATGAAATTTCAATTTGGAATGATTAAACTGATTGATTTTTGTCTTATTCACCTTATATATAAATATCAATGCTCTTTAAACATTTGAGTTGGGAAATTCATTTCATAAATATCTCCTGGGAGAGCATTAGAGAAGAAAAATAAAGGAGAGTTCAACAAGGAAGGGAATTGGGACAAAAATTGTGAGGGTTTGTAGAGCTTAAACCAAGGTATGTAAACTCCACCTGAAATAACGCTCTTTCTTGGGTTTGAGTGAGCATGCCTTTCAATTGGGAGAGCTAGGGGTTATGTGGAAGTTTTGTATGTGATGATTGTCTAATTGGAAAGTTATGCTTACCATATGGTTGCCTTGGAAACTAAATTGACTTATATGAAGAAATTACACCCTGCTTCCTTGTTAATTTCATGTGAATACTCACCTATGTGTTTGGATTATGTGATTAGATGGCTATATATATACATATATATGTATGTGTATAAGTGAACCGAAAAATAAATAGAACTTTGGAAAGAATTGGATTGTGATTGGTTATGATTATGAATTCAAAGGGATTGAGGACCTAAGTAGATTTGTGATTAATTTTTATGTGATTTTGAGCCTTGTTCTTGTGTTAAATTTATCTATTTTGAACCTTGCTATGTGTTTTCTAAGATGGGTTTTGTTTGAATTTTAGACTGCCAAAACAGGGCCATGGCCGCACGTGCGGAGGTCATAGCCGCACGTGCGGAAAAGAGGAAAAAAAAATGGGATTGCATTCTGCTTTTTGCCGCTCGTGCGGGGAAGGAGTACAGCACGTGCTGTCTACTTCCGTACGTGCAGAGAGGACTGCCGCACGTGTGGCCCAGGCTGGAAAAATTTGCCTGCTTCGTTTTGCGTGCTTGATCCTCTGATATTATTAAAATAATTTTTTGATAATCTTAGAATGGTTGTAAATTCACTCCAAAGCGTAATGACTCAGAAAATGATTTAAAAGAAAAGGAACTAACATGTAAATTATATACGTGTGTAGGACACACTCCGGGAGGAACCATCGCTCCGCCACAGCACTGTGAGTAATGGTACCATAGTTGTACATTTACTTATCATTAATAATTGTTATTATTAATGTTCTATTCTTCGCAAGTTAATTACGTTAACATTTATAAATGATTGGAAAATCTGCGTATATTGGTACGACTCTGGAATCGCTCTGCTTTATTGATGTTTGGGCCCAAGGCCAATCTGTAGAATGCACTTTACTTATTGCTAATAATTATCATAACACTCTGTTAATCGTAAATTAACTTTGTTAACTCATGTAAATGATTAAAAGAATCTATATACCTCTGTATAACTCCGAGACTAGTTTGTTCTAATGATATCTGGGCTTATGGCCATTATGTATAATTTGTTAGGCCTGTGGCTGATCTGTAAACTCCGTTAGGCCTATGGTCGATCTGTAAACTCTGTTAGGCCTATGACCGATTTGTAAACTCCGTTGGGCCTAAGGCCGATCTGTAAACTCTGTTAGGCCTGATGCCGATCTGTGAAATCTGTTAGGCCTAAGGCCGTTCTGTTCTATATGACACTGGGTTTGAAGCCTCTCTTTATGGAAATTGGGCCCAAGGCCATTCTGAAAGTGTTTACAAGATAAGATTAATTATATGACCTCTGCACTTATTAACGTTGTAAATGTTACAATTCAAGTTTAATCATTAAATTGTTTGAGTGCTATTATTCACTGAGCCTTGCTCACCCTTTGTTATGTCTGTTTCTGTAGGCAATCAACCTGGAGGTCGGTCTTAGTTCAGCTTTGGTTATCCCTTCTTGGTCAAGCCATGTAAAGAAGCTTATGCAATGTATGGGGTTCCCTTAATGACCCCTAGTTTGGTCCATAATCTTTTGTCTAATGTAATTAGTCGTGTATAATTTCCTTTACCAATATTTTGTTGTATGCCCACGTGTGGGGATGGTTCTGTATATATGCGCATATATGTTATTGTGTGAATGCAAATATCTGCTTTTGTATATCTGTCTATCATATAAGGAACTGCTGAATGGCACATTGAGATCCTGGCATATAGGTGTGAGCTCGATGGATGCTAATTTATATTATTTTCTGTTATTAAATGCTTCCGTTCAGGCCCCATATGTTGTATATATCGTCTTATCTGTCCGTTTCTGAAGTGGTCATGCCCAAACTTTTAGGGGCGGGTTTGGGGTGTGACAGTAAGAGGTTGGCTACTGCTCCAAGTCATCAGAAAAGTTATGCCGATTGTAGGAGTTTACCTTTGTCTTTTGAGGTGAGTGACCATATATTCTTGAAGATATCACCAATGAGAGGTTTGATAAGGTTTCGAAAGAGTGGGAAGCTATCCCCTCAATTCATTAGGGCTTTTGAGATCCTTGAGCAGATTGGAGAGGTAGCTTATCGTTTGGCCTTGTCGCTACAGCTTCCTGAGGTTCATGATGTGTTTCATATTAGCATGCTTCGGAAGTATGAGCCAGATCCATCAAACGTGTTGGATTGGACCGACTTAGAGATAGATGAGGATTCCTCATATGAGGAGAGACCGGTGAGAGTCTTGGATACTCGGGACAAAGTCTTGCGAGGCAAGACAATTCCATTGGTTAAAGTATTGTGGAAACATCACGGGGTTGAGGAAGCGACTTGGGAACGAGAGTTGGAAGTCCGTTAGAAGTATCCAGACTTATTTGTTGATGTTTGAGCATGTATTGAAATCTCGATTATGTTTGAGAACATGGAAACATTGTATATGTTGTATATGTTCTGGAACATGTGAATTATACTTTCAACATTGGAACTTGTGTATCGGGCTAATGAGAACGAATGATCGGAGAATGGGTCATGGTAATGGAATTGATTAATTATTGTTATTGTGTTTGGTTTAGGCATAAATTTAAAACTTGATTTGAAATTTCAACGACGAAATTCCTTTAGGGGGGCGATTATAGCGATTCTGGTTTAGGCCCGACCCATTTTGTATTCCGCACTTGGGTTTCATAGTTACGTATTGTTGATCATGTCTTGCTTCCCTTGTATATCCTTAAATTTTGTTATTGGATTGTAGTGGTTGTGTTTGGAACAGGTTGGTTGTGTGGTTTTCAAACCTTTGTTGCGCAGAATTTTACTCCTCCGCTCGAGCGGCACTTCTTGCGCTCGAGTGGGCTTTGTGAACTCTCAGTACTTTTGCAGGTCTAAAAAACTACTAGGAGAGTGTATTCTACGCTCGAGAGGTTCCTTCTACGCTCGAGTGGCTTTTCTTGCACTCGAACGTTGGTCTGTTTTCTGCAAAACTACTGAGAGTGTGCATTCTGCGCTTGCTCGAGCGTCACTTCTTGCGCTTGAGCGGACTGTGCGTATATCAGTTCGTGAAAGTGACTTTTTACATCACTTTTTCATATCTTTGGTCTCAAAACCCTAAAGTTGAGACCCTCTCTCTAAAACCTACCTTCTCATGTGCCTTTGTTAAAAAGGTAGAGCACGTCCTCGGCTCTCTTTTCATCCAAACAAAAGTGGGTTTCGGTTCATTTGAGGTTTCTTCGCTCTCTCCTTGATCTCTAGCTTCGAGGTAGGGACTTTTTACACTCTTCTATGAATTTTAACTTAGTTATTTGTTGATGTGTAAGAACTATTGGAACTGGGGGTGATTTTGAACAAACCTAGGGTTTTGGTTTAAAATCAAAAGAGAGGTTTTCGAATGTATATCGCATGTGTCACCTTTTGTATATTAACTCTGATGAATGAAAGTACTTTGTTTCAACTTTATTTCCGCTTATGAGATGGGTTTATCATATTTATTTTGGGGCATTATAAAACCTTGGAGAAGTATTAATTATCATTTACAAAGGCTCAACAGAGGAAAGAAATAGTATTATCACGATGGAGAGTTTTTGACTCCTGTATGATTCCTCAGTTTGTTTTGGATGTATCACTAGTAGCAAGAGTTGGGGGCATGTTTTAAAAACAAAATTATTAAAGTGGTTCATCATACTGCCCTGGCCCGTTAAGGTGAGAAATTTCAGAATAATTTTTAGCCAGTGCTTTTTTTTTTTTTTTTTTTTTTTTTCTCCCCAAGAGATTGAGCTCATCTAAGTATCCATTGATGGCGTTGTTTATTTGGCAAATCTAACAGCTAGCCTTGTACTATACAGAAGTTCCTGTATAGGGAATGCAATGAGTTCGAAGTTTATCCCTGTTCCTCAAAAGAGGTTTTAATGGCAGTTAGACCGTTTTTTATTTTCTTTTTCTTTTTTAAATATTTTTAATCAGTCAATTGGACAGAGTCATTACACCTCACTAGCAGATCAACTGTGTAATATCTCGACCCTGAATTAAACCTACGTACATTATTCCAAGGACCGTAATTAGTTCCCAAGGTATTACGGTATCATTCCCTCTTAAGAGAGTGAAATACACCTCACATTTGGTACCTAGAACCAGAATAGAAGACACGTGATACATTTTGTTTCTTTTTCACACCCACAGGAGCAAATCAGATATCAATGTTCTTAACAATGATCTGAATCTCCTGATGTACTAAACTCTTTTTTTTTTTTTTTTTTTTTCTAAATTCAAAATAAAAGATTTATAATTAGTAGATATTGATGAACTCCCTGTATTCAGTTACAATGGTGAGACAACTATTGCGAAAAATCTGCACTATACTTTAAATTGTCTTTAGTTTGACAAAAGAAATAATTAGTGAGCAACATAGCACATAGGAGCAGTCTTTAATTTTTGGACAAATGACATTGATCTCCTTAATTAATGAAGAGATTACATTTAGCTTTATAATCTTGGCATAATTATAACAGAACTTGTGTAAATTGGATCCAATTAACCCATTAGTCTAGAGCTCTAAATTGTGGATAGCAGGTTGCAATGTAGATGAGACTTAAGATTTGAGAATTTTTTGGATTAATGCCTTACATTGTCTCCTGGAAAGCATGAATGAAAGCCTCCCAGGTATGCTCCACCCTGTGCTTAACTGTCTTCCACCATTGACCGGCCTCTCCTTGCAATTGATATGCCACCAAGGCCACCCTAAGCTCCCCATCATTGAGTTCTAGAATCTCAAATGACTTGACAATTTGCTCCAACCATTCATCTGCCTTCATAGGATCAGGCTGAGCACTATACTCCGCGGGGTTAGAGTGGAAAAGTTCTTTCTTCAAGAAAGAGACTCGGGTTTCCCCTTTGATTGTCCTCGCCACTTGTTCGGCTCGGAGTATTTCCATTGATTTGCGGAGGGCTCCCGCCATTTCTTGGGCTAATGCCCCCTTCGCATCTTGGGCCGGCGGAGCAGTCGCATCATTCTGCTTACCCCTTCTTCTTAGGGAGGGAGATCTTGCTGTGTCGGCGTATCCTGGCGGTCTCTATGGGGTCTACCTTGACCTCCTCTTCCTCGTCTTGACATCCTATATAGAAGATAAGGAGAAGAATTTTACTCACAGCTCACACACGATATATGACAACTCTCATATTACACACACAAGTTAAATGCACCTTTAGGCAATTGCTTATATCACATAAGCCACACCACATACCCCCCATAAACACATAGAGCACACATGAGTTACTACCCCAGGACTCTAACTAGTCCCATGGCACTCAAAGATTTCCTAGTGGAAAAAGCATTGATCAGGTGTGTAGACGTCCCCGAATGTCCCGAGAAAATCCCGTTTTGTTCATTGGGCTCACTACAGTTTGGACTCGATGTCACGGTTTTGAATCTAATCTCTCAAAGTGCAATGCAAGATCGATAAATCACCAAAGAGTCCAAATCCGGAAAATCGTTTTGAAAAATTGATTTTTAGAAAGAAGTGCCAAACATGGACTGCTTTGCCAGATACAAAGTCGCCACCTAAATATTTTATTTTTGGGAAATTTAGGAAACCCTGACTCGTGCCTAAGGCCACGTGTCCGTCATCACCAAAGTTGCCTCGGCTCGGAAACTTGGGTACGATTGGGGAAGGTCATTTCATGAGCACCCCTGCTCGCCCGATCAAAGATCGACCACTACTAAGCATGATATCTTGTTTTTGAAAACATATGTGCTCTTATTTCGGTTTATTAGCCTAGAATTGCTACGTGATGCGTACAACATACAAGTATAGACTGGATCGTCTAAGTTGGAGCAAAACATCTCATGTTTGTTTTTGAAAGCGATTTGCTACTCGCAAGTAGGCTAAAATGCGGATTTTGCACCCTCAAGTGGGTTTAGAAAACATGGTGATTTGCCACTCTCAAGGGAGCTTAAAACTCACAATCGATGAATTGTTCCAATTTAAATAATCTAACCTTCACCCACAGGCCTTCAGGCAGTTATATCACATAAGCAAATAGCCTCACGGCAAGCATGCTATCATGGCTGTCACTCACACGCATGCAAGGATGCTAAAGCATAAACACTTACCAAGTACTCCAAGCCAAAACAAAAGCTATGTTAGAAATCAATGCATAATCCTAGCTATGTTAAGAGTACCTAATGCAACACATACTAAATGCAACTCGAAGCAGGCTCGGCTATTCTAAGATGGCATATGATATGCTACAGATAACACGTATTCAACTTGGAATTGAAATACAATGCAGTTAGTATGATGCACCGAGCTCGGTGCATGCAAGACAGATGAATAGATGCAAACATGCGAGCATAAGGATGCTAATTAAAACATGCCCTAAAACTAACCATCATAAGCTGGTAAATAGAAGGGAGAAAGACGTGGGGTTGGAAGACATGCATCACACACACGCACACTTATTACAACAGTTGGCCTTCTCGACGGAGGGTCCGAATAAATAATACAGAATCGAATTAACTAATTGTTACACAACACTAGCTAATTAACAAATTAACTAAACTAGCATGCAAACTATGTAAAATGGGCTGCCTCAGCTCTGCTTTGAATGATAAAGGATGCATGCATGCTCAAGTCGCCTTGTCGAGAAATCCATCGCGATGCCCCAGCTCGCCTTTGTTTGCAATTGATTTCAGAAACTTGCACAAAGCTCCAAGGAGATGAAACTATACCGTGGGAATCTAGGGGGAGGCTGCCGACCAGCTATGGGCATTGGAGACCACCTACTGACCACCCTTAGTGGTGAAAACCAAAAAAGGCGGTCGGCCTGCCAGAAAACCTGGTCAGCCGACCAGTTTGTTCTCCTGGTTTCTATATTTTCTGCAACAAAGGCAAGAGAGAGAGAAAGTAGGGTATTTGCAACACATGTGTGTATGACCACTCTCTCCATCATTGCATAAGCTCTAGGGCGTGTTGGTCTCGATCCTCGGGCCACCAATCACGCATACCGATGCATGATGGCCGAGGAGTCGAATTGCACGACTCAATGGGACATGAATGCACATATAAGCAACTAAAACCAACAACTCCATCATGGATGGTCAAGAGTGTCGGCGACCAAGAATCGAGGCACGTTTCATCACTTGGAATATGAAACGTTCTTCGTTTCCCATGCTTGGACTAAACCTTACTCCAAACACAATGCAACAAGCAATGTATGGACAAATGCAACTAAGTGATGCGAAGATGCACAGAATGACATGCAAGCATGCAGATGGCATACACAATGCTATGAATTAATCAATGGCATACTCAATGCACATGGATTATGTGGCATGCATACACAATGCACTAACATACGCAATGTTATGAACGAGGCTTACGCAATGCAATGATCAAACATACGATAACATGGACTATAGGGCATACACAATGCAAGATGGACTTAAACCAAGATGGATGGGCCTCAGTCACACCCAAATCACTGGCCAATATGATGAAAATGAGGCAACAAGGTACATGCAAACATGCACAAATGCGAGGGACCAAACCTAAGGAACAAAGTGTAACTCTACCAAAGCATGACAAGGATGAAATATGGCATACAATGACACTTATTCTAGCTCTGAAATGACATACAAAATGGTCCCGAATCATGCAAACAACTCACTCGATGCGTGCTGGGTGGTACAATTACCGAAATTAGTGAAGTGCATTACACTAGAGGTATGCAAAGCGGTACCCAAATGACCAAACCAACCCCAAACAGTCCCTATGCAGACCCAAAACAGTGGCAAAATGGTCTAAAATGATGGCTTGCAATGCGCAAAAATGAAGCTCATGCAATAGCCCATAAATGAGGCATACAAGCACAACTCTCAAACGCATTTAAAGAGTGGAAAACATGGGAATATGGTACAAGTATAAGCTCTAAAATAACATGTTCAATGATGCCAAAACATGAAAACAACTCAAGTTAATCATGCAAGAGGCTTCAAAACTCGAAGCTAGGCAAGGGTATTACACTACAAGCATGCATTGCAAGCATCATTCGACAATGGGACCTCAAAATAGAGCTAAGGCAGCCCAAATCATGAATAAAATCAGTTTAGAACATGGCCAAAATATGCTAGAATCAAGGGCCAAAACAACATGCAATGTGAGCTAGTGAACATGGATTACACTACAAGCATATGAAGCATTCAAGAGGCCACTAAACTAGCAAAAGTCAAAGACATGATATGCCAAATAAAGCCCCAAAACCCACAGAAACATGATCAATGCATGTAAGAATGACATGCTCCTTTGATAGGCTATAAGAGGGGTTATTCTACACATGCAAGAGATACACCCAAGGTGACAAAACCAACTCTGGACAGAGCCTAGACAAGCCCTAAAAGTCACTGAAAAGGTCCTGAAACAAGGCTTGGAGGTGTGCAAATGAAGGCTCCTTTGTAAGGCCAAAAGTACTAGTGAACAAGACAAGGAGGGAGAGGATCACCCCTCTCTGATTTTAGCTCTCAAAACCACATGCTCACCACTGAAAATCCACTGGATTTCAGTGGTTGGAAGGCCAAGCAAAGATTAAATCAAAGGCTTTATGGCATGGCACAAAACAAGGCTATTTAAAGCATGCAAAAGGGTAGATAACCTTCAACACCAAAATGGTCTTAAACAAACATCAAAAGGACCTCAAAACAAGACTTTTTTCAGTTGACAACAAAGCTCAAATAAGCATGCAAGTTTGCTAAGAGAGTGATCAAGACAAAGCTTTAAAAGAGGGAAAAGAGATTACCCTTGAAGCTCAGCAAAACTAGCCACTTCTCTAGCCCAAAACCAACGCTTTAACTTCTGAAAATACGCTCCAAGAACCTCAGATCAATTGTGGAGGTGTGGCTATGAGGTACGGTGCAATAGGCCAAGAACAATGCACTTTTGAACACAAAATGTAGAGATATAGAGAGGGATATATATTTTGCTTTAAACAAATTTTTTGGAACCTGGTATAAGGAGATGGAGGCCCTCTCTTATAGAGGAGCAAAGGTTCAAGCTTCCTCAAGAAGCTAGAGCAAGGGTTCAAGCTTCCTCAAGAAGCTAGAACAAGGGTTCAAATCCTCCATACACGTGTATGGAGGATACAGTCTGTGCCTTCCAGCTGGCACAACTGGCATCCACTTAGTAAGACAAAACAGGAGAAAGCTGGCCGAGCAGTTAAGGTGGTCGGCCGACCACTTTCCCTAGTCGGCCGACTAGGGCAAGTGGTCTCCCAGATAAAAGTTGGTCGGCCAAGGGTATTTGGTGGTCTCCACTTTGAAAGCAGGCTAGTGGTATCGTGGAAGACCAGTAAATGTGGCCCAAAGACCAAGAAAACCAGCTTCCTGACAAGAAAATCGGCTGGTGGGGAGAAAGTGGTCTCCAAGGAGAAAAGGTGGTTTCCCACCCTTGTACCACCTCCCAAACAAGGAAAACAAGGTTCACGCCAAAAATGAACCAACACGGATGCAAAACGAGAGTTCGGGGGGCAAAGCGCGCGGCCGAGTGCCTCGAAAACCGGCTGTTGAGCACAAAAAGTGGCGTACGGCCATAAAAGTGGTCTCCCGGACCACAGTGTCCCTCTAGGCAGAGGAAACAAGGTGTGTTCCAAAAACCGTGCCAAACAGAGAATGTTAAGCGGTCCCGAGCCGAGGCGTGCGGCCGACGGCCCCGAAAACCGGAAACTAGTCTCCAAACGGGAACAGTGGCCTATGACCGCAAAAAGTAGTCTACGACCACTAAGAGATGGTTTACAAGACCTCTCCCTCCCTTTGGGAAGAGAAAACAAGACCTGGTTCGCAAACCGAGTCAAAGCACAAAAGGTTCCGAGGCCCGGAGGCAAGGCTCTCAGCCGAGAACTCCGAAACCTCAGGACAAGCACAACATGCACCATCACCGAGCGCTCAATCGATGACGTCTGAGTCTTAAGGTCGGTCAAAAATGGGATGTCTACAGTTGGTCCTCTTTGACAGAACTCGAAAGTTATAACAATGACGGGAGTGAATGTCAAAACCCAGAGATGACCCATTTTTGACAAGGCCGAAGACTTAGACAAACAGGCGAGATAATCAAAGAGAAGTGCCCGCAGGCAGGACCAAAATGCAAAGGGTATGCACAAAGCCGAGTATAACCTATGATCATGCAAAGAAAGCTGTAATGAAGCACATATACACAATAAATGCAACAATTTTAAGCAAGAAGGCAAATCAAACTACATTTCATGCAGAAAGGATGTAAGAAGATTATGCAATCTTAGCGAGCATGTGCGAGGTACGATAGATACACAGAGTGAGTAAGCATGTGCAATAGATACACAAAGCGAGTGTAGTGATAGATACACCAAAGTGAACATGTGATGGATACACAAAGCGAGCGTGTGACGGATACACAAAGTAAATGTGTGATGGATACACAAAGCGAACGTGTGATGGATACACAAAGGGTGAATACAAAGTGTGATAGATGCACTTAGTGAACAAGTGTGATGGATACACAAAAGGTGAACACAAAGTGTGTTAGATGCACTAAGTGAACAAGTATGATAGATACACTAAAGGTGAACACGAAGTGTGATAGATGCACTTAGTGAACAAGTATGATAGATACACTGAAGGTGAACACGAAGTGTGATAGATGCACTTAGTGAACAAGTGTGATGGACACACAAAAGGTGAACACAAAGTGCGATAGATGTACTTAGCGAACAAGTATGATAGATAAACTAAAGGTGAACATGAACTGTGACAGATGCACTCAGTGAACAAGTACGATAGATACACTAAAGGTGAACACGAAGTGTGATAGATGCACCAAGTGAACAAGTATGATAGATACAATAAAGGTGAACATGAAGTGTGATAGATGCACTAAGTGAACAAGTATGATAGATACACTAAAGGTGAACACGAAGTGTGATAGATGCACTAAGTGAACAAGTGTGATGGATACACAAAAGGTGAACACAAAGTGTGATAGATGCACTAAGTGAAAGTGAACAAGTATGATAGACACACTGAAGGTGAACACGAAGTGTGATAGATGCACTTAGTGAACAAGTGTGATGGATAGACAAAAGGTGAACACAAAGCGTGATAGATGCACTTAGTGAACAAGTGTGATGGATACACAAAAGGTGAACACAAAGTGTGATAGACGCACTTAGTGAACAAGTGTGATGGATTCACAAAAGGTGAACACAAAGTGTGATAGATGCACTAAGTGAACAAGTCTGATAGATACACTAAAGGTGAACACGAAGTGTGATAGATGCACTAAGTGAACAAGTGTGATGGACACACAAAAGGTGAACGCAAAGTGTGATAGATGCACTAAGTGAACAAGTATGATAGATACACTAAAGGTGAACACGAAGTGTGATAGATGCACTTAGTGAACAAGTGTGACGGTTACACAAAAGGTGAACACAAAGTGTGATAGATGCACTAAGTGAACAAGTATGATAGATACACTAAAGGTGAACACGAAGTGTGATAGATGCACTTAGTGAACAAGTGTGATGGATACACAAAAAGTGAACACGAAGTGTGATAGATGCACTTAGTGAACAAGTGTGATGGATACACAAAAGGTGAACACGAAGTGTGATAGATGCACTTAGTGAACAAGTGTGATGGATACACAAAAGGTGAACACAAAGTGTGATAGATGCACTTAGTGAACAAGTGTGATGGATAAACAAAAAGTGAACACGAAGTGTGATAGATGCACTTAGTGAACAAGTGTGATGGATACACAAAAGGTGAACACGAAGTGTGATAGATGCACTTAGTGAACAAGTGTGATGGATACACAAAAGGTGAACACAAAGTGTGATAGATGCACTAAGTGAACAAGTGTGATGGATACACAAAAGTAAATGAAGTGTGATGGATACACTAAGGTGAATGACCTTAAACAGAACTTCTTTGAATGAACCGTACATACAATATCATCTGGCTGCGCCAGTTTCAAATGAACCGTACATATAATATCGTGCATGAATGAGAACAAAACTTGATAGGTACAATGCAATACAATGCATGATGTTTAAGGAATGCAATAAACAAACCTAGTGGCGCTTTAGAAAGCACCTCATGGGGGGAGTGGTGATGAACCGCTCTACTCTGACGGGGATCTCCCCTCGTGCTCTTCAAACACTTACCTTCAACTTACTGTACAAAGGTTCTGAAATACTGACAAGGGTTCTTGACGTAGAATACTTTGGATGTTGCCTTTCTTCCTGATCATGTTCACAACTTTCCCTATTCTCCAACGGGGTGACAGACTAGGTTGGTTCAGTATCCAGAATTGAGGTGCATACAGGCTATCTCAACCTATGGGGCTTCCATACAGATTTCAGGCCGAGGACACGCCTCTAGGTATTTAAACCAGACTTTAGTCTCGGAAATCCCGAACCTTTGCGTTCTAGGCAACAGCCATTCGAACTCTAGTTTCCACCGTCGCAGTTGGTCTCCTAGGAACTCATTGCAAACACGGCCAAGATGCCTCTAGCAGGGAATGGTACTCAGGGAGAGCACTTGTGATGGCCATTCTGGCTTGAAGCATACTTGATCTTGAGCTTGAGGTAGAGGCACACTCATACTTCGGAAGCATTGACAAGACCTGAAGAGGTACACACGGAATGCAGTCTCGAAAGTTACTGAAGTTGAAACAAACTCAGATACCCGACATATTCCCTCTTTTCTTTTGCTTTGCAGGCCGGAACTTTCGTAGCTTCAGATAGGTCCTGGTTTTACTATTCTGACATGAACTGGATTGAACCCTGCAGTTTTATGAAAGAACCAATCCTGTTTTGCACAAATGTTGAGAACGGTACAGCACTCTTGAGCACAAAACAATTCATTTTGAAATTGAGAAATGAGTTCTTAACAGGGTATTGAGCCTATGACAGAACACAACGCACTACGACTCAACAAAGAAAAACAAAAGGTAAACAACCTAAGCACAAACACAGACACTTGAAATGACTCAAAACAAGAATCGAGAGAAACAAAAACAAGAGACACGACACTCAGACGTGTTCCAATGGCGAGAGACCTCTCAGTTCATGAGGTGCCAGTTTCTTCGAGTAATGTTTCCCACCCTTTCTCATTTGTGATTCTCACATCACTCGGCCCTCAGGCTCTATTTTTCTGAAAAGGCCCTTTCCTCACTTTTCCTCTCAGCGCACATCTATCTATTCTTCAATCTCTCATTTTTTTTTATCCCTCCCCTGGGTGGTTGATGGATAAGCAGGAAGTTGTGGGCTCTTGCCCCTAGCGTTCCGCTAGATTCTTCTTCTTGTTCATAACAGTGAGTTTCTCCCATAGAGGGGCTGCGCTACAACTGGGTGTGTGGCAAATCTGCAGCTGACATCGGTTGACGATGCTCTGCTGGGGAGTTTGGACGTGATCAGATCTTGTCCAGATGAGGGAGTGGAATATCTTGCCCCATTCCAGTTCGTGCTTCGCACTTGGCTTGATACCTCGTTGCTTGGAGGATGTGAGAGCTTTTTGCCCTTTTGCGGTCAGCTTCAGTGGTGCCATTTTCCGGCAAGTATGATGCCCTTTCTGGCAAGTGCGTTGATAAAGGGGAAAAGACAGAAAACCTGACTCAACTGTGCCCCTAGTTCATCATTTTGACAATTTTTTGTTTATTTTTTTGCTAAAACAATTTTAACCAAAATGAGAGTTAGATTAACATGCTTGTTCGATTTTTTGATTTGAAATCATGCAAGTCAGGTTATGAGCACTGAAATTTTCCTTTTTTGGGTCCAAGAAATGGTCCAGTTTTAGAAAAATAGAATAATTTTCGAGAGAACTAGTCAACCTCATTAAAAATTCTCAAAAACTATTTTTGCAAATGGCCACTGCTCGACCAATGCAGGATTTACTCTTGAGATGCACAACCTTAGATCCAAAACAACGGAAAATTGCCCCTTGTCTGAACGGCACTGCATGGCAACTGAAAGTTGACCCTAGTCTGAATAACACCGCAGCACTGCACGGCAACGGAAAGTTGCCCCTAGTCGGAATAGCGCCGCAGTACGTGGCAACCAGTCCTCACAGTGACAATTACAACTAAATTCTCGGATACAGATAAGACAAAGATGACCAGAACCATCACATGGACACAGTCAAATTTGAAGTGTTTTACAGCTGAACTTCAGAATGAAGTTGCCTACGTATCCCAAAGATGGGAATCAAGCCTTACGTAGTTCAGGGGTAAGGTACACTCATGTATTAACCCTCACCTTTTACCCTCTAACTTTTGCCAAGGCTGCTCTTCTGGGTTTTTAACCTTGCGGGCTATGTTTTTCTTTTCTTTTCAATTCTTTTCATTTCTTTGCATGTTTTTTCGTCTTTTCTTTTTCATTCTTTGTATATTTTTTTTCTTTTCTCCTTTCTTTTTTTCTTGCTCTAACTTTTGCCTGGGTCGCCGTTCCAGGTTTTTGGCCCAGCGGGCCTTTCAAGGATAAAAGTGTAGCTTTGTCCATGTCAAATGGTTTTGAGATCCTGAAGTCATCTGAATCCAGGAGAATGGCTGATGTTCACTGATGATGTAGGTGTCCTTCCAACGGGGGCTGAATTTGCCCCTAGTGTTGTGGATAGGAACTCAGTTGTCCTTCAACACAAACTTTCTTCTTTCCTCCCTTCTGGGATTTGACATTCTTGCCAGTCTTCATTGATTTGCAGAATGATCCATCTTCGGCTCTTCGAGCACGTTTGATATTTTTTGCCCCTTGTTCGAGGGGTGCTTTTGATCTAGCTTTGCAAGCTTCTTTTGATGACGTCTGACCTTCTTGATCTGACTTTCTTGCCCTTAGTTCGAGGGTTGCTTCGAATCTGGCCACACATGCCTCACATTGTGGTTAACCGTTGAACATTCTAAACCCAAGTTCAAGCTTTTCAGAGCAAAGGGGTTGAATCTCGAGGTTGAGAGCGATCCTAGGCTGCACAATCTCAAGTGTGATTCCACACAGGTCTTCGCAGAACCGCACAAAACATTTTATGAAATCTTTTAAGAAAGCGACAAATCGCTCACGCTGAAGACAATGTGGAACCAACCTGAATCAAGCCATGATCCTTCTCAGTACTCACACTAACAAGTATGATTTCATTCATTAAGGGCTTAGCATGCCTTTCTATCTCTCAATTGATCAAATTTTTGCAATTCCCGAGGAATTCCTTCCTCTTGGTTTTCATCACAATGTTCAAAAGGTTTTCAAAAACTTAGGTCAATGCAATGATTTAAAGGTGCAGAAGAGTAGGTGAGATGCTCCGCCATTTCATTCTAGACTTGTTGGCATAACAGGTTCAAAGCAGAAGTGAACACAAGAGCGTGAAAATCACTGCTGTTTCATTCAAATATGTTGGTGTAACTGGCTCCACGGCAGAAACAGACTCAAAAAGAAAGCAAAACGACAAACGCAAAACAAAATAGTGATGCCCAAGGTAACATCCCCGGAATCACTCGACTCCAACACAACAAGACAAACTCGATACAACAAGACTGACTCGACTGACCCAGTACAAAAAGACTGACTCAATACAATATGACAAGACTGACCTAATACCCAAGTCAGAAAGTACAAAAACTAGTATTTGCATATTGCTTAAAACAGTACGTGCCAAACGCCACATCTGGAGTAAATTCAATGCCGCCCATAGATGGTTCATCCCCCGATCACATGATCACATTATCCCCCAAGTTCACTGACCCGGTGCCGTTAGACTTTGCAGGACTTGGTGCGACGATGACCTTGTTATCAATCATATCTTGTATTTCATGGCGAAGGCGGTAGCAACTATCAGTGCCATGACCGATTTGTTGATGGAAGACGCAGTACTTGGCCGGATCATGAGAGGGAGGAAATTTATCTGGCAGTGGTCGTGACTCCAGGGGTTTCAGATCACCCTTTCTAATCAGGACCCTTAAGGCCGCTGATAGAGACATGTACAGTGGGGTGAACACCCTCTAGCCCCGAGGTGGGTGTTTAGAGGTTTGTGGAGTTTTGCTGGATGCACCAGCAAAGGGATTGGCAGGCACTGACTGGGTTTGCTGATCTCTTCCATGCACAGGATTAGAGCTGAAAGGAACATGCCTGGTACAACGGCCCTTCTCCCGGCTTGCCCCTTGATTCAGACTGCCCCCAACTTGAGTGGGAAAAGTATCATCTACAATTTTTGCGACCACTGCAAGCACTTGCTATTTGTTCAGCCCTTCAGTTTTCAAAGCCTCAACAGCCCACAAATGGTGTTCATGGGGATCAATGCCTGCCTCTACCTTGTTCTTACCACTCGCCTCCAATTTGCCAAGGGATCGGCCTTCTTCAAATGCAACCCGTCCCAAGATTGGGGAGCCTTTTGTCATGAAATTCTCGGTATGTGGTGTGGTTGATGACGGAGCCAATATCCCGAAGGCTAAATCTTCCATAGTCCTCTAATGATCTTCGATCATTCTCTTAAGCTCAAAAGTAGTGGGCTCATGGGTTTGAGATGATTGGGGTCCAGGTGCATCCATCATGCATAAGCCCATGCTTTCTGGGATAAACACCTCAGGCTTCGGTAGATGGATTGGGGTGATGTATACGCTTGGGTCGTAAGGGACGGCTAGTGTGTGGATTAGATTGAGATGTTGACGAGGTACCTGGTCATTAGGGTTTGAAGGTGGAGCTATCGTCTGGTTGTCGAAGAGATTTTGGACCTCATAACGAAGGCGGTAGCAACGGTCGGTGTCATGACCGCGCTGTTGGTGGTACACACAGTACTTGGAGGGGTTATGTCTGGCTGGGAGTGGGTCAGGCAGAGGTTGAGGATCGAGGGGTTTGAGATACCCTCTTTCCATCAAGACTTTTAGTGCGCTAGTCAAGCTCATATAGAGGGGGGTGAAAGTTCTGCCCTGAGCTCGGGTTGGGCCGGCGGTTTGTAGGCGTGGATTGGCAAAAGGGTCGGCTGTGGCAACTGTATTGATTTCGGTGGGTTTGGGAATAACGCTACTACCAGTATTGGTACTTCCTGAAATCACCCTCCTTATCGGTTCACTTGTTCTGGGAATGATCCCACTGTTGAACGCATTCTCGACCTGAACCCCCAGTTCATGCAAACTTTTGAAAGTGAATAGTGGAGCGACTATCAACTTTTGCAACATATCATGCTCGAGGTTTCGCACCACTATCTGCACTTGATCTCTCTCAGAAAGGCGATCTGTCATCTGTGTTGCCTTTGTTCTCCGCCTTGCAACAAATTCCACAAAAGGCTCTATTGGGTTCTGGCAGGTTGTTTCAAGCTCTTGCATAGTCATTTCAACTTGGGTATTGTAAGAATACTGATCGACAAAGGCCTCGGCCAACTCTTCCCAGTTCTGTTTCACCGTATTCTCCAACTTGGCATACCAAGCGGCTGCTACACCCGACGGGATTCTTCCGTACAGAGAGAGTTTCTGTGGCTTAGTCAGACCCATCGGCTTCAAGACATCCAAGAAAAGTCGAATATGGACCATAGGATCTCCAGACCCATCGAAACGGTCAATATATGGCATTTTGAATCTGTTTGGGAGCCGTGCGGCAACCTCGATGTAAACATCATCAATGTCGGGAATGGAGTTAAGGCCTTGTGCCCTTTTGAATTGTTTCTCAAGGCTCGTAATTTTTACGGTGGTCGGATCGAGATTGGTAGTATCAAGGGGATAAAGCCTCTCAGTCGGCTGTGCCAAGGGTCTGAAAACTCGGGCATGAGCCAACCCTTCTCGAGGATCTGGACCCTACAAGTCTTCAGCTGGCAGAAGTGGGTCAAAGTTCGGCTGGGGTCCCGAAGCTGGATGCGAGGCAGGTGCCCCAGATGGGCGTTGCATTTCAGCACTGGTCTTATCCTACATGGCAGTTCCCTGATTTAACGCTGCTGTCATGGCTACAAATTCTTCCGAACCCTGTGCCATCACGGGTCTGCTAATGATGTGATTGGGGACTGTCGGATCAGATGAACCAATGAGCCCTGTCTGGCCCTTCTTTGCCTTACCGCTGGCGAAGGAAACACTGGTTGCCCTTGAATTGAATCTCTGACCTGACAAAGTCTATCAACACAAGTTCTATGAACCTCAGGGGATATCAGAGCCTTCTGAAGTTACGGTTCCCGAGACTACCTAGCAAAAGAGAAAAAGGCAGCATCTCAGCCCAATTTCACTGGAATAGATATGAGCATAGCTGAATGACCGCACTCTCTACTGAATTCTGCCCAAAATTCTACCTGTAAACTAATTTCCCCAAAATACTGATGCCCGTAGGCTTGATACCAAGACTTGCAAACTGATACATACAACCTGTAGAGACACACTCTGACAACACATACCAAGCAAGTGAGAGCCAAAACACCCCTATGGTGGGGTAGGGTTTCCTGTCCTATTTTGTTAGGAGATAGGGTTTCACTACGCACACAACGGTTTCAAACAACCTATAATCGGGTAAGCAACCTGTGCTTGCTTGGAATGGTCACTATGGATTCTGAATATGCACTAGGTCGAATGGTCAAAAAGGGTGCCCCGGTAAAAACCGGGTTTGTGTTCCCATCGTGGCAGAGCCCGTAACCGGTCAGCCTTATGGCATGCTTCTCAAAGCAAGCCTTCGGCAAACCGTTCAAGAATAGTAGACGGCAAACACTGTGACTTAGGCGCACAAATGCAAATGTAATGGAAAGAAACACATAAGTGTAGTCAAAACAAGATATCATGAGTTTGAGTCAAGTTCTCTAAATCCCCAGTAGAGTCGCCAGAAACTGTAGACGTCCCCGAACATCCCGGGAAAATCCCGTTTTGTTCATTGGGCTCACTACAGTTCGGACTCGATGTCACGGTTCTAAATCTAATCTCGCAAAGTGCAATGCAAGATCGATAAATCACCAAAGAGTCCAAATCTGGCAAATCATTTTGAAAAACTGATTTTTAGAAAGAAGTGCCAAACATGGATTGCTTTGCCAGATACAGAGTCGCCACCTAAATATTTTATTTTTGGGAAATTTAGGAAACCCTGACTCGTGCCTAAGGCCATGTGTTCATCATCACCAAAGTTGCCTCGGCTCGGGAACTTGGGTACGATTGGGGAAGGTCATTTCATGAGCACCCCCGCTCGCCAGATCAAAGATCGGCCACTACTAAGCATGATATCTTGTTTTTGAAAACATATGTGCTCTTATTCCGGTTTATTAGCCTAGAATTGCTACGTGATGCGCACAACATACAAGTATAGACTGGATCGTCTAAGTTGGAACAAAACATCTCATGTTTGTTTTTGAAAGTGATTTGCTACTCGCAAGTAGGCTAAAATGCGGATTTTGCCACCCTCAAGTGGGCTTAGAAAACATGGTGATTTGCCACTCTCAAGTGGGCTTAAAACTCGCAATCGATGAATTGTTCCATTTTAAATAATCCAACCTTCACCCACAGGCATTCAGGCAGTTATATCACATAAGCAAATAGCCTCACGGCAAGCATGCTATCATGGCAGTCACTCACACGCATGCAAGGATGCTAAAGCATAAACACTTATCGAGTACTCCAAGCCAAAACAAAAGCTATGTTAGAAATCAATGCATGATCCTAGCTATATTAAGAATGCCTAATGTAACACATACTAAATGCAACTAGAAGTAGGCTCGGCTATTGTAAGATGGCATATGAGATGCTATAGATAACACGTATTCAACTTGGAATTGAAATACAATGCAGTTAGAATGATGTGCCGAGCCCGGTGCATGCAAGACAGATGAATGGATGCAAACATGCGAGCATAAGGATGCTAATTGAAACATGCCCTAAAACTAACCATCATAAGCTGGTAAATAAAAGGGAGAAAGACGTGGGGTTGGAAGACATGCATCACACACACGCACACTCATTACAATCGTTGGCCCTCTCAACGGAGGGTCCGAATAAATAATACAGAATCGAATTAACTAATTATTACGCAACACTAGCTAATTAACAAATTAACTAAATTAGCATGCAAACTATGTAAAATGGGCTGCCTCAGCTTTGCTTTCAATGATAAAGGATGCATGCATGCTCAAGTCGCCTTGTCAA
The DNA here is from genome assembly GCA_036172215.1 of Camellia granthamiana. Taxonomy (NCBI): domain Eukaryota; kingdom Viridiplantae; phylum Streptophyta; class Magnoliopsida; order Ericales; family Theaceae; genus Camellia; species Camellia granthamiana. The sequence continues at coordinate 114,265,012 of CM069903.1, forward strand.
GAAATCCATCGCGATGCCCCAGCTCGCCTTTGTTTGCAATTGATTTCAGAAACTTGCACAAAGCTCCAAGGGGATGAAACTCTACCCTAGGAATCTAGGGGGAGGCTGCCGACTAGCTATAGGCATTGGAGACCACCTACCGACCACCCTTGGTGGTGAAAACCAGAAAAGGCAGTCGGCCTGCCAGAAAACTTGGTCGGCCGACCAGTTTCTTCTCCTGGTTTTTGCATTTTCTGCAACGAAGGCAAGAGAGAGAGAGAGAAAGCAAGGTATTTGCAACACATGTGTGCACGACCACTCTCCCCATCATTGCATAAGCTCTAGGGAGTGTTGGTCTCGATCCTCAGGCCACCAATCACGCATACCGATGCATTGTGGCCACGAGGTCGAATTGCACGACTCAATGGGACATGAATGCACATATAAGCAACTAAAACCAACAACTCCATCATGGATGGTCAAGAGTGTCGCTGAGAATCGAGGCACGTTTCATCACTTGGAATATTAAACGTTCTTCGTTTCTCGTGCTTGGACTAAACCCTACTCCAAACACAATGCAACAAGCAATGTATGGACAAATGCAACTCTAGCATGCGATCTAAATGCAATGCAACTAAGTGATGCGAAGATGCACGGAATGACATGCAAGCATGCAGATGGCATACACAATGCTATAAATTAATCAATGGCATACTCAATGCACATGGATTATGTGGCATGCATACACAATGCACTAACATACACAATGTTATGAACGAGGCATATGCAATGCAATGATCAACCATGCGATAACATGCAGTATAGGGCATACACAATGCAAGATGGACTTAAACCAAGATGGATGGGCCTTGGTCACACCCAAATCAGTGGCCAATATGATGAAAATGAGGCAACAAGGTACATGCAAACATGCACAAATGCAAGGGACCAAACCTAAGGAACAAAGTGTAACTCTACCAAAGCGTGACAAGGATGAAATATGGCATACAATGACACCTGTTCCAGCTCTGAAATGACATACAAGATGGTCCTGAATCATGCAAACAACTCACCCGATGCGTGTTGGACGGTATAATTACTGAAATTAGTGAAGTGCATTCCACTAGAGGTATGCAAAGTGGTGCCCAAATGACCAAACCAACCCCAAATAGTCCCTATGCAGACCCAAAACAGTGGCAAAATGGACTAAAATGATGGCTTGCAATGCACAAAAATGAAGCTCATGCAATAGCCCAAAAATGGGGCATACAAGCACAACTCTCAAACGCATTTAAAGAGTGCAAAACAAGGGAATATGGCACAAGTATAAGCTCTGAAATATCATGTTCAATGATGCCAAAACATGAAAACAACTCAAGTTAAGCATGCAAGAGGCTTCAAAACTCGAAGCTAGGTAAGGGTATTACACTACAAGCATGCATGGCAAGCATCATTCGACCATCAGACCTCAAAACAGAGCTAAGGCAGCTCAAATCATGAATAAAATCAGTTTAGAACATGGCCAAAATATGCTAGAATCAAGGGCCAAAACAACATGCACTGTGAGCTAGTGAACATGGGTTACACTACAAGCATATGAAGCATTCAAGTGGCCACTAAACCAGAAAAAGTTAGAGACATGATATGCCAAATAAAGCCCAAAAACCCACTGAAACATGATCAATGCAAGTAAGAATGACATGCTCCTTTGATAGGCTATAAGAGGGGTTATTCTACACATGCAAGAGACATACCCAAGGTGACAAAACCAACTCTAGATAGAGCCTAGGAAGGCCCTAAAAGTCACTGAAAATGGCTTGAAACAACGCTTGGAGGTGTGCAAAGGAAGGCTCCTTTGTAAGGCCAAAAATGCTAGTGAACAAGACAAGGTGGGAGAGGGTCACCCCTCTCTGATTTTGGCTCTCAAAACCACATACTCACCACTAAAAATCCACTGGATTTCATTGGTTAGAAGGCCAAGCAAAGATTAAATCAAAGGCTTTATGCACGGCACAAAACAAGGCTATTTAAAGCATGCAAAAGGGTAGATGACCTTCAACACCAAAATGGTCTCAAACAAACATCAAAAGGACCTCAAAACAAGACTTTTTTCAGTTGACAACAAAGCTCAAATACGCATGCAAGTTTGGCTAAGAGAGTGATCAAGACAAAGCTTCAAAAGAGAGAAAAGAGATTACCCTTGAAGCTCAGCAAAACCAGCAACTTCTCTAGCCCAAAACCAACTCTTTAACTTCTAAAGATACCCTCCAAGAACCTCAGATCAATTGTGGAGGTGTGTGGCTATGAGGTGTGGTGCAATTGGCCAAGAACAATGCACTTTTGAACCCAAAATGTAGAGATATAGAGAGGGATATATATTTTACCTTAAACAAATTTTTTGGAACCTAGTATAAGGAGAGGGAGGCCCTCTCTTATAGAGGAGCAAAGGTTCAAGATTCCTCAAGAAGCTAGAGCAAGGGTTCAAGCTTCCTCAAGAAGCTAGAGCAAGGGTTCAAATCCTCCATACATGTGTATGGAGGATACAGTCTGTGCCTTCCAGCTGGCACAACTGGCATCCACTCCGTCAGACAAAACAGGAGAAAACTTAACAGGTTCAAATCCTCCATACATGTGTATGGAGGATACAGTCTGGTTCGTCTGGTCGCGCCAGCTTCAAATGAACCGTACATACAATATCGTGCCCGAAAAAGAAAGAAACTTAACAGGTACAATATCGTTAGCAACATGCATAATAATGCAATCTAAAACTGCGTGACAACGCGAGTGAATGGGTACATGACAATACAACCTATGCGTGGCGCATAACAATGCAGAATGGATGCATGATAATGCAATATTTACAAAACTATGTATAAACAATGCAAATGATATGCAATGCATTTGAGATGATCAAACCATAAGCAGTACAAAATCACACAAATATCATAAATGTGATGGAGATGCAAAATCCGTCTACCATAGAAAAGGTGCCGACACCCTCAAACCACAATCCCATCAGTGGAATAGGCGCGTACACATGCAGAACTATGTGTGTGTAGACAGAACACAAGATACAAGTAATTGGGTGGGATGATATAAGTGAGGCATGCTCTGCTCAAGAAAGACCGTGATCCTAAATGCTGGATGAAACAAACTACACTACAATGCCATGAATGCAGTGGATAAGGCACGTGGCCAAACCGTATCTTGCCTAGGAAAGGCATGGACACATACAAACCGCGTCTAACACAGAAATGGCGCCGTCACCCACAACACTAGGTGCGTACACATAATATCATAACCGTGCTTCAACGTGAAAAGTATGAGCACATACCAGACCAAGCTCAACTTGGAAAGGCGCAAACGATAGATGGAGGATGCAGCAAATGCATGCAATGAAACAACTAAAAAATGCCCTGGATGGATGCAATGCAGGTGGAAACGAAGCATGCGTGTCAACGCAAGTGAAGAATGCATGACAATGCAGGTGGATAATGCAATAAATGCATGCCAACTACAATGCAATATATTCTATATGCAATGGGATGGAATGGCATGCGGCCAAACCGTATCTTGCCTAGGAAAGGCATGGACACATACAAACCGCGTTTAACACGGAAACGGTGCCGTCACCCACAACACTAGGTGCGTACACATAATATCATAACCATGCTTCAACGTGAAAAGTATGAGCACATACCAGACCAAGCTCAACATGGAAAGGCGCAAGCGATAGATAGATAATGCAGCAAATGCATGCAAACTACAATGCAATATATATTCTATATGCAATGGAATGGAATGGGTAAGGCATGCAGCCAAACCGTATCTTGCCTAGGAAAGGCATAGACACATACAAAACGTATTTAACACGGAAACGGTGCCGTCACCCACAACACTAGGTGCGTACACATAATATCATAACCGTGCTTCATCGTGAAAAGTACGGGCACATACCAGACCAAGCTCAACATGGAAAGGCGCAAGCCATAGACGGATAATGCAGCAAATGCATGCAAACTACAATGCAATATATATTCTATATGCAATGGAATGTAAACTATGTATAATGGGTAATATATACAATGCATGCTATGTACAATGCAATATATACAATGCATGCTATGCACAATGCAATATTTACAATGTATGCTATGCACAATGCAATATTTACAATGTGCGCTATGTATGATGCAATATTTACAATGTATGCCATGCATAATGCAATGTAAGGAAAAATGCATGATATGCATGACAATGCAAATGAACTCAAAATGCGCGACAACGCACGTCTTTTGAGATGCATGACAATGCATGTGAACTCGAATGCGTGACAACGCATGTCTTTTAAGATGCATGACAATGCAAATGAACAGTGTATAACAATGCAAGTTGTGCGTGTTACAACGCATGTAGACATGGATAACAATGCAACCTATGTATGCTAATCGTTAACAAGGCAAAACATTGTAATACAACGCATTCAAAACAGTTATTGAATCTCACAAGATACCAAAGGATATGAAAAAGGATACACCATGCGCGTATTGAGTGCTACACACAGAAGACACGGTCCGAGGTCAAAACAGAGACCGGTTAAGCTTGAAAAATGCAGTTCCTTGCACTGTCTTGAGCAAATAAGGTCCCAAACCACATCAATGACCTAAACAAGGGTGTAGGAGGTTCACCGACCACCAGAGGAGGTCACCGGCCATCCATCAGCCCCAAAACAAGGCCATCGGCCAACAATTTAGCCGACCGGCTAACAATGTGGCCGATCGGCCAAAAATGCCTATATCGGGGCAGTTTTGTCAATTCGGCCATGGGTCTTTAAATATAGGGCTTAAACCCTATTTCTTTCACTTCTCACAAGCTCGAAAACTTCTCCCCCTTTTCTCTAGGTGTTTTTCCCATCTTCGATCCTCGTTTTTCTCGTGTTTTCAACACTTTTTCGTCGTTCGATTCGCGAACACCTCCTCGTTTCGCACGTTTTGAACCGAACAAATCTTGGTTTCGATGCATTTTTCTCGATTTCCACCACTCGGGGTTTGTTTCCCTCGAGTTTACCTCGATCTTTGTGCCCTTTTCGGACCTCGACCTTTCCGGCCATTTTTCACCCTCTTGGGGTTGACTTTTCACATTCTCACCTGGTTTTCACACTTCCAGCCATTTTCACACCATTCTCGGCATGGCAGATGATCTCCCACGAGGTGGGACTCCTTCAGAGCAGGATATGGACCCCGAGGCCGAGCTCTTGCCTTTGAGCATCCGACCGTTCGACCTGGCGACCTACAGGCCGGCGATTCACGTGTTGCCTCCCGACGGACTTCGCCAGTTCAGGAGTTTTGCCAGGGGCGTGCCACGAGAGCTACTACTGTGCGAGCCAGAGTCATATCTGTCCTACGACGCTTCCAAGGTATACTCTCCCTCTATTTTATTTTCCGCGATATAGAACATAACTGTAATAGTCGATCTTGTTTTTTAACTGCTCAGCCCGAATACACCGATATACCACATGTTGTAGTTTACTGTGAACACACTTGCACTTGATATCTGTTTGAATCTGAACACGTGCACGCACGCTGCATTGATAAATCATATGCTGTAGTTCACTGTGAGCACACCGGCACCCGGTATCTGTTTGAATCTGAACATGCGCACACACGCTGTATTTTCACCAATTCTGAGTGCATTCAACACTGTATTTGTAACACTGCTTCCCAATTGTTTGTTTTCACCACAGGGAGATTCTCATGCCTTCCGGGGGTATGGGAACATTGCCGCCCGTGGATGGTACATGGAGCTACCTAACGCGGTCTGCCACATCATCGACCAGGCCGGCTTCGGCACTTTCTGCAGGGGACTCTCGCGCCTTACTGCGAGCAGGCCTCTTCTTGCAGCCTTGGTGGAGAGGTGGTGGGACACCACTAACTCCTTCCACTTTTCGGCCAGGGGAGACATGACGATGACTCCCTTCGACTTCTCGATGCTACCAGCATCGGGGTACGGGGTGATCCGATCCCCTTCGATACCGATATGGACGAGTGGGAGGCCGCTCAGATGTACCTGCTTGGCGCCCTACCACCTCTTGCTCGTCAAGGATTTGTACGATACTCATGGTTCGAGGACCACTTCAGGATTCAGCCATCCTTGGCTCAGGAGGCACATATGGCTCAGGAGGAGGTGGAGCAATATGCACGTGACTTCATTATGTTCCTGCTGGGGACCACTCTCTTCGCTGACCGGGCGAACACTGTGCCCCTTTGTCTGCTGAGTGCACTGGTTGACGTGACCAGGATCCGTCTTTATGACTGGAGTGGTGCCGGCTTGGCCACTCTGTACGGATATATGAGCTCATCCTCCCGTTGCAGCGGACAGTTGCTTGGGGGCTACTGGCGAGCTTGGGAGGTACATCTTCTTTTCTGTTTTACATTTCTGCTTTACATTACCTGTACTCTGTACACTGCACACACTGCAATCTGCTTCACATTGGTCATATACTGCACACACGGCACACATATAATCTTCTTTACACACTACATACATTTGCACAATACTTCATATACTGCACAATCTGCTGCCAACTGACTGTACACTGCACACACTGCAAACATGCAATCTGCTTTACACTGACTATATACTGCACGTACTATACACTCCGCACTATGCACTGCACAATACACGGTTCTGCGATTTCTGCTTTATTCTGCATTCTGCTTTATCTGGTAAGCATACTGATATTTGCTCTGTTACACTTCTGTAGTTGTGGGTATATACCTACTTCCCGAGGCTTGTCCTGGTGCCAGACGAGGAGGTCCCTCTCAGCATTCCATTCTCTCGTCGCTTTGACGTGAGATGCATGTGGAGACCACGGGACTCTTTCATATTCTTCCGCCGATACTTTGACACCATCACCGCCGCAGAGGTATTTTAGAACTTGCAGTTCATTTAAGCTTCGCTTTACATTGTTCTTTTGATAACAGTAGATAAACAACTGTGTATCATTTGCAGATTACGTGGCAGCCCTGGGCTCTATTGCCAGCCGTAGTTCGGGAGCGGTATGCTGGTGCTGAGGAGACTGCCCGATTCAGGATTATGCTGAAGGGCCCGGTCTGTCGGGCTTGGTACCTGGGCGAGCGCTTCCTGCACCAGACCTTAGGTTTGCTAGAGCAGATAGCCCCGGGTCCACCTCCTACTCACATGAGGGACACTGAGGGGTTCTCCCTCGAGCACATGGCCGATTACACGATCGGGTGGGATGCGGAGTTTTTTAGAGACGAGGGCTATTACGCGGATTATGTCTGGACCTACATCACGTGGCCTCTGAGTAGTGGCGGTCAAGCTGAGAGGGAGAGTCCAGCGGCGCCGGCAGCTAGAGCAGGAGCAGGAGCAGGAGCAGGAGCACCGAGGATGGCTCAGGCCCGTGGTAGGAGTGGCTCCCAGAGAGGACGGGAGCTGGGTGGCCAGCGCTGCCTACGATGATGACATGCAGAGGGTAGGGTGGGGAGACTTATCAGATCCCCATCGCTCCCCCCTCCGGCTGATCACGAGCTAGTCGGGTTCTACGACTTGCCCCCGGTATGTACTACAACATTTTGCCTTCTGCACAGTCATTTCATTTCATTTCTATTTGATATTCCGCAGAATACTGATACTTCTAACACTTTTGCAGGCTTCCTCCGAGTATACTCGCCAGTCCCTGGAGTTGGCCGCCTCCGTGATGGGGATGCTTCAGCGGAGCCTCGACCTGCTGGCCATTTACAGTATCCCGATAGGCTTTTCTGACCACAGTCTCAAACTCTACATAAACTGTTTCACATAATCTGATGCATCGCACTATCAACACAGCACTCGATACACGGCCCTCACGGCATTTGATACACTGTAACCCGCAGACTGTTCACAGCATTACTCACGGCATTCATACACTACACTCAGTCACTGCATTCTGTATTCGTACACTGCTCACAGCATTCATACTCTGTACTCATACACTACATTCTGTATTCATACACTGCTCACAGTATTCATAATCTGCTTTGCGTAGCGTACTGATGCGTTTGCCATTTGTCCTTTTTAGGCCCCATTCCAGATTCCGACTGCAGGAGGTGTTCCAGCTGGACCTTCTATTCCTGCTCGAGGAGGAGGGCGAGGAGGCACAGTATATCCCCGCACCAAAGCGGGGCACACTTATGTTGGGAGCAGCTCTCGAGCACCGGTTCTCGACGATGATGAGTCTGAGGCGAAGGCAGAGGCAGAGTTGTCTGAGGAGGAGACTGGAGATGACTCGGGCTCAGACTATGGAGCCGGCGATGATGCTCTTGGACCTTCGTCCAGGAGGAGGACGAGGACAGACCCTCAGGCCTGAGACCACTTGGCGTGGATCTAGACTTTTGATGCTTTTCTTCTTTTTGTTTTACTTTTCTTTTTGCTGATAGCTTGAGCGCACTGTACTGCCGCAGGCAGGTTTTATTTTCTTCAATGCTATGTACTTGAAAAGATGATGAAATGAAACAGGCTTTTTGTTTGAAAAAGAAAGTGTTACATTTGTATATCACGTCGCATCGCATTGCATCACATTACATAACAATGCAAGTGAGATTGATCTTTTGTTTGAAAATTGGAACACTTGCATCGTAATAACCATGTAATGAACCAGCCAACGACAAAACAACTCATACAGCCCACTGCTCATTTTGAACACACAGCCCATAACACAACGCTTGGTTCATTCTGCACACGGCGAATCCTGAACAAATAGTCCAATCTGAAAAGACGGAATACAAAGGTGGAATCGGCAGAAATTGAAACACACTCAGATGCTCCAAATTTTCCCTTTCTTCTTTTGCTTCGCAGCCCATAACCCAAAAAAGAAAAAGCTTCAAATAGGTCCAGGTTTTACTATTCTGACATGACCTGGGTCAAACCCTGCGGTTGTTGAAAGAACTAGTCTTACTTTGCACAAATGTGGAGAATGGCACAACACTCTGAGCACAAAACGATTTTTTGAAAATAAGAAAAGGGTTCTCAACCGAGTATTGAGTCTACAACTGAACACAGCATACTATGACTCGACAAAAGGTACACGACCTAAACACATCGAGTAACACTCGAAAAAGACTCAAAACAAAAGTTGAGGTAAACAAAACAAAAGACACGACACACAGACGTGTTACAAAGACAAGAGACCTCTTGGTTCGCGAGGAGCCAGTTTCTTCGGGTATTATTCCCACCCTTTCTTATTTGTGATTCTCACATCTCTCAGCCCTCAGGCTCTATTTTTCTGAAAAAGCCCTTTTCACACTTTTTCCCTCATCGCGCATCTCTCTATTCTTCAATCTCTCTTCTTTTTATCCATCCCCTGGATGGTTGATGGATAAACAGAAAGTTGTGGGTTCATGCCCAACACTGTTAGCTCGCAGCTATTTCTTCTGGTGGCGTCTAGCCGATGCCCCAGATGAGGGAGTGAAATATCTTGACCCATTCCAATTCGTGCTTCGCACTTGGTTTGATACCTCGTTGCTCGGAGGGTGAGAGAGCTTTCAGCCCTTTACAGACAGCTCCAGTCGTGTCCTCTTCCGGCGAGTATGCTGGCGATGGGGGAAAGACAGGAAACCTGACTCAACTGTGCCCCTAGTTCATCATTTTGACCATTTTTTTTTTGGTTTTCTACTAAAACAATTTTGACCAAAATGAGAGTTAGATTAGCATGCTTGTTCGATTTTCTGATTCAAAATCATGCAAGTCAGGCTATGAGCACTGAAAATTTTCCTTTTTTTGGGTCCAAGAAATGGTTCAGTTTTGGAAAAGACGGAATAATTTTCAAGAAATTAGTCAACCTCAGTAAAAATTCTCAAAAATCGTTTTGGCAAACAGCCAGTGCTTAACGAGCGCGGAACCTACTCTCGAGATGCGCAACCTCGGATCCGAAGGAAAATTGCCCCTTGCTTGAAGAGAGCTGCATGGCAACGGAAAGTTGCCCCTTGTTTGAATGGCGACTCATTGCAACGGAAGGTTGCCCCTTGTCTGGATAACGCCACAGCATACTTTGAACAGTTCTCATTAGTGATGATCGCAATCGAACTCTCGGATACAGAGAAGACGAAGATGGTCAAAACCAATATCTGGACACAGTCACTTTGAAAGTGTCGATGGCTGGACTTCAGGATGAAGTTGCCTACGTATCCCAAACATGGGAATCAAGCCTTACGTAGTTCCAGTCAAGGTACACTCATGTATTAACCCTCACCTTCTATGCTCTAACTTTTGCCAAGGCCGCCCTTCCGGGTTTTCAACCTTGCGAGCTATGTTCTTCTTTTCTTTTCAATTCTTTTTATTTTCATTTCTTTTCTTTTCTTTTTTTCTTTTTTCCAATTCTTTTTATTTTTCTTCATTTCTTTTTTGTTCTTTGCATTTTTTCTTTCTTTTTTTTGTTCTTTTTGTTCTTTTTCTTGCTCTAACTTTTGCCTAGGTCGCCCTTCCGGGTTTTCGGCCCAACGAGCCTCTCAAGGGTAAAAGTGTAGCTTGGTCCATGCCAAATGGTTTTTGCGATCCTGAAGTCATCTGAATCCAAGAGAACGGCTGCTATTCGCTGACGATGTAGGAGTCCATCCAATGGGGGGGCAGAATTTGCCCCTAGTGTTGTGGATCGGAACTCAATTGTCCTTCAGCGATACCTTCTTCTTTTTTCCCTTCTGGGATTTGGCATTCTTGCCGATCTTCGTCGTGGACTCTTCGAGTACATTCTCTTACATCTTTTGCCCCTTGTTCGAGGGGTGCTTCTGGCCATACAAGCCTCACATTGCGGTTGGCCGTTGAACATTCTAAATTCACGTTCAAGGTTTTGAGAGCAAGGGGTTGAATCTTGAGGCTGAGAGCGATCCTAGGCTGTACAATCTCAAGAGCGATTCCACACAGGTCTTCGCAGGACTGCGCAAAACATTTTTTGAAAACTTTTAAGAAAGCGACAAATCGCTCGCGCTGAACACAATGTGGAGCCAATCTGGATCAAGCCAGGATCCTTCTCAGTACTCACGTTAACAAACATGATCTCATTCATTAAGGGCTTAGCATGCCTCTCTTTCTCTCAATTCATCAAATTTTGCAAAACCCGAGGAATTCCTTCCTCTTCGTTTTCATCACCACAGTGTTAAAAAAAAGTTTTGAAAAACTTAGGTCAATGCAATGAGTTCGAGGTGCAGAAGAGCAAGTGAGATGCTTCGCCATTTCATTCAAATCCTCTGGCACAACTAGCTCAAAGTAGCAATAAGCACGGAAACATGATAGCCGCAGCTGTTTCATTCAGATTTCACGGTTGCAAATGGCTCCACAGCAGAGACAGACTCAAAAGAAAGCATAAGGATAATTACAAAACAAAATAATGATATCCGAGGCAACGACCCTGGAATCACCTGATTTTTATACAATGGGACTGACTCGATACAACAAGACAGACCCTTAAGCAAAAAGACTGACTTAAAACAAACAGACAGATTCAAAAACAGAACCGGAGAACTAACTCAACACCCAAGCCAAAAACTACAAAAACCAGCATTCGCAAATGCTCAAAACAGTGTGTGCCAGACACCACATCTAAAATACACCGAGCGCCGCCCGTAGGTGGTCCAACCCCTGATCACATACTTGTAATATCCTCGAAGTCCAACAGCTCAGTGGTGACAGACTTTGCTGAGGTAGGAGGGAGGATGACCTCATTGTCGATCAAGTCCTATACTTCGTGGCGAAGGCGGAAGCAATTGTTGGTGGGGTGACCGGTCTGTTGATGGTACGCGCAGTACTGAGTAGCATCATGGCCTGCTGGAAGATGACTAGGGAGAGGCCGAGGCTCAAGAGGTTTGAGATGACCTTTTTTCGCCAGGATTTGAAGGGCTTTAGACAAAGGCATGTAGAGGGCGTGAAAGACTCTGCGCCCTCGGGGCAAATACTTCGAAGTCTGTGGACCTTTGCTGGATGTACTCGAGAAAGGATCGGCAGGTACTGCCTTGGCTCTCTGATCTTTTCCCGGTGCAGGGTTGGGATTGGAGGGAACTATTCTGGCATGACGGGGCCTATCCCGATTTTTCGCCTGGCGGGAACTCCACTCGGTTGGAGTGGGGAAAGCATCATCCACAGTCATAGCCATGACTACGAGTACTTGCTGTTTATTGAACCCCCCGGCTTTCAAAGCCTCGACTGCCCACAGCAGTTGTTCAACGAGATCAGCATCTGTTCCCACTTTGTTCTTACCTCTAGCCTCAGCTTGATCAAGGGTTTGGGTTGCTATATCAGAGCAAAACCCGGTTGTTATTGACACGTCATTACTATAGCTTGAGACAACCTCAGGTTGGCTGAGCTCGATCACAATTCGCCCCAGTAACGGGGGCTCTTGTGGTACAAAATTCCCGGCATACGATGTAGTTAGTGGTGAAGCCGACATTCCGTAGGCGAGATCAGCCACAGACCTCTGAAGGTCACCAATCATTCCCATCAACTCAAACGTGGTGGGCTCACAAGCTTGAAACAACTGGGGTGTCCAGATCGGGTGTGCGACAGGCGACCTGGGAGGATGCAGTACATCAACATTGGTCTCTTCCTGCAAGATGATTCCTCGGTCTACTGCGGCTGCCATAACCACAAATTCCTCTGAACTTTGCGTCATCATAAGTCCGCTGAACTGAACGGTGACTGGCGGATCAGATGTCTGTCTTGCCTCAGCAAAGGAGAACACTAGCTATTCTGTACTAAATCTCTGAACTGAAAGTGAAAACACGCAGCATTTCGGCCGAATCAGAACAGACACAAGCATAGCTGAATAACTGTACTCTACTACTGATCACTGTTCCCCCAAAATCACTGCCCCAAAAACTGAATATGATACCCACAAATATAACTAATTCTTCAAAGCACTGATACTGATACCCTCAGGCCTGATACTTAGACTTGCAAACTGATATATGCATTCCTTGTATAGGTCAACTCAAAAAGCACATAACAAGCAAGCAAGAGCCAAAACACCCCTATTTTGGGGTAGGGTTTCCCTGTCCTATTTTGTCAGGAGCTAGGGTTTCACTACGCACGCAGCGGTTTCAAACAACCTATAATCGGGTAGCAACCTGTCCTAGCTTGGAATGGTCACTATGGATTCCGAACATGCACTAGGTCAAATAGTCAGATGGGGGCCTCGGTGACAACCGGGATTTGTGTTCCCAACGTGGCAGAGCCCGTAACCGGTCAGCCTTATGGCACACTTCTCGAAGCGAGCCTCCGGGAAAACCGTTCAGGAATAGCAGACGGCAAACACTGTGACTTAGGCGCACCACTGCACATGCAATGCAAAGAAACACATGAGTGCAATCAAAACAAGATATCATGAGTTCGAGTCAAGCTCTCTAAACTCCCCAGCAGAGTCGCCAGAAACTGTGGAAGTGCCCTCGGGCCCCCGTGCCCTTCCACAGTTCGGACTCGTTTTGTGTCAGTTCTTAATCTGATCTCACAATGTGCAATGTGAGATTGAGAAATCACCAAAGAGTCCAAATCCGGCAACTCATTTTGGAAAGAAGATTTTTGTAAAGAAGTGCCAAACATGGACTGCTTTGCCAGATACAGAGTCGCCACCTAAATATTTTTTATGGGGGAATTTAGGAAACCCTGACTCGTTGCCCCTTGGCCACGTGTCTATCATCACCAAAGTTGCCTCGACTCGGGAACTTGGGTACGATTGGGGAAGGTCAGCTATGAGCACCCCCGCTCGCCCGATCAAAGATCGGCCTCTACTAACCATGATATCTAGTTTTGAAAACAGTATGCGCTCTTATCCAATTAATTAGCTAATCTTACTATGTGATGCACACAACACAAAAGTATAGACTAGATCGCCCAATTTGGAACAAAGCATTGCATATCCGCCCGTTTGAAAGACAGTTTGAAATTTGCTACTCGCAAGTAGGCTAAAACACGGATTCCAACGAGTTGTTCCAACTCAAGCAATCCAACGTTCACCCACAGGCATTCAGGCAGTAAATCAACTAAGCAGTTAGCCTCATGGCAAGCATGCTTTCATGTTAACATTCACACTCATGCGAGATGCTAAAGCATAAACACTCACTTAGTACTCCAAGCCAAAACAAGGAACATGTTAGTAATCAAATGTATGATCCAAGTCCATGTTAAGATGGCTAATGCATCGCAGGCAAAATGCAGCTAGAATAGGCTCGGCTAATCTATGGATGGCATGTGAAATACAGCAGGTAACATATATTCAAGTTAGATTTGAAATGCTATGCAATTAGTATGATGCGCCGAGCCCGGTGCATGCAATACAAACGAATGGATGCACACATGCATAGCATAAGGTATGCTAATCAAAACATGTCCTAATACTAACCATCAAAGGTAGGTAAGTAAAAGGGAGAAAGAAGTGGGGGTTAGAAGACATGCATCACACACACGCACGGTTATTACACAATTCGCCCTCTCTCAGAGGGACCAAAAGAATAATACAAATTTAACTAACTAACAAGCTAATTAAATAGTTACAGACCACTTAACTAGTTAAGCAAATTAACTAAGCTAATAAAGCGGTAAAACTGCCTCGGGAAGATGGTCCAATGCATGCAAGCTCGGCTTCGCTCGGAAATCCACCACCATGCACAAGCTGCCTTTGTTTACACTGCTCTACATCTCTGAAGACTGCACAAGTCCCAAGGATGCTTCTGAAATACTCCCTGAGGGTTGTGGCAGACCACCGGCCAAGAGGAAACACCACCGGCCTTGAGAAATTTGTCATCGACCATCTATGATAATCTCGGCCATCCATTGTTGGTCGATCGGCACTGAGAATGGTCGGTCGACCATCGCTTCCCGCAGAACCCTGTTTTGACAGCAACAGAAGGCAGACAAAGCATGGCAATGCATTTTCAAGCAAATGTTTGCACAACCACCCTCCCTATCATGTTTAAGACTCAAGGGAGTATGGTATTCGACCCTCGAGCCACCAATCATGCATTTCGATGCATGATGGCCCAGGAAGTCAAGTTGTGCATCTTGATATCGAATGAGATGCACACCAAAGAAACAAAAGGCATCCAACCTCTATCATAATCAATTCAAGAGGCAAGAGATGCATGCTAAATGCAACCTAAGCATGCGAGCTAAGTATGCAATATGAGCATGCAAACAAACATGTAAGCATGTGAGCACGTAACAATATTCAAACATGTAACAACATGTTAAGTGACCAAAAGAGAGAATGCATGCCAAATGCATTACAACCTACTCATGCAACAACATGTCATGGATTGAGTACACAATGAGGCACAATTGAACTAGCATGCTACAACATGTAATTCACCAAATATGCAGCAAGTATGTGACAACATACAAGGCAAGCAATGAACAACATGTGGGGATGAACTTACACCAATTTGGACAGCTCTCAAATAGGCCCAAAACAGTGGCCAATATGCTAAGAACGTGAAGCCAAATGTACATACAAACATGCATACAAACATGGTCCAAAACTTAAGCACAAAAGAGGGACTTTTAAGCACACTTAAAAGGGGACAAACATGGACAAATGGCATACATTGTAAGCTCTGAGATCATGTTAGAAAAGGTGCCAAACCAATTAAACAAATCAAGCAAAGCATGCAACCAAGCCCAAAACTCAAGGCTAGCCATGGGGCTCAAGCCATGACTATGCCAACCAAGCCTCAAAGGGCCAAGGGACTCAAAATAGTCCCAAGGCAGACCAAACACGGCCAAAGACACACCTAGATGGCATCTAAATGTCCTACACATGATGGCATACACAAGGATCCAAACATGGAGCATAAGACGTCAACCTTTTAAAGCACTAAAGGAGCATCAAATGCAAGCATACAAGCACGCCATATGGACTGAAATGACATAACTAATGGTGCCAAACCACTGAAATGACGCAAATAGAGCATGCTAGAGGATCCAATACTCAAAGCTTACGAGGGAGATTGCATGGTAGTTATACAAAGCAAGTCATAGGTGACCCAAATAACCAAAATCAAACCTTAAGCACACCAAAACATGCATAAAAGCTTCACAAAGCTAAGCCAAAATCATGCTAGAAAGTCATGGTACATCATGATGCATGTTAAGGCAATTTCATGGCATTACAAGACAAGTATGCAAAGCATGCATGGTGTGTCTAAACCAACTTAAAATAGTGCTATAACATGGCAAAATAACCACAAATACCAACTAAGACATGGCCAACATGGACTTAATCAAGGTGCTCACACATGAGGCTAAAATGACAAGTTTTAAAGACAACAAGGAGAGGGGATGACCCTCTCCTTCTTAGGACCTCAAAACACCAGCCTCACCACTGAAATCCCTCTGGATTTCAGTGGTGAGGAGGCCAATACAAGGTGGTCCCGGAGCTCACCAAAAATAGCACAAAAAGGAGGCCAAACAAGGCCTAAGAGGGGGTAAACAACCCCAAACCTCGAAACAACCTTAAGAAAAGTTCAAAAGAAAGTAAAATCAGAACTTTTACTAGTTATACACTAAGCTTAAAAATAGATGCAAGATAGGTCAAAACCTTGTGCCAAAATGGGGAATAAAGGGGTAAGGTTCTTACCCTTGAAGACCTTCTTCAAGAAGAGAGCTCCAGCAGCTTCCTTAGGTCAAAACCAGCCCAAGAACTCCAAGAACAACCCTTTGGCACCTCAGCAACCAAGGTATGGTGTAACACTAGGTGCCTTAGTGCAAAACTAAGAACAAACACACCTTATACACACACAAATCAAAAGGAGAGGGAGATATCGAGATAGGATAGATACAAGACTCCTAACCCTAAAACCAGACCTCTGGAACTTCTTGGAACTTGAGGAGGGAGGAGAAGCCCTCCCTTTATAGGAATTCCAATCTTGCAAAGCTTACAAAACAAGCTAAGCAAGAGTGAAATCCCTCCATACACGTGTATGGAGGGGGTGCATTGTGGATGCCAACTACCACAGCTGGCATAAAATATCTGCCAAAAGCAGATGAGCAGTGGTCGACCAGCCAAAAATGACAAATTGACCAAAGCAATGGTCGACCGACCAGAAAGAGTGCCAACCGGCCATCACCAATGGTCGGTAGCAACAAAACAGGGCCGGTGGCCTCAAGCCATGGTTGGTGAGGTGTGGGGATGGCTAAAAAGCCTTCCTCTATCCTCAGAAGCAAAAGAACAAGTGTTTGGTGCAAAACCAAGCAGAGAATAGTCAAGTTGAGAGTTCCTAGGGCAAGGCACGTAGCCGAGACCTCCGAGAACTCAAAACGAATACGAACATGGATGATCACTGAGTGTTCAAACGGTGACATCCAAGTCTTGAGGATGGTCAAAAATGGGGTGTCTATAATGTCCAAACTTTAAGGGGCAGGTTTGGGTCATGACAGAAACGCCGTTGTTTAGAGTTTGGGAAGAGGTTGAGGACCGGGCTCATGTTAAAAGTAGCCGAAGCAATGATTAGAGATCATGGTTGCCTTGTGGAGGTGGCGGATCATCTTCAGACCGTGATGCAGATGGAAGAGGAGTGGATGAGGGGCTCTAGGAGGAGTCAGGAAGTTTAGGGGGACAATAAGTGGCAAAAGGGTTCTATCCCATAGTAGTCCCAGGGAGCATAGTCGAGCTCCACTTTTCTAGTGCTGAGTTTAGGTTTTGAGAGAGGTGGTCAGGGAGATTTTACTTGCTTTAAGTGTGGTCAGTTGGGCCACAAGTCTCTAGCTTGCCCAAAAAGGGGAGGAGGGCAACACTATAGTTCATTTGTTGCTCGTTCTCAGAGCTAGAGTCAGGGGAGAAGGCAGCCGCTCACTTGTTATCAGCGTGGGTAGTGTTGACACCCCATTTTTGACAGCCCATTAAGACTTGGATGTTCTTGCAGGTACATCCGATGGTGAGTTTGATTGCTCACCGAACGCTTGAAGTCCGTGGCAGAATGCCACAGGTTTGAGTTTTCGAAACCCTGCATCCTTTTTGCCTCACCTCTGGACAATGCTTAGGTCTTTCAGCATGAGGTTATTAATGGCCGGCCGGCTATCCTTGAAGGCTGCCAGCCATGGCTATTGGTCTGCTGGCCATCAGTGTTTCCAGCAGATATTTTGTGATATTTTGTGCCAGCTGTATGCACAGGTTCATGCATCTTCCAACACGTGTATGGCTGGATCTTTGTGTAGGGAATTTGCATCTTCTATATATCTGACCCCTCTCTTGCATGTGGGGGGAGGGGGTTAGAAAAATTTGAAGGCAAAAATTCTCTCTCTCTTGTTATTTTGTGCCTTAAAGTCTAGTTTCTCTACACTTTTGCACATGAACCCTTGATCAAACTTGACCACCTTGGAGCTGAGGTATCTTGGAGTTTTGTTTGAGCTCCAGAAGAGGATTTTGGCTTGATTTAGCTTGTTTTGTTGCTCAAATTGTACCTTGTCTTCAGGAGGTAGAACACTTGTATTTCACTCTTGTTTTAAATACTTGTTCCGCCATCTTTACGTACCATTTTTGAGCTGGTTTTGACCTCTGAAAATCTCTATTTTTTATGGTTTAAAATTGGTGGTTTAAGGCCCCTTTTGAGTTAGGGGTAGTTGACCCTTTTGCTACTTCGTTTGTTAAGCTTTTGTGCCTTTTTTTCAATGCTTTTAAATCAATTTTTTCTGGCCTTTTAACCACTGAATTTCAAAAGTTTTTCAGTGGTAAAAACCATGTTTTGAAGTCTAAAATTGGAGGGGTTAGCCTCCCCTCCTTGTGCCTTGTTTGCATGCCTATTTAGCCTCATGTATTAGCTTCATGTTTTAGCCTTTTGTGGCTCAAGTCCAGCATGTTTTACACTCTATTTTGAACTGTTTTGCCACTGTTTTTGGCTATTTGGTGCCATTTGAGCCTTATTTGGCATGGTTGTAGTGTAAATTCCTTCACTAGCTTTAAACATGAGTTGCTTGAGTTGGTTACACGTTGTAGTGTCATTTTGCATGTAATTTCAGCATAAATAGCTCTATCACATTCTTATTTGTTTCACTCTTTCAATTTCTTTTGAGAGTTGTTTCAAGTTTGGGATTCTTTAAGCTTGAGATAGAGTTTATGCTTAATGGTTTAATCCTCTTTGAGGGTTCATTATCAACGGCATGAACTCTTTCTTGCCTTACATGATCCCTTGGTTGACACTTCTTTCTCTTTAGAGGAGTCTTACCAATGGACTAAATCAATTAAAGAATGAGCTTGTAACTTAAAATGAGTAAATAAAAGTGATAAGTAAAACTTAAGCAAGATAAGCATATTGTGTTGCATTGCAAGTGTTCAATCGAGCGTTATATTGAACACAAGGAAGATTGGAGCATTTCATACTCAAAGCGATGAAATGAGCCAATCTCCTTGGTCTCCATTGCCCTTGATCACACATGATAGGGTGATGGTCTTGAGTCTTGTTTTTGCATACAATGAAATTGTACTCCTTAGTTCTTTGGCCATCATGCATTGAAAATGCTTGGTTGGTGGATTTGGAGCTAAGAGTACCACTCCTTGAAGATGTTTTGATGATAAGGAGTGGTACACAGTAAATACAACTCGTGAAACTATTTTCCTGCTTTGTGTTGTGCTCTATTGCAGTAGAATGAAGTTGTTCATCAGTGGTCGGCAAGCCATACACTGATGACCGGCAGCCTTTCACTGATGGTCGGCAGTGCCTTTTTACAGCAGGCATATGGCCGGCAACCTCCATTAGTGGCCGGCCAGCCACTGATGTACTCTCAGAACAGTGCCCTTTCAACATACCGGAATTCAACTGTGCAAACAGAGGCATTCAGCAGCAAAGGAGTGGTATTCCGGGTGGAAACTGAGCGCGTGGATGTGCATTTGATGCGTCTCAAGTTTAACAAGTTAGAACAACATGCCTGTTGTTATTTTTGAGTTGGTTTTGTACTTAATTAATTTCGTTTAATTAATTAGTGCAATATGTATTTCATTGGCTTAGATTAGTCAATTGATTGTTGTAATAATTAAGTAGCTTAGATTAGCTATTTCTTTATTTTGTTTTGTATTAATTAGTCAAATTAGCCTAGCGTAGCTAGTTAGCTTTTATTCATTTGGACCCTCCGTCGTGAGGGCATAATGTTGTAATAAGTGTGTGTGCGTGTGTGCATGTCTTCCAACCCTGCATCTTTCTCCCTTTTATTTAATCGCTTTTGATGGTTAGATTATGGACATTTTCAATTAGCATACCTTATGCTCGCATGTTTGCATCCATTCATTTGTCTTGTATGCACCGAGGCTCGACGCATCATTCAATCTGCATTGCAATTTCAATACTGATCTGAATACGTGTTTAAAAGCATGTTATCAAATCGAACCAAGTCATATGCCATATTAGTAGCCGAGTCTATTAATTTCATATTGCATGCGTTGCATTAGGCATGTGGTATGGTTAGGATCGTGCACTATTCTAATTAGTTATTTTGTTTTAGCTTGGAGTACTCAGTAAGTTTTATGCTTTAGCATACTTGCATGAGTGTGAATGTTGCCATGATTAGCATGCTTGTCATGAGGCTATGTGCTTAAAGGCTAAACTGCATGAATGCCTGTGGATGAAGGCTTAGTTGTTTGAATTTGAATGATTCAATGAATGTAAGTTTTAAGCCCAATTTGTTGTGGCAAATCATGTTTTAAGCTCACTTGAGATGGCAAAGCTGCATCTTTGAAGTCCACTTGAGGGTGGCAAATTCAAATCATTTTCAAAAATAAACATGACTTGAAATGTTCCAATTCTTGCAATTTAGTCTATACTTGCTTGTGCGCGTCACATAGTAATGTTAGCTAATAATCACAATAAGAGCACATAACGTTTATAAAATGACATATCATGATTAGTAGTGGCCGATTATTGAACAGGCGAGTGGGGGTGCTCAATTCATGACCTTCCTCCCTCGTACCTAAGTTCCCGAGCCAATGCAACTTTGGTGATAATGGACACGTGGCCTTTGGCACGAGTCAAGGTTTCCTAAATTTTTCCAAAAACAAAATATTTAGGTGACGACTCTGTATCTGGCAAAGCAGTCCAATTTTGGCATTATTTGATTTAAAATTGATTTTCCAAAAAGATTTGCCGGATTGGACTCTTTGGTGCTTATCAGTTTCACATTGCACTTGTGAAACTAGATTTAGAACCGTGGGAGTCCCAACTGTGAGCCCTTTCTTTTCAAGTCGTTTTCGAAAGGCGAGGGCGCAAGAAAAATGCGAGTCCACAGTTTTTGGCGACTCCGCTGGGGACTTAGAGAACTTGACTCAAACTCATGATATGTTGTTTTATTTACACTTATGTGTTTCTTTGCATTTGCATTTTCATTGATGCGCCTAAGTCATAGTGTTTGCTATCTGCTATTCCTGAACAGTTTGCCAGAGGCTTGCTTGGAAAAACTTGCCAAAACGCTGACCGGTTGCGGGCTCTGCCACGATGGGAACACAACCCTTGGATCTAGATTGCCGCTATACCATTTGATCCTCCTTTCAGTTCTCGGTGTTAGAAGCGAGCGGTTTATTAGGTAGTCTTGCTTAGGTACCCGTTTTGAACAATCAGCCTCGGTGCATATCGAAAACCATAGAGACCATTCATAACTAGGACATGTTGCTCACCCGAATGCAGGGTTTGTTTGAAACCGCTTGTTTGTGTAGTGAACCCCTAGTTCCTGATGAAATTAGGACAGGGTAACCCTACCCCATCATAAGGGTGTTTTGGCTCTCACTTGCTTGATATGTGCTTTTAGAGTGAGACTCTGTAGGAATGTATGTATCAGTTGCAAGTCTAGGTATCAATTTGAGGGTATCAGTTTTGGGGCAGAAATCAGCGTTTGAAGCATAGTTGTCCAGCTTATGATTGCAACTGCGTGTTGTTTCTGTCTGAGCCGAGGTGCCTTGCGGTTTTTGATTTATGTTTCTTTTGCTTTATTTTCTTCTTGCATGGTAGTCTTTCATGATTGCTTCAAACGAGGCTCTTACCCCCTAAGCACTCTGGACTCGAGTAAGGCGACTTTACCGATCTGGGGATCTTGTAAGAGGATAGCCAGTGTTTGCTTCACTGCCCCCAGTTACAAGACAGAGGAAAGTCAGACATAACTCACCGGTTCAGCGGTCACCAATTCAGCAGTCACTATCGGTTCCGCCTGTGCTCAGTCAAGCCCAGTTATCTGCTTCCACTTCGGAAAAAGAGTACACAACAGTCCTGATAGAGCAGGATCCCTTAGTCAACATGGAAGAAATGCTCCGCCAAGTCCAACAGGCTATTAAGAACTTGTAGCTGGATGCTGCCTGAGAAGTCGAGACCACAACTCACCAAGCCGAGGTTGTAGCCCCCCAAGCGGAGGTAATAGAGAGGCTTCAACAACAACAGCCACCACAGCAGCCACAACCTGTAGTGGCCTCAGCATCACAAGCATCCCCAACGGGGATCCCCACACCCGAGATTACAATCAACATCCAGGGAAATGTGGGCATCCCGGTGGATCTGATTCCACCCAGACTTCCAAGGCACCGGTTTATCCAACGGAGGCGCCATTAGAGTTTGGGGTCGACCATACTGCGGTGAAAGTGAGCAAGCTTGAGAAGCTCTTCAAACGGTCTGAAGGTGTGAATTCGATCCCGGATATTGAGGATGGCTATACAGATTCGGCAGTGACATTGCCAGATGGGTTTAAAATGCCGCATATAGACTACTTTGATGGCTCGGCTGATCCCATGGTCCACTTGCGGCTATTTTCAGGCATTCTGTGGCCGATGGGTCTATCTAGACTACAGAAGTTATCCCTCTTGGGCCGGACCCTGTCAGGTGTCGCAACCATTTGGTACACTAAACTTGAAGACTCTGTAAAGAGGAATTGGGAAAAGATGGCTGAGGCCTTTATTGCTCAATACTCCTATAACACACATGTCAATGTCACAACTCGTGATCTCAAACCGACTCGCCAAGAGCCGAAGGAGGTATTCTCCGATTTTGTGACCCGGTGGAGGGCCAAGGCCTCCATGATGACCATCCAACCGGCTAAAAAGGACCAGATCCGAATGGTGGTCCATAATCTGTAACCAAGACTATTACAGAAGATGATAGTTTTACCTCTGTCTACATTTGCCGACCTCCATGAAATAGAGGTGCAGATAAAGGATGCAATCAAGCAAGGTCTGATAGATCACGAAAAAAAGCAGCCCAAGAGGGTTTTCACACGCAGTTCCAATGCGACTACTAGCAGTAATGCAGCTACAAGGCCTTCAGACGTGAGCGTGGTCACCACTACACCCAAAACTACCAACCCCTTTACCGGTACATCTGATACAACCTCACAAACCTCGAAGCACCAACCCCTAGGCCAGAGGGCTTTCACCCCATTCTACATGTCTCTATCTACGGCCTTGAGGGTCTTGATCAGAAAAGGGCATCTGAAGCCGTTAGAACAACGCCCATTGCCCAATCCTCTCCCTCCTACATATAACCCGGCCAAGTACTGAGCTTTCCATCAACATCATGGTCATGATACCGACCAGTGCTTCAGATTACGTCATGAGATTCAGGATCTCATTGATAACAAAGTGAGAGTGCCTCATGAGAAGCCCAACGTCACTACAAATCCTCTTCCACCACATAACCAAGCCCCTCTACCCAGGCAAATAAACCTCATACAAACACTGGTCGTCCCTTACAACCCCAGTATATACATCACCCCCTCCTACTTACCTAAGTCGGCGCTGTTCATCCCGGAAAGCATGGATTTGTGCATGATGAGTGCGTCCATATCCCATACCAAACCTGAGGTGCTGACTGTGCTAGATAAAGGCCGGATAGCCTTGGGAAGATGGGAATGTCAGTTCAGCACCTGAGGGCTCCATGGACTCATTTGAGGAGGAATACAACTCGTGCCATTACATTGTGCCAACCAATCAGGCCAAGCCAAAGCTGGAGTTGCCAACAAGGACAGGGGTCAATGTAGTCCGAGAGGATGGCCCAAGCCAAGGATTGGATGACTTAGCTGATCTCGAGGAGGACATTAACAATCTGCAATTCTTCGATGAGCAATATTCGGGGGATGTACAAATTAATTGGTTTGATCTGAATGGGTCAGTAGACAATTCGGGGTGGCTTAGTGACGAGCCTAATGTGGATGAGGGATTTGAACCAAAGCTGGAACAGCTGGAAGCAGGAACTACTACAAGGGCCGAAATGGCTCTGGACAAGGGAAAGTTGCCGGAGAGCGCCGGTATTAAGAATTATGCTCAGGAAATAGGCATCATTAGTACTGTCGATACTGAACAAAATGCCGCACTAAAGCAGTTCGAACTGGAAAGGGATGGGAATAATTAGGAAGCTGGAAAAGCCAAGCACTTTGTGGGGGATGACTGTGATGTGAGAGTAATTACGACGGAACTGGACAATTGTCTGTCGGTTGCCAAAGGAGTCTTGTGGGAAGATGATGATCTGCATGTTGGCCACACAGACGAGGATTGGAGCAAAAACCTACCAGACGACACCTGGCATTCTGAGGAAGTAGATTACATGACTCGAAGCGGGTAATACTTCAAACCCCCACACTTAGACCAACTAGAAGTATCAAGAAAGGATAAGGAGGCCGAAAAACAAAAGGATAAATAGTTGGAAGAAGAAGTTGTACTAAAGCAGCTAAAAAAGATTCAAGCAGACATATCCATCTGGTGGTTGCTCATGGCTTCGTGGGTATATAGGCAAGCTCTCCTATCAGCAATGGATAAGGCTAAGCTGTCTATCAACACAACTCCCAAGCAACTAGTGGGACTTGTCTTCCTGGGAGGGCCCTTGCCTACTTTGACCTTCTCAGATAAGGAATTACCACCTGAGGGCTCTGTGCATAACAAACTGCTAGACATCTCAGTTGAGTGTAGAGAGAAGTGGGTGCCGATTGTATTGGTGGATACTAGGTCCACGATCAATATGTGTCCGTCTTGCACAGCCTATGTTATTGGCTTGAGGCCAACGAACTTTGTACCTATAGCCCAGGTGATCTGGGCTTATGACAACATAAGTCGAGAGGTGATGGGGACAATTTAGATCAGAACACAAGTTGGCCTGGCACAACAGGATATTGAGTTTCACGTCTTGGATGTTCCGGCCACTTTTAACTTGCTCCTTGGACGGTCGTGGCTGCACCAAGTGAAAGTTGTCTCTTCCACTCTTCATCAAATGTCGAAGTACCCTCTTGGAAAGGGAGTAGCCATTGTATTTAGAAATTCATCTATACATCCTCCGCCTGAGGTCACCACTCTAGTATTGGAGATTGTACACAGCGATGAGGATGTTTTCCTGTCTAGATTTACCTTGGCTGAGGCCCGGGTGGTGCAAAACATCTTGGCTATTGATGAGTGGTTATACATCAGTGCTCAATCAGTCTACCTCATGAACATGCAACGACATATACTCGGGATGGGATTAGGAAAGAGCGGCTGAAAGGGTGTTACTGCACTGGCCAAAGTGCCACATAACCCTCATACCTTTGATTTAGGTTACACGCCTACCAAAGAGGACTGGGTAAGAAAAGGCAAAGAAATGGCAGGAAGAGCCAAGGCAAAGCAAAGTGGGAAGTACTATGAGCTTGTGCATAGGCCAATTCAAGGAACTCTGAACGGCCGCTTTGCCCAGGAGAGGGAAGACTTCCCATTTTGCGGCTTTCCTGAGCCATGGTTGAACTCTAAGAAGCAACGTCTACTCGGCTTTGAGCTTTTCTTCGACCTGCAACTGTAAGAGGATGAAGCCACAGAGGAGCAGACTGAATTAACTGCTAAGGCAGAACAGAGTACAGAGAATGAGTCCAACAACAATGAATTTGAGATAGGAGCAGTGCTGGTGTGTCTCCTTTCAAATCCTTAGATCAAACCGGAGAGCTTGGAGGATGACTTCACCATTTCCATGATCGGAGATCAATAAGGTTTGGACCCTTCCGGTGGTATTCTGGATGCATCTAACGCACCCTCTCTCACTTGGCAGCTAGAGGAGGGCTTTTTGTCCAGTAGTTCTGAATCAGGTAGTGAGTCAGAATCTAATCCCACAGAGTCTGTGGAGCCGGAATCAGATTCCAGTTCTTCCGAGTCTGAGTCCAGTATTCCTAGGGTTGATAACCTAGATGCCGTTGTTTTGTCCAGGTCGTCTTTTTCCTTTTCGTGTGAGTCAGTTGTAACCGAGGAATTGGATGAGCTGGAACTTTTCAATGTGAATGATACCACTATAGTTTCCGAGTACTTCTCTATGCCACTTGCGTATTGCATTGATCATGACATTCAAAATTTTGATAAAAATGACGTGGAAGGAATTCTTCTGCCTTTTAAGCATTTGATTGATCGGGAGGAGGAGAGGTTTGTAAAACCCCTTGTTGATGAAATCATTTCAATTAATGTGGGTACTGAGAAGGATCCCCGTCTGGTCCAGATCGGGTCCACGTTGTCTTCGATGGAACGCAAGCGCTTAGTCGCTTTATTAAAAGATTTCAAAGATGTTTTCGCATGGTTCTACGCAGACATGCCTGGAATCCCTCTTGACCTCGAGGACCGACCCGTCAAACATAAGTTGCATAGGATATGTCCGGATTGGGCTTTGAAGATTAAGGAAGAGGTCACCAAGCAGATAGATGCAGGATTTTTGCTAGTATCTGAGTACCTGACTTGGTTGGCCAACATTGTTTCGGTGCCGAAGAAAGATGGCAGAATCCGGGTGTAACAGCGCCCGGGTGGGGGGCCTTGATGCTACTACAGTTCGGACTCCCCTTTTTGTTTGTGGTTCTAAATCTTGAACCAAAGAGTCCAACTCTGGCAAATCGTTTTGAAGAAAAACAGATTTTTTGAAAGGTAGTGCCAAACATGGACTGCTTTGCCAGATTACAGAGTCGCCACCTAAATATTTTTTTAAAATGGGAAATTTAAGAAACCCTGACTCGGTGCCGAAGGCCACGTGTCCGTCATAACCAAAGTAGTCTTGGCTCGGGAGCTTGGGTACGATCGGGGAAGGTCAGCTATGAGCACCCCCTTTCGCCCGGTTCGAAGACCGGCCTCTACTAACCGTGATATTTGATTTTGAAAACATTACATGCTCTTATTCCAATTATTAGCTTAGAATTACTATGTTATGCACACAACATACAAGTATAGACTAGATTACCTAATTTGGAAATCAATATTGCATATCCGTTCGTTTTGAAAATGCTTCGGAATTTGCTACTCGCAAGTAGGCTAAAACACGGATTTCAATGAGTTTTCCAACTCAAGCAACCCAACCTCCACCCACAGGCATTCAAACAGTTTATCTCACATAAGCACTTAGCCGCATGTAAGCATACTGTCATGGCAACATTCACACACATGTGGTATGCTAAAGCGTAAAATACTTACATCGTACTCCGTGCCAAAACAAGAAACTAATTAGCAGACTTGCATGTCCCTAGGTCGTGTTAAATGGCTAATGCAACACAGACAAGGATGCAATTTAGAGTAGGCTCGGCTAACCCTAAAATGGCACGTGAAATGCAATCATTTGATGTACGTATTCAAGTTGGAATTTAGAATACAATGCAGTTTGTATGATGTACCGAGCCCGGTGCATGTTTAGACAAATGCATGGATGCACGCATGCATTGCATAAGGTATGCTAAAATAGACGTGCCCTAATCTACCATCATAAGCAGGTAAATAAAAGGGAAGAAAGAAGTGGGGGTTGGAAGACATACAAACCACTCACCCACACTTATTACAAATTTGCCCCCACTCGGAGGGACCAAAATAATAATACAGATTAATTAACTACGCAAACTAATTAAAATATTACAGTCCAACTAAATTAATCAAATAAATTAATTAATCTAATTAAAGCAGTAAACCGCCTCGAGATGAGGGCCGGATGCAACGCATGCTTTGGACTTGCTCGGAATTGCACTGCCATGCTTAGGTTGCCTCTGTTTTCCTTGCTTTGCATCTCAGAAGACTGCCAAAGTCTTAGGAGTGCCTCCCAGGACACTGAGGGACATCATCGGCTGAGTAGGACTTCCACTGGCATCAGCATGAGGTCACCGGCACAAAATTCATCCATCGGCCATAAATAGACTGCCGGTCGGCACTAAATACTGCCGGCCGGCACTGAATGTCTGCAGAATCTGCAACTCACAGCAGCAGAGGGCAAAAACTTGCATGGCAATGTAATTCCAACAATGTGTGCACCAATCATGCCCCTTATCATATTTGTGACTCAAAGGGGCATGTGCTTCGATTCTCGGGCCACCAATCACGCATTTCCATGCATGATGGCCCAAAGAACCAAACGTGCAACTTCTATTTCAAATGCATGCAAACCAAACAAACACATAAGGGTGCTAAGCCTCTATCATGACTTGGTCAAGAGGTAGAGCATGCATGTTTATGTGATGCAATCCTAGACATGTCAACTGGTATGCAATCATGCCAATGCAAAGGAGCATACAAGCTAACAAACATACAAGGCATGAAACACCAATGTCAACCATCAAGTATGCAAGGTGTAATGTGGGTGTCCAAGCATGCAAACAAGCATGTGACTTCATTCAATCATGTTAGTCCTAACATGCATTTACTTACCAATACATTACAACACTCAAGGAGCATATGCAAGCAACAAGAGGATGGACTTGCACATAGGTTAGGCAGCTCTAAATAAGCCTAAAATCAGTGGCCAAATGCCATAGAAGTGAAGGCTAAGATATATGCAATACATGCACACATGCAAGCATACATAATCCAACACTTACGCATAAACAAGCAACTCTTAAGAACACTTAAAAGAGGCTAACATGGACATATTAACATGCATATATAAGCTTTAAAATCATGTTGGACATGGTGCCAAACCAAGCAACAAAATAGACTAAGCATGCAACAAATGGTCCAAGCATCCAAGGCAAGCCAAAGGAGACCTAAACCATGGCTAAGCCAACCAAGCCTCACAAGGCCAAGAAGGCTTAAAACAGGTCTAAGGCAGCCCTAGACCATACAAAAGGGACCTCCTACATGGCATCTAAGTGGCTCTAGAGCAAGGCACACACAACGACCAAATCATTGGGCATACAACATATGCTTTCAAAACTTCAAAGAGGCATGCAAGGCAATCATTCAAGCATGTCTAAGGGACTGAAATAGCATGCTGAATGGTTCCAAACCATTGAAAATAATGCAAGCGAGGCGTGCTATACTTTCATGCTCTTAAGGCCAACAAGCCAAATGCAAAGAGGCTATGTGATGCAAGCTAAGATTGACCAAAGTAACCATGGACAGACCTTATCCATGGAAAAATAAGCATACAAGCTTCATGAATCTAAGCCTAAAACATGTTAGAATAGAGGCACACAACCTAATGCATGTTAAAGGACTAAAGAGGCATTACGGAGCATCTATGCAAAACATGCAAGGAGTACTAAAACCAACATGATACAAAGTTATAATATGGCAATATGAGCACAAAATACAGCCATGGCATAACCAACAAACAACCAAACATGGGGCTCCCTCAAGAGGCAAAATAGGTCCTTTTCAAGGAAACCAAGGAGAGGGGGTGACCCTCTCCTTCTTGGGACTTCAAGGCATCATCTTCACCACTGAAATCCCTCAAGATTTCAGTGGTGAAGAGACCCCAACACCAAAATCCCGGAGCTCTCACAAAATAACACAAAATGAGGCCTTTTCAAGGCCTAAGGGTGGTCAAACCTCCCCAAAGCACAAAACACTCTTAACCAACAATAAAGAGGACTAAAAAATAGAACTTTTTTGTATTAAATGCTAAGCACAAAAACAGTTCTAATCTATGCAAAAATGGAGTGCAAAAATGGGGTAAAAAGGGGTAGTTTCTTACCCTTGAAGACGACCTTCACAAAGGTTGATGTTGTTGCTTCCTTAAGCTCAAATCCAACCAAAAACTTCAACAACCATCCTTTAGAACCTCAGTAACCGAAGGAAGGTGAAACACTAGGTGCTTGTGTGCAATAATATGGATTAAAGCACCTAGTGTAGAAACAAGAGAGGAAAAGAGAGATAGGATAGATACACAAGCTCTAACCTAGAACCAGAGCTTCTTCTCTGTCTTTTCTCTCTAAAAATGTCTAATTTTTCTAACCCTTGAGCCAAGAGAAGAGAGCCCTCTCTTATAGGCAACAAAGCTTACAAGCTAAGCAAACCACAGGCTCATCCCTCCATACACGTGTATGGAGGGCAAACAAATGCTATACAGCTGCTTCAAAATATCTCAAAAAGCAACTGAACAGTAGTCGGCAAGGCAAAATTGTCATTTTGACAAAATTGACTGCCGACCGGCACAAAAGAGTGCCGACCGGCACAATATAGTGCCGATGGCAACACCAACTAGCCGGTGGCCTCTAGCCACTGCCGGTGGTGTGTGGGGATGCCTCACAAGGCATTCTCTGCCCCTCCAAGGCAAAGCACAAGTGTTTGGTGCAAAACCAGACACAAAACGGTCAAGTTCGGAGGTCCTGAGGCAAGGTGCGTAGCCGAGAACTCCGAGAACTCCAAACGAACACGAACATGGATAATCACCGAGTGTTCAAGCGGTGACGTCCAGGTCTTGAGGACGGTCAAAAATGGGGTGTCTACAGTTGCCCCTCTTTGACAGAACTCGGAAGTCATAACAATGACGGGAGTGAATGTCAAAGCCCAGAGACGACCCATTTTTGACCAGGCTGAAGACTTAGACAAACATGCAAGACAAGCAAGATATGCGCCCAAAGGCAGGGGCAAAATGCAACTGAAAATGCACGAAGCCGAGCATAACTTAATGATCATGCAAACAAAGCTGTAACGAAGCACGCATGCGACAGTTTTAAGCTAGCATGCACCAAACTACACTGCAATGCCGAAAGGATGTAAGAGAATTATGCAATTCTCAATACGTCTCACTCGGAGGATACAATACCTGTGCGGCTCGTCCGGTTGCACCGGCCTCAATTGAGCCGTACATATAATATCGTGCCTGCAAAGAAAGCAAACTTAACAGGTACAATATTGTTAGCAATATGCATGACAATGCGAAATGAATGCAAGATGATATGCAATATATACAAAATGATGTATGAACAATGCAAATGATAATGCAATGCAATTGAAACTATGCAAACTACATGCAAAGCAATTGAATCATGATTCAATCGTGAGCGATTCGAAACCACACAAATGTCAAATAGGTTGATGGAAGTAACAAGTCCATCTACCATAGAAAAGGTGCCACAACCTCAAACCAACATACCAGCATGGAGTAGGCGCGATACACATGCAGAACTATGAGTAATGTAGACGGACACAAGGACAAGTATTGGGTGGATTGACATAAGTGGGGTGACGACCCGCTGAGGAAAGAACAATGATCCTAATGCCGGATGCAACAATTACACTACAGTGTAATATGCGATTATGGCGCGCGGGCCAAACCGTATCTCGCTTAGGAAAGGCATGCACACATACAAACCATGTCTAACACAGAAAAGGTGCCGCAACCTCAAACCAACATACCAGCGTGGAGTAGGCGCGATGCACATGCAGAACTGTGCTTTGACGTGAAAAGTATGGACATATCCCAGACCAAGCTCAACAAGGAAAGGTGCAAGCCATAAATGGAAGGGGATGCAGTGGATGCATGCAAAAGAAATGGATACAATGGATATGGCACGCAGGCCAAACCAAGTTTTGCCTAGGAAGGGCATGTACACGTACAAGCCATGTCTAGCATAGAAAAGGTGCCGCTACCCTCAAACCAGCATACCAGCGTCGAATAGGCGCGTACACATGCAGAACTGTGTTTTGACGTGAAAAGTATGAGCACATAGCAGACCAAGCTCAACAAGGAAAGGCGCAAGCCATGGATGGAGGATGATGCAGTGGATGCATGCAACTACAATGCAATGGAAATGGATATTTAGGAAAATGCATGACATATGCACTATACTACAATGATGATGCATGACATATGCAGGTTTTTGTTTTTGGATTTTTTTGAAATGCATGACATATGCAGTATTTACCAATGATGCATGACAATGCACTATGATGCAACGACTATGATTGCAGCTTTCCCTATCTTACCAACAGGGCGATATACTAGGTTGGTTCAGTATCCAGGATTGAGGCGTAGACATGCCGCCTCAACCTATGGGGCTTCCATACAGATTTCAAGCCGAGGGTACACCCCCTCGGTATTTAAACCAGACTTTAGTCTCGGAAATCCCGAACCTTTGTGTTCTAGGCATAAGCCTTTCAAACTCTAGTTTTCACCGTCCCAGTTGGTCTTCTAGGAACTCACCGCAAAAACAGGCAGGTGGCTTTACCCGACCACCGAAAGTCGTCCGGGCACGACAAACGCCAAAGGAATCACACCTTCAGAGGATTTAAGGTCTCCTAGACCGTATGCAAAATGTATGCATGTTTTTTTTTTGTTTGTTTTTTTTTTGAAATGCGCGCCAACGCGCGGCTTTTGAAATGCATGACAATGCATGAATTGGTGCGCATGACAGTGCGTGACAGGAATCATGCATGATAATGCAGATGCCGAAGGTTTCGCACCTTCCAAGGATTTAAGGTTTCCTAGACCGCGCGTGTTTAAGGTCTCGCCAGACCGGGGCGAAAAACAATGAGGTGCGCAAAATAGCGCGATGAAATGCAAAATGAGATGCAAGATGAGGCACGCATACCTCATGGATGCAAAATGCAAAACGAAATGCAAATGAAATGCAAAGTGTGGCACGCATACCTCAAGATGCAAAATGCGAAACGAAATGCAAATGAAATGCAAAGTGAGGCACGCATACCTCAAGATGCAAAATGCGAAACGAAATGCAAATGAAATGCAAAGTGAGGCACGCATACCTCAAGATGCAAAATGCAAAATGAGATGCAAATGAAGTGCAAAGTGAGGCACGCATACCTCAGGATGCAATGAAATGCAAAATGAGGCACGCATACCTCATTGAATGGAAAATGAAATGTAAAACGAGGCACGCGTACCTCCAGATGCAATGAAATGCAAAATGAGGCACGCATACCTCATTGAATGGAAAATGAAATGCAAAACGAGGTACGCGTACCTCGAGATGCAATGAAATGCAAAATGAGGCACGCATACCTCATTGAATGGAAAATGAAATGCAAGTATGACACGCATGCCACACGAAAATGCAAAACGGTGCAAGTCGCAAGGGACGTGCAAGACGGCGCGATGCGACGCACCGGACAATGTGATGGATGCGTGCAACGCACACGGGGCAACTTTTGAATCTTGTAAAAGACAAAAGGATACAAAAGGATACAATCTTTGCTTGAATCTGAGTGCCATGCACAGAAGACACTGTCCGAGGTCAAAACGGAGGCCGGTTGAGCATCGGAGATTCACTTTCTTGCACTTTCTTGAGCTATGAAGACCAGAAACTACCCACATGGCCTAAACAAGGCTGTGGGAACATCACCGGCTGGACTAGGTGGCCACCGGCTGGCCACCGGCTGCATAAAAGTTCCACCGGCACAATATTGTGCCGACCGGCACATAATAGTGCCGACCGGCCAAAAGTTGCTGATCGGGGACAGTTTCGACTTTTTGCAATGTGTCTTTTAAAATAGGGTTCCCAACCCTATTTTCTCACTTCTCCACCGCCGAAAATCAACTCTCTCTCTCTCTCTCTCTGTAGAGCCTTTTTCTCTCCTCATTTCGCCATTTCATCGCGTTTCGCACATTTCCAACCGAACAAATCTTTGTTTCGGTGCCTCTTTTGCTATTTCCGCTTTTTCGGGACTTGTTCCCCTTGGTTTCCTCTTCATTTCCGTGCCTTTTCATCTTCCGGCCTTTCCGGCCATTTTCGGCCCGCTCGGGGTTGACTTTTTCGGTTGGCTTTCCGCATTCCGGATTTTCCGGCCATTTTCTCATTACCATTACCATGGCTGACGACATTCCACACGTCGGGACTCCCCCGGATCATGAGATGGATCCCGGGGTCGAGCTTCTCCCGTTGAGCGAGCGTCCTTTCGACCCGGTGACATACCGCCCAGCGATTCATGTGCTACCACCGGATGGACTCTGCCATTTTCGCAGCTTTGACCGAGCACTGGACCCGGAGCTCCTCCTACGCGAGCCGACCTCTCACCTATCCTTTGGCGCTTCCGAGGTAACACTCTTCCCTGTTTTACTTTCTGCAATGTAGAACTGTTAACTGTCAAAGTTGTTTTCGTTCTTTAACTGCTTGATTCTGATACACTGTTCACTGTAGTCGATCGCAATCATGCTTACAATTGATATCTGTTTAAGACGGACACATGCACACACACTGCACTAGCCTCAATCACCCAAACACACGGCACACACCGCATTTCACTACAAACTCACCAACACCGAGCATCTGCTTGAATCTGAAAATATGCACGCATGCCATATCTATCATGAACCACTGAAACATACTGACACATCACACGTTGTACTTCACTGTAAGCACACCGACACCCAGCACTTATTTGAATCTAAAAAACTTGCACACATGCCATATTTGCACTGAACCCCTCAAACACGCTGACGCATCACACGTTGTAGTTCACCGTAAGCACACCGGCACCCGGTATCTGCTTGAATCTGAAAAACTTGCACACATGCTAGATTGGCACTGAACCACTGTTTCTTCAAGATTGTACATTTCATATTGCTTTGCTGCCATTTGTTTGAAAACAGGGAGATTCCCATACCATCCACGGGTATGGGAACGTCGCGGCTCGAGATTGGTACGCGGAGCTTCCCGAGGCGGTTCGACGTATCGTGGACCAGGCCGGCTTCGGCGCTTTCTGTAGGGGTCTGACCCGGCTTACTGCTTGCAGGCCTCTTCTAGCTGCCCTGGCAGAGAGGTGGTGGGACACCACCGATTCATTCCACCTATCCGTGGCGGGAGACATGATGATGACTCTCTACGACTTCTCGATGCTCACAGGCATCGGGGTGGGGGGTGATCCGATCCCCTTCGACATCGATATGGATGAGTGGACCGCCGCTCAGGTCTATTTGCTTGGCGAGGCGCCACCTCTTGCGCGTCCAGGTTTCGTCCGCTACTCCTGGTTCGAGGTGTAGTTCAGGGTCCAGCCTGCCTTCGTTGATGCAGCCCCGATGACCCAGGAGGCCGTGGATAGATACGCACGCGGCTTCCTCATGTTCCTGTTTGGGACGACGATTTTCGCCGATCGGGCGAACACAGTGCCTCTCTGCCTTATCAGCGCACTGGTGGATGTCAGAGATATCTTGCGTTTCGATTGGGGTGGTGCGGCTCTGGCCACCTTCTACGGCTATATGAGCTCAGTCTCCCGCGGCAGTGGACAGTTGCTCGGGGGTTACTGGCGTGCTTGGGAGGTACATTTCCTTTTCCGCTTTACATTTCTGCTTTACATTTTCTGTACTCTGCACACTGCACACACTGTAGTCTGTTTCACACGGACTGTATACTGTACACACGGCACATACATACTCTGCTTCACACTGACTGTACACTCCGCACAATACACTATACAACACACGGCTCTGTTATTTCTGCTTTATTTTGTATTCTGCTTGATCCGATAATCATACTGACATCTGTCTTGCAGTTGTGGGTCTATGCCTACTTTCCCAGGCTGGAGCCAGTGCCGGAGACGGAGACTCCTCTAGTCATCCCCTTCTCACGCCGCTATGACGGGAGGTGCACACGGCGGCCGCGGGAGACGTTCAGCTTCTTCCGCCGCTACTTCGACACCATCACTCCCGCAGAGGTATGTTTTACTTGCCGTTCATTTAAGCTTCGCTTTTCCACTGTATATTTGCAATATCAATAGGTAACAAACTGTATTTCAATTTCAGATCACCTGGCAGCCGTGGGCTCCTTTGCCAGCGATGATGCGGGATCGGTTTGCCGGTGCTGTCGAGACCTCGCATTACCGGATTCTGCTGGAGGGCCCGGTCTGTCGGGCTTGGTACCTGGGTGAGCGCTTCTTGCGTCAGACCCTGGGCTTACCTGAGCAGATAGTCCCGGTGCACCCTCCTGAGCATATGAGGGACACCGAGCGTTTCACCGCTGAGCAGATGGCGGACTACACCATCGGCTGGGAGGCGAGTGGCTACAGAGGCGAGGGCGATTACTCGGAGTACGTCCGGACCTTCATCATGCAGCCTCTGAGCGGTGGTCGCCGAGCTGAGAGAGAGAGACCTGCGGCGCCAGCGGCCGGAGCAGGAGTAGGAGGAGGAGCGCCGAGGAGGGCTCAAGTCCGCGGCAGGGGCGGAGTTCAGGGAGGACGGGAGGCCAGTTGGCCCGCTCTGCCTACTTCACTGACTTTCCGAGGGTCGGATGGGGCGACCTATCAGATTCCCTTCGCCCCTCCGCCGGCTGATCACGAGTTTGTCGGTGTCCCCGACTTGCCTCCGATATGTATTACTGCATTTCTGTACAGTCATTTCATTTTAGTTTATTTGATATTCCACAGAATATTGATGCATCTGATTCCCTTGCAGGCATCTTCTGGATACACCCGGCAGTTACTGGAGATGAATGCCTCCATGACGGGGATGCTGCAGCGGACCTTTGAGTTCCTAGCCTTTTACGGCCTTCCGGTATGTTCTCTCTGTCATAGCTTCAAACCATACACAAACTGCTTCGCATAATCTGATGCATAACACAACACTGGATACCCAGCCCTCACGGCACTTGATACACTGTATTCATACACTGCATTCTGTACTGATAAACTGCTCACGGCACTCACAAACTGTACTCATTCACTGCATTCTGCACTGATAAACTGCTCACGGCATTCATACTCTGTATTCATACACTGCATTCTGCACTGATAAACTGCTCACGGCATTCATACTCTGTATTTATACACTGCATTCTACACTGATAAACTACTCACGGCATTCATACACTGTACTTTCTGCATTGATAAACTGCTTCATGTATACTGATGCATTTGCCTTTTGTACTTTTCAGCCTCCCTTCCCGATTCCTCCAGTGGGTGGTGGCGCACCATCTGGACCTCCCATTTCTACTCGGGATGGCAGGATATTCCCCCGCACTAGAGGAGGGCGTACTTACGCCGGGAGCAGCTCGCGGGCTCCAGTTCCAGACGACGAGTCTGAGGAGGGGGCGGAGTCATCCGAGGAGGAGGCCGGGGGCAGCTCGGGCTCGGGCTCAGACAGTGACACTTCTAGTGATGCTCCTGGACTTCTGCCCAGGAAGAGGGCGAGGACAGATCCCCCGGCGCGAGGCCATTGATGATGCTGATGGCCCAGACTTTTCCTGTTTCTTTTATTTCTTTTCTTGTACTTTTTTCTTTTGTTGGTAGATAGAGTACTTTGTACTGCCGTAGGCAGATTTTTGTTTCCAAAACTATGTACTTGAAAAAGATGATATGAAATGAAACAAACTTTTTGTCTGAAAAGAATGTTATATCTGTACATATCTGCATCTTTCATACTTTGCACTGCATTGCGTCATGTTACACCTCAAATGTAAATGATATTGATTTGTTGTCTGCAAATCGAGCAATTGTACTATGATAATCGGATAACCAACCAATTAACAGCAAAACAACTCATACAAACCACTACTCAAACTGAATAGACAGCCCATACTCTACTGGGGATCGATCTGCATACAACCCATAACACAGCACTCGGTTCATCCTGCACATAGCAAACCCTGAACAAACAACCCCAATCTGACAAGATGGACTACGAAAACTGAAACGGTTGAGGTTGAAACACACTTGGATGTCCCAAATTTTCTCTTTTCTTCTCCTGCCTCGCATGATTGCAGAGAATGGCACAGCATTCTGAGCACAAGCGATTACTTCTTGGAAAAGGATGGGTTTTCAACCGGGGTATCGAGCCTACCACAGAACACGACGAGACAGACTCAAACAAAGAAAGACATGCTCGGAAAAGACTCAAAGCCAAAATCAAGGTCGACAAATCAAAAGACACGACACACAGACATGTTTACAAAAAGACCTCAGATCTCGAGAAGCCAGTTCCTCCGGGTATTATTTCCCACCCTTTCTGATTTGTGATACTCGCATCGCTCGGCCCTCAGACCCGGTTTTTCTCTCAAAAACCCTTTTCTTCACTTTTCTCTCAACTTGCTCCTCTCTATTCTTTAATCTCTCATTTTTCAATCCCTCCCCAGGGTGATTAATGGATGAATAGGAAATCGCAGATTCACGCCCAACACTGTTAGCTCACGGCTATTCCTTCTGGTGAATAGAGTGCCTTGTTGGCAAGCATGTTAGTGGGGGAAAGACAGAAGACCTGACTCAATCGTGCCCCTAGTTCGTCACTTTGACCATTCTTTGTTTTCTAAAACAGT
The DNA here is from genome assembly GCA_036172215.1 of Camellia granthamiana. Taxonomy (NCBI): domain Eukaryota; kingdom Viridiplantae; phylum Streptophyta; class Magnoliopsida; order Ericales; family Theaceae; genus Camellia; species Camellia granthamiana. The sequence goes on from CM069903.1 coordinate 114,303,379, forward strand.
TTTGATCAAAAATGAGAGTTGGATTAACACACTTATTCGATTTTTGATTTGAAAATCATGTGAATCAGGCTGTGAGCACTGAAAATTCTCCTTTTTGGGTCCAAACATGGTCCAATTTTGAAAATAAAACAGTTTTCGAGAAAATAAGTCAACCTCAGTGAAAATTTTCAAAAACTATTTTTGCAAACAGTCAATGCTCAAACGAGCGTAGAACTTACCCTCGAGATATGCAACCTCGGATCGGAGGCAATGGAAAATTGCCCCTGGCTTAAAGGGCGATAAAGGCAATGGAAAGTTGCCCCTGGTTTGGACGGTAACTTAGGGCAACTTGTGACAATGTATGGCAACGGAAAGTTGCCCCTTGTTTGGATAATGCCGCGGCATATTGTAAGCCAGTCCTTGTTGATGACGATCGGACCCTCGGACGCGGAGGAGACGAAGACGGTTTGAACCAATATATGGACACAGTCACCTGGAAGGTGTTGGTGGTTTGACTTCAAGAGGAAGTTGGTCACGTACTTCCAGGTTGCTGCAATCGAGACATTGGATTCGGAGGAGGCAAAAGTAATCAAAACCATGACATGGACTGAGACGCTATGGAAGCGTTGGGGGCTGGACTTCAGAATGAAGTTGCCTACGTATCCCAAACATGGGAATCAAGCCTTACGTAGTTTCGGTTAAGGTACACTCGGGTATTTTAACCTTCACTGTTTAGGCTCTGACTTTTGCCAAGGTGCCCAATGCGGGTTTTCGACCTTACGAGCTATGTTTTTCTTTTTCATTCTTTTTCTTTTCTCTTCTTTTACATTTTTTTTTTCTTTCTTTTCTTTTGCTATTCTTTGTTCTTTTCTTTTCTTTTTTTGCTTCTTTTGTATTTTTCTTTTTTTTTCTTTTCTTTTTTCTTTGCTCTAACTTTTGCCTGGGCCGCCCTTCAGGGTTTTCGGCCCAGCGAGCCTCTCAAAGGGTAAAAGTGTAGCTTTGTCCATGCCAAATGGTTTTGAGACTGAAGCCTCTCCGTATCCAAGAGAGCGACTATTGTATTGATTTGCAGGAAAAGTCCATCACGGTTGCTTCTCGAGCTTTGCTTGGTGGGATCTGATCTCCTTGATCTGACTTTGACGCCTCTTGCTCGAGGGCTGCCTCAAAATGGGCCACACAGGCGTTTCATGGTACTGAATGTTTTGAACGGATCCCAGGTTTGAAACAGATGAATTGAAACTTGAGACCAAGAGCGATCCTGGGCTGCACAATCTCAAGAGCGGTTCCACACCGGTCTTCGCAAGACTGCAGAAGACATTTTGTTTTTGAAAGTTTTTAAGAAAGCGACAAATCATTCGCGTTGAAGATAGTGTGGAACCAGTCTGGATCAGACCAGGATCCTTCTCAGTACTCACGACGACGAGCATGATTTCATTCATTAAAAGCTTAGCAGGCCTCTCTTTCTCTCAAAATGATCAAAATTTTACAAAACCCGAGGAATTACTTCCTCTTCGTTTTCATCACCACAGTGTCCGAAAAAGGGGTTTTATGAAAAGCTTAGGTCATTACGGCGATGTTTATGGCACAAGAGAGTAGGCAAAATGCACTGTCGTCCCATTCACATCTTCTGGCACGGCTAACTCAAATAGCAACAAATACGGCACATGATAGCCGCAGCTGTTTCATTTAGATTTGCTGGTATAACCGGCTCCTCGGCAGCAAACAGGCTCAAAAAGCAAAAGCAACTAATTACAAGACAAAACGGTGTTTTGAGGCAATAACCCCGAAATCACCTGGTATACTATACAAGAGGGACTGACTCATTACAACAAGACAGATCTTGTAAGCAAAAAGACTGACTCAATACAGAGAGACAGACTCAAAACAAAATAAAAGACTGACTCGACACCCAAGTCAGGATTTACAAAACTAGCGTTGGCAGGTGCTCAAAAATGCGTGCCAAACGCCACATCCAAAAACGTGTCAGGCCTCGCCCATAGGTGGTCCACCTTCTGATTACATACTTGCAGTGTCTGTATCCTCAAAATCCAACAACTGAGTGGTGACGGACTTTGCTGAGGTGGGGGGGAGGATAACCTCGTTGTCAATCAAATCTTGCACCTCGTACCGGAGGCGGAAACAATTGTCGGTAGCATGGCCAGTCTGCTGGTGGTACGCACAGTACTGAGTAGGGTCATGAGTATCAGGGAGATTCTTCGGGAGAGGCCGAGGCTCCAGGGGTTTAAGGTGTCCCCTGTCGGCAAGGATTTGAAGTGCCTTGGACAATGGCATGTAGAGAGCATGGAAGACCCTGCGCCCTCGGGGTAGGTACTTTGGAGCTTGAGCACTCTTGCTAGATGCACTAGCGAACGGATCGGCGGGTGCAGCCTTGGATTTTTGATCCTTTCCGGATGCAAGGCTAGGAGGGGGAAGAACTGTTCTGGCATGACGGGGCCTATCCCGATTCTCTGATTGACTGGAATTGCCCTCGGGCGGAGTGGGGAAAGCATCCTCCACAGCTTTTAACATAACTGCGGATATCTGTTGCTTGTTCATTCCCCCGGCTTTCAAAGCCTCTACTGCCCACAGCAGCTGTTCGATGGGGTCGGCATCTGTCTTCATCTTGCCTTTATCTCTGGCCTCGGCCTGATCTAGAGTTTGGTTTGCTGCGTCGTTACCATAGCTGGAGGTCATCTCCGGTTGGTTGAGTTCAATTACAATTCGTCCCAGTAGTGGGGGCTCTTGGGGTATAAAGCCTCCGGCATATGGTGCAGCTGGTGGCGAAACAGGCATTCCATAGGCGAGATCCGCCACGGATCTTTGAAGATCACCTATCATTCCCATTAGTTCAAATGTAGTAGGCTCGCGAGCCTGATATAGTTGAGGGGTCCAAATTGGATGTGCGGCAGGCGACCTGGGTGGATGCGGCATGTCAACAGTAGTCTCATCCTGCGGGGTAATTCCTTGACTCAACGCGGTCGTCATGACCACGATCTCTTCTGAATTCTGCGTCATGTTCAGTCCTGCCTCAGCAAGGAGAAGACACTAGCTGTTCTAGATCGACCCTCTGGATTTCTGAACTGAAACGGAAAACAAGCAGCATTTCAGCCCCAAATGGATCAAACACGGGTGTAGCCGGACAACTGTACTTTACTACCGAACACTGTTCCCTAGAATCACTATTCAAAACTGAACTGATACCCGCAGACACAACTGATTCTCAACAACACTGATACTGGTGCCCTCAGGCCGGATACCCAAACTTGCAAACTGATATATGCGTTCCCTGCAGAGATATACTCTAAAAGCACATAATAGGTAAAAGAGAGCCAATACACCCCTATGTTGGGGTGGGGTTTCCCTGTCCTATTTTGTCAGGAGCTAGGGTTTCACTACGCACACAGCGGTTTCAAACAACCTATATCGGGTAAGCAACCTGTCTTAGTTTGGGATGGTCACTATGGATCCGAATATGCACTAGGTCGAATGGTCGAAAAGGGTGCCCCGGTAAAACCAGGGTTTGTGTTCCCATACTGGCAGAGCTCGCAACCGGTCAGCCTTATGGACATGCCTTGACAAGACAAGCCTCCGGCAAACCGCTTAGGAATAGCAGATGGCCAACACGGTGTCCTAGGCGCACCAATGCACATGCAATGCAAAGAAACACATAAGTGTAGTCAAAAACGGATATCACGAGTTCGAGTCAAGCTCTCTAAAATCCCCAGCGGAGTCGCCAGAAACTGTAACAGCGCCCGCGTGGGGGGCCTTGATGCTACTACAGTTCAGACTCCCCTTTTTGTTTGTGGTTCTAAATCTTGAACCAAAGAGTCCAACTCTGACAAATCGTTTTGAAGAAAAATAGATTTTTTGAAAGGTAGTGCCAAACATGGACTGCTTTGCCAGATTATAGAGTCGCCACCTAAATATTTTTTTAAAATGGGAAATTTAGGAAACCCTGACTCGGTGCCGAAGGCCACGTGTCCGTCATAACCAAAGTAGTCTTGGCTCGGGAGCTTGGGTACGGTCGGGGAAGGTCAGCTATGAGCACCCCCTTTCGCCCAGTTCGAAGACCGGCCTCTACTAACCGTGATATCTGATTTTGAAAACATTACATGCTCTTATTCCAATTATTAGCTTAGAATTACTATGTTATGCGCACAGCATACAAGTATAGACTAGATTGCCTAATTTGGAAATCAATATTGCATATCCGTTCGTTTTGAAAATGCTTCGGAATTTGCTACTCGCAAGTAGGCTAAAACACGGATTTCAATGAGTTTTCCAACTCAAGCAACCCAACCTCCACCCACAGGCATTCAAACAGTTTATCTCACATAAGCACTTAGCCGCATGGTAAGCATACTGTCATGGCAACATTCACACGCATGTGGTATGCTAAAGCGTAAAATACTTACATCGTACTCCGTGCCAAAACAAGAAACTAATTACCAGACATGCATGTCCCTAGGTCGTGTTAAATGGCTAATGCAACACAGGCAAGGATGCAATTTAGAGTAGGCTCGGCTAACCCTAAAATGGCACGTGAAATGCAATCATTTGATGTACGTATTCAAGTTGGAATTTAGAATACAATGCAGTTTGTATGATGTACCGAGCCCGGTGCATGTTTAGACAAATGCATGGATGCACGCATGCATTGCATAAGGTATGCTAAAATAGACGTGCCCTAATCTACCATCATAAGCAGGTAAATAAAAGGGAAGAAAGAAGTGGGGGTTGGAAGACATACAAACCACTCACCCACACTTATTACAAATTTGCCCCCACTCGGAGGGACCAAAATAATAATACAGATTAATTAACTACGCAAACTAATTAAAATATTACAGTCCAACTAAATTAATCAAATAAATTAATTAATCTAATTAAAGCAGTAAACCGCCTCGAGATGAGGGCCGGATGCAACGCATGCTCGGGACTTGCTCGGAATTGCACTGCCATGCTTAGGTTGCCTCTGTTTTCCCTGCTTTGCATCTCAGAAGACTGCCAAAGTCTTAGGAGTGCCTCCCAGGACACTGAGGGACATCATCGGCTGAGTAGGACTTCCACTGGCATCAGCATGAGGTCACCGGCACAAAATTCATCCATCGGCCATAAATAGACTGCCGGTCGGCACTAAATACTGCCGGCCGGCACTGATTGTCTGCAGAATCTGCAACTCACAGCAGCAGAGGGCAAAAACTTGCATGGCAATGTAATTCCAACAATGTGTGCACCAATCATGCCCCTTATCATATTTGTGACTCAAAGGGGCATGTGCTTCGATTCTCGGGCCACCAATCACGCATTTCCATGCATGATGGCCCAAAGAACCAAACGTGCAACTTCTATTTCAAATGCATGCAAACCAAACAAACACACAAGGGTGCTAAGCCTCTATCATGACTTGGTCAAGAGGTAGAGCATGCATGTTTATGTGATGCAATCCTAGACATGTCAACTGGTATGCAATCATGCCAATGCAAAGGAGCATACAAGCTAACAAACATACAAGGCATGAAACACCAATGTCAACCATCAAGTATGCAAGGTGTAATGTGGGTGTCCAAGCATGCAAACAAGCATGTGACTTCATTCAATCATGTTAGTCCTAACATGCATTTACTTACCAATACATTACAACACTCAAGGAGCATATGCAAGCAACAAGAGGATGGACTTGCACATAGGTTAGGCAGCTCTAAATAAGCCTAAAATCAGTGGCCAAATGCCATAGAAGTGAAGGCTAAGATATATGCAATACATGCACACATGCAAGCATACATAATCCAACACTTAGGCATAAACAAGCAACTCTTAAGAACACTTAAAAGAGGCTAACATGGACATATTAACATGCATATATAAGCTTTAAAATCATGTTGGACATGGTGCCAAACCAAGCAACAAAATAGACTAAGCATGCAACAAATGGTCCAAGCATCCAAGGCAAGCCAAAGGAGACCTAAACCATGGCTAAGCCAACCAAGCCTCACAAGGCCAAGAAGGCTTAAAACAGGTCTAAGGCAGCCCTAGACCATACAAAAGGGACCTCCTACATGGCATCAAAGTGGCTCTAGAGCAAGGCACACACAACGACCAAATCATTAGGCATACAACATATGCTTTCAAAACTTCAAAGAGGCATGCAAGGCAATCATTCAAGCATGTCTAAGGGACTGAAATAGCATGCTGAATGGTTCCAAACCATTGAAAATAATGCAAGCGAGGCGTGCTATACTTTCATGCTCTTAAGGCCAACAAGCCAAATGCAAAGAGGCTATGTGATGCAAGCTAAGATTGACCAAAGTAACCATGGACAGACCTTATTCACGGAAAAATAAGCATACAAGCTTCATGAATCTAAGCCTAAAACATGTTAGAATAGAGGCACACAACCTAATGCATGTTAAAGGACTAAAGAGGCATTACGGAGCATCTATGCAAAACATGCAAGGAGTACTAAAACCAACATGATACAAAGTTATAATATGGAAATATGAGCACAAAATACAGCCATGGCATAACCAACAAACAACCAAACATGGGGCTCCCTCAAGAGGCAAAATAGGTCCTTTTCAAGGAAAACAAGGAGAGGGGGTGACCCTCTCCTTCTTGGGACTTCAAGGCATCATCTTCACCACTGAAATCCCTCAAGATTTTAGTGGTGAAGAGACCCCAACACCAAAATCCCGGAGCTCTCACAAAATAATACAAAATGAGGCCTTTTCAAGGCCTAAGGGTGGTCAAACCTCCCCAAAGCACAAAACACTCTTAACCAACAATAAAGAGGACTAAAAAATAGAACTTTTTTGTATTAAATGCTAAGCACAAAAACAGTTCTAATCTATGCAAAAATGGAGTGCAAAAATGGGGTAAAAAGGGGTAGTTTCTTACCCTTGAAGACGACCTTCACAAAGGTTGATGTTGTTGCTTCCTTAAGCTCAAATCCAACCAAAAACTTCAACAACCATCCTTTAGAACCTCAGTAACCGAAGGAAGGTGAAACACTAGGTGCTTGTGTGCAATAATATGGATTAAAGCACCTAGTGTAGAAACAAGAGAGGAAAAGAGAGAGATAGGATAGATACACAAGCTCTAACCTAGAACCAGAGCTTCTTCTCTGTCTTTTCTCTCTAAAAATGTCTAATTTTTCTAACCCTTGAGCCAAGAGAAGAGAGCCCTCTCTTATAGGCAACAAAGCTTACAAGCTAAGCAAACCAAAGGCTCATCCCTCCATACACGTGTATGGAGGGCAAACAAATGCTATACAGCTGCTTCAAAATATCTCAAAAAGCAACTGAACAGTAGTCGGCAGGGCAAAATTGTCATTTTGACAAAATTGACTGCCGACCGGCACAAAAGAGTGCCGATGGCAACACCAACTAGCCGGTGGCCTCTAGCCACTGCCGGTGGTGTGTGGGGATGCCTCACAAGGCATTCTCTGCCCCTCCAAGGCAAAGCACAAGTGTTTGGTGCAAAACCAGACACAAAACGGTCAAGTTCGGAGGTCCTGAGGCAAGGCGCGTAGCCGAGAACTCCGGGAACTCCAAACGAACACGAACATGGATAATCACCGAGTGTTCAAGCGGTGATGTCCAGGTCTTGAGGACGGTCAAAAATGGGGTGTCTACAGTTGCCCCTCTTTGACAGAACTCAGAAGTCATAACAATGACGGGAGTGAATGTCAAAGCCCAAAGACGACCCATTTTTGACCAGGCCGAAGACTTAGACAAACATGAAAGACAAGCAAGATATGCGCCCGAAGGCAGGGGCAAAATGCAACTGAAAATGCACGAAGCCGAGCATAACTTAATGATCATGCAAAGAAAGCTGTAACGAAGCACGCATGCGACAGTTTTAAGTTAGCATGCACCAAACTACACTACAATGCAGAAAGGATGTAAGAGAATTATGCAATTCTCAATACGTCTCACTCGGAGGATACAATACCTGTGCGGCTCGTCCGGTTGCACCGGCCTCAAATGAGCCGTACATACAATATCATGCCTGCAAAGAAAGCAAACTTAACAGGTACAATATTGTTAGCAATATGCATGACAATGCGAAATGAATGCAAGATGATATGCAATATATACAAAATGATGTATGAACAATGCAAATGATAATGCAATGCAATTGAAACTATGCAAACTACATGCAAAGCAATTGAATCATGATTCAATCGTGAACGATTCGAAACCACACAAATGTCAAATAGGTTGATGGAAGTAACAAGTCCATCTACCATAGAAAAGGTGCCACAACCTCAAACCAACATACCAGCATGGAGTAGGCGCGATACACATGCAGAACTATGAGTAATGTAGACGGACACAAGGACAAGTATTGGGTGGATTGACATAAGTGGGGTGACGACCCGCTGAGGAAAGAACAATGATCCTAATGCCGGATGCAACAATTACACTACAGTGTAATATGCGATTATGGCGCGCGGGCCAAACCGTATCTCGCTTAGGAAAGGCATGCACACATACAAACCATGTCTAACACAGAAAAGGTGCCGCAACCTCAAACCAACATACCAGCGTGGAGTAGGCGCGATGCACATGCAGAACTGTGCTTTGACGTGAAAAGTATGGACATATCCCAGACCAAGCTCAACAAGGAAAGGTGCAAGCCATAAATGGAAGGGGATGCAGTGGATGCATGCAAAAGAAATGGGTACAATGGATATGGCACGCAGGCCAAACCAAGTTTTGCCTAGGAAGGGCATGTACACGTACAAGCCATGTCTAGCACAGAAAAGGTGCCGCTACCCTCAAACCAACATACCAGTGTGGAATAGGCGTGTACACATGCAGAACTGTGTTTTGACGTGAAAAGTATGAGCACATACCAGACCAAGCTCAACAAGGAAAAGCGCAAGCCATGGATGGAGGATGATGCAGTGGATGCATGCAACTACAATGCAATGGAAATGGATATTTACAGAAAATGCATGACATATGCACTATACTACAATGATGATGCATGACATATGCAGGTTTTTGTTTTTGGATTTTTTTGAAATGCATGACATATGCAGTATTTACCAATGATGCATGACAATGCACTATGATGCAACGACTATGATTGCAGCTTTCCCTATCTTACCAACAGGGCGATATACTAGGTTGGTTCAGTATCCAGGATTGAGGCGTAGACATGCCACCTCAACCTATGGGGCTTCCATACAGATTTCAAGCCGAGGGTACACCCCCTGGGTATTTAAACCAGACTTTAGTCTCGGAAATCCTGAACCTTTGTGTTCTAGGCATAAGCCTTTCAAACTCTAGTTTTCACTGTCCCAGTTGGTCTTCTAGGAACTCACCGCAAAAATAGGCAGGTGGCTTTACCCGACCACCGAAAGTCGTCCGGGCACGAAAAACGCCAAAGGAATCACACCTTCAGAGGATTTAAGGTCTCCTAGACCGTATGCAAAATGTATGCATGTTTTTTTTTTGTTTGTGTTTTTTTTTGAAATGCGCGCCAACGCGCGGCTTTTGAAATGCATGACAATGCATGAATTGGTGCGCATGACAGCGCGTGACAGCGCATGACATCAGCAATGGATAAGGCTAAGCTGTCTATCAACACAACTCCCAAGCAACTAGTGGGACTTGTCTTCCCGGGAGGGCCCTCGCCTACTCTGACCTTCTCAGATAAGGAATTACCACCTGAGGGCTCTGTGTATAACAAACCGCTAGACATCTCAGTTGAGTGTAGAGAGAAGTGGGTGCCGATTGTATTGGTGGATACTAGGTCCACGATCAATATGTGTCCGTCTTGCACAGCCTATGTTATTGGCTTGAGGCCAACGAACTTTGTACCTATAGCCCAGGTGATCTGGGCTTATGACAACATAAGTCGAGAGGTGATGGGGACAATTTAGATCAGAACACAAGTTGGCCTGGCACAACAGGATATTGAGTTTCACGTCTTGGATGTTCCGGCCACTTTTAACTTGCTCCTTGGACGGTCGTGGCTGCACCAAGTGAAAGTTGTCTCTTCCACTCTTCATCAAATGTTGAAGTACCCTCTTGGAAAGGGAGTAGCCATTGTATTTAGAAATTCATCTATATATCCTCCGCCTGAGGTCACCACTCTAGTATTGGAGATTGTACACAGCGATGAGGATGTTTTCCTGTCTAGATTTACCTTGGCTGAGGCCCGGGTGGTGCAAAACATCTTGGCTATTGATGAGTGGTTATACATCAGTGCTCAATCAGTCTACCTCATGAACATGCAACGACATATACTCGGGATGGGATTAGGAAAGAGCGGCCGAAAGGGTGTTACTGCACTGGCCAAAGTGCCACATAACCCTCATACCTTTGATTTAGGTTACACGCCTACCAAAGAGGACTGGGTAAGAAAAGGCAAAGAAATGGCAGGAAGCGCCAAGGCAAAGCAAAGTGGGAAGTACTATGAGCTTGTGCATAGGCCAATTCAAGGAACTCTGAACGGCCGCTTTACCCAGGAGAGGGAAGACTTCCCATTTTGCGGCTTTCCTGAGCCATGGTTGAACTCTAAGAAGCAGCGTCTACCCGGCTTTGAGATTTTCTTCGACCTGCAACTGTAAGAGGATGAAGCCACAGAGGAGCAGACTGAATTAACTGCTAAGGCAGAACAGAGTACAGAGAATGAGTCCAACAACAATGAATTTGAGATAGGAGCAGTGCTGGCGTGTCTCCTTTCGAATCCTTAGATCAAACTAGAGAGCTTGGGGGATGACTTCACCATTTCCATGATCAGAGATCAATAAGGTTTGGACCCTTCCGGTGGTATTCTGGATGCATCTAACGCACCCTCTCTCACTTGGCAGCTAGAGGAGGGCTTTTTGTCCAGTAGTTCTGAATCAGGTAGTGAGTCAGAATCTAATCCCACAGAGTTGTGGAGCCGGAATCAGATTCCAGTTCTTCCGAGTCCGAGTCCAGTATTCCTAGGGTTGATAACCTAGATGCTGTTGTTTTGTCCAGGTCGTCTTTTTCCTTTTCGTTTGAGTCAGTTGTAACCGAGGAATTGGATGAGCTGGAACTTTTCAATGTGAATGATACCACTATAGTTTCCGAGTACTTCTCCATGCCACTTGCGTATTGCATTGATCATGACATTCAAAATTTTGATAAAAATGACGTGGAAGGAATTCTTCTGCCTTTTAAGCATTTGATTGATCGGGAGGAGGAGAGGTTTGTAAAACCCCTTGTTGATGAAATCATTTCAATTAATGTGGGTACTGAGAAGGATCCCCGTCTGGTCCAGATCGGGTCCACATTGTCTTCGATGGAACGCAAGCGCTTAGTCGCTTTATTAAAAGATTTCAAAGATGTTTTCGTATGGTTCTACGCAGACATGCCTGGAATCCCTCTTGACCTCGAGGACCGACCCGTCAAACATAAGTTGCATAGGATATGTCCGGATTGGGCTTTGAAGATTAAGGAAGAGGTCACCAAGCAGATTGATGCAGGATTTTTGCTAGTATCTGAGTACCTGACTTGGTTGGCCAACATTGTTTCGGTGCCAAAGAAAGATGGCAGAATCCGGGTGTGTGTGGATTTCAGAGATCTGACCAAAGCTAGTCCGAAGGATGACTTTCCTCTACCGCACATCGATGAATTGGTAGAGTTCACCACAGGGCATGCATTGCTCTCCTTTATGGATTGATTTTTCGGGTATAACCAGATCTTGATGGCACTGAGGACAGAGAGAAGACTGCCTTCACCATGCCGTGGGGAACCTACTGCTACAGGGTGATGCTATTCGGTCTGAAGAATACTGGGGCTACTTATCAACGGGCTCCAACCACTATCTTGCATGATATGATCCACAAAGAGGTTGAGGTGTACGTGGACGACATAATTGTCAAGTCCAAGGAAAGAGAGGGCCACTACACCGCCTTGAAGAAATTTTTCCAACGGATCAAAGAATATCGGTTCAGGCTAAACCCACAGAAATGCACTTTCGGTGTCACAGTAGGGAAAATGCTGGGGTTCTACACAGAGGGGCATCGAGGTCGATCTTTCCAAAATCAAGGCCATCTTAGAAATACCACCACCAAGGACTGAAAAGGAGGTGCAGGGCTTTAGTGGGTAAAGTGCAATTCATAAGACGATTTATTGCAAAATTAACCTTGACTTGTGAACCACTATTTGGTCTTCTGAAAAAAGGAAAGAAATTCCAATGGGATGACCAATGCTAGGTTGCATTTGAGCAGATCAAGCAGTTCCTCCAGTACCCGCCCGGGTTACCGCTGCCAGAGCTGGGGAAGCTGTTAATTTTGTATCTGTCAGAAACGAGCACGACTATGGGCTAGATGCTTGCGCAGGAATCTGATAATAGAGTGGAGAAAGCCATCTATTACCTGAGCAAGAAGATGTTGGGATATGAGACCCATTACACCCCGCTGGAAAACGCTTGCTTGGCTTTGGTATGGGCTACCAAGAAGTTGAGGCACTACCTGTTAGCTCACTCTGTAATTCTGGTTTTGAGATTAGATCCCATCAAATATGTCTTTGAAAAACCAGCACTTACGGGTAGGCTAGCCTGTTGGCTGCTTCTTCTCTTCGAATTTGATTTGAAGTATATGACGCACAAGTTGGTTAAGGGGAGAGCTGTAGTAGAATTTTTGGCGGATCACCTAGTGGAAGGGGATGAAGTGGTAGAATTCCCAGATGAGGCTATGCTGCAGGTCAAGGAAGAGATTTGGATTATGTACTTTGACGGAGCATCTAATCTGTACGGTTATAGGATAGGGGTATTGCTGATAGCACCCGACAATTCCCATATACCTTTAGCCTTCAAACTCTGGTTCAAGGTATCTAACAATGAAGCAGAATACAAAGTGTGTATTGCTGGCTTGGAAGCCGCCCTATAACTAGGGGCAAAAAGGTTGGACATCATTGGGGACTCGAACCTGGTTGTATCTCAAGAAAAAGGAGACTTGAAGGTTAAAGAAGAAAGGATGGAAATCTATCACCAAACCCTGGATGTTCTGATTCCTAGGTTTGAGAAGCTAACCTTCATGCATTTGTTAAGAGAAATCAACAGGTTCCCTGACGCCTTATCAACTTTATCATCAGTGATAGACATCCCTTTTGGAGTCCGGATGCGTCCAATCATTACTGAACAGAGATATGCGCCAACCTACAAGTTTATCACCGCAATAGATGAGGTGCAAGATCAAAACCCCTAGTATTATGATGTCTGTAACTTCTTGGAACAAGAAGCCTATCCACTAGGGGCAAATGCGAAAGATAAGAGGGCAATACGGCGAATGGCTGCTCAGTTTATCATCTGCGGGGGTAAGTTGTATAAGAGGGGTCATTTGGGAATGCACAAGCTGTGTGTTGATGTAGAAGAGTCGAAGCACCTAATAGAGGCTATCCACGGAGGGGAGTGTGGATCGTACATGAGCAGAGTAATGCTAGCTCGGAAGATTCTGAGGCAGGGTTAATATTGGTCAACCATGTAGGAGGATTGTATCAGTTTTGTTCGGCGATGCCACAAATGCCAAATCCATGCAAATCGCATGAATATCCCGCCGTCGATGCTGTATAACATGATTTCACCATGGCCTTTTTCAGTCTAGGGAATTGATGTTATTGGGAAAGTTACATCGAAAGGCTCGAATGGGCATGAGTATATCCTGGTGGCAATAGACTATTTTACAAAGTCGATTGAAGCCTAATCCTATGCAATGTTGAAAGTGTCGAATTTATCCAAGTTCATCAAGAATAACATCATTTGTTGCTATGGGGTCTCGAACGATATCATTTCAGACAATGGCTCCTATTTTAAGAGAGAAGTGATCGACCTGTTAGAGAAATACAATGTGGCTTTTCATAAGTCATCTACATATTAGCCGCAAACCAACGGAGCTGTTGAGGCTACAACCAAGAACGTGAAACAGATTTTGCAGAAAATGGTTGAGACTTCAGGGACTAGCCAGACAAATTGCTATTTGATCTCTGGGGCTATAGGACTTTAATTAGACCACCTACTGGGGCAACTCCATACTTTCTTATTTATGGGATGGAAGCTATTCTGCCAATTGAAATAGAAGTTCCGTCGCTGCGGGTTATGGCTGAATGCCAGATAGCATAAGCGGATTAGCAGCAGAGCAGGTTCGAAGAATTGATGTTGTTTGACGAGAGGAGGCTAAAAGCACTGTACCATGTTCAAGGTTATCAACGTAAGATTTCTAGGGCTTTTAACAAGAAAGTTAAGTCTCAGAATCTTAAGGAAGTGGATTTGGTGGTCAAAGACAACTGAGCCCCCATCTATGACCCTAGGGGCAAGTTCAGACCCAATTGGACTGGCCCTTACATCATCAAATCAATCTGGTCGGGTGGAGCTGTTATTCTTATGGACTTGGATGGCGTAGAATTTTCCCAACCAATTAACATGGACAAGTTGAAGAAATACTATCCCTGAGTGGCTCGCTAGGCCGAAAACCCGAAAGGGCAACCTAGGCAAAAGTTAGAGCACAAAAAATTTGAAATAAGAAAAACAAAGCTCGTAAGGTTGAAAACCCAGAAAGGGCGGCCTTGGCAAAAGTTAGAGCGCAAAAGGAGAGCGTTAATACCCGAGTGAACCTGAACCGAACTACGTAAGGCTTGATTCCCATCTTCAGGATACATAGGCAACTTCATTCTGAAGTCTAGCCGTAAACACTTCCAAATCAACTGTGTCCATGTGTTTGATCAAGGCATCCTTGTCTTTTCGTTATCCAAAAAACCGGTTGTGATCCTTACCCTGAAAGAAGAGCTGGCTACCATGCTGAGCAGCACTATTCAAACAAGGGGCAACTTTCCATTTGTTGGATTCAGGGTTGTGCATCTCGAGGATAGATTCCACGTGTGTCCAGTTGTGATCCTTATCGAAAATGGTTTTGAAAAGTTTTAATAAAAATTGATGCTGTTCAAATTAATCGTTTTACAACTTAGACCAGTTTTGGACCAAAAGGAAAATTTTCAGTACCCACAACTTCAATTTCCTTCATTTCAATACGAAGTTCTCTAACTCTTGATACAAATCAAAATTGTTTTTTATTACATTCAAAAGGAAAACTTGAAAGTACATATCAAAGCAATAAACTTGGGGCATAGATAAATCAGGTGTTCCTGTACCCCCTTCTTGAGCTTGTGGAAGCTTCAGATGCTAAGGTAGGCCCGGTTTGTGCTTCATCTTCAAGCCAAGCCAGGCATTCACCAAAAAGATGCAACTGAAATTGGAAGTGGCAGCTAGAAGTTCTCTTGTCCTCTATGCAGTGGGATATCGAGCCAGTTGTGAACCTCAGATTGGAAATGAAGCCGGGTACTCTACCCCATTTTTTGAGCAAATTTGGTCGTATCCAAACTGATGCCTCAACCAGAATGGAAAGTAGAAAATGTTGTGTGTCAAGCCAATCAGCCAAATGCTGGGCTGCTGAGACTTGCTGCAGCTCATCTCGGGTAGATCAAGCCAGGGGCAATGCCAACCAATGTCAATAGCAGACCTGTTGCACATCCAGTGGCACCACCAGCCCTTGTTTGGGAAATCAACTAGCTGTTGGTGAAAGAAATAGCTACGTGCTGAATATGCAGGGCAAGAGTCCACTACTTTCAACCTGTCCATGAGCCATATCTGGGAAGGAAAGAAAAATAAGAGAGATTGAAGAATAGAGAGGTGTATTTGGAGAGAAAAATTGAGAAAGGGTTTTGAGAGAAAAACAGAGCTTAAGTGCCGAGTGATGTGAGAAACACATATGAGACAGGGTGGAAAGCATTACCTGTAAAGTAGTGGACTTCCTGCAAATTTGGTCGTCTCTCGCCGATGGAAGGCATCCATGCCTATCAAAGTCTCAGCCAGTGCTAATCTAACGCAACTCCTGCCCTCTTTCAAGCCTTGAGCTACTTCGATCAAGTGAATTCTAGACCCTCCGAAACTTGGGGCGAGGAGAAAATGAGCCAACATGCATAAACAACGGGCATACTGCCGAATACTTTGCCAAAGACGGTTCATGTTGTCACCGGCGTCAGAAAATTGATGAATGAGGCTGCGAATATCTAGCTCTCCATTGTGAACCAAAGATCAGGCATCGCTTAAAGTGAGCCCACACATCCTTCCTAAAGCTTGGATGTGACCAAAATGGGACTGGGGGAAGATTTCGTCGTCAAGCCGGGATTCCATTAGAACTTGGAATTCTTCAATTGTAGGGCATATCTCTTGCCCCCCCGAAGTTGAAACCATGTGTAGCCGGGTTCCAACACCTAGATGCAGCGTGGAGAAACGGAAAACACAATGGAGAACGACTTAGCGGCAATAGTGCATTTATCCCGAAACCCTAAAAATTCACTTTTTCCGAGCCATCCAAAGTTGCAATCCAATTTGAGAGTTTTTGGCAAAGAATGGCTCCATTTGTGAGAAAAATAGAGCTGGAATGAATAAACCACGAAGCTAGAGCTTTTGTAGAAGATAAGGCAGTGAGTGGAAGCCAGGTGTCAACATTTTGGAGGTTTTGCACATTGATGGCCGGGAAGAGGAATGGATGGCCGGTAGGCCACCTTTCATGGTCGACAGCCTTCCTTTTGTACCTGATGTCCTTCTTTGTGAAGATGTATGCAGTAGTTTTATTCTGTTATTTGTGTCTTCCAAGGTCTTGTTTTGAGTCCATTTTCGGCTTAAGCATGTTCATTGAGTTGAATTCATTTTGTTTTATTTATCGAGTTGTTGCTTGTCTAGTTGTTGTGTTGTTTATCGAGTTGTTTTACTCTGTTTGTTATTTCAGTCATTGGTCAGTTCGTTACCTAATTTAGACTGTTGTGACAATAAAAATATTCGGTTTTCAATGTCAAATTCAATCTCATTTTCATGCAATGCGGTGCTTAAGATGCAAAGTACAACACTTTTTTTAAATGAAAGTTGTTTTCATTCCGATCATGGTCACCTTTTATAAAAGAGTACAAGTTTTTAAAGCAAAATAAAACCTGTCTAAAGCTGTACAAAGTGCTAACACTATTAGCAACACGAAACTAAGCAAAAAAACACAGAAATCAGCGCTATCCATCTTAGGGTCTAGAGGCCCTCTTCGTACTCTTCCTCGACGGAGCGGACTCTACAGCACTGTCTCCATCGGCGCCACTGTCTGAGCCTTGGCGAGAGTCTAAATCGGAGCCGTCTCCACTCCCCTCCACGGAGCCCTCCTCGGTATCAACATCCTCACTCTCAAAACCTGAGCCAGTGTCATCGTCCTCGCTCTTGGATGACTCTGAATGCTGACTCGCTGCCTCCTCAGTCTCACTGGTCTCAGCGTCATCATTGCTCAGAATAGGCTCTAAAGGGCCACTCTCAGCTCGCGTGCACCCAGCTCGGCCTCGACTGCGTGCCAGAATCTCTCTCTCTCTCCTTCATGCCGTCTGAGGGGGTGCTGATGGTCCTGCTGCAGCTCCCGTTGGTGCGCCCAGTATGGCTCAGATCTGAAAAGGGCAGTTGTCAATACATCAATCTCAGTGTATATATCAGATGCAAAGATGATATGCAGCATAAGTGTATGCAGTGTATGAATGCAGTGTTTGAATATAGAGTTTGAGTGCAGTGTATCAGATTAGTGCAGTGTGGAATAGATTATAGTTGAAATGCTAATGTATCACTAGAAAGTTTTATGACATGAAGTGCGAATTGAAGGAAATTACCAGAATTCCGTAGAGGCTGAGTAGATTCATGCTTCTCTGCACAATCCCCATCAGGGAAGCCGCTAGCTCAAGAGAGCCCGCAGTGTACTCTATGGATGCCTATAAGTGCGTTGAGAGGATTAGTGTTCTGTAAGCATAACTGAAATGAATTTGTCATGCAAAATGTAAAGTATGGTACATATTGGAGTCGGGCCTCAAACCCCGACAAGCTCGTGCCCAACTGGTGCAGGCACAATAGGGATCTGGTAAGCCTCCCCGCTATGCCGCCAACAGGTAAGTGTGGTGGAAACCTTTCGCCAGCCAGTCCCCTGTCTCGCTTGGGAAGACCCTCTGCCACGGGCCCTACTTGCCCGACTTGCTCTGCGTCTCACCCTCACGGCAGGAGCTCTCGCTCCTTCATCCCTGTGAATGCCGGTCAGAGGCGGCATCAAGTGCGTCTGGATAAAGGCCGCATAATCGCCCGCTGCAGGGAAGTACTTTACCTGGGCCAACCATGAGCTGTATCACCTCATCGGTAGTCAAGCTATGTGCCACTCTCATAGACGCAAGTGGTGTCATCGGTATAAACAGAGTAGGTAGGCTCAAGGTCTGATACATGAAAAGCTCGCCCAAGAACCAAGCTCGGCAAATCGGGCCCTCAAGAAGAATGTGATGGCGAGAAATGGCTCGAGCTGCAGTGTACCGGGCTTGAAGCCCTGTCGGTATCATGGCCTAGGATACCATGTGATATGAAATAGAAGTGAATAGGTTATTAGTCGCCGTCAGTTTCTAATGTATAGGTCAAAACAGTTGTAAAATAAAAATGATCATAACTGAGTCTCTAGTTACCTCATGCGCCGCGACCATGTCAAAATACTGGCGGAAAAACGTGAAGGACTCAGGAATCTTACAGTGAAGCTGGCTGCCTTATACCCGAGAAAGGGGGACTGTCAATGGCACCTCGTTTACAAGCTCAGGGGCAAGAGCCAGAAAGCAAGCGTATATCCATAATTGCAGGAAGAATGCGGAGCTATATGATCAATACAGTATGAATAGATCCAGAAAATGCAGAGCAGAAAGCTTTCAGTATGAACAAATGCAGAAAATGCAAAGCAGAAAGCTTACAGTATGAACAGATGTAGAAAGTGCAAAGCAGAAAGCACATGTGTGGAGCAAATATAAAGCAAGAAATGCTTGGGCAGAGAATGTAAAGTGTAAAGAGGGAATTGAGATGTGTACCTCCCGAGGTTGCCAGTAGCCTCCAACCAAAGTCCCTCGCAGATGGGAGCAGGGGCTCATATATCCATACAATGTAGTGAGGTTGGCTTCGCCCTAGTTGTAAAATTGAACCCGAGGGAGGACGACGAAGGCACTCAGCAGATACAGGCCCACAGTATTCCACCTGTTTGAAAACAAGGTGGTACCAAAGATAGACATGAGGAAGCCTCTCACATACTGCTTTATCTCTTCAATCGTCTCGGGCTCACCGAAGCCTGTCTCATCAACAATGTCACGAACTCCAGCTAGGAGCTCGCTGTACAAATCTCGAGCGGCCGTCGTACTATAGCCCCTAAACGCGCGAGACCCACCTTGTGGCAAGGCACAAAGTGCAGTCAGACCTAGGCCATGCATGAAATGCAATCATATACAGTGTATAGATGAAGGCACTTCAGGAAATGCAAACAGTTAAGGGAAATAATGCATAAAAATAGTTTTTGTACCTCAATGGCAATGGCCGATAAATGAGATGCGGGCTCCTTCAATTGCAAGTCCTCTGGCGCGTCGTCGGCAAAGTTAATAAAAGATTTGATGCCTCATGTAGGGGGCATTATGTGTGTCTGAGAATGATACCTCGCTGAATCAAAAGGGCGTATGCTCAACGGTAATGGCTCTGGCTCGGCCTCGAAGTCCGCCTCGAAGTCTACTAGAGGAAGCTCGGGAGGAGCCCCGTCATGGGAAACATCGTCCGCCATCTGAAAATAGGTGCGAGATAGGTGAAAAATGAGGAAAAGTGAAGAAAAAGGGGAAACTTTGAAAAAGTCAACCCTAAGAGAGAGAAAATGGAAGAAAAAGTCAAAGTCGGGAAAAATGCACAAAACTCGAGCGAAACTCGAGCGAAATGAACCTAGAATGGTGGAAACGAGGAAAGAAGCGTCGAAATCAAATTCCAATCGGTTCAAAGTGAAGGAAATAAAGAGATTTTAGCTAATTAAGTTTGTGTGGGGTGTGCAAATATGTGTAGAAAGCGTAGATCTAGAGAGAAGGAAGGCCTAGAGAGAGAGGGAGGTGATTTTTGAGAAAGGGTTTGTGAGGAAATGAAGTTTTGAGTTGTATACTTAAAGACCCAGGGCTGAAAAGCCAATTTTGCTCCGAACTGCCATCAATGGCTGACAAGGCACCATCGATGGCTAGCATGGCACACTGGTGGCCGGTAAGGCACACCAGTGGTCGGTAGGTGTCCAAGAGTCTCCTATGTGTCTTTGGTTCTGTTTTGTGTTCTTGGTGTGATAACCATGTTCTGTATTATGCTAATTAATCTTAATTATGATTGTGATTATGTGTTTGACATGATTTTGGGTGTCATTTATATGATTATATGTGGTTTTGGATTTCTATCTGTTCACCGTAGGAAAATCTGTTCAACTTATTGTTATGAACTGAAAATTGAAGGCCTTGTCGGCCACAGAAACCGAAATTGACTATGCCATTGTGATTGTCATAATTTTTAGAGCCTATGGTGAAATTTAATTGAAAATGGATTTGGAACGATTTAATTAGTCTAAACTGATTGAATTAAGCACCTGTGATTAGTTTTAATTAAGTGTGATTAGGGAAATCATATATATATGAGCTAAGTGTGCTTAAGCTCACATTTTGTAGCCCAAATCAGATTCTACACCCTAGAGAGAGAGGGTGAGCCGAATTTAGAGAGAGAAAGGAGCCATTTTTGAAGATTTTGCAAGGGAACTCAAGATTTGAAAGGCTAGGCTCAAGAACTATCTATAATTTGAAAGATTTGAGCTCCTAGGTGACTAAATTCATGAGTTTGAGCTTGTGATTTTGTGAATTCGAGATTAATTGGTAACCAAGAACATGAGTTGTGTTGATTATGATGAGATTGAAGTCTATATGTACATGTATGCATAGAATTGCTATGAATTGCCATGAATTTGCATAATCTAACATGTAGCATGTCAAATATAAAAGATTAAGAGTTGGATCATACATGCAAGCATGGTTTTGTTGAGTTTCATGAGAACAAACACCATTTGCACCATTTGGAATAGAAATAGAGTCAAGAGTTTCCATGCATGCTTGATTAATGTAGATATGGGGTTTGTATGAAGTTTAAATGCATGGGTTTTGATCATACAAGAGAGATGTTGGTTAATTTGAGAATCTAACCATAATTTTGAACCATTGGCCCCATATTGACTATGTTCTCATGTTATATATTGTGTTTCCATGATTTTGTGTGCAAAACAAGAGTTTTGAGCGTTTGAATGTTGAGTTTCAAAATCAAGACCAATTCTGGAAATTATAGAATTTGGCATGTCCACTCGAGCAGGGAAGGCGCCGCTCGAGCGTGAATTGTTAGTTCCCAGGACTTTTGCAGACTCTGATGTCCGCTCGAGCGGGGAGCTTCACGCTCGGGCACCAAGCATATGGTTTGACTTTCAGCTCGAGCATCCGAAGTCATGCTCGAGCGTAAAAATGAAGGAACTAGTACTTTTACAGACCTAACGGGTCCGCTCGAGAGGCAGAAACCGTGCTCGAGCAGGGAGCCCTGTTTCAGAAATTTTGTAAAGATGTTTTGTGCTTCATTTTCCGTTCTCTTTCGTTTCTAAGCACTCTTAGGCATGCATTGAGCATTATAAATGAGTTAAAAGAATAAGAAAGAAGCCTAAGAGGAATGTATATGTTAAGAATGGATTGAATCGTTTGTGACCCATATGTGTTATGTATTATGTAGGGTCGAGCACGAGAACGAATCCACTGGCAGAACTCTGTGACTAATATCTTAGTAAAGATATTTTGAAGTATGTTATTTTTCCTATTGTTTATCCCTTGATAAGACTTATAAGCTTGTTAGTTTGAATTGTGGGAAAATATTTGTTCTGCTATATGATTGGGCCGAAGGCCGTTGGACACGAATGATTAGGCCAAAGGCCGTCGGACATGAATGATTAGGCCAAAGGCTGTTTGACATGAATGATTGGGCCAAAGGCCGTTGGATATAGACGATTGGGCCAAAGGCCATCAGACATAAATGATTGGGCCAAAGGCCATTTGACATGAATGATTGGGCCAAAGGCCATCGGATATAGACGATTGGGCCAAAGGCCGTCGGACATGAATGATTTGGGCCAAAGGCCGTCGGATATAAACGATGGGGCCAAAGGCTGTTGGATATGAATGAATGGGCCAAAGGCCATCGGATATGAGTGAATTGGCCTGAGGTCGTTTGATGCATTTAGAACTTTTGCCATTTGATACATTAGATAGAAACATGAATTAGGCCCAAGGCCGTCTGATGTAACTGTTTCAAAGTTCGTTCATGTATCTTCTCTACTTGATATTATTCACTGGGCATTCGCTCACTCTCATTCATGTGTCTATAGGTAAGCCAAGAGATGTACAAGCCCAGCCTCGATGAAGTATGTGTGAAACAATCGGAGTTTTGAAGAGTCAGCCCATACGTCTCACGCACGAGACTTGTTTTTGCCCTTTTGTTCTTTTACTATATTTTTGCTATGTTGGCGAAAACTTTAGAACACTTTTGTATATAAACTTTTGGGTTGGTTCACTGTGACATGAATGATCCTGTTGTGTAAAGCTATATGTTAACTTCCTTTCATGTGAGTTATTAATGAATATATGTGAAATGTTATAATGTGCCATTGTAGACCGCCTGAACATCCTCCGCGGGCCCCCCTTTCGGAGAGGGCACAAATTGGGTTCTTAGCTACTACAGTTCGGACACATGTCACGGTTCTGAATCTAATCTTACAAAGTGCAATGTAAGACTGATAAATCACCGAAGAGTGCAAATCTGGAAATTGGTTTCGAAAAATCGATTTTAAATCAAAAGTGCCAAACATGGACTGTTTTGCCAGATTTCAAAGTCGCCACCTAAATATTTTATTTTGGAAAATTTAGGAAACCCTGACTCGTGCCTAAGGTCAATGTAGACACCCCATTTTTGACCGTCCTCAAGACTCGGTTGTGTTTGCTGGTACATCCGGACACAAGTTCGATTGCTCGTCGGGCATTCGACTTTTGCGGCGGAACGTCACAGGTTCGAGCTTTCTAGACCTTGCATCCTTTTTGTCCCATTCTTGGACCATGACTTGGTCCTTGCAGAATTCCTTTCTTGGTGCAATGCCGACCATGGTCTAGCACTGCCGACCATGGATTTGTTTCTGCCGGCCATTGAGTGAGCCTGTCGGCCATCAATGAGCCACTGTCGGCCACCTCTGATGGCCGGCAGAACCCCTTTCTCAGCTGGTTTTACTCCAGATCTTTTGAGCCAGCTGGAATCCTTTCATCTGCCCTCCATACGCATGTATGGACGGATGAAGCTCTTGCCAAGCTTCTTGAAGAAGCTTTGCATTGTTTTCCTACTATATAAGGAGAGTGCCTCTCTCATTAGAAGTGGCTCAGCTCTTTGGAGAAGAAATATCCCTCTCTCTCTATATTTTGTTGTATATTTGTGCCTTGAAGTCCATTTTCCTTGCACTTCTACACTACAACACATAGAGATACACCACCACCATTGGATTGAGGTTCTTGGGAGGACTTCTTGAGCTCTGACAGTGAGGTTTTATCCCCTGAGGTTGCTAATCTCGAAGTTGGTCTTCAAGGGTGAGTATTTTCCCCATTTTAGCACTTTTTTGTACCTCATTTTGGCCATCCTTGCATGTTGTTTTAGGCCTTGCTTTCAACTGAAAAAAGTCTTGTTTTTAAGTGCTTTTGGTGGTTGTTTAAGGTCTTTTGGCTGTTGAGGGTCTTCAACCCTCTTGTTGTCCTTGTTTGGCCTTATTTTGAGCCATGCCTTAAGGCCTCCGAGCTAGCCTTGGTTTGGCCTTCTAACTACTGAAATCCAGTGTATTTTCAATGGTAGGCATGAGGTTTTGACGCCTCAAATCAGAGGGGGTGGCCCCCTCTCTTTTGGTTCTTGTTTGCTTGCATTTTTGGCCTTCCAAAGGAGCATGCCTCTATGTATTTTTGAGGCTTGGTTCAGGCCATTTTTTGTGACTTTTAGGACCTGCCTTAAGTCTATGCATGGCTGGTTTCGTCATATGTTGCATGCATCTTACATGTGTAGTGTAATCCCATTCATAGCCTTACAAAGTAGCATGTTTTTCTTGCATTTGTTGGCTCCATTTCAGTAGGATTTTGGTGATGTTTTACCATTCCTTAGATCTGTTTTGGGTTGGTTTTGTCACTCCATGCGTGCATGGTACACTTGTAGTGTAAATCCCATAAACTAGTCATGTATGCTTCTTGCTTTAGCATGTCATTCTAGCTTATGATGAGTCCATTTCAGCATGTTTTTTATGATGTTTTGCCATGCCATGACTCTGTGTAAAGTGGGTTTGGTCATCCTTTGCATGCTCCATATACTTGTAGAACAAATCTTGCTTACTAGCTTTATGTGCATGATGTTTTGACTCATCATCCTAGCATGTTTTGGCTTTGCTCCAGCATGATTTTGTGCTTGTTTTAGGCTGACCTAGGACTGTTTTGGGCTTCCATGGCCATATCACTCTTGTTTTGTATAGCTATAGTGTTAATGCTTAAACTAGTCTTGGGTTTTGATGCCCCTACCATGACATACATGTGATGTTTGCATGCTTTTCCATCATTCTAAGTGTTATTTCAGTCATGAAATGTGGTCATACAATTGCATTTGACATGCTTTTAATGCCTTGGAGGTTTGCTCTTTATGCCTCAAGAATGAACTTTTGTGCATGCCATTAAGCCTAAGCCTTTGGCTCATCATATCGGTGCATTTTTGGTCTTGTTATACCATGATGTAACTCTGTTTTATGTAGTCCAAGTCATGCCATGTTTGGTTCTAATAGGTATAGTGTAATGCCTCTTTGTAGCTTTGCATGTTCCATGTTTTCGGACTTGTGTTTTAGCCTGTGTTGGCTAGCTTTGAGCTTGTTTTGGTCTTGTTTGGACCTGCCTTGGGACTGTTTTAGGTCCCCTAGGCCCTTTAGGACTTGCTTTGTATGGCCATGGCTTAAGTCGCTTTACTTATTTTGAGCTTTGAGCATCCTAACATGCCATACTTGCATTGTTGAGTTGATTTGGCATCAATTTACACGAGATTTTAGAGCTTAGGGTGCTGTCACATATCCATGCTTATTACTCTTTAAGTGTCCCTAAGAGTTGTATCATTGTGTCTTAATCCTTGAGTCGATTGGCATGCATGTTTGTCTTGCCATTTCATGTTTTTCATACCATCATTCCAACACTTTTGGCCACTGATTTGGACCTATTTGAGACCTATCCATTTTAGTTTAAGTCTGTAGACACCCCATTTTTTACCGTCCTCAAGTTGGACGTCACCGTTTGAACACTCGATGATCATCCTTATTTGTGCTCGTCTTGAGTTCCCGGAGGTCTCGGCTACGCGCCTTGCCTCAGGATCTCTCGAATCGACTTTTTTGTGTTTGGTTTTGCACCAAACACTTGTGTTTTTGCCTTGGAGGGCACGGAATGCCTTGTGAGACATCCCCACACTCCACCGGCCATGGCTTGAGGCCACCGGCTGTGTTTTGTTGTCATCGGCCAAATGTTTGGCCGATCGGCACTCTAGATGGTCGACCGGCCATCTATTTTGGTCAAATTGCATTTTTGGCTGGCCGACCGCTGTGCATCTGCTTTTGCAGATATTTTTATGCCAGCTGTGCTAGCTGGCATACACTTTGCTCCCCTCCATACACATGTATGGAGGGATCTCCCTCTTGACTAGCTTGCTTGGAAAGCTTTGCAAGAGGGATCTTCTATAAGAAGGAGCCTTTTCTCCCTCCATTAGGGTTACAAAAAAATTCAGAGAGAGCTCTGATATTAGGGTTTGAGTAGTGTATCTATTCCATCTCTATATCTCCCTCTCTTGTATTCCTTGTGTGTGTTTAGTCTTACTTTAGCACACAAACACATAGTATTACACCTTCTCTTGGTTTCTGAGGGGCCAGAGGGTTGTTCTTGGTGTTCTTGAGTGGTTTTGAACTGAAAGAACCAGCTAGAGCATTGTCTGTGAAGAGGGTCAACAAGGGTAAGATCCTACTCCTTTTTACCCCTTTTTTGCATAACTTTTTAACCTATCTTGCAACTGTTTTTGAGCTTAGCACATAACATATAAAAGTTCTAGTTTTGAGTGCTTTAAATAGTTGGTTAAGGGTGTTTTAAGCTTTGGGGCTGTTTGACCCCTCTTAGGGCTTGTTTGGCCCCATTTTGTGCCATTTTGGTTGAGCTCCGGGACCACTTTGTTTGGGCCTCCTCACCACTGAAATCTTGAGGGATTTCAGTGGTGAGGATGATGCCTTGAGGTCCTAAGAAGGAGAGGGCCACCCACTTCCCTTGTTGTCCTTGAAAAGGGCCATTTTTGCCTCATGTGTGAGCACCTAGTTTAGGTTCATGTTGACCATGCCTTAACGGTTATTTGGTAGTATTTTTCCATTTTTTTCCTTACCTCTGTTTCATGTTGGTTTGGACACACCTTGCATGGCTTGCATACATGTCTTGTAATGCCATATTTTTGCCTTGACATGCTTTAGGTTTAGACCCTTGTTCTAGCATGATTTAGGTTTAGCTTTGTGAGGCTTTTGTGCTTGTTTTAGCATGTCGAAGTTCTGTTTTTGATTGCTTTGGTTGACCATGGCATGCTTAGTATAGCCTCTTTGCATTCTTGGCTTGTCAGCCTCAAGTGCATGGACCACGAGCATGCATTACATGCATCATTTTCAGTGGTTTAGCACCACTTATCATGTCATATCAATCCACTTAACATGCTTGCATGCTTGCATTTAATGCTCCTTTGATGCTTTAAGAGGTTGTGTTGTATGCTCCATGTTTAAGCATTTATGCATGCCTCCATGTGTAGATCATTTAGATGCCATCTAAGTGGTTTTTGGGGCTTGCCTTAACATGATTTGGGACTGTTTTGATTCGTTTTGATCATTTGCTTCATGTGTCACATGATCATGATTTAAGCCCTTTGGCATGTCTTGAATTTTGGGCTTTATTTGCATGCCATGTTTATCTTGTTTACTTGATTTGGCACCATTGTTGACTTGATTTTCAGAGCTTATAATGCATGCCTTTAGTCCATGTTTAGTCTCTTTTAAGTGTGCTTAAAAGTTGCTCTTTGTACCTAAGTGATGAGCCATGTTTGCATGCATGCTTGTATGTGCATTTGGCCTCATTTCCTTAGTTTTTGGCCACTGTTTTGGGCTTAGTATAGAGCTACCCAAATTAGTTTAAGTCCGTAGTTCGCATGTTATTGCATGCTCACCTTGTGTGTTGTTGCATATTTGTGTGCTATTGCATGATTGAATGAAGTCACATGTTTGTTTGCATGCTTGAACATCCATGTTGCATCTAGCATGCTTGTTGGTTTGCATTGCCTCATGCCTTGCATGCTTGCTTGCATAGGTCGTATGCCTAGTATGCATTGTGCATTACTTGCTTGCATGCTCATTTTGCATACTTAGTTCCATGTCTAGGTTGCATCACTTTGGGCATGCATGCCTTGCCTCTTGAATTGAGTATGATAGAGGTTGGGTTTGATTTGTTTGTTTGATGTGCATTTCATTTGAAATCAAAGTGCATAATTGGTTTCTTGGGCCATTACGTATTGAAATGCGCGATTGGTGGTCCGAGAACCAAGGACCATACCCCTTTGAGTCATAAACATGATAAGGGATGTGTTGGTGCATACATTTGCTTGAAATGCATTGTCATGCCATGTTTTTCCCTCTGCTGCTGTCAAAATAGGTTTCTGCAGGAAGCTTTGGCCGGTCGGCTACATAGAGTGCCGATCGACCATTCATGGATGGCTGATAGCTCAACCAATGGTCGATGACCATCCTTCCATGGCCGGTGACCATTTGCCTCAGCCGGTGGTGCTCCACAGTGTCCAAACAGTGCACCTTGGGACTTGTGCAATCCTCAGAGGAACAAAGCAGGGAAAACAAAGGCAACTTGTGCATGGTGACTGATTTCCGAGCAAAGCCGAGCATGCATGCATCCATCCCTCTTCCCGAGGCCTTTTACTGCTTTCCTTAGCTTAATTGACCTGTCAATTAATTAGGTGGTCTGTAATATTTAATTAGCTTGTAGGTTAATTAATTATATTATTCTTTTGGCCCCCCCGAACGAGGGCGAATTTGTAATAAGTGTGGGTGCATGTGTGCATGTCTTCCAACCCCCACTTCTTTCTCCCTTTTACTTACCTGCTTTGATGGTTAGTATTAGGGCACGTTTAATTTAGCATACCTTATGCTATGCATGCGTGCATCATTCATCAATCTCGCTTACATCGGGCTCGGCGCATCATGGTAACCGCATAGTATTTCAATTTCAAACTTGAATACGTGCATCGATTTCTCGCATTTCACATGTCATCCGTAGATTAGCCGAGCCTATTCTAATGACATTTTTGTATGCGATGCATTAGCCATTTTAACATGAATTAGGATCATGCATGATTACTAAATAGTTTATTACTTTGGCACGGAGTACGATGTAAGTATTTAAGCTTTAGCATCTCGCATGAGTGTGAATGTTAACATGTCAGCATGTTTACCATGCGGCTATATGCTTATGTGATATTACTACCTGAATGCCTGTGGGTGAAGGTTGGATTGTTTGAGTTCGAACAACTCGTTGAAATCCGTGTTTTAGCCTACTTACGAGTAGCAAATTTCAAATTGTTTTTCAAACAAACGGATGTGCGATGCTTTGTTCCAAATTAGGCGATCTAGTCTATACTTTTGTGTTGTGCGCATCACATAGTAAGGCTAGCTAATTAACCGGAATAAGAACACATAACGTTTTCAAAATTGGATATCATGGTTGGTAGAGGCCAATCTTCGGATCGGGCGAGAGGGGGTGCTCATAGCTGACCTTCCCCAATCGTACCCAAGTTCCCGAGCCAAGGAAACTTTGGTGATGACGGACACGTGGCCTTAGGCAAACGAGTCAGGGTTTCCTAAATTCCCCTCGAATAAAATATTTAGGTGGCGACTCTGTATCTAGCAAAGCAGTCCTTGTTTGGCACTTCTTTTCTAAAAATCTGTTTTTCTCAAAACGATTTGCTGGATTTGGACTCTTTCATTTAGATTAAGAACCGTGACAATTTGAGTCCGAACTGTAGTGAGTCGAAATGAACAAAACGGGGGTCATCCTCCCGGGGCATTCGGGGACGTCTACAGTTTCTGGCGACTCTGCTGGGAAGTATAGAGAACTTGACTCGAACTCAGGATATCTTGTTTTGACTACACTTATGTGTTTCTTTGCATTGCATGTGCATTGGTGCACCTAGGACACCGTGTTTGCCATCTGCCATTCCTGAATGGTTTGCCGAAGGCTTGTCTTGTCAAGGCATGACCATAAGGCTGACCGGTTATGGGCTCTGACAGTATGGGAACACAAACCCCGATTTTACCGGGGCACCCTTTTGACCACTCGACCTAGTGCATATTCAAAATCCATAGTGACCATTCCAAATTAAGATAGGTTGCTTACCCGATGGTAGGTTGTTTGAAACCGCTGTGTGCGTAGTGAAACCCTAGCTCCTGACAAAATAGGACAGGGAAACCCTACCCCAACATAGGGGTGTTTTCAGCTCTACTTTACGTGCTATGCGCTTTTGAAGTTTATCTCTACAGGAACGCACATATCAATTTGTGAGTTTGAGTATCAGACCTGAGGGCATCAGTATCAGTGTTCTTGAGAATCAGTTATATCCGCGGGTATCAGATTCAGTATTTTGGGGACAGTAATTTGGGGAACAGTGATCAGTCGTCGGAAATGGTTGTTCAGTTGCACTTCTGTCTGTTCTGATAAAGTTGGGCTGAAATGCTGCATGTTTTTCCCTTTCAGTTCAGAGATTCAGTGCCGAGTAGCTGGTATTCTCCTTCGCTGAGGCAAGGCAGATATCTGATCCGTCAGTCACCGTTCAGTTCGAAGAACTTATGACAACCCAAAGTTCAGAGGAAATAGTGGTTATGGTAGCCGTGTTAGATCAAGGAATCACCCTGCAAAGTGAAACCAATGTTGATGTACCGCATCCGCCCAGGTCGCCTGTCGCGCACCCGATCTAGACCACCCAGTTGTATCAGGCTCGTGAGCCCACCACATTCGAGTTGATGGGAATGATTGGTGACCACCAGAGGTCTGTGGCCGATCTCGCCTATGGAATGTCGACTTCGCCACCAACCGCATCATATGCCAGGAACTTTATACCGCAGGAGCCCCCGCTACTGGGGTGGCTTGTGATCAAACTCAGCCAACCTGAGGTTGCCTCCAGCAATAGCAACAAGGTATCAACAACAACCGGGTTTCACTCTGATACAGCAACCCAAACCCTCGATCAAGCTGAGGCTAAGGGTAAGAATAAAGCGGGAACAGATGCTGATCTTGTTGAGCAACTGCTGCGGGCAGTCGTGGCTTTGAAAGCCGGGGGGATGAATAAGCAACAGGTATTCGCAGTTGTGGCCAAAACTGTGGTTGATGCTTTCCCCACTCCAACAGAAGGCAGTTCAAGCCAGGCGGAAAATCAGGATAGGCCCCGTCATGCCAGAATAGTTTCTTCCACTCTTAACTCTGCACCTGGGAAAGATCAGAAAGCCAAGGCAGTGCCTGCCGACCCTTTCGCTAGTGCGTCTAGCAAGAACACTCAGACTTCAAAGTACCTGCCTCGAGGACGCAGAGTCTTTCATGCCCTCTACATGCCTTTGTCTAAGGCATTTCTAATTTTGGATAAAAAGGGGCATCTTAAACCCCTCGAGCCTCGGACTCTCCCGAAGAACCTCCCTCTCTCACATGATGCTACCTTGTACAACGCGTACCACCAACAGTCCGGTCACAGCACCGACGGTTGTTTCCGCCTTCACCGTGAAGTGCAAGATTTGATTGATAATGAGGTCATCCTCCCACCTACCTCAGCAAAGTCTGTTACTACTGAGCTGTTGGACTTCGAGGATACTGCAAGTATGTGATCAAGGGCTGGACCACCTGCGGGCGGTGCTCTTTGTATTTCGGATGTGGCGTCTGGCACGCATTTTTGAGCATTAGCGAATGCCAATTTTTGTGGTTTCTGACTTAGGTGTCGAGTCAGTTCGGTGGTCTTGTTTTGAGTCTGTCTCTTTGTTTTGAGTCAGTCTTTTTGCTTAAGGGTCTATCTTGTTGTATCGAGTCAATCCCATTGTATAGAATGTCGGGTGATTCTAGGGTCGTTCCCTCGAACACCGTCTTTGTTTTGTAATTACCCTTTTGCTTTCTTTTGAGTCTGTCTCTGCTGTGGAGCCAGTTGCAACCAGGAAATCTGAATGAAACAGCTACGGCTATCATGTTTCCATGCTTACTGCTATTTTGAGCTAGGGGTACCAGAGGATTTGAATGGAACAACAGTACATTCCACCTGCTCTCTTGTGTCCTGAAAATCATTGCATTGACCTATAGTTTTCCAAAACTTTTTGAACACTGTGGTGAAAACGAAGAGGAAGGAATTCCTCGGGCTTTGTAAAACTTTGATCAAATTGAGAGAAAGAGAGGCATGCTAAGCCCTTAATGAATGAAATCATGCTTGTTAGCATGAGTACTGAGAAGGACCTTGGCTTGATCCAGACTGGTTCCACATTATCTTCAGCGCGAACGATTTGTCGCTTTCTTAAAAACTTTCAAAAATTCAAAAAATGTTTTGCGTGGTTTCTGCGAAGACTTGTGTGGAATCGCTCTTGAGATTGTGCAGCTTAGGATCGCTCTCAGCCTCAAGATTTGAGCCCTCGCTTTCAAACCTTGAACCACAATTCGGAGAGTTCAACGATCAACCATCAACCATCAAGAGAGGCTTGTGTGGCCAGATTCAAAACAGCCCTCGAACAAGAGGCAAGGAAAGTCAGATCAAGAAGATCAGATCTCATCAGAAGAAGCTTGTGAAGCTAGAACAGAAGCATCCCTCGAACTAGGGGCACAAATGTCCGATGCGCTCGAAGAGCCGAAGATGGATCCTTCTGCAAATCAGTACAACAGTTATTCTCTTGGATTCAGATGATTTCGGAATCTCAAAACCATTTGGCATGGACTTGTTACACTTTTACCCTTTGAGAGGCTCGCTGGGCCGAAAACCCGTAAGGGCAACCTAGGCAAAAGTTAGAGCAAGAGAAAAATACAAAAAAAGAAAGAAAAAAATAAATGCAAAAGAAAAGAAAAGAATTGAAAAAGAAAAGAAAGAACAAAGCTCGCAAGGTCGAAAACCCGCAACGGGCGCCTTGGCAAAAGTTAGAGCCTAAAAAGTGAAGGTTAAATACCCGAGTGTACCTTAGCCTGAACTACGTAAGGCTTGATTCCCATGTTTGGGATACGTAGGCAACTTCATTTAGAAGTCCAGCCCCCAACACTTTCACAGCAACCATGTCCATATATTGGTTTTCACCATCTTTGTCTTCTCTGCATCCGAGAGTCCGTTTGCAATCATCACCGATGAGGACTGTTTACAACATGCTGCGGCATTATCTAGACAAGGGGTAACTTTCTGTTGCCATAAGTCGCCGATCAAACCAGGGGCAACTTTCTGTTGCCGTGCAGTGCCATCCAAACAAGGGGCAGTTTTCCATTGCCTCCGATCTGAGGTTGTGTATCTCGAGAGCAAGTTCTGTGCTCGTCGAGCATTGACTGTTTGCAAAAATAGTTTTTGAAAATTTTTACTGAGGTTGACTATTTTCTCGAAAACTATTTCCAAAACAGGACCATTTCCTTGGACCCAAAAAAGGGAAATTTTCAGTGCTCATAGCCTAACTTGCATGATTTTAAATCAAAAATCAAACAAGTATGTTAATCTGACTCTTATTTTGGTCAAAACTGTTTTAGTGGAAAATTGAAACAAAAAAAAAATGGTCAAAGTGATGAACTAGGGGCACAGTTGAGTCAGGTGTTTTGTCTTTCCCTCGTCGTCAACATACTTGCCAGAAAGGCACCTTATGCGCCAGAAGGGGGCACGACGGAGGTTAACAACAAAAGGGCTAAAAGCTCTCAACATTCTCCAAGCAACAAGGTGTCGAACCAAGTGCGAAGCACGAATCAGGATGGATCAAGGTACTCCACTCCCTCATCCGGGGCACCAACTACACGTCCCTGGAGGAAATAGCCGCGAGCTAACAGTGTTGGGCGTAAACCCACAACTTCCTATTCATCCATCAATCACCTTGGAGAGGGATGAAAAATGAGAGAATAAGGAATAGAGAGGTGTAAGTTGAGAGAAAAGTGAGCAAAAGGGTTTTTGAAAAGAAAAAAAAATGAGTTTGAGGGCTGAGTGATGTGAGAATCACAAATCAGAAAGGGTGCGAACAATACCCGAAGGGACTGGCTCTTCGTAGCTTAAGGTCTTTCTTTTCTGTGAATACGTCTGTGTGTCGTGTCTTTTTCTTTGTTTATCTCAACTTTTGTTTTGAGTCTTTTCCGAGCGTGTCTCGATGTGTTTAGGTCATGTACTTTTCGTTTGAGTCGTTGTCGCTATGTTTAGTTGTAGGCTCAATACCTGGTTGAAAACCCTTTTCTCAAGTCGTCTGTGCTCAGAGTGCTGTGCCATTCTCCACATTTATGCAAAGCAAAAGAAGAAAGGGAAAATTTGGGGCATCTGAGTATGTTTCAGCTTCAGCCGATTCTACCTTCGTGTTCCGTCTTGTCAAGTTGAACTGTTTGCTCAAGATGGGTTGTATGCAGGTTAATCCCCAGCAGAGTATGAGCCGAGTGTTCGGACTGAGCAGTGGGTTGTTTGAGTTGTTTTGCCATTGGTCGTTTCGTTATCTGATTATTACAACACAAGTGTTTGAGTTTCAGATGTGGAGATCAATCCCATTTACATTGAGGTGTAACATGCTGCAATGCGATGCAATGTATGAAATGTACAAATATAACACCTTTTCAGATAAAAAGTTTGTTCATTTCAGAATCTCTTTCAAGTACAAAGTTTTGGAGAAAACAAAAACCTGTCTGCGGCAGTACAAGGTACTCTAGCTACCAACAAAAAGGAAAACACAAAAAAAGAAAAGCAACAAAATCTGGATCAATGTCAGATGGTCTCAGGCCTAGAGGTCCGTCCTCGTCCTCTTCCTGGACGAAGGTCCAGGAGCATCATCATCAGCGCCGTCATCTGGGCCCGAGTCAGTGCCATCTCCGGTCTCCTCCTCAGATGACTCCGCCTTAGACTCGTCGTCATCAGGAACTGGCGCCCGTGCGCTACTCCCAATATGAGTGCGCCCCGCTTTGGTGCGGGGGTATACTCTGCCCTCTCGAGTAGGAGCGGAAGGTCCAGCTGGAGCACCTCCTACAGTAGGAATCTGGAAGGGATGCTGAAAAGTACAAAAGGCAAACGCATCAAAATGCTGCGCAAAACAGTGTACGAATGGAAAATGCAGTGTATGAGTACAGTGTGTGAATACTGTGGGCAGTGTATCAGTGCAGAATACAGTGTATGAGTACAGTGTGTGAATACTATGGGCAGTGTATCAATGCAGAATACAGTGTATGAGTACAGTGTGTGAATACGGTGGGCAGTGTATTAGTGTAGAATACAGTGTATGAGTACAGTGTGTGAATACTGTGAGCAGTGAATCAGTGCAGAATGCAGTGTATGAGTACAATGTGTCACATGCCGTGAGGGCGTTGTATCAAGTATTGTGCTGTGCATCAGATTGTGTGAAACAGTTTATGTATGGTTTGAGACCGTGGTCAGAAGAACATACCGGAATACTGTAAATCGCCAAAAGGTTGAGGCTCTGCTGGAGCATCCCCATCACCGAAGCGGTCAGCTCCAGGGATTGGCGAGTGTACTCGAAAGAGGCCTGCAAAAATGTTAGAAGTATCAGTATTCTGCGAAATATCAAATGCATTGAAATGAAAAGACTGTGCAGAATGCAAAATGCAGTAGTACATACCGGAGGCAAGCCGTAGAACCCGACTAGCTCGTGATTAGCCGGAGGGGGAGCAATGGGGATCTGGTAAGTCGCCCCACCATGCCCTCGGCATGTCATCGTCACGGGCAGTGCTGGCCAACTAGCCCCTTGTCCCCTCCGAGCTCCACTCCTGCCACGGCCCCGAGCCACCCTCGGCCCTCCTGCTCCCACTCCTGCTCCGGTCGCTGGCGCCACAGGTCTCCCCCTCTCAGCTCGGTGGCCACTACTCAAAGGCCGCATGATATACATCCTGACGTACTCTGAATAGTCGCCTATGCCTCTGAAGCGTGTCGAGTCCCAGCCGATCGTGTAATCGGCCATCTACTCAGGGGTGAACCGCTCGGTATCCCTCATATGGTCAGGAGGGTGAACCGGGACTATCTGCTCTGGCAAACCCAGGGTCTGGCGTAGGAAACGCTCACCCAGGTACCAGGCCTGACAGACCGGGCCCTCCAGCAAGATCCTGAAGCGGGCAGTCTCCTCCGCACCGGCAAATCGCTCCCGCATCGCAGCTGGCAATGGAGCCCAAAGCTGCCAGGTGATCTGAAAATGACATGCAGTTTGTTATCTACTGTTATTGAAAATACGGTACAAAGCGAAGCTTAAATAAACTCTAAAGTTGAACATACCTCTGCGGGGGTGATGGTGTCAAAGTAGCGGCGGAAGAAGATGAACGTCTCCCGCGGTCTCCGCGCGCATCTCACGTTGAAGCGTCGGGAGAATGGCACGCCCAGAGGGGTCTCCACGTCTGGCATAGGTGCAAGTCTCGAAAAGTAGGCGTAGACCCACAACTGCAGAGTAAGTGTCAGTATGCTTGTCAGATAAAGCAAAATGCAAAATAAAACAGAAATTGTAGAACCGTGTGCTGTGCAGTGTATGGTGCAGAGTGTACAGTGTGTGCAGTGTACAGTCAGTGTGGAGCAGATTATATGTGTGTCATGTGTGCAGTATACAGTCAGTGTGAAGCAGACCGCAGTGTGCGCAGTGTACAGAGTACGGAAAATGTAAAGCAGAAATGAAAAACAGAAGAAGAAGACGTACCTCCCAAGCCTGCCAGTAACCTCCGAGCAACTGCCCGCTGCAACAGGAGGCTGAGCTCAGGTATCCGTACAGTGTGGCCAAGGCTGCCCCACCACAGTCGTAGCGCATGATCCTGGTGACATCCACAAGAGCACTGAGCAAACAGAGGGGCATGGTGTTCGCTCGATCGGCGAAGATGGTCGTCCCCAGTAGAAACATCAGGAAGTCGCGGGCATACTGCTCCACCTCCTCCTGGGTCATCGGCGCCTCCTCAGCTAACGCTGGCTGAACCCTGAATTGGACCTCGAACCATGAGTATCTGACGAAGCCGGGGCATGCAAGAGGCGGCATCTCACCCAGCAGGTAAATCTGAGCGGCCTCCCACTCATCCATGTCGGTGTCAAAAGGGATCGGATCACCCCCTACCCCGATGCCTGTGAGCATCGAGAAATCATAGGGAGTCATCGTCATGTCTCCCGTAGCAGAGAGGTGGAATAAGTAAGTGATGTCCCACTACCTCTCCACTAGAGCAGCAAGGAGAGGCCTGCTCGCAGTGAGGCGCGAGAGTCCTCTGCAGAATGCGTCGAACCCGGCCTGGTCTACGATGTGGCGGACCGCATCTGGCAGCTCCATGTACCAGTCTCAAGTGGCAACGTTCCCATACCCTCGGCAGGTATGGGAATCCCCCTGTATTCAAAAACAAAATAGTTGCGAAGCAATATAAAATGTACAGTTTTGAAGAGCATTCAGAATTTGTGAAAATACAGCGTGTGTGCACGTATCCAAGTTCAAACAAACATCGGGTGCCGGTGTGCTTACAGTGAACTACAACATGCGATGTGCCAGTGTGTTTGGGTGGTTCAGTGACAATACAGCGTGTGTGCACGTGTTCAGATTCAAACAGACATCAAGTACAGTTGTGTTCACAGTCAACTACGGCATACAGTGTATCGGTGTATCCGGGCTAAGCAGTTAAAGAACCGAATCAACTATGGTAGTTAAGTGTTCTACATTGCGGACAATAAATCGGGGAAGAATGTACCCCGAAAGCGCCATGTGACAGATGTGACCCCGGCTCACGTAGGAGAAGCTCTGGAGGCCCCGTCCTATCGAAGCTCCTGAACTGACAAAGTCCGTCGGGAGGCAGTATGTGAATCACCGGCCGGTAGGTCGCTGGGTGAAACGGGCGGACGCTCAAGGGCCAGAGCTCGGCCTCGGGATCCATCTCATGATCCGGGGGAGTCCCGGCCCATGGAATATCGTCTGCCATCTCAGAGAAAGTGTGAAAATGGCCGGAAGAGAGAAAATCGGGCTAGAATGTGAAAAGTCAATGGAAAGTCAACCCCGAGAGGGCGGAAAATGGCCGGAAAACCCAGAATGTGGAAAAGGCACGGAAATCAAGAAAAACCCAAGGAAAACAAGCCTCGAGTGACGGAAATCGAAAAGGAGACACCGAAATGAAGTTTTGTTTGAATGAAAGTGTTCGAAACGCGAAGGATTTCACGAATCGAACGACGAAACGGGCTTTAAACGCAAGGAAAACGAGGAAATAAGGAGAGAAAAATGCTCTAGAGAGAGAGGGAGAGGATTTTCGCACAAGAGGCAAGTGCTAAAATAGGGTTTGAAGCCCTATTTTAAGAGACCCGAGGCCAAAAGACTAAACTGCCCCGATCCAGGCACTTTTGGCCGGTCGGCCACACTGTTGGCCGGTCGGCCAAATGTTTGGCCGGTGGAATATTTTGATGGTCGGTGGATGGCCGGTGAGCCTCCTACAACCTTGTTTGGGTCAGACATGGGACCTTCATTGCTCAAGGCAGTGCAAGAAAAGGCATTTCCGAAGTTCAACCGATCTCCGTTTTGACCTCAGACCGTGTCTTCTATGCGTGGCACTTGTATACGGACGCGGTGTATCCCTTTTGTATCCTTTTGTCTCTTTCAAGATTCGAAGGTTGGCCCGCATGCGTTGCGTTACAACGCTCTGTCGTGAACGCGCGCTGATTACGCGTCCTTTCATTCGCATTGTTGTGCACACATCTCACATTGTCATGCGCACGTCATACTTGCATCGCTGTGCATTTTCATACCGGTCTGGTGAGACCTTAAACCTGCCTGGTCTGGTGAGACCTTAAATTCGCTCGGTCTGGCGAGACCTTAAACCCCCTTGGTCTGGCAAGACCTTAAATCCGCTCGGTTGCATTGTTATGCACACACCTCGTGCATTGTAGCACACACCATCCCTTACATCGTTATGCATGCCTACACGCGTTGTAACGCGCACAATTTGCATTGTCATGCATTTTTCCCCAGCAGACGGTCTAGGAGACCTTAAATCCTTCGAAGGTGCGAAACCTTTGGCGTCTGCATTGTCATACATCATCCTCGTCACGCGTTGTCAGACGCACCTTACATGCATCATCATGCATCTCAAAAACCACGCGTTGTCGTGCATTTCAAGTTCATTTGCATTGTCATGCATCTCAAAAGCCGTGCATTGTCGCGCATTTCGAAAACATGCATTTTCATGCCTTAACTGTTATTTGGTAGTATTTTGCCATTTTTGCCTTACCTCTGTTTCATGTTGGTTTGGACACACCTTGCATTCCTTGCATACATGTCTTGTAATGCCATATTTTTGCCTTGACATGCTTTAGGTTTAGACCCTTGTTCTAGCATGATTTAGGCTTAGCTTTGTGAGGCTTTTGTGCTTGTTTTAGCATGTCGAAGTTCTGTTTTTGGTTGCTTTGGTTGACCATGGCATGCTTAGTATAGCCTCTTTGCATTCTTGGCTTGTCAGCCTCAAGTGCATGGACCACGAGCATGCATTACTTGCATAATTTTCAGTAGTTTAGTACCACTTATCATGTCATTTCAGTCCACTTAACATGCTTGCATGCTTGCATTTAATGCTCCTTTGATGCTTTAAGAGGTTGTGTTGTATGCTCCATGTTTAAGCATTTATGCATGCCTCCATGTGTAGATCATTTAGATGCCATCTAAGTGGTTTTTGGGGCTTGCCTTAACATGATTTGGGACTGTTTTGATTCGTTTTGATCATTTGCTTCATGTGTCACATGATCTTGATTTAAGCCCTTTGCCTTGTCTTGAATTTTGGGCTTTATTTGCATGCCATGTTTATCTTGTTTACTTAGTTTGGCACCATTCTTGACTTGATTTTCAGAGCTTATATTGCATGCCTTTAGTCCATGTTTAGTCTCTTTTAAGTGTGCTTAAAAGTTACTCTTTGTACCTAAGTGATGAGCCATGTTTGCATGCATGCTTGTATGTGCCTTTGGCCTCATTTCCTTAGTTTTTGGCTACTGTTTTGGGCTTAGTATAGAGCTACCCAAATTAGTTTAAGTCCGTAGTTCGCATGTTATTGCATGCTCACCTTGTGTGTTGTTGCATATTTGTGTGCTATTGCATGATTGAATGAAGTCACATGTTTGTTTGCATGCTTGAACATCCATGTTGCATCTAGCATGCTTGTTGGTTTGCATTGCCTCATGCCTTGCATGCTTGCTTGCATAGGTCGTATGCCTAGTATTTACTTGCTTGCATGCTCATTTTGCATACTTAGTTCCATGTCTAGGTTGCATCACTTTGGGCATGCATGCCTTGCCTCTTGAATTGAGTATGATAGAGGTTAGGTTTCATTTGTTTATTTGATGTGCATTTCATTTGAAATCAAAGTGCATAATTGGTTTCTTGGGCCATCACGCATTGAAATGCGCGATTGGTGGTCCGAGAACCAAGGACCATACCCCTTTGAGTCATAAACATGATAAGGGATGTGTTGGTGCATACATTTGCTTGAAATGCATTGCCATGCCATGTTTTACCCTCTGATGCTGTCAAAACAGGTTTCTGCAGGAAGCTTTGGCCGGTAGGCTACATAGAGTGCCGATCGACCATTCATGGATGGTCGATAGCTCAACCAATGGTCGATGACCATCCTTCCATGGCCGGTGACCATTTGCCTCAGCCAGTGGTGCTCCACAGTGTTCAAACAGTGCACCTTGGGACTTGTGCAATCCTTAGAGGAACAGAACAGGGAAAACAGAGGCAACTTATGCATGGTGACGGATTTCCGAGCAAAGCCGAGCATGCATGTATCCATCCCTCTTCCCGAGGCCTTTTACTGCTTTCCTTAGCTTAATTGATCTGTCAATTAATTAGGTGGTCTGCAATATTTAATTAGCCTGTAGGTTAATTAGTTGTATTATTCTTTTGGTCCCTCCGAGCAAGGGCGAATTTGTAATAAGTGTGGGTGCGTGTGTGCATGTCTTCCAACCCCCACTTCTTTCTCCCTTTTACTTACCTGCTTTGATGGTTAGTATTAGGGCACGTTTAATTTAGCATACCTTATGCTATGCATGCGTGCATTATTCATTAGTCTCGCATGCACCGGGCTCGGCGCATCATGCTAACCGCATAGTATTTCAATTTCAAACTTGAATACGTGCATCAATTTCTCGCATTTCACATGTCATCCGTAGATTAGCCGAGCCTATTATAATGACATTTTTGTATGCGATGCATTAGCCATTTTAACATGAATTAGGATCATGCATGAATACTAAATAGTTTATTACTTTGGCACGGAGTACGATGTAAGTATTTATGCTTTAGCATCTCGCATGAGTGTGAATGTTAACATGTCAGCATGTTTACCATGCGGCTATATGCTTATGTGATATTACTGCCTGAATGCCTGTGGGTGAAGGTTGGATTGTTTGAGTTCGAACAACTCATTGAAATCCGTGTTTTAGCCTACTTACGAGTAGCAAATTT
Organism: Camellia granthamiana; assembly: GCA_036172215.1. Lineage (NCBI taxonomy): Eukaryota > Viridiplantae > Streptophyta > Magnoliopsida > Ericales > Theaceae > Camellia > Camellia granthamiana. Next base: position 114,344,015 of record CM069903.1, read on the forward strand.
CAAATTGTTTTTCAAACAAACGGATGTGCGATGCTTTGTTCCAAATTAGGCGATCTAGTCTATACTTTTGTGTTGTGCGCATCACATAGTAAGGCTAGCTAATTAACCGGAATAAGAACACATAACGTTTTCAAAATTGGATATCATGGTTAGTAGAGGCCGATCTTCGGATCGGGCGAGAGGGGGTGCTCATAGCTGATCTTCCCCAATTGTACCCAAGTTCCTGAGCTGAGGTAACTTTGGTGATGACGGACACGTGGCCTTAGGCAAACGAGTCAGGGTTTCCTAAATTCCCCCAAAATAAAATATTTAGGTGGCGACTCTATATCTGGCAAAGCAGTCCATGTTTGGCACTTCTTTTCTAAAAATCTGTTTTTCTCAAAATGATTTGTCGGATTTGGACTCTTTTGTTCAGATTAAGAACCGTGACAATTTGAGTCCGAACTGTAGTGAGCCCAAATGAACAAAACGGGGGTCATCCTCCCGGGGCGTTCGGGGACGTCTACAAAGTCCATCCCCTTGCATGTTGTTGCATGTTTCCATGTTGTTACATGCTTAGCCATTTTGCGTGTTGTCGCATGCTTATTATATCACATGTTGTCGCATGTATAGATACATGATTGCATACTTGTTGCATGCCACGTTGTTTACATGTTTAGGTTGCATTACCTTGATTGCATGCATCGTATTGTATTTGGCATGCTTGCGCCGCATTGTTGTTTAGGTTAAGTGTTAATCCGAACACAGGGAACGAGGAGCGTTTCATACTTCAAGTGATGAAACGTGTCTCAATTCTCAGTCACCGACGCTCTGGATTATCCATGATAGAGTTCTAGGCACTTATGTGTTTATTTGTGCATTCATTTCATATCGATTTGCACAAGTTGGATCTTTGGCCATCATGCATCGGGATGCGTGATTGATGGTCATGGATCCGACTATGCCTCTCCCTTGATGTTTCGTGGTGATATGGGGTGGCATAGTGCACACATACCCTTGGGAGACCCTCCATTTTCTCTATTTTGTGCTCTGTTGTAGCTTGGTGTCCCAGTACATTAGTGGCCGATAGTGCCTTGTAGATGGACGGCACCCTCTTGTTGATGGCCGGCAGTGCCCACCCTTGGCCGGCAGATGGTCAGCAGCATCTCCCCATGGTCGGCAGGCCACTGATGCACTCGCCCAGACTGGTTTTGGTAAGGTCCAGCAGCAAGTTCTCAAGGACACCCTGCAAACAGAGCCTCAAAAGAGCAACTGGAGAGCGTTTCGAGGCGAGAAACCGAACGCGAGCATGCATACCCTTCTGCTTCTATGAACAGAGCTGGAGTAGCTTTATTTATTATTTTTCATTTGTAGTTGATTAATTAATTTGTTAATTAATTAAGTTTTGTAATAATTAGTTGTAGCTAGTTATTCATTTGGTTATGTAATAATTAATTAGCTTGTTAGTTAGTTAATTAGTTAGTTTGTATTATTCATTCGGACCCTCCGTCGAGAGGGCGAATTTTGTAATAAGTGTGCGTGCGTGTGTGCATGTCTTCCAACCTCCATTTCTTTCTCCCTTTTACTTAACCGCTTTCAATGGTTAGTTCTAGGTCATGTTTCAATTAGCATTCTTATGCTTTGCATGTTTGCATCCATTCATTTGTCTAGCATACTTATGCTTTGCATGTTTGCATCATTCATCTACATTGCATGCACCGGGCTCAGCGCATCATACTAACTGCATTGTGTTTCAATTCCAAGTCGAATACATGTATCAATTGTCACATTTCACATGCCATTTTAGATTAGCCGAGCCTATTTCTAGTTGCATTTTGTATGTGTTGCATTAGCCATCTTAACATGAACTAGAATCACGCATTGATTACTAACTAGTTTCTGTTTTGGCTCGGAGTACTCTGTAAGTATTTATGCTTTACCATACTGCATGTGTGCGAGTGTTGTCATGAAAGCATGCTTGCCATGAGGCTATTTGCTTATTTGATATAAAACCGCCTGAATGCCTGTGGGTGAAGGTTGGATTACTTGAATTGGAACAATTCATCAAATCCTCGATTTAGCCTACTTACGAGTAGCAAATTTCAAACCATTTCCAAACAAACGGATATGCGATGCTTTGTTCCAAATTAGGCGATCTAGTCTATACTTGTGTGTTGTGCGCATCACATAGTAATTCTAGCTAATTAACCGGAATAAGAACACACGTGTTTTCAAAAACAAGATATCATGTTTAGTATAGGCCGACCTTTGATCGGGTGAGCGGGGGTGCTCATAACTGACCTTCCCCAATCGAACCCAAGTTCCCTAGCCGAGGCAACTTTGGTGATGACGGACACGTGGCCTTAGGCACGAGTCAAGGTTTCCTAAATTTCTCCAAAAATAAAATATTTAGGTGGCAACTCTGTATCTGGCAAAGCAGTCCATATTTGGCACTTCTTTACAAAAATCAGTCTTCCAAAACAATTTGCCGGATTTGGACTCTTCGGTGATTTATCGGTCTTGCATTGCACTTTGCGAGACTAGATTCAGAACCGTGACAATTTGAGTCCGAACTATAGCATGAGGGCCCAACGGCGCGTCTACAGCCACGTGTCCGTCATCACCAAAGTTGTTTCGGCTCGGGAACTTAGGTACGAGGGGGAAAGGTCATGAAATAAGCACCCCCACTCGCCCGATCAAAGGATCGGCCTCTACTAATCATGATATGTTATTTTGAAAACACATGTGTTCTTATTCTGGTTTATTAGCGAACCCTACTATGTGATGTGCCTAACACACAAGTATAGACTAAATCACTTGATTTGGAACAAAACACCTCATGTTTGTCTTTTGAAAATGGTTTGGAATTTCCACTCGCAAGTGGGCTAAAGCGCGGATTTGCCACCCTCAAGTGGGCTTAAAAACAACATGATGTGCCACTCCGCAAAGTGGGCTTAAAACTCACATTTAATGAATTGTCCGAATTCAAGCAATAAAGCTTCCATCCACAGGCATTCATGCAATTAATCACTTAAGCAAATAGCCTCATGGCAAGCATGCTAACATGGCAACACTCATACTCATGCAATATGCTAAAGCGTAAACACTTACAGTGTACTCCGAGCCAAAACAGAGAACTAGTTAGAAATCAATGCATGATCCTAATTGTGCAACATGTTTAATGCAACACATGCAATATGAAACTAAATAGGCTCGGCTATCTAATCTGGCATATGAATGCAACACTTAATAACATGCTTTGAAACACGTATTCAAGAAAGTGTATTGAAATACAATGCAGTTTGAATGATGCGCCGAGCCCGGTGCATGCAAGACAAATGAATGATACATGCATGCAAAGCATAAGGTATGCTAATTGAGATATGCCCTAATCTAACCATTGAAAGCGGATAAATAAAAGGAAGAAAGACGTGGGGTTGGAAGACATTCACACACGCACGCACACTTATTACAAAATTACGCCCTCTCGCAAGAGGGTCCGAATGAATATGAGCTAAGCTAAGCTACTTATTACAAAATAACTAATTAACTAACTTAGCTAATTAATTATTACAAACCAAATGAGATTGAATAACTAGCTAATCTAAGCTAATTAGAATATTACAAAGATTAATTAAATTAGTTAAACACATTAACTAATTAAGTACAAAAATTGGCAAATTAACTAAGTAAAGCAGTTAAAATGGCCTCGATGGGAGGGAGAAATGCGTGCTCGGTTTGCTTCACCCGAAAATGCACTGCCTTGCCATGAGTTGTCTTTGTTTGCACTTGCAGTAACCTCAGAGCATCAAATACACTTTCAGGTTGAATCTTATCCAAAACAGGAGCATTTTGGAAAATTTTGCTGCAGGTGGCCGGCCAGCCACCTCAACTGGTCGGTAGGCTACCTCAACTGGCCGACTGGCCAGTACAAGTGGTCGGTAGGCTAGTGCATGTGGCCGGCTGGCCACTTCCATTTCCAGAATCCCAACTTTGTTGCAATAGAGATCAACAAAGGCACAGCCATGCATTTGCAGGGAAATGTGTATGCAACTACTCTCCTTATCATTTCTCAAGCTCAAATGAGGGTAGTACTCGACTCTCAAGCCACCAACCATGCATCTCAATGCATGATGGCCGAAGAGCCAAGCTTTCACAATGTTAGTGAATGTACAAACAAGACTCAAAGAGCCTCCACCCTATCATACATGATCAAGGGTGTCGGGGACCGAGAAACGCAACATGTTTCATCACTTTGAGTATGAAACGTGCCACATTCCTCGTGGTTGAATTGACGTCTGATCCAAACACAATGCAATGCAAACAACATGCTCATCTTTCAACGCTAAAGTGGCATGCACAAGACTCTATCATGTAAGCAATGCATGCAAGACATGTTAAGGGATGAAGAGCACTAAAGCAAGTGAAGAACATTACACATGAGGCATGCACTATCAATCTCAAATGGTCAAACCAACTATGGACAGACCTCATGCATGCCAAGACAAAGGATAAAACATGCTGAAACGGTAGCCCAAAAGCTTAGAAAAGTAGGCATACGTATTGGCTTGCAAGCAAGGCATGAAGCATAACTCTCAAAAGCATTGAAAGAGTGATATATATATATGAGAGCATGACAAAGGTACAATCACTGAAATCTTATGCCAAATGATGGCATATCATGCAAACAACACAAGTATAGCATGTTAGGGTCCTTAGAACTCAAAGCTAGTCAAGGGCTTTACACAAGAGGCTTGCAATACAATGCACAAACAACCAAACCAGCCCAAAATAGAGCTATATCATGCCAAAACAATAGCCTAAATATGCTGAAATTAAGGCATAGAACACAGGGAAAGCATGCTCATTTGATGGCCCGCAAACAAGGCATGAAGACTCAACTCTCAATCACAGTGAAAGAGTGATATATGTGAGAGTGAGACAATGATATATGCTCCGAATTTACATGCTAAATGATGCCATATCATGCAAACATCACAAATAAGGCATGTTAGGGGCTTCAAAACACAAGACTAGCAAGGCCAACTATACTATAACTATACAAAGCATGAACCACATGGCCAAAACCATTCAAAACAGTCTTAAAGCATGCTAAATGAAAGCCAAAAACATGCTAGAGTGGAGCATACACATGCTAGAATGAGAGGCATGAAGCGTGAAGCATGTTAGGCCAACAAGTAGGATTGCACTACAAGTGTAAGACGCAAGAAACCAATGACCAAACCAACCAAAAACAGAGTTATGGCAGGTCCAAGAAGCGACAAAAACATGCTTGAACTAAGCTTCAAAAAGGGAGAAACACATGCTCATGTATTAGGCCACCAATACTAGCAAATAAGAATACAAGGAGAGGGGATCACCCTCTCCTATTTTGGACCACAAGAACAACTTTTTACCACTGAAATTGCCCTAAGTTTTAGTGGTTAAAAGGCCAAGCAAGGGGTGATTCGAAAACTTAGAGAGGTGGCTCAAGAGGCTTAATAAGAAAAAAAGCAAAAGAGGGGAGCCACCCCCCTAACCACACAAGGCTCAAACCAATATTTTAAAGCCTTAAAAACAGAGTTATTAAGAGGCTAAAACCAGCCTTAAAGTAGCATGCAAAGGTGACAAAGCTCTTAATCAATACAAAGCTTAAAAGGGACAAGTGTCTTACCCTTGAAGAACAACAACAAGACAGCAACTTCAGCAACAATTCTGAGCCAAAACCAAGTCCAAGACCTCAAAACAAGCTTCAAAGGACCTAAGCTTGAAAGTGAAGGTGTTTGTGTAGGTGTTTGTGTGTGAAAGTGTGAAGAAACAACACTTTAAGACTCAATATAGCACAATATAGAGAGAGAGGGAGATTTTTGCTCTGAAAAATCTGAACCCTCAAATAGAGGGAGGAAGCTCCCCTTATATAAAGAAAGCAAGCAAAAAGGCTTGCTTGATCCCTCCATACACATGTATGGAGGATGAGTTTTAGTGAGCCACATCTGGCTCGAAAGATCTGAAAATATCTATAAAGGTGAAAAGGTGGTTTGGACCACAAGAACAACTTTTTACCACTGAAATTGCCCTGAGTTTTAGTGGTTAAAAGGCCAAGCAAGGGGTGATTCGAAAGCTTAGAGAGGTGGCTCAAGAGGCTTAATAAGAAAAAAAGCAAAAGAGGGGAGCCACCCCCCTAACCACACAAGGCTCAAACCAATATTTTAAAGCCTTAAAAACAGAGTTATTAAGAGGCTAAAACCAGCCTTAAAGTAGCATGCAAAGGTGACAAAGCTCTTAATCAATACAAAGCTTAAAAGGGACAAGTGTCTTACCCTTGAAGAACAACAACAAGACAGCAACTTCAGCAACAATTCTGAGCCAAAACCAAGTCCAAGACCTCAAAACAAGCTTCAAAGGACCTAAGCTTGAAAGTGAAGGTGTTTGTGTAGGTGTTTGTGTGTGAAAGTGTGAAGAAACAACACTTTAAGACTCAATATAGCACAATATAGAGAGAGAGGGAGATTTTTGCTCTGAAAAATCTGAACCCTCAAATAGAGGGAGGAAGCTCCCCTTATATAAAGAAAGCAAGCAAAAAGGCTTGCTTGATCCCTCCATACATGTGTATGGAGGATGAGTTTCAGTGAGCCACATCTGGCTTGAAAGATCTGAAAATATCTATAAAGGTGAAAAGGTGGTTATTGGCCAGTTGAGGTGGCTGGCCGGCCACTTGCCCTAGCCGGCCGACCACTTGAAGTGGCCTACAAGGGAGGGAAGTGGCAGGCAAGTGCCAAAAGTGGCCGGCAAGGCCTTCTCCCCCCCCCCCCCCCCTCTAGGCAAGAGGCAACAAGGTTTGGCCCAAAAACAAGGGTAAAACACAGAGAGTTAAGAGGCTCAAAGACAAGGCACTCAGCCGAGACCCCCGGGCGCTCAAAACGAGCACAAACATGCGCGATCATCGAGTGCACAACCGATGACGTCAAAGTCTTGAGGTTGGTCAAAAATGGGGTGTTTACAGTTGCCCCTCTTTCACAGAACTCGAAAGTCATGAAATGACGGGAGTGAACATCAAAGCCCAGAGACGACCCATTTTTTACAAGGCCAAAGACTTAGACAAACATGCAAGAAAACAAAATAGATGCGCCCGTAGGCAGGGGCAAAATGCAAGTGACATGCACGATGCAAGAGCATGACTTATGATTACGCAAAAAGGGCTGCAATAGAGCATTTATGCAAAATAAATACAACATTTTATGCAAACCGAGAAGTCATAGCAGTCTCACACATTTCAATAGAAAGGATGTAAGAAAATTATGCAATCTTCACTGCACCTCATGCAGGAAAGGCTAAAAGCGACTACCAGGAATACCCAAATTCTCAAACAAAACACCTCTTAGCGTATCGCACGAAAGAGAGGAAAAGAAAAGCACCTCTCGGCGTATCACACGCGAGAGAGAGAAAGAAAAGCACCTCTCGGCGTATCACACGCAAGAGAGGGAAAGGAAATACCTCTCAGCGTATCACACGTGAGAGAGAAAAAGAAAACACCTCTCAGCGTATCACACGTGAGAGAGGGAAAGGAAAGCACCTCTCGGCGTATCACACGCAAGATAGGGAAAGGCAACACCTCTCAGCGTATCACACACGAGAGAGGGAAAGAAAACACCTCTCATTGTATCACACGAGAGAGAGGGAAAGGAAATCACCTCTCGACGTATCACATGCAAGAGAGGGAAAGGAAACACCTCTCAACGTATCACACGCGAGAGAGGGAAAGGCAAGCACCTCTCGGCATATCACACGCAAGAGAGGGAAAGGCAACACCTCTCAACGTATCACATGCAAGAGAGGGATAGGCAACACCTCTCAGCGTATCACACGCGAGAGAGGAAAAGAAAACACCTCTCGGCGTATCACACACAAGAGAGGGAGAACACTTACAAGATGTCGGTGTAGACATCGGGTGTACCCGAATGTCTCTAACCAATAAGGTGTGGTGTAAGCACCGGGCATACTCGGATGCTTCTAACCAAAACAAGGTGTTCAAAGGACATGAATGATCTTACCCGGACTCCCTCTGAATGAACCGTACATACAATATCATGCATGTACAAGAAAGAAACTTGATAGGTATAATGCAATACCATGCATGTCTGAGGCGAGACGAATGATCGCAACACGATGCCAAGGCATGCTGAATGCTCGATATGCAAGAAATGAAACCGAGGCATGTTCTATGAGAGATAATCAACAATGCATATTTAATGCAAGATAATCAATGATGCATACTCAATGCAAGATAAACGACGATGCATATTCAATGCATGATAATCAACGATACATAATCCATGCAAAATAATCAACGATGCATATTCAATGCAAGATAATCAACGATGCCTATTCGATGCCAAATAATGCATGTTCAATGCATTAATTCATAATGCATACTCCATGCAATAATAAAAGCGATGTTCATTCTATGCAACGACAAAAGCATACGATAGAGACAACTCAAAGGAACTCCCGATTTACCTCTCGGAGAGTTGCACTATATTAAAGAGGATACACCTTACGTGTGTTGAAGGGCGATGATCACCGACTTCCGCGGAGGCATTTTGAATCAAACTTTAAGCATTCCTTGCATTTCTTGGAACCTAAGGACACATAACAGTCTGAACACACTCATAGAGTACATTGGGCACCTGCTGGCCCCTTTAAAACATTGCCGGCCACTTTTCTCAACTGCCGGCCACTTGAGTGGACGGCCGACCACAAAAACTAGCCGGCCAGCCAGTTTAAGAAAATCGGGGCAGTTTTCACCTTTTGCACACGGGTCTTTAAAAACTCAAACCCCAAACACTTTTCCTCACACACCCATTGTCGAAAATCCTTGTTCTTTATCCCTAAACCTTTTTTCCCCCTCAGATCCACACTTTATACGCGTGTTCCAACGGGCCCGTGAAGTTGATTCGCAAAAAACTTTTGATTCTCTTCGTTTTGAACCGAACAAAAGTTGTTTTTGGAGCCTTTTCCTCTCTAACCACCATTTGAGGTTTGTTTCCCCCAACTTTGACTTGAGTTTTGCGCCTTTTTCCTGGGCTTCGACTTTTTGACTTTTTCTCTTCCTGAGAGTTGACTTTTGGTTGACTTTTTGCATTTTTTCGCCCATTTTGCTCATGTTGTCTGTCTTTCACCCTCTTCTCAGTTGGCAGATGACGCGCCACAGGGTGGGGATCCTTCGAGGATGGAGGAGGAGCCTCACATCATGCCCTTACCGCTCCGAGGCCGGCCATTTGATCCAGCGGCATACCACCCTGAGGTACACGTGCTACCACCTAGCACGGTGCGCCATTTTACTGGATTCGCACGGCGCGCGCCCCTAGATCTGCTACTACGGGAGCCAGAGTCCCATCGATCCCACGACGCGCCTAAGGTACACAGCACTGTTACATTTCCTGCGATGTACTTTACATTTCTTGTATAGTTTGCACTTTTGTATTTCAACTGTTCATTCTGAACAAACATACATACTGTAGTCTGCTCATACTGAACACAGCTCACACACAACACTCTGCTCATTCTGAACACAGCTCACAACACAGCATTCTGTTCATTCGGCACACAGCTCATACATACCATTCTGTTCATTCTGCACATAGCTCATACATTGCATTCTATTCATTCTAAATACAGGTGGTCTCTCGCCTCGCTCGAGGGTACGGGGCCACCACAGCGAGGGAGTGCTACATGGAGCTCCCTAATGGCGTGCGTCAGATTATTGACGAGGTGGGATTCGGTCTATTCTGCTTAGGGCTCCCGCGTCTCTTTACGAGTAGGACTCTGCTAGGAGCATTGGTAGAGAGATGGTGGGACACCACCAACTCCTTCCATTTCTCTGCCACTAGGGACCTGACCCTGACCCCATACAACTTCGCTATGCTGACGGGCCTGGAGGTGGGAGGCCAGCCGATCCCCTATGATGCTGATATGGGTGAGTGAGAGGCAACTTGGACGCATCTACTAGGAGTGCACCCGCCCATTTACCGATCATCGGGTTCAATCCGGTATACCTAGTTTGCCAGCCATTTCCGAGGGAGAGAACCTACGACGGTCGAGGAGACAGAGCAGTGCGCTCGGGGATTTCTTATGTTCCTCTTCAGCACTACTTTCTCTACCGGCAGGGGGAACACCGTTGGGCTGTGTTGGCTGAGTGCCTTAGTAGACCTATCACAGGTACGACACTCTGACTGTAAAGGCCCCGGCCTCCTACCCTCTACTGTTACATGAGCTCGACCTCCCGCAGGAAAGGGAATAGAGTGGGCGGTTACTGGCGAGCCTAGGAGGTACGCTTTACATTTCTGCTTTACATTCTCTACCGTGCTTTTTGCTTTGCACTTTCTGCACACTGCACACACTGCACACTGCACGCACATAGTCTATATTCCGCTCTGCACTTGTACTTTTTCTACACTATGCTATACACTGCTTTCTACATTTTTCGTATTCTGTATTCTCACTGCCATTGTCTTAATTTTCACAACTGTGGGTTTATTCCTATTTCCCCTCACTTGCCCCGGAGCCAGAGATCAAGACGCCTCCTAAGGTACCCTATTCACATAGGTATGATGGTAGGGGCCGGCCCAGGACCCGAGAGAGCCTCCCGTACTTGCGCCAGTATTTTGACACCGTGCGGGTGTCCAAGGTAACACAAAACCCACAGTTTTTCTTGTTTTCATCTTCAATTCACTTTGCATATTTACTGGTAACTAACGCTTTTGCTGTCTGCAGATCACATGGCAACCCTGGGAGGTGATGCCGGAGTTTGCCCGATATCATTTTGTTGGAGCCTGGGGCACCTCCCGATACCGGATAAATGATTTGAGATAAATGCTTATGTGCTATATGTTTACGATTTGCTTGCATTGCAAGTTATGTGAATATGTATGCTCCTTGGTATATGCATACTTGTGAAACTTTTGTATAAAGAATAATGCAAGTCTAATCAGATGGTGAGAACGAGAGGTAATGAAATAGAAGAGTCCTCTACTGCCAGAATGGATAGGATGGAAAGATTGATTCAGGAAATGGCAGAAACATTGAGGCAACAATAACAGTGGCAACAACAGTGGCAGCAACCACATCCTCGACCTCCACCTCCGACACCCCCTGTGCCAGACTTACAGAATGATGATTGGATAATAGCTCTCACCAAAGAGTTTAAGAAAATGAAACCCCCACAGCTTCATGGGGGATTGGATCCGTTAAAGGCTGAAGCATGTGTCATGACCCGAACCCGCCCCCATGGGTTAAGGACATAACCGACCAGTAATCCTGAGATTACCTACGACCTTAACCCAAATCAGACATGTTTTAACAGAGTTAAGGGGGGGCCAAATGGAACCAATTTCAAACTTTTGTCCATAAAGTTGTGCTTACATGGCACATCATAACATTCCTCAAACATACATTAACAACTCACATCAAGGAAAGTTAACACATAAGCTTTATATAACAGGATCATTCAAGTCATGGTTAGCCAATCAAAACTATATACAACTGTAACCCAAAGTTCTCGCCAACATGACAAAATATAACAAAATAGCAAAAGCGTGAAAACAAGTCTCGTGCGTGAGACGTATGGGCTGACTCTTCAAAACCTTGACCGTTTCACATCAAACTTCACTGAGGCTGGATTTGGACCTGCCTTGGCTCAGCTACAGACACATGAATGAGCGTGATCGAAAGCCCAATGAATAATATCAAATAAAGATGATACACGAATAGTATTTAGAACAACATACATCAGAAGGCCTTGGGCCCAGTTCATATTTCTATCTAGTATAAGTACGCATATATATATATAGGTCAAGTGACTGCAGTTCCAAACACATCAAACTGCCTCAGGCCCAATTCATTCATATCGGGCAGCCTTTGGCCCAATCGTTCCTGTCCGATGGCATTTGGCCCAATTCATTCACGTCAACGGCCTCTGGCCCGTTCATTCATGTCATACAGCCTTTGGCCCATTCATTCTTTCATTCATGTCAGATGGCCTTTGGCCCGTTCATTCTTTCATTCATGTCAGACGGCCTTTGGCCCATTCATAAGGCATAGCAAACATTTGTCCACAATTCAAATTAACAAACTTATAAGACTTATATAGAAGTGAGCAATTGGACAAATAACATACTTTAGGTATCTTTATTAAGATATTACTCACAGTGTTCTGTCGGTGGATTCACCCTTGAGCTCGACCCTACACATTACATAACACATATGGGTCACAAACGATTCAATCCGTTCTTAATTCATACATCCCTCTTAGGCTTCTTTCTTATTCTTTTAATTCATTGATAATTCTCAATGCATGCCTAAGAGTACCTAGAAGGGAAAGAGAACAGAAAATGAAACACAAAACTTATTTACAAATTTTCTGAAACAGGGGTCCCCGCTCAAGCGTGGCTTTGGCCGCTCGAGTGGACCCCTTGGGTCTGCAAAAATACTGGTTGCCTCATTTTTACGCTAGAGCGTGAAGTCGGGCGCTCGAGCTAAAAGTCTTACTACATGGCTCCCCCTCGAGCAGACACCCATGTTTGTAAAACTTCTGGGAGCTCGTATTTCCCGCTCCAATGGTGCCTTCCCCGCTCGAGCGGATATGCTAAGTTCTGGAAAATCCGGAATTGTTCTTGAGGCTCAAACTTGATATTCAAAGGCTCCAAAGCTCTAGTTAAGGTACCAAAAATAGGGAAACACATTATATATCATGAGTATACAAACAATATGAGGCCAATTGTTCAAAATCATGGCCCAATCTTCAAAATTGACCAACATTTCTTTTGTATAATCAAAACTCATGCATTCAAACTTCATATAACTTCCACACCTTCAATAATCAAACATGCATGTCAATTTTTGACTTCATTTCTATTTCAAATCTTACAAATGACACTTATTATTATGAAACCCACAAAGATTATACATGCATGTGAAAATTGGTGCTCAATTCTCCATGTTCAACATCATTCATGCTAGCTTATGCAACTTCATGGCAATTCATGGTGATTCATAGTAATTTCATGCATGCAGTTGTATTCTAGCTTCATATTCAACTCAATCTTTGCCATGAGCTACCATACCACTTGAATTCACAAAACTACAAACTAAAATCCATGAATTCACTCACCTAGGAGCTTCAAACACCCAAATTCTAGCCAGTTCTTAAGTTAGTCTTCAAGATTTCCAAGCTTCTAGCTCAAATCTCCAATTGTCCCCCCCCCTCTCTCTCTAGCCGGCCCTCACTCTCTTTCCTTAGAGAAATCTCAGCCAAATTGAATAAAAATAGAGGAATTGAGTGTATAATGGCCCTTTTATAGCCCCTCTTACTCAAATTCCATTAACACTAATTACTTGAGCACTATTAAATTAATTTAATCTAATTAATCTGATCCGAATCAATTCTCAATTAAATTTCATCGTAGGCTCCAAAAATTACGCTAATCACAATGGCGTAATCAATTTCGATTTCTGTAGCCAATAAGTCCTTCAATTTAAATTCCAAAGCAGATAATCAAATAGATTTTCTTACGGTGAATAGATAGAAATTCAAAACCACATATATTCACATAAATGGCTCTCAAAATCACATCAAACACATAATCACAATCATAATTAAGATTAATTAGCATAATACAGATCAGGGTTATCACAACATGGGTCCTCGGTATAGAGAAATTGTTTGAAGTGTTTCCTTGCTCAGAGACATAGAAAGTACTCCTAGCCACCTTTATGCTAGAAGATGAAGCAAGAAAATGGTGGATGTTAATGCGTGAGAATCATAAAAACATTGGCTGGGCGAAATTCCTGGAAGTTTTCTACGATAAGTACTTCCCTCAATGTGTCTCTGACAGGAAATGTCTTGAGAATGGAAATTTATTTTAACATTGTGTATGTTAAATATGTTGCAGAACGTTGCATGTATTTTGGAATTATGGATTATGATATTGGAAATTGTTGGATTTCAGAAAATGCATGTTGATGATGCATGTTGTAACATTTGTTGTAATTTGCTTCTTGAAAAGAGATGGGATGATCGGTAATGGGTCAAGATGTTGAATATGGAATCGTAATATTGTTGAGAATTGAAAATTCTTTTTTTTGAAACCTGTATCTAATTTCAGGGATGAAATTCTTTAAGGGAGGGAGGTTATAGCGATCCCGGTTTTCCTCTCATTGTTTATTGTATTCCGGACTCGGTTCCGTGGATGGTTGTTGTTGTCTGTGTTGCATTTCCGTTCTTTAACTCTTTGAAGTTGAGTTTAGAAATGTCTTGGGCGCGTTCCGAACAGGTGGGGTGAGCTTTGGTCTCTATTCTTGTTGCCCAAATTTTTGATGATTCGCTCGAGTGGGTCCCTTTGCGCTCGAGCGGAGTTTGCATCCTTTCAGCATTTTGTGCGTCTGCAAAAATACTTCAGGTGTGTTTTTCATGCTCGAGGGGATTTCCTTACGCTCGAGCGGGTATCTGACGCTCGAGCGGGTGTTCGAAGTCTGTAAAAGTACTGGAGGAGTGTAATCTACGCTCAAGCGGGTTCCTTCGCGCTCGAGCGGGTAGTGTTTTGCTGTTGTGCCTTGGCGCTCGAGCGGGTCTTTTTTGCGCTCGAGCAGGTTAAGTTTTTGTGTCTGACGCTCGAGCGTCCTATTCTCCGCTCAAGCGGGTTATACGTATATCAGATCGTAGCTGGGTCTTTTTTAATCACTTTTTCATCTTCCTCTCTCTCTCTAACTTTTCAAAAACCTCATTTAAGAGTTCCTCTCTCTAGAATACAACTTCTCTCTAAGGAATTATCTAGTTTGAGTGATCTTCTACCATAGTTCCTTTGTAAAAAATGTGGAGCTTGGTGTGGGCTACATTTTGATCCGAAAATCTTAGGATTTGGAGCATCTTCGAAATTCTTCATCTTCTCCATTTGGTCTCATCTCTTGATGTAGGGATAACTACTCATATTTATGGTCTTTGACATAAACTTGTAGTCATTTTGATGTAATGTTGTAGTTGGAAAAGTTTGGGAGTTAGGGTTTCAAACCTTAAAATGTAAAAAGAGGGTTTTTCATTCCATTGAACAATATATGTGTATTTGAGCATTAAAATGAAGTTATTGAGATCTATTGATGATATTTGGACATTTGGGTCAATATTGGGAGAAATGGCGGAAAATGTCATATTTGGGTTTTATTGGGTCATATAGCGATCCCGGGTTTACCCCTTGTGGTACTGTGATCCGGACATGTGTCCGTGGATGTTAGTAGTTGAGTATTGTCTTGTTTACATCCTTTCCTACTTTGTATTTGAGTTATAGGATGTCTTGGGCAGGTTTGTTACAGGTTTGTTGTGTTTGGAAACCAAGTGTTGTTGCCCAGAATTTTGGTTGGTCGCTCGAGCGAGGGTTTGGTCGCTCGAGCGAGAGTTGGTTTTTGTGTCTGGTGGCTCGAGCCAGAGTGGCTTCGCTCGAGCGAGCGATTGCGTCTGGCTCAGACCTGAAAGTTACATTTCTTGGCTCGAGCGAGCTTTTCTTCGCTCGAGCGATCTGGTTCGTTCTTCGCTCGAGCGAGCGGTTCTTCGCTCAAGCGAGCGTCGTGTTGCAAATCGGAAGATTTGAACTGTTGGCTCGAGCGAGCGTGTCTTCGCTCGAGCGAGGGCAGTTTCTTGTGTCTGGTCGCTCGAGCGACCAAGGCTTCGCTCGAGCGAGCCTGTTTATATCAGCTAGCAGCAGCCGACTCAAACACCACTTTTTCATACCTTTTCATCTAAAATTTCAGACCCTCTCTCTCTAAACTTACTCTCTCTCTGAGGTTTGATCTACGTAGGGTGATTTCCTACCCTAGGTCCTTTGTTAAAAAGATAGAGGGTGACTTGGGCTTCGATTTAATCTGAAAATATTTGGTTTTGGAGCAAGTTGGGTGTTGGGTCTTCATCTCCTTTGAGCTCAAACTTTGAGGTAGGGATATCCTACTCCTCTTTATGGATTTTGTCTTTTAATTTTAGCATTTTGATGTGTTGGAAGTTGTTGTGTAATTTTGAGAAAACTTTGGGCCTTTGTGTAATTTTATAAAAGTTGGGGTTTTATTTATAATGAACCTAGAGGCATGTTCGGTGTAGAAACATGGGATTTATGTTGAAATAGTAATGGAAAATGGAACCTAAGGGTTGTAATGTTAATTATGGAAAATGCCCTAATTACATTGATTAATTAACTGGGATAATTATTTGTAAGAAATGAGGAATTGAAATGTAGATTTTATATCCATTTGATGCATTTATTTTCTGTATAGAAATAACTGCTTTGGGCTATCGGTGGAGGATAGTCTTGATTGTTGTAGACAATGCATGATGATTAGGCAAACTAAAACTGATCATTGAAGTGTGTCATTGAGTGTGACGGTTGAATGAATACATTAAATTTATGTATTGATTGATGTGTATAATAATTATTTATATGCATTGTGTGTTGTGTTGGAGAAGATAGGGGATGTACTCCACGGTTTAGGGGAAGATAGGGGATGGACCTCTAAACCGGATGTTGTTCGGGAGAAGATAGGGGATGGACTCCAGAGATATAGCTCATATGCTTATCTAGTGATGTGTTGACACAGCTCTTATGCTTGTCTTTGGAAGTATTGATATAGCTAGTATGCTTGTCTTTTGTGAAATGGGTAATTGTTGGACATGAGTTACTGTCCTACATGAGTTGTTGGCCAGGTTCTGAGCCATGGTTATAAATTGAGAATTTGTAAGGAAATGGGGAATGAAAATGTTAAGTGTTGGCCACCTATCAACTGCTAATCTTTTAGTCATTATTCATAACTGGCTTAGTGTATTTCTACTGGGCTGTGGCTCACCCTATATGGGAACATCATTTTCAGGTACAGGTAGCATGCCACCTCCAAGGACATAGCTTGGGAGGCTAGGGGCGGGAAGACTTTTTGTTGTCTTTTTGGTGTATTACATGTAAATTCAAGCCAAGGGCTTAATGTGTAATTGAGTTAGTACTCTACTTTTTGTAACCAAGTGTTAACTTGGAAAGCTGTAAGCCCTTAGGGCATTTGCTTTTGTTGTTAACATGAAATACTTTTGTAATGAAACTCTGTTAATGGAAGAATGTGGATCTTTTATATATATCAATGCATATCTATATTGTTGGGTTTTTTGTTGTTATTTTGAGGGCGTTACAGGTCATTAGTGTAATTAATGACTTTCATTGTGAAATAGTGGAATTGGGAAGTTATGAGAAAGAATGGTGGAGTTGGATTGATTAATTACCCACTTTTGAAAATATTGATAATTTATTTTTTGATGCATTTATTATCTGTTTAGAAATAATTGTTTTGGGCTATCGGTGGAGGATAGTCTTGATTGTTGTAGACACTGTATGTTGATTAGGGAAAACTGAAACTAATCACGTTGAATATGTCATTAAATGTGATGGTTGGAATAATGCATCGAATTTGTATATTGATTGATCTTGTATATGATAAGTGTTTATATACATTGCATTGTGTGGGAGGAGATAGGGGATGTACTCCACGGTTTGGGAGGAGATAAGGGATGGACTCCTAAACCGGATTTTATTTGGGAGGAGATAGGGGATGGACTCCATTGATACAGCAAATCTGTGTATAATGTGAAGTATGGAAGTGTTTTAATATGACATTGATACAGCAAATATGTGTATCTATTGTGAAGTATGGAAGTGTTTTATTATGAGTTACTATTTCATTTGAAATTGAAGTATTGTTGATATGAGTTGTAGTCTCATTAAATTGTTTGGCCAGGTTCTGAGCCATGTTCATAAATTGGAAATTGGTGAAGTAAAGGAAAATGAAATGAAATATGGACATATCTATCATGGAATTGGATTGTGTTGTACGTTGGTTTGTATGAGTTAAACATTTATCAAATGCTAATGTTTTAGTTATTGCTCATATTATGTTTAGCATATCTCTACTGGGCGTTGGTTCACCCTATATGGGACATCATTTTCAGGTGTAGGTGATATGCTGCCTCCAAGGATGTAGCTTGGGAGGTTGTAGAAGCTGGAGGCTTCCTTTTTGTGATTATTTTGTGTATTTCATGTATATCAAGCCAAGGGCTTATCTTGTGTAAAGAGTTGGAACTCTATTTTTGTTGAACCCAAGTGTTAAGTTGGAAAGTTGTAAGCCTATAGGGCATTTACTTTTGTTGTCAACATGTAATATTTCTTGTAAGAATACTCTGATTTTGGTAATATGATATCTCTTTTTGTATCATGAATGTATGATTATGGGTTTATTTTGAGGGCGTTACAGATATCCTCAGTGGATGCTAATTTATCTCATCTATTTCACAGATGTCTCGTCCACGGCCTCCTTCCAAAGCCTTGGTCCCATCTAGTCAACCTTTTGTTCCGCCTCCATTGGAGTTAGTCACCAAATACCATCCTACTGAATTGGTTAACCGTTACCAAATTGTAACGCCCTCAAAATAAACCCATAATATACACAATATTGATATGCAATGATAAAAGAAAACAAAATATTATTCCATTCATCAGAGTATTCTTATTGAAAGACATTACATATAACATCGAAAGTAAATGCCCTACGGGCTTACAGCTTTCCAAGCCAACACTTGGACACAAAAGTCTGAGTACTAACTCAATTATACATTAAGCCCTTGGCTTGAGTTTACATGTAATATCAAAATAAAACAAAATAACAACTAACTAAACAGTCTTCAACTCCAAATCCTCCCAAGCTAAGTCCTTGGAGGCAGCATATCACCTGGACCTGAAAATGATGCTCCCGTATAGGGTGAGCCACAGCCCAGCAGAAATATACTAAACCAAATATAAGAATTGACTAAAGCAATAGCATTCGATAGATGGTTAACACTTATAAATCCATTATATGACTATACAGTTTCATGACAATAATGTCCATGACATGTTTCACTTTCCGTTATTATTCAACTTTCCATTTATACAGACATGGCTCAGGACCTAGCCACACAATAATAATGAGATTACATCTCATATTAATATTACTTTCAATATCAACAATTCAAGTGAGACTAAGGCTCAAACTAAAACACTTCCATAAATTGATAAGTACACATATTTGTTGTACCAAAACACTTCCAAAAAATCAGTAAGTGCACACATTTGCTGTACTAGTGGAGTCCATCCCCTTTCTCCTCCTAAACAGGTTTGAGAGTCCATCCCCTATCTTCCCTCAAACCATGGAGTACATCCCCTATCTCCTCCCAAACAATATGCATATACAATGTATTAAACACTTGTCATACACAATATTCAATCAATACACAGATTTGATGTATTAATTCAACCATCATATTTAATGACCCATTCAATGTGATTAGTTTTAGTTTTTCCTAATCAGCATGCATTGTCTACAACAATCACGACTATCCTCCACCGATAGCCCAAAGCAGTTATTTCTAAACAGGAAATAAATACATCAACAGATATAAACTCAACATTTTCATAGGTGAGTGATTAAATTATCCAACTACACCATTTAATCTCATAAGTTCTCAATTCCATGAATTAAACTTAATTCCACATCTTTCCCTAAATTAATTACACAAATTAATTTATTACAACAATTAGGGCTTTTCCCCAATTTCTACAAAATCAACCCTAAGGTTCAATTTTCTCAATTTAACACTATCAGTGTCATTTTTCATGACTTACAAACATATGATGTTTAATATATGAAAAACCCATTGTTCTCCAATTATAAATCAAACCCTAGCTTTTTCCAAAATTACCAAATGACACCAACATATCAAAATGACCAAAACATAGGACAAAACCTATAATATAGAGTAGGATATCCCTACCTCGAAGTGAAGAACTCAAAAGGAGATGATGACCCAAAATCCAAAGTGCTCCAAACCGCCAAACTTTCAGATTAAAACAAAGCCCTCTCGACCCTCTACCTTTTTAACAAAGAACCTAGGGTAGAAACACCCTAAAAGTAGATGAAACCTAAGAGAGAAGGTGTGTGGAGGGAGAGAGAACACGAACCTAGGGTTTTGAAATCAAAAGAGAATAAAAAATTGAATTTTTCCCCCGCTGCTACGTATTTATATAAAACAGGCTCGCTCGAGCGAAGGAATGGTCGCTCGAGCGACCAGACACAAGAAAGCCTCGCTCGAGCGAAGAAGGTCTCGCTCGAGCTAAGAATACAAAGCTTCAGGTCTGCAACCAGAAGCACACTCGAGCGACAGAATGCTCACTCGAGTGAAGAACTCGAAAACATACACCTCGCTCGCTCGAGCGAAGGAAAGCTCGCTCGAGCCAAGAAACACAGCTCTCAGGTCTAATACCCAGACGCAGTTGCTCGCTCAACCGAAGAAACCCTGGCTCGAGCGAAGGACCAAAAACAAAGAGCTTGCTCGAGCGACAAACTGCTCGCTCGAGCGAAGCACCAAAATTCTGGGCAGCAACCCTTTGCTCCCAAACACTCCCAACCTGTAACAAACCTGCCCAATACATCCTATAACTCAAATAACAAGTATTGAAAGACAAAAACAAGACATAAACAACTGCTAACATCCACAGAACCAAGTCCGGATCACTATACAACAAGGGGTAAAACCCGGGATCGCTATAAAATCCTTGGTAACATTCCTAAACCTAGTTATACATCTGCTTTGGCTACTGATCCTTTTGCTTCATCTAGACAAGCAGTTACCCCATACCCTCATAATCCTATTAAATCAGCCCGATCTGATTATGTTAAATCCACCACTACTAATCTCTTTTTCAAAGAACCTAGTCACCCAAAGAGTCATACTGTTCATGATCTGGTTAAATCTTATTTCCCTCCTGGATGGCATTTTGTTCCTCTCCATCCAGAAAAAACAATTACTTTCTATAAAGACATCTTGTTCAACCATCAGTCAATTGTGATTAAACCCATTATGATCGCACTTACATAAGTAAAATTGTGTACCATTTACTCTATATTCACAACTTTGTTCTCTAGTTGATTGGGGTTCTCCTTACCAACGACGAGATTTGCCTGGTCATTCAATTCAATACAGTTACTATGATTACATTGATGCTTGGTTCAGAGTCCTCTTGTATCAAAATGAGTCAAACAGTCACTCTTGGTTTCTTTAATTTGATCAAAAGTTCAAATCCGAGTTACCTACTTGGTTTTTGCAATGGTGGACTCAGTATGGAGCCATTCCAGAAATCTTCCCATCTGTAATTATGGAACAAGTCAATTACTTCTCCACTATTTTCTCATTCACTCCTCAGCAAAGGAAATTCCCTCCATTGCTTATTTTTATATCCAAATACAAAATCCCTTGGATATTCAAATGGCAATATGGTATTTCTGATGATGTTATTTACCGTCAACACATGGTTAAATGGTGGGATAATTTCAAAATTCCACGCATCATTGAAATTGTTCAAACTGAATTCCCAATCAACACACATGCTCCAACTCTTGCTATGGTTAAAGCTCAGCAGATCCCAGCTGCTCCATTAACACAAGGAAGTCAACTTCCTTCAGTCAATCTTGGAAGCCCAACATCCAGTTCTTCCAAGCCCAAGTCATCCAAGTCAAAGTTTAAGTCCAAGCCAGTAAAGCCCATCACTCTTTGGACTTGGATTTTTCCTTTGGTTTGGGTTGATCAGTGATGGGCTTTGCTGACTTGGACTTAATCTTTGACTTGGATGACTTGGGCTTGAAGAACTGGATGTTGGGCTTCTAAGATTGACTGGAGGAAGTTGACTTCCTTGTGTTAATGGAGCAGCTGGGATCTGCTGAGCTTTAACCATAGCAGGAGTTGGAGCATGTATGTTGATTGGGAATTCAGTTTGAACAATTTCAATGATGCGTGGAATTTTGAAATTATCCCACCATTTAACCATGTGTTGACAGCAAATAACATCATCAGAAATACCATATTGCCATTTGAATATCTAAGGGATTTTGTATTTGGATAAAAAAATAAGCAATCGAGGGAATTTCCTTTGCTGAGGAGTGAATGAGAAAACAGTGGAGAAGTAATTGACTTCTTCCAT
This sequence comes from Camellia granthamiana, assembly GCA_036172215.1. NCBI lineage: Eukaryota > Viridiplantae > Streptophyta > Magnoliopsida > Ericales > Theaceae > Camellia > Camellia granthamiana. The sequence continues at coordinate 114,366,076 of CM069903.1, forward strand.
AATTACAGATGGAAAGATTTCTGGAATGGCGCCATACTGAGTCCACCATCGCAGAAACCAGGTAGGTAACTCGGATTTGAACTTTTGAACAAATTGAAGAAACCAAGAGTGACTGTTTGACTCATTTTGATACAAGAGGACTCTGAACCAAGCATCAATGTAATCATAGTAACTGTATTGAATTGAATGACCAGGCAAATCTCGTAGTTGGTAAGGAGAACCCCAATCAACTAGAGAAACAAAGTTCTGAATATAGAGTGAATGGTACACAATTTTACTTGTGTAAGTGCGCTCATAAATGGGTTTAATCACAATTGACTGATGGTTAAACATGATGTCTTTATAGAAAGTAATTGTTTTTTCTGGATGGGGAGGAATAAAATGCCATCCAGGAGGGAAATAAGATTTAACCAGATCATGAACAGTATGACTCTTTGGGTGACTAGGTTCTTTGAAAAAGAGATTAGTAGTGGTGGATTTAACATAATTAGATCGGGTTGATTTAATAGGATTAGGAGGGTATGGAGTAACTGCTTGACTAGATGAAGCGAAAGGATCAGTAGCCAAAGCAGATGTATAACTAGATTTAGGAATGTTACCAAGGATTTGGTAATGATTAACCAATTCAGCAGGATGGTATTTGGTGACTTACTCCAATGGAGGCGGAACAAAAGGTTGACTAGATGGGACCAAGGCTTTGGAAGGAGGCCATGGACGAGACATCTGTGAAATAGAGGAGATAAATTAGCATCCACTGAGGATATCTAATTGATCAGTATGTTCATGTAAACAGTTAATATAATGAGCAAGTTGTTGTTTCTGAGCTTTAATCCGATGAAATTGTATGTACTGGGCTCTTTTAGTAGGTAAATGGGTTGATTTGAGAAAGGCAAGGGGACGAGCAGTATGTTTGACTAAGGTTTTATAGTGTTTAATCTGGTGTTTATGGTAAGGAATAGAGGGAATTGTCATGATGTAACTCACTATCCACACTGTAAAAATTCTCGAGTAAGAAAATTATGAATACAATTTTGACAACCAGGGATATATTCAATTTCAAAATAAAAAATACTTAAAATAGATTGCCAACGAGCAAAAATTTGCTTACTAGCAAGATTTTGAACATCTTTTTCTAAAACATATTTAGCAGATTTGCAATCAACACGAAGCAAAAAATTTTGATTTAAAATATCATCTTGAAATTTACTAATACATAAAACAGTAGATAACATTTCTTGTTTAATAGTACTATAATTCTTTTGTGCTTTATTCCAAACACCAGAATGATAACGAACAATTTGTTCAGATGACTGAGGAGTAATTTTCTGGAGAAGGATGCCACCATAACCATTATCAGAGGCATCAGTTTGAATAATTTTGAATGAATTTTCAGTAGAAATACCAAGACAGGGAAGAGACTTGACATATTATTTGACTTGTTTAACAATAGCAGTATGAGTAAAAGACCAAGGAGGAGGATTGTGTTTTAACCGATCAAACAGAGGTTGACAAGTTTTCCTAAGATCTTTGTAAAATTCAGCAATATAATTCAGTGATCCTAAAAAAACGTTGTAACTGGGTTTTACCTAAGATTTCATCAGGAAATGTAGACGCAAATTCAATGGAACGACTAATAGGTAAAATAGTATTCTGGTGAATATCATAACCTAAAAATCTGACTTTGGTTTGAAACAATTTAATCTTAGGAGCAGAAATGACTAGACCATGACTTTTAATGGTATAAAAGAATGCAGTAAGGTGTTTCCAGTGTTCACTAATTGATTTTGAAAAAATAAAAATATCATCTATATAAACTATGGAAAAATGACTAAATGGATTGAAAATATCATTCATTATATTTTGAAATTCACTAGGTGCATTTTTTAACCAAAAGGCATAACATTCCATTCATAATGACCAAAAGGTGTAGTGAATGCATTTTTATATCTATCTTTAGGATGAATTTGTATTTGCCAAAAACCACTTTTTAAATCAAATTTACTAAAAATAACAGCTTGACTAAAAGGTGTAGTGAATGCCGTTTTATTAACATAATGACCAAAAGGTGTAGTGAATGCAGTTTTATATCTATCTTTAGGATGAATTTGTATTTGCCAAAAATCACTTTTTATATCTATCTTTAGGTGTTTCCAAGTTTTTCGATTAAGTCTTTTTTATTAGGAATAGGATATCGAATCCATTCTAAAACTTGATTTAATGGTTTATAATTAATAACTAAGCGAGGGACACCTCTTTCTAATTCAGCATTTTTATTAACATAAAAAACAGGACATGACCAAGGTGATTTACTAGGACTAATAATTCTATTTTTTAATAATTCATTAATTTCTTTTTTACACATTTCAAGTAATTCATGATTCATCTGAATAGGTCGAGATTTAGTAGGAATTTGTCTTTCATTAAAATTCTTAATGTATGGTAAAGTGACTACATGTTTTTTCCTATGCCAAAAGGCAGTTGGTAAAGTAGAACAAACAATTGTTTCTAATTTTAATTTAAATTCTTCAATTTGAGATGTAACAACAGGATTAGTTAATTGTTGTTCAATGCGTTTATAATTGACTTCTTCTTTGAGAAAACGTAACTGACGAGTTAATCGATTAATAGATTGAGAAATAGAACAGTCTTTTAATTGATTTAATTCCAATACTTTAGGTGGTGATAAGAATTTAAACGTAACTGTTTGTCCAAAAGCTTGAGTTGTTATTCATTCACTAGATGTAGTAAATGGATATAATAAGAATATAAATGGTGTGCCTAAAATAACATTATCAGTCATATTTCTAACTAAAACAAATGAGGTTTTGAAACAGACATTATGTTGACATATATGGACTTTAGGTAATTTATATTTAATACGCATTTTACTACCATTAGCAGAAGTTAATTTTTCACTTGTTTTTTTGTAATATTTTGTAAGAAGTAAACCTTCTTGAATACAATTAAGATCAGCACCAGTATCAATGAGAGCAATAATATTTAATTCAAAATCATCAATGACGAGTTTAACTTTTGAATATGAATTTTATTGATCAGATTTAATCTTTTATCTTCATGATTATGAGATTGATGTGATCGATTATCAAATAAAAGATTATCAGGATTAGTATGTTCAGATTCATTAGGCGATTCAGCATTGTTTTCTTGGAAATTCTCTAGGCTTTTATTAAGTTTTAAGGTAAGAATTTCATTGTCTAAAGCTGTGTCTTTATTTTGAGAATCTTTAATAGTTTGTTTAATCTGATTGATTTCATGTTGTAAATCTTGAAGAGTAATTTCTTTTTGTTTATTTTTAAATCTTTCTAAAGTTTTAGATAAACTAATAATGGGTTTATCATGCTTGGGTTTATGATCACTATTAGTAAGTAAAGATTTTAATTTGTCAGTATACTTTTGTTTTAACTGGGGATCATCTAATCGACCAATTAATTCAATAAGGGCAGTTTCTTCTTGATTTTGTTTAGTAAGGACAGTGATTTGTTTAACGGGTTTGCAACAAATATCATTACATCCTAATTCAATGTTATTAGTAGAATCATCACTAGGTGAATGGCAATCAGATGAGGTATGAGGATTATTAGAAGAAGAATTATGATCAGATTGGTTTAATTGGAAGATTTCAAATAATTGGTGTTTGGATTCATCATTAATTTGAAGTTGATTAACTTTATCTTTTAATTTTTGTTTTCCTTTACATTTGTTAGAATAATGACCTTTTTTACCACAGTTATAACAAGTAATATCTTTATTAGATTTAGATTTTGGATGGGATTTTTTTATAATATTTCTTGTTGGGTTTAGTATAGAATTTATCATTTGATTTTGAAGGTGAATAATTCTTTTTATACTTACGGGAATATTTGTAAGATGATTTATGTTTATTGTACTTATGTTTTTTACGATGAGAAGGTGCTACAAGAGGTAAACCGTATTGTTCACAGAAATTACCTAATTCGTATTTAGCCTTATGTTTATCTTTAGCAGCTTTTTGACTAAGTTTAAGATCAATACACATCCTTAATCCTTCTTTTTGAATAGTACTAATGATATCACCATAAGTTAAATTATCATATTCAATAATACCAGTAGGTTGACTAAGGACATCTCTAATTTTGTGAGCAAAGAGACTAGGTAAACCATTAATAAATTTTTCTTTCTAAAAGGATTTAGTACAATCTTCTCTTAACAAAACTCTAGAGGTAAATCCATCTTTATACCATCTAAAATCGCTTAATGTTGGACAAGTAAGGTTACTAAGTTGATCATGTATGCGAGAATATATATTAGTAGGGGTACCTATGAAATGTCTGACTATGGTATAGATTAATGTATTGATACCATCGGGTTTATAATAGCCAATAGTTTCATCAAATATAAGTAAATCATTTTCATCTTTTTGATTAGCATGTAAAATTGATTCGTGTTGATCTTCATTAAGATATTTTTCCCACCAAGATTTGAGCATACCAGTAAAGCCAGAAGTAATTAAGGAAACAATTTCAGGTTGAGTATAATCAGGGTAGTTACTAAGATAACTATTTGCAACCATAGATAAATGATTTAATTTTTCAAGTATTTGATCTTCACTAAGACCATCAATATTCCATTCGTATAATTTTTTAGCAGATACAGAAAATTGATTACTAAGATTATTTTCTTCATATTGGAGATCAGGGGGAGTAGGTCGTGAATGCCAATTTTTTGTAAGTGTTGTAGGATTAGGTTTAGGATAATGAAGTTTATTCAGAGTAGTTGATTGAAATTGTTGAGCTAAATGATTAATTTCATTATCAGTTGTGTCAGGGTCTGAATGAGTAGAAACAGATTCAAGAGTAGGATGTTGATTTAATACAGTAAGACCTTTCTCAGTAGATGGAGAAGCTTTTTCAGAGGTAGTTAATTTAGTAAATATTTGTTCAATGGCTTTGATAGTAGAATTATCTCTGGTGACTAAACTATGACGTTTAGAATGGTTACTAGGTAAATTAAGCAATGGTTGGTCTAAAGATTGTTTAGTAGATGTATTGTTAGCCGAATAATCATCGAAATTGGATTCTATTTTATCTAATTGTTTACCAATAGTTTTTAAACATTGATTAGTATAATTATTTTGTTCAATAACTTTTTTGATTTCAGGGTCAGTGTCGGGTAACTTAAAAGGAGAGGCCGAGACTTCAGATCCTTGATGTTCAATAATTATAGTAGATAAAGGAGGATGACTAGAGCTTACAGTAGTATTGGGTGAAGTTTTCCATTTATGTTTTGTAATTGTTTGAACCTCTTTATGATGGTCGTCTAAATATCCAAAGAAAGGAATTTCAATTTTATGTTCAATCATAAATTTGTACCATTGACGAGTAATTTTAGATTGTTGAGTCAAATCATATTTGGTATGATATGTATAACGTTTAGTCCTATTATCTTTAGATTTAAATTCAATATGTAATTTATCAAGATCAGGAGTAAAGAGTTTACTATTAGTCATTAACTGAGGATTTATTGGAGGTATAACTTCGAAATCAGTTTGAGTTGGAGAGTCTTGAGACTCAGTATATTCTTCATGTAGATGTGTGTGAGTAGAATAAACAGGTTTACTAATTTGGGAAGTTGTGGAATTATCAATTCCTTTCATATTACTATGGGAAGGTTGACCTAGATGAATTTGACTATTTTTTCTGAATAAAGGTGTATTAAATATTTCATCTTCAGTTTCAACATCGGTGGGTATACTAGAAGTACGATTGAGATCGATTAAATTTAATCCTACTAGATCCATCAATAAATTATTGAATATCTTGAATATCTTGACAAGTAGATTGCCGTTGATTATGTTTGTAATTTTCATTAACTGTAATCCATTGGTCGGGGAGAGTAATATTTATCCATTCAATCATTTGAGGAATATTTATATTAGTATCATTATTACTACTTTGGATTAATAAGGTTTTGTCTTTAGGACTTTTATGTAAGGCTTGAACATTCAAATTGGTTTTTATACATTTGTAATGGACACGATAAATTAAAGCAATATTATGAACCTTTTCTTTCATATTTGTAAATGAGCCATGTAATTGAATATTTAGAGTTAAAGCATCTGATATATGGGAGTCTCTAAGACTAAGAGTGAAATCATGAAAACAATTAAAATGGACGGGTCCTTTGTGAAGACCAGTTTCCATCATATCCATTAAGCTATCATTATAATCAAGAAAACGAGCATCTCTTAAGCATAGTAAAACAGAAGTATTTTTACCTTGTTGTGTTAATGGTTTGATTCCAACCTGAATTAATCCCAAATGAATAAAATTATGACCAGTTTTTAAATGACGTTTAATAGTATTAGCATCAAATAATTGACATGTTTCTCTAGGTTTTTCTAAAGCATAGACTTGTTCTAAAGTTTTAACATGAAGATTAACATTAAATGTATTTTGTATAAAGGTAGTTTTATAAATTTCTTTAATTGGTAAACGTGGTATATTCCAACTTAAATCAATTTTATCATTTTATATTTCTACATCTTCTTCATTGATTACTAAACCTTGATTAGGTATAGAAGGCAAAGTTGTTGACCTAGAACTAACCGAATAATTACTTCTAAATAATTGACTCATTTTATCTTGAAATAGTTTACAATGAGCTCAATACATAGTCTAATTTTATCATATTTTCACATACGATGTTTTCACACATACCCAGTTCGGAGAACCCCTAAAATCCAACACTGCCTAACCAAAGGACTTACCTAGGACTTGGGACAAAGGATGGGTGGCTAATAGCAACGTGGAATGACACGGATATAAATTGGACAGATTAAGATGGTAAATTGTAAACAATTTCAACATAGGAGAATGAGTTAGACACAGAAATAATGATTCAGTGAGTAACAGGATACAACATAAAGTATACAACTTGGCTCTGATACCAAAAGGGACGGAAGGTGCTACAGGAGGTATCAGAGCCAAGTTGTATACTTTATGATGTATCCTGTTACTCACTGAATCATTATATATATATATATATCATTTTAAACTATTAGTATTGAAAAAAAGAAATTACAACTTTCGCATTGTTGCATTGAAATTGATAATCCAATAGAGTTGACTAAATTTTTTTTTTGGCCCCCCAATTTGTCAAGCCTTTTTGGCTATCGATCCTTTTCTATATTGGATCCTAACAAGAGAAACAAAGACACTTTTACTGTCATACTTTAATTTCTTTCCCATTAATTCATAGCAGCTATGTAGCCGTTTTCACTTCTTGGGATAACATTAAAAAGATTTGTAATAGCAAATATGTGACGAAACCACCAGTATCACATCACCACACCTCAATATAGTCAATAAGGGAACTTTTTTGTATGTACTCCATTGGGATACGTAATTGCAACTTAAACATTTGCAGATTTTATTTAGTATATACTAAATTTTTGTTGGGTTGTGGCCAATTTTTTTTCTAATGCAGTTATGTCGGTTGATGACAAAGACAGTATCCTATTAAAGGGGTTACAAAGCGGAGGTGCATTTTTTATAGTAAAACCGATTGCCTGAGATGACTTGAAAAATTTATGGCAATATACAGTTGCAAAGAAGAAAGGCAAAACCATTATCGAGGAAATTGGGAGTGACAAAGAAATGCCTTTTCAAGAAACATCCCAAACTGACAAAGGTTCCAATGATGATGTAGAGTCTACATCGTCTGCAAACGAGTATAGGAAAAGCACAAAGGAGTCTAAGAGAAAAACCCCGACAAAGGACACAAACAATTATGACAAGGGAGAAAACAAGAATGATTGTACTACCCCGAAGAAGGCAAAGGTTGTCTGGACAAATGCAATCCACAACCAATTCTTGGAAGCCATTAGAAGCACAGGCCTTGAAAGTAAGAGATTTCTCTATCTAATTTTTCTAATTCTTTGATATTGACTTGTATATTCATAGCTCTCCCATTTACTTTATGATGATACCCTTGTTGATTGTTTTTTTTTTTTTCTTTTTCTATTTTTTTTTCTTTTAATAATATCCAGGGGCTATTCCAAAGAAAATTGTTGAGCTCATGAACGTGCCAGGATTAACTAGAGAAAATGTTGCCAGTCATTTACAGGTTTGTTATATTTCGTTACAAATGATTTATCTTTTATATATAACTTAGTTTGTCATCTCTTAAATCTATATTAATATACAGTCTTGCTTCTTTTGTAATAAACTAAAAATTAAGAAGCAAAACGGTCTAGACAATTGAACTTACCTCAAACATTTCTATTTTAACACGTCAATCTACAAGCTTAAGATATGCAACTTAGTAACATAAGAATATTGATGATCTACACACACACCAGAACTTGTGCTACTTTGCTCATGAAACACTAAATTGCCAATAAATGGTCATCCCTTATTACCAAAATTACTTCATATACTTGAAATTGGATGCATAATCTTTCAAGTACTAAAAATACTATAAATAAGTAGTTAAAGTAAACAATGTAGGTACTTTTGCGTGTGTTTATCAAGAAGGAAAATAAAAAAACCTGGACAATTGGAGATACTAGAAAACTTTATCCACTGCAACCAAGAATTTAAAAAGCAGCCGCAACCGTTACGTAACGCGGTTACATAACGGTTGTGGTACTTACCACCACTTGTTACACCCGCTATAGCGGTATAACAGAAATTCACATTTGTAACGGCCGTTTCAGTGATATGTTCTCTTTTTTTTTTATCAGCAAATGAAGGAAAGAAGAAAAACCATACTAAGTTTGAGATTAGTTGAATAAAAGAAAGGCAAGAAACAAGAAGCATCAAAGTGATTCATCATAATCCCAACTAAGGTGGCTCTAAGAGGAACACACGTACAAACTCAGGTCCAAGGTTGGCGAGGATCGGACAAAACAGAGGAGCAATAATACGAAACACACCATATAAACACCTTAACAGCAACCACAACTAACTCCATAATAGCTAAACTGCATACATCAGTTGACAAAATGAGATAGCTGACCAAAGCACCAACCTGCTGCCATACAAACCATATAACAAGCCATACACACCAGATGGTGGTAGGCCAAGGTACTAAACCAACTAGCAACCCTCAACTTCAATCCTTAATCTGATCCAGATTGTTGATTAAGTCCATGACAGAGTACATGATCCCCTATGATGAAGCTTTAATCCAGAAGCAAATTTGATCATAATAATCTCACATAACTCAAACCCACTAGGCTGCACTCTATTAAATATACAGTCATTTCTTAACTTCCAAATGGACCAGTCGTGACGGTGTTACATAACGGTCGTAGCGGTACCATAACAGTTCGTTACTCACTTTTATAATATTTTGAATAATTTCCTTTACAAAAAAACAAAAAAACAAAAAAAACAAAAAAAAAAAGAAAAGAAAAGAAAAGAAAAACATAATAATAAAAGCTTACAAAAAAAAAAAGAACAAATATTTAAGTGATCCAAACCGGAAAAAAAAAATCTTATATGAATTTTTATTATTTATAATTTATTTTTTAATTTTTATTTCATTACATTAACATGTAAAATAAAAAATATATAAACAGTGGTTGTATTTATTTTTATAATCATTTTATTTAATATTTAATTATAAATATTTTTTATTTTGTTATTGTAATATGTTGTTTAAAAAATAAATAAAATCAGTAGCTCAAAAATAATTTTTGTTTATGACACAATTTTTATTTTTATATTCATTTCATTTAATACTTAATTGTAAATAATTTTATTTAGCTAGCTATAAAGTGGGAAGGTTTGTGTTAATTGGGAAGGTTTATGTGAATCTATATTAATGCACACAGCCTTATGGGCAAAATACCAAATAAAAGGGGTGAGTTATTCTATTAATAATTGTGAATATTTTTTATTCAGTTAGTTTATGTATTGGTAAAATAAAATTTGTAGACATTTAAAATTAATTGTTTTAAACTCATTAAGTATTGAAATAAAATTAAAAGCTCCTTTTATAGTGATTTAAAAATTGAAATATATTGGATCATACTTAAAAACTAACAAAAATTGGCCAAAATCTATTTTAAACCCCAATAAATATGAATCTAAAAAAAAAATTATGTGTATCGGTAATTTTTTTTAAAATTGTGCGAAAAATAAAACAAAAATCACAATTCTAGTTACCGCAACTGTTACGCTACATCCTTTATATCTGCAACTACAACCGCCCACCGCAATTGTTACAGCAACAACAACCAATGACTGAGATCAATGAGGAGCAAGATTTGAGTGAAATAATTGTAGCTCTTAGTACTTTGTAGCAGTAATCATTGTCTAAGCTCAATAATGATGGAATAAGTATGATGAATTTGCAGAAGTATCGAATTTTCTTGAAGCGAGTTTCTGAAGCAAGCTATAAAATTCAATCTGCCAATGAAAGGAACATGGTTGAAAGGACCTTTCGATCAACTTTCGCATCAGGACAACCTTCTTCCTCAATGTTCAATAGATCGCAGCTGTGATATGGAGGGTATGTCCCAGTTCCCAACCTTGGCAATAATATTTCATGTTGTTCTACCCAGGAAGCTTCATCTACCAACTTCTCCATGCCTCGATTCTGATGCACCCAATCACTTTTACTATGCAATCAAGGTAATTTGAAGAAACCAACCATTGGCAATGGTAGTACAAAACGTCCTTTTAATCATCAAACCAGTTTGTCGCTCCATGGAAATACTTCAGGTGGCACTGGCCTCATGACTGGTCCAAATTTGTTTGAAATGCACCAACAAAAGAACAACTAGCACCATAGACACAGAGCTTTAGTAATGGCATGTTGAACTACAATTCTACTACATCTGGAGTTCACAGCTACAATGATATTGGTATCATAGGCTATGGAAAAATGGGGGCTTTCAACAGTTCTAATAACTTCTTCTTTTTTTTTTTTTTTTTTTTTTTTTTGAATCAGCAAAGAAGAGACACTTTATTGATGAAACAGAGGTATGCCCAAAACACAACTAGAGGTATGCCCCTCCACATCTTTCTCTCCTCACTGCTGAGCACCTTCCCATCCCACCATAGAAGCAACCCTTCAACAGTTCCACGTAAGGCTCTTTGGATATCCCACCAATTCAGCATTTCAACCCACACAGATGATGCAAAAAGGCAGGACACCATGACATGGTTCACAGTTTCAAACTCAGCTTTGCAAAATACACATAGAGTTGATACATTACTTTGAAGCAGAGCAATTCTTTGGAGAAAAACTAAAGTCTTTAATCTACTCTGCCATGCAAGCCATCCCAGAAATTGGACTTTGGGAGGCAAGTATTTAACCCACAGTAGTTTACAAATACTCAATTGAGAACTAGCATTAGCAGAAACCCCATTATATAGAGAAGACACTGAGAATACCTCTGTTACTGCTGCTAACCACACTGGTTTATCAACCTGATTGACCACCAAAGCAGGTGCAGCACCCAGGAGATTCTTGAGCCTTGTGACCTCACAATCTTCCCAATCATAAAGCCTTCTTCTAAAATTAAATACCTAGTCTCCTGCATTTTCCTTTCTCTCATACATTGTTCTTAGTGACACCTCCTTATCCAAGATTAAGGAAAATAAGCCAGGATATTCCTCTCTGAAGCAGGTGGCATGACACCACTTATCCAACCTGTCACCCCCCAAACTTGCCCCTAAAAGTTTGGGCATGACCTATTCATACATAGACCTATAACCTGGTATACAACCCTACGGGGCCTTAACGGAAACAAAAATATACGGATATAACATAGATACAATATACTCCATTGAGCTATTTCTAATATGCCAGGATCTCATACATCATTTACTTCATCAAAAGTAGACTAAGTTTTAAACTAAATCCTTGAATATCGGTTATATACGCATACATTTACAGTCCCAGCCCGAAGATTGGGCATTCACAAAAGAACATAGTAGTCAAGTACAATAACATAGATGGCACTCAAGGTAGACCAACATCTTAACAGTTTCATAAAAGAAAGACTTGGTATAGTGCCTGGATATGCAAAGATTGACCAAAGAAAGCAGCATCATGGGTTAAGACTGACCACCTGATGGGTGACCTACAGAAACAGACATAAAGGAGAGTGAGCCAAGCTCAGTGAATAGTAATACATAATTAAAACATTGCTTAACTTGAAACATATGACATATCAATACAATAGTCTGATTCTGGTTTAGTACATAACGGCCTTAGGCCTAATCTTGTATCATAACTTGGTGACTACAAGCCCTTGAAAACTGTTGGCATAAGCCCTTGTAAGTGGCACGAGGCCCTTGAAAATGGCACGAGGCCCTTGAAAATGGCATAAGCCCTTGTATGTGGCACGAGGCCCTTGAAAATGGCATAAGCCCTTGTAAGTGGCACGAGGCCCTTGAAAATGGCATAAGCCCTTGTAAGTGGCACGAGGCCCTTGAAGATGGCATAAGCCCTTGTATGTGGCACGAGGCCCTTGAAAATGGCATAAGCCCTTGTATGTGGCACGAGGCCCTTGAAAATGGCATAAGCCCTTGTAAGTGGCACGAGGCCCTTGAAAATGGCACAAGGCCCTTGAACTTGCTTTTCTTTACATACCTCCTTTACATACTTTAAACATTAATATGCTTTAAACATTAATATACTTTTAACATTAACATAAGTGCATGAGTACGTTACATGCCTGAAACATTAACATAATTGTCTTACATGCCTCGAAACGTTGGCATAATCACATAACAGTTACATAGGTACTACTACTCACAGTGTTGTGCTGATGTGCTAGTTCCTCCTGGAGTGTGTCCTGCGCACAATCACCACTTGCAAATTAGTTCTTCTTCTTTCTTAAATCGTTGAGTACTCAGTTTCTAATTTATTACATTTCATATGCATTTATAACTATTTGACAATCGTCAAAAGTACTTTAAAAACATTAGCAGAGGGTTGAGCATGAAAAACAGAAGAAAACATTTCATTTTTCTGAAAATGAGTCCCCCGCTCGAGCGCGACTTTGGCCGCTCGAGCGCGATGTACAATTTCAACAAAAATAGTGGGAGGTCGATTTTCACGCTCGAGCGGAAGTTCCTCCGCTCGAGCGGACAGGGTAATTTCAGAAAAACTGCTGAGAGGTTGATTTTTACGCTCGAGCGGGGTTTACACCACTCGAGCGGACCCGGCGAAATCCTGAAAATCTGAACTTCGAGTTTAACAACATTTCTCCATTCCTCATGCAATTCCAAATGAAATTAAGGCAATTTGGTTGCAACCTAATATCTCTATACAATCTAACATCTCTATAACATGGATCCTACTTTATAAACATGACAAATTGAACAAGATGAGAAGCTTAATCAAGCCATTATTCTTTAAATTTTCATTCTTGGATTCAAGTTCTTCATGTTCTTGAAACATAATACATGGTATGTACATAATTCCATGAAGTGATGATATAAAACCAAAGATTGAAGTATAATCTCACACAACACCCAATTAAGTGTCAAAATAATCAATTGATGAGAAACCCTCATAAATCAAACATGAATCTTACATAACATCAATTACAACTTCTAAGTTGTCATAACAAGAAGGACTTGAGCTTACCTTGAATTAAATCCCACAACTCTAACAATTTTGCCAAGCTTTCTTGTTGGTTCACTTTTCCCCCAATTCTTCCTCTCCACTCTCTCTATTTTTCTCTCCCAAGAGGTATTCACATTTTTGCTTTCAAGACAAAACCAAACTTAGAGATATTTATGCAAATATAAAAGCATATAAGACAAAAATCAATCGCTTTAACATTCCGAAATTGAAATTTCGTAAACATGCTTAATATTACCAGAAAATTATGCTGATCACATATATATAATCAATTTCAGATAATTAAGTCATTAAGACCTTCAATTTCTGATTCAAGCAGTCTAATGGAACAGATACATCTCTTTGACAACAGATAGACTTCTTAACATGGCATAATAAGCATGTAATTACACATAATAAGGAACTAGAGATGTACCATATACCGTAAGTCATGTACGAGGGTCGGGTTATTACACAACCAAAACCTTACTCTACTCCTATCCTCAACCTTTAACTGCCAATTATTCATGTAGAACTGTAAGAATGGGCTATCAGACATAGCAATATTGATTATACCTTTCCAAACACTAGATGCACTAGGCCTTGTGCATGAAGTGGGTACCCAATCACTAAAGTCCACCTTGTACTTGCTACAAATAACCTTCCTCCACAGTGCATCTTTTTCATACCCAAACCTTCACCACCATTTCATTAGTAGACAGTCATTCATCATTTTTACTCTTCTCAGCCCCAGTCCCCCTTGATCCACACTTTTGGACAAATCAGCTCATTTGACCAAGTGTACCCTTCTTCTCACTTCAGACCCCCTCCAAAGGAATGAAGCTTGTAGCCTTTCAATCACTTTAGCTACCCCTTGAGGTAATCTAAACAAGGATAAATAGTATACTGGCATCAATGCAGTTACAGATTTGATTAAGGTTAACCTCCCAGCATAAGATAAAAGCTTTATTTTCCAGCTAGCTAGCCTGCTACGAATCTTATCCAACACTGGTTTCCAAGTTTGCTTTCTATTAGGATTAGCCCCAAGAGGCAGGCTTAAATATTGCATAGGCAGCTTCTTGATCTTGCAATTCAAAATAGATGCAAATGTAGCTAAAGATTCGTCTGACACACCCACTCCATAAACCTGACTCTTATGATAATTAATCCTCAAGACCGACATTACCTCAAAACACCTCAAGATCCTCTTCAAGCTTCTAACCTCCTCCTCTTTAGCTTCACAAAAAAAGATAGAATCATCCGCGAATTGCAAGTGAGACAGCCTCACATCATCTGCACCAATTTGCACCCCTTTAATAATTCCCATATGGTATGCTCTTGTTAGTAACATATTAAGACCTTCAGCAACCAAGTTGAACAGGAAGGGGGACAGAGGGTCACCTTGTCGCAGGCCCCTTTGAGGACTAAACTCATCAGTTGGAGACTCATTTACCAGTACTGAAATTCTAGCCGTACTAACACACTCCATAATCCATTTAACCCATCTTACCCCAAATCCAAACTTTAGGAGCACAGAACGTAGGAACCCCTAATTGACTGAATCGTACGCCTTCTCAAAATCAAGTTTAATGATCACACCTTGCTTCTTGGATTTCTTCCACCCATCTACCACTTCATTGGCAATCAGAACCCCATCTAATATGTTCCTCCCTCTTATAAAGGGTGATTGGGTCTCACAAATGATGCAGGGTAGCACTTCTTTTAATCTTCTTGGCAGGACCTTAGTTAGGACTTTGTAGACTGATCTCACTAAACTGATTGGCCGATAATCTGTTAATCCCACAGGATTTTCCTTCTTGGGGACAAGAGTAATAAAGGAGCTATTCAAACCCTTCACCAATCTGCCATTCTTATAGAATTCCTTCATAAAATTAAGAACTTCGCCTTTTATCACCTTCCAAAATTTTTGGAAGTATAACATGTTGAAACCATCTGTGCCAGGTGCCTTGTTACCATCACAATCCTTCACTGCTGCCAGAATTTCTGATTTTGAGAACTCAGTTTCTAACCCATCAAAATAGGGACTGCTACTCGCTGATTTGAATAGGCCTCCTAACTTAGGTCTTAACATCCACTCCTCAGAATATTACTTCTTGAAGTGCTCAAAAATTGCAGACTTCACTTGATGAGGATCCTTAACCACTAAGCCACCAACGGCCATGGATGTTATTTCATTTCTACATTGTCTACCCTTGGCCATCACATGGAAAAATCTGGTATTTCGATCCCCTTTCAAATTCCAATTCAGTCTTGATTTTTGTAACCACGTCCACTCTATCATTCTATGAAGTCTCCATACCTCTTCACTAGCTGCTCTTCTTCTAACTTTCTCTTGTTGATCCAGCTCTCTGCTCTCTGCTTGAAGATCAAGGATATGAACTTCCTCCTCTACCGCTTTCAATTTGTTAGGCACAGACCCATACACCTCCTTATTCCATTGGCGAAGCGCTAATTTCAGATCCTTTAATTTTTTCTATAATATGAATCCAGCCCAACCATTAGGTTTCAACTCCTTCCAAACTTTAGCCACAAAGGATGATAACTTTGGATGTAAACACCAAGCATTTAGAAACCGGAACGGCTTTGGACCCCAATCCCTTTCATCTTCCATCAATAGTAGTGGACTGTGATCTGAGATGAGCCTAGGTAATCCCCATAATTTTAATTGAAATCCCTCCAACCATTTTGGATCCACCAACACCCTATCTATCCTACTCCATTTGACCCCTTACCTAGAATTACACCATGTGTACTTTCTTCCTAATAAAGGTAGGTTATGTACTTCACTATTCTCAATGAACTCATTGAGCTCAGTCATACCCCTTCTATTCTGGAGCAACCTTTCCTCTCACCAATATTCCTAACTTCATTAAAATCCCCACATAGACACCATGGTTTAGGAAAACCTTGTTTCTGATTAAGAAAACTATCCCAAAGCTTTCTTCTACCACCCACATCATTCGATGCATATATATTCAGTAAAACACACTCAAAGGAATTAAACATTGCACCTGATAAGAGTATGAACCGTCTGCTACTGTAGCAAGCACCAAGTTGAAATACCTCTGGGTCCCATATGCATAATCCAGCTGTACCTTCAAAATCCACTGACATGAACTCCATTCTAGTCCTCACCCATATTTCTCTGATTTCTCTGTTTGTAATAGTAGCTTTCTTTGTTTCTTGAATGAACACTATATCTATATTTCTTTCCTTCACCAACTTCCAAATCTTACCCCTCTTCTCTTGCCTTCCAATTCCTCTAATATTCCAAATCAATATCTTCATAAGAAACATTATTAGACTCCAATGAAATCCCACCTCCACAAACACCCTATGTAGTAGCCCCATTTCCTCCCCTCCAAGCTTCTCCTTATCCTTTTTTTCCAGTTCCACTATTTTGCTAAGAACTTCCTCTTCTGTACCATTATACTCTACGCCCAATATTTTTCCCAACTGTACTGTTGCTTCAGCTTCATTAAAAATTCTTCTTCCTCAAACATTCCCATTATCAGTAAATGACGATATTGAGGCTTCTACAGCTGTTGCTCTCAGCAGGGCATGCTTTGGAACTGCTTTACTTGTTGAAGCACCCTTATGTCCATTTCTCCTCACAAGATCAAAAAATCCCCTTCTCTGAGGTTGTTGCCGACAGTGGGTTTTTTTGCTCCATTTTTTCTTTCCTTTAAGCTTTAAATTGGCATCATTGTTGCTATTATTTATTTGGGTTTTGAACCCACTTGACTCAGTAGGCCCAATCTGTGAAAGATGGATCCCTTTCAGCTTTAAATTTGCATCACTCTTGCTATTATTTGTTTGGGCTTTGAACCCACTTGACTC
Source organism: Camellia granthamiana (assembly GCA_036172215.1). Taxonomy (NCBI): domain Eukaryota; kingdom Viridiplantae; phylum Streptophyta; class Magnoliopsida; order Ericales; family Theaceae; genus Camellia; species Camellia granthamiana. The sequence continues at coordinate 114,383,524 of CM069903.1, forward strand.
AGTAGGCCCAGTCTATGAAGGATGAAGCCCACCCAAAGCATTAGGCTCCTGGGTCAGGTCCAACTGCACTTCTAAGTTCACTCCAGGGTGAAGTAATGTAGACCCACTTAAGCTTTTCATAAACCCAGGCGTGTATACTTGGTCATCACAATTTTGACACTGTTTTGCACAGCCGTAATTCAGCTTACCCACTGCCATCTCGAGCTCCTGCCCCAATCTTTCACTAGACGCTGCAACTACTATTTCACTCCACCCATGCACCTCCTGTCCTACCTCAATTCTGTTCACTGGTTCATTTGGCATGTCTCCTGTTCCTATGCCATCATTTCTTCCAAGCACCTTAGCTGACTCAGCTGCCCAGTCATCTTCATCTTCTCCATCTCTACTTCTTACCTCCATAGACTTACCTACCTGTTCATTGGCACTGTACACATCATCCAAGTGCATATGCTTCTTACAGACACAGGCCTCTTTTATTGTTTGAACAACCACCCTCTGTTCTTCACAAACCCGAACTGGGTATAGCACTCCTTTACACTCCATATTGATCATCTTATTTATTGGCTCCATGTATTTAGTTGAAATCTTCATCTTTCCACAGTTGAACAATAGTGGCTGGCTTAGCTCTCCCTCAGTGCAGAGAATCGCCCCCCATAAATTCCCAATCCTATGCAAATTGGTTATATTCCACAAGTTTAAAGGGATTCCATAGCAACTTAACCACACACACCGTTCTTGTTCTAGCACTTTCCCTGCTTCCCCTGTGACTACCTCTTCACACCAGTCCCCAAACATCTCCTTTACATCCTTCATTTTTAATTTCATCTCCTCTTTTGAATTGAAAGATAATATCAGATCCTGTCCTCCACCATTCCTCACCACAACTTCCTTCATGCCTCTGGCTTCAAGCTCCATGTCCATATTCACAGTGGCATACTTCGCTTTCAAACGTAGAATCAGACTCTCATATAACCATCCATTGCCTATTTCCTCTGCCTTTACTATAACAGCCCCCATTCCACCAATATTCTCCCCTTTTACTACCTGCACATACGATCTCTACCCCACAAACTGATTCATTCTTTTACCCGAGTCACGTCATTGTGGCCTTTGTAATCCTTGACGCTTTGCCTGTGGATTCATATAGCCTTTTCTCTTGTCATCCACCCACAAACCATTAGCTTTTTGCACTGCAACACTTGCTGCTACTTGATAGCCAAATCTCACAAAGCCAAATCTGGAGGCAGTTAATCTTCTTCTCTTATGTGGAATGAAGACATCATTCACCACTCCAAACTTCTTAAACAGGTTGTACGGACCCTTAGGATCCATACTTTGTGGCAGGTTATCCGCAAATAGTGTGTAAATGCCTGGATGATTATCTTCCCTCCTTGATCCTTGCCCCCCTCTTCGCTTCACAATGGGGATCCAACCTCCTCGATCCATCCTCCTTCACTCTGTAATGCCTTTGTTCTTAACTATATATATGTTATATAGTTGGTGGGTGATTAACAGTTCTAATAACTTGAACCTTAAACCTAAACCCAATGGCAATTCCTACAAAAATAATTATGCTGGATACCAAATGGCCGGTGATGGGAGGCTTGTTGGATTAGGATTTAAGGGTGGGGAGGCATCAACAAATTATAACAGTAACAATTTCTTGATGAATGGGAAACAAAATAATGAAAGTATGATTACTATGCCGTTGTTGAGTGGCAATTTTGGTGATCATTTGGCACAAGGAGTGATCACTTCTAATGGGTTTCAGAGCCAAGGTCAAGTCTCGCCAACAACATTTAATCATGACATTCAACAAGAAAACAATTCAGTGACCCCAATGCCACCCACACCTCTAGTGCAACAAAACAGTTTTGGGAATGGACGAGGAGAAAGTGACCGTTTCTTTGGTCTGTTGAATAATGTCTCAGACTTTGATAGCAACTCTTTCCTACAACCATTTGGAGAAGATGATCTTAGCTTTAATTTCTTGAACCAAATCAACATTCAATCTCCAACTCAGGTATGGAAAAAGCTTATGTTACTTTTACTAGCTGAACAAAAATTGTTGATCTTCTTGGAACTTTATATTTTCTATCCCAGAACCCAGACTGCATAAAGTGATACAACAATGCCTCTTTCTGTTTTTTGGTTTTTAAACGTGTAATAGCAAGATGGTTCTTTCAGTTAATATCATGTGGAAGCTAACCCACTAGCAAGGTTCTAAATATCGGCCGGTACGTGCCGTACCGGCCGGTTCGTTTCGGAAAATTGGACTGCCGAGTCGGATATTGGTTGGTATACTGGTGAGAATGAAATTCGCCTCCGTAGCAGCCGATTCCGAATACATATCGGCCTGAATCTGATACGTGAACGATAGAGTTCCGATACATGTATTCTATCACCGGTACGGCTGCAAAAATGGAGCAAAGCACCTGCAAAATAATTGAGTAAAGGTGTGTTCTCAAACAGGCTTTCAAGCTTTGAATCGAACCCAAACCCATCACCGCTTTCAAGCTTCTTCGTTGAAGGTGTGTTCTCTTGGGCACTGTTTATATATTTGTCATGCTCCGTTTTTTCTTTTGGCTAAATAACCCACACACAAGCTCTGTTTTATATATTTGAAGGTTTAAGTCATGGTTTTGCTAGTTGTTGTGTTCGGTTGTAATTTTTTTTTTTCCTTTGTTAATTTATTATTTATATTATGGTATGGGATGGGAATGGGATATATTTTAATATATATTTATGATTGTTTAAATATTTATATATATATATTATTTTATTTTATTTTTTTCTTTTGTTTTGCAGTTGATTTAAGCCATTGTTGTGTGGTTATATTATGGTATGGGATGGGAGATATTTTAATATATATATATATTTATGATTTTCAAATATTTATATATTGTTTTGTTTTGTTTGTTTTTTGTTTTTGGTTTTTTTTCCTTTTTTCTGTTGTGTAGTTGATTTAAGCCACTATTATGTGGTTATATTATGGTATGGGATGAGAGATATTTTAATATATATATTTATGATTGTTCAAATAGGTATATATATTATTATTATTATTATTATTATTATTATTATTATTATTATTCCTTAGCAATGTAGTACCTAAAGAGTATGTTTCATACTTACTTCACTTATTCATTCCTTTAAGTTGATTTATTAGACTCATTGTTCATGGACCTATTAAAACCAATAAATTAAGTAGTAGCAGTGTATGTTTGAAATTTCAAAATTAGGTGCCTCTACATATCAAAATTTTGATTAAAATGTGATAAATTAAGGCTAAAAGAGTAAAAAAAAAATACATAAAATTGAGTTTTAGAGGGATTGCTAATGATTTTTGAAATTTCACAGCCGCGATGCCTGATACCTGATATGTACCGGTCGATACTACCAATACCGATACTCCGCGATCGATACCGTTACATTACCCGATACCGCGATTTAGAACTATGCCCACTAGTGAACCAGCAATCTCTTGGATAGGCATGTACCCACTTAATTAATCCATAATCAATATCATGGTTGATTGAATATATATATATATACTTTTTATATATGAATGTTTCATTTTACTCCAAAGTAGTTCATTCAGAAACCTGGTGGTGGTGAGATGTTCCCAAATTTTGGCAGTGCCAAGAGTCAATCAGATGAATATGTTCCATCATTTGAGCAGAATCCTAGTTAGGCAAGTTTTGTGTCCAGTTGATTTGAAGGTTCTTCCCTTGATAAATAAACTGTATAATGGGGTTCCTCCAACTCTTTTTAAATTTTAGATTAATTACATCAATATTATTAAAGTAGGCATTTTGTTGTATCTTAATTCCCAATCATTTACAAAATGTAAATTTAAAAGATCTCAACTAAGTCATGGGAATGGGCTGGGACTTAAATATAAGACCCAAACCATGAGTTTTGACTGAAGAATAGATTAAAAAATCTTTCAAAGCCAACGTTGACTTCGGGTAAGTCCAAAGCCCAGCTTGGCCATATGAGCCTAATTTGAGTTTTAATTCAAATTTCTTTCTTATTTTAAAATTCAAAATTTATTTATAATACAAAATTTTAAAACGCATTACAAAAATTAGATTTTTATATTGAATCATAAAACAATTAAAAATAAACATTATTTATTGAAATGTAAAATTAATACACATATTATGGTTATGTTATGAAATTATATGTATCATTAATCTGGTGACAATATAATTATTAATATCATAGTTGGCATCCTACTCACTTAATTTATTAGTTTTAATTTTATTCTTTTATTAAAAATGCACACATACACAAAAAAGTTACTTTTTTTAACAAAAAAGAAAAAGAAAGAAAGAGAGAGAGAGAGAGATGTACCCGTATATGAAATTAGACTTTATATGCCTGGTTTTGGGCTGGGCTCTGAAGAGTCCATTGGAATGAGCTGATGGGCCGGCCCACGGACCCTCCCTTTGGGCCTAAGCTTAACAACACTCATTTATTGGCTTGGAAGTAAACTATTTTAGTAATTTTTTTTGTTAAAATATGATATGAAATAAGTTTGGGATAGTTTGAATTTTTATAAGAAAAAAGGTGCAAAAAATAGCTACAAAAGAGAATTTTTGACTTTTTTGTATAATTTTTAGACTTTTTAACTACAATTTATGTTGCCAAACTTACCCTTGAAGTCAAGGAGTCATGGCTCTCCTAGTAATGCAGGCCTTTTAATTTTAATTTTTTATTTGAGTTTTTGCTCCATTGTCTTTCCCACATGTTAACATTCCATTTTGAAGTTTGATATTCCTGGAAAATTTCCTAACCGAAATTCGGTTTTGATTTTTGTTTGCAGCAAGATGATGAAGAGTTCCTGAAGTCAGTGTTTGCCTTTGATGAGTTTGACTGGGATGACAACCATGGACGACTCTGAATCCAATTCCAACCATGAAAAAGCTTCTGTACCTATCTAGTAGTTGCCTCAGATTTTGTATTTATTACCAGCATATCATAGCATAATGCATATATGCATATTATCTATCTGTAAATGCTATTAGAGATATGGACTCATATATATAGCAGCTCAATATAGGGCTTGGATATGGTTTCAAGAGTTTTTCGAGCTTGCTTGGAAATAACTGGCCTTTCAATTTTGCAACTCTATGTGGTTAGCATATAGAAATGACTTCGTATTTGGACGTATATATAATTAAGAAATTAGAACTTGCTATGTGGAAGGTGTTTGCTTAGTAACACACACACACACACGCACACACACCCACACACACAAAAAGAAGAAAAAGAAAAGAGATTGCGTGGTTGAAATTTATTTTAAGAGTGATTCACAACATATCCAAGATGAATCTTTAGTCGTACAATATATTTTTATGTACATATCTTTGTATTTTAATTACGTGCACTATCTAGCATTTTTGTTGGCAATGCCTTGAAAATTGTTTTCTTGTGTTTTCAAAAATAAAAAGCATAGAAAATTTGGAAAAGATTCATTGTTTTCATTTTTTTTCTTGGCTAATTAAAAAAAAAAAAAGTTTGAATGGTTCCAAAAAAAAAAAAAAAAAAAAAAAGAGGGTTATTTCAAGAACCTCAATTTTAAATTTCAATTTTGTTATTTCTTTAACACCTAAAATAATTTCAAATTTACCCCCACCAACCCTGTTTTTTTTAACCGACAAAATAAAACCTTTATTGATAAACAAAAGACTCATTACATCAAGAAAGGAAAAACGATGGGTGCGAAAAACATTATAGCGAGACATGCCAATCACAACTAGGTTTTTATCCATATGCCCGCCCAATCCTTTACTAGTACACCATCAAAAGTTGGTGAGCTACCAACCAAAGCCACGAAAAAACAACAATTGACATAACCCCACCAAGCCCTTAACCACTAGTTGTCATCCCTGGCACTAAACCAACCAACCACCTCTCCCTTCCTTTCTCGATGCTTGCTAACCCCTGGCATTTCTTTGTTGCCACCCATAATCCCTTCCTTGCCACCAACTCTCACCCCTTGCAACACACATTCCACCTCCTTCCTTCCCCTCCTTGCTTCCCTATCATTACCCAAAAGCTCCATTTCCCTTCCATTTGCGAACTCCAAATCCCCTACCTTCCTCTTCCAACCCCAATGCCTCTCCCAACCTTGACCACCTACCACAATTGATTTGCAGAGTTTAGAGAGAGAGAGAGAGAGAGAGAGAGTTGCATAGAACATAGGTCTAAATATCGGCCAGTATTTGTACCGAAAAATCAAAGCACCGATTCGGATATGGACCGGTATACCGGTGATAATGAAATTCCCAACCGTAGCGTCCGAGTCCCGATACCACTACAACAATTTACACTTTTAATGACATTTTTGTCAGTCACTAAAAGTGTATTTTTCATCCCTAAAAGTATCAGGTACTCAAAAAAAAAAAAAAAAAGGGTCCCCAAAGCCATGTCACTAAATGATTTGGCGACTAAATAAACTATTGTCGCACTTATAAAAGAATCAGTGACCAAATAACTTAGTCACCAAACCCCAAATAATTCGTCGCCGTAAATTAACATCTAGTCGCTAAAAGTAACTTTAAACAGATGCCATGTTAGATTTTAGCGACGTATAAAAGCGTCAACAAAACATTCTTTAGTGACGAAACAAATTAGTTGTTGAATACCAAATCTTTTGGCGACCAATCAATGTTTTTTGTTGCTAAAAAATCATATCCTATTTCACATAAACTTTTAGCAACCAAAATAAATTGTCACCAAAAGTAAATTAACAATTAAAAAACTTATCATCAAAAATTCATTATTTATTTATTTATTTATTTTGACAATTTCCATGTTCGATTCATAAATCTATAAGAAATAATCCAAATCCAAATCCAAATCCAAACTTACTTTTCCTGTGCATCATTTCTACACATGCAATCAAAAAAAAATTAATACGTTGTTTAAAGCATCCAAACTATAACCTTAATTCAAAAGTAGTAGCATATTAAACATATCCAAAACATCCAACATAAGTAAATTCTTTACAATTAGAAACATCAAACATGTACATAATGATTCCAAAAAAACTTCCAAGCTACAAAATCCTATGACAATATATCCAAAAATTCAAAATGTAATCCTTTGACACTCCCCGAATTACATTCCATCTATTGCCAATCTGTCAAACATATGAAAAAAATTACAATATTGCAATATTAGTAATAAAATGCTTGATCTTAAAACTATGATATACCAAACACAAAAGCCACCTCTAATTTTGAAAATTACAATCTTCAAAATGACCTAATGTATTAAACAAACTATAATTTGATCCAAATTGAAGAATAATGAATGAGGGTTTGAACGGCTTGAGATGTAATGAATTTGACTACTTTAATACTGAGTGTTGTCATGAAAATTGGGACAGAATACAAACTCATAGAATTTCTACCTTCTAAGATATACCCTAAAGGATAACCAATAAGTATATTTGAAACATATAAGCTGCAAACAAATATAACAAAACAACAAAGATTACATTTTTTAAGGTAAAAAAAAAAAAAAGGAGGAGGAAAACAAAGTTGGAAATTTTAAAGGATTAAAGAAGGTAGGTTGGCCCTTCGGTGAAGAAAAGAGTTGTTGTTTGTGTTGTGTCCACACTACACTGGTTTCTCCATCTTTCTTGGAGAGAAACAAGTGTTCTTTGATCCAACCACCAACTGTAAACCCCCTTATATTATTATTATTAATAATATATATATATATATGTATAATTGATGATGGATTGCAATGATAATGAAGTATTTTCTTTGCTCATCTTCAAACAAATCATTATCTAAAGGCCCAAAACCTGTAAATAAACCTCTTTAATTATAACTACAATAATCAAAAAGTAAAATAAATTTTACACAACAATATAATATATATATATATAAAATTAATATATGTTCTTTTAAAAATAAGAAAAGCCTCTAATTGAAAATTTCATTTTAGGCCTCAATGGTGGTAACTGGAAAATAAATAAAGAGTTCAAAGGACAGTCTAGGAGTGCTGATTTGATGACTTCAAATTGTAGCTTCAGGTAAACTCTAATGATGAGTAAAAGTTGTGGTATCAAGTTTTTCAAATCAAAAAACACCCTTTGTCAAAAAGCAAGGTAAAATGTCTCCCTAGGTCACTAGAATAGTCTCAGAAATCTAGCACTGGTCATTCATATGAAAAGTTCATTAAATTAGGCTATTTCATGAATCTAGCACTAGTTTCAAACACATGAGACACATAAATCCACTAAGAAAGCAATAACATAACATAGCATATATAAACCACAAATTCCAGGCATAGTCAAAAGAGGCTTATGCCCTATTTTCAGTCTTCAACTCAATATAAATTAGCTATTTCATGAATTTAGCACCAAATGACCTGTTTTTAGTCTGCAACTTAATATAAATTTCATATACTTGCTTCTATTGTTCTAACCTTGAGCACTAACCAAGTGTCATTTGTTGCTACAAGTGTCTTTTAAGTTACAATGAGGTCCTCGTATGGTTTTATTCAAACTAAAAGATACTTTATCTTCCATCTATTTTGCAATTGAATAAAATTAGGAAGATGAATGATTACTTCTTCTGGGATGTTTTCAATTTCTCCCATTTACAAATTGTGTGTTGGTAGTGTAGGTCTTGTTCTGCACACAAGTAGGTTGGATGGGTCAAGTACATTCCACTCAAAGTCCAATTCTTTGGGTGGTTAGCTTGGAAAAATATAGTAAAGACCACAACAGCAGTAGTAGTAATAGCTGCAATAGTGGCAGTGCAGCAACAGCACATCAACATCAACAGCTGTAGCTATCATCGAAGTAATGTCACCAATAGGGGATTGCATTACCTTCACTCATCTTAAAACACTTTTTACAAAAATAATGTGCTTCATGCCAACTGTAGATAAACGTTTAAGAAAAAAATTGAATTATCATGCTCTCGATGAAATAAAAAGAAAAATAGAAAAGCAAAAAATGAAATAACCATGATAATAATAACCATGAGTGATCTCAACTAAGGCAGTGAGTGTGAGTGCATAGTGGAGAGATAGAGAAGCCAAGGGCTGGGCTATACTACTATTGAGAGGGGAGAGACCTAGTGGAGGTGTGCTTAAGGTTGAGAGGTGCTCCAGGTTGTTCCTAGGCATACCTTATGGAAATGAATGAGGTATGAACCTGAGGGACCACGGCGAGGTAAGGCTCATCCACGAAAGCCGTGGTGCTGCCAAGTATATTGAGAGTCATGGATCAGTTTCCTTATATTTTGACTAATTAACTTTGGTGCTTTGGACTGCTAGAGTGACAGTTGCATTAGTGAGCTTAGCAGCCACACTTGTGTATATGCCCCCTACTTAGGCTAGGTATATAAACCCCATTGTGGTGCCACATGGGCCTGCTACGTAGAGATGATCATGATGATGACATGGTGCTCGTAGAACTCGCCATGTACAAGGAGCAATGTAGATACCCAAAGGAATCAAACATAACAGAAACATATTCACATGTAGCCTTTTGATTAGTATTCATACTAGAAGGTATGAACTTCTACCTGTTGGAGCCCCTCATGATTCAGAATAAACTGTGTATGTTTCCAATCACTGTGGGGCACAACTGGATTTCCCACAGGTGGTGCAGTTTGATATCCAATCTTTAGATAGGGTAAAGGTATCTGTCAATGAATAAATCTTGTTAGAACTTCGATATGAAGAATGATTTCCCATCTAGCCACATGAAATGAACACTTGCAGTGAAGCATGATCGACTAGAAATACTTAACATGCAAGTCAAGGGTACGAGGTCTAATAATTACATTAAGAAGTATTGTAGGGTAAGGATTTCAGCAATGACATCGTTGGGGTGACAAGGTATATTTGATAAGAACTTGGGCAAGCTAGGAAGGGAATTATAGAAGAACATAAGGTAGAAATGCCAATATAAGAAAACTTCTTCTTATTATGTTGAGTATAAGTCAAGATTCTTGCATACATACATTTACAATTAGCTCATGGCTTTATATAGAGAACATCATCATCTTAACCTCTTATAGAAAGGTTCTAGAAAGGTTTGATATTTTTCAACATTATTATACATTTCTAGATATTTCTATCATTATTAAATATCTAGATAGATTATTTCAATCTACTAGATATTTCTAGATAAATATCTTCATAAATTATTCATTAACTACTCTAGATTTTTCTAGCTAAATATCTTTATAAATTATTCATTAACTACTCTAGATTATTCTAGATTACAAATTATATTTTAACACCCCCACTTAAGTTGTAATTTTCATGCATTCTTGAAACTGTAAGAATTTTTCTGTTGCCACTGCTTTTGTCATGATATTTGCTAATTACTCCTTTGTGTTGACGAACTCCAATTGGATTTCACATTTCTATACATTGTCTTGAATAAAATGATGTCGCAGTTCAATGTGCTTTGTCCTGCCATGGAATACTGGATTTTTGCTCATAGCAATGGCTGACATGCTGTCACAAAAAATTGTAGTGGAACCTTTCCCTTTGTGCTCCATATCTGAGAGAATTCTTCTAAGCCAGACTGCTTCACAAGTTGCATCGATAGCTGCAATATATTCTGCTTCTGCTGATGATAGAACTACAGTCTTCTGCTTCTTGGAACTCCAAGAGATAATTTTTGAGCCAATACAAAATACATAACCTGATGTACTCTTTCGATCATCCAATGATCCTGCCCAATCACTATCAGTGTAGCCAATGAGTTTACTGTCATTTTCTTTCACATACCTGATACAGAGATTCTTGGTCCCTTGAAGATATCGAAGAATTCGCTTTGCTGCTGCATAGTTTAGCTTGCTCGGCTCATGCATAAATCTGGAAATAAGATTTACAGAGTAAACAATGTACGGCCTTGTATTACTGAGATAATTTAGTGAACCAACCAATTTTCGATAGGCGGTAGCATCGACTTTCTCTGCTCCATCATTTACTTGCAACTTCTCATTTAAAGAGATTGGAGTAGAAATTGATTTGCAGTCAGACGTATAAAATTTCTTCAATAAATCTTTAAGATATTTTCCTTGAGAGATAAATATTTCTCCCTTTGACTGCTTTACTTGAATATCGAGAAAATATCTCATAAGTCCCAAATCAGTCATCGCGTATTCCTTCATCATGGCTATTTTAAATTCTTCTACCATTGATGGTTTAGTTCCTGTATAGATTAAATCGTCAACATATAGGCAAACTGTGAGAAAGTCTTGCGTACCTCCTTTCTTGATGTATAGTGATGGTTCACTTTGGCTTATTTGAAAACCATTTTGACAAAAATACTTGTCAACGTTGCTCTTCCAGGCTCGGGGTGCTTACTTTAGTCCATACAGTGCCTTCCAAAGTCGGTGAACCTTATCCTTCTTTTCCTTTGATTATGTACCCTTGCTGTTGTTCAACCTAAACTTCTTCTTCAAGCTCTTCATTGAGAAAAGCTTGTTTGACGTCTAGCTGATATACTGGTAGCTCATTTTGTGCAACCAAGGCAAGAACGGTTTTTATTATCTCCATGCAAACAACTGGAGCAAATGTTTCATTGAAGTCTACTCCAGGTTGTTATGAGTAGCCTTTTGCAACTAAACGAGCCTTATACTTCTGGATGGAGCCATCTTCTCTATATTTGGTCTTGTAGACCCATTTAAGTCCGATCACATCTTTGTCTTTGGGTCGATCAACAAGATCCCAAGTGTAATTCTTTTCAATAGTTTCAATTTCTTCATCCATTGCCTTTCTCCAAATTTCTTCTTTCACAGCTTCTTCAAAAAACAGTGGCTCACAAGCAAAAAATGCTACATCACAAGTTTCATATATCTCTCTTAAGGAACGTACCTTTCTTGGTATTGTTTCAGATTCTTCAGATGAAGAGCTTCTTGGAGAGTCCTTTCTTGGCCTTGGTCTTGGGGTGTTATATGGGCTTTGGTTTGGGCTTGATTGGTGAGTCGAAGATCTTTCTCCTTCTATTGTTTCATTAAATTCAATTTCCTTCTGCTTTATGATGAAGTTATCATCCCACTTCCATGCTGTCATTTCATCAAATATGAGATCTCTAGAGATTACCAATTCATTTTTCATTAGATTGAACAGACGATATCCTTTTGATTCGTCACTATATCCAATGAATATATAGTTCTCTCATTTCTCATCAAATTTTTCTCTTTTTTGGGAAGGAATTAAGGCATAAGCAAGACAATCGAATACTTTGAAAAGATTTACCAAGGGCTTCTGTTTGTGCCACGGACAACGTTCGTGGGAGATCGGTTTAGAATATAAACAGCAATATTGATAACTTCAGCCCAAAATTTGTTAGGAAGACCTTTGCCTTTTAGCATGCTTCATGCCATCTCCACAATTGTCCGGTTTTTCCATTCTACAACTCCATTTTGTTGAGGAGAGTGTCTAACTGTGAGCTGTCTTTTAATCCCATTTTCTTCACAATAATTCATGAATGGAGTATAAATGAATTCTCCGCCATGATCTGTCCTCAACATTTTGATTTCATTGTCACTTTGCTTTTCCACCAAAGCTTTAAACTGTAGAAATACTGAGAAGGCTTCTGATTTTCTATCAAGAAAATAAATCCACATCATTCGAGTATAATCATCAACAAAGAGTAGAAAATATCTCTTGTTACCAAGAGATGGTGTTCAGCAAGGCCCACAAATATCTGCATGTACCAACTCCAAAGGTGCTTTGGCTCTCCAAGAAATCTTTGGAAATGGCAATCTATGCATTTTTCCATATTATTGATTTTTCCATTGTGAGGCAATCCTATAACCATATCTTTTTCTTTTAATAATTTCATGCCCTTGTAATTTAGATGTCCATATCTAAGATGCCATAGATATGGATCATTGATGTTTTCACTTTTAAGGGCAAAATTATCATTTAGTGGCATTACAAGAGGAAAAACTTTGTTTGGAGTCATTTTGACTTTTGCCACTAAATGAATTTTTTTTTTTTTTTTTTTTGTCAAAGATTATGCATTCATCCTTATTAAAATTTACTGCATAACCTTTTTTTATTAATTTCCTCACACTTAATAGATTTTGGGTTAGCCCCAGAACATAAAGAATGTCAGAAATTAATTTTTTGTTACCTCCCTTTGTATGGAAGGAGATGACTCCCTTTCCTTCAACATTTTGTAGTTTTCCATCACCAAGCTTTACTTGAGAAGAGACTTTTTCATCTAGTTGCACAAAAATCTTGTGATTGCCTGTCATATGATTACTGCATCCACTATCGAAATACCAAATATTTTATGACTCTTGTTGGGCATTCATGCAAGAAAATAATTGTTCTGCTTCATTTTCTTCAAAAAAATTAGTTGTCTTTATCATTGTTGAACCAGCAACCACGTTGTGAATGATTTGAATTTTTGCATTTCTTGCACCTAAATCTGTAATCTTTAGATGCATGATTAAATTTCTTACAAATAGTGCATTGAGAGTTAGAGTTACCACTGGAATTTCTTTGACTGTTATAGTCTCTTCCTTTGTTCTGGGCTTGAAATGAGGTTCGGCCTCCTTGTCCTTTTCCAGCCATGCTTCTTCTTTGAAATGAATCCCTTCCCTGATTTTCTCGCTTCATGTCTCCAATATTGACTTTGGATTGAAATGCTTGTTCCGTTGACTGATTTGTAAATCTGCTCATTCTTTGTTCATGTGCCTCGAGAGAACTCACTAGCTTATGTCTAGTAAGTTTAGATAAATCTGTGGATTCCTCTATGGCAGTAACAATATGCTCGAATTTTTGAGGTAAACTTCTTAAAACTTTTTCAACAATTCTCTTGTCATCAAGGTTGTCTCCATAACTTCTAATTTGGTTGACAATTCCAGCAACTCGGGAGAAAAACTCATTAATAGATTCAGTATCCTTCATTGCTAGATTGTCAAAATCTCTCCATCATGTTTGTAGCTTAATGGAGATGACCTTATCAAAACCTTGATATTCACACTTTAATATATCCCAAGCTTCTTTAGATGTTTTTGCAACCATGATTCTATGAAAGATAGATTTCCTTACCCATCATTGTATGTTGAGAAGAGCACTTGCATCCTTTTTCTTGTTCGTCTTGTACTGTTTCTGACGTGCTTCTATCCAAGTTGCAAGTTCTTCATCATCTGCTGGTGCCTCAAAACCATCTTCAACTAGTTCCCACAAGTCTTGTGAGACAAATAAAGTTCTCATTTGGATGCTCCAATATTCATAGTTCTCTCCCTCAAATATAGGGACGAGAGTTTGTGCATAGTTGAAAGTGGAAGAGCTTGCTTCCATGCTAGAATAGTATTTGAAGGAAGAGGTTTGGAGGCTTTAGAATAGGTGAGGGGAACTTGGCTCTGATACTAAAATTATTGGGGTGACAAGGTATATTTGATTAGAACTTGGGCAAGCTATGAAGGGAATTATATAAGAATATAAGGTAGAAATGCGAATATAAGAAAACTTATTCATATTATGTTGAGTACAAGTCAAGATTCTTGCATACATACATTTACAATTAGCTCATGGCTTTATATAGAGAACATCATCATCTTAACCTCTTCTAGAAAGGTTCTAGAAAGGTTTGATATTTTCCAACATTATTATACATTTCTAGATATTTCTATCATTATTAAATATCTAGATAGATTATTTCAATCTACTAGATATTTCTAGATAAATATCTTCATAAATTACTCATTAACTACTCTAGATTTTTCTAGATAAATATCTTCATAAATTATTCATTAACTACTCTAAATTTTTCTAGATTACAAATTATATTTTAACAGACACTTTCTTATTTCTTTTTTCGATAAGAAAAAAAAAATTCCAGAAAATAAACCCAAACCTTGTACCCTTGAACCATAACTCTGGTCGGTAGTATACGAATGGTCTTCAAAAAATATTAATAAAAAGTTGTTAAGCTCAATAATACAAACCATGGAGTGCACAAGCGTCAAGGCACTAGCATAAACCTATATATATATATATTTAGTCGCCAGAAGCTCTATTTATTAATTTTTTTTAAAATGCACAAATTGAATATTTTTCATTAATTTTTAAATTACATGCATTCCATTATCAATTATCAATGCAACCTGTAACCTTTACATATACAGAATAATACATCTATCAATTATAATCTAAATCTATTATCAATAATACTTATTTCATTATTAACTATCCAAAACTTTAACTTGTATCATATTCCAAATATCATATGAATCCATACCAATAAAGTATAATCCATCTAAATTAAATATTACATACAAAAATATTGGATTTCCAAAATAGCGGATTGTACAAAAATAAATGTCGTCCATATATAGAACAAATGCTCTTTGTACAAAAAAAATAAATAAATAAATATCCACAATAGCCCACGCAAAAGCAATTTGTAAAAAAATAAATAAATAAATAAAAAATAACCGTTAGCACTTATTCAATAAAATTGACATTTCAAATTATAACAATTATAAAATTAATAATTCTAACTTTCTAATAAAACTATAGGGCTTACGATATCTTCTCCAAACCATAGGGAGGTCAATGTAATTTACCCTAAAATGTATATCATTCATTTTTTAATCTCCTAATAACATAGTATTAATCTGGCCCCTTGGCATAAAAATCATGGCTCCACCTCTGACCACGATAATTTGTCTCAATGACAATTGTTCTTCTGATGCCATTACATTAGCCAAAAACATTTTCTTGAGTCTGAATCAATTTCTTCATTTTCTGGATTTGATGTATTGAAATACCAAAATATGTCCACTACAACTTTACACTGTCTCATTTCTCAACAAGTATTGTATCTTTCTAGGAACTATTGATAATTTGTTCATAAAAAAAAAAAAAGAAATAACAATTACATGTGCCATGATCAAGGGAAAACCAAATCAGATTAATCAAGTGTCTGTGTGCCTGTTAGCTTCAAATACCAAAATTAATACAAACCAAATGTGAGTCACATTGCCCCCTGTTCGGTTATAGGTGAACAGAAGGAAAATACTAGAAGAAACACTATAATAAAAATTGAGGAATAAGATTTAGATAAGAGACATTTTAATTTACCTGCAAAAGAAAAATCTTCATGTTTAACTTGTTACTCAGCATCTACATGGAATGCATCAGAATGAATACTCCATATCAATTTATGAAGTTCATAAAGAAAGATAATTGATTTTCTATCAACTTCTGTTTGCCTTAATTCCATTGGTAATTATAGAACTCTATGTATTACAACTACATAGTATTGGATAGTGATGCAATTCTATATATATGTTTCAAGGTTGTTTGTTCTATAAATAGAACAATATATAATTAAAATTCACATCAAAATGATGAAGTAAACAAAAATTAAACAGAATGAGTTAAATTAATTTCATTAATTTAACATTAAAACTAATTTTTGGCTACAATCTGCATTCAAAACTCAATACTACTTGAAGGATTGAGAAATACCTTGATAGAGAGTGAATTAACCAATCGATATCTGCACCTTCATGATAAAGTGCACAAAGAGCTGATGAGGATAAATTGAAGATAAATTGGATGAGATAAAGTGCACAAAGGCATTGGATGAAGATAAATTGAAGATTAGGGATTTATTCTAGTATTATTTTGTGATTTGTGATTTAACTAGTTTTATTTATTAAACTAGAATTTATTGGGGTTTCCAAGGATGCCTATAAATAGGCCTTTATGTAATGAACTTATCAAACTTGGCTTGGATTTTGAAGAATTTGAATATTGATTAGGATTATCTCTGTTTTTCTCCTTCCTCCTAGTTCTTTCCCTTCTTCCTCTTCTATACCTCATCTTCTTTACAGTTCTTCCGTGCTGTAACATCACTTACATTGGAAAACATAAGGATTGGATGAATCAAATTAAAGTAAATTCTAAAAAGAGACCAATTGGAAGAGACGCATACAAAAAATTAAACTTATTGCACTAACCCACGAAGCCCAAACATAGTCTAAGTAAACATATAATCAGAAAGGCTAGAGTAAATATAACATTTGAAAGCACAATCCCATCGAATTATCATGGATAATAATTTGTCCATCACAATTGGATATGGATTATAAAAGGCAGAGCATTACCTTCACCAAGATTGTTAGTTTTGGGCTAGCAGACAGCAGGTTTAAGGCAATTTAAACAAAGCACACACTGTTATGACAATGGAAGCATCATTTGTTAAGCCTTACGTGCATGAAGTTCAGATCTCTATGAACTGTGGCGCCAAAATTTTGAAAAGCAACATTAGTTCTTTTAGGGCAAGTAATAGTTGCAAAAATCCCAGTATTATTTAATCATTAAAATTCTTAATTCTAACAAAAGGCTCTCTAGCACTCCCTTAAACAAGGCCCAACTAAGAATTATACAAGAGACCAACCATGAAGCACCAAAGCCCTTCACTCGCAAATGCATCTATTATCCCCATACAGAATCAGATTTCCATTCTCTGAATTAGTGAATTCCATACCATGACCAACTATTGAATTTGAATGACACACAGGTCATTAGATTTTACTAGCTAATTACCAATTCCATATTGATATAGAATCATCATAATGTCTCTATATCTGTAAATGAAACGAAGAGAAAAAAACTGAAACTAATTTAACAGGTTACACATACCATATATCACATGAGTCACATGCAATTGATATATCAAGATTTGAATCTTCCTCAATTATCAGTGATCTAGTTCGGATTTTGCAGCCATCTCCATCCAAACAGATAATATAGCGATCCCGGGTTTACCCCTTGTGGTACTGTGATCCGGACATGTGTCTGTGGATGTTAGTAGTTGAGTATTGTCTTGTTTACATCCTTTCCTACTTTGTATTTGAGTTATAGGATGTATTGGGCAGGTTTGTTACAGGTTGGTTGTGTTTGGAAACCAAGTGTTGCTGCCCAGAATTTTGGTTGGTCGCTCGAGCAAGGGTTTGGTCGCTCGAGCGAGAGTTGGTTTTTGTGTCTGGTGGCTCGAGCCAGAGTGGGTTCGCTCGAGCGAGCGATTGCATCTGGCTCAGACCTGAAAGTTGCATTTCTTGGCTCGAGCGAGCTTTTCTTCGCTCGAGCGATCTGGTTCGTTCTTCGCTCGAGCGAGCGGTTCTTCGCTCGAGCGAGCGTCGTGTTGCAAATCGGAAGATTTGAACTGTTGGCTCGAGCGAGCGTGTCTTCGCTCGAGCGAGGGTAGTTTCTTGTGTCTGGTCGCTCGAGCGACCAAGGCTTCGCTCGAGCGAGCCTGTTTATATCAGCTAGCAGCAGCCGAACCCAATCTCACTTTTTTATACCTTTTCATCTAAAATTTGAGACCCTCTCTCTCTAAACTTACTCTCTCTCTAAGGTTTGATCTACCTAGGGTGATTTCCTACCCTAAGTCCTTTGTTAAAAAGCTAGAGGGTGACTTGGGCTTCGATTTAATCTGAAAATATTTGGTTTTGGAGCAAGTTGGGTGTTGGGTCTTCATCTCCTTTGAGCTCAAGCTTTGAGGTAGGGATATCCTACTCCTCTTTATGGATTTTGTCTTTTAATTTTAGCATTTTGATGTGTTGGAAGTTGTTGTGTAATTTTGAGAAAACATTGGGCCTTTGTGTAATTTTACAAAAGTTGGGGTTTATTTATAATGAACCTAGAGGTATGTTTGGTGTAGAAACATGGGATTAATGTTGAAATAGTGATGGAAAATGGAACCTAAGGGTTGTAATGTTAATTATGGAAAATGCCCTAATTACATTGATTAATTAATTGGGATAATTGTTTGTAAGAAATGAGGAATTGAAATGTTGATTTTATATCCATTTGTCGCATTTATTTTCTGTATAGAAATAACTGCTTTGGGCTATCGGTGGAGGATAGTCTTGATTGTTGTAGACAATGCATGATGATTAGGCAAACTAAAACTGATCATTGAAGTGTGTCATTGAGTGTGACGGTTGAATGAATACATTAAATTTATGTATTGATTGATGTGTATAATAATTGTTTATATGCATTGTGTGTTGTGTTGGAGGAGATAGGGGATGTACTCCACGGTTTAGGGGAAGATAGGGGATGGACCTCTAAACCGGATGTTGTTTGGGAGAAGATAGGGGATGGACTCCAGAGATATAGCTCATATGCTTATCTAGTGATGTGTTGACACAGCTCTTATGCTTGTCTTTGGAAGTATTGATATAGCTATTATGCTTGTCTTTTGTGAAATGGGTAATTGTTGGACATGAGTTACTGTCCCACATGAGTTGTTGGCCAGGTTCTGAGCCATGGTTATAAACTGAGAATTTGTAAGGAAATGGGGGATGAAAATGTAAAGTGTTGGCCACCTATCAACTGCTAATCTTTTAGTCATTATTCATAACTGGTTTAGTGTATTTCTACTGGGCTGTGACTCACCCTATATGGGAACATCATTTTCAGGTACAGGTAGCATGCCACCTCCAAGGACATAGCTTGGAAGGCTAGGGGCGGGAAGACTTTTTGTTGTCTTTTTTGGTGTATTACATGTAAATTCAAGCCAAGGGCTTAATGTGTAAATGAGTTAGTACTCTATTTTTTGTAACCAAGTGTTAACTTGGAAAGCTATAAGCCCTTAGGGCATTTGCTTTTGTTGTTAACATGTAATACCTTTGTAATGAAACTCTGTTAATGGAAGAATGTGGATCTTTTATATATATCAATGCATATCTATATTGTTGGATTTTATGTTGTTATTTTGAGGGCGTTACAGATAACTGCCTGTAACATGGTAAAGTGTATGAGAACTGCATGCTAACAAAATACAAAATTGTAAACGTAGACACGTGAAAACAAATAATAAAACATGAGAAAATAAGAAGCTAATAATGATCACTCTAATGTGCACAAGAGACATCTTGCATTCAACAACTCAGTAGTAGAATGAAAAATAGAGGACAGACAAATGGCACACATACATTTTTCTTAATCACATTTGGGACTGTCTGTGTCCACGCTTCTTAGGGTGGACTCTTAATTTAAAAATTTTAATGCCAATATCAACGTGAATAGCCCTTGTCCTAAGCTTGAGACCATTAACACACACACAAGGATTGTTGTCATGGTAGAAGATATTGTTAGTGGTTTAAAAATAGTAATGACATCATAAACACACATTTATAACTTGCCTCACCATCTTTAGAAGTGATACAATTGGTTCAGTGTGTTCTTTACAAAGCTTAGCATCATGATACAGTTGGTTCTGCAATTAGCCTCCAATTTTCCCTCTAATTCTTTGACTTCTCAGCAAACAGGTATTTGTAGTTTTCACCCACAATGCCATACAAACTCACAAGCTCAAAGTTAAATTCTAAGTAAGTTTCAATGGCACCAAATCACTCCAAAATCTATAGGCATAGGTATTTGAAATACTGATAAATAAGAGAATAAATTGAATTAAATCAAAGTGATTCGATTCAATAGCAAGAGTTCAAACACATTCAAATTGAATATTGCAAGGGTCATCCGTCGATCCAAACCCTAGGTGCATATTCAAATCGCAAAATAAGGAGAAATGAAGAAAGATATAAACAAAGAGAAGAACTTCCGAGAGAGAGTACCTTGAACTCGATCGAAACCCTAGGTGTAGATTCAAACCCGAAAACAAGAAGAAACAGAAAAAGAAACTTGATAGAGAGAGAGAGGGAGAGAGAGAGAGAGAGAGAGAGCGTACCTTTAATGATCGAGTTTGAAATAAACGGGATTGAGAGATTGAGAAGAACATCAAGGAGAAAGAGAACCAAATTGAGAGATTCATACCAGTATGAGAGAGAGAGAGAGAGAGAGAGAGAGAGAGAGACAGTGTGAGAACGATGAGTCGTTCGAGACAACAATCAATGTCTGTGAAAGGCTAGGGCAAATATATGGAAAATGGGAAAATAAATAAAAGAAAATGATGAACGACGACTAAATTTTTTTTAGTACCCAAAACCTTAACTAACGGCGACTAAATATTTTTTTAGTTGCTAAAAGTAGTAATTTGGTGACTAAATATTTTGGTTGCCAATTAATTTTATAAATCCCTCCAAAATTTGAAATGTTTCCCTCAAAATATTTTAGTTCTTTGGCGAGTAAAAAATTTGTAGCCATTGAAAATAAATTTGTGGCGACCAAACTTGTGGTCACCAAAAATAAAAAGAAAAATTTTATTTTTATTCGGCGACTAAATAATTTTAGTAGCCAAAATTAACTATATAATGAGTAAAAAAAAATTTCGTCGGTAAAAATAAATTTTTGGTGACTAAACTTTTGGTCGCCAAAAATAAAAAAAGTAAATTTTTGTTTTTTAATCGGCGACTAAATTATTTTAGTAGCCAAAACTAATTATATAGCAACTGAAAATTTTTTTAGTCGCCAATTGTGACATTTTTAACTACTAAATTTTTTTTTTGGTCTCCAATAATCAGTATACCTCGACTAAAAAAATTAGTAGCTAAATATTTTACTTTTGCTGACTAATATAATTTTTGGTCGCTAATTCCATAACTTTTGACGACTAAATTTTTTTTAGTAGCCAAATTTGATCGCCAAAAGTACAATTTCTTGGTTGGTTGGCATGGAATGAAAGACTTACGACTTTTTCATTTTTGCAAAGAATTGGGGTTTTAGGTCCTGAGGCTTCTGTCGTGTGCGTATATTGCAAGATGGAGGTGGAGTCAGTGTCCCATATCTTGCTGTGGTGTCCTTTTGCTTGGAGGGTGTGGTCTTGTTTACTGCAATGGTGGGGGCTGCTTTGGGTTATACCTCGGAATGTAGAGGATCTTCTTGGCTGGTGGAGTGGCTTTAGGTGGGGTAAGTTTGCAAATTTGATTTGGCAGGCTATACCATTGGCTGTATTGTGGTCATTATGGAAGCTCAGGAATGAGGTTGTGTTCCAAAGTAAGCAAGCACATCTGGAGGAAGTGTGCGATCTGATCAAATTCAGAATTGCCATTTGGGTAAAGGCTCATTCTAGTGATGGTTTTTACTCTGTGCATGAGATTGTTAATAACATTCAGCAGTTCAGAGGTCACTTTTAGCTTCTTGGAAGTGGATGCTTGCTGGATGTTTTGATGGCTGATTATTGCTAGTTATGGTAGTGTGTAGATGTTGTTACTGAAGTATATTGTTGTTGGTGTTGCTGCTTGATGGGCAATTTGTTCGCTGTTGCTACTTACTGGGCGAATTGGTTGTTGATTACTAGTGTAAGAAGTGGCTTTGCTTGGTTCTATTGCTGATGTTTTTGCTGATTGTTCTGGTTTTGTTGCTGAAATGTTGATCTGCTGACGCTGGATTTGTTCCTGGTTTTATTATGGTTGATACATATTCTTTGTATTTTGAATTTGGTGTGCAATTCTAGTTTTTGGGTGTACTTGGGCTTGGAGTGTTCTGTTCTTCTCTGTTTCTTTGTGTTTTTTGGGTTTTTGTTGATTGGTCTCTCACCAATCTCGGGCTTGTGCTAGCATATGATTGTGCTGTCTCTACGGTGCCATCCTAGATGGGATTGTAGAGCTTCAGCTATGATGCTCGTTTTTGCACAGCCTTATTTTATTGTTGTAAGTTCTTGATTCTTCATTAATAAAATTTCTTTTGCTGATCAAAAAAAAAAAAAAAAAAAAAAAAAGAATTGCAATTTGTTGTAGTGTATATATATAATCATCTTCTTTTAACTGCAAAAGGAGTTAAAAGGGGTAACAAATACTATGGTTGGACTCAACTAGGTATATCCAGATGAGGACAAATTATATAATCCTCGAACTTGCAAAAAACAAAAAAAAAAATAAAAATTCAACTTAAAAAGTTTTATGAGGAATTAATTGAAACAATGCGAGGCACTTACCAAGCAAGCTACTATACTACCAACTTGCACAAAAAAATCAAATGTTCTTAATCTAGCACTAAAGAGACGCTTGTGATCTAAACTAACAATTCAATCTAGGTCCATTAGAAGTTCTATAAGGAACTGTTTGAAACAACACGAGGGACTTACTGAGTAAGTCGGTTTCAATGGATGAGCAACAACAATGTAAATTGTAGATTGGCTTAATAATTCATTAGATGAAACTTCTTTTACATTGACTGATCCCCCAGTTCTTGAAGTGTCCTTTGCTAATCCATACTGCAAACATGAGACAATAGCACAGATCATTCAATTTGTTTGTAGAATGGATGGGACAAAAAAATTATAACTTATTTATGTACATCTATCAAAGCAAACCCGATGTTACTAAATAGCTATTGTACCTTATTGATTGGGGTTTTCACAATTGTTTGTTTTTCTTGTACAGGAACAATTGCACTGAGCTCCTAAAATGCCCATTTATAGCATGAAACCAAATAAAAGCTCCAGCATAACCACATTAATTGCAAAACAAAACCTTTGTGTAACTGCTCTCAAAATAGAGAATGCTACTTGAATGAAAAACAAAGTTGATTCCAGGCAACTTTGTTTAACTAAAAGTACCTGCAAAGCCAGTCCCCAGTTGTTGAGTGCCTGGAAAGAAATTTTCTATCATGAAGTTACCACCAATATTTTAAACATAAACATATTCACAAACTCTCAAGCAAATCATCCAAGAGTTAATGATAGAAAAATGGTAGTAGAAGATAATACTGGAATAGAAGAAAAGGACAAAATTGTCATGAGTAAGATTTTAGGGTTCCAATTTTAAATGGAATAAAAATATTTAATTTCACAGTTCTAAAAATACTTGCCTGGGGACTGTTCCAATTGAGTTGGACAGCTTTTTCATAGTTTTTTGTTGCCTGCAATTTGGAAGAATAATATTACACTTTACCCACTCATGTGCCAGTCTTTTTCAATGATGAGTAGCTGTTAGTTTTAATTCAAAAGAGGATTGCATCCATTGTAGACTAGAACAACATAGGACAAACAATTTTGCAAAAGGTGCCATTAGATCTTTTCAACGTCACAAGGGCACCTAGTGAACTTTATAATAATACTTAATATTATGAAGCAATATATTGTCTCATAAACACAACATTTAGTAGTTCCAAATGCTAAATTTTATATCAAGCAGCATATAATATGTTGATATGACAAAAGCAGAGCAAAACTTGTTAAATACATGGAAATCAAATAAATGAATTTGATCTTTTTTATTTATGCTACTAATTTATCATTATTATGCAGATTGCAGAAAGTAGCACTCAACCAATATTAATATTTTTGAAATTTAAAACCTAGAAAATTAAAAATGATGAAATCTCATTTTTTTAGTTTATTGTATTTATTCTTCTACAAATCTTAAAGTGCCATTTTCCTTTAATTATAATCTCTTTAAGCATTTCAATAGTCTATTGCGATAGGAAGCTCTATGCTACAAACCATCTCCAAACCTATCAAAAACAAGAAAAGAGAATAAAAACAACCAAATCTTGAAAGTGCAAGCAAATCATAATGAAAAACCCTAAGTTGTGAATCACTTACTTGTGATAGAAGAGGGGCCAATCCACCTGATTGTGCCACAGCAACCTAAAAAAGTTAATCAGAATCACACCAAACCCATAACATACAACAGCTAAATCAGAAAAAGGGAAAAACAGAGGAGAAGAACAGAAGAGGGGAAAAAAAAAAAAAAAAAAGGGCAGCGCCACTGCTAGTGCAGTCGGCGTCATGAGAGAGGGAAAGCGAGATGGTGAAGAAGAAGAAGAAGAGAGGAGAGGACATATTTGTGTCGTTCAAGGCCATGAGAGTGAGGGAATGGGAATAGAGTTTCAAGTGTTTATTAACTAATTCGAAGCCAAAAAAAAAAAACATTAGGGCATGTACAACATTCAAAACGGCGTAGTTTTGACAAATAGTTTAAAGGCAACTAAGAAATTTGGTCACCATAAATGTTGCCCAACTTTTCAGCGACTAAATAAAGATTGTCGCCAAAATTATATATTTGGTGACTAATATTTTTGTCGCGATATCTTAATTTCATCCCAAATATTTTTTCCTCGTTCCAGCCAAAAAATTTGGCCTGGTGCCAAAATCAATGGCAACCAAATGATTTAACTTGTCACTATTGAGAATACTTCATCATCCCAGCTCAACTCAGCAGCAGTGGCAGCTAAGTCTTCATCCCATATCAGCTTAGCAGTTAAATCAGCTCCAGCTTCAGTTAGTGCAGCTACAGCCACATCAGATCAGTTAGTTACAAAGTCAGTTAGCTTAGGAGTTGGTTAGGATATTATTGTGTATTAGGAGTTTGTTATAACTGATTCCCAACTGATCTATATATACAATGTAATCTGTACAACTCATTCATTGAAGAAAATAATATCAATTCATCTTGTGTCTATATCATCATGGTATCAGAGCTATAAAGCTCCTCCGAGCTCAGATCTATGGCCAATCTATCATCAATGGCCAATCTATCTTCTTCTTCTTCGATTCCATCTAATCTCATGATGTTGATCTCTAATCTGTCTTCATTCATTACTGTGAAGCTTGATTCCAGTAATTTTGTGATTTGGAAAAGCCAAATTCAAAATATTCTCAAAGCTACGAATCTAATTGGCTATGTTGATGGTACAATTTCATGTCTTTCTGCTATGATCACAGATTCAACTAGAATAGAGATTCCTAATCCAGATTACCTTCAATGGAATCTTATTGATTCTCACCTGTTAAGTTGTATTGCAGCAACTTTGTCTCCCACAATCTACTCTTCTGTATTGCAATGTCAACATTCATTTGAGATCTGGTTTGCTTTGCACAAGAGGTTTACTACGCTTTCCAGATCACACATCCATTAGTTGAAGAACAAATTAAACAATGTTGCCAAGAAGACAGATTCAATAGAAGAGTATTTGTTCAAAATCAAAGAAATTGTCAATCAGTTAGCCCTTGCTTCAGTCATCAGTGATGATGAAGATCTTGTTTTACTCACACTAAATGGTCTTCCTGATGAATTTGATGCTTTTACCGCCTTTGTTCAATCTCAGTCTGAAACAATCACCATGGATGAGTTATCAGCATTGCTTTGTTCTAAAGCCATCCATACGGAGTCCAAAACTAAGAAGAATCTCTTAGAGCCTACAGTAGCCTTTTCAACTATTAAAGGTTCTTCTTTTTCATCAAACTTTCAATTTAGAGGACAAACCTATGGTTTCAGAGGCAAAAACTCTTACAGAGGTAATAGAGGTCGATCTCAAGATTACAGAACTGGTAGTGGTTCTAGCAGGTTCACGGGAAGTTTTGGTCAAGGCAGAGGTCGAAATCCTCATTCTACTCAACAATGTTAAATTTGTGGTGGTTTTAACCACACTGCTCTTGAGTGTTGGTATATGATGGATTCTCAATATCAGCCACAACCACATTCTCAGTATCAACCACAGCAGTATCATCAGTTTTCTTCTTCATCTACTCCTTCACATTCTAGAGCTTTTGTTGCTGCATCTGGTTCTCTTGTTGCCTCTTCTCAAGTTCCTTGGTACCTTCACTCTATAGCAACATATCACATCACCAATGACATGAACAATCTGACTTCTTACCAGCCTTATCAAGGAACATATCACATCACTATTGGAAATGGTAGCTCTGTCCCTATTCAACATATTGGTAAAGGTGTTTTACCTACACCTCATCATTCTTTCAAACTTAATCATGTTTTACATGCTTCTTGTATTTCTTCTAATCTTGTTTTTGTTCAGAAATTAGCAAAGGATAACAACTACTTTATCACATTTGATGATGCTAATTTTGTGATTCAGGACAAGCTTTCGAAGAGAGTGCTTCACAAGGGCTCTAATGTCAATGGTCTTTACCATTTCTTGCCATCTCCTACTCCTTTGTCTTCTTCTCCTTCACAGCATTCATTGCATTTCAGCCAGTCCTCTCCACCTGTTAGTGAGTACTTGGCATAATAGACTAGGTCATCCTTCTCCCTTGAAGTTTCAAAGTTTACATAGTCTTTTACATTGTACTACTAATAAGCACACTTCACTATCATGTCCTGATTGCTGTGTTGCCAAGAGCCACAAGCTACCTTTTCAATTGTCAAATTCTACTAGTCATCAACCACTGTCTCTTGTTCATAGTGATGTATGGGGTCCATATGCTTCTAATTCTGGTTATAAGTACTATGTTCTTTTTGTGGATGACTTTCCTAGGTTTAAATGGTTGTATCCTTTGGCCTATAAAAGTGAAGTTTATGCTAAGTTTGTGGAGTTTAAGGCCTATATAGAGAACCAATTTAACACATCCTTACATATTTTACGAACTGATGGAGGTACTGAGTATTTTAACGATAAAATGAAGCAGTTTCTTTCTACTCAGGGTATTATTCATCAACATTCTTGTCCCTACACACCTCCACAAAATGGTGTGGTTGAGAGGAAACATAGACACATTATTGATACAGCCATTGCTCTTCTCCATCATGCTACCACGCCTTTGAAATTCTGGTTTGATGTTGTGGCTGTTTCTACTTTTCTTATTAATAGGTTACCTTATTCTAAACTAAGTAATAAATCTCCTTTTGAACTGCTATTTCATTCCTTACCAAATTATTCTCAGTTAAGAGTTTTTAGTTGCCAATGTTTCCCTTGGCTCAAGCCATATGTTTCTCATAAACTTCAGCCCAAATCCATCTCTTGTGTATTTCTTGGTTACCATCCCTTTGCCAAAGGCTATCATTGTCTTGATCCTCTTATAGGAAAAGTTTATTTGTCATATCATTTTGTGTTTAATGAGTCTATTTTTCCTTATGCATCTCTTTCTTCTTCTTCTCCTTCTTCATCTATTTCTTTACCTCAGCTCCATACATTTTTCTGGTCTTCTGCTTTGCCTTCCTCTGTGGTTAATCCTAGTTCCTCTGTGGTTCCTCCTCATTATCCTTCTTCTTCTCCAGTGGTTAGTACTCCTTCTTCAATGGTCCCTTCCTTCTCTCATTCTATTCCTCCATCCTCTCCTCCTATTCCTCCATTGTCTCACTCCATTCCTATTCAGTCCATCTCCATTCAGCTTCCTCTTTCTAGACCTCCTCAAAACACTCATCATATGCTCACCAGGTCTAAAACAGTTCCCACTTGTTTGTCTGCTCAGAAAACTTCTTCTTCTCTTTATTCTGATTCTGAGCCTCCCACTCATAAGGAAGCTCTTTTGTCGCCATTTTGGTTTGAAAGCTATGTCTGAGGAATATGCTACTCTACAATAGCAACAGACCTAGTCCCTTATTTCTTTGCCACCTCACAAGACAGCCATTGGGTGTAAGTGGGTCTTTAAAATCAAAAGGAACTCTGATGGGACTATTGGCCGACACAAGGCACGCCTAGTTGCTATGGACTACCTTTAACAAGAAGGCATTGATTTTCCAGAGACTTTTAGTCCAGTTGCCAAATAGCCCACAATTCGCATTTTGTTGTGCCTTGCTCTTCATCATCAGTGGCTAATTCGCCAGCTTGATATTTCTAATGCATTTCTCCATGGGACTCTTGAGGAATAGGTGTATATGTTATAACCCCCTAGTTTTCAGCAGGCTTCTTCCTCCTTTCAAGTGTGTAAGCTGCGCAAAGCATTGTATGGATTGAAATAGGCACCACGTGCTTGGTATTCCACCTTCTCAGCCTTTCTTCTCTCCCAAGGATTTTGCAATAGCAAGTGTGATACCTCTCTCTTCATTCAGCACACTACCACCTCATTCACTATCCTCTTGATCTATGTTGATGACATTCTACTTACAGGCAACAATGCCTCTCATATTTAGTCTCTTATTTCCCAAATGCATCAAGCATTCTTTATGAAGGAATTGGGGAATATTGCTTATTTTCTTGGCATTTCAGTTCAGTCCACTGGTGGTTCAGGCTATTTCCTTTCTCAACAGAAATATGCTCAAGATCTTTGTCACAAAGCTAGCATGGCTGATTGCAAGCCATGCTCTTCTCCTATTGCAGTCAAGCCTACTCTTCCTTCTAATGCTCATTTGCCCTTTGACAGTCCCTCTTTATATCACAGTATTGTAGGAGGTTTGCAATATCTTACCATCACCCGACTCGATCTTTCTTTGGCTGTGAACCAATCCTGTCAACACATGCATGCCCCCACTTTTGGGCATTTTTCGGCTATTAAACGATTACTACGGTATGCTCAGGGCACCATTGCTCATGGTTTGACATATCAGCCGAGTACCTTTGATCTCCATGCCTTTTCAGACTCAAACTGGGTAGGGGATGTGCTTGACCCAAAGTCCACCTCTAGTTATTGCATATTTTTGGGTTCTAACCTTATCTCTTGGTCTGGTAAAGAGCAGGTCACTGTGTCTCGATCCTCTACTGAGGCCGAATATCGAGCACTGGATCATGCTGCTGCTGAAAAGCTTGGATCCAAATGTTGCTTCAGGACTTGGCTATTTCCTCCCCAACTATCCCTATCTTATAGTGTGATAATGTCTCTTCTATTTCTCTTGCTTCTAATCCAGTTTTCCATTCTCGCTCCAAGCATATCGTGGTGGATTGTCATTTTGTCAGGGATCGGGTGCTTGCTAAACAACTCACTTTACACTACGTTCCTACTCAAGATTAGTTGGCTAATATCTTCACCAAACCTTTATCTCTAGCTAGGTTCTTGTATCTTAAATCCAAGCTTATGGAGTTCTGTCACCTCATCAGCTTGTAAGGGCATGTTGAGAATACTTCATCATCACAGATCAGCTCAGCAGCAGTAGCAGCTAAGTCTTCATCCCATATCAGCTCAGCAGTTAAATCAGCTCTAACTTCAGTTAGTACAGCTATGGCCACATCAGATCAGTTAGTCACAAAGTTAGTTAGCTTAGGAGTTAGTTAGCATATTATTGTGTATTAGGAGTTTGTTATAACTGATTCCCAACTGATCTATATATACAATGTAATCTGTACAACTCATTCATTGAAGAAAATAATATCAATTCATCTTGAGTCTATATTTCATCAGTCACCAATAGTTTAGTTTTTGGTGACCATAAAATATATGGTCGCCAATTATATACATTTGGCGACTGATTTCTACTTTAGTTGCCACAAAATGTCACCAACTGCTTAACCTGATTGATTATAGATGAGGGAATCAAATGAATATATATATAGTATTAAAAATGATATTTACTCTTTTTTTTCTTTTCCCATCTCTTATTTGGCACTTACTTGACACTGCACATCATACAAGTATTGAAGTAAGTATATTCTATTAGGGCAATTAGGTCAGAAGTCCATTCACAAAATTTTCGAATTGATAAGTCCAAATTTAAATCTTCTTAAACAAAAAAAAGATATTAATAATCAATTAAAATTTAAGAAAAAAGATATTCACTACAACAAAAAAAAAAAAAGGTTTTTACGGTGCGCAATGCACGTCGTAAAAACCCTTCTACGACGTGCAGTGTGTGTCATATTATGACCAGTCATGGAAAGGCATTCACTTTCAACGACATGCTTCGTATGCCATTAAAAACTACTTAACGACAGATTTTGTGCGTCGTCGTTACTTTTTCTACATGTTAGAATACGACGTTAAAAACTATTTAACGACAAATTTTGTACGTCATTGTTACTTTTTTTACGACTAGTTTTGCATGCCGTAATTAGTGAGACAAATAACAACGCTGATTGCATGCCGTAAAATATGTAATACAACGACTTATTATGCCTGCAGTGGAATATGCATTTTTTAATTTTTTTTTTAAAGATAAAATTCAGCATGTTCCATTTGACTAATTTTGTACAATGTAACAAATATTACAAACAAGCATCACAAAACATTAATCAACCACCAAAATATTATTTGAAACATAAAAAATAAACTATATCCATAAATCATAAACATTCAACAATTGTCTATACATTTCAAACATTCAAAAACTATATCCTTAAGTTCTAAACTGTCCAAAAAGTTTAAACCATCCAAAACTATGCATATCTAAGTTTCTAAACATCTCCAAAACTATTAAGAGATTATTGAAAACTATAGGGAACAATTCCTATAACACTTGCAGCTACAGCAAACCCACTTGCTCCTATCACAGTGACAAAGGTGCCCATCTAAGCTTGCAACTCTTACCACATTGCTTCAAACCTGCATTTATCAAAACAAAAGAGATTTATGAATTAGGTCCCGGCCTCAAGTCCACTTATGACCTAGCAAAAGAGATTTTAGAATGACAAAATAGATTTATGACAATTTTAAACAATAAAGTTGATTCAGACACTAATTTTGACAATTTGGAGGGGGGGTTCACAATGAGCCAAGAGGAAAACACCAAAAAATTGAATGAAATAAAATAAAAAGAAAATCACCGACCATGTGGCAACTTTACAGCAACATTAAAAAGAAAAATATAATTTAAGGGAATATTTTAATAACCTTTTTGTTTTTTGTGTAAATGCTTTACTCAATACCACAATAACAAATAAGCATGAGTAGACACCACGTGAAGCTAATGTTAAAGTGATAATACTAAGCTAAATGAAATCATATGCCTTTGGATAGATGAAAGAAAACAAGAGAGATAACACATGAAGTAAGCTTCAAATTTACTCTAAAAGACACAAGAATCAATTGGGAAAATATCAGAATTGAGCATTTTAGTGAGCATATAATATGCCTGTAAAACTGCATACAAGCACTTTCTATGTGCACAAACAAACATACACCAAATCCAAGTACACCTAAAATTCATGTGGTCCATGTCCATTAGTACTACCCAACAATAGTCCAATATGATGATTTTAGTAAGTGGAACTTCTTCTTTGATGTTTGATATAGAAATTAAATAAATATAAGATAAAATCATTCTCCTTACATCACACCTTTTCAATTAGTTAAATTAAGTGAGTGCTTCATGCTAATTTAACATAACAAAGCATCACAAGAAAGTCTATGCTTTATTTTCTAGCATATTGTTTTCCAATAAACTAAATAGTTTTTCAACAAAAACATATTCCTTAGTTTTATTTTCTTTTTTCCATACATTCCTACATCTCTCTTTGCTACCTAAAATTACTAACATTGCAGCACAACCTTACTATGATTAAAGCAAGTGATTAAAATATGAGATTTCTCATGTATAGTTCTAAGAGCATACCAACGTCAACATAGAGCCTCTTTGCCGCAGCCTTGATCTGTTATGTAAATGGAAAAAAGATAACAAGAAAAGGCAATAGTTGGTCAAGTTTTTGTACAATAAGAATATGAAAGTGAAGCTAAGTTTCTAACTACCTAATTAAAAAGTGAAGCTAAGAGGCATGTCAACCAAAGTTGAGTTCAACCATCCATACCTTGAGTTCAAAAGTTTCTTTAGAAATAGTAGATGGAAAACTGTTAAAGAGGCATGTCAACCACAGTTGCTAACCCACCTGTATAAATGAAGTTAATTAAGTACTTAATTACATGTGCAGATAAAGTGGGTGTTTGGGAAGTGGCTATTTTTTAGGCTTTTTGGCTTTTTGGCTATTTTAGTAAGCTATTTTAGTTTTTGTGTTTAGGAATATAGCATGAATTTTTATTTGGGTTGTGTATTAAAAAATGCGTTTGAAATGATGTTTGAAGCTAAAATGACAAATTTGTCCCTAACCTCATTTTTTTCAAAATAAGTTTGAAGGGGCAAATTTGTCATTTACTCTTTGAAATGATTGGGCTGTCAATCCTTGCACCTACACTGTCACGTTGACAGTGTAGGCTGCGCCCTATATATATATTTATTTATTTATTTTAAATCAATGGGTTTTAGGGGCTAAAAGGCTTTTTTTTATAATTAAGGCTAAAATAGCCTGTGGCCAAGCTTCCCAAACACCACCAAAAGTTTGATTTATAAAGTCAACAACCAGATATAATTAGACATAACAAAGAATGAATTCTTATTTTCTATATATATGATAACCCAATAGGGTTAGGTATTTATGTAAATGAGAGACAATCAAAATGAAGTGATCCTGTATAACAGACCAAAAGATAGTGATATCAGTCAGAATATGAAGAAAGAAGATCATATAAAATAATACATGGTAGCTGATGAAGCTTGTAACTAAATGATTCAATTTAACTATGTCATATTAAATTGCATAAAGTATTGTTTCAATATCACTTATATCTTAAAAGTACTAGTAACATAGAAAAACAATAGTTGGGTGACTACCTGAGTTGCCTTGGGTAAGTTTTCAGCAACATTCCAGCTTGAAACAATATCCACTTGAGATTCATCATGCACAATTCCATTTTCTGGTTTAGAAATACCTTCTAATGTTTCACTATTGATTCTAGTTAGGATACCACCATAATTGTACTATTGTAGAAAAATTGGAACAAAAATTTATTAGAACATGGAATCAAAATAGAATGTATTTTACTACTGCACCGTAATCTGGAACCAATTGATACACTCCATGGCTTTAATGCACTATATATTCTTTGTATAATATCTGACACAAAATTTGGAACTTTTGCCAAAAAACTAGGAGTCTATGGTTGAGTTATTAGAATGCCTAACAAATGTAGTTTAAACATATAGTTTGATAAACCAATTTTAAACCTCAAAACTGCCTAAGGATTAGAATTTTTCTAGCCTTTGAGTTCAAATTTCTCTAGCCTTCATTTATTCTGAGTCATCAAATAGACTTCAGAATTTCTCTTCACAGAGATCTGGATGGTAGTACAAGGGCAACCAGAAGTTTGATGTACTTGTCATGGTGCTCACTACTCATACATTAAAATTAATTCCATTATCTTGAGGTTAAATTCAAATTGGAAAGAGAAATTTTGACTAACATAGAAACATAATAAATGAAGTAGAAAAAGTACAAATAAACAAAGTAGATAACAGAGGAGAAACCACAATGTGCTGACCTGATCCATAAAAAGCAACGAATGCTAGAACTGCAGTTGTTCAAGCTCAATCCACTCAAATAGATCTCTATAACCACAAAACAGGGATTACAAAGGACAGGATAAAAGATGAAACCTATTGATAACAACTTTTTGGAATTTGGAAACAAAGACCAACCTAGTTTGCAAATTGCAGAGTTTTGGCGTCAGCGTATTGATAAAATGTAAAGAAGGGTGGTTTTTGATCATGGATTTTTTTTTGTTTGTTTGTTGCTTCGTCTTCTTGTTTCTGATCAAAATTCCATGAGAAATGGTTCATTTGATTGAGAAGTACCAAGTGCTAACTGACTTGTTTTTAGTGGGATTGAGTTAGGTTATGGCTCAACGGTCTATTGCTAATGTTGTTGGTAAAATAAATGCAGAAAAATGAATAAAAAAATTGTAGAAGAATCGAAATCCACATAAATCACATTTGTCACACATCAGTGTCACTCATTTCAATAGTTGCCCATTGAGAAAACAAGAAAAACAAACAAAAAAAAAAAAAATTACAGAATGATAGTGAATTTTACCTTGCTATTTCTTTCTCACACAGAAACATGAGATAGGACATCTGGCATGTTAGGTGTCAGCACAACAACTTTCCTCTCCTTTCACAGATTTTGCCACCAAATTTGTTGGCTATCCATAAGATTTATTCTAAACAGTAAACAACTTATCCACAACAACAACATACCCAATAGCTTCAACAGGGCTGATAACCTGCCAACTGTATTAGATGAGACTAGGTTAATATTACAGAACATACCTAAAAAGAGTCTTACAATATTAGACTATAATATGCTCGAGCTTAATAACATAAAACTAAATTATAAAATAATTTTTTTTAGGGGCTTGATTTAATAAGAACCTATTCTGAGGATATGTGTATTTGAATTTTGAATAAACATTCACTAGCTCATTGAATTGAGCTTTAAAGAATTATGACAATTAGAACAACCTTCCTAAATTAGCAGTTTCATGAAGAATAGGATCAAGTAGGTGCAATTGTTTGTTTGTTGGGTTCGGTCAAGGACTGATTTTGCATACAAAGCACAGTGACTATCTCCATTCTTTGTCATGCTCAGAGCTTGATTCCATCCCTTAATAAGCAGCAATAGAAATATTAGAAAATTGCACTCTTCCATCATCTAGCATGAAACAATAAAACACAGACTTTATGTCCCTTTTTTTCTTTCTTTTTTTGCTTTTAATATATAAGAAATTTTCACTAGATACTGATGACATGACAATGATTAAAACTTTCTAATTAAGCCTGCATAGCTATATAAAAATTAAAAACAAAAAATAAAAAACTTGAGAGGACAACATTTGAAACCATAACTTGGTCACTTACACTGTCTAAAGTCAAACTATGTTGGCTCACAAAAGCAAGAGCAATTGAATACAATATAAAACGAAAAGAAATCCAGTCGTGATGGAGATGACAGTGTGACAAACTCAAAACAAGTGATTCAAAATGAAAATAAAGGAACCAACACCCAACACAATAAAGGAACCAACACCCAAAATTCACAGTAATCTGTGGCTCTGATTATATCAGAAAAAAAAAAAAGAAAAAAAAAATACATTTATACCTAAATATATCACCCTCAAGAGTGACACTTGGGGTGCCAATTTCCCTACTAAAAGCAACCTATGGACCAGTCATTGAGTGAAATTCAGATTAAGAACAATCACATAAAAATAAATAAATAAATAGCTAGCGAGGTCCTGCAGCAAGCAACAAGCAGGGAAGTGCTGAAGTGAAGTACCAATAAAATGGGATGTGTCTATAGGGTAAATATTGAGGAACAAATAAAATATGAATTTCACAAAATACTCTGTTATGTCAAGGGTGTATTTTGATGAGAGTTTTGAGGAATTTATGACATAGAAAGTATAATAGAAATCTGCACCATTCATGAATCAAAATATCAAATAGATTAAGAAAGAAAACATAGAGGTGCATACTACAACAAGATCAAACCCCAAGCCAAACACCACAAATAAAAACAACCAAAGGCTATTAGCAGCCACGCCTAGATTTAAAGCATCACAGCCATCTGCAATATTTGTGTCTACTCTTTGCTGCTAAAAACAGTTTAGTTGTTCAAATAAATAATAATAATAATAATAATAATAATAATAATAATAATAATAAATTATAATGATTAGTATTGTTTACTCCATCTAATAGAATTATAATTTTGCCCATGTACTAATTAAAAGTAAAAACGAATTAATGCCTAAGATACATAGGTAGATGCATAGGTGAAATAACCAAACCATCTATGAGAATATAAAATATTGTCAAAAAGTATTAACACCATCACCTGAGGATTTCCATTCATACAATACTCATGCATTATCTATTCTGTCCACTCCTCTTTTGGTGCACAACCTGTGTGGAACACCAGTGTCCTTTTCGTGCCAATCAAACTAGATCCTAACTTCACATTTCGTTCTTTCCCGGTGGCTTTCCAATAGCCAGATTCAGTTGCTCTCTTACTTTTTGAGCCATTTGGGTACTTCCTTCCACGAGAAGAAAAGAAGAACCACTCATTCTCTGAAGGAATGACTAATTTAGCTAGCAATATATAAAAATCACTAACCATCCTCTGTACTCAATAAATAGGACTTTATATTCTTCAAACACAAAATAATGTATTTAAGCATGTGAACCACAAAATAAATACAAACAATGGCACTTAATACCCATGAAACAGTGAAAGTAAGGCATAATATCTAGAAGCCAATGCATAATTACTTCTATAAACATATCATTTTGTCCTATAGAAACCATACCACATGGGACACCTATAGATATAATGAAAATTCTGAGTCGATGTCATCATAAATAATTCTCATTAATATTAGTTCTCAAGTGTACTGCTTCACATTACTCACTGAGACCAAACCAGAGTAGGGGATGCCCTTCAAACTAACATAAGAAAAAAAATGAAAGTATAGACAATAGCTAGATACATAGGTGAAATAACCAAACCATTCACCAAAATCCCAACACAAATTCCCATTTGATTTTTTTCGAAAGAGATTCCCTATTTGATAAAAGCCACTAACATAACAAAATAAAAAATCACCACCACCAAAACTCATCAAAAATTCAAACGCAATCTTACATAGTTCTTGCCAAACTGTGACAGTGATGTGGGTTCAATTGGAAGAGATTCTATAAATGAAACCATGAATTCTTCATTTGATCGGCCAAAGGTTTTGGAGGATTGGGTTTTTTTTTGGAAC
The DNA here is from genome assembly GCA_036172215.1 of Camellia granthamiana. Lineage (NCBI taxonomy): Eukaryota > Viridiplantae > Streptophyta > Magnoliopsida > Ericales > Theaceae > Camellia > Camellia granthamiana. The sequence goes on from CM069903.1 coordinate 114,420,659, forward strand.
AAGTTTGTTTCTGCCTAGAAAAATTATTTATAAAAAGAAAATTTGATAGTTCTATCAACAAAATTGGTGAATATGGACGTTTTTTATGTTGAAATAATTTCCAATGAGACCATCAAACCATTATCACCAACACCTTCCCATCTAAAAAACTTCAACCTCAAATCAAGTTTTTTTTACTCAAATTATGAATCAAATTAGATGGAAAAAAAAAATGGTAAATGGTTGAAGATGCTCTAATATGTAGTTTCCATTTCAAAAGGCGAAAAAACCCCAAAATCAAATTTAGGGATAGCTAGCTCCACACAGATTAATTACAAAACAATAAAAGTGAGATGAAATGAAAGAATGAAAATTAAAGAAGAAATACCCGAATGCGAGCAGTGGCATCTTAACCAGACCGAAGAAGTACAGCGATGTCATGCCTCATCTGCTTCATCACTACCTCTCTCTTGTTCCTCAGCAACTTTATCCTGGCCTCTTCGTCATTGTCTTGCTATTTTTACAATCATCGAATTCAATATACACATACACACCCATTGTTTGTCAAATTTTAGGGTTTTACAAAAAATTGAAGCAAGAAATGAGAGAAGACAAACCATCTGGAGGAGTTGAAGCCTCTGCGTAAGAGAGATTCCCAATTTCATTACTTTCATGCAGTGTCTGGTGGCTACACTCAATGCAGTCATGTTTTCTTCTTCTTCAACGATTTGCCAAGAGAGAGAGAGAGAGAGAGAGAGAGAGAGAGAGAGGTAACGATCTGCTAAGAAGAACAAAAAAAACAAAGTTCCAACTTTTTCTAAGAATGGTGAAGATCTTCCAAGTTCCAATCTAGAAAAAAGGGGGGAAAACTTAGGGTTTTGGTTCGGGACCTTGAAATCGCCATGAGAGACAGAGAGAGAGAGGGAGACAAACAGATTGAGATAGCATCTGTAGAGTGAGAGAGCTATGCCCAATTCATAGAGTATTTCATTTTACCATTTTGGCACCAGAGTATTTCATTTTGGCGCTTATTTTTATTTTGGTCATATTAGAGCATCTCCAACGCTTACTCAAAATTTTCACCAAATTTGAGTCAAAAAGTATCAGTTTTATCAAATTTGATAACAGATGCTCCAACGATTCACCAAATTCTCAAATTTGTCCCGGGACAACCGGGTGGTCGACCAGCCGGTCGACCGGCCGGTTGACCGGTTTGCCCAATTTTTTTTTTTTTTTTTTTTTTTTTGAATTTTTTGAACCTTTTTTTTGAACTTTTTGAACTTTTTCCGGGTCGACCGGTGGGTCGACCGGCCGGTCGACCGGTTAGGCAAAAATTTTTTTTTTTTTTTTTTTTTTTGAATTTCTGAATTTTTTCCTTGAACTGTCTGAACCTTTTGCCGGTTGACCGGTTGGTCAACCGGGTGGGCAACCGGTTGGTCGACCCGGGTCCCCTCCAACGGTCCGCAACAGTGTCCGCTACAGTGTTTTGATGAATTCATTACTTCCTCCGCGATCTGATGAAATGTTTGATGAAAACTCGATTTGATATCAGATTTGGTACACCGTTGGAGCCATGAACAGTGTCATTTTCATCAGAATTCAAATTTGATATCATATTTGGTATAGCGTTGGAGATGGTCTTAGTCACGACAGAAATTACATGTCGTGAAAAGTAAAATATTTTTAACGGCCAGCATATGTGCATTGTGAAAAATGTATTTTTTAATGGCGGACTTTTTGTACGTCATAAAAAGTATGATATTTTTAACGGTTGATTTTTTGTGCGCCGTGAAATGTTTAATATTTTTAATGGCTAGTGTACGTGTGTCGTATATAGTTGATGTATTAACGGCATGCCATATACGCGTCGTAGAACATTTTATTATTTACGGCTAATATTGCAAGCCGTAAAAAAATCATCATTATTAGCATTCACGGCCTACGCAATAGACACGCCGTGATTGGGAAATTATTTACAACATGCAAAAAAAAGTAAGTCTTAAAAGTGAAAAACCACGGCTTACATTTACTATATGTCATTAATGTAGAGCCGTAAAAACTCAATTTTGTTGTCGTGATTAATAATTCAATTAAAATTACGAAATATTAGATTTTTATTTATTTATTTTGCTCAATCCCGTATTTCACACAAGTCAACTGTTCGTTTTAAAAGATGAGAAGAAATTTGTTAACCCTTTTGCGTATGCAGATTGTGTGAACATAATTATTGGGATAAGGTCAATTCCAAAGCAGTTTTCCCTTTATCAATTTATTTGTGAGTGGTGTTACATTGTCCTAATTTTGTCTCTCCAATTCCACTTCTAATGAAGTGGTCCACTCCCATGTTAGAGGCTGTTTGGGAAGGGCTCCCAGGCTCATTGAGCCACATAATGACAAAAATGGTGCATTGAGCCAAAAAAAGACAAAAGATGTACAAGAAATCCAAAACAACACTAGACAAAGAAAATTTACAATACTACCCCCATGACAAAGGGACACGCGTCCTTTCACACAAAAAGTAAAAAAAAAAAAAAAAAAGTTTAAATTTGGTTTCAAGTTATGTGTTTGGTTATGTGTTTTAAAAATAAATTATTACTTGCGTTTTATTTTATGTATTTGGTAACGATTTGAGTGTAGAGTTGTTTTTAAATTTAAAATATTAACATTTTTAATAATTTAAATTAATTGAATATTTACATTTTTTTGTTAAAATAATTTTTTGAATATTTAAATTATTAAAAATTTTACCATTTAAATTTTTTGAATATTTATTTTAATTTTTTGCTTATTAAATTTTTTGGTCATGTGTTTTAAAAATAAATTATTACTTGCGTTTTATTTTATGTGTTTGGTAACGATTTGAGTGTAGAGTTGTTTTTAAATTTAAAATATTAATATTTTTAATAATTTAAATTAATTGAATATTTAAATTATTTAAAATTTTTTGATAAAATAATTTTTTGAATATTTAAATTATTACAAATTTTACGATTTAAATTTTTTGAATATTTATTTTAATTTTTTACTATTGAAAGAATTTTTTAGATTATTTACATTATTTAAATACTTAAAATAAAATTAAAAGTAAAATAAAAATTAAAACGCAAATTAAAATAAAAATAAAATTAAATATTTAAAATAAAATTAAAATTAAATTATGTAAAATACAAAAAACGTAAATTAATAACATTAATAACATTTTAAAATAATTTACAAATAAAAAATTAATAACATTTTAAATAAATACAAACGACAAAAATGTAAATTAAACATTTTACAAATAAAAAACGACAAAAACGACCAAAATACGTAAATTAATAAAAAAACGACAAAACCGTAAATTAGTAATTAATAAAAAAAATTACAAATAAAAAATAATTTTTAAATAAAAAAACGACAAAACCGTAAAAACGACAAAATCGTAAAATCGCAAATTAATAATTTTTTGAATATTTTTTTTAAATTTTTGCTTATTAAATTATTTAGATTATTTACATTATTTTAATACTTAAAATAAAATTAAAGAACAAGAACTAATTAAAGTATAAAAAAATAAAATAAACAAAAGCATAAATTTTTTTAAAAAAAAAGCTAAGCAAAACACGCCAAATCCAAAATAAATAAAAAAATTATTTTACCAAAATAAGCCAAAATAAAACCCAAAATAATAAAATAATAAATTTTAAAAAAATACGCCAAATCCAAAAATAAATAAATAAATAAATTATTTTACCAAAATAAGCCAAAATAAAACCCAAAATAATAAAATAAAAAATAATAAAATTTCAACAAAATAAAAAAAACGTAAATTGGCCAAATCAAAACCAAAAAAAAAAAAAAATTTAAAAAAAAATTAAGCAAAAAACGCCACATCCAAGCCCAAAATTAAAATAAATAAATAAATAAATAAATTAAGCAAAATATGGGAAATCCAAACCCAAAATAAAAATTAAAAAAAAAACAAAAGCAAAAAAGGGCTGTTTGGTAATTTAACAGGATGACACCTCACCAAAAAGCCAAAAAGCCAAAAAAGCCAAAAAGTCCTTCCCAAACCAGGTTTTTGAGCCCAGGCTCATATAGCCAAAAAAGCCAAAAAGCCAAAAAGCCAACCCACTTCCCAAACGGAGGCTAAGTGTTCTCACACTCCTCTCTCTCTCATCTTTAAACTTCTTAATTCCATATCATTAGAGGTGAAATTGAAAGAGCAAAATTAGAGATATGAATCATTATTCTTTATTTGTACAAAAATTAAATGAATTGATTACTCAGTAACTAATAAAGAGATAAGGGGATAAACCTTTCATTTATTATTGAGATACCAACATTATCTCTGTGGATGGCTTATTCGAAAAGAATACATGAATTTCCACTAGCCCATGATGACAAGTGTTCTTCCTACACTTGACCTTCATGAATCTTCTATTGTGGTGTTGGTCATGTTATTATGGCACATTTCCCTGCACAAATATTGAGTTTTTGAATCTTCTTCCATTGTTTACATGTAATTGTAGGTGATAAGAAATTTGACATCACCCTCTTTGCTATCTACAATTTGAGGAAAATTACCAAGAAATTTAAGAAAGTGTTTCCTTTTCTAAAAAAAAAAACAAAAAATTAAGATTAAAATTGTGTACATTTTTTCTTTTTATGAATAAAACTGGAAGCTTTGTAAATGAAGAGAAATGATATTTTGGGCATTTTACCATTGTTTTTTTTTTTTTTTTTTTGGTATCTCACATCTTGCACTAGAAAATTGATCAACGACTAATAAATATCTCGGCAATAGAAGTCAACTTTACATGATTAAGAAGTTTCTATCGTTTGCACCAAGAAAATCTAATAATAACGATAAATTCATGACACGTGTGATATTGCAGAATTTCACAATACAAGGTTTCACCATTATTTCGGACATTCCGTACACGTCGTATTCCATATAACGACAACCTTGTTAAATTTAGTAAATGCTCTGAATATGTTAGTTATGAAAACAATTTAATTACTCATCAATTTTTGGGATTACAAATCTGTGATCATATTTAACAAATTAAGTGCAAAGATGAGGAAAAGAAGACAATGACTATTACAAGCCTGACAAAACCTTAAATACTAACATGCTTGTCTCTTTACTTCAAGGGCTGATTATATTACTAATGGAGACAAGAAAGATTGTAGAAATATTTAGGATATAGCCACAGATTTAGAACTACAATGCTTGTTTTAAATAGAAGTTGTTATTAGCTAAAAGATAATTAAACAAAAGTAGTTCCAACTAGAGAAAAACACAATTTTCTTTGCACTAGTACCACAGTCTTTAGTCATTAAAATAATAATTAAAAAAGGACAGTATCCAAAGAATAGCTAACAAGCATAATGTTGAACTCATAAATTTGAGCATTATGAAACTTGCAATTCATAGGTTCTAACTCACATATTTGATGCATCCACCATCTTGGAAGAAGGCATGACTGGCCAAATATTTAGCTCATCTCAACCTGTCAAATATATCTCCAAACAAAATTTTGGAACAAGAACTTTATATTGAGTGATATTTTTAACAAATTTAAGTAAACTATGGATGCTTGTTGCCTTTCTATTAACCATTAGAAGCCAAAAAATTGTGATTTTTTTTTTTTTTAAAAGAACTCCTAATGTGGAAAGGAGAAACATAGAAATAGACATTACATTAAAAGATATGACAGATCATGTAATTTTCCAAAGAAAGTATTCCATGTAAATCCATTTATTATTATTTGGCATATAAATGTTAATAATACTGCTCTAGTTTTTTACATTAATGACATTAAAATTCAAGGGGCGAACGCAAATCTACTGTCTTTCACAGGTTGTATAGTGTGTAAGTAGTTTTGTATGAACACAAAATTGGGTTTGAAATGATGGAAAATTTAAAATAGAGACAGAAAATAATATCTCAACTTTTTTTTTTCTTTAAATCTATTTGTCTCTCTCCCTCTCTTGCCCTAAATCTATTCATCACACTTGGTGTCATTTTCTTCATCTTCACCATTGAATTTCATCTTTTTCTTTTGTATACCAGAAGTCGTTTAGCTCCTCCATTGTCTCTCTCTCTCTCTCTCTCTCTCTCTCTCTCTCCCTCCCTCCTTGCACCATTTTGAGTACTTAAACTTCTAATTAAGCATGGCTGATGAGATGGTTACATCAAGCCAATCGTCCCAGACCAGTACTTCTTTTTGATCAATCAGCATCTTGGTTGTGGATGATGATACCACATGTCTTTCCATTGTTGCTGCTATACTTAAATCATGGAATTATGAAGGTACTAATATATATATTTTGTGAGTGCTTTTGTTAACTTATGTTTAAGGGATCTTTTAAATGTTAGTGATTTTGAAAAGCTTTGTTTGCATTTTCTTCTTCTTTTTTTTTTTTTTCTTTTTTTTTTTTCCTCCTAGAGATTTCTTCCTTTTCTTTGAAACCACTTTTCGCATAAGAAGTTGAAGTGAGAATTTATCACAAGGTATAGAGTTGGGATGTCTATGGCTAATACTTTTGGAGATTAAAAATTAAATAAAAAAGAAAAGGTGGTTCATCTTCTCCATTTTATGTCCCGTGGACCAAAAAAAAGATTCGCTCTCCTTTTTAATGGCATCTCTCTCTCTCTCTCTCTCTCTCTCTCTCTCTCTCTCTCTCTCTCAATATATATTGTTTCTTTCCAAAATTTCTCCATTTTTCCTTTCGACTTTATTTTCTTTAGTGCCTTAAAAATTTATTAGCAAACAGATCTATTTCTCCATTCAGCAATTGAAATAAAATGAAAACTTGTTGCTTGCTTATTACTAAATTAATTATGAGTTCCTCATAAAATTGGATCTAACAGTCAATTTGATTGTCGGTTGTATACATTAATTCACTAGACCTTTTTTTTTTATACAATTTCATCAAAATAATTTATTACTACAATTGGAGAGGATTCATGTACATGCAACTCAGATCCGTGACTTATGTGTAATTTCAAATGATCTATATTTATGTTGATTATCTATGACCTATTATTGTTCATTTCATCTTATTTATACGAGTTTATAAGGAGTGTATGCATTTCAAATTTTTGGTTCTAGGAAGTTCTAACACAAGATTTACTTCTTAGTTTATCTCACTTACCAAATCGCTCTTGTGCTCTAATCTCAGTTGTGACAGTCAAACATCCAATTGAAGCTTTGTGTACCCTAAGAATTAGGGGTGGCTCCTTTGACCTTGTAATAACGGATGTGCATATGCCAGACATGAATGGATTCGAGTTACAAAGGCAAATTCATGAAGAGTTCAAGTTACCTGTAGTTTGTAAGTATCATTTTAAACTGTAAGTGCCAACCTAGTTGATAGGTATTATTGAGCTATGATGCAATTCAGTCAAGTCCTCATCTTATACTTTTCATTATAAATAAAATTTTTATTTTGATGATAAATATATATATATATATATCATTTTAAACTATTACTATTGAAAAAAAGAAATTACAACTTTCGCATTGTTGTATTGAAATTGATGATCCAATAGAGTTGACTATTTTTTTTTTTTTTTTGGCCCCCCAATTTGTCAAGCCTTTTTGGCTATCAATCATTTTCTATATTGGATCCTAACAAGGGGAACAAAGACACTTGTACTGTCATACTTTAATTTCTTTTCCATTAATTCATAGCAGCTATGTAGCCGTTTTCATTTCTTGGGATATAATTAAAAAGATTTTTAATAGCAAATATGTGACGAAACCACCAGTATCACATCACCACACCTCAACACAATCAATAAGAGAACTTTTTGTATGGCCACCATGTCTTTCTGAAGGCTTAGTCCTAAGGAGGTCATGAGTTCACAATTCCCCTTAGAGGGGTTGAATTAAGGGAGTACAAGCACTTAGGTGCTTTGCCAAGAGTGAGAAGATTTTCTCCCATAGGTGTTAATCTAACAAACTAACAACTAACATTTGCCAATAAAAAAAAAAAAAAGAAAAAAAAAAGAGGAAACTTTTTCATATGTACTCCATTGGGATACATAATTGTAACTTAAAACATTTACAGATTTTGTTTAGTATATATATTAAGCTTTTGTTGGGTTGTGGCCAATTTTTTTCCTAATGCAGTTATGTCGATTAATAACAAAGACAATATCATATTAAAGGGGTTACAAAGCGGGGGTGCATTTTTCATAGTAAAACCGATTGCCCGAGATGACTTGAAAAATTTATGGCAATATACAGTTGCAAAGAAGAAAGGCAAAACCATTATTGAGGAAATTGGGAGTGACGAAGAAATGTCAGTTCAAGAAACATCCCAAACTGACAATGGTTCTAATGATGATGTAGAGTCTACATCGTCTGCAAATAAGTATAGGAAAAGCACAAAGGAGTCTAAGATAAAAACCACGACAAAGGACACAAACAATTCTGACAAGGGAGAAAACAAGGACAATTGTTCTACCCCGAATAAGGCAAAGGTTGTCTGGACAAATGCACTCCACAGCCAGTTCTTGGAAGCCATTAGAAGCATAGGCCTTGAAAGTAAGAGATTTCTCTAGCTAATTTTTCAAATTCTTTAATCTTGACTTGTATATTCATAGCTCTCCCATTTACTTTATAATGATACCCTTGCTGATTGTTATTTTTTTTTCTTTTCTTTTATTTTTCTGTTTTTTTTTTTCTTTTAATAATATCCAGGGGCTGTTCCAAAGAAAATTCTTGAGCTCATGAACGTGCCAGGATTAACTAGAGAAAATGTTGCCAGTCATTTACAGGTTTGTTATATTTCATTACAAATGATTTATCTTTTATATATAACTCAGTTTGTCATCTCTTGAATCTTTTATATATAATATACAGTCTTGCTTCTTTTGTAATAAACTAAAAATTAAGAAGCAAAACGGTCTAGAAAATTTAACTTACCTCAAACATTTCTATTTTAACATGTCAATCTACAAGCTTAAGATATGAAACTTAGTAACATTAGAATATTGATGATCTACACACACACGAACTTGTGCTACTTCGCTCATGAAACACTAAATTGCAAATAAATGGTCATCCCTTGTTACCAAAATTACTTCATATACTTGAAATTGGATGCATAATCTTTCAAGTACCAAAAATACTATAAATAAGTAGTTAAAATAAACAATGTAGGTAGTTTTGCGTGTGTTTATCAAGAAGGAAAATAAAAAAACCTAGACAATTGGAGATACTAAAAAACTTTATCCATTGCAGCCAAGATTTTAAAAAGCAGCCGCAACCGTTATGTAACGCAGTTACATAATAGTTGTGGTGCTTATCACCGCTCGTTAAGGCCGCTATAGCGGTATGACGGAAATTCAGATTTATAACGGCCGTTTCGGTGATACGTTCTTTTTTTTTTTTATCAGCAAATGAAGGAACTATATTGATGAAGAAGAAAAACCATAATAAGTGTGAAGATTACTTGAAGAAAAAAAGGCAAGAAACAAGAAGTATCAAAGTGATTCATTATAATCCCAACTAGGTTGGCACTAAGAGGAACACACATGCTAACTCAGGTCCAAGGTTGGCAAAGATCCAACAAAATAGAGGAGCAATAGTACAAAACACACCCTATAAACACCTTAACATCAACCATAACTAACTCCATAACAGCTAAACTGCATACAATAGTTGACAAAATGAGGCAGCAGACCAAAGCACCAACCTGTTGCCATACAAACCAGATAACAACAAGCCATACACACCAGATGGTGGTAGGCTAAGGTACTAAACCAGCCAGCAGCCCTCAACTACAATCCTTAATCTGATCCAGATTATTGATTAAGTCCATGACAGAGCACATGATCCCCTATAATGAAGCTTTAATCCAAAGAGCAAATCTGATCGTAATAATCTCACATAACTCAGACCCACTAGGCTGAATTCCATTAAATATACAGTTATTTCTTAACTTCCAAATGGACCAGTCGTGACGGTGTTACGTAACGGTCGTACCAGTACCGTAACGGTCCGTTACACTTTTTTATAATATTTTGAATAGTTTCCTTTTCAAAAAAATTAAAATTGAAAAATAAATAAATAAATAAATAAGCTTACAAAAAAAGAACAAATATTTAAGTGATTCAAACCAAAAAATATAAAATAAAAAATCTTATATGAATTTTTCTTATTTATAATTTATTTTTTAATTTTCATTTTATTACATTAACATGTAAAATAAAAAAATATTTAAACAGTGTTTGTATTTATTTTTATAATCATTTTATTTAATATTTAATTATAAATATTTTTTATTTTCTATTGTAATATGTTGTCTAAAAAATGTCTTTTAAAAAATAAATAAAATCAGTAGTTCAAAAATTATTTTCGTTTATGATGCAATTTTTATTTTTATATTTATTTCATTTAATACTTAATTGTAAATAATTTTATTTAGCTAGCTATAAAGTGGGAATGTTTGTGTTAATTGCGAAGGTTTGTGTGAATCTATATTAATGCATACAACCTTATGGGTAAAATACCAAGTAAAAGGGCTGTGTTATTTTTTTTAATAATTGTGAATATTTTTTATTTAGTTCATTTGTTGGTCAAAAAAATTTGTAAATATTTAAAATCAATTGTTTAAAACTTATTAACTATTGAAATAAAATTAAAAGCTCATTTTATAGCGATTTAAAAATATGAAATATATTGTGTCATACTTAAAAACTAACAAAAATTGATCAAAATCTATTTTAATCCCCAATAAATGTGTATTGGTAATTTTTTTTAAAATTGTGCGAAAAAAAAAAATTACGATTCTGATTGCCGCAACCGTTTCGCTATGTTCTTCACATCTGCAACTACAATCGTGCCATCGCAACCCTTACGACAACAACAACCAATGACTGAGATCAATGAGAAGCAAGATCTGAGTGAAATAATTGTAGTTCTTAGTACTTTGTAGCAGTAATCATTGTCTAAATTCAATAATGATGGAATGAATATGATGAATTTGCAGAAGTATCGAATTTTCTTGAAGCGAGTTTCTGAAGCAAGCTATAAAATTCAATCTGCCACTGAAAGGAACATGGTTGAAAGGACCTTTCGATCAACTTTCGCATCGGGCCAACCTTCTTCCTCAATGTTCAATAGATCGCAGCTGCGATATGGAGGGTATGTCCCAGTTCCCAACCTTGGCAATAATATTTCAGGTTGTTCTACCCAGGAAGCTTCATCTACCAACTTCTCCATGCCTCGATTCGGATGCACCCAATCACTTCTACTATGCAATCAAGGTAATTTGAAGAAACCAACCATTGGCAATGGTAGTGCAAAACGTCCTTATAATCATCAAACCAGTTTGTCGCTCCGTGGAAATACTTCAGGTGGCACTGGCCTCATGACTAGTCCAAATTTGTTCGAAATGTACCAACAAAAGAATCAACTAGGACCACAGACACAGAGCTTTAACAATGGCATGTTGAACTGCAATTCTACTACATCTGGAGTTCACGGCTACAATGATATCGGTGTCACAGGCTATGGAAAAATGGGGGCTTTCAACAGTTCTAATAAAATGAACCTTAAACCTAAACCCAATGGCAATTCGTACAAAAATAATTATGCTGGATACCAAATGGCCGGTGATGGGAGGCTTGTTGGATTAGGATTTAAGGGTGGGGAGACATCAACAAATTATAACAGTAACAATTTCTTGATGAATGGGAAGCAAAATAATGAAAGTATGATTACTATGCCGTTGTTGAGTGGCAATTTTGGTGATCATTTGGCACAAGGAGTGATCACTTCTAATGGGTTTCAGAGCCAAGGTCAAGTCTCGCCAACAACATTTAATTGTGCCATTCAACAAGAAAACAATTCAGTGACCCCAATGCCACCCACACCTCTAGTGCAACAAAACAGTTTTGGGAATGAACGAGGAGAAAGTGACCGTTTCTTTGGTCTGTTGAATTATGTCTCAGACTTTGATAGCAACTCTTTCATACAACCATTTGGAGAAGATGATCTTAGCTTTAATTTCTTGAACCAAATCAACATTCAATCTCTAACTCAGGTATGGAAAAAGCTTCTGTTACTTTTACTAGCTGAACAAAAATTGTTAATCTTCTTGGAACTTTATATTTTCTATCCCAGACTGCATAAAGTGATACAATAATCTCTCTTTCTGTTTTTTGGTTTTTAAATGTGTAACAGCAAGATGGTTCTTTTAGTCAATATCATGTGGAAGCTAACCCACTAGTGAACCAGCAGTCCCTTGGACAGGCATGTACCCACTTAATTAATCCATAATCAATATCATGGTTGATTGAATATATATATACTTTTTATATATGAATGTTTCATTTTACTCAAAAGTAGTTCATTCAGAAACCTAGTGGTGGTGGGATGGTCTCAAACTTTGGCAGTGTCAAGAGTCAATCAGATAAATATGTTCCATCATTTGAGCAGAACCCGAGTCAGGCAAGTTTTGTGTCTACTTGATTTCAAACTCCTTCCCTTGATAAATAAACTGTATAATGGGGTTCCTCTAAATCTTTTTAGATTTTAGATTAATTACACCAATATTATTAAAGTAGGCATTTTGTTGTATCTTAATTCCCAATCATTTACAAAATGTTAATTTAAATGATCTCAACTAAGTCATGGGAATCGGCTGGGATTTAAGAGTAATATTAGAGATCTGAAAAATTCTACCAAAAATTTTACCAAATGTCTCACATGGGTGTGAGACTCACACAAAGTGGATTTCATGTGAGTCTCACATCCATGTGAAACATTTGATAGAATTTTTGGTAAAATTTTTTGATTCTCTAACATTTTTGAGACTTAAATATAAGACCCAAACCATGAGTTTTGACTGATGAATAGGTTAAAAAATCTTTCAAAGCCAACGTTGACTTCGGGTAAGTCCAAAGCCCAGCTTGGCCATATGAGCCTAATTTGAGTTTTAATTCAAATTTCTTTTCTTTTCTTTTTTAAATTCAAAATTTATTTATAATAAAAAAATTTAAAATGCATTACAAAAATTAGATTTTTATATTGAATCATAAAAAAATTAAAAATAAACATTATTTATTGAATTGTGAAATTAATACACATTATGGTTATGTTATGAAATTATATGTATCATTAATCTGGTGACAATATAATTATTAATATTATAGTTGGCATCCTACTCATTTAATTTATTAGTTTTAATTTTATTCTTTTATTAAAAATGCACACATACACAAAAAAGTTATTTTGTCAAAAAAGAAAGAAAAAGAAAGAAAAGAGAGATGTACCTGCATATGAAATTAGACTTTATATGCCTGGTTTTGGGCTGGGCTCTAAAGAGTCCATTGGAATAAGCTGATGGGCCGACCCACGGACCCTCCCTTTGGGCCTGAGCTCACTACATAATGTATTGCGAATTGCGATTCCATGCCCATGCACTCTATTGTATTAAGAGATTTCAGCTTAACGACACTCATTTATTGGTTTGGGAATCGTAATGTTTTTTGTTAAAATATGATGTGAAACAAAATAATAAGCTTGGGATGATAGTTTGAATTTTTATAAGAAAAAAAGGTGCAAAAAATATATAAAAAAGAGAATTTTTCACTTTTTTGTATAATTTTTTGGACTTTTTGACTACAATTAATGTTGCCAAACTTACCCTTAAAGTCAAGGAGTCATGGTTCTCCTAGTCTTTCCCACATGTTGAGATTTCATTTTGAAGTTTGATATTCCTGGAAAATTTCCTCACCGAAATTCGGTTTTGATTTTTGTTTGCAGCAAGATGATAAAGAATTCCTGAAGTCAGTGTTTGCCTCTGGTGAGTTTGACTGGGATGATAACCCTGGATGACTCTGAATCCAATTCCAACCATGAAAAAGCTTTTGTACCTATCTAGTAGTTGCATTAGATTTTGTAGTTATTACCAGCATATCATAGCATAATGCATATATGCATATTATCTATCTGTAAATGCTAGGAGAGATATGGACTCATATATATAGCAGCTCAATATAGAGCTTGGATATGGTTTCAAGAGTTTTTCGAGCTTGCTTGGAGATAACTGACCTTTCAATTTTGCAGCTCTATGTGGTTAGCATATATAAATGACTTCGTATTTGGACGTATATATAATTAAGAAATTAGAACTTGCTATGTGGAAGGTGTTTGCTAAGTAACACAAAAACGCACACACACACACACACACACACACAAAGTGAGATTGTGTGGTTGAAATTTATTTTAAGAGTGATTCACAACATATCCAAGATGAATCTTTAGTCGTACAATATATTTTTATGTACACATCTTTGTATTTTAATTAGGTGCTCTATCCAGCATTTTTGTTGGCAAGGCCTTGAAAATTGTTTTCTTGTGTTTTCAAAAATAAAAAAACACAGAAAATTTTGAAAAGATTCATGGTTTTCATTTTTTCTTTGGCAAATTTTTTTTAAAAAAAAAAAAAAAAAAAAAAAGTTTGAGTGGTTCCAAAAAAAAAAAGAAAAAAAAAAGGAGTTATTTAAAGAACCTCAATTTTAAATTTCAATTTTGTTATTTCTTTTATACCGGAAATAATTTCAAATTTACCCCCACCAATCCTTTTTTTTTTTAATCGACAAAATAAAACATTTATTGATAAACAAAGAACTCATTACATCAAGAAAAGAAAAATATGGATCCAAACTAGTTTGGCAACAATATGACTACCCAATCCCTTACTAGCACACCATCGGAGAAGTTGGTGAATTACCAACCAAAGCCAAGCAAAAACAACAATTGACATACCCCCACCAACCCTTTAACCACTAGTTGTCATCCCAGGCACTAAAGCCAACCAACCACCTCTCCCTTCCTTCCTTGATGCTTGCTAACCCCTTGCATTTCTTTGTTGCCACCTATAATCCCTTCATCAACACCAACTATCACCCCTTACAACACACCTACCACTCCATCTCCTTTCTTCCCCTCGTTGCTTCCCTCTCATTACCCAAAAGCTCCATTTCCCTTCCATTTGCGAACTCCAAATTCCATACCCTCCTCTCCCAACCCCAATGCCTCTTGTTTCATTACCCAACCTTGACCACCTAACACCATTGATTTGTAGAGTTTAGAGAGAGAGGGAGGGAGAGAGAGAGAGAGAGAGAGTTGAATAGAACATAGATCTAAATATTGGTCAGTATTCGTACTGAAAAATCAAAGCACCGATTTGAATATGGATCGGTATAGCGGTGAGAATGAAATTTGCAGCCATAGCATCTGAATCCCTGTACGTAGCGGCCTGAATCTGATACGTGGGGCGATATAGTCCGATACAGGTTGGTTGTCGCTGGTACGAATGAAAATTAGCGTAGAGAACCTGGAAGATCTAAGCTTCTTTAGGCTGTGGAGTTTGCTTCGACCTTCAAGCTTCTTGAAAGAAGGTTTGTTCATGAGTTGCAAGTTGTAATTTGTGCTGTCAACACTTGTGCTCTATTTTTGGTGAGTTGTTGTGCTATGCTCTATTTTCTACTTCACATTTCGTTCCTCTCCCCCCTGCCTTTTGTGTGTGTGTGTGTGTGTGTGTCTTGTTTTAGTGTAAATGTTTAGGTTTTTTTTTTTCTCCCTATTTATTTGTTTATACACCTACACTACACCTCTATTTATATTAATATATATATATATATATATATTTATGTTGAGTAGAGCAAGGGAAAAAAAAACAAGAAAAATAAATATTCAAATCAAGATCTGTCAAAAGTTTGCACAAAGAAGGTTAGTGGAAAGGTTTGTTATTGTTCATTGTACATTGTTCATTGTTTTTTTTTTTTTTTTTTTTAATATTTTTTTTATTTGTGTCTTGCTTTGGTGTAAATGCTTAAAATTTAGATATATATATATTTTTATTTTAAGTAAAGAGGTTTATTCCAATAAGATTTTTGATTTTTGATTTTAAATGTATTATTGTTACTAAGTAAATTAGAATTACAATATTTGTCAATTGAAAACTGTTATTGTAGATAATTGAAAGTTATAATTGAGACTGAAATAAATACATATCATTTAGTTAAAAATGAGTTTAAAGTACTCCTACATATCAAAATTTTGATTAAAATGTGACAGGTTAAGGCTAAAAGAGTAAAAAAATAAAAAAAAAAATGCATAAAATTGAGTTTTAAAGGGATTGCTAATGATTTTTAAAATTTCATGACCGCGACACCCTATTCCCGATACGTACTAGCCGATACTACCAACGCCGATACTCCACGATTGATACCGTTACGTTACTTGATACCGCGATTTAGAACTATGCCATAGAAGGTAAATGGAAATAAGAAAAGGTGTTGATTTTGATTTTTTTTTTTTTTTTTTTTATCAGCAAAAGAAAATTTATTAATGAAAATCAGATGTACAAAATACAAAGATGAACATCAATAAAGAGAGGCGAGTGCCAAAAGCATCAAAGCAAACTAGACAATTCCAACTAGCTTGGGACCAGAAAGATAGCTAATCATCTACTAGTACTACACCATGGCTGGAGAGAAACCAACCAAACAAACAAAAAGCAAAGGAAATAATAACCACCCTGAACACCCAAAACACCGATCTTAACGGTCCATCTACACCTCATACCAAACAAAATCCTGTTCCAATTTAGATCCTCAAAACAAACAATCACCTTAAACCAATACTCCATCTCTTGAATTTTGGAAGTACCAATGATGCTTTCAATAACTTCTTTTTCCTTTATTTATTCCTTTGACTTGCATTGTTGGGATATGAGGCCTTATGAACACCTCCACCCTTATACCTCTTAGAAGATTCCTCAATCTCGATCGAATTGCTACTCACTATCGGAATAGAAGACTTTTCAACAACGTCAACCCTTTGCACTACTCCTTTTGGCCCAAGAGAGAAAAGTGAACTTGGCTCATAGGATACTTGCATAATCTTATTTTTTTTCCAATAAGAACTCTATGATCTATAGTAATGGATTTAGGCCTCCAAAATAATGGCCCTGTTTGGTACAGCTTAATTTCAGCTTATTTCAGCTTTCAGCTTAATTTAAGCTATTTTGATGTGTTTGGTTTAGCTTAACAATACAGCTTATAGCTTTTTGTAAGTCAGAAATCAACTTATTCTTTAAATTAAGAGATTTCATTTGCACCAAGTTTAGCACAGATCCTCCATAAAAAACATTTCTCTTTACACACTGATTGCTGGTTGATGATGACTTATTTGATTTGTTTGCGTTCGAAGAAAGCACCATTTTTTTGTCTCCAAACTCTTTTTTCCCCATTAATAGAGATTTGATCTTTCCCTGCACTAAATTTGAGTGCTACATCTTCATGAAAATCAAAGGTTTCACATATCCTAATAGGGTATATGTTTCCTTTATACTCCAAACTTATCACTATATTTATAGGCTTCATGTTATTTGTTATCAATCTGACCTTGTCATAGTCAAGAGAATCTGTATTGTTAACTTCAACAAAGTGGATTATCTCACCCCGCAAGCTACCAATACTTTTGAATGTGTTAGCATTCCATAACTTAAATGGAACTCCATAACAACACAACCAAACACATCTCTCTTGATCGAGATTTACCCATTTTCTCCATTTTGTTACTGAAACACACCAATCATAGATCCACCCCTTCAGTTGGCCATGCCTCTCATTCATAGCTTGTGATGAGTTGAAGGTTAGGATTGCACTTTTACCTCCCCTGCTTCTGACTAATATCTCACCCAAACCTTTCTTGCATAATTTGTCTCTAAATGACAGAAAAAGAGAAGAAGTTTTTGAGTTTCACTATCAAACTCACGGAGAGCCATTCATCATCTAACTCAAAAGCTTTTGCCACTAAATAATCCTTCCTATCAGTAGCTCCACTTTTTATTGCTTCAGCATAAGATTTCTAACCTCCAACTAGTGTTAAATCTTGCTCAAACCGCCTTTGTAAATCTATCTTCAAAGGTTTACTTGATTCATGCTGCTTTAATTGAGGCTTGGTGAACACTGCATTTTTAACTTTTAGCTCCTTATCTTCAGCCCACAAACCATTTGCCTTTTGATCAGCCAAATTTTTTGCCACCGAGCAATTGAATCTGATGAAGCCGAATCTTATACCTGTTACTATCCTTCTCTTCGCCGGGATGAACACATCCTTCACTGCCCCAAATTTGTTGAAGAAGATGTACAAGCTCTTTGGACCCATTGATTCAGGAATGTTATCCACAAAAATAGTGAACAAACCATCATTTTGGATATCAATATTGATATCAATAACTTTACCCTCTCGGAATCTTTTTTTTCCATCCTGTATGACAGTACTCTTTCCTCCATCCCATAGCCGAAGTTTCTCTGTATATCTCCCTGTTTTTCACTTCATCAAATCATAAACCAAGAACAAGACCAACCCCAATATTGACACAAACAATACCAAACCCAAGAAGAGGTGTTGATAATAGCAGGAATAGAAGAAGAAGAAGAAGAAGAAGAAGAAAAAGAATAAAATAAAAGGAGGGGATTAGAGAGTTGTTGTAACAGGTCCGCGAGGGAACTCACGGGTTACAGTTCGGACTCAATTTTGTCACGGTTCTTAATCTTGAACCAAAGAGTCCAAATCCGGCAAATCGTTTTGAGAAAAACAGATTTTTGGAAAAAGTGCCAAACATGGACTGCTTTGCCAGATACAGAGTCGCCACCTAAATATTTTTAATGGGGAAATTTAGGAAACCCTGACTTGTTTGCCTAAGGCCACGTGTCCGTCATCACCAAAGTTGCCTCGGCTCGGGAACTTGGGTACGATTGGAGAAGGTCAGTTATGAGCACCCCCTCTCGCCCGATCCGAAGATCGGCCTCTACTAACCATGATATCTTGTTTTGAAAACATTATGCATTCTTATTCCGATTATTAGCCTAGAATTACTATGTTATGCGCACAACAAACAAGTATAGACTAGATTGCCTAATTTGGAATGAAACATTGCATATCCGTTTGTTTGGAAAACGCTTTTGGGATTTGCTACTTGCAAGTAGGCTAAAACTCGGATTTCAATGAGTTGTTCCAACTCAAACAATCCAACCTTCACCCACAGGCATTCAGACAGCTTATCACATAAGCACCTAGCCATATGGTAAGCATGCTGTCATGGCAAACACTCACACTCATGTGAGATGCTAAAGCATAAAATACTCACAATGTATTCCGTGCCAAAACAGTGAACATGTTAGCAATCATGCATGATCCAAGTCCATGTTAAGTGGCTAATGCAACGCATACAGAATGTCATTAGAATAGGCTCGGCTGATCTAAGAATGTCATGTGAAAATGCACAGATAGCATGTATTCAAGTTAGATTTGAAATACTTATGCAATTAGCATGATGCGCCAAGCCCGGTGCATGCAATACTGATGAATGATGCACGCATGCATAGCATAAGGTATGCTAAATTAAACATGTCCTAATACTAACCATCAAAGCAGGTAAGTAAAAGGGAGAAAGAAGTGGGGATTGGAAGACATGCACACACGCACCCACACTTATTACAAATTCGCCCTCGCTCGGAGGGACCAAAAGAATAATACAATTTAACTAACCTATAAGCTAATTAAATATTACAGACCATTAAATTAATTAAGCAAATTAATTAATCTAAGAAAGCAGTAAACAATGGCCTCGGGGGGAGGGCTCAATGCATTCGCGCTCGGTTTCGCCCGAAAATCCACTGCTATGCTCAAGATGCCTCTGTTTTCCCTGCTCTGCTCCTCTGATAGCTGCCAAAGTCCCAGGGTTTGCTCTCTGGATGCTAAGGAACACCACCGGCTGAAGGAGAACACCACCGGCCATATATAATGGTCACCGGCCACAAATTTGATCCATCGGCCAACAATGATGGCCGGTTGGCACTGAAGATAGCCGGCCGGCCAAATCTTTCTGCAGAATTTGTGTTTGACAGTAGCAGAGGGCAAGACTTGGCATGGCAATGCATTTCAAGCAATGTGTGCACCAACCACATCCCTTATCATGTTTATGACTCAAAGGGACATGGGCCTCGATTCTCGGACCACCAATCACGCATTTCCATGCATGATGGCCCAAAGAATCAAGTGTGCATTTTAATATGGAATGCAATGCACATAATTAAACAATGGGGCTTAACCTCTATCACAAGCAATTCAAGAGGCCAAGCATGCATGCCAATGCAATGCAATCTAAGCATGCGAACTAGTATGCAACATGGACAATGCAAGCAAGCAAAGCATGTTAGGCACACAACCTAAGTAAAGAAGCATGAAAGGCATGAAGCAATGCAACCTGCAAGTAGGCAAGATACAATGTGGGTGTTCAAGCATGCAAGCCAACATGTGACTTCATTCAATCATGCAAATTCAACCATGCAACAACTCACTAATATGCTACAACATACAAGGAGTGCATGCAACAACATGCAAAGGAGGGACTTACACTAATTGGACAGCTCTATACTAAGCCCAAAACAGTGGCCGATGCTATAGAAATGAGGGCCAACACACACACACACATGCACATATTAATGAGCCAACACTTAAGCACACAAAGGCAACTTTCAAGCACACTTAAAAGAGGGTAAACATGGACTAATGACATGCAATGTAAGCTCTGAAATTATGTTAGAAATGGTGCCATACCAATTAAACAAAGGCAAGCCAAGCATGCAACATGGTCCAAAGTCAAAGGCTAACAAGCCAAAATGCAAAGGGGCTATGCAATGCAAGCCTTGGTAGACCAAAACAGCCAAGGACAGACCTTAAGCATGGCAAAATAAACATAAAATCTTCGTAAAGCTAGGCCTAAAACATGCTTGAATAAGGGTTAAAACCTAGATGCATGTTAGGGCTACAATATGGCATTACAAGACATGTATGCTAAACAAGCATGGTACGTCCAAACCAACTCAATACAATGCTATATTATGACATAATAAGCATGAAAAACAGCTAAGGCATGGTCAACATACTCTTAAACATGGTGCTCTCTCAAGAGGCAAAAATGGCCCTTTTCAAGGACAACAAGGAGAGGGGGTGGCCCTCTCCTTCTTAGGACCTCAAGGCACCATCTTCACCTCTGAAATCCCTCAAGATTTCAGTGGTGAGGAGGCCCAAACTCAATGGTCCCGGAGCTCACTCAAAAATGGCACAAAATGGAGCCTTACAAGGCTTAAGAGGGGTCAAACAACCCCAAAGCTTAAAGCAACCTTAACCAACTATTTAAAGCACTAAAAAACAAAACTTTTATATGTTATACACAAAGCTCAAAAATAGTTGCAAGGTAGGTAAAAAGAGTGTGCAAAAATGGGGAATAAAGGGACAAGCTTCTTACCCTTGAAGACCCTCTTTACCAATGGAGCTCCAGGAGCTTCTTTAGGTTGAAATCAGTCTAAAACCTCCAAAACAACCCTCAAGGGCCTCAGCTCCAAGGGATAGTGTGATGATGGGTGTTTGTGAGCAAAAGTAAGACAAAACACACACAAGAGAGAGATATAGAGTAGGATATGAACAAACCCTAACCCTAAAATTCAAACCCTAAAAAAAGCTGTCCAAAAATGTCTAACCTCCTTACAAGAGAGAAGAGCCTCTCTTTTATAGACAATTAGTCTTGTAAGCTTACAAGACAAGCTTCCTAAGAGGGAGATCCCTCCATACACGTGTATGGAGGGAAGCCAAGTGCATGCCAGCTGCGGCAAAATATCTGCAAAAGCAGATGCACAGTAGTCGGCCGGCCAAAGATACAATTGACCAAAAAAAGATAGCCGGCCGGCCATTTATAGTGCCGGCCGGCCAAACATTTGGCCGGTGGCAACAAAACACAGCCGGTGGCCTCAAGCCATGGCCGGTGGAGTGTGGGGATGGCCCACAAGCCATTCCCTGCCCCTCCAAGGCAAAGCACAAGTGTTTGGTGCAAAACCAAACACAAAACAGTCGAGTTGAGAGATCCTGAGGCAAGGCGCGTATCCGAGACCTTCGGGAACTCAAGACGAACACAAACATTGATGATCACCGAGTGTTCGAACGGTGACGTCCAAGTCTTGAGGACGGTCAAAAATGGAGTGTCTACAGTTGCACAGGTGTTGGGGGGGTGATGGATATGAGGAGGAAGTGGGTGGGAGAAGCATGGTGTCGTTTAAAAGGAGAGTCGCAGCAATTAGAGGTGTAAAATGGTATATGAAACAATTAAGTTTTATTCCTTTGTAGTAATTTGACTTAAGAGTAAAATATTATTGTGTGTGTTTGGTTTGAGTTTTTTAGATTAAGTTTTTTGAAAACTGAGCTTTTTATATTTTTTTTAGTGAATATTTTTAAAATTTTAAGCATTTTTTTTTTACTTTTTTAGATGAACCTTACTTAGATGTATCTAAAAAGTAAAAAATCTGTGAAAAAATATTTTAAAAAATAATAAATACCCAAAAATACGAAGAATATGCTGAATTCTCTTTTCTTTTTTTTTTTTTTGTATTTTTGGTATTTAGTAAATTTTTAAAAGATTTTTTTTTTTTCACAAAAATTATACTTTTTATGTGTATTTATGTTAGGTGTGCCTAAAAATTAATTTTTTTTTAAATATTAAAAAATTCAGTGAAAATAAAAAATATGAAAAAGAAGAAAGTAAAATATTTTGAAAAGTACTTTTAAAAAATAAAAAACAAGCAAAGTGATTATTTCTTTTTCTTTTTCTTTTTTCTCAATAAAAAATGAGGTGTCTGGTAATATTATTGGAGTGCATTTAGAGGATTACAAATTTCATATAAAATGATGTGACATTATGATGTCTTTTCCAAAAACACTCATTATTTTGGTTTAAAATTAAAAAAATGTTATTACAGTATCACTGGTTTGCTTTTAGTAGGGCTTCCTTTCTTACATCTCCATAACGTTTATATTCGTATTACTTTTAAATCAACTAAGCTAATAATCTTTTTAGGGTAAATTACATTTACCTCCCTTGAGGTTTCTGACAAATACAAAGACCACCACTGTGGTTTGAATAATTACAATAACCTCCTCTACTTTACCTGACAATATCAAGATTCTCCCAAAATTTAACAGCCGTTTATATACCTAATAGACCTTGCTGATGTCATCTAATCTAAGCACTAAAATACCCATAATGCCCATAATGCACTAAAATGCCAATTAAAGAATTTTGCACAAAACCCAATCCAAACCCTATCTTCCGTAAACGAGATCAAACCAGACGAAGAAGACATAGAGGAACAAAAGCCCCACAAACCCAGTTCATCCCCAATTCGTTGCCGTTCTCATCGATTCGCCCTGATTCTCGCCCTCTTCTTCCTCTCTCTCTGCACCCTCTTCCTCTATTTCGGCAGAGACGACATACCCACCTCGGAAAACCTCCTCTTAACCCTAATTTTCATCGTCATCGCTCTCTTCTTCGCTGGCAAAAACAAGGGTTTGATTCACCAAAGCTTTTTGATTCTCTCCAAGCGACTGGGTTCTCGCAGAGCAACCACAAACCGGTCCAATGGTTCATCGGCGAGTCGATTTTATCGAAAAAAGACCGGTTTGATTTCATTGTTAGGAAGATAGAAAAGGAAGATCTCGTCGTCAATGGTCTCCTTGTTAGAATCGGAGTCGGATACCAAGAAAATAGGCACTGTTGGGTTGGGTTGGATTGGGAGAGAAGGAGAGAGAGAAGAGAGCAAGAGAAGAAAGAAACAGAAGTTAATGGATGGTGACTCTGGTTTCAAAAATTAAAAAGAGATGGAGAGAGAGAAGAGAGCAAGAGAAGAAAGAAACAGAAGTTAATGGATGGTGACTCTGGTTTCAAAAAGTAAAAAGAGATATTTTGTAGGCTATTTTCGTCTTTTCACACTTAATTTAAAGGGTAATATGGTCATTCTGTATAGGTAAGTAATGTCGTTTGTGCAAAATTAACGGATTGGGGGAATTTTGATATTGTCAGTTAAAGTAGGAAAAGTTTCTGTAATTATTGAAACCACAGGGGAGGTTTTTGTATTTGTCAGAAACCTCAGGGGAGGTAAATGTAATTTACCCATTTTTTTACGAAGCAATACTTTAATTTTTTAAAATGTTAATTTCGCCCTCAATTTTCTTGCTCATCTTTTTCTTGGTTTTCTCTACCTAAATGCAACATTAATATACTGTTTGGCAAAGGCCAAAAAAATTTGTGTTTGGTACAATTTTGGAACGTTAGTTGCATGGCTTATTTTGTACATGATGTTTGTTTATAAGTTTTAAAAATTAATTGCACACTCACTTTTGAAAACTTGGTCGAACGCAGGAAAATTTGAGCTAATCAGTCGTCCCACCGGACGTCCCACCGGTTGACCGGAACAGTACAAATATTTTTTTTATTTTTTATTTATTTATTTTTTTTACAATTGACACATGTTAATTTTTATATATTCGAAAAAAATACTTTCTGAATTTTTAAATTTTTTTATGAGTTTTAATAGAATTTTGAGTTGTGTGTTTGGTTATAAGTTATAAATTTTTGTATCAAATATCATATGTCACATCAAAAATTCTTTACTCAATTCAAAACTCTTTCACCAAACAAATTTTTCACACTCAAATTATAATTCCAAAACTCACAAACTCAAAATACAACTCCTACTCTCAAATCATATTTAGAAAGCTCTACCAAATGTTATCCATATTTTTGTCGATTCCTTTTATCTTTAATAAAGATGTTTAAAATTTTCATCAAATGATTTGTCTTTTGTAGTCATTCTAATTTAGAAGGATCTAAAAAATAAATTATTATTCTTTTAAAGAAAAATCCAAAATATATTCACTGAAGGTAAAATAATAATAATTATTATAATAATAAAATAAAATAAATTTACTGGACTTCTTTTTTAATTTTTTTTAAAGGTCCTTTTGTCAAGTAAGACCTAAAAGTGATAAATATATATATTTTTAAATCCCACTAAAAACGAAAAAAAAAAAAAAAAATCAATTAAAGTTTGTTAAACATTAATTTGCCAAACCAACCTCGACTCACTGTTTCCCTTATTAGATTCTCATACTGTTACTCCTACCAACCCTGAAGGCATTGGTAGTCCAAATCTACATGGACCATTATTGGTCATTGATGGGGAGCTCAGATTCAACAATTCATATAGGCAATTACTTTCGATGATATTGACCTTACACCTAAAAGGGTTGCCACTTTTTATATCGCACTAATAACCTCCCACCTTCACTGTCAACTTCCACTTATCTTACCACTGCGTAGCCTCCTTTCAAATCCTCTTTTCCCTCAATCTCTCTTCGTCTTCTTCTGTCAGGTCAAGCAGGCGAATATGGCGTCGAAATATGGGGAGATAAGAGACTTGAATTGTAAAGAGAACCGGAAATAGAACCAAATCGATTTTTTTGGATTGGATTAGTTTGGTTTTTAAGTGTATTGGTTTAATTATGGGTTTTCAAATTACCAAATTGATAAGATTGGGTTGGTTTTAGGTTTAGACCTTATCCTAACTCGAACCAAACCGAGAACCGTACCTATTTATATATATATATATATATTAAATTTTTATTCATATTGACTTGCTTTCGCTTAATTGATCTATTATAATGGATTTGATTACAACTAATAACTTTCATTATACAAGAATTATTAGGTGAACGAAAGAAGTGATAGAAGTTGGAGTTGGATTCCGCAATTGATTTAATATGTATTAGTTATGTTTAAGTTTAAGTTTGATTTAATTTGTATTGTATTAAATAATATTTTGCTCTTTATTTATATTATAATTATCAGTAATGATTCAGACCCCCACAAAACATCACCCCCCAACCCCCACTCACTTGTGATTGGTCCAAGTAAGAAAGAGAAAGAAATAATAAATACAAACACATCATTGGTCCACATCACTGTGGGGGTGGTGGGGGTCTCCCCAAAAAAGAGTCCCAAACATTTTCCTATATTTAAATAACAAAGATTGTTTATTTTAATTATTTATTTATTGATTGACTCATATATTTTTAATATAGTCGAACTATGGTTTTAACCTGAATCAACCCATTTTATATTGGGGTGGTTTGGGTTAATTGTAATGTATTATTTGTTTGGTTCTGAATCTAAAAACTTAAAATCAATTTTAATTGGATTGGTTTTAAATTTAATGCCGGACCCAACCAAACCGACCCATAAACCCCTACTTAGAAGCAATGATCAAACATGTAGATTCTTCATATACTATGATTCATTCATGAGAAAACCAATAAGATGATTGAGACCCATCCAAGATTTTCTCTCTCTGCCTCTCTGTGTGTGTATGCATGCATGGCTGCTTTTACATGACAAACCGCTCTATCGGTGGAAGATTTTTACAATTGATTCATTAAAATGATCACTACTTCTTACAGCAATCATTTTAGGGATTTTATGACTCTGCTTCTGATTTTCCTTGGAGATCTCACACTTATTTTCTTTTATTAGCCAAAAAAAAACTTTGTTTATGACAAAAAAAAAAAAAAAAAAACATACATTACATATCAAATCATATCAAAAAAGCTGAGGAGGTACAAAGAGTATCAAAGCAAATAACACGATCCTAACGAAATTGACACTACATATAATATCCTATCATTTGCCAGCACCACCTCAGCGTTGGGGAGAGGCCAACAAGTAACAAACACACCAACAAGCCAAAAACCCAATGGCCAAACAACAGCAAAGTAGTGCAAAACTGGCATCTGATCAACTGAACAAACCACCAGACTGGCATCTGCCTAATAATCCACTACACCCTTCTACCTAAGCAAGCCCTGATATTCTTATGAAAAGCCTATATTCATCAAAAGTCATGACCTAGTACAATGCCAGTTTTTTCAGTGTCATGAGCGTCATCAAATCATTGCCAGAGTCAATTTTTTTGTCATTAAAAGGTTTTTTTTTTTTTTTTTTTTGGGTTGGTGATGTTCAAGATTTTATTGCCAAGTTGTGGCCAAAGGTTTCTAAAAACAATGATATTTTTCATCTTCAAAGGTTATAATTTTGTTACAAAAAAGAAACCGTGTCCATGATTTTAGCGATTTACCAACGAGACATTGGGGGTGTTTGTTTCAGTTTTTCAAAGCTAACTTATAGCTTTTAGCTTTGAAAAAGTTATTTTGGACTGTTTGGTTAAACTTACTTCAAACAGTTTATGATTCTAACAGCTTATTTTAACTCAAAAAAGTTAATTTTGAGAAACTGCCC
Organism: Camellia granthamiana; assembly: GCA_036172215.1. Classification (NCBI taxonomy): domain Eukaryota; kingdom Viridiplantae; phylum Streptophyta; class Magnoliopsida; order Ericales; family Theaceae; genus Camellia; species Camellia granthamiana. The sequence continues at coordinate 114,447,842 of CM069903.1, forward strand.
GCCCCTTACTTCCGATTACCAGCTTCTACTGTGGACATATTAATTTATGGTTATACTCTTAGATTTTTTTATTTTTTATTTTTTTAAAAATAGAAAAAGATCCAAATGGACTATAGATTATTATTATTATTATTATTATTATTATTATTATTATTATTATTATTATTATTATTATTATTATTTATGAGAAATGTAGACAAGTATTAAATAACAAAAAATAAAAATTAATTGAAAAAGCTATTTCACAGCTTATTTAACAAATACTACTCAGCAACTTAAATCTATAATCTAATAGTTACACCAAACAGATTAACAACTTTTGATTAAAGTCATAATCTATAATCTGTTAAGCTATAATCTATAAGCTATTTTAACAGCTATGCCAAACGGGGCCATTGTGTCACAGATTATCACCTTTAGCAACAATCCATTTTCGTCACCTTTTATTAGTTAATAACAAACTCTTTATTGACAATTTATTTATTTTTTTATCAGCAAAAAAAGAAAGCTTTATTGATGAAAAAAAACATACAAAGTATAAAAAAAAATACATCAATAAAGAGAATAGTGCAAAAAGCATCACAGTGAAATATCAAGATTCTAACCAGATTGACACCAAAATACACGCCAAATCATCTGCGAGAAGAACCTCCCAGCTCCAAGTTCCAAGTTAGTGAGTAAACAACATACAGAGCAAAACAAAAACAAGCAAAACACAATCAACAAACAAATGCAATCACTAACAATTACAACCAAGCATTCCTGAGGCCTAACCAATGACAAAAACACAACCCCAAGCAACTATGAACTCCACCCAGCAAACACCTTCAAAAAAGCATCCAATGTAGATATATCAGTGTAGACACCTCATTTTTTACTGACCTTAAGACTCAGATGTCATCGATTGAGCTCTCGGTGATGGTGCATGTTTTGCATGTCCTGAGGTTTCGGAGTTCTCGGCTGAGAGCCTTGCCTCCGGGCCTCGGAACTTTTTGTGCTTTGACTCAGTTTGCGGACCAGGTCTTGTTTTCTCTTCCCGAAGGGAGGGAGAGGTCTTGTAGACCATCTCTCAGTGGTCATAGACTACTTTTTGTGGTCGTAGGCCACTGTTCCCGTTTGGAGACTAGTTTTTGATTTTCGGGGCCGTCGGCCGTGCGCCTCGGCTCGGGACCGCTTAACTTTCTCCGTTTGCCCTGGTTTTTAGAGCACACCTTGTTTCCTCTGTCTAGAGAGACACTGTGGCCCGGGAGACCACTTTTGTGGTCGTACGCCACTTTTGCTGCTTAACAGCCAGTTTTCGAGGCTCCCGACTGCGCGCTTTGCCTCCCGAACTCTCGTCTTGCATCCGTTTTGGTTTGTTTTTGGTACAAACCTTGTTTTCCTTGTTTGGAAGGTGGTATAAGGGTGGGAGACCAATTTTTCTCCTTGGAGACCACTTTTCTTCCCGCCAGCCGGTTTTCTGGTCGGGAAACTGGTTTTTTTGGTCTTTGGGCCACATTTACTGGTCTCCCACCCCACCATTGGCTTGGCTTCAGTATGGAGACCACCAATTACCCTTGGAGACCACTTTTTCCCCTTGGAGACCACTTTTCCTCTTGCCAGCCGGTTTTCTGGTCGGGAAACTGGCTTTCTTGGTCTTTGAGCCACATTTATTGGTCTCCTACCCCACCATTGGCTTGGTTTTAGTATGGAGACCACCAATTACCCTTGGAGACCACTTTTTTTTTTTTTTTTTTCTGGGAGACCACTTTGGGTGGTCGGCCGACCACTAAAAGTAGTAGGCCGACCACCTTTTCTGGTCGGCAGGTTTCTGCCTGTTTTGTCTGTTTGAGTAGGTGCCAGTTGTGCCAGCTAGAAGGCACAAACTGGATCCTCCATACACGTGTATGGAGGATCTTGAGCCTTGTTTTTTAGCTTCTTGAGGAAGCTTTGGCCTTGTTTGTCTATAAGAGAGGCCCTCCCCCTCCTTGAACCAAGTTCCGAACTTCTCTAAGGCAAAACAATACATATCTCTCTATATCTCTATATTTTAGCTCATAAGGTGCATGGTTCTTGACCCTTTTACACTACACCTCATAGCCTTACACTTCCACCATTGATTTGAAGTTCTTGGAGGTTGTTTTCAGAGGTTAAAGAGCTGGTTTTGGTCCCAAAGTTTGCTGGTTTTTGCTGAGCTTCAAGGGTAATCACTTTTCCCTCTTTTAAGCATTATTTTGATCCTTCTCTTAGCCTCATTTGCATGCTTATTTGAGCTTTGTTGTCAACTGAAAAAAGGTTCATATTTAAGTGATTTTCATGTTTATTTGAGGCACTTTTGGTGTTGGGGGTCATCTACCCTCTTGCATGCTCTATTTAGCCTTGTTTTGAGCCATGCCTTGAGGCCTTTGTATTGAGATTTTCTTGGCCCTTTAGCCACTGAAATCTAGCAGATTTTCAGTGGTTGGCATGTGGTTTTGAGGGCCAAAATCAGAGAGGGGTGACCCTCTCCCTTTTGGCCTTGTTTGCTTGGATTTTTGGCTTTCCAAGGGAGCATATATTTCCACACTTCCTAGCCTTGGTTCAGGCCCTTTTTAGTGACTTTTAGGACATGCCTAGACTCTGCCTGTGGCTGGACTGGTCACCTTTTGTTTGCCTCTTGCATGTGTAGAACAATCCCTTGCATAGCCTATCAAAGCAACACCTCATTCTTGCATGCATTAGTCATGTTTCAGTGGGCTTTTGGCCATCATTTGGCATGCCATGATTCTTTTTTGGCTGGTTTGGTAGCCTCTCCTATGCTTCACATGCTTGTAGTGTAAATCATGTTTTTTATAATGCATGTTGTTTTGGCCCTCTATGCTAGCATATTTTGGCCATGCTCCAAACTGATTTTGTCCATATTTTGGGCTGTCTTAGTTCTATTTTGAGGTCCCTTGGTCGAATGATGCTTGCCATGTATGGTTGTAGTGTAATAGCCTTGCTTAGCCTTGAATTTTGAATCCCCTTGCATGCTTAACTTGAGGTGTTTGCATGTTTTAGCATCATTGAGCATGGTATTTCAGAGTTTATTTCTTGGCCATATTCTCATGTTTGTCACTCTTTCAATGTGTTTGAGAGTTGCATCATTATATCCCTTTTATGAGCCTTTGCATTGAGCTTCATTCTTATGCCTTTCAAGCCACCATCTTGGCTCATTTTGCCACTATTTTGGGCCTGCTTAAGGTCTATTTAGAGGTGGTTTTGTCATTTGAGCACCACCTTGCATGCCTCTAGTGTAATGTGCTTCACTAGCTTCGGTACTTGAGCCTTTCAACATGCATTGCGTGAGTTGTTTGCATGATTCGAAGCCATTTTGTATGTCATTTCAGAGCTGGAACATGTGTCATTGTATGCCATATTTCATCATTTCAATGCTTTTGTAGAGTCGCATTTTGTGCCCTTGGGCTTTGGTCCTTACGTTGTGTATGCTAGCATGAGTTTTGGAGTCTTGTTTTCATCATGTTTGGCCACTGATTTGGGTGTGGCTGAGGCCCATTCATTTTGGTTTAAGTCCACTTTTGCATTGAGTATGCCATTGTATTCCATAGCATTGAGTATGTCACATTGTTGCATGATTGATCATTGCATTGCGCATGCCTTGTTCATCTCATTGTGTATGTTAGTTCTTAGGTGCATTGTGTATGCTAAGTACCACGTGCATTGAGTATGCCATCGTTAGTTCATAGCATTGTGTATGCTAGTTGCATGTTTGCATGTCATCCGTTGCATGTTTGCATCACTTAGTTGCATAGCATTTAGGTTGCATACTTAAAGTCGCATTGTGAATGCCATTGTTTGTTGCATTGTGTTCGGAATAGGAGTTAGTCCGAACACAGGAAACGAGGGATGTTTAGTACTCAAAGTGACGAAACGTGCCTCGATTCCCGGTCGCCGACACTCTTGACTACCCATGACGGAGTTGTCGGCTTTAGGTGCTTGTATGTGCATTCATTTCACATTGAGTCGTGCAATTCGACTCCTCGGCCATCATGCATCGAGATGCACAACCGGTGGCCCGAGGGTCGAGGACTACACTCTCTAAAGCTTATGCAATGACGGGGAGAGTGGTCATGCACACATGTGTTGCAAATACTTTGCCGTGCCTATTTCTTTCCCTTTGTTGCAAAAAACCAAAAACCAGGAGAAGAAACTGGTCGGCCAACCAGGTTTTCTGGCAAGCCGACCACCTTTTTTGGTTTCCACCACCAAAGGTGGTCGGTAGGTCGTCTCCCATGCCATTGGCTGGTCGGCAACCTTCCCACAGCATCCCAGGGTGGAGTTTCATCTCTCTGGAGCCATGTGCAGTGTTCTGAGGTCAATTGTAAACAAAGGCAAGCTGGGGCATCGCGATGGATTTCCTGACAAGGCAACTCGAGCATGCATGCATCCTTTACCATTCAAGGCAGAGCTGAGGCAGTCCACATTCATGTAGTTCGTATGCTAGTTTAATTGCTTACTTAGTTAGTTTGTTAATTAATTAGAGTTGTGTAATAATTAGCTGTAGCTTGTTATTCATTTCGTCATGTAATAACTAGTTTAATTAGTTTAGCTTAGATTAGCTAGCTGGTTCTGTATTATTTATTCGGACACTCCGTCGAAAGGGCACAACTGTTGTAATAAGTGTGCGTGTGTGTGATGCATGTCTTCCAACCCCACGTCTTTTCCCATCTTACTTACCAGCTTACGATGGTTAGTTTTAGTGCACGTTTCAATTAGCATCCTTATGCTCGCATGTTTGCATCCATTCATCTGTCTTGTATGCACTGGGCTCGGCGCATCATACTAACTACATTGTATTTCAATTCCTGTTTGAATACATGTATCAAGTTGCATTTCACATGACATTTTAGAATAGCCGAGCCTATCTTAGTTGCATTTTGTATGTGTTGCATTAGGCATTCTTGACATAGCTAGGATCATGCATTGATTTCTAACATAGCTTTTGTTTTGGCTCGGAGTACTCGGTAAGTGTTTATGCTTTAGAATCCTTGCATGCGTGTGAGTGACTGCCATGATAGCATGCTTGCCATGAGGCTAATTGCTTATGTGATATAACTACCTGAATGCCTGTGGGTGAAGGTTGGGTTACTTGAGTTGGAACAATTCATTGATTGCGAGTTTTAAGCCCACTTGAGAGTGGCAAATCACCATGTTTTTTAAGCCCACTTGAGGGTGGCAAAATCCGCATTTTAGCCTACTTGCGAGTAGCAAACCGTTTTAAAAAACAAACATGAAATGTTTTGTTCCAATCCAGGCGATCCAGTCTATACTTGTTTGCTGCGCGCATCACATAGTATTTCTAGGCTAATACACCAGAATAAGAGCGCATATGTTTTCAAAACAAAATCTCATGTTTAGTAGTGGCCGATCTTTGATTGGGCGAGCGGGGGTGCTCATAGCTGACCTTCCCCAATCGTACCCAAGTTCTCGAGCCGAGGAAACTTTGGTGATGACGGACACGTGGCCTCAAGCAACGAGTCAGGGTTTCCTAAATTCTCCCAAAATAAAATATTTAGGTGGCGACTCTGTATCTGGCAAAGCAGTCCATGTTTGGCACTTCTTTCTAAAAATCAATTTTTCAAAACGATTTGCCGGATTTGGACTCTTTGGTGCTTTATCGATCTTGTATTGTACTTTGTGAGATTAGATTCAGAACCGTGACATTCGGGGGCGTCTACAGTATCTGGCGACTCTGTTGGGGAGTTAGAGAACTTGACTCGAACTCATGATATCTTCTTTTGACTACACTTATGTGTCCCTTTGCATTGCATTTGCATTGGTGCGCCTAGGACACCGTGTTTGTCGTCTGCTATTCCTGAACGGTGTGCCGGAGGCTGGCTTGAGAAGCATGCCATAAGGCAAGCCGGTTACGGGCTTTGCCACGATGGGAACACATACCCCGGTTTTTACCGGGGCACACTTTTTGACCATTCGACCTAGTGCATATCGGAATCCATAGTGACTATTCCAAACTAGGACAGGTTGCTCACCCGATTATAGGTTGTTTGAAACTGCTGCGTGCGTAGTGAAACCCTAGCTCCTGACAAAATAGGACGGGGAAACCCTACCCCTCCATAGGGGTGTTTTGGCTCTCATTTACTTGCTATGTGCTTTTAGAGTGCGTCTCTACAGTAATGCATGTATCAGTTTGCAAGTCTGGGTATCAGGCCTGCGGTCATCAGATTCATGGAATCAGTTTTACCTGAGGGTATCAGTTCACAGGCAGAATTTTGGGCAGAATTCAGTAGAAAGTACAGACATTCAGCTGTGCGCATATTTGTTCTGGTAAAATCAGGCTGAGATGGTGTCTATTTTCTTCTTTTGCAAGGTAGTCTCGGAACCATAGCTTCAGAAGGCTCCAATATCCCCCGGGTACACTGGACTTATATTGATAGACTTTGTCAGGTCAGAATCGGTTCAAAAGCAACCTATGTTTGCCTCACCCCCACCGGTTACAAGACGAAAGAGGTTCAGGCAGAATTCACCAGTACAGTTTCTACAGAAATCACACCTCAGTTCACCCAGGTCTAGTCTGGTTTGGGAACAGTTGTCTGCATTCAACTCAGCACGAGATCAATCACCCGTTCCCATGGCTCAGTATCCCTTAGCCAGTATGGAAGAACAGATGCGGTACCTACAACAAACAATCGAGGCACTACAGCAGGACGCAGTCCGTCAGGCTGAAGTCACGGCTCGTCAGGCTGAAGTCACGGCTCGTCAGGCTGAAGTCATGGCTCGTCAGGCCGAAGTGATAACCCAGCTACAACAACAACAGCAACAGCAGGCTGCAACTTCTACATCTCATGCACCTCCCACGGGTAACCCGACACCCGGAGCCACTGCCAATACTACTAATGTCCGAGAGACTCCGGGCAATCTGGTGGAGCCAATCCTAGCATAGACCTCTAAAGCTCCTGTCCATCAAAGCGAGGCTCCCTTTAAATGTGAGGTTGACCCAACTGCACGTAAGATCAATAAACTAGAGAAGTTATTCAAGCGAGCACAAGGAGTGAATTCCATCCTCGATTTAGAGGACAAGTATACTGAATCTGCAGTTAACTTACTGGAGCAGTTTAAAATGCCGCATATCGACTGCTTTGATGGCTCTGGAGACCCAATGGTACACCTCCACCTGTTTTCTGATATTTTGAAGCCAATGGGTTTGACCACAGCCCAAAAGATGTCACTATTTGGCCAAACCATGTCTGGGATAGCCGCAATCTAGTATGCAAAATTGGAGGACTCTGTGAAACAGAACTGGGAAGAGCTGGCTGAGGCCTTCATTGCTCAATACTCCTATAATACACAGATCGAGGTCACAACTCATGATCTCGAAGTCACCCGCCAAGAGCCAAAGGAAAGTTTCTCAGAGTTCGTGGCGAGATGGAGAGCAAAGGCCTCAATGATGACTACAAGGCCTTCCGACAAAGATCAGATTAGGATGATTGTTCGAAATCTACATTGCAAGCTGTTGCAAAAGATGGTCGTCCTACCTCTGTTTACCTTTCCAGCCTTTCATGAAATGGGGGTTCAAATCAAGGATGCCATCAGACAAGGGATCTTTGTGGAAGATAATGAGCCTTTGAAAAGGAATGTTGCTCACAATTCCAATGCTACTACTGAAGGTGGCACAGCTGGGAAATGCTCAGAAGTAGACAGTATCAGCCTTTCCCTCAATGGCCAAAAACCAACTACTTCAAATCGGCCCCAAGCCCGAAAATTCCATCCTCTTTACATGAGTCTCTCTCAAGCTTTGAAAATGCTGCAAGAAGAAGGGCCCCTAGAACTCCTAGAACCCCAACCCCTTCCAAATCCTCTTCCACCAAGATATGACCCAGCTAAATACTGTGCCTATCATCAATAGCTCGGTCATGATACGAACCGTTGCATCCACCTCCGTCATAAGATTCAAGATCTTATTGACGAAGAGACCCTAGCTCCACCAAAAGGACCTCAGGTTAGTACTGACCCATTACCTCTACATCTTAACCTCAACCATGTACTGTCGTCCACCTATGACCCCAGTATATACATCACCCCAGCCCATCTACCCAAGCCTGAGATGTTCATTCCAGAAAGCATGGACTTATGCATGATGAATGCACCTGAACCCCAATCATCTCAAACCCATGAACCCACTACTTCTGAGCTAATGAGAATGATTGAAGATCTTTAGAGAACTGTGGCAAATCTAGCCTTCGAAATTTTGGCTCCGTCATCGACTACACCACATAACGGGAATTTCATGTCAAAAGGCTCCCCAATCTTGGGACGGGCTGCATTTGAAGAAGGCCAATCCCTTGGCAAAGTGAAGGCTAGTGGTAAGAACAAGGTAGGGGCAGGCATTGGTCCCCATGAATACCTTCAATGGGCTGTGGAGGCTTTGAAAGCCAAAGGGCTGAACGAACAGTAAGTGCTAGCAGTTGTTGCAAAGACTGTGGATGGCACTTTTGCCACTCAGAATGAGAGCTGTTTGAATCAAGGGACAAGCCAGGAGAAGGGCCATTATACCAGAAACGTTCCTTTCAGCTCTAATCTTGCACTCAGAAGAGATCAACAAACCCAGTCAGTGCCTACCAATCCCTTTACTGGTGCATCTAATAAAAAGCCACAAACCTCGAAGTACCCACCCCGAGGCCAGAGAGTATTCCATGCCCTCTATATGCCTTTGTCCAAAGCTTTCCAAATCCTCGTAGGACAAGGCCATCTCAAACCCTTTGAGCCTCGGCCTCACCCTGGTCGTCTTCCAGCCAGTCATGATGCTGCCCAATACTGTGCCTTCTATCAACAAACCGATCATGGCACTGACATGTGTTTCGTCTTAGCCACGAAATACAAGATATGATGGACAACGGGGTCATCGCTGCACCAGGCTCTACAAAGTCTATCGTCACTGGATCAGTGAATCTGGAGGATAATTTGATGTGATCAGGGGATGAACCACCTGCGGGCGGCGCTCAGTTTACTTCAGATGTGGCGTATGGCACGCACTATTTTGAGCATTTGCGAATGCTAGTTTTTGTACTTTCTGACTTGGGTATTCAGTCAGTTTTGTTGTCTTGTATGTAGTCAGTCTTTTTGTACTAAGTCAGTTGGGTCTGTCTTGTTGTATCGAGTCAGTCCTGTTTTGTTAGAGTCGGGTGATTTCGGGGGTGTTACCTCGGACATCACTTGCTTGTTTTGTATTTGTCTTTTCGCTTTCTTTTGAGTCTGATTCTGCCTTGGAGCCAGTTACACCGATAGATATGAATGGAAGAGCAGTGATTTTCACACTCTTGTGTTTGCTTCTGCCTTATGCCAGTTGTGCCAGAAGTTCTGATTGAGAAGGCAGTATTTGACTAAAAACTGTGTCTTTTCTGTGCCTTGAAATCATTGCATTGACCTAAGTTTTTTAAAAACTTTTTGAACACTGTGATGAAAACAAAGAGGGAGGAATTCCTCTGGATTTGCAAAAATTTGATCAATTGAGAGAAAGAGAGGCGTGCTAAGCCCTTAATGAATGAGATCATGTTTGTTAATGTGAGTATTGAGAAGGATCCTGGCTTGATCCAGATTGGTTCTACACTGTTGTCAGCGTGAGCGATTAGTCGCTTTCTTAAAAGATTTCAAAAAAATATTTTGTGTCGTCCTGCGAAGACCTGGGTGGAATTGCTCTTGAGATTGTGCAGCTTAGGATCGCTTTCATCCTCGAGACTCGACCTCTCGCTTTCAAACCTTTGATTCGGATTCAGCATGTTCAACGGTCAACCATCAAAGGAGGCCTGTGTGGCCAGATTCGAAGCAACCCTCGAACTAAGGGCAAGAAAGTCAGATCAAGAAGGTCGTATGTCATCAAAAGAAGCTTGCAAAGCTAGATCAAAAGCACCCCTTGAACTAGGGGCAAAAAATATCAGACGTGCTCGAAGAGCCGAAGATGGATCATTCTGCAAATCAATGAAGACTGGCAAGAATGCCAAATCCCAGAAAGGAGGAAAGAAGAAAGTTTGTGCTGAAGGACAATTGAGTTCCTATCCACAACACTAGGGGCAAATTCAGCCCCCATTTGATGGACTCCTACATCATCAGTGAACATCAGCCATTCTTCTGGATTCAGATGACTTCAGGATCTCAAAACCATTTGACATGGACAAAGCTACACTTTTACCCTTGATAGGCTCGCTGGGCCGAAAACCCGGAAGGGTGACCCAGGAAAAAGTTAGAGCAAGAAAAAAGAAAAAAAGAAAAAGAACAAAAAATGAAAAGAGCAAAAAAGAAAAGCAAGAAAAAGAAAAGAAAAAAAAATGCAAAGAGAAAGAAAATGAAAAAAATGAGAAGAAAATAAAAACATAGCTCGCAAGGTTGAAAACCCAGAAGGGCGGCCTTGGCAAAAGTTAGAGCGTAAAAGGTGAGGGTTAATACACGAGTGTACCTTACCCGAACTACGTAAGGCTTGATTCCCATCTTTGGGATACGTAGGCAACTTCATTCTGAAGTCCAGCCATAAAACACTTCAAATTTGACTGTGTCCATGTGATGGTTTTGGTCATCTTTTTCTTCTCTCTATCCGAGAATTTGGTCATAATTGTCACTGTGAGGACTGGTTGCCATGTGCTGCGGCGCTATTCAGACTAGGGGCAACTTTTCGTTGCCGTGCAGTGCTGCGGTGCTATTCAGACTAGGGGCAACTTTCCGTTGCCGTGCAGTGCTGCGGTGCTATTCAGACTAGGGGTAACTTTCAGTTGCCATGCAGTGCCGTTCAGACAAGGGGAAATTTTCCATTTGTTTTGGATCTGAGGTTGTGCATCTCAAGAGTAAATTCTGCATTGGTCGAGCAGTGGCCATTTGCAAAAATAGTTTTTGAGAATTTTTAATGAGGTTGACTAATTCTCTCGAAAATTATTCCATTTTTCTAAAACTGGACCATTTCTTGGACCCAAAAAAGGAAAATTTTCAGTGCTCATAACCTGACTTGCATGATTTCAAATCAGAAAATCGAACAAGCGTGTTAATCTAACTCTCATTTTGGTTAAAATTGTTTTAGCAGAAGCGAAAAACAAAAAAATGGTCAAAATGATGAACTAGGGGCACAACTGAGTCAGGTGTTTTGTCTTTTCCTCGTTGTCAACATACTTGCCAGAAAAGGGCACTCTACTTGCCAGAAAGGGAACTCTACCTGCCAGAAAAAGGCACAACTGAAGCAAACAGCAAAGAGCCGAAAGCTCTCTCATCCTCCAAGCCGTGAGGTATCAAGCCAAGTGCGAAGCATGAACTGGAATGGGTCAAGATATTCCACTCCCCCGTCTGGACACATTTGATCATGTCCAAACTCCCCAGCAAAACATCGTTAATCGATGTCAGCTGCAGATTTGCTACACACCCAATTGTAGCGCAACCCCTCTGCGGGAATGTTCACTGTTGTGAGCAGAAGAACAGAATCTAGTAGAATGCTAGGGGCAAGAGCCTGCAACTTCTTGTTTATCCGTTAACCACCCTGGGGAGGGATGAAAAATGAGAGATTAAAGAATAGAGAGATGTGCGCTGAGAGGAAAAGCGAGAAAAGAGTTTTGAGAGAAAAATCGAGCTTGAGGGCCGAGTGATGTGAGAATCACAAATAAGAAAGGGTGGGGAACAATACCCGAAGAAACTGGTTCCTCACGAACTTAGAGATCTCTCGCCTTTGTAACACATCTGAGTGTTATGTCTTTTGTTTTGTTTGTCTCGATTCTCGTTTTTGAGTCGTTTCGAGTATGTCTCGACGTGTTTAGGTTGTTTACCCTTTTCTTTTCCTTTATTGAGTCGTGGTGCACTGTGTTCAGTCATTGGCTCAACACCCGGTTGAGAACCCTTTTCTCATTACAATTTCAAAAAAATAAAAATAAAATAAAATTTTCGTTTTGTGCACAGAGTGCCGTGCCATTCTCCACATTTGTGCAAAACAAGATTCGTTCTTTCGTAAAACTGCAGGGTTCAACCCAGGTCATGTTAGAACAGTAAAACCAGGACCTATCTGAAGCTATATGGGTTCCAGACTGCGAAGCAAAAGAAAATAGGGAAAATTCGGAGCATCTGAATTTGTTTCGATTTCTGCAAGTTCCGTCATTGCATCTCATATGCTCAGAATGGGCTGTGTGTTCAGAATGAGCAGTATGCTGTATGAGCTGTGTGTTCAAATTAAAAGAATACTGCGTTGTGAACCGTGTGTTCAGATTGAACCGAATACTATGTTATGATCTACGTGTTCAGAATGAGCAGTGTGCTGATACGAGCTGTGTGTTCAAAGTGAACAGAATATTGTGTTGACTGTTTCACTGTTTTAGGCCAGAATGGCGATCAGAATTGCTCTCCCTGAGTACCATTCCCCGTCAAAGTTATCTTGGCTATGTTTGCAATGAGGGAAAGTTGTGAATATGATCAAGAAGGAAAACGACATTTGTGGTTTTTGCATGCAGAAGCTACCCCTTGTCAGCATTTCAGGACCTTCGTACTGCGAATTGAAGGTAAGTGTTCGAAGAACACAATGGAGGGGAGATCCCTGTCAGAGTAAAGCGGTTTACCGCCACTCACTCCATGAGGTGCTTTCTAAAGTGCCGCTGTGTTTGTTCATTTCATTCCCTAAACATCATGCTCTACATTGCTTGTAACATGTACTGTATCATCGCAATTATTGCGTTTATTTACACCATTTATCCTTTTACGCTGAGCAGTGTTTAGGATCCTTATCCTCCGGGGCTTTCTCGGGACGCGTGAAGCTCGAGCCTGAGCGGTTTCTGACCTCTTCTCACGATTTTAGCGTGTTTGGAATTTATCTCAGGTTGCGTCGACTGCGCCCCTGAGCGGTTGGTTTCTGACCTCTTCTCACGATTTCAGCGTGGTTAGAGTGTTCTTTTCCTCACACGATTTCAGCGTGTTTGGAATTTATCTCAGGATGCATGAAGCGCGGCCCTGGGCAGGTTGTATCTCGGGACACGTGAAGCGCGAGCCCGAGTGGTTTTTCACCTCTTCTCACGATTTCAGCGCGGTTAGAGTGTTCCTTTCCTCACACGATTTCAGCATTTTTGGAATTTGCCTTTCCTCTTCTCACGAGTTCAGCGTGGTTAGAGTCTGTTCCTTCCTCACACGATTTCAGCGTGTTTGGAATTTGCCATTCCTTTTCTCACGAGTTCAGCCTGGTTAGAGTCTGTTCCTTCTTCACACGATTTCAGCGTGTTTGGAATTTGCCTTTCATCTTCTCATGAGTTTAGCGTGGTTAGAGTCTGTTCCTTCCTTACACGATTTCAGCGTGTTTGGAATTTGCCTTTCCTCTTCTCACGAGTTTAGCGTGGTTAGAGTCTGTTCCTTCCTTACACGATTTCAGCGTGTTTGGAATTTGCCTTTCCTCTTCTCACGAGTTCAGCGTGGTTAGAGTCTGTTTCTTCTTCACACGATTTCAGCGTGTTTGGAATTTGCCTTTCCTCTTCTCACGAGTTCAGCGTGGTTAGAGTCTGTTCCTTCCTCACACGATTTCAGCGTGTTTGGAATTTGCCTTTCCTCTTCTCACAAGTTCAGCGTCGTTAGAGTGTTCTTTTCCTCACACGATTTCAGCGTGTTTAGAATTTATCTCAAGTTGCGTTGTGTACACGCTTGGGCGTTTTGTTTTCGACCTCCTCTCACGATTTTAGCATGATTTGAGCATCCGTTTCCTTACACGATTTTAGCGTGTTTGGAATTTATCCCAGGTTGCGTTGTGTACGCACCTGATGGGTTGTTTTTCTTCTTCTCATGTTTCCAGCATGCTTGGAATATCTCACCCTTTGCATCTACTGTACTATCTGTCGCATCGCACTGTTTTGTGCACATTTTTTTTTATATCATTCGCACTATCTCGTGCATTCCCTGGTCTAGGAGACCTTAAATCCTGCATCTTTATTCGCACTGTCTTGTGCACTCTTTGGTCTGGGAGACCTTAAATCCTCTAGTCTAAGAGACCTTAAATCCTGCATCTTTATTCGCACTGTCTTGTGCACTCTCTGGTCTGGGAGACCTTAAATCCTCTGGTCTAGGAGACCTTAAATCCTGCATCTTCATTCACACTATCTTGTGCACTCTCTGGTCTAGGAGACCTTAATTCCTCTAAAGGTGCAATTCCTTTGGTGTTTGTCGTGCCCGAACGACTTCCAGCGGTCTGGTATAGCCGCCTGCCTGTGTTTGCGGTGAGTTCCTAGGAGACCAACTGAGACGGTAGAAACTAGAGTTCGAATGGCTCATGCCTAGAACGCAAAGGTTCGGGATTTCCGAGACTAAAGTCTGGTTTAAATACCCAGGGGTGTATCCTCGGCTTAAAATCTATATGGCAGCCCCATAGATTGAGATAGCATGTGTATGCGCCTCAATTCTGGATACTGAACCAACCTAGTCTGTCACCCTGTTGGAGAATAGGCAAAGCTGCAACCATAGTCAGGGAGAAAAGTACTACCTGCGGTTCAACCGAGAAGAAGGGGAAGGTCCCCAGCAGCATGAGGTAGGTCATTGCCAATTGCCCCTGTAAGGTACCTTCGCCTCCTAACTACTACATCATCTAGTATGTCTATTGCATTGCACATATAATATGTTGCATGCCTGTACTGTATATCCATTGTATCGCCTGCATCCTTTCCATGTTAAACTTAGTCTGGCATGTGCCCATACTTTTCGCGTTAAAGCATGGTTCTATGATTGTGTGTACGTGCCTATTCCACTAAGAGAATTGTGGTTTGAGGGTGTCGGCACCTTTTCTGTGTTAGACGTGGTCTGTTTTGTGTCTTTGCCTTTTCTAGGCAAAATGTGGTTTGGCCGCGCGCCTTATTCACTCCATCCATAGCATCTATTGCATTGTAGTTTGTCGCATTCAGCATGTAGGATCACGATCTTTCCTTAGTAGATCATTCCTCACTTATATCATGCCACCCAATTACTTGTATTCTTTCTGCGAAACGCATAGTTCTGTCTATGCATGCACCTATTCCACTAAGAGAGTTGTGGTTAGAGCGCTCCGGCACCCTTTCTATGTTACACGTAGTTTGATTTTGCATCTCCATCCCTTTATGATATTTGTGTGATTTTGTACTGCTTGTGGTTTGATTATTTCGATACATTACATATCATTTGCATTATTTCATTACATTGCATTGCATAAATCCTGAATTATCAAACCGGTTTCGCGTAGCGTATAAGTCCAATTTTCAAACTGGCTTCGCACAGCGTATAAGTCCAATTATCAAATTGGCTTCGCGTGGCGTATAAGTCCAATTTTCAAACCAACTTCGCGTGGTGTATAAGTCCAATTATCAAAATCTTCCTACATATCGTTTTGCATCCTGCCCCTGAACTACGCTAGTTTGATTCTTTGCAAAGGGATACGTAGGCAGCCTGCGGGCGCAACCATTTATTTATCTGTACTTTGTCCAAGTCTTCGGCCTTGCCAAAAATGGGTCGTCTTTGGGCTTTGACATTCACTCACGTCACTTCTTGACTTTCGAGTTCTGTCAAAGAGGGGCAACTGTAGACAACCCATTTTTGACCGACCTTAAGACTCAGACGTCATCGATTGAGCGCTCGGTGATGGTGCATGTTGTGCTTGTCCTGAGGTTTCAGAGTTCTCGGCTGAGAGCCTCGCCTCCAGGCCTCGGAACTTTTTGTGCTTTGACTCGGTTTGCGGACCAGGTCTTGTTTTCTCTTCCCGAAGGGAGGGAGAGGTCTTGTAGACCATCTCTCAGTGATCGTAGACTACTTTTCATGGTCATAGGCCACTGTTCCCGTTTGCAGACTAGTTTCCGGTTTTCGGGGCCGTCGGCCGTGCGCCTCGGCTCGGGACCGCTTAACATTCTCCATTTGCCCCGGGTTTTGGAGCACGCCTTGTTCCCTCTATCTAGAGGGACACTGTGGCCCGGGAGACCACTTTTGTGGTCGTACGCCACTTTTGCTGATTAACAGCCAGTTTTCGAGGCTCCCTGCTACGTGCTTTGCCCCCCAAACTCTCGTCTTGCATCCGTTTTGGTTTGTTTTTGGTACAAACCTTGTTTTCCTTGTTTGGAAGGTGGCATAAGGGTGGGAGAGAACTTTTTCTCCTTGGAGACCACTTTTCTTCCTGCCAGCCGGTTTTCTGGTCGGGAAACTGGTTTTCTTGGTCTTTAAGCCACATTTACCGGTCTCTCACCCCACCATTGGCTTGGTTTCAGTATGGAGACCACCAATTACCCTTGGAGACCACTTTTCCTCTCGCCAGCCGGTTTTCTGGTCGGAAAATTTGCTTTCTTGGTCTTTGGGCCACATTTACTGGTCTCCCACCCACCATTGGCTTGGTTTCAGTATGGAGACCACAAATTACCCTTGGAGACCACCAATTACCCTTGGAGACCACTTTTTTTTTTTTTTTTTCTGGGAGACCACTTTGGGTGGTCGGCTGACCACTAAAAGTAGCAGGCCGACCACCTTTTCTGGTCGGCAGGTTTCTGCCTGTTTTGTCCGTTTGAGTGGGTGCCAGCTGTGCCACCTGGAAGGCATAGACTGGATCCTCCATACACGTGTATGGAGGATCTTGAGGCTTGTTTTTTAGCTTCTTGAGGAAGCTTTGGCCTTGTTTGTCTATAAGAGAGGCCCTCCACCTTCTTGAACCAAGTTCAGAACTTCTCTAAGGCAAAACAATACATATCTCTCTACATCTCTATATTTTGGCTCATAAGGTGCATGGTTCTTGACCCTTTTACACTACACCTCATAGCCTTACACTTCCACCATTGATTTGAGGTTCTTGGAGGTTGTTTTCAGAGGTTAAAGAGCTGGTTTTGGTCCCAAAGTTTGCTGGTTTTTGCTGAGCTTCAAGGGTAATCACTTTTCCCTCTTTTAAGCATTATTTTGATCCTTCTCTTAGCCTCATTTGCATGCTTATTTGAGCTTTGTTGTCAACTGAAAAAAGGTTCATATTTAAGTAATTTTCATGTTTGTTTAAGGTTCTTTTGGTGTTGGGGGTCATCTACCCTCTTGCATGCTCTATTTACCCTTGTTTTGAGCCATGCCTTGAGGCCTTTGTATTGAACTTTGCTTGGCCCTTTTGCCACTAAAATACAGCGGATTTTCAGTGGTTGGCATGTGGTTTTGAGGGCCAAAATCAGAGAGGGGTGACCCTCTCTCTTTTGGCCTTGTTTGCTTGCACTTTTGGCTTTCCAAGGGAGCATATATTTCCACACTTCCTAGCCTTGGTTCAGGCCCTTTTTAGTGACTTTTAGGACCTGCCTAGACTCTATCTATGGCTGGTTTGGTCACCTTTTGTTTGCCTCTTGCATGTGTAGAACAATCCCTTGCATAGCCTATGAAAGCAACACCTCATTCTTGCATGTATTGGTCATGTTTCAGTGGGTTTTTGGCCATCATTTGGCATGCCATGATTCTTTTTTTGGCTGGTTTGGTAGCCTCTCATATGATTCACATGCTTGTAGTGTAAATCATGTTTACTAGCTTATAATACATGTTGTTTTGGCCCGCTATGCTAGCATATTTTGGCCATGCTCCAAACTGATTTTGTCCATATTTTGGGCTGCCTTAGCTCTGTTTTGAGGTCCCTTGGTGGAATGATGCTTGCCATGTATGGTTGTAGTGTAATAGCCTTGCTTAGCCTTGAGTTTTGAATCCCCTTGCATGCTTAACTTGAGGTGTTTGCATGTTTTAGCATCATTGAGTATGGTACTTCAGAGTTTATTTCTTGGCCATATTCTCATGTTTGTCACTCTTTCAATGTGTTTGAGAGTTGCATCATTATACCCCATTTATGAGCCTTTGCATTGAGCTTCATTCTTATGTCTTTCAAGCCACCATCTAGGCTCATTTTGCCACTGTTTTGGGCTTGCTTAAGGTCTATTTAGAGTTGGTTTTTTCATTTGAGCACCGCCTTGCATGCCTCTAGTGTAATGTGCTTCACTAGCTTCGGTACTTGAGCCTTTCAACATGCATTGCGTGAGTTGTTTGTATGATTCAGAGCCATTTTGTATGTCATTTCAGAGCTGGAAGATGTGTCATTGTATGCCATATTTCATCCTTTCAATGCTTTTGTAGAGTCGCATTTTGTGCCCTTGGGCTTAGGTCCTTACGTTGTGTATGCTAGCATAAGTTTTGGAGTCTTGTTTTCATCATGTTTGGCCACTGATTTGGGTGTGGCTGAGGCCCATTCATTTTGGTTTAAGTTCACTTTTGCATTGAGTATGCCATTGTATTCCATAGCATTGAGTATGTCACATTGTCGCATGATTGATCATTGCATTGCGCATGCCTTGTTCATCTCATTGTGTATGTTAGTTCGTAGGTGCATTGTCTATGCTAAGTACCACGTGCATTGAGTATGCCATCGTTAGTTCATAGCATTGTGTATGCTAGTTGCATGTTTGCATGTCATCCGTTGCATGTTTGCATCATTTAGTTGCATAACATTTAGGTTGCATACTTAAAGTCGCATTGTGCATGCCATTGTTTGTTGCATTGTGTTCGAAATAGGAGTTAGTCCGAACACGGGAAACGAGGGATGTTTCGCACTCAAAGTGATGAAACGTGCCTCGATTCCCGGTCGCCGACACTCTTGACTACCCATGACGGAGTTGTCGGCTTTAGGTGCTTGTATGTGCATTCATTTCACATTAAGTTGTATAATTCGACTCCTCGGCCATCATGCATCGAGATGCGCGACCAGTGGGCTGAGGGTCGAGGACTATACTCCCTAGAGCTTATGCAATGACGGCGAGAGTGGTCATGCACACATGTGTTGCAAATACTTTGCCGTGCCTCTTTCTTTCCCTTTGTTGCAGAAAACCAGAAACCAGGAGAAGAAACTAGTCGGCCGACCAGGTTTTCTGGCAGGCCGTCCACCTTTTTTGGTTTCCACCTTTTCTGGTCGGCAGCCTTCCCACAGCATCCCAGGGTGGAGTTTCATCTCTCTGGAGCCTTGTGCAGTGTTCTGAGGTCAATTGCAAACAAAGGCAAGCCGGGGCATCGCGATGGATTTCCCGACAAGGCAACTTGAGCATGCATGCATCCTTTACCATTCAAGGCAGAGCTGAGGCAGTCAACATTCATGTAGTTCGCAGGCTAGTTTAATTTCTTACTTAGTTAGTTTGTTAATTAATTAGAGTTGTGTAATAATTAGCTGTAGTTTGTTATTCATTTCGTCATGTAATAACTAGTTTAATTAGTTTAGCTTAGATTAGCTAGCTGGTTCTGTATTATTTATTCGGACCCTCCGTCGAGAGGGCATAACTGTTGTAATAAGTGTGCGTGTGTGTGATGCATGTCTTCCATCGCCACATCTTTCTCCCTTTTACTTACCAGCTTACGATGGTTAGTTTTAGGGCACGTTTCAATTAGCATCCTTATGCTCGCATGTTTGCATCAATTCATCTGTCTTGCATGCACCGGGCTCGGCGCATCATACTAACTGCATTGTATTTCAATTCCTGTTTGAATACATGTATCAAGTTGCATTTCACATGACATTTTAGAATAGCTAAGCCTATCTTAGTTGCATTTTGTATGTGTTGCATTAGGCATTCTTGACATAGCTAGGATCATGCATTGATTTCTAACATAGCTTTTGTTTTGGCTCGGAGTACTCGGTAAGTGTTTATGCTTTAGCATCCTTGCATGTGTGTGAGTGACTGCCATGACAGCATGCTTGCCATGAGGCTAACTGCTTATGTGATATAACTGCCTGAATGCCTGTAGGTGAAGGTTGGGTTACTTGAGTTGGAACAATTCATTGATTGCGAGTTTTAAGCCCACTTGAGAGTGGCAAATCACCATGTTTTTTAAGCCCACTTGAGGGTGGAAAAATCCGCATTTTAGCCTACTTGCGAGTAGCAAGCCGTTTTCAACAACAAACATGAAATGTTTTGTTCCAATCCAGGCGATCCAGTCTATACTTGTTTGCTGCGCGCATCACATAGTATTTCTTGGCTAATAGATTGGAATAAGAGCGCATATGTTTTCAAAACAAAATATCATGTTTAGTAGTGGTCGATCTTTGATCGGGCGAGCGGGGTGCTCATAGCTGACCTTCCCCAATCGTACCCAAGTTCCCGAGCCAAGGCAACTTTGGTGATGACGGACACGTGGCCTTAAGCAACGTGTTAGGATTTCCTAAATTCCCCCAAAATAAAATATTTAGGTGGCGACTCTGTATCTGGCAAAGTAGTCCATGTTTGACACTTCTTTCTAAAAATCAGTTTTTCAAAACGATTTGCCAGATTTGGACTCTTTGGTGATTTATCGATCTTGCATTGCACTTTGTGAGATTAGATTCAGAACCGTGACATTTGAGTACGAACTGTAGTGAGCCCATTGAACAAAACGAGATTTTCCCCGGGACGTTCGGGGGCGTCTACAATCAGCAGCAACATCTCAACATAAACAGCAGAAACAACATGTCAAGTCATAAAGTAGAGCTTCTGATCCACTGCACATTGTTAACAAGTTCATGAATTGTGTACTTATACCTGGGATAGTGAGGTTTCGACCACAAGATAATCCTAATATTAATTAAATCGCATAACTCATCCAGATGAGGCTGAACCCCATTAAACACACAGTCATTTCTTGCTTTCCATAAGGACCACATAAGGGCACTAGGAATAGATTTCCCCAACATCCAATAAAAGTTCTTAAACTTAAACCCATCCCACCAACACAGCAACCCCTTAATTGATCCAGGCATTACCCCCTGAAAACCCCACCATTTAAAAATATTTGACCATAATCTCCACACCACTGGGCACCATAGCATCACATGATTCAAAGATTCACCTTCACAGTTACAAAGCACACAGAGAGTACTAGTATCCTCACTAATTACACCGATCCTCTGTAAAAAATCTGATGACTTGATTCTACCTTTCCATGCTAGCCATCCAAGAAATTGTGCTTTTGGAGGATAAATTTGTTTTTTTTTTTTTTTTTTCCAAATAATAGAAAGAGCATCATAGATAGCTCCAATCTCATGTCTATTATACATTGAAGCCACACTAAACTGACCTGAAGGCAGTGCTTTCCATTTAAGACAATCGTCAATATTAGACAGTACAATCTGAGTTGTGTTAAGTTGTGAAAAAAGTTCACCCACCACTGCCATCTCCATTTCCTTAAAGGCCTTCTAAATTCGAAGCACCACTCCTCAGAGTCTCCCCTTTGATCCAGCAGCCCCCGTAATGAAACATCTCTATTTGTAACCAATCCAAACAACCTTGGAAACGTCTCTTTGAAGAATTGATTACCCAGCCACTTGCCATCCCAAAACCTGATTCTATTCCCATCACCAATAGCAAAATCCACACTTGAAAAATAAAAGTTCCTGAGATGGGGATTGCAATCTGCTACACAGAGAATGTCACTCCATACCCTTGATACTCTGATTGAATTATCCATAAATGAGAACCATTTACCACCAAACATCGGGTATTTGGTACAAATTACCCTTTCACATAAGGCCTTACCTTCATTTTCAAATCTCCACCACCACTTAGAAAGCATACAATCATTAACATCTCTGATTCTCCTTACTCCCAGCCCTCCTTGATTCTTACTTTTAGTGATGTCCTCCCATTTCACCAAATGTGATTTCCTTTTTAAATATGAACCTCCCCAAAGAAAAGTAGCTTGAACCTTATCAATAACCTTAGCCACTCTTTCTGGCATTTTAAACAAGGATAGGTAATACACAGGCAGACTTGATAGCACTAATTTAATTAGTGCTAGTCTTCCATCAAACGATAACAGCCTCATTTTCCACCATGCTAGCTTGGATTTGAACTAATTAGAAACAGGTTTCCAAGTTTTCAATCTCCTTGGACTAGCCTCCAATGGCATGCCTAAGTAAGTACAAGGTAATTTGCTAGACTTGCAATGGAGTCTAGCTACAAAATCATCAATGAGCCCCTTTTCCACACCTACCCTGTAGACACAACTTTTATGGAAATTTATTTTTAGATTGGACATTAACTCCAAGCATCTTAGAATTCTCTTTATGGTGAGCACTTTCACCCAATTTGTCTCACAAAAAATGATGGTATCATTAGCAAATTGTAGATGAGAAATAGACTCCTCACTGGCTCCAACCATTACCCCTCTAATCAGTCCCATCTCTTTAACTCTAGTTAGCAGAACATTAAGTCCTTCAGCAACTATAGCGATCCCGGTTCTTCCTTCTTTGGTTGTTGTATCCGGACTTGGTTCCATGGATGTCGGTAGTTGTTTTTATCCTGTTTCCGTCCTTCAATACTTTGTATTTGAGTTATAGGATGTTTTGGGCAGGATTGTTACAGGTTGAGTGTGATTGAGAGCAAATGGTTGCTGCCCAGAATTTTGGTCCTTCGGTCGAGCGAGACTTTTGTCGCTCGAGCGAGCTCTGTGTTTTAGATCCTTCGCTCGAGCCAGGGTTCCTTCTCTCAAGCGAGAGTTGAGTTTTGTATCTGGTGGCTCGAGTGAGAGGTCCTTCGCTCGAGCTTGCGTCTGCGTCTAGTACTGGACCTATAGGTTGCAATTCTTCGCTCGAGCGAGTGAGGTCTATGTTTTGGGTTTCTTCGCTCGAGCGAGCATTCTGTCGCTCGAGAATACTTCTGGGTTGCAGACCTGAAGCTTTGAATTGTTGGCTCGAGCGAGGCTTTCTACGCTCGAGCGAGGATTCTTTGTGTCTGGTCGCTCGAGCGACCAATCCTTCACTCGAGCGAGCCTGTGTTATATCAGCAGATAGCAGCGGGGAAACACTTCACTTTTTCATCTCTTTTGATTTCAAAACCCTAGAGCCGTCCTCTTTCTCTCTCTATACATCTTCTCTCTAGGGATTCATCTACTCCTAGTGAGTTTCTAGCCTAGTTTCTTTGCAAGAAAGATAGAGGGTCGCGAGGGCTTCCTTTTAATCTGAAAAATAGTGGATTTGGAGCACTTTGGGTTTTGGTCATCTTCTCCATTTGAGCTCTTCATTTCGAGGTAGGGATACCCTACTCCATCTTATGAGTTTTGTCATAAATTTTGGACATTTTGATATGTTGGGGTTGTTGGATAATTTTTGGAAAAGTTAGGGTTTGATTTGTAATTTATAGAAAAAGGGGTTTTCAAAATGTTAAGTCCTATGGGTGTTTAAGACCAACAAAAATGGAATTAATGTTGTTGTATTGTTGAATTTGAGCCTTCGGGTTGAGATGTGATAAAGGAGGAAGAATGCCCTAATTATGTGATAAATTAATTAGTATAATTAATTTGGGAAAATATGAAATTGAGTTGAAATCCTTGAAATTGGGAAATTATGGGATTAAATAGTGTAGTTGGATTAATTTATCACTCACCTAAGTAAATGTTGATATTTCATCCGTTTAATGCTTTTATTTTCTGTTTAGAAATAACTGCTTTGAGCTATCGGTGGAGGATAGTCTTGATTGTTGTAGACATTGTATGTTAATTAGGGAAAACTGAAACTAATCACATTAAATATGTCATTGAATATGACGGTTGAATTAATACAACAAATATGTGTATTGATTGATTATTGTATATGACAAGTGTTAAATACGTTGTATATGCATGTTGTTTGGGAGGAGATAGGGGATGTACTCCATGGTTTGAGTGGAGATAGGGGATGGACTCTCAAACCTGTTTGGGAGGAGATAAGGGATGGGCTCCATAGATACAGCAAATATGTGTATCACTTGAGATGTTAATACATCAATTTTGTGTATTAAATTGCAATATTGGAAGTGGTTTTAATGTGAGTTGTAGACTCATTTAAATTGTGAATAAAAGAAATGCTTAATAAGGAATGTATTCCTATTAATTGTTTGGTCAGGTTCTGAGCCATGTTTATGAAATGATTTGGATAAGTAAAGGAAAGTGGAACGCAACATGGACATAATTGTCATGTAACTGTATTGTGATATAATTGGTTTATAAATGTTAACCATCTATCAAATGCTATTGTTTTAGTCATTGCTTATATTTTGTTTAGTATATCTCTACTGGGCTTTGGCTCACCCTATATGGGACATCATTTTCAGGTTCAGGGGATATGCTACCTCCAAGGACATAGCTTGGAAGGTTTTGGAGTTGAAGACTCTTTTTGGTTGTTTTGTTATTTTGATATTACATGTAAATTCAAGCCAAGGGCTTAATATGTATTTGAGTTAGCACTCACTTTTTGTATCCAAGTGTTGGCTTGGAAAGTTGTAAGCTCGTAGGGCATTTACTTTTGTTGTCAACATGTAATATCTTTTGTAAGAATACTCTGATGAATGGAAGAATGTTTTATTCTCTTATATTAATGCATGTCGAAATTGTTGGGTTTTATGTATTATTTTAAGGGCGTTACAGCAACAATATTGAAAAGAAAAGGTGAAAAAGAATCACCTTGTCTAAGCCCCTTGTCCGGAAAAAATTCTGAAGATGGAGACCCATTAACAGGAATTGAAACTCTTGCTGCAGTTACACACTCCTTTATCTAGCCAACCCATTTCCTTTCAAAGCCAAAATTTTCAAGCATAGAAAATAAGAATTCCTAGTTGACCGAGTCATACTCTTTTTCAAAATCCAATTTTAGAATCATCTCTTTCTTATGTAAACACTTCCACCAATCCACAATTTCATTTGCAATCAATACCCTATCAAAAATATTCCTCCCCTTCAAAAAACCAGATTGTACCTCGCTAGCCACCATAGGAATTACTCGCTTCAATCTTGTCACGCCCCAAACTCGCCCCTAAAAGTTTGGGCATGACCTATTCAGAACGGGCACTTAACCTGACATACATAACTTACGGGGCCTGAACGGAAGCATTAAATACCATAAAATAATAGTAAATGATCTCCATTGAGCTACCACTATCATGCCAGGATCACAAACATCATAACAGGTAAATAACGTACATAAACATGCGCTTGGGCATCGGTTATATACAACACATATACAGACCTAGCCCTATGATTGGGCGTATAGAAAAAACATTATAGAAGGAAGTGTTATACACATTTCAACCTTAGGCCAATAATTAGAGTGCAATGCCAATGTTCGTCAAAACTTCACAAAAATATGAGTGGCTTCATCTAGGGCCTGGACACACAGAGGTTGACAAAAGAGAACGGGCATCATGGGTTAGGACTGACCTCCCGGTTGGTTACCTACAGAAGCAGACATAACAGAGAGTGAGCCAGGCTTAGTGAATAATAGTACATAAATAATTCGATGCTCAACTTAAAACATAATACATATTACTGTGTGTATAAATGCCAAGATCATGTAGTAAACCTGATTCTGTATGTTCTGGCCTTAGGCCCAGCTTTTAAACATAATGGCTTTAAGCCTTTGAACGGAGTGGCATTAAGCCCTTAAATAAATTGGCATTAAGCCCTTGAACAGAATGGCATTAAGCCCTTTTCTTGCATGTGTGAACTCAAGAGGTGTCTCGCACGGATTCTAGAGGTGGCTCATATTGTAGCACTTAGTTTCGTACAGCACTTTGTTTCATACCAGAAAATACAGATTGGCCATAGGCCCAGATGTCATCAGAGTAGGCTAGTCTCAGAGTCCTACAGAATTCTAGAGTCATATGAAAGTATCTACGTTTTTTCCATCATTTGTTTACATTCCTTGAATCATTCACACAGTTACAAAATTAACATGTGATAACAGAATGCTAATGGCAATCATTAGCTGTAAGTAAAGCGTACTATGGTAGTACTACTAGTCACAGTGTTGTGACGACGTGCTAGTTCCTCCCGGAGTGTGTCCTGCACACATTCATAACTTGCAAATTAGTTCCTTTCTCTTTGTTGAGTTATTTCCTGAGTTATTTCACCTCAAATGAATTTTACAAACATCAGTAGGCATAAAATACAAATTCTAAAAATATGCAAGGGTCAAGCACGCAAAACGGAGCAAACCATTTTTTTTCAGCATGGGCTACACGTGCGGCTGTGAGCCCCGCACGTGCGGCAAGGGTCCCTGCACGTGCGGCAGTGATGCCCCGCACGTGCTTTTTAAGCAGTAGCCTCAGCACAAAATTGCACCATTTCCCGCACGTGCGGCCGTGACTCCCGCACGTGTGGCGATTCTGCAAAATTCTGCCCAAAATTTCACACAAACCCTCACTTGGTATACTCATGGTAAGGTTCAAATTAAGCAAATTTAGTGTGTTATAATGGTTCAATATAAACATAACATGCATCAAAAATGTAATCAAGATCACCATCTCTAATTACTCATGCACAACTCATTCTTTTCATAATTAAATCATACTTGATCTCAATTTCCCACTTAGGTATATAGATCATCATCTAGGTGTTTGAATAACCCTACACAACAAATAAAATCAAGAGGGGAGGAACAATATCACAAGTTTGGGTCTACCAATACAACCACAACCACAATTAGACAAGAACATACATACACACTCTTGATTTCCATTATAATCTCAACTTGAATATCGTAGAGATCTCCTCAATCAATTGCCAAGAGGCTTAGCAAAATAAAGAACACATACCTTGAGCTTAAAATCTCAATAGATCCTCTTAATTCACCCAATCTTCTACTCTTGCCAGGTTTCCCTTCTACCTCTCTAACTCTCCTCTTCCAATTTCCATTCAAGAGATACTTAGGTTATTTTCATGTCCAAGATCAAAGAGGCTTACATACACATAATATAAAAGAAAAACAAAGTTGAATAGGACAAAAATCAATCGTTTAATCATCCTAAATTGAAATTTCACAGCAATGCTTATTATTATTTAAAAATTACGCTGATTTCAAATATAAAATCAATTTCGGATTATCAAGTCTCTAAGACCCTCAATTTCTGATTCAAACATTCTAATGGTGACAGATACTTTTCTTATTACACAGATATGAATCCATAATCATAGGATTCACTTAATTAACCTTAATTCCTTATAAACTTTCTCAGTAAACATTTGAAAGCACAGAGTAAGGGACTGAGAATATATCAGAATCACATACGAGGGTCGGATTATTACAAATCTGTTAGCAAGAACTTTAGATAAGATCTTGTAAACTGCCCCAATGAGACTTATTGGCCTAAAATTAGTAAGACCAGTCGGGCAATCTTTTTTTGGAATGAAAGTTACAAAGGAACTAATAAGACACTTGGGCAATCTGCCATTAGAATGGAAATCTTTGAAAAATTGAAGCATCTCCTCCTTAAACACCTTCCAACATTTTTGAAAACATGACAAGTTAAACCCATCGGGCCTAGGTGCCCTATTATCATCGCACTCCTTCACAGCTGCCCATATTTCACTTTCAGAGAAAGCAAATTCCAACTCAACCTTAGTATCATTACTCCTACTCGATTTAAAGACTCCTCCAAGCTTAGGCCTGACTTCCAAAATTCTAAAAATAAACATTTGAAATGCCTAAAAACTTCTTCCTTAATTTTCACTGGATCCTCAATCATAATTGCATTTACAGTTAGCGAATTTAACGAATTATTATTTTGACGACAAGATGCAATGGAATGAAAGAACTTGGATTTCTTATCCCCTTTCAATGTCCATGACACTCTTGATTTTTGAAGCCACAACCATTCCTTTCTCTTACTCCACTTCAGCACCTCCCCTCTACGCTCCATTCTTCGTCCCAACTCATCATCATCAAGATCTCTAATTTCAACAACAAGATCTAGCTTGTGTAGTTTCTCCTCAGATGCTTTAAGCTTGTGATTGATATCACCAAATACTTCCAAATTCCACTGCTTCAATGATACCTTAGCTGCTTTTAACTTGGCAAAAATTCTATAACCAGCCCAACCTGATACCACTGTTTCCTCCCAAGCTTTCTTTACCACAGAGATGAACTGAGGATGCAACACCCAAGCATTAATGAACCTAAACGGTCTTGGACCCCAATCTCTTGTGTCCTCCATTAGTACCAGTAGGCAATGATCAGAAACTATTCTAGACAGCCCCCATACTTTGAACTCAAACATTAAGAGCCACTCAGGAGACAAAAGAAACCTATCAATTTTACTCCACTTCTCTCTCTCACAGCATTACACCAAATGTACTTCCTCCCAAGCATCTCTAATTCTGTAACCTCCATTAGATCAATGAAATCATTAAATTTCTTCATACCCCCCCTCCCCTCTAAAATAACGTTTCATTTCCCCAATCCCTCCTCCCCTCTCCCCCCCTCCCCCCAAAACTAAGGATACTGGAAAAAGGGCTTTAACCTAATAATGGACTGCCATACTCTGCCTCTCCTAGAAACCTCATTTGGTGTGTATACATTTATTAGCACACACATAAAAGATAGAGCAATAGTACCTGCCAACAAAATGAAATTCCGGTTGCAGCAGCAACTAGACAATGCAAAAACTGATGGATTCCATATACACAAAAGTCCACCAGCTAACCCATTCGAATCCACTACCATGAACTCAATCTCCACCCCCACCCCTGGCCATAATGAACGCACTAATTCCACTGAAATTTATGCTTTCTTTGTCTCTTGAAAAAACACCACATTCACTTTCTTTCTTTGAGCACCAGTTTTATTTTCCTCCGTTTTCTAGCCTTTCCAAGCCCCCTAATATTCCATGTGAGCAAAATCATTACAAACCAATCTGAACTCCCAAATCTCCTACTTGTGTTGTTTAGGATCGATCAATCCCCACCCCTTGAACCACCCTATTTGCATCATTCTTTTTCCAATTCAACACATTTAAATAATAAAGTCTCTTCATATCTTTCACAGTACATACCCAGTGCTTTGCCAACCTGAACTATCGCTTGTGCCTCCCTATGCATTAGATATCCTCTATTCTGAGATTGGCTGCTCAACATAGATGATGACATCGCTACAATTGCAGCTCTAAAAATTGCTCCTCTGTTCCAACTTCCCACATGAATTGGACTCATTTTTCTTGCAAAACCAGCACCTCTTGCCATCCTTCGAATCCATCTTGAATCAGCCACTGTCATTCTTTTTCTTCCACTTACTCTTCTCCTCTTTCTCTGGTTAGATCATCCTTTCCAACATCCTCATTACCCATTAGACCAGATATTGGATCCGATCCATTTCCAATTTGGGATGGGGTTGCAACACCTTTATGACCAGAAACACTCATTTCACTAAAATTAGAGACGATGAGCCAATTTGATCGCCCACCCTCATGGGCCTCTCTAACATTCACTACCAGATTAACTCCTAGCCTATCCACTTATGATCTACTGATACTTTTCAAAGAGCTTGGGGTGAAAATTTCATCTTATAGAACTTGCTTTTGGTCATTAATAATGAAATATGGAGAGACTAACTCAGCCGCCCCCTTTATAATTGGTTCTTTCACTCCAGATGCCTCATCATTATTGTTTCCCATGACATGGTTTGTCTCCTTAACAACTGTGTAAACCTCATTACTCATGTTGTTAACATTTGTCAATTGAATGTTTGCCACCTCTTCTGACTCTGCCAACTCAGCATCATAACTGTTCTACGCTGCTACCAGATCAGCATCTTCCTCTACACTGCGGATGCCCTTTGTTGGTTCAACTTCCACCTTACCCCTACCTTTATCATCATCCTCAACATTGCTCCATACCTCCTCTAGTTCACCATCTTCCTTACCTTTGTATCTACCATTAGACTTCGAGCTAACAACCTCATTTGAGCAGTAACCATCTATGTACCCTGAGTGACTCATGCTGCTGATAATTGCTTTATCAACTACTTGTTCTTCACACACCAATATTGAATAACATCTACCTTTATATTCAAGATTAATGGTAGTGTTAATTTGCTCCATACATCTTGTAGCAACACAGACCTTCCCATAACAAAGTGAAGAAGGTTGACAAATATCATCCTCCAACTTGATAACATTTCCCCATATGTTTCCAACACGATTAAATGTGGATATGTTCCATAAGTTAAGAGGAACACCAAATCACCTAAGCCAAACACATCTCTCTTGCTCAAGATAAAAACCTAGTTTCCAGATGATAATAGACTCACACCATTCATCAAATCATTCCTTAATGAGACCAAAATTTTCCTTCATGATCTCTTGGGACTTGAATGTTAACACAACATCCCTTCCTCCTCCACACCTTCCCATTGTCTGATCCATTTCTTTATCGTTCAGCACCTTTTGAATGCTATGGACTGAGCTCTCAATCTTCAATCTCAGAATCACACTTTCAAGCAATCATCCATGTCCATTTTCATTCACATTTATGGTTAAGCTTGTCTTCCCCACCGCCATGTTTGTATTACCTTTTCCTCCTCGTCGGCTCCTCTTTTTTACCTCTATCATAAGTAGCAGTCTTCATTTGTAAACTCCTATCATCAACCCATAATCCGTTGGCTTTCTGGACTGCTATGTTCGATGCAACTTCACAATAAAACCTAACAAACTTGAGTTTGTTAGCTTCCTCCTTTTGAATGGAATGTATACATCCTTTACAACTCCAAACTTCATGAAAAGCCTAAACAAAGATTTTGCATCCATTGAAAATGGTATATTATCCCCGAAAACAGTCAATAACCCATTACTAATCCTCCAATTACTATGTGCTCTAGCACCATTCCTCTGATGAATCACTGGAATCCATCTTCCCTTTCTTGTATCCTGTCACTCTCCCATGACAATTTCTTTTTAGACTTATGGGAGCTTACTTTCAAAGTAAACAACGATACAATTTATTTTTGTCTCTTAAAATGATTGATATTTATAGCATCTTCCATCAATTGTTGAATAGAAGCAAAATAAATTCTATAAAATCTGCAATTCAGCCTGTGCATTTATTTAATATACAAATCCATTCACCTATCTATAACTTAAACCATATTCATTCTACCTGTAAATGTAATTAATAAGTAAAAATGCATCCGCTTATCTAAAATATAAACCTCATTTGTTCAACAAAAATAAGTTTTAAATTAACACCAAATATTAAATTTTAAAAAATTTTAAAATATTCAAATACAAATCAAATGTTCAAACAAAATATAAATGTCAAAATACAAGATTTTCTTCTTTTTCTTCTTCCTCTTCTTCTTCTTTATTTATTTATTTATTTATTTTTAAGACTATGAAGTCATTGCATTCAAGAGATAAGGAATAGCTACAGCCACAATATGAGTTGCAGCATCTTCAAAAGTTCGAACCTTAACATAGAGCATCAAGTGTAACCAATGAATGCAATAGATATAGATATAAGAGTTGTATTAGTGGAGGTTAGAGTGAGAATAAGTTAGAGTTTGTTATAAGAAATTCTTGTAACTAGAATAAATATCTGTATAACTAATCAATGCAATCAATCAAAGAATCTTTCTCACTTCTTGTTATGGTATCAGAACTAGCATAGCTCTCACAAGCAAGGTTCAACAATGGCTACTTTGTCATCTTCTTCAACCACTCTACCTCCAAATCTCAGTTTACTTATCTCAAACTTCAATTCTTTGGTAATAATAAAGCTTGATTCATCAAACTTTTTCATCTGGAAGAATCAGCTTCCAAACGTGCTTCAAGCCACAAATTTGCTTGATTTCGTGATTGGAATGGTTCCATGTCCAGTTCCTCAGATCCTTGACGTATCAGAAAAAGTAGTTGCTAATCCATAATTTAAAAAATGGAAGACTATCGATGCACATTTGTTGAGTTGGATTACTGAAACTCTTTCCTCCCCTGTTTTCTCGTATATTCTTTATCATCAAGATTGTGCTCAAGTATGGCTTGCTCGAAAGAAGAGATTCACTTTGCTCTCTAGATCTCATATCTATCTGCTCAAGAACAAGTTACAATCAGTTTTGAAGAAAGGACTATCAATGGAAGAGTATCTAAATCAAATCACAGACATACCGAATCAACTCAGCCTTGCTTCATCTGTAATCGATGATGAAGATCTTGTTCTATTACCACTTAATGGATTACTAGATGAGTGCGAAGCACTAAAAACAACAATACGTGCTAGGGCAGAGGCAATTAACATGGAGGATCTATGTTCATTACTATGTTCTGAAGCAATGTATGTGGAAAACAAAGCTAAACATGTTCATGGCTTGTGCTGTAACTAATGGATCTGAGTCTGGATCTGCTTTTTATCATTAATATACTGAAGGATATTCAACTGGAAATCGAGCTCGTCATCAATTTTGTGGTAGTAGAGGTGGTAGATACAGAGGAAATGTAAGATATAATAATTGAAGTTTCAAAGGTAGATATAGAGGAAGTTTTTCAAATTCTAATTGCCAAATTTGTGGTGGCCATAATCATAGTGCTGTTGATTGCTGGTTTTGAATGGATCCAACTTATCAACCACCACGGTCTTCTTCTCCATCTGGTTCTCAGTCCTTTCCTACTTATATGCCTCCATCTGGAGCTTACTGTACAACTACAAATCAGTCCTTTTTCTAGTCACTCCTTGGTACATAGACTCAGCAGCTACTAATCACATCACAAATGATTCGGCAAATCTTTAACTTTATTAACCTTACCAAGGCTCAGACAAAGTCATTGTTGGTAATGGTCAAGCTATTCCAATTCAACATATTGGTAAGGGATTGCTACCTACTCCTCAGTATTCTTTTTCTCTCAATGATCTACTTCTTGTGCCTAATATTTCTTCTAATCTCTTATCTATTCATCAACTAACTAAGGATAACAATTGTTCTGTAACTTTTGATTCTAATTCAATTGTGGTTCAAGACAGGCATATGAGCAAGGTTCTTCATAAAGGACCTAACATTCATGGACTCTATCACTTTGGTTCTTTATCCTCTTCCATGTTTCCTCAGGCACATGTTACTCAGGCACAGTCACAAGTCTTTTTGTCTACTTGGCATCAACGACTTGGCGGTCTTTCCTCTTTAAAAATTCATCACATTGTTAAGCACTTGCTTGCTACATTTCCCCATAAAAAATGTATTTCATTAGGTTGCACTCCTTGTAGTGCTGCTAAAACATATATAGATTGCCTTTCAAATTGTCTACCTCTACTGTTAATAAACCATTATCTCGTGTGCATAGTGATGTTTGGGGACCTTTTCATACTTGTTTTTCTAGTTATAAATATCGTCTCTTGTTTGTTGATGAATTCACAAGATTTACTTGGATCTGCCCTATTCTTGTTAAAAGTGAAGTGTTTTCCACTTTTCTTGTGTTTAAAGCCCATGCTAAGAAATAATTTGATACATCATTAAGGACTGATAATGGAACTGAGTTTGTTAATCATCAAATGGATAGTTATCTTGCTAAAAATGGCATTATTCATCATCTTACCTGTCCTTATACTTCATAACAAAATGGTATAGGTGATAGAAAAAACATCAACACATTGTTGAAACTACCATTGCATTGATGTATCAGTCTTCTCTTCTATGCCTCTTACATATTGGTTTGAAGCTCTTGCTACAACTGTATTTCTTATAAATAGAATGCCTAGTTTGTCTCCCTAAAACAAATCTCCTTTCCAGTTACTTTATAATGCCATACCAGATTATGAATTTTTTAATGTGTTTGGGTGTTAGTGTTTTCCTTGGGTTAGGCCTTATGTTGGTCATAAACGTCAACCAAAATAATCTCCTTATGTTTTCTTAGGCTATCACCCTTCAACCAAGGGTTATAGTTGTTTAGATCCCTTGAATGGAAAAATTTATTTGTCTAGGCATGTCTTGTTTAATGTGTCCTACTTCCCATTTGCTACTCAGTCACCTAGTCCTGTTTGCTACTCAGTCACCTAGGTGTTTGGATCCCTTGAATGGCAAAATTTATTTGTCTAGGCATGTCTTGTTTAATGTGTCCTGCTTCCCATTTGCTTCCCATCTACTCATGTCTTGTTTTCCTTGGCTTAGGCCTTATGTTGGTCATAAACTTCAACCAGGATCCTCTCCTTATGTTTTCTTAGGCTATCACCCTTCAACCAAGGGTTATAGGTGTTTTGGATCCCTTGAATGGCAAAATTTATTTGTCTAGGCAAGTCTTATTTAATGTGTCCTGCTTCTCATTCGCTACTCAGTCACCTAGTTCTCCAATCCTACTTGTTCTTGCATCTTTTTTCTGGTCTAACCCTATATCCGCCTCTCTTAGATCTCTTATGCCTACTTTTCCTACATCTCCTATGTCTGCTTCACCTATGCCTGTAGCACCTATATCTTCTTCACATGTACCTGCATCTTCCATCCCTGCAGTACCTATATCAGTAACTCCTATACCTGCTACTTCACCCTCTATTCCTCTTTCTCATTCTTCACTCACTCTTTTATCTAATTCTCAGTCTACTCCCTATCAGAACATTCGTTCTAGTGTTTCTACTCCTACTTCTTCACATATTCCTATTGATTATATTTCTATTCATTTGCCCTTACCTCCTCTTCATTCTTCTTCTATTTCTCTTAAAATTCATCCTATGACTACTAGGTCTAAGGTTTCTACTCTTTTTAAGCACCTAGCAACTCCCTCTTGTTATCTTACTCATGCTTCTCCAGTGGATCTGATTGTTACTGAGCCTCAGACTACTACACAAGCTTTGACATCTCTTCTTTCGGTTAATGCCACAAATAAAGAATTCCAGGCTTCACATAAGAGGTACTTGGCATCTTGTTCGACTTCCTTCTAACAAATCAACAATTGGTTGTAAGTGGTGGCAAGGCTAAAGAGTACATTCGTCACGGGATAGAAGTTGTAGACCGGTTCTTCCCAGTTGATGTTTGGACAGACTACAAAGATACGCTGTTGGGAAATGTTGGAAGTATTCAAAAGGGTGCCATATATTTAGTGGCTGCTACTGTTAGTGGAAAAGAATGCAAAATTACTTTAAGGAGTCAAATATACTTTAAAACTATTTAGAATTGTAATTTTATGTATTTTTATTTCTAATGTTCAGGTTAATGGAGGTGGACGATATAAAAACTGGTGTTGTTGAAGGTGTTTCAGCAAGTGATTTCAGTTGTATTGAACTTGCGTTGCCTAATTTATTTTCTCAATTGAGGAGAATTTTTGTCGTATAAAAAAGAACTCTAAGGAAACAATTGCCAGATACAAGGATAGGTTAGTTGCTATGTGTTATCTTCAACAAGAAGGTGTGGATTGTGATGAAACTTTTAGTCCAGTTGCTAAGCCGCTCACTATAAAAATTCTCTTATGTTGTGCTCTTCAAAACAAGTGGCTTCTCAAGAAGTTAGACATATCCAATGCCTTCTTACGTGGAAAATTGGAAGAAGAGGTATATATGGTGTAGCCTCAATTCTTTACTGACTCACAGTTTCCTCATTATGTGTGCAAATTGAACAAAGCCTTGTATGGTCTCAAGCAGGCCACCTGGGCTTGGTACTCCACCTTCTCATCCTTCCTACTTAGTGAAGGTTTCAACTATACTTTTCTGATCTCTTTTTGTCAGAAAAACACCTACTAGTATCACCATTTTACTCATCTATGTAGATGAAATTTACTAACAGGGAGTGATCCTAGTTTGATCTAAGCCTTAGCATGTGATGTTTTCAGTGAAGGAACTTGGAGATACCTCCTATTTTTTGGGCATCTCAATATATTCTCATTCTACTAGTTATTTCTTATCTCAGCAGAGCATCCTCAAGAACTACTTCATAAAAATGGTATGGTGAATCGCTACAAACTATGACCTACTCCTATGGATCAAGTCATCTAATTCTTCTTCTGATGAGCTTCCTTATGCTCAGGCTTCGACTCAACCTTCTTTTTATCAAAGCCTAGTTGGAGCATTGCAGTACTTAACCATTACCAAACTCGATATTGCCTTAGCTATTAGTTACGTTTGTCAACATATGCAGACTCCTTGCAATGGTCAAAACACTGTTTAGATATGTGCAGGGCATTATTTCTCGTGGTCTCACTTTCAGATCAACTTCCTATGATCTTTATGCTTTCACTAACTTAAATTGGGTAGGGGATTGCAAGGATAAGAGTTCCATATCTAGGTTTTTTTGTTTATCTAGGACCTAATCTTATATCTTGGTCTACAAGAAGCAGCCCATAGTCTCCAGGTGTTCAACCGAAGTTGAGTATAGGTCTATGCCTCACATTACAGCTGACATCTGTTGGATCCAACAATTGCTCAAAGAATTATATGGTCCTTGTC
The DNA here is from genome assembly GCA_036172215.1 of Camellia granthamiana. Lineage (NCBI taxonomy): Eukaryota > Viridiplantae > Streptophyta > Magnoliopsida > Ericales > Theaceae > Camellia > Camellia granthamiana. The sequence continues at coordinate 114,483,941 of CM069903.1, forward strand.
CATTTGTACCTATATTATGGTGTGATCATATTTCTGCAATGCCTTTAGGATCAAATCCAGTGTTTCATTCTAAGTCCAAACATATAGAAGTGGATTGCCATGTCATTCAAGAAAGGGTTGCTTCTAAGCAAATTTTTTTTATCTTATATTGCTACTGATGATCAGATCGCTAATATTTTTACCAAAGCTCTAACCTCAGCTCGCTTTCATTATCTCAAATCCAAGATTCTAGTGCTTCCAAGCCCCATCGTCATGAGGGGCATTGATAAGACTATAAAGTCATTGTATTTAAGAGATAAGGAACAGGTGCAGCTACAGCTGCAACCGTAACCACAATATGAGATGCAGCATCATCAACAGTTGAAGCCTCAACATAGATCATTATGTGTAACCAATGAATGCCATAGATATAGATGTAAGAGTTGTATCAAAGAATCTTTCTCATTTCTTGTTATATTTTTATCTTTTTTTCTCATTAATGCCCATATCATGCTCCATGTATCCATCTTCGTCCTATATTTGTAAAAGAAAAACAAATCATTTATAATATTTCAGTACACAAATTTATAAGACATGTCATACAAATTACCTTAGAAATTGGCTTCTTGTACATATTCCTCTTATGATATCAAATTAAAAAATATATGAGATTGTCACTATCTACAAATTCAAAAGTTAAGAAGCACTTCACACACACACACAAAAGAAAATTAATGGCCCAAAATGCCCATACGATCATAAAAAAAACCTTGTGCAAAGGTTGCCAAAAATAGCTTGCATAAAATTGAAATAAAAATTTTCAAACAAAAGTTTTTCTAGGGATAAAAATAAAAATAAAAATTAACAACAATAACAACAATACGATAATTTATACAAAATGTGTCAGTTTTCCTTAATTCAAAATGATGTCTAAAAACAGTTATCCAATCAACATGAAAGCAAAAGCCCATTCCCCACAATTTCAAACACAGAACAAAAATCAAAATCACAGATGCAAGTTATGGCACCAAATATAAATTGAAAAACTTTGAACAATTGAAGACTGAGTAATACCAATCCTAGATCAGAAAGACAGAAAAAGGGCAAATAGGTGTTCCAAAACTAGCAAAAGAGTCCAAATGAAGGATTTTAAAGGGTCATACCTATACAATCTCATTAGCATTGATGACCATGAATTCTTTCCTAATGTGAGACCCAACAAGAAGTCTTCCTTTAGTGACCAATACCACATGCATGTAAAACCCATGTCATGAAATCTACAAATCCAATAGAGAATCGAACTTCTAATGTCACCAACCACAAAAGTTTCTAGCTTATTATTAGCAACAATATATATATATATATATTGGGGTTGAATAGCCAAAAAAGAGCACTTTATTGATGATACTCAAAAGCATTACAAATGAAGTACATCAACAAAACAACATTAATAATAATAATTTTAAAAATAAACATTTCCACCTCCTCCCTTCCAACAAAAGTTTCTAGCTTAAGCAAAAATTTGTTTTCAATAAAAAAGGCTTTTTTTATATTTTTTTATTTTTTTTACAACTTTAATGTACACTTTATTTACTTGTGGGTTAACTACACAAACCTCCCTTGAGGTTTCTAACAATTACAGGAAACTGTGCTCTAGTTTTTTAAATTACACTAAACTCCTACATTAAAGTCGTTGAGAAATGACCATTGACGATGATTTTGCTCATTTAAACTTCCTAGTTAATATCTTTTTATCCTTATAACCAAACAATCCTAGCTCAAACATTCTCCTCTAACATCCAAACAGTATTTATCCAAACATCGTCATCTTCTTCCTTCAACTTCTTTCTTTACATCTCTTTTCCCTTTTTAATAACGACCACCAATTCACTTTCTTTCCCTCCCATTTTCTCTCTTAACTTGCCCGAAATCCAACCCACCCACTTCACAAAATTATTAATTCAAAACTAAATGAAAACCAATTAAAATCAAAATTAAAATAAAAAATCAATTATCAAATTGTCAATGTCCAAGTATTTATCCAAACATCATGTTCTTCTTCTTTTCTCTCCTTTATTTACATCCCTCTTCCCTTTCAATAACCACCACCAATTCTCTTTCCTTCCTTTCCCCTTTCTCTTTCAACTTGCCCAAAATCCAATCCACTTACTTCACAAAATAATTAATTCAAAAATAAATAAAAACCAATTAAAATCTAAATTAAAAAAAATTAAAAAATCAAGTATCTGATTGCTCATATCTTTTGATGTTGAAGACTATTTTGCTCATGGTCTTAGTATGAACTTCAAGAAATATGTATATATGAATATGCAAGATACATACTTTATATATATACATATTTACATTCATCAAACACAAAAAGTACCGCAATTGACCAATAAAAGAATTATAATTGGCTGCTATAGACATCCCATTTTTGACCGACCTTGAGACTTGGGCACTCATAAAGAACTCTTGATAATAAAAGCAGAGATCGTTCCAAGCAACATGTGATAACCCTGTTCTGTGTTATGTTAATTAATCTTAATTATGGTTGTGATTATATGCCTAATATGATTTAGGGTGATAACTATGTGATTAATTATGTTTTTGAATCTATATTTGTTCGCCATAGGAAAATTTGTCCAACTTACTGCTATAATTTAAAAATTCAAGGCCGTAGAGGCGACAGAAACTGAAATTGTCTGTATCATTGTGATTAGCGTGATTTTTAGAGCCTATGGTGAAATTTGATTAAAAATTGATTCGTATCGAAATAATTAGATTAATTAAGTGAGACTTATTAACTTTAATTGAGATTGATTAATTTAATCTAATCACCTAGTATATATATGGGCTAATTACACTTAAGCTCATATTTTTGAGCTCAAAATTTGGAAACACATTCTAGAGAGAGAGAGAGAGAGGGCTCATCCTTGAAGATTTTGCAAAGGAATTCAACAACTAGGTGGATTAGCTCAAGACTTAGCCATATTTGGAAGGATTAGAGCTTCTAGGTGAGTAACCAAACTTTAATTCATGAGTTTAAGCTTGTAATTAAATGAATTCAAATAGAATTGGTAATTAAGAATAAGATTCGAATGGTGTATGGTGAAATTGAAGTCAATATATCCATACATGTAAAGAATTGCCATGAATTTGTATGATCTTGCATAAGGCTTGTTAAATATGAATAATTGAGTACCAAATCATACATGCATGCGTAATTTTGTTGAGCTTCATGACTTTGAGCATCATTTGTACCATTTGAGGTGGAATTAGTGTCCATACTTTAAATGCATGCATGATTCATGAAGATATGAGACTTAATTGCATGAGCTTTGGAATTAACAAGAAGACTTTGGAATGATTTGGAACATGGACCATAATTTCAGCCAATTGGTTTCAAATTACCTATGTTCACATGTTAGACAATGTTTTTCCATGTTTTGGTACCAATTCATAAGCTTTGGACCTTTGGGAGTGCATTTTGAACTTCAAACAGAATTCTGGAAAATCCAGAATTCGACCTATCCACTCAAGCGAAGAAAGTCTCGCTCGAGCGTGAAAATTTAGCTCTTAGAAGTTTTGCAGAGATTTGCACAGTAGCTCGAGCGACATATCTTGTGCTCGAGCGAACCCTATTTTGCAAGACTCCTTGCTCGAGCGGAAAGAGTAGCGTAAAATTCATGCATATAGTGATTTCGATTTTGACCCAACCTTCAGTCTATTTCAAACTCGGGTTTTGTGGTTTAATATTCTATCCATGACCCGTTTTTCTCCTTTATCTCTTTGAATTTGAGCTTTGGAATGTGTTGGACGTGTTTGGAATAGGTTGGTTGTCAGTTGGTCTAAGTTATTGTTGCCCAGATTTTGGCTTCTTCGCTCGAGCGAGGTTTCCTTTGCTTGAGCGAGCCTTGTGAAATTTGTTTTTTTGCTCGTGCGAGGTTTGTTATGCTCGAACAAGTTTTTATACTTCTCAGGTTTCTTTCCCAGATGCAGAATTTCTGGAAAGATAAAGTTCTTCGCTCGAGCGAGGGTGTGCGTCTGTGAAATACCTGAAGGTATGTGTGCTATGCTCGAGCGACACTTCTCGTGCTCGAGCGAGGCCATTTGTTGTGTCTGGTCGCTCGAGCGACAAATCCTTCGCTCGAGCGAGGATCACGATCTCAGTTTTTTTTAAGCATAATGATTCTAGATCATTTTCACACATCACTTTTTCTATTCTTCATCTCTTCTCTCTCTCTCTTTGAAACCCTAAATTCCTGCCATCAAACACCTCTTGTACCCTTGAAATCCACCCGAAATCATTTGCTAGGGGCGAAGAACACTTGAAGAGGGTCATTATCAACCGATTGGATTATGAGTTTGTGATAGATCCGTGAAGGATCTTGGATATTTGGCTAGATAGTTGAGGTAGGAATATTTTTTTACCCTTGTATGTCTTGTTATTGAAGAGATTTTATGGTATTTTGTGTGACTTGTGAACTAAGTGAAGATTTGGTGTGATTAATCCTCAATTCTCACATTTACTCACTTGCTTAACAAACTATTGAAATTCCTCACCCCCTTTCTTTCTAGTATGGATATTAATGTGATTAAGAAACTAAATTGTTGGCAAGGGGTAGAAACCCCCAAATTAGGTGAAACCCTAATTTTTCCAAACTGGATAGAAAACTCTTAAAATAATGGAAATTTCTCTTGATTCATGGAAATTGATGAATAATGGAAAGAGGTAATGTGGGTGTTGATGTAGTTAAAGAAATGGCGACTTGAATGTTATTGTTCTTTAAGTTTTATGTGATGTTTATCTATGATGATGTTTGATGTTTTATTGTAGGATTGAAATGTGATTGAATTGTTGAGAATGCATGAGTCCATGTGTGAGTTGGTGATGAGTAAGGGTGGTGTTGTGTTCATACCCACGCAGGGAGTTTAAAAAGGTGCCCAATTGCCCTATCTAGGCTTATCTTTGGACGAATGTGGGAAAATGTTTTTGGGTGTCCACACAGTCTCGCCGTATAATAGCCGGCGATTGTGGGGGTTGTCCTTAAAAGGCAAAGGTTGTTCTCAATTGGACTCATGGGGAGAAAAGTGTGGTTTGATTTCCATAATTGTAGGTGCATAATTGTTGTACATGATGACATGGGTTGCACTTGCCACATTATATTATAGTGTTTCATTATGAATTGTTGACTACTTCCTGTGAAAACAAATTTTATTAAAATGTCTCATCACATGAATGCCATAATCTTGTTCAAAGGATTAGATACCTGGATAAATGTATTGCTACTAGGCATACAGCTCATCCCTAATTTAGCTTTCAGGAATTGATGAAGGTCAGCCTCATTGAAGGGTGGATTCAAGCAGAAGTTCCATCTATGTTTCTATGAGAAATTAATTGATGTCTAGGGCATATAAGATGTTTTGTATTTATTTTCGGATTTTGTTACTGAACCTTCTTATGTATTTTCTAATGTTGTACGCCCACCGGGCTTATGTTTTGTTAAGTCATCTAGTTTATCGAACTGAGTCTTGTACTACGAACATTGTGGGAATGTATTAATTGAATTGTAATTACGCAACCCTTAGTTCAATGGGAAAGATGACCCTTTTGGGATTTCATGGTCATATTATTATCGTATATTATGGTGTGATTTATCAGGGCGTTACAATGCAACTAGTACTTTTACAGAGTTTTACAGACTGCTCGAGTGACCAAAGCTACTCTTGAGCAAAGGGCCATGTTTTAGAAACTCTTGAAAAGCTATTTTATGTTTTGTTTTCCGTTGTCTTTCATTTCTATGCACTTTTAGGCATGTACTAAGCATTATAAATGAACTATAGAGCTAGAAAGAGGCCTAAGAGAAATAAACAAGTTAAGAACATATTGAATTGCTTGTGACCTGATGTGTTATGAAATCTGTCGGGTCAAGCACAAGGGCAAATCCATCAACAGAGCACTATGAGTAATATCTTAGTAAAGATAATTTCAAGTATGTTACTTCTACTACTACTTATGTATAAGCTCCATGGATTTGTTGGTTTAAAATAATGAATGAGTATTCTATATGTCTAATTCTTGTATAAGGTTCTGTGAAGAACATAAATTGGGCCCAAGGCCGTTTAATATATTTGATATGGATATGAATGGGCCCAAAGCCGTTTGAATAAGAATGCGATGCGCCTAAGGCCGTTTGAATATGAATATGATTATGATCATGAATATAAAATGCCCATAAATATGAATATGAAAATGATGGGCCAGAGGCCATTTGATACGATGATTTGGCCCAAAGCTGTTTGACATGAATGAATTGGGCCCAAGGTCATTTGACATGAATGAATTGGGCCTAAGGCCATTCGATATGAATGAATTGGGCCCGACGTCGTTTGATATGTTTGGGCCTAAGGCCATTTGATGTATTTGATAAGAGTATGAATGGGCCTAAGGCCGTTTGATGTATTTGACAAGTATACTGCCTGTTAGAGAATTTCATTCATATAATCTCTTTACTTTGGTATTATTCACTGGGCTTTTGGTCACTCTTATTTATATGTATGTAGGTGAGCAAAAAGATGTCCAATCCCAGCCTCAGTGAAGAATGTGAGAGAGTTCCAAGTTTTTGTGAAGTCAGCCTGAACGTCTCTCGCACGAGACATTGTTTTCGTTATTTGTTTTACCCCTTTTGCTACCTTGGTGAATACGTTGGATCACCTATGTATATAAACTTTTTGTTTGGCTGATTACATGTCTAAAAGTTCCTGTATGTACAATACATTATAAGATGTTAACTCTGTTCGTATGTGTGAGTTATTATGGAATGCTTATGAAATGATTTTGCTTTGCCATGTAAACACAGCTCTTTGGACACAATTTTTAAGTCTGCTTCCATTTTGGCTCCCCTTTATTTCTATTGAGACATGTTAATCTTGTTTGAGGCCATAGGTAATCTCATGATTACTGGCCGGTTATGAACTTAATCCATAGGGGTGGGTTTGGGTCATGACAGAATGGTATCCGAGTAGGAGTTAATAACTCACGCACTTGTCCGAAGGAGCAATAGAGTGTCCAGGAAAGATCTAGGATGCATTCATGTGATGAGTATGTAATGGAGTGCATCGAGAATATGCTTAAATGTTTAATGAATGATTATGTGACATAAGAATTGTTGTCTACTTGTATATGCCTACTTGTATACACTTTGTATGAAGAATAATGCAAGTTTAATAAGATAATGGTGAGAACAAGAGCCGATGAGTTAGAGGAATCTTTTACCGCCAGAATGGATAGGATGGAAAGATTAATACAAGAAATGAAAGAAACATTGAGGCAACAACAATAGTGGCAACAACTGCACCCTCCACCTCCATCTCCACCTCCGGTATAGCCTGTCCATGACTTGTAAAACGATGACCTAACCATAGCTTTCACCAAAGAGTTTAAGAAGATGAAACCGCCACAATTTCATGGGGGATTGGATCCATTGAAGGCTGAAGCATAGGTCCTTGGCATAGAGAAACTATTTGAGGTGTTTCCGTGTCTTGAGACATAGAAAGTATTACTAGCTACCTTTACACTAGAAAATGAAGCAAGAAGGTGGTGGATGTTAATGCGTGAAAGCAATAAAGATATTGGTTAGGCCCGGTTCTTGGAAATCTTCTACGACAAATATTTTCCACAATGTGTCCATGACAGAAGATTGTCAAAATTTGGAACTTAAGCAAGGCAGCATAACAGTAGCTGAGTACGAGGCCAAGTTTACTAAATTGGCTAGATTTGCGCCGCATATGGTTGACATTGACTATAAGAAAGCGAGAATGTTTGAGGGTGGTCTTTGAAATGACATTTTAGAGAAAGTGAATATACTAAAGCTAGAAACCTATATTGATGTGTTAGATCGGGCTATAATATCAAAAGCTAACATAGCTAGTAGAGTAAGCCATTAACCGACTGGAAAAGTAAAAGGCAAGGTTTCTTTTCAAAGAAAAGGCTTTCAAAGAAACAGAATACGGGATCCTCAAGTACTTCAAATTCTTCCAGAGATACGTCTCCAATGTGTAGTCAATCTGGTAAAAGACATAGCAGGGTTTGCTATCGTGTTTCAAGGGCCTACTTTAAATGTGGTAAAACAGGGCATATGGCCAGGGATTGTAATCAAAACAGTGGAAAGTTAGCTACTAGCTCAATTGGATAGAACCCAAAACCAGGAAACACTACGAAGCGTACGACCACCAGAGACACCATGAGGCAGGGGAGAGTTTTTGCACTTGTCCTGGGTGATACACGGGTCACAGAGGCCGTCATCTCAGGTACTATCTCTATACGTAATCTGGATGCTTTTGGGTTAATTGACTCCGGATCAACACACTCCTTTGTAATATATGCATTTGCATCTAGATTGAGTAGACCTCTAAAATCATTGCCATATTTATTATGTGTATCTGCTCCATCTGGAGAATCTGTGTTGTGTACATCTATGTGTCTATTTTGTGATATGCGTATTGGGAGTGCTACCTCGTATGCTGATTTGTTACCCTTGGACTTTAGACATTTTGATGTAATTCTGGTGTAGAGACCCCATTTTTGACCGTCTTTAAGACTTGGATGTCATCGTTTGAACACTCGATGATCATCCCTGCTCATGTTCGTTTTGAGTTCCCGAAGGCCTCAGCTGCGTGCCTTGCCTTAAGATCTCTCAACTTGTTTGTTTTGTGCTTGGTTGTGGACCAAACACTTGTGGTTTAACTTTTGAGGGAAGGGGGTGGCTTGTTGGCCATCCCCACACTCCATCGGCTATGGCATGATGCCATCGGCCTTATTTCCTTGCCATCGGCCAAAGGTGTTGGCCGATCGGCACTTTTGTTGGTCGGTCGGCCACCTTTGTTGGTCAGTCGGCCACCTTTGTCGGCCATATTTTCTGGCTGAACCCTTTCCATCTGCTTGTGGCAGATATTTTATTCCAACTGTCACAGCTGGCATGCATAATCCACCCCCTCCACACACGTGTATGGAGGGATTTGCACCTTGTGTTGGCATCTCCAAGAAGCCTTGGAATTGGATTCCTATAAGAAGGGAGCTCCTCCTCCCTTCTCAGGGTTGAAGAAATCTGAGATATAACATATATATCTCTCTCTATATCTCTCTCTCTCTCTCTTCATTAGTGTGTGTGTTTGTGCCTAAAAGGGTGTTTTGTCTTCACTTTTGCACACAAACACCTAGTGATACACTATCCTTGAGTTGCTGAGATGCTAAAGAGTTGTGTTTAGTGTTCTAGAGCTGGTTTTGATCAGAAGACGCTCCTGGGGTTGTGTTCTTGAAGAGGTTCTACAAGGGTGAGCTCTTAACCTTTTAATACCCCATTTTGGCTTAAGCTTTTAGACCTACTTGCATATTGTTCTAGGCTTGAATCTAAACTGTAAAAAGTTCTGTTTTTGTGTGCTTGAAATGTTTCATTAAGGTCACTTTTTGGTTGGGGGTCGTCTACCCCCATTTAGGCCTTGTTTGGCCTTATTTTGTACCCTTTCTTTTGAGCTTTGGAACCATCTTACTTTGGCCTTCTTGTGATACCCCTGTTCTATATTATGTTAATTGGTCCCTAATACGTATGTGATTATATGTTTTGACATGATTTTATGTGCCATTATGTGGATATATGTGATTTTGGAACTCTATCTGTTCACCGTAGGAAAATCTGTTTGAATAATCTGCTTTGGAAATTAAATTGAGGGCCTTATCAGCCACAGAACCCGAAATAGATTACGCCATTGTGATTGGCATAATTTTTAGAGCCTACGGTGAAATTTAATTGAAAAATTGATTCGGGCCAGATTAATTGATTTAATTGATAAATTAGAGCCCAATTACCTTATTAATATTATTTGGCCTTAGTGGGTTTTGTTGTAAGTCTCCACACTCCCTATTCTCTCTTATTCACTTCATTTGACTGAACTTGGGGGCTCAAAACATAGAGAGAGCCGGCTGTAGAGAGAGGGAAGGAGAGAATTGTGTAATTGTTGGCTCAACCCTTGGAATTTGAAGATTTAGCTCAAGAATTGACTAGAGCTTAGAAGATCAAAGCTGCTAGGTGAGTAATTCATGAGTTTAATGGGCAATTTTGTGTATTCAAAGTTGATTTATGGTCAAAAGTGAGAATTGAAAGGAATCTGAGTTGTATGTGTTGGATTGAAGGTCAATGTTTGCATGCATGTATATAATTGCTTTGAATTTTCATATTTGAGCACCAAATGCATGATCTATGTGAGTTTTTAGTTAAAGATCATGTTCTTGATCATCTCTTCATCACATAAGTTGAGATTGAGAATAATGTACCACATGCATGTACAGATTATGAGGGTACAAGAGTTGAATGCATGAAATGGTTGTGTTAGTAATGAGTTTGGTGCAATTTGAGTCATGCATGTATTTATTTTGAGAAATTGAGCTTTCTAATGTTGTAAATTGGTATTGGTATCGTGTTAGTATGTGTATATGTAATATTTGAGCCATTGTATGCAAGGAATGTGGCTGGAATGGTTGAAGGGAGCTCAAGAACACAATCTGGGTTTTCCAGAATTTTGATAGAGCGGGTAATGGCCGCTCGAGCGGGAAAATCGTGCTCCCAGCACTTTTTGCAGGGTTGGTGTCCGCTCGAGCGGGATATTATACGCTCGAGCGGGGAGCTTTTGTAGACAGGCCTTCCGCTTGAGCGTTGTACTCCACGCTCGAGCGTAATTTTCATGCAACCAGTACTTTTGCAGGCCTTAAGGGTCCGCTCGAGCGGGAAAGTTTACGCTCGAGCGGAGACCCTATTTTCTGAAATTCGGTTTTTACATTCTGTGCTCTGTTTTCCGTTCTCTTTCATGTGTAAGCACTCTTAGGCATATGTTAAGCATTGTAAATGAGTTAATGAGATAAGAATTAAGCCTAAAGAGGAATATGAGAATTAAAGAACGGATTGAACTGTTAGTGACCCTTTTGTGTTCATGAAATGTGTAGGGTCCAGCTCCAGGGCAAATCAGCAAGCTGATCACTGTGAGTAATATCGATATATAAATGCTTCTAAATGTCCAATTATTTATTCCCTTATAAGCTTACGAATTGCTAGTTGGGATTGTGGACGTATGTCTGATATGAATGCATAAATGGACCAAAGGTCGTTTTGATGAGCATAAATGGACCCAAGGTCGTTTTGTTACACATGAATGGACCAAAGGTCGTTTTGCTACGAATGTATGGGCCGAAGGCCGTTCTGACATGAATGAGTGGGCCAAAGGCCGTTTTGACAGGAATGAATGGGCCAAAGGCCGTTCTGACATGAATGAGTGGGCCAAAGGCCGTTTTGACAGGAATGAATGGGCCAAAGGCCGTTCTGACATGAATGAGTGGGCCAAAGGCCGTTTTGACAGGAATGAATGGGCCAAAGGCCGTTTTGACATGAATGAATGGGCCAAAGGCCGTTTTGACATAAGTGAATGGGCCAAAGGCCGTTTTGACATGAATGGAAATCTAAAGGGGCCAAGGGCCGGAATGTTTCGAACTTCGTATAGTTATATGTATCTATTAAAATTATGAATTGGGCCCAAGGCCGTTTGGAACACGTTGATCTACCTTGTTATGTATATTTTGTATTTGATATTATTCACTGGGCTATCGCTCACGCTCATTCATGTGTTTGTAGGTGAGCCAAGAGAAGCACAAACCCAGCCCCAGTGAAGTCTGCCGGGAACAACATGAGTTTTGGAGAGTCAGCCTTGTGTCTCACGCATGAGACCATCCTTGCCCTTCTATTATATACTTATGTTTTGTCTGGTTGGCAAGGGCCTTGTGTATGTCTGTACATAGTCTGTCATAGGTTGACTCGTTTTGTATGATCCTGTCTGTAATGAACTTTGTGTCACAGTACTTTTAATGTGGGTTATTAACGTATCTGAGTATGGTTGTTTGAGGTGCATATAAGCACGGCTCTATGGACAAAGTTTTAAATTTTTACTTCCGCTTGGCCCCCATTAACTCTGTTAAATACGTTTAGAACAGTTTGAGGCCGTAGGTAATCTCACGATTACTGGCCGGTTACGTCCTTAACCCACGGGGGCGGGTTAGGGTCGTGACACTTCTCACCACTGAAATCTAGAGGATTTTTAGTGGTAGAGAAGTGGTTTTGGAGTCTTGAATAGGAGAGGGACACCCCCCTCTCCTTGTCTCTTATTTGCTTGCATTAATGGCTCATAATGTTAGCATGTTTACTTAGCATGTATTGGTTCTTTTTCAGCACTTTTTAGTGACTTTTTGGACCTGCCTTAACTCTATTCCATGTTGGTTTGATAGCATCTTGCATGCTTCACATACTTGTAGAGTAATCTTGCATGTTTGCATAACATGCATCTTGTGTTTGGACCACTATTATTGCATGTTTTGGCTCAACTCAAAGGAACTTTTCTTCATGTTTTACCATGCTTAAGCTCTATTTGCTATTGTCTTGGTCATGCATGCATTGTTTTGCATAGCCTTGGTTCATTCTAGCTTGTAAGCTTTGTGCCTTGAGTTCATTAGCATGTGTTACTTGAAGTATTTTCATGATTTGGCATCATGTGAAATGTGATTTCAGTCCATGTTTCATGGTCACACACTTCCATTTATCACCTATTCCATGCTTTGGATAGTTTGTGTTTTATGCCTTAAGAATAAGTCATTGTGCATGCCACCATGCTTAGGCCTTTGGGATGCCATCTCAGTGGGTATTTGGGCTTATTTTGACATATCGTAACTCTGATTTTCATTGGTTAAGTCATGCCATGTTTGGTTGAAATAGGTCTATTGTAACACCCCTTGTTGGCGTTGCTTGCACCATGCCTTAAGCCTTTCATGTTGACATGTTTTACCTTTGGCTATTGCATGTTTTAGACTCATTTTGGCATGATCTAGGACTGATATGATTGCCTTTAGCCCTTTGGGGCTTGATTTTTGTAGTCTTGGTACAAGCTCCTTGGCTAACCTTAAGCCTTGAGCTTTCTTGCATGCTTTGTTTGACTTGTTTGACTTGTTTGAGTGGTTTGGCACCACTCCTTGCATCATTTCAGAGCTTACTTCATTGCCATATTCTCATGTTTATCACATCTTGCTCATGTTTGAAGATAGTGCATTGTTACATAGTTTATGGGCCAATGTATGCGCATGTGTGTTTCGCCCTTTTGGTGCCTTGATTTTGGTGCTATGGCCACTGATTTGGGCATGGCTGAGGTCTCCCCTTTCGGTTTAAGTCCATTGAGCATGTTTGCTTTCATGAGATTTGCATGCTTGTATTGTATCATATTTGCATGTTTGGTATACCTCATGATACTTAGCTAATTGCATTAAATAACATTGTTGTATACTTGGCATGCTCGTGTTACATTAGCTTAGCTTGCATGCTTAGGTTGCATTGCATTTGGCATGCTTGTTACCTTATTCTTGTGTGCATGCTTGAGTCACATTGCATTGCATTACATTTCCATGTTGCATTGTATTTGGCATACATGCATTGCATTGTGTTTCGTTTGGGGTGTCAAACCAAACACGAGGACCGATGGATGTTTCGTACTTGAAGTGACGAATCGTGCCTCAATCCTCAGTCGCCGGCACTCTTGATCCAACATGATAGAATGTGAGGCATTCATGTGTTTTTGTGCATTCATTCCATAGTGATTTGCACACTTGGCTTCTTTGGCCATCATACATTGAAATGCGTGATTGATGTCCCGAGAGTCGAGGACTAGACTCCTTTGAGTCTCAAACACGATAAGGAGGGTGGTTGTGCAAACATTTTCTTGCAAATGTATCGCCATGCTCTGTTTGTCCTTTGCTGCAGCAAAACAACATTCTGCAGGAAGAAATGGCCGGTCGGCTACTTTCAGTGCCGATCGGCTAACCATTGATGGCCGATAGCATCATTATTGGTCGATGACCAGTTCCCCTTGGCTGATGGCCTTTCCACTTGGCCGATGGCCTCTCACAGCACCCATAAGGTGATTTAGAAGCATCCTTGAGACTTGTGTAGTTTTCAGAGGTGCAGAGCAGTGTAAACAGGGGCAGCATGAGCCTGGCAATAGATTTCCGAGCAGAGTCGAGCATGCATGCATTTGTCCCTCTTCCCGAGGCCTCTTTACTGCTTTAGTAGCTTAATTAATTTGTTTAATTAGTTAAGTGTTCTGTAATAATTAATTAGCTAGTTAGTTAGTTAATTAGTCAATTTGTATTATTTATTCAGACCCTCCGTCGAGAGGGCGAACTTTGTAATAAGTGTGCGTGCGTGTGTGAATGTCTTCGAACCCCCATTTCTTTCTCCCTTTTACTTACCTGCTTTTGATGGTTAGTCTTAGGGTCATTTTCAATTAGCATCCTTATGCTTCGCATGTTTGCATTCATTCATTTGTATTGCATGCACCGTGCTCGGCGCATCATACTAACTGCATAGTATTTCAATTCCAACTTGAATACGTGCATCGAGTTGTCACATTTCACATGCCATTTCTAGCATAGCTGAGCCTATTTCTAGTTGCATTTTGCATGTGTTGCATTAGCCATCTTAACATGAACTAGGATCATGCATTGATTACTAACTAGTTGTTGTTTTGGCTCGGAGTACTAGGTAAGCGTTTATGCTTCAGCATCTTGCATGAATGTGAGTGTTGCCATGATAGCATGTTTCCCATGAGGCTATTTGCTTAAGTGATATAACTGTCTGAATGCCTGTGGGTGAAGGTTGGATTGCTTGAATTGGAACAATTCATCGAAATGTGTTTTCTTAAGCCCACCTGAGGGTGGCAAATCCGTGTTTTAGCTTACTTGCGAGTAGCACCTTCAAACCATTTTCAAAACGAGCATGAAATGTTTTGTTCCAACTTAGGCGATCTAGTCTATACTTGTGTGTTGTGCGCATCACATAGTAATTCTAGGTTAATACACCGGAATAAGAATGCATGTGTTTTCAAAAACAACATATCATGTTAGTAAAGGCCGATCTTTGATTAGGCGAGCGGGGGTGCTCATAGATGACCTTCCCCAATCGTACCCAAGTTCCCGAGCCGAGGCAACTTTGGTGGTGACGGACATATGGCCTTAAGCAACGAGTCAGGGTTTCCTAAATTTCCCAAAATAAAACATTTAGGTGGCGACTCTGTATCTAGCAAAGCAGTCCACGTTTGACATTTCTTTCTTAAAAATCAGTTTTCCAAAACGATTTGCCGGATTTGGACTCTTTGGTGATTTGTCAATCTCACATTGCACATTGTGAGATCAGATTAAGAACCATGACATTTGAGTCCGAACTGTAGCACTGAGGCCCTCGGGGCGCGTCTACAGTTTCTGGCGACTCTGCTGGGGACTTAGAGAACTTGAATCGAACTCATGATATCTTGTTTTGACTACACTTATGTGTTTCTTTGCATTGCATTTGCATTGGTGCGCCTAGGATACCGTGTTTGCCGTATGCTATTCCTGAACGGTTTGCCGAAGGCATGCTTTGAGAAGTGTGCCATAAGGCTAACCGGTTGCGGGCTCTGCCACAACGGGAACACAAACCCCGATTTTCACCAGCGCACCCTTTTTGACCATTCGACCTTGTGCATATTTGGAATCCATAGTGACTATTCCAAACTAGGATAGGTTGCTTACCCAATTATAGGTTGTTTGAAACCGCTGTGTGCGTAGTGAAACCCTAGTTCCTGACAAAATAGGACAGGGAATCCCTACCCTAATGTAGGGGTGTTTTGGCTCTTACTTGCTTGCTATGTGCTTTTAGAGTATGTCTCTACAGGAATGCACGTATCAGTTTGCAAGTCTGGGTATCAGGCCTGCGGGCATCAGTGTTTTGAGAATCAGTTATATCTGCGGGTATCAGATTCAGATTTGAGCCAGTGATTTTGGGAATAGTGATCAGTGGTTGAGAATGGTTCATTCAGCCTGTGTATGCCAACTGTGTGTTGTCTTTATTTAAGCTGTTATGCTGTCCGTTTTTCTGGTAATTTTGTTTCCTTATTATTGCTTTATTTATCTTTTTGCAAGGTAGTTTAGCACCATTGATTCCGACCAGGCAGATATCCCCCGAGCACTCTGGGTTAGAGGTCGTAGACTTAATCGATCCGAGGATCTGATAGACGGACAAGCAGCGTTCCTTTCTGTACCCCCGGTTACTAGACGGAGGTCAAAAAGGCACAGTGTATCGGTACAGCGGTCGCCAGATCAGTGGTCTACCCTATTAGTGAACAGTCAGGTTGAGGTCTCAATTTCTACTGTAGGGACAGATATACCGGTTATCCAGATAGATCAGTACATTATGGCAGGCTTAGAGGAGATGGTGCGTCAGCTCCAGGAGAGTATGAAAACCATGCAGCAAGACGCTGCCCGTCAAGCAGAATTTGCCAAGCAACAGGTCTTGGTCATGACTCAATAGGCAGAGTTAATCACTAGGCTACAACAGCAAACTGGAGCATCTACTTCACACCAGGTTCCTCCCCCACCAGGAGTTCCAATACTCGGGGAGACAGCTAATGTCCAGGATAATACGAACGTTCCAGTCGGGCCGACTCCGCCCCCTGTTCTACCTCAGCTATCCAAAACACCCACCAATCTACTAGAGTCTCCCTTTGAGTTCGAGGTGGACCCCACAGCATTAAAAGTGAGCAAGCTTGAAAAGCTATTCAAGAAATCTCAAGGTGTGAAGTCCATTCTGGACATTGAGGATGGGTACACCGACTCGGCCGTAACGTTGCCGGACCAGTTTAAAATGCCGCACATAGATCGTTTCGATGGGTCTGGGGATCCTATGGTGCATTTGCGGCTGTTTTCAGATATACTAAGGCCGATGGGCCTCACCAGATTACAGAAGCTGTCTTTGTTTGGCCGGACCCTGTCGGGTGTAGCGGCTATTTGGTATGCAAAACTGGAAGATTCTGTTAAAAGAAGTTGAGAGGAGATGGTTGAGGCCTTCATAGCCCAGTACTCCTATAATATATAGATCGAGGTCACAACACGTGATCTCGACACAACCAGGCAAGAGCCGAAGGAGAGCTTCTCCGATTTTGTGACCCGCTGGAGGGCTAAGGCCTTGATGATGACCATCAGGCCTGTTGACAAAGATCAGATTCGGATGGTTGTGCACAACCTCCAGCCCAAGCTCCCCACCTTTGCAGATTTACATGAGATAGGGGTGCAGATCGAGGACGCGATGAAACAGGGCCTCATTGATCATGAGAGAGAGCAGCCCAAGAGGGCGTTCAACCACAGTACGAATGCAAGCACAAGTAGTGCTGCAGCTGGCAGAGCTTCAGATGTGAGTATGGTTACCACCACCACTACCCCAAGAACCCTTTCAACTACACCATTCACCGGTGCGTCCAGAAGTAGCTCACAAACAACCAAATTCGCACCCCGAGGCCAAAGAACCTTCACCCCGCTATACATGTCTCCGTCCAAAGCTTTGGGGGCTTTGATTAGGAAAGGGCACCTGAAGCCCCTAGAGTCACGACCCTTACCAAGTAATCTCCCACCAACTCATAACCCAGCCAAGTACTGCGCCTTTCACCAACAACATGGTTATGACACCAACCAGTGCTTTCGATTGCGTCATGAGATTTAGGATCTCATTGACAATAGGGGGATCGTGCCTCTGGAGAAACCGAATGTCACAACCAACCCTCTCTCACCACACAACCAAGCTCCACCTCGCAAATGCATCAATCTAATCCAAACTGGGGTTGTGTCATACGACCGTAGTATAAATATCACCCCTTCTCACCTACTCAAGCCGGAGGTGTTCATTCCCGACGGCACTGACTTGTGCATGTTGGACATCTCCCAAACCTAACCTGAAATGGTGGTGGTGACTATCGAAGATAGAACTGGGTCGACTGTGAGGGCAGATGAGAGTGATGATACAGAGCCTGAGGGGTCTGCGAGCTTCATATACAACCTGAGCGGTTATATTACATCAGCCGGCCAAGCTAGGCCGAATGTGGAATTGCCAGTGGGGGCAGAGATTTGTGTAGTACGGGAGGATGGACTTAATCAGGGGTTGGATGACCTGGAAGAACTAAAGGAGGACATCGCGATCCTTCAATTCTTCAACAAGCAGGGTCCAGGGGACGTGACTGTCAACTGGTTTGGTTTGGAAGGGTCAGCGGAAGCTACTGGGTGGCTCAGTAACAAGCCAGATGTTGTCGAGCAGCCTCAGTCAGAACAGAGTCTGTCAGGGACGGGGACATCAACAGTTACCGAAAGGGCCGAGAATCAGTTTAAATTGCCGGAGAGCGCCGGTGCTAAGAATTTCGCTCAGGATCTGGGCAGTTCGAATACAGGAGTTGTTGAACAGCAGGCTGCACTGAAGCAGTTCGAGCGGGAAAGGTTCGAGGATTCTGAGAGAATCAGGAAAGCCAAAGCCCCTGAGGGGACGGAACATGTTGTGTGCACAGGAACGGAGCGTGCTGCGGACGCAGGAACAGGAGGTGTAACGCCCTCATAATGATAACCCAACATACACAATAATAAGATACATTACTGAAGTAAATAAACCACAATTCATTCATCAGAGTATTTCTAAATAAAGACATTACATGTAACATTAAAATAAATGCCCTAGGGGCTTACATCTTGCCAAGCCAACACTTGGACACAAAACTATGAGTTCTAACTCAAATACAAATAAAGCCCTAGGCTTGAATGTTTACATGTAATTCAGATAAAAACAAATAACTAAAATCAAGGCTTCAAAGTCCAATTCCATCCAAGCTAATTCCTTGGAGGTAGCGAATCAGCTAGACCTGAAAATGATGTTCCCATATAGGGTGAGCCACAGCCCAGTAGAAATATACTAAACCAGATATACGCATTGAATAAAGCCATAACACTTAATAGATGGTTAACAATGATAATCAGTTATATCAATATACAATCTTAAGACACTAATGTCTATGACACTTATCAATATCCATTATTATCAATGTGGCTCAGAACCTGGCCAAACTTACAATGGTGAACTATATAGCATATTCACATTACTTCCAATATCAACAACACAAATGAGACTCAGGCTCATATCAAAACACTTCATACTTCCAGATTGATACACATTTTAGTGTTGTATCAATAAAACACTTCAATATAAATAAGCACACATAAAAGTGATGCTAATGGAGTCCATCCCCTATCTCCTCCCAAACAAAATCCAGTTTAGAGGTTCATCCCCTATCTTCTCCTAAACTGTGGAGTACATCCCCTATCTCCTCCCACACAATTCAATGTATGTAAACACATAACATATACAACACACAATCAATACACATAATGTCTGTATTAATTCAACAATCAAGATTAATGACTTAACCAATGATTAGTTTCAGTTATTCCTAATCCACATGCAATGTCGACAACAATCACGACTATCCTCCACCGATAGCCCAAAACAGTTATTTCTAGACTTGGAAATAAATAATTCACCAATTAAATAGACGAGTGATTTAAATTAACCAACTACCCCATTTAATCAATAAATTCATCAATCTCATGAATTTAACTAATTTCCTCAATGTTCCTCAAATTAATTATACAATTCAATTTATTTAAACAACTAGGGTTTTTCCCAAAATTTCCAAAATACCCCCAACATATTAAAATGCCAGAACTTAGAACAAAACGTATACATTGGAGTAGGAAATCCCTACCTCGAAGAAATAACCCAAAAAAGAGAAGACGAAGATGATGACCCAAACTCAAAGTGCTCCAACTCCAAGATTGTTCAGATTAAACTGAAGCCCTCGACCCACACTACCTTTTTAATAAAGCAACTAGGGTAGAAACACACTCTAAATAGATCAAACCTAAGAGAAAAGGTGAGTTGAGAGAGAGAAAACTCGGAACTAGGGTTTAAAATCAAAAAGAGGATGAAAAACTGATTAAATTCCCGCTGCTGTCTATTTAAACTGGACAGGCTCGCTCGAGCGAAGACATGGTCGCTCGAGCGACCAGACACAAGAAAGACTAGCTCGAGCGAAGAAAAGCTCGCTCAAGCCAAGAATGCAATGCTTCAGGTCTGCAACCCAGAAGCATGCTCGAGCGACAGAATGCTCGCTCGAGCGAAGAACTCGAAAACATACACCGCGCTCGCTCGAGCGAAGAAACACTGCTCTCAGGTCTATACTAGACGCAATCGCTCGCTCGAGCGAAGAAACCCTAGCTCAAGCCACCAGAGACAAAACTCAACCCTCGCTCGAGCGACCAACTCAAAAACTGAATAGCAACACTTGGTTTCCGGACTCAACCAACCTGTAACAAACCTGCCCAACACAACCAATAACTTAAGAATAGGGATTTCAAGGACAACAACAATTATATAAAGACAGAATCTACGGAACCCAAGTCCGGATACAATAATCAAATGGGAAAAGACCGGGGTCGCTATAACCTCCCCCCCTTAAAGAATTTCGTCCCCGAAATTAAGCATAAGTTTTTTCAAAAATAAGTTTTTCTCAATTCCCAATGATATGCTATAACAATAATAAACAACTTGACCCAATATTGGTCACTTCATCTCTTATCAAGAGGCATCACACAATAAGTAAAACAATATATATGTAAACTTGCATTATCAACATGCATTTCTTCCAATTTGAATGATTTCCATATACATGATTTCCATTTTCATATCATATTCGCTTCCATGATATTATAAAACACATTCCATTTATAAATGTGACATTCCACTTCCATTATGAAACAAGTTTCAAATTACTATCATTAAACCAAAACATTCAATGTTTTCCAACTTAAGACATATATAAAGCTCTTAAGTACAACAATATTACAGAATTTACATACAAGATTATAAATCAATAAACATGTCCGGATATTTCTCACGGACTTCTAACTCACGTTCCCAAGTGGCTTTCTCCACCCCGTGATGTTTCCACAACACCTTTACCAAAGGAATGGTTTTGCCTTGCAAAACTTGATCCCGTCTATCCAAGACTCGAATTGGTCTCTCCTCATACGAGACATCCTCGTCAACCACTAAATCAGTCCAATCCAACACATGTGATGGATCCGACTCATACTTCCGAAGCATACTCACATGAAACACGTCATGTACTCCGGACAACTGCGGTGGCAAAGCTAAACGATAAGCAGCCTCACCAATCCTCTCAAGGATCTCAAAAGGACCAATGAACCGAGGGGACAACTTTCCGCTCTTCCCAAACCTCATCAATCCCTGTCTAGGTGATATCTTCAGAAAGACATGATCACCCACCTCAAACATTAAAGGTCTCCTCCTACGGTCGGCATAAGATTTCTGATGACTCTGGGCTGTAACAAGTCTCTTACGGATAAGCTCAACTTTCTCCGTCGTTTCCCTCACCAACTCCGGACCCAATAGAGGTGCATCACCCACCTCGGCCCAACAAACTGGAGATCTACACGGTCGGCCATACAAGGCCTCAAACGGTGCCATACCAATACTAGACTGGAAACTGTTGTTGTAGGCAAACTCCACCAAAGGCAAGTGCCTCTCCCACGACCCACTGAAATCAAGAACACAACCCCGAAGCATATCCTCAAGAATCTGAATAGTACGCTCGGACTGCCCGTCAGTCTGAGGATGATAAGCCGTGCTAAAGGTCAACTTAGTGCCAAAGGCACTCTGCAAACTCTGCCACAACCTAGCAGTAAAACGAGGATCTCTATCTGAGACGATCGTCACTGGGACCCCGTGCAACCTCACTATGTCCCGAATGTACAAGTCGGCAAGATGATCTACCGAATCTCTCACGCGCATAGGAATGAAGTGCGCCGACTTAGTCAACCGATCTACAACCACCCAAATAGCATCACTACCCCGCTGAGTCCTCGGAAGGCCCACAACGAAGTCCATAGTGACATGCTCCCACTTCCACTCAGCAATAGGCAAGGGTTGCAACAAACCCGCTGGCCTCTGATGTTCGGCCTTCACTTGCTGACAAGTAAGGCACTTAGACACGAAAGCTGCCACATCTCTCTTCATACCACGCCACCAAAATTGGCGACCCAAATCCCGATACATCTTAGTACCTCTTGGATGCACCGCAAGGTGCGAATGATGAAACTCTCGGAGTACCTCCTCTCGGCAAGACTCCGGCACAAACAGACGGTCTCGGTATCTCACACTCAGGTCGGGATACACCGTCAAACCCTTCTCAACCTTCCCACCGGAAATCTTCTCACGGAGGGATTCTACTTCATGGTCACCTCTCTGAGCCTCTAACACTCGAGTCACAAGTGTAGGCTGTGCAACAACAGAAAACAATGCCGCAGTCTCAACTGATTCGCCCAGAAGCAAATCGAACTCTCCAAGTGCACCCAACATTTCCCACTCCCGGATGGCTATACTAGCAACGTCACTAACAGATTTCCTGCTAAGAGCATCGGCCACAACATTGGCCTTCCCCGGATGATAATGTAACTCGAAGTCATAATCCTCCATAAACTCCATCCACCTCCTCTGCCTCAAATTCAAGTCTTTCTGTGTAAACAGATATTTCAGACTCTTATGATCCGAGAATACCTCGAACTTCTCACCATAAAGATAATGCCTCCAAATCTTCAAGGCAAATATCACAGCTGCTAACTCTAGATCGTGCGTAGGGTAATTTTTCTCGTGAATTTTCAACTGACGTGAGCCATAGGCAACCACTTTCCCCTCTTGCATCAACACACAACCCAGACCCTCTCGTGAGGCATCACAATAGACTGCATAACCCAACCCTCTCTCCGGAATAATCAATACTGGAGCGGTGGTCAATCTAACTTTCAACTCCTGAAACGACTTTTCACAAGTCTCACTCCATACAAATTTAACTCCCTTCCGAGTCAATCTAGTCAAAGGCGAAGCTAACCGGGAGAAATCTTTCACAAACCGGCGATAATACCCAGCTAATCCCAGAAAACTACGGATCTCAAACACACTCTTAGGCTGTGCCCAGTCTTGCACTGCCTCCGTCTTAGATGTATCAACCGACACCCCTTCCCCAGAAACGACATGGCCCAAGAATTTCACCTCTTCTAACCAGAACTCACACTTCCCAAACTTAGCATAAAGCTTATGGGCTCTAAGTAACTCAAGCACCACTCTCAAGTGTTCCTCGTGCTCCTCCTCTGAAGGTGAATAAATAAGGATGTCGTCCACGAAGACGACTACAAAACGATCTAAAAATTCCCGGAATATCCGGTTCATCAAATCCATAAACACAGCTAGTGCATTGGTGAGCCCAAATGGCATCACCAGAAACTCATAGTGGCCATACCGTGTACGGAATGCCGTCTTCGGAATATCCTCCTCCCTGACTCTCAACTGATGATAACCCGATCTCAAGTCTATCTTAGAGAAACAACGGGAACCCTTCAACTGGTCGAACAAATCATCTATACGAGGCATAGGGTACTTATTCTTAACCGTCACCCGATTCAACTTCCGGTAGTCTATACAAAGTCTCAAAGCACCACCTTTCTTTTTAACAAAAAGGGCTGGCGCTCCCCACGGTGAAACACTAGGACGGATATAGCCCTTATCTAACAACTCCTGGAGCTGAATCTTCAACTCAACTAACTCGGCTGGGGCAAAACGATAAGGTGCCATAGAAATTGGTGCCGTGCCGGGCACTAGGTCAATAGAGAACTCAATCTCTTGATGCGGTGGCAAACCAACACGATCCTCGGGAAAGACGTCTGAGTACTCACAAACCACCCTTGGCAACACAATCTGAGTCTCATCAACCTCACTAATCGAAAGATTAGCAAGTAGTCCACTAAGCTCACTCCGCCCTCGTGAAACGTACCCCGGTGGCAAAACACTACCAACCCGGTCCCCCAGAAAATGAAAACACTCACCGCTAACGGTACAACAAGTGACCCTCTGACGGTAGCAATCAATAACTGCCCGGTATGACGATAACCAGTCCATACCCAAAATAACATCAAAGCCTTTCATAGGCAAAACTACAAATGAAAATGGGATTCTATGATCATCGACCTCTATATCACAACCCCTAACACCTTGTTTCAAGATCAATTCACCTCCAAGAGGTGACACTACACAAATAGGAGACGCTAACTGTGCTAACTCCAACTCCAAAACAGATGCAAATGCAGCAGACACAAAGGAATGAGATGCACCGTATCAATCAAAACATTAGCAACCGAGTTGCAAAACAAGAAGGTACCTCTCACAACTGATGGAGCCGGTACAAGGTCCTGCGCAGTAACAGCATACACGTGCCCAGACAACCTCTGATCAACCTGCTCACCCCTAGGAGCATAAGACTGCTGCACAGACTGGGACGATGAAGCCCCCTGATTGGCCCTCGAGGCCTGACCCGACTGAGCTGGCTGCTGACCCTGAGTCTACCTCAAACCTGATGCACTAGGTGTGCCACCCAACTGCGGGCAATACCTCTTCATGTGCCCTGCCTGACCGCACTGAAAACAAGTGAGCGGCTGGCCTCTACCCTGACTCTAACTCTGAGATCGAGCCGAAGAAGATGCTGTTCTCTGCCCTCCTCCCCTCTGAGGACAAACTGGAGACTTGTGGCCCAGCTGGCCACACTTGAAACAAGTAATGTCTCCCTGGCCGCCTTTCCCAGAACTAACACTCGGTACTAGAAAAGTAGATCTAGAAAAGCTACCTTGAGACTGCTGAGGAGTAAAACCTTTCTGCCTCTTGCCATCACCCTGGCCATCCTGACTCCTCTTGGAGCCTTTCTGCCCTTCTTCCTCCTCCTGCATCATAATCTCCGTATGGGCTGCAGCATCAACCAGACGCCCATAATCACGAATCATAGACCCAACAATTCTCAACTTGAGGCCGCGCCTCAACTTCTTCTCAAACTCAATGCAACGGCGTTCCTCAGACGCCACCAACTCAGGTGCAAACCTGGACAAACTAGTGAATGCAGCCTCAAACTCGGCCACTGAAGAACTCGACTGCTTAAGCTGACAGAACTGGTCTCTCAGCTTCTCCCTGACTGCTGGAGATAAGAACCTCTCCTGGAAAACATTCACAAAAGCCTCCCACGTAGTTCCTATGCGACCCTTAGTGAACTTCCACCACTGACCCGCATCTCCCTTCAGCTGGAACGATGCCAAGGTCACTTTCAACCCCTCATCTTCGATGCCAAGCATCTCAAATGTCTTCGTTGTCTGTTCGAGCCATTCATCTGCCTTAAGCGGCTCTTTAGGATCACCTAAAAATTCGTCCGGATTGGACCGGAAGAACTCCCTCTTCAGAAAAGAAGGTCCAGCATCTGCAACTACAACTTGGGCTGGGTTCGCAGCCCTCAGAATGCCAACTGATTCCCTGAATGCCCCTGCTATCTCTCGGGCTAAAGTGCCCATAGCCTGCTGGCCTACTGGCTCGGCCACATTGGCCTGACCAACACCCTCCTGTACTGCCGGAATCTCCTATACTACTGGAATCTCCTCTGGCACAAACACTTCCTGCCTACCCGGCCTACCACGCCTACCGCGTCCTCGTCCTCGTCCTGACATCCTAATACAAGAAACAAAGACGTTAGCACATTAATAAATGTGCCGAAGCTAAACACTCTCGTCCTAATGCATTGGACACAATAATTCATTCCACGTAAGCACGTAATCATATAAGCACCTACGAATTTCATTCCCGGATAATGATAGTCCCAAAGTGTTACTATAGTTCCGGTTAGAAGCAGCAGTGATCAAGTGCCTTTCCAACAAGATTAGTAGAAACTCAATGGTCCAATCAATATCCTAGAAACTACGTTCCATACCCACATAATCACATAAACATGTTATCAAATAAGCATACAACAGTACACTAAGTCTCTATCAAACGAGACGAACCCAATGTGATACTAATCACTTCCCACGTACCCAAAGTATTCAAACCCGGTACGCTCTGATACCAAGTTGTAACGCCCTCATAATGATAACCCAACATACACAATAATAAGATATATTACTGAAGTAAATAAACCACAATTCATTCATCAGAGTATTTCTAAATAAAGACATTACATGTAACATTAAAATAAATGCCCTAGGGGCTTACATCTTGCCAAGCCAACACTTGGACACAAAACTATGAGTTCTAACTCAAATACAAATAAAGCCCTAGGCTTGAATGTTTACATGTAATTCAGATAAAAACAAATAACTAAAATCAAGGCTTCAAAGTCCAATTCCATCCAAGCTAATTCCTTGGAGGTAGCGAATCACCTGGACCTGAAAATGATGTTCCCATATAGGGTGAGTCACAGCCCAGTAGAAATATACTGAACCAGATATACGCATTGAATAAAGCCATAACACTTAATAGATGGTTAACAATGATAATCAGTTATATCAATATACAATCTTAAGACACTAATGTCTATGACACTTATCAATATCCATTATTATCAATGTGGCTCAGAACCTGGCCAAACTTACAATGGTGAACTATGTAGCATATTCACATTACTTCCAATATCAACAACACAAATGAGACTCAGGCTCATATCAAAACACTTCATACTTCCAGATTGATACACATTTTAGTGTTGTATCAATAAAACACTTCAATATAAATAAGCACACATAAAAGTGATGCTAATGGAGTCCATCCCCTATCTCCTCCCAAACAAAATCCGGTTTAGAGGTCCATCCCCTATCTTCCCCTAAACCGTGGAGTACATCCCCTATCTCCTCCCACACAATTCAATGTATGTAAACACATAACATATACAACACACAATCAATACACATAATGTCTGTATTAATTCAACAATCAAGATTAATGACTTAACCAATGATTAGTTTCAGTTATTCCTAATCCACATGCAATGTCTACAACAATCACGACTATCCTCCACCGATAGCCCAAAACAGTTATTTCTAGACTTGGAAATAAATAATTCACCAATTAAATAGACGAGTGATTTAAATTAACCAACTACCCCATTTAATCAATAAATTCATCAATCTCATGAATTTAACTAATTTCCTCAATGTTCCTCAAATTAAATATACAATTCAATTTATTTAAACAACTAGGGTTTTTCCCAAAATTTCCAAAATACCCCCAACATATTAAAATGCCAGAACTTAGAACAAAACGTATACATTGGAGTAGGAAATCCCTACCTCGAAGAAATAACCCAAAAAGAGAAGACGAAGATGATGACCCAAACTCAAAGTGCTCCAACTCCAAGATTGTTCAGATTAAACTAAAGCCCTCGACCCACACTACCTTTTTAATAAAGCAACTAGGGTAGAAACACACTCTAAATAGATCAAACCTAAGAGAAAAGGTGAGTTGAGAGAGAGAAAACTCGGAACTAGGTTTAAAATCAAAAAGAGGATGAAAAACTGATTAAATTCCCGCTGCTGTCTATTTAAACTGGACAGGCTCGCTCGAGCGAAGACATGGTCGCTCGAGCGACCAGACACAAGAAAGACTCGCTCGAGCGAAGAAAAGCTCGCTCGATCCAAGAATGCAATGCTTCAGGTCTGCAACCCAGAAGCATGCTTGAGCGACAGAATGCTCGCTCGAGCGAAGAACTCGAAAACATACACCGCGCTCGCTCGAGCGAAGAAAAGCTTGCTCGAGCGAAGAAACACTGCTCTCAGGTCTATACTAGACGCAATCGCTCGCTCGAGCGAAGAAACCCTGGCTCGAGCCACCAGAGACAAAACTCAACCCTCGCTCGAGCGACCAAACCCTCGCTCGAGCGACAAACTCAAAAACTGAACAGCAACACTTGGTTTCCGGACTCAACCAACCTGTAACAAACCTGCCCAACACAACCCATAACTTAAGAATAGGGATTTCAAGGACAACAACAATTATATAAAGACAGAATCTACGGAACCCAAGTCCGGATACAATAATCAAATGGGAAAAGACCGGGGTCGCTATAGGAGGTGCTGTAGGCATAGGAATAGTCGCAACGAAGCCGGATAGGTGTCTGTCGACTGCCGATGGCATGTGATGGGAGGATGATGATCTATGTCTTGCCCACACAGATGAAGACTCGGGGAGTAACCAGCCGGATGATACCTGGTATATTGATGAGGTTAACCATATGACTAGGAGCGGGCGGTATTTCAAACCCCCACACCTAGATCAACCAGAGGCGTCCGGAAAGGACAAGGAGGCTTAGAAGCAGAAGGATAAATTGCTCGAAGAGGAGGCTGTGATGAAACAGCTGAAGAAGATACAAGCAGACATCTCCATCTTGGGACTGCTTATGGCTTCAAGGGTACATAGACAGGCTGTCATTTCTGCAATGGATAAGGCCAAACTCTCAATAGATACCACGCCTGAACAGCTGGTAGGACTGGTTTTTCTGGGAGGAGCTTTCCCGACGTTGACCTTTTCTGACAAAGAATTGTCGCCCCAGGGCGCAAACCATAACAAACCGCTCTACATCTCTGTGAAGTGTAGGGGTAAGTGGATACCGGTAGTTCTTGTCGATACAGGATCCGCCATTAACGTGTGCCCCTCAAGGACAGCATATGTAATCAGGTTGAAGCCCGCGAGCTTCGTGCCAACTGCCCAGGTGATAAGGGCGCACGACAATACTAACAGAGATGTGATGGGTACTGTGCAGATTCAGACCAAGGTTGGTCCAGGACAACACGAGATTGACTTTTATGTCTTGGACATTCCTGTAACCTTCAATCTACTCCTAGGGCGGCCATGGTTGCACCAGGTGAAGGCGGTCTCTTCCACCCTGCATCAGATGTTGAAATACCCCCACGGGAAGAGGATGGCTATAGTTTTTGGGAATTCGTCAATCCATCCACTGCCAGAAGTGTCTACACCGGTTTTGGAAATCGAGCATGGCACGGATGATGTGTTCCTGTCGGGATTCACCTTAGCTGAGGCCCGGGTCGTTCGGAACATCTTAGCTGTTGATGAGGGGTTGTATGTCAGTGCATAGTCAGTCTACCTCATGAATAAGCTCCAGCACATCCCTGGGATGGGATTAGGGAAGAGTGGCCGGAAGGGCATTACTGTATCAGTCGAAGTGCCGCACAACCCACACACCTTTGGTTTAGGTTATCTACCTACCAAAGAGGACTGGGTAAGAAAAGGCAAAGAAATGGCTGGGAGAGCCAGAGCCAAGCAGACCGGGAGGCATTTTGATATGATGCATCGGCCTATTCAAGGCACCCTGAATGGACGCTTCGTCCGGGAGGGGGAAGACTTTCCATTCTGCGGCTTCCCAGAAACCACATGGCCTAAAAACTTCACCTCCTCTAGCCAGAACTCACACTTCCCAAACTTAGCATAAAGCTTATGGGCTCTAAGTAACTCAAGCACCACTCTCAAGTGTTCCTTGTGCTCCTCCTCTGAAGGTGAATAAATCAGAATGTCGTCCATGAAAACGACTACAAAACGATCTAAGAATTCCCGGAAGATCCGGTTCATCAAATCCATAAACACTGCCGGTGCATTGGTGAGCCCAAATGGCATCACCAGAAACTCATAGTGGCCATACCGCGTACGGAATGCCGTCTTCGGAATATCCTCCTCCGTGACTCTCAACTGGTGGTAACCTGATCTCAAGTCTATCTTAGAGAAACAACGGGAACCCTTCAACTGATCGAACAGATCATCTATACGAGGCATTGGGTACTTATTCTTGACCGTAGCCCGATTCAACTTCCGGTAATCGATACAGAGTCTCAAGGCACCACCTTTCTTTTTAGCAAAGAGGGCCGGTGCTCCCCACGGCGAAACACTAGGACGAATATAGCCCTTATCTAGCAACTCCTGGAGTTGAATCTTTAACTCAACTAACTTGGCTGGGGCAAAATGATAAGGTGCCATAGAAATCGGCGTCGTGCCGGGCACTAGATCAATAGAGAACTCAATCTCTCGATGGGGTGGCAAACTAACAAGATCCTCAGGAAAGACGTCCGAGTACTCACAAACCACTCTTGGCAACACAGTCTGGATCTCAACACACTCACTACTCAAAAGGCTAGCAAGGAGACCACTCAACTCACTCCGCCCTCGCGGATCATACACTGGTGGCAAAACACTACCAACCCGATCTCCCAAGAAATGGAAACAATCCCCGCTCAAGGTACATACTGTGACCCTCTGGCGGTAACAATCAATAACTGCCCTGTATGACGATAACCAGTCCATACCCAAAATAGCATCAAATCTCGACATGGGCATAACTACAAAATGAAAGGGAAGCCGACGATCAGCGACCTCTATATCACAACCTCTACATCCGTGTTTCAAAATCAACTCACCCCTAACAAGTGATACTACACATATAGGAGATGCTAACTGTGCCAACTCCAATCCCAAAACAGATGCAAATGCAGCAGATATAAAAGAATGAGATGCTCCCATATCAATCAACACATTAGCAACCGAGTTGCAAAACAAAAAGGTACCTCTCACAACAGATGGAGACGGTACAAGATCCTGCGCGGTAATAGCGTACACGTGTCCAGACGGTCTCTGATCTACCTGCTCACCCCTAGGAGCATAAGACTGCTCCATAGACTGGGACAATGAAGCCCCCTGATTGGCCCTCGAGGCCTGAACTGACTGAGTTGGCTGATGACTCTGAGTCTGCCTCAAACCAGATGCACCAGATGTGCCACTCAACTGCAGGCAAAACCTCTTCAAGTGCCCTGCCTGACCACACTGATAACAAGAGAGCGGCTGGCCTCTACCCTGAACCTGGCTCTGATACCAAGTTGTAACGCCCTCAAAATAAACCCATAATATACACAATATTGATATGCAATGATAAAAGAAAACAAAACATTATTCCATTCATCAGAGTATTCTTATTGAAAGACATTACATGTAACATCGAAAGTA
Source organism: Camellia granthamiana (assembly GCA_036172215.1). NCBI lineage: Eukaryota > Viridiplantae > Streptophyta > Magnoliopsida > Ericales > Theaceae > Camellia > Camellia granthamiana. The sequence goes on from CM069903.1 coordinate 114,514,795, forward strand.
AATGCCCTACGGGCTTACAGCTTTCCAAGCCAACACTTGGACACAAAAGTCTGAGTACTAACTCAATTACACATTAAGCCCTTGGCTTGAGTTTACATGTAATATCAAAATAAAACAAAATAACAACTAACTAAACAGAGTCTTCAACTCCAAATCCTCCCAAGCTAAGTCCTTGGAGGTAGCATATCACCTGGACCTGAAAATGATGTTCCCGTATAGGGTGAGCCACAGCCCCCCTAAATTAATTATACAAATTAATTTATTACAACAATTAGGGCTTTTCCCCCCTTTCTACAAAATCAACCCTAAGGTTCAATTTTCTCAATTTAACACTATCAGTGTCATTTTTCATGACTTATAAACATATGATGTTTAATATATGAAAAACCCATTGTTCTCCAATTATAAATCAAACCCTAGCTTTTTCCAAAATTACCAAATGACACCAACATATCAAAATGACCAAAACTTAGGACAAAACCTATAATATGGAGTAGGATATCCCTACCTCGAAGTGAAGAACTCAAAAGGAGTTGATGACCCAAAATCCAAAGTGCTCCAAAGCATCTACAAAGGCCTCCCAAGTTCCTCCTATACGGCTCTTCGTGAACTTCCACCACTGACCTGCATCCCCCTTTAGCTGGAAAGATGCCAAGGTCACTTTCAACACCCCGTCTTCGATGCCAAGCATCTCAAACGTCTTCGTTGTCTGTTCGAGCCATTCATCTTCCTTAAGTGGCTCTTTTGGATCACCCACAAATTTGTTCGGGTTAGACCGGAAGAACTCCCTCTTCAGAAAAGAAGGTCCTGCATTAGCAACATGAACCTGGGCTTGATTCTCAGCTCTAAGAATGCCCACAGATTCCCTGAATGCCCCTGCTATCTCACGGGCCAAGGCGCCCATAGCCTGCTGACCTACTAGCTCGGCCATATTGGCCTGGCCAACTCCCTCCTGCTGCTCCGGAATCTCATCCGGTATAGGCATCTCCTGCCTACCACGCCCACCACGCCTACCACGTCCTCGTCCTGACATCCTAATAAAGGTAACAAAGACGTTAGCACTCTAATAAATGTGCCAAAACTATAACACTCACGTCCTAATACAGTGGACAACAATAATTCATTCCACGTAAGCACATAATCACATAAGCACCTACGAATTTCATTCCTGGATAATGACAGTCCCGAGGCGTTACTAGAGTTCCGGTTGGAAACAACATTGATCAAGCGCTTTTCCAACAAGACTTCCAGAAACTCAAGGGTCCAATCAACATCCTAGAAACTACATTCCATAAATCGATAAGTACACATATTTGCTGTGCCAAAACACTTCCAAAAAATCAATAAGTACACACATTTGCTATACTAGTGGAGTCCATCCCCTTTCTCCTCCTAAATAGGTTTGAGAGTCCATCCCCTATCTTCCCTCAAACCATGGAGTACATCCCCTATCTCCTCCCAAACAATATGCATACACAATGTATTAAACACTTGTCATACACAATATTCAATCAACACACAGATTTGCTGTATTAATTCAACCGTCATATTTAATGACCCATTCAATGTGATTAGTTTTAGTTTTCCCTAATCAGCATGCAATGTCTACAACAATCACGACTATCCTCCACCGATAGCCCAAAGCAGTTATTTCTAAACAGGAAATAAATGCATCAATAGATATAAACTCAACATTTTCATAGGTGAGTGATTAAATTATCCAACTACACCATTTAATCTCATAAGTTCTCAATTCCATGAATTAAACTTAATTTCACATCTTTCCCTAAATTAATTATACAAATTAATTTATTACAACAATTAGGGCTTTTCCCCCCTTTCTACAAAATCAACCCTAAGGTTCAATTTTCTCAATTTAACACTATCAGTGTCATTTTTCATGACTTACAAACATATGATGTTTAATATATGAAAAACCCATTGTTCTCCAATTATAAATCAAACCCTAGCTTTTTCCAAAATTACCAAACGACACCAACATATCAAAATGACCAAAACATAGGACAAAACCTATAATATAGAGTAGGATATCCCTACCTCGAAGTGAAGAACTCAAAAGGAGATGATGACCCAAAATCCAAAGTGCTCCAAACCGCCAAACTTTCAGATTAAAACAAAGCCCTCTCGATCCTCTACCTTTTTAACAAAGAACTTAGGGTAGAAACACCCTAAAAGTAGATGAAACCTAAGAGAGAAGGTGTGTGGAGGGAGAGAGAACACGGACCTAGGGTTTTGAAATCAAAAGAGAATAAAAAACTGAATTTTCCCCCGCTGCTGCGTATTTATATAAAACAAGCTCGCTCGAGCGAAGGAATGGTCGCTCGAGCGACCAGACACAAGAAAACCTCGCTCGAGCGAAGAAGGTCTCGCTCGAGCTAAGAATACAAAGCTTTAGGTCTGCAACCAGAAGCACGCTCGAGCGATAGAATGCTCGCTCAAGCGAAGAACTCGAAAACATACACCTTGCTCGCTCGAGCGAATGAAAGCTCGCTCGAGCCAAGAAACACAGCTCTCAGGTCTAATACCCAGACGCAGTTGCTCGCCCGAGCGAAGAAACCCTGGCTCGAGCGAAGGACCAAAAACAAAGAGCTCGCTTGAGCGACAAGCTGCTCGCTCGAGCGAAGAACCAAAATTCTGGGCAGCAACCCTTTGCTCCCAAACACTCCCAACCTGTAACAAACCTGCCCAATACATCCTATAACTCAAATAACAAGTATTGAAGGACGGAAAGAAGACATAAACAACTGCTAACATCCACGGAACCAAGTCCGGATCACTATACAACAAGGGGTAAAACCTGGGATCGCTATAAAATCCTTGGTAACATTCCTAAACCTAGTTATACATCTGCTTTGGCTACTGATCCTTTTGCTTCATCTAGACAAGCAGTTACCCCATACCCTCCTAATCCTATTAAATCAGCCCGATCTGATTATGTTAAATCCACCACTACTAATCTCTTTTTCAAAGAACCTAGTCACCCAAAGAGTCATACTGTTCATGATCTGGTTAAATCTTATTTCCCTCCTGGATGGCATTTTATTCCTCTCCATCCAGAAAAAACAATTACTTTCTATAAAGACATCTTGTTCAACCATCAGTCAATTGTGATTAAACCCATTATGATCGCACTTACATAAGTAAAATTGTGTACCATTCACTCTATATTCACAACTTTGTTTCTGTGGTTGATTGGGGTTCTCCTTACCAACTACGAGATTTGCCTGGTCATTCAATTCAATACAGTTACTATGATTACATTGATGCTTGGTTCAGAGTCCTCTTGTATCAAAATGAGTCAAACAGTCACTCTTGGTTTCTTCAATTTGATCAAAAGTTCAAATCCGAGTTACCTACCTGGTTTCTGCAATGGTGGACTCAGTATGGCGCTATTCCAGAACTCTTCCCATCTGTAATTATGGAACAAGTCAATTACTTCTCCACTGTTTTCTCATTCACTCCTCAGCAAAGGAAATTCCCTCCATTGCTTATTTTTATATCCAAATACAAAATCCCTTGGATATTCAAATGGCAATATGGTATTTCTGATGATGTTATTTACCGTCAACATATGGTTAAATGGTGGGATAATTTCAAAATTCCACGCATCATTGAAATTGTTCAAACTGAATTCCCAATCAACACACATGCTCCAACTTTTGCTATGGTTAAAGCTCAGCAAATCCCAGCTGCTCCATTAACACAAGGAAGTCAACTTCCTCCAGTCAATCTTGGAAGCCCAGCATCCAGTTCTTCCAAGCCCAAGTCATCCAAGTCAAAGTTTAAGTCCAAGCCAGAAAAGCCCATTACTCTTTGGAATTGGATTTTTCCTTTGGTTTGGGTTGATCAGTGATGGGCTTTGCTGACTTGGACTTAATCTTTGACTTGGATGACTTGGGCTTGGAAGAACTGGATGTTGGGCTTCCAAGATTGACTGGAGGAAGTTGACTTCCTTGTGTTAATGGAGCAGCTGGGATCTGCTGAGCTTTAACCATAGCAGGAGTTGGAGCATGTATGTTGATTGGGAATTCAGTTTCAACAATTTCAATGATGCGTGGAATTTTGAAATTATCCCACCATTTAACCATGTGTTGACGGCAAATAACATCATCAGAAATACCATATTGCCATTTGAATATCCAAGGGATTTTGTATTTGGATAAAAAAAATAAGCAATCGAGGGAATTTCCTTTGTTGTGGAGTGAATGAGAAAACAGTGGAGAAGTAATTGACTTGTTCCATAATTACAGATGGGAAGATTTCTGGAATGGCGCCATACTGAGTCCACCATCGCAGAAACCAGGTAGGTAACTCGAATTTGAACTTTTGAACAAATTGAAAAAACCAAGAGTGATTGTTTGACTCATTTTGATACAAGAGGACTCTGAACCAAGCATCATTGTAATCATAGTAACTGTATTGAATCGAATGACCGGGCAAATCTCGTAGTTGGTAAGGAGAACCCCAATCAACTAGAGAAACAAAGTTCTGAATATAGAGTGAATGGTACACAATTTTACTTGTGTAAGTGCGCTCATAAATGGGTTTAATCACAATTGACTGATGGTTAAACATGATGTCTTTATAGAAAGTAATTGTTTTTTCTGGATGGGGAGGAATAAAATGCCATTCAGGAGGGAAATAAGATTTAACCAGATCATGAACAGTATGACTCTTTGGGTGACTAGGTTCTTTGAAAAAGAGATTAGTAGTGGTGGATTTAACATAATTAGATCGGGTTGATTTAATAGGATTACGAGGGTATGGAGTAACTGCTTGACTAGATGAAGCAAAAGGATCAGTAGCCAAAGTAGATGTATAACTAGATTTAGGAATGTTACCAAGGATTTGGTAACGGTTAACCAATTAAGTAGGATGGTATTTGGTGACTTACTCCAATGGAGGCGGAACAAAAGGTTGACTAGATGGGACCAAGGCTTTGGAAGGAGGCCGTGAACGAGACATCTGTGAAATAGAGGAGATAAATTAGCATCCACTGAGGATATCTAATTGATCAGTATGTTCATGTAAACAGTTAATATAATGAGCAAGTTGTTGTTTCTGAGCTTTAATCCGATGAAATTGTATGTACTGGGCTCTTTTAGTAGGTAAATGGGTTGATTTGAGAAAGGCAAGGGGACGAGCAGTATGTTTGACTAAGGTTTTATAGTGTTTAATCTGGTGTTTATGGTAAGGAATAGAGGGAATTGTCATGATGTAACTCACTATCCACCCTGTAAAAATTCTTGAGTAAGAAAATTATGAATAGAATTTTGACAACCCGGGATATATTCAATTTCAAAATAAAAAATACTTAAAATAGATTGCCAACGAGCAAAAATTTGCTTACTAGCAAGATTTTGAACATCTTTTTCTAAAACATATTTAGCAGATTTGCAATCAACACGAAGTAAAAAATTTTGATTTAAAATATCATCTTGAAATTTACTAATATATAAAACAGTAGATAACATTTCTTGTTTAATAGTACTATAATTCTTTTATGCTTTATTCCAGACACCAGAATGATAACGAACAATTTGTTCAGATGACTGAGGAGTAATTTTCTGGAGAATGATGCCACCATAACCAATATCAGAGGCATCAGTTTGAATAATTTTGAATGAATTTTCAGTAGGAATACCAAGACAAGGAAGAGACTTGACATATTATTTGACTTGTTTAACACTAGCAGTATGAGTAAAAGACCAAGGAAGAGGATTGTGTTTTAACTGATCAAACAGAGGTTGACAAGTTTTCCTAAAGTCTTTGTAAAATTCAGCAATATAATTCAGTGGTCCTAAAAAACGTTGTAACTGGGTTTTACCTAAGATGTCATCAGGAAATTTAGACGCAAATTCAATGGAACGACTAATAGGTAAAATAGTATTCTGGTGAATATCATAACCTAAAAATCTGACTTTGGTTTGAAACAATTTAATCTTAGGAGCAGAAATGACTAGACCATGATTTTTAATGGTATAAAAGAATGCAATAAGGTGTTTCCAGTGTTCACTAATTGATTTTGAAAAAAATAAGAATATCATCTATATAAACTATGGAAAAATGACTAAATGGATTGAAAATATCATTCATTATATTTTGAAATTCACTAGGTGCATTTTTTAACTAAAAGGCATAACATTTCATTCATAATGACCAAAATGTGTAGTGAATGCAGTTTTATATCTATCTTTAGGATGAATTTGTATTTGCCAAAAACCACTTTTTAAATCAAATTTACTAAAAATAACAGTTTGACTAAAAGGTGTAGCGAATGCCATTTTATTAACATAATGACCAAAAGGTGTAGTGAATGCAGTTTTATATCTATCTTTAGGATGAATTTGTATTTGCCAAAAATCACTTTTTATATCTATCTTTAGGTGTTTCCAAGTTTTTCGATTAAGTCTTTTTTATTAGGAATAGGATATCGAATCCATTTTAAAACTTGATTTAATGGTGTATAATTAATAACTAAGCGAGGTACACCTCTTTCTAATTCAACATTTTTATTAACATAAAAAACACGACATGACCAAGGTGATTTACCAGGACTAATAATTCTATTTTTTAATAATTCATTAATTTCTTTTTTGCACATTTCAAGTAATTCATGATTCATCTGAATAGGTCGAGATTTAGTAGGAATTTGTCTTTCATTAAAATTCTTAATGTATGGTAAAGTGACTACATGTTTTTTCCTATGCCAAAAGGCAGTTAGTAAAGTAGAACAAACAGTTGTTTCTAATTTTAATTTAAATTCTTCAATTTGAGATATAACAACAAGATTAGTTACTTGTTGTTCAATGCGTTTATAATTGACTTCTTCTTTGAGAAAACGTAACTGACGAGTTAATCGATTAATAGATTGAGAAATAGAACAGTCTTTTAATTGATTTAATTCCAATACTTTAGGTGGTGATAAGAATTTAAAAGTAACTGTTTGTCCTAAAGCTTGAGTTGTTATTCCTTCACTAGATGTGGTAAATGGATATAATAAGAATATAAATAGTGTGCCTAAAATAACATTATCAGTCATATTTCTAACTAAAACAAATGAAGTTTTGAAACAGACATTATGTTGATATATATGGACTTTAGGTAATTTATATTTAATACGCATTTTACTACCATTAGCAGAAGTTAATTTTTCACTTGTTTTTTCATAATATTTTGTAGGAAATAAACCTTCTTGAATACAATTAAGATCAGCACCAGTATCAATGAGAGCAATAATATTTAATTCAAAATCATCAATGACGAGTTTAACTTTTGAATATGAATTTTATTGATCAGATTTAATCTTTTATCTTCATGATTATGAGATTGATGTGATCGATTATCAAATAAAAGATTATCAGGATTAGTATGTTCAGATTCATTAGGCGATTCAGTATTGTTTTCTTGGAAATTCTCTAGACTTTTATTAAGTTTTAAGGTAAGAATTTCATTGTCTAAAGCTGTGTCTTTAATTTGAGAATCTTTAATAGTTTGTTTAATCTGATTGATTTCATGTTGTAAATCTTGAGGAGTAATTTCTTTTTGTTTATTTTTAAATCTTTCTAAAGTTTTAGATAAACTAATAATGGGTTTATCATGCTTGGGTTTATGATCACTATTAGTAAGTAAAGATTTTAATTTGTCAGTATACTTTTGTTTTAACTGGGGATCATCTAATCGACCAATTAATTCAATAAGGGCAGTTTCTTCTTGATTTTGTTTAATAAGGACAGTGATTTGTTTAACGGGTTTGCAACAAATATCATTACATCCTAATTCAATGTTATTAGTAGAATCATCACTAGGTGAATGGCAATCAGATGAGGTATAAGGATTATTAGAAGAAGAATTATGATCAGATTGGTTTACTTGGAAGATTTCAAATAATTGGTGTTTGGATTCATCATTAATTTGAAGTTGATTAACTTTATCTTTTAATTTTTGTTTTCCTTTACATTTGTTAGAATAATGACCTTTTTTACCACAGTTATAACAAGTAATATCTTTATTAGATTTAGATTTTGGATGGGATTTTTTATAATATTTCTTGTTGGGTTTATTATAGAATTTATCATTTGATTTTGAAGGTGAATATTTCTTTTTATACTTACGAGAATATTTGTAAGATGATTTATGTTTATTGTACTTATGTTTTTTACGATGAGAAGGTGCTACAGGAGGTAAACCGTATTGTTCACAGAAATTACCTAATTCGTATTTAACCTTATGTTTATCTTTAGCAGCTTTTTGACTAAGTTTAAGATCAATACACATTCTTAATCCTTCTTTTTGAATAGTACTAATGATATCACCATAAGTTAAATTATCATATTCAATAACACCAGTAGGTTGACTAAGGACATCTCTAATTTTGTGAGCAAAGAGACTAGGTAAACCATTAATAAATTTTTCTTTCTAAAAGGATTTAGTACAATCTTCTCTTAACATAACTCTAGAGGTAAATCCATCTTTATACCATCTAAAATCGCTTAATGTTGGACAAGTAAGGTTACTAAGTTGATCATGTATGCGAGAATATGTATTAGTAGGGGTACCTATGAAATGTCTGACTATGGTATAGATTAATGTATTGATACCATCGGGTTTATAATAGCCAATAGTTTCATCAAATATAAGTAAATCATTTTCATCTTTTTGATTAGCACGTAAAATTGATTCGCGTTGATCTTCATTAAGATATTTTTCCCACCAAGATTTGAGCATATCAGTTATAGCGACCCCGGTCTTTTCCCATTGGATTATTGTATCTGGACTTATGTTCCGTGGATTCTGTTGTCATATTATTGTTGTTGTCATCCTTTAACGTCATTGTTTGAGTCTTAGCGTGTGTTAGACTTGTTTCGAGTAGGTGGTTTGAGTCTGGGATTAAACCCCAGATTTTTGAAGTTTCGGCCTTTCCGCTCGAGCGGACCTTCTTGCGCTCGAGCGGAGATTGCACACTTCCAGTATTTTGTGAAACCTGCAAAACTTCTGCAGGTGTGTTATCTACGCTCGAGCGGGATTTCTGAGCTCGAGCGGGTTGAGCTCGAGCGGTATTGTTGACGCTCGAGCGGTTAGTGTGTTCTTCGCGTGGGTTCTGGAATGGGAGAATCTACGCTCGAGCGGTTAAACATTGCGCTCGAGCGGACATTGTTTTTGTTCTTTACGCTCGAGCGGTGTTTTGTGCGCTCGAGCGGGCCTGTCGAGTTTAAATACGCAGCAGCATGTTTTAAAACAGTTTTTCAGCCTCTTTCAGTTTATAAAACCCTAGGTTACGAGTTTTCTCTCTCCCAACTCATCTTCTCTCCTAGGTTTCATCTATTTAGAGTGAGTATCTAACCTAGTTCCTTCATTAAAAGGGTAGAGTGGGTCGAGGGCTTCCTTTTAATCTGAACGGTCGTTGATTTGGAGCACTTTGGAGTTTGGGCTATTATCTCCGTCTTCTTCTTTCCGAGTTCTTGCTTCGAGGTAGGGATTTCCTACTCCATTTATACGTTTTAATCCTAAGTGTTGGTACTTTGGTATGTGAGGGTAGTTTGGTAATTTTGGGAGAAACCTTAGGGTTTTGGCTTAGATTAATTTGTATAATTAATTTAAGGGAAAAATGTGGAATTGGGTTTAATTCCTGAGATTGGGGAATTTAGTGGTTTAATGATGTAATTGGTTAGTTTAAATACTTACCTTTGAGAATGATGAAATTTCATTGTATTGTTAAATTTATTTCTTGTTTAGAAATAATTGTTTTGGGCTATCGGTGGAGGATAGCCATTGATTGTTGTAGACCTTGCATGCGGCTTAGGTATAACTGAAATTGAGTCATATATTTTGACTGTTGAGTTAATACAGAACATTACTTGTATTGATTATGTGTTGTATATGGCAATTGTGTGTTTCATTGCATATGCATGTTGTTTGGAGAAGATAGGGGATGAACTCCACGGTTTAGGGGAAGATAGGGGATGTACCTCTAAACCGGATTTGTTGGGAGGAGATAGGGGATGGACTCCAGTAGCATCACTCATATGTGTGCTTATTGATGATAGCAATATTGCTATTTGTTGTTGATATGATACATCACCACCATGTGTATCAGTTGGGAAGTATGGAAGTGGATTTGTTTAAGATTGATATAACACCAGCATGTGTGTTTATTTTGTTATAAGAAAGGTTTAACCTGATTTGTTATCCTTGTTGAGTTGTTTGGCCAGGTTCTGAGCCATGTCTGTATAATTGGAAAGTGTATTGTGTCATAGACGATAAGTCATAGACAACGTAGACATTAGTGTCATGAAACTGGGAATTGATTATCTTGTGTTAACCACGTATCGAATGCTAATGCTTTAGTTAATTCTTATGCTTGGTTTAGTATTTTTCTACTGGGCTGTGGCTCACCCTATATGGGAACTTCATTTTCAGGTTCAGGTGGTTCACTACCTCCAAGGACTTAGCTTGTGAGGATTTGGACTCGAAGACTTGTTTTATTTTATTTGTTTTATTTGAATAACTTGTAAACTTTCAAGCCTAGGGCTTTATTTGTTTTTGAGTTAGAACTCATGGAATTGTGTCCAAGTGTTGGCTTGGCAAGATGTAAGCCCATAGGGCATTTACTATGATGTTTTTATTTTACGGTACTCTGATGAATGAAATAAGATACTTTATTTCCTTATAATTCCGCATGTTAAAATTATGTATTATGGGTGTATTTTCGAGGGCGTTACAACTTGGTATCAGAGCGTACCGGGTTTGAATACTTTGGGTACGTGGGAAGTGATTAGAATCACAATGGGTTCGTCTCGTTTGATAGAGACTTAGTGTAATGTTATATGCTTATGTGATAACATGTTTATGTGACTATGTGGGTATGGAATGTAGTTTCTAGGATGTTGACTGGACCCTTGAGTCTCTGAAAGTCTTGTTGGAAAGGCACTTGATCAATGTTGTTTCCAACCGGAACTTTAGTGGCGCCTCGGGACTATCATTATCCAGGAATGAAATTCGTAGGTGCTTATGTGATTATGTGCTTACGTGGTGTGATTTATTATTGTCCAATGTATTAGGACGTGAGTGTTACAATTTTGGCACATTATATAGAGTGCTAACGTCTTTATTTCCTTTAATAGGATGTCAGGACGAGGACGAGGTCGTGGTAGGCGTGGTAGGCAGGCCAGGCAGGAAGTGCCTATACCGGAGGAAATTCCGGCAGTTCAGGAGGGTGTTGGTCAGGCCAATGTGGCCGAGCCAGTAGGACAGCAGTTTATGGGTGCTTTGGCCCAAGGGATAGCAGGGGCATTTCAGGCGTCAGTTGACATTCTGAGGGCTGCGAACCCAGCCCAGGCTGTTGTTGCTGCAGATACAGGACCTTCTTTTCTGAAGAGGGAATTCTTCCGGTCTCACCCGGACGAATTTTTAGGTGATCCTAGCGAGCCGCTTAAGGCAGACGAATGGCTCGAACAGACAACGAAAACGTTTGAGATGCTAGGCATCGAAGACGAGGCACTGAAGGTGACCTTGGCATCTTTCCAGCTGAAGGGGGATGCGGGTCAGTGGTGGAAGTTCACCAAGGGTCGTATTGGGGGTACCTGGAAGGCTTTCGTTGATGCTTTTCAGGAGAAGTACTTGTCTCCAGCTGTTCAGGAGAAGTTGAGAGATCAGTTCCGCCATCTTGAGCAGAACAGTTTATCAGTGGCCGAGTTTGAGGCTGCATTCACTAGTTTGTCCAGGTTTGCACCTGAGTTGGTGGCGACTGAGGAACGCCGTTGCATTGAGTTTGAGAAGAAGTTGAGGCGTGGCCTCATGCTGAGAGTTGTTGGGTCTATGATTCGGGATTTTGGGCGTTTGGTCGATGCAGCAGCCCATACTGAGATTATGATGCAGGAAGAGGGGGAAAAGCAGAAAGGCTCCAAGAGGAGTCAGGATGGCCAGAGTGATGGCAGGAGACAGAGAGGTTTTGCTCCTCAGCAGCCTCAGAGTAGTTTTTCTAGATCCACTTTTCCAGTGCCGAGTGCTAGTTCTGGAAAAGGCAGTCAGGGAGACATTACCTGTTTCAAGTGTGGCCAACTGGGTCACAAGTCTCCAGTTTGTCCTCAGAGGGGAGGAGTTCAGAGAGCAGCATCTTCTTCGGCTCGATCTCAGAGCCAGAGTCAGGGCAGAGGCCAGCCGCTCTCTTGTTTTCAGTGCGGTCAGTCGGGGCACATGAAGAGGTTTTGCCCACAGTTGGGTGGCACGTCTGGTGCATCTGGTTCGAGGCAGACTCAGAGTCAGCTGCCTGCTCCGTCAGTTCAGGCCTCGAGGGCCAATCAGGGGGCTTCTTCGTCCCAGTCTGTGCAGCAGTCTTATGCTCCGAGGGGTGAGCAGGTTGATCAGAGGTCGTCTGGGCGCGTGTATGCTGTTACCGCGCAGGATCCTGTACCGGCTCCATCTGTTGTGAGAGGTACCTTCTTGTTTTGCAATTCAGTTGCTAGTGTTTTGGTCGATACGGGTGCATCTCATTCTTTTGTGTCTGCTGCATTTGCATCCATTTTGGAGTTGGAGTTAGCTCAGTTAGCATCGCCTATTTGTGTAGTGTCACCTCTTGGGGGTGAGTTGATTTTGAAACAAGGTGTTAGGGGTTGTGATATAGAGGTCGACGATCATAGAATCCCTTTTTCCTTTGTGGTTATGCCCATGAAGGGCTTCGATGTTATTTTGGGTATGGACTGGTTATCGTCATACCGGGCATTTATTGATTGCTACCGTCAGAGGGTCACTTGTTGTACTATTAACGGAGAACGTTTCCATTTTCTGGGGGACAGAGTTGGTAGTGTTTTGCCACCGGGGTATGATCCGCGAGGGCGGAGTGAGCTTAGTGGTCTACTTGCTAGCTTTGAGAGTAGTGAGTGTGATGAGACCCAGATTGTGTTGCCGAGAGTAGTATGTGAGTACTCGGACGTGTTTCCCGAGGATCTTGTTAGTTTACCACCTCATCGAGAGGTTGAGTTCTCTATTGATCTAGTGCCCGGCACAGCGCCGATTTCTATGGCACCTTACCGTTTTGCCCCAGCCGAGTTAGTTGAGTTGAAAGTTCAGCTCCAGGAGTTGCTAGATAAGGGCTATATTCGTCCTAGTGTTTCGCCGTGGGGAGCACCGGCCCTCTTTGCTAAGAAGAAAGGTGGTGCGTTGAGACTGTGTATCGATTATCGGAAATTGAATCGGGCTACGGTTAAGAATAAGTACCCTATGCCTCGTATAGATGATCTGTTTGACCAGTTGAAGGGTTCCCGCTGTTTCTCTAAAATAGACTTGAGATCGGGTTACCACCAGTTGAGAGTCAGGGAGGAGGATATTCCGAAGACGGCATTCCGTACGCGGTATGGCCACTATGAGTTCCTGGTGATGCCATTTGGGCTCACCAATGCACCGGCAGTGTTTATGGATTTGATGAACCGGATCTTCCGGGAATTCTTAGATCGTTTTGTGGTCGTCTTTGTGGACGACATTCTTATCTACTCATCTTCAGAAGAGGAGCACGAGGAGCACTTGAGAATAGTGCTAGAGTTACTTAGAGCCCATAAGCTTTATGCTAAGTTTGGGAAGTGTGAGTTCTGGCTAAAAGAGGTGAAGTTCTTAGGCCATGTAGTTTCTGGGGAAGGGGTATCTGTTGATACGTCCAAGACAGAGGCAGTGCAAGATTGGGCACAGCCTAAGAGTGTGTTTGAGATCCGCAGTTTTCTGGGATTAGCTGGGTATTACCGTCGATTTGTGAAAGATTTCTCCAGGTTAGCTTCACCGTTGACTAGACTGACTCGGAAGGGAGTCAATTTTGTTTGGAGTGAGACTTGTGAAAAGTCGTTTCAGGAGCTGAAGGTTAGATTGACCACCGCTCCAGTTTTGATTATTCCGGAGAGAGGGTTGGGTTATGCAGTTTATTGTGACGCCTCACGAGAGGGTCTGGGTTGTGTGTTGATGCAAGAAGGGAAAGTGGTTGCCTATGGCTCACGTCAATTGAAAATTCATGAGAAGAATTACCCTACGCATGATTTAGAATTAGCAGCGGTGATTTTTGCCTTGAAGATTTGGAGGCATTATCTATATGGTGAGAAATTTGAGGTATTCTCCGATCATAAGAGTCTGAAATATCTGTTTACACAGAAAGACTTGAATTTGAGGCAGAGGAGGTGGATGGAATTTATTGAGGATTATGACTTCGAGTTGCACTATCATCCGGGGAAGGCCAATGTTGTGGCCGATGCCCTTAGCAGGAAATCTGTTGGTGACATAGCTAGTATAGCCATTCGAGAGTGGGAGATGTTGGGTGCACTTGGGGAGTTTGATTTGCTTTTGGGTGAATCCGTTGAGGCTGCGGCCTTGTTTTCTGTTGTTGCGCAGCCTGCACTTGTGACTCGAGTGTTAGAGGCTCAGAGGGGTGATCTTGAGGTAGAATCGCTCCGAGGAAGGATTTCCAGTGGGAAGGTTGAGAAGGGTTTGACGGTGTATCCCGACCTGAGTGTGAGATACCGAGACCGTTTGTTTGTGCCGGAGTCTTGCCGGGAGGAGGTACTTCGAGAGTTTCATCATTCGCGCCTAGCAGTGCATCCGGGAGGCACTAAAATGTATCAGGATTTGGGTCGCCAATTTTGGTGGCGAGGTATGAAGAGAGATGTGGCAGCTTTCGTGTCTAAGTGCCTTACTTGCCAGCAAGTGAAGGCTGAGCATCAGAGGCCAGCGGGTTTGTTGCAACCCTTGCCTATTGCCGAGTGGAAGTGGGAGCATGTCACTATGGACTTCGTTGTGGGTCTTCCGAGAACTCAACGGGGTAATGATGCTATTTGGGTGGTTGTAGACCGGTTGACTAAGTCGGCGCACTTCATTCCTATGCGCGTTAGAGATTCAGTAGATCATCTTGCCGATTTGTACATTCGGGACATAGTGAGGTTGCACGGGGTCCCAGTGACGATCGTCTCAGATAGAGATCCTCGTTTCACTGCCAGGTTATGGCAGAGTTTGCAGAGTGCTTTAGGCACCAAGTTGACATTTAGCACGGCTTATCATCCTCAGACTGACGGGCAGTCCGAGCGTACTATTCAGATCCTTGAGGATATGCTTCGGGGTTGTGTTCTCGACTTTAGTGGGTCGTGGGAGAGGCACTTGCCTTTAGTGGAGTTTGCCTACAACAACAGTTTTCAGTCTAGTATCGGTATGGCACCGTTTGAGGCCTTGTATGGCCGACCGTGTAGGTCTCCAGTATGTTGGGCCGAGGTGGGTGATGCACCTTTGTTGGGTCCAGAGTTAGTGAGGGAAACGACGGAGAAGGTTGAGCTTATCCGTAGGAGGCTTGTTACAGCTCAGAGTCGTCAGAAATCTTATGCCGACCGTAGGAGGAGACCTTTGGTGTTTGAAGTAGGTGATCATGTCTTTCTGAAGATATCACCTAGGCGAGGTTTAATGAGGTTTGGGAAGAGTGGGAAGTTGTCCCCTCGATTTATTGGCCCTTTTGAGATCCTTGAGAGGATTGGTGAGGCTGCATATCGCTTAGCTTTACCACCGCAGTTATCCGGAGTTCATGATGTGTTTCATGTGAGTATGCTTCGGAAGTATGAGCCGGATCCATCACATGTGTTGGATTGGACCGATTTAGTTGTTGATGAGGATGTTTCGTATGAGGAGAGACCAATTCGAGTTTTGGATAGGCGGGATCAAGTTTTGCGTGGCAAGACCATCCCTTTGGTGAAAGTTCTGTGGAAGCATCACGGAGTGGAGGAAGCCACTTGGGAACGTGAGTTGGAAGTCCGTGAGAAATATCCGGATTTGTTTATTGATTTGTAATTTTATACTTAGATTATATAAGATTGCGGAACTTAAGAATTTTATATATGTCTTAAGTTGGAAAACATTGAGAATGTTTCGGATTTAATGTTAGCATTTTGAACTTGTTTTTTTTTTAAGGAAGTGGAATATAACATTTATATATTGAATGTGTTGTTTATATCATGAGATTGAATATGATATGGAATTTGTTAACATTGAAAAGAATAATACATAATGTGAGATGCCTCGTGATAAGAGATGAAGTGACCGGTATTGGGTCAAGTTGTTTATTGTTTTATGATATCAGTGGGAATTGAGAAAACTTGTTTTGAAAACTTATGCTTAATTTCGGGGACGAAATTCTTTTAAGGGGGGGAGGTTATAGCGACCCCGGTCTTTTCCCATTGGATTATTGTATCTGGACTTATGTTCCGTGGATTCTGTTGTCATATTATTGTTGTTGTCATCCTTTAACGTCATTGTTTGAGTCTTAGCGTGTGTTAGACTTGTTTCGATTAGGTGGTTTGAGTCTGGGATTAAACCCCAGATTTTTGAAGTTTCGGCCTTTCCGCTCGAGCGGACCTTCTTGCGCTCGAGCGGAGATTGCACACTTCCAGTATTTTGTGAAACCTGCAAAACTTCTGCAGGTGTGTTATCTACGCTCGAGCGGGATTTCTGAGCTCGAGCGGGTTGAGCTCGAGCGGTATTGTTGACGCTCGAGCGGTTAGTGTGTTCTTCGCGTGGGTTCTGGAATGGGAGAATCTACGCTCGAGCGGTTAAACATTGCGCTCGAGCGGACATTGTTTTTGTTCTTTACGCTCGAGCGGTGTTTTGTGCGCTCGAGCGGGCCTGTCGAGTTTAAATACGCAGCAGCATGTTTTAAAACAGTTTTTCAGCCTCTTTCAGTTTATAAAACCCTAGGTTACGAGTTTTCTCTCTCCCAACTCATCTTCTCTCCTAGGTTTCATCTATTTAGAGTGAGTATCTAACCTAGTTCCTTCATTAAAAGGGTAGAGTGGGTCGAGGGCTTCCTTTTAATCTGAACGGTCGTTGATTTGGAGCACTTTGGAGTTTGGGCTATTATCTCCGTCTTCTTCTTTCCGAGTTCTTGCTTCGAGGTAGGGATTTCCTACTCCATTTATACGTTTTAATCCTAAGTGTTGGTACTTTGGTATGTGAGGGTAGTTTGGTAATTTTGGGAGAAACCTTAGGGTTTTGGCTTAGATTAATTTGTATAATTAATTTAAGGGAAAAATGTGGAATTGGGTTTAATTCCTGAGATTGGGGAATTTAGTGGTTTAATGATGTAATTGGTTAGTTTAAATACTTACCTTTGAGAATGATGAAATTTCATTGTATTGTTAAATTTATTTCTTGTTTAGAAATAATTGTTTTGGGCTATCGGTGAAGGATAGCCATTGATTGTTGTAGACCTTGCATGCGGCTTAGGTATAACTGAAATTGAGTCATATATTTTGACTGTTGAGTTAATACAGAACATTACTTGTATTGATTATGTGTTGTATATGGCAATTGTGTGTTTCATTGCATATGCATGTTGTTTGGAGAAGATAGGGGATGAACTCCACGGTTTAGGGGAAGATAGGGGATGTACCTCTAAACCGGATTTGTTGGGAGGAGATAGGGGATGGACTCCAGTAGCATCACTCATATGTGTGCTTATTGATGATAGCAATATTGCTATTTGTTGTTGATATGATACATCACCACCATGTGTATCAGTTGGGAAGTATGGAAGTGGATTTGTTTAAGATTGATATAACACCAGCATGTGTGTTTATTTTGTTATAAGAAAGGTTTAACCTGATTTGTTATCCTTGTTGAGTTGTTTGGCCAGGTTCTGAGCCATGTCTGTATAATTGGAAAGTGTATTGTGTCATAGACGATAAGTCATAGACAACGTAGACATTAGTGTCATGAAACTGGGAATTGATTATCTTGTGTTAACCACGTATCGAATGCTAATGCTTTAGTTAATTCTTATGCTTGGTTTAGTATTTTTCTACTGGGCTGTGGCTCACCCTATATGGGAACTTCATTTTCAGGTTCAGGTGGTTCACTACCTCCAAGGACTTAGCTTGTGAGGATTTGGACTCGAAGACTTGTTTTATTTTATTTGTTTTTTTTGAATAACTTGTAAACTTTCAAGCCTAGGGCTTTATTTGTTTTTGAGTTAGAACTCATGGAATTGTGTCCAAGTGTTGGCTTGGCAAGATGTAAGCCCATAGGGCATTTACTATGATGTTTTTATTTTACGGTACTCTGATGAATGAAATAAGATACTTTATTTCCTTATAATTCCGCATGTTAAAATTATGTATTATGGGTGTATTTTCGAGGGCGTTACATCAGTAAAGCCAGAAGTAATTAAGGAAACAATTTCAGGTTGAGTATAATCAGGGTAGTTACTAAGATAACTATTTGCAACCATAGATAAATGATTTAATTTTTGAAGTATTTGATCTTCACTGTGACCATCAATATTCCATTCGTATAATTTTTTAGCAGATACAGAAAATTGATTACTAAGATTATTTTCTTCATATTGGAGATCAGGGGGAGTAGGTCGTGAATGCCAATTTTTTGTGAGCGTTGTAGGATTAGGTTTAGGATAATGAAGTTTATTCAGAGTAGTTGATTGAAATTGTCGAGCTAAATGATTAATTTTATCATCAGTTGTGTCAGGGTCTGAATGAGTAGAAACAGATTCAAGAGTAGGATGTTGGTTTAATACAGCAAGACCTTTCTCAGTAGATGGAGAAGCTTTTTCAGAGGTAGTTAATTTAGTAAATATTTGTTCAATGGCTTTGACAGTAGAATTATCTCTGGTGACTAAACTATGACGTTTAGAATGGTTACTAGGTAAATTAAGCAATGGTTGGTCTAAAGATTGTTTAGTAGATGTATTGTTAGCCGAATAATCATCGAAATTGGATTCTGTTTTATCTAATTGTTTACCAATAGTTTTTAAACATTGATTAGTATAATTATTTTGTTCAATAACTTTTTTGATTTCAGGGTAGTGCCAGGTAACTTAAAAGGAGAGGCCGGGACTTCAGATCCTTGATGTTCAATAATTATAGTAGATAAAGGAGGATGACTAGAGCTTACAGTAGTATTGGGTGAAGTTTTCCATTTATGTTTTGTAATTGTTTGAACCTCTTTATGATGGTCTTCTAAATATCCAAAGAAAGGAATTTCAATTTTATGTTCAATCATAAATTTGTACCATTGACGAGTAATTTTAGATTGTTGAGTCAAATCATATTTGGTACGATATGTATAACGTTTAGTCCTATTATCTTTAGATTTAAATTCAATATGTAATTTATCAAGATCAGGAGTAAAGAGTTTACTATTAGTCATTAACTGAGGATTTATTGGAGGTATAACTTCGAAATCAGTTTGAGTTGGAGAGTCTTGAGACTCAGTATATTCTTCATGTAGATGTGTGTGAGTAGAATAAACAGGTTTACTAATTTGGGAAGTTGTGGAATTATCAATTCCTTTCATTTTACTATGGGAAGGTTGACCTAGATGAATTTGACTATTTTTTCTGAATAAAGATGTATTAAATATTTCATCTTCAGTTTCAACATCAGTGGGTATACGAGAAGTACTATGACGAGAAGATTGAGATCGATTAACTTTAATCCTAATAGATCCATCAATAAATTGTTGAATATCTTGAATATCTTGACAAGTAGATTGTCGTTGATTATGTTTGTAATTTTCATTAACTGTAATCCATTGGTCGGGGAGAGTAATATTTATCCATTCAATCATTTGAGGAATATTTATATTAGTATCATTATTACTACTTTGGATTAATAAGGTTTTGTCTTTAGGACTTTTATGTAAGGCTTGAACATTCAAATTGGTTTTTATACATTTGTAATGAACACGATAAATTAAAGCAATATTATGAACCTTTTCTTTCATATTTGTAAATGAGCCATGTAATTGAATATTTAGAGTTAAAGCATCTGATATATGGGGGTCTCTAAGACTAAGAGTGAAATCAGGAAAACAATTAAAATGGACGGGTCCTTTGTGAAGACCAGTTTCCATCATATCTATTAAGCTATCATTATAATCAAGAAAACAAGCATCTCTTAAGCATAGTAAAACAGAAGTATTTTTACCTTGTTGTGTTAATGGTTTGATTCCAACCTGAATTAATCCCAAATGAATAAAATTATGACCAGTTTTTAAATGACGTTTAATAGTATTAGCATCAAATAATTGACATGTTTCTCTAGGTTTTTCTAAAGCATAGACTTGTTCTAAAGTTTTAACATGAAGATTAACATTAAATGTATTTTGTATAAAAGTAGTTTTATAAATTTCTTTAATTGGTAAACGTGGTATATTCCAACTTAAATCAATTTTATCATTTTGTATTTCTACATCTTCTTCATTGATTACTAAACCTTGATTAGGTATAGAAGGCAAAGTTGTTGACCTAGAACTAACCGAATAATTACTTCTAAATAATTGACTCATTTTATCTTGAAATAGTTTACAGTGAGCTCAATACATTGTCTAATTTTATCATATTTTCACATACGATGTTTTCACACATACCCAGTTCGGAGAGCACCTAAAATCCAACACTGCCTAACCAAAGGACTTACCTAGGACTTGGGACGAAGGATGGGTGGCTAACATCAACGTCGAAAGACACGGATATAAATTGGACAGATTAAGATGGTAAATTGTAAACAATTTCAACATAGGAGAATGAGTTAGACACAGAAATAATGATTCAGTGAGTAACAGGATACAACATAAAGTATACAACTTGGCTCTGATACCAAAGGGACGGAAGGTGCTACAGGAGGTATCAGAGCCAAGTTGTATACTTTATGATGTATCATGTTACTCACTGAATCATTATATATATATATATCATTTTAAACTATTAGTATTGAAAAAAAGAAATTGCAACTTTCGCATTGTTGCATTGAAATTGATAATCCAATAGAGTTGACTAAATTTTTTTTTTGGCCCCCCAATTTGTCAAGCCTTTTGGGCTATCGATCCTTTTCTATATTGGATCCTAACAAGAGAAACAAAGACACTTTTACTGTCATACTTTAATTCATAGCAGCTATGTAGCCGTTTTCACTTCTTGGGATAACATTAACAAGATTTGTAATAGCAAATATGTGACGAAACCACCAGTATCACATCACCACACCTCAACATAGTCAATAAGGGAACTTTTTTGTATGTACTCCATTGGGATACGTAATTGCAACTTAAACATTTGCAGATTTTATTTAGTATATACTAAATTTTTGTTGGGTTGTGGCCAATTTTTTTTCTAATGCAGTTATGTCGGTTGATGACAAAGACAGTATCATATTAAAGGGGTTACAAAGCGGAGGTGCATTTTTTTATAGTAAAACCGATTGCCCGATATGACTTGAAAAATTTATGGCAATATACAGTTGCAAAGAAGAAAGGCAAAACCATTATCAAGGAAATTGGGAGTGACAAAGAAATGCCTTTTCAAGAAACATCCCAAACTGACAAAGGTTCCAATGATGATGTAGAGTCTACATCGTCTGCAAACGAGTATAGGAAAAGCACAAAGGAGTCTAAGAGAAAAACCCCGACAAAGGACACAAACAATTATGACAAGGGAGAAAACAAGAATGATTGTACTACCCCGAAGAAGGCAAAGGTTGTCTGGACAAATGCAATCCACAACCAATTCTTGGAAGCCATTAGAAGCACAGGCCTTGAAAGTAAGAGATTTCTCTATCTAATTTTTCTAATTCTTTGATATTGACTTGTATATTCATAGCTCTCCCATTTACTTTATGATGATACCCTTGTTGATTGTTTTTTTTTTTTTTTTCTTTTTCTATTTTTTTTTTCTTTTAATAATATCCAGGGGCTATTCCAAAGAAAATTCTTGAGCTCATGAATGTGCCAGGATTAACTAGAGAAAATGTTGCCAGTCATTTACAGATTTGTTATATTTCGTTACAAATGATTTATCTTTTATATATAACTCAGTTTGTCATCTCTTAAATCTATATTAATATACAGTCTTGCTTCTTTTGTAATAAACTAAAAATTAAGAAGCAAAACGGTCTAGACAATTGAACTTACCTCAAACATTTCTATTTTAACACGTCAATCTACAAGCTTAAGATATGCAACTTAGTAACATAAGAATATTGATGATCTACACACACACCAGAACTTGTGCTACTTTGCTCATGAAACACTAAATTGCCAATAAATGGTCATCCCTTATTACCAAAATTACTTCATATACTTGAAATTGGATGCATAATCTTTCAAGTACTAAAAATACTATAAATAAGTAGTTAAAGTAAACAATGTAGGTACTTTTGTGTGTGTTTATCAAGAAGGAAAATAAAAAAACCTAGACAATTGGAGATACTAGAAAACATTATCCACTGCAACCAAGAATTTAAAAAGCAGCCACAACCGTTACATAACGCGGTTACATAACGGTTGTGGTCATTACCACCACTTGTTACACCCGCTATAGCGGTATGACAGAAATTCACATTTGTAACGGCCGTTTCAGTGATATGTTCTTTTTTTTTTTTATCAGCAAATGAAGGAACTTTATTGATAAAGAAGAAAAACCATACTAAGTTTGAGATTACTTGAATAAAAGAAAGGCAAGAAACAAGAAGCATCAAAGTGATTCATCATAATCCCAACTAGGGTGGCTCTAAGAGGAACACACGTACAAACTCAGGTCCAAGGTTGGTGAGGATCGGACAAAACAGAGGAGCAATAATACGAAACACACCATATAAACACCTTAACAGCAACCACAACTAACTCCATAATAGCTAAACTGCATACATCAGTTGACAAAATGAGATAGCTAACCAAAGCACCAACCTGCTGCCATACAAACCAGATAACAAGCCATACACACCAGATGGTGGTAGGCCAAGGTACTAAACCAGCTAGCAACCCTCAACTTCAATCCTTAATCTGATCCAGATTGTTTATTAAGTCCATGACAGAGTACATGATCCCCTATGATGAAGCTTTAATCCAGAAGCAAATTTGAGCATAATAATCTCACATAACTCAAACCCACTAGGCTGCACTCTATTAAATATACAATCATTTCTTAACTTCCAAATGGACCAGTCGTGACGGTGTTACATAACGGTCGTAGCGGTACTGTAACAGTTCGTTACTCACTTTTATAATATTTTGAATAATTTCCTTTACAAAAAAACCAAAAAAACAAAAACAAAAAAACAAAAAAACAAAAAAAAAAAAAGAAAAGAAAAGAAAAGAAAAACATAATAATAAAAGCTTACAAAAAAAAAGAACAAATATTTAAGTGATCCAAACCGGAAAAAAAAAATCTTATATGAATTTTTATTATTTATAATTTATTTTTTAATTTTTATTTCATTACATTAACATGTAAAATAAAAAATATATAAAAAGTGGTTGTATTTATTTTTATAATCATTTTATTTAATATTTAATTATAAATATTTTTTATTTTGTTATTGTAATATGTTGTTTAAAAAATGTCTTTTAAAAAATAAATAAAATCAGTAGCTCAAAAATAATTTTTGTTTATGACACAATTTTTATTTTTATATTCATTTCATTTAATACTTAATTGTAAATAATTTTATTTAGCTAGCTATAAAGTGGGAAGGTTTGTGTTAATTGGGAAGGTTTATGTGAATCTATATTAATGCACACAGCCTTATGGGCAAAATACCAAATAAAAGGGGTGAGTTATTCTATTAATAATTGTGAATATTTTTTATTCAGTTAGTTTATGTATTGGTAAAAAAAAATTTGTAGACATTTAAAATTAATTGTTTTAAACTCATTAACTATTGAAATAAAATTAAAAGCTCCTTTTATAGTGATTTAAAAATTGAAATATATTGGATCATACTTAAAAACTAACAAAAATTGGCCAAAATCTATTTTAAACCCCAACAAATGTGAATCTAAAAAAAAAATTATGTGTATCGGTAATTTTTTTTAAAATTGTGCGAAAAATAAAACAAAAATCACGATTCTAGTTACCGCAACTGTTACGCTACATCCTTTATATCTGCAACTACAACCGCCCACCGCAATTGTTACAGCAACAACAACCAATGACTGAGATCAATGAGGAGCAAGATCTGAGTGAAATAATTGTAGCTCTTAGTACTTTGTAGCAGTAATCATTGTCTAAGCTCAATAATGATGGAATAAGTATGATGAATTTGCAGAAGTATCGAATTTTCTTGGAGCGAGTTTCTGAAGCAAGCTATAAAATTCAATCTGCCAATGAAAGAAACATGGTTGAAAGGACCTTTTGATGAACTTTCACATCAGGACGACCTTCTTCCTCAATGTTCAATAGATCGTAGCTATGATATGGAGGGTATGTCCCAGTTCCCAACCTTGGCAATAATATTTCATGTTGTTCTACCCAGGAAGCTTCATCTACCAACTTCTCCATGCCTCGATTCTGATGCACCCAATCACTTTTACTATGCAATCAAGGTAATTTGAAGAAACCAACCATTGGCAATGGTAGTACAAAACGTCCTTATAATCATCAAACCAGTTTGTCGCCCCATGGAAATACTTCAGGTGGCACTGGCCTCATGACTGGTCCAAATTTGTTTGAAATGCACCAACAAAAGAACAACTAGCACCACAGACACAGAGCTTTAGTAATGGCATGTTGAACTACAATTCTACTACATCTGGAGTTCACAGCTACAATGATATCGGTATCATAGGCTATGGAAAAATGGGGGCTTTCAACAGTTCTAATAACTTTCTTTTTCTTTTTTTTTTTTTTTTTTTTTTGAATCAGCAAAGAAGAGACACTTTATTGATGAAACAGAGGTATGCCCAAAACACAACTAGAGGTATGCCCCTCCAAATCTTTCTCTCCTTACTGTTGAGCACCTCCCCATCCCACCATAGAAGCAACCCTTCAACAGTTCCAAGTAAGGCTCTTTGGATATCCCACCAATTCAGCATTTCAACCCACACAGATGATGCAAAAAGGCAGGACACCATGACATGGTTCACAGTTTCAAACTTAGCTTTGCAAAATACACATAGAGTTGATACATTACTTTGAAGCACACCAATTCTTTGGAGAAAAACTAAAGTCTTTAATCTACTCTGCCATGCAAGCCATCCCAGAAATTGGACTTTGGGAGGCAAGTATTTAACCCACAGTAGTTTACAAATACTCAATTGAGAACTAGCATTAGCAGAAACCCCATTATATAGAGAAGACACTGAGAATACCTCTGTTACTGCTGCTAACCACACTGGTTTATCAACCTGATTGACCACCAAAGCAGGTGCAGCACCCAGGAGATTCTTGAGCCTTGTGACCTCACAATCTTCCCAATCATAAAGCCTTCTTCTAAAATTAAATACCTAGTCCCCTGCATTTTCCTTTCTCTCATACATTGTTCTTAGTGACACCTCCTTATCCAAGATTAAGGAAAATAAGCCAGGATATTCCTCTCTGAAGCAGGTGGCATGACACCACTTATCCAACCAAAACCTTACTCTACTCCCATCCTCAACCTTTAACTGCCAATTATTCATGTAGAACTGTAGGAATGGGCTATCAGACATAGCAATATTGATTATACCTTTCCAAACACTAGATGCACTAGGCCTTGTGCATGAAGTGGGTACCTAATCACTAAAGTCCACCTTGTACTTGCTGCAAATAACCTTCCTCCACAGTGCATCTTTTTCATACCCAAACCTTCACCACCATTTGATTAGTAGACAGTCATTCATCATTTTTATTCTTCTCAGCCCCAGTCTCCCTTGATCCACACTTTTGGACAGATCAGCCCATTTGACCAAGTGTACCCTTCTTCTCACTTCAGACCCCCTCCAAAGGAATGAAGCCTGTAGCCTTTCAATCACTTTAGCTACCCCTTGAGGTATTCTAAACAAGGATAAATAGTATACTGGCATCAATGCAGTTACAGATTTGATTAAGGTTAACCTCCCAGCATAAGATAAAAGCTTTATTTTCCAGCTAGCTAGCCTGCTACGAATCTTATCCAACACTGGTTTCCAAGTTTGCTTTCTATTAGGATTAGCCCCAAGAGGCAGGCTTAAATATTGCATAGGTAGCTTCTTGATCTTGCAATTCAAAATAGATGCAAATGTAGCTAAAGATTCATCTGACACACCCACTCCATAAACCTGACTCTTATGATAATTAATCCTCAGGCCCGACATTACCTCAAAACACCTCAAGATCCTCTTCAAGCTTCTAACCTCCTCCTCTTTAGCTTCACAAAAAAGGATAGAATCATCCGCGAATTGCAAGTGAGACAGCCTCACATCATCTGCACCAATTTGCACCCCTTTAATAATTCCCATCTGGTATGCTCTTGTCATTAACATATTAAGACCTTCAGCAACCAAGTTGGACAGGAAGGGGGACAGAGGGTCACCTTGTCGCAGGCCCCTTTGAGGACTAAACTCATCAGTTGGAGACTCATTTACCAGTACTGAAATTCTAGCCGTACTAACACACTCCATAATCCATTTAACCCATCTTACCCCAAATCCAAACTTCAGGAGCACAGAACGTAGGAACCCCCAATTGACTGAATCGTACGCCTCCTCAAAATCAAGTTTAATGATCACACCTTGCTTCTTGGATTTCTTCTACCCATCTACCACTTCATTGGCAATCAGAACCCCATCTAACATGTTCCTCCCTCCTATAAAGGGTGATTGGGTCTCACAAATGATGCAGGGTAGCACTTCTTTTAATCTTCTTGACAGGACCTTAGTTAGGACTTTGTAGACTGATCTCACTAAACTGATTGGCCGATAATCTGTTAATCCCACAGGATTTTCCTTCTTGGGGACAAGAGTAATAAAGGAGCTATTCAAACCCTTCACCAATCTGCCATTCCTATAGAATTCCTTCATAAAATTAAGAACTTCGCCTTTTATCACCTTCCAAAATTTTTGGAAGTATAACATGTTGAAACCATCTGTGCCAGGTGCCTTGTTACCATCACAATCCTTCACTGCTGCCAAAATTTCTGATTTTGAGAACTCAGTTTCCAACCCATCAAAATAGGGACTGCTGCTCGCTGATTTAAATAGGCCTCCTAACTTAGGTCTTAACATCCACTCCTCAGAATATTACTTCTTGAAGTGCTCAAAAATTGCAGACTTCACTTGATGAGGATCCTTAACCACTGAGCCACCAACGGCCATGGATGTTATTTCATTTCTACATTGTCTACCCTTGGCCATCACATGGAAAAATCTGGTATTTCGATCCCCTTTCAAATTCCAATTCAGTCTTGATTTTTGTAACCACGTCCACCCTATCATTCTATGAAGTCTCCATACCTCTTCACAAGCTGCACTTCTTCTAACTTTCTCTTGTTGATCCAGCTCTCTGCTCTCTGCTTGAAGATCAAGGATATGAACTTCCTCCTCTACCGCTTTCAATTTGTTAGGTACAGACCCATACACCTCCTTATTCCATTGGCGAAGCGCTAATTTCAAATCCTTCAGTTTTTTCTGTAATATGAATCCAGCCCAACCATTAGGTTTCGACTCCTTCCAAACTTTAGCCACAAAGGATGATAACTTTGGATGTAGACACCAAGCATTTAGAAACCGGAACGGCTTTGGACCCCAATCCCTTTCATCTTCCATCAATAGTAGTGGACTGTGATCTGAGATGACCCTAGGTAATCCCCATAATTTTAATTGAACTCCCTCCAACCATTTTGGATCCACCAACACCCTATCTATCCTACTGCATTTGACCCCTTCCCTAGAATTACACCATGTGTACTTTCTTCCTAATAAAGGTAGGTCATGTACTTTACTATTCTCAATGAACTCATTGAGCTCAGTCATACCCCTTCTATTTTGGAGCAACCTTTCCTCTCACCAATATTCCTAACTTCATTAAAATCCCCACACAGACACCATGGTTTAGGAAAACCTTGTTTCTGATTAAGAAAACTATCCCAAAGCTTTCTTCTACCACCCACATCATTCGATGCATATATATTCAGTAAAACACACTCAAAGGAATTAAACATTGTACTTGATAAGAGTATGAACCGTCTGCTACTGCAGCAAGCACCAAGTTGAAATACCTCTGGGTCCCATATGCATAATCCAGCTGTACCTTCAAAATCCACTGACATGAACTCCATTCTAGTCCTCACCCACATTTCTCTGATTTCTCTGTTTGTAATAGCAGCTTTCTTTGTTTCTTGAATGAACACTATATGTATATTTCTTTCCTTCACCAACTTCCAAATCTTACCCCTCTTCTCTTGCCTTCCAATTCCTCTAATATTCCAAATCAATATCTTCATAAGAAACATTATTAGACTCCAATGAAATCCCACCTCCACAAACACCCTATGCAGTAGCCCCATTTCCCCCCCCCAAGCTTCTCCTTATCCTTTTTTTCCAGTTCCACTATTTTGCTAAGAACTTCCTCTTTTGTACCATTATACTCTACGCCCAATATTTTTCCCAACTGTACTGTTGCTTTAGCTTCATTAAAAATTCTTCTTCCTCAAACATTCCCAGTATCAGTAAATGACGATATTGAGGCTTCTACAGCTGTTGCTCTCAACAGGGCATGCTTTGGAGCTGCTTTACTTGTTGAAGTACCCTTATGTCCATATCTCCTCACAAGATCAAAAAATCCCCTTCTCTGAGGTTGTTGCCGACAGTGGGTTTTTTTGCTCCATTTTTTCTTTCCTTTAAGCTTTAAATTGGCATCACTGTTGCTATTATTTATTTGGGTTTTGAACCCACTTGACTCAGTAGACCCAATCTATGAAAGATGGATCCCTTTCAGCTTTAAATTTGTATCACTCTTGCTATTATTTGTTTGGGCTTTGAACCCACTTGACTCAGTAGGCCCAGTCTATGAAGGATGAAGCCCACCCAAAGCATTAGGCTCCTGGGTCAGGTCCAACTGCACTTCTAAGTTCACTCTAGGTTGAAGTAACGTAGACCCACTTAAGGTTTTCATAAACCCAGGCGTGTATACTTGGTCATCACAATTCTGACACTGTTCTGCACAGCCATAATTCAACTTACCCACTGCCATCTCGAGCTCCTGCCCCAATCTTTCACTAGACGCTGCAACTACTATTTCACTCCACCCATGCACCTCCTGTCCTACCTCAATTCTGTTCACTGGTTCATTTGGCATGTCTCCTGTTCCTATGCCATCATTTCTTCCAAGCACCTTAGCTGACTCAGCTGCCCAGTCATCTTCATCTTCTCCGTCTCTACTTCTTACCTCCATAGACTTACCTACCTGTTCATTGGCACTGTACACATCATCCAAGTGCATATGCTTCTTACAGACACAGGTCTCTTTTATTGTTTGAACAACCACCCTCTGTTCTTCACAAACCCGAACTGGGTATAGCACTCCTTTACACTCCATATTGATCATCTTATTTATTGGCTCCATGTATTTAGTTGAAATCTTCATCTTTCCACAATTGAACAATAGTGGCTGGCTTAGCTCTCCCTCAGTGCAGAGAATCTCCCCCCATAAATTCCCAATCCTATGCAAATTGGTTATATTCCACAAGTTCAAAGGGATTCCATAGCAACTTAACCACACACACCGTTCTTGTTCTAGCACTTTCCCTGCTTCCCCTGTGACTACCTCTTCACACCAATCCCCAAACATCTCCTTTACATCCTTCATTTTTAATTTTATCTCCTCTTTTGAATTGAAAGATAATACCAGATCCCGTCCTCCACCATTCCTCACCACAACTTCCTTCATGTCTCTGGCTTCAAGCTTCATGTCCATATTCACAGTGGCATACTTCGCTTTCAAACGTAGAATCAGACTCTCATATAACCATCCATTGCCTATTTCCTCTGCCTTTACTATAACAGCCCCCATTCCACCAGTATTCTCCCCTTTTACTACCTGCACATACGATCTCTACCCCACAAACTGATTCATTCTTTTACCCGAGTCACGTCATTGTGGCCTTTGTAATCCTTGACGCTTTGCTTGTGGATTCGTATAGCCTTTCTCTTGTCTCTCCCTACCAAAGTCAGCACTTTTTACCACTAGGACCTTGTCATCCACCCACAAACCATTAGCTTTTTGCACTGCAACACTTGCTGCTACTTGACAGCCAAATCTCACAAAGCCAAATCTGGAGGCAGTTAATCTTCTTCTCTAATATGGAATGAAGACATCATTCACCACTCCAAACTTCTTAAACAGGTTGTACAGACCCTTAGGATCTATACTTTGTGGCAGGTTATCCGCAAATAGTGTGTAAATGCCTGGATGATTATCTTCCCTCATTGATCCTTGCCTCCCTCTTCGCTTCACAATGGGGATCCAACCTCCTCGATCCATCCTCCTTCACTCTGTAATGCCTTTGTTCTTAACTATATATATGTTATATAGTCGGTGGGTGATTAACAGTTCTAATAACTTGAAGCTTAAACCTAAACCCAATGGCAATTCCTACAAAAATAATTATGCTGGATACCAAATGGCCGGTGATGGGAGGCTTGTTGGATTAGGATTTAAGGGTGGGGAGGCATCAACAAATTATAACAGTAACAATTTCTTGATGAATGGGAAACAAATAATGAAAGTATGATTACTATGCCATTGTTGAGTGGCAATTTTGGTGATCATTTGGCACAAGGAGTGATCACTTCTAATCGGTTTCAGAGCCAAGGTCAAGTCTCGCCAACAACATTTAATCATGACATTCAACATGAAAACAATTTAGTGACCCCAATGCCACCCACACCTCTAGTGCAACAAAACAGTTTTGGGAATGGACGAGGAGAAAGTGACCGTTTCTTTGGTCTGTTGAATAATGTCTCAGACTTTGATAGCAACTCTTTCCTACAACCATTTGGAGAAGATGATCTTAGCTTTAATTTCTTGAACCAAATCAACATTCAATCTCCAACTCAGGTATGGAAAAAGCTTATGTTACTTTTACTAGCTGAACAAAAATTGTTGATCTTCTTGGAACTTTATATTTTCTATCCCAGAACCCAGACTGCATAAAGTGATACAACAATGCCTCTTTCTGTTTTTTGGTTTTTAAATGTGTAACAGCAAGATGGTTCTTTCAGTTAATATCATGTGGAAGCTAACCCACTAGCAAGGTTCTAAATATCGGCCGGTACATGCCATACCGGCCGGTTCATACCGGAAAATTGGACTGTTGAGTCGGATATTGGTCGGTATACTGGTGAGAATGAAATTCGCCTCCATAGCGGCCGATTCCGGATACATATCGGCGTAAATCTGATACGTGAACGATAGAGTTCCGATACATGTATTCTATCACCGGTACGGCTGCAAAAATGGAGCAAAGCACCTGCAAAATAATTGAGCAAAGGTGTGTTCTCAAACAGGCTTTCAAGCTTCGAATCGAACCCAAACCCATCACCGCTTTCAAGCTTCTTCATTGAAGGTGTGTTCTCTTGGGCACTGTTTATATATTTGTCATGCTCTGTTTTTTCTTTTGGCTAAATAACCCACACACAAGCTCTGTTTTATATATTTGAAGGTTTAAGTCATGCTTTTGCTAGTTGTTGTGTTCGGTTGTAATTTTTTTTTTCCTGTGTTAATTTATTATTTATATTATGGTATGGGATGGGAATGGGATATATTTTAATATATATTTATGATTGTTTAAATATTTATATATATATATTATTTTATTTTATTTTATTTTCTTCTGTTTTGTAGTTGATTTAAGCCATTGTTGTGTGGTTATATTATGGTATGGGATGGGAGATATTTTAATATATATATATATATATTTATGATTTTCAAATATTTATATATTGTTTTGTTTTGTTTGTTTTTTGTTTTTGGTTTTTTTTCCTTTTTTTTTGTTTTGTAGTTGATTTGAGCCACTATTATGTGGTTATATTATGGTATGGGATGAGAGATATTTTAATATATATATTTATGATTGTTCAAATATTTATATATATATTATTATTATTTCTTAGCAATGTAGTACCTATAGAGTATGTTTCATACTTATTTCACTTCTTCATTCCTTTAAGTTGATTGATTAGACTCATTATTCATGGACCTATTAAAACCAATAAATTAAGTAGTAGCAGTGTATGTTTGAAATTTCAAAATTAAGTGCCTCTACATATCAAAATTAGGTGCCTCTACATATCAAAATTTTGATTAAAATGTGATAAATTAAGGCTAAAAGAGTAAAAAAAAAATGCATAAAATTGAGTTTTATAGGGATTGCTAATGATTTTTGAAATTTCACAGCCGCGATGCCTGATACATGATATGTACCGGTCGATACTACCGATACCGATACTCCACGATCGATACCGTTACATTACCCGATACCGCGATTTAGAACTATGCCCACTAGTGAACCAGCAATCTCTTGGACAGGCATGTACCCACTTAATTAATCCATAATCAATATCATGGTTGATTGAATATATATATACTTTTTAGATATGAATGTTTCATTTTACTCCAAAGTAGTTCATTCAGAAACCTGGTGGTGGTGAGATGTTCCCAAATTTTGGCAGTGCCAAGAGTCAATCGGATGAATATGTTCCATCATTTGAGCAGAATCCTAGTCAGGCAAGTTTTGTGTCCAGTTGATTTGAAGGTTCTTCCCTTGATAAATAAACTGTATAATGGGGTTCCTCCAACTCTTTTTAAATTTTAGATTAATTACATCAATATTATTAAAGTAGGCATTTTGTTGTATCTTAATTCCCAATCATTTACAAAATGTAAATTTAAAAGATCTCAACTAAGTCATGGGAATGGGCTGGGACTTAAATATAAGACCCAAACCATGAGTTTTGACTGAAGAATAGGTTAAAAAATCTTTCAAAGCCAACGTTGACTTCGGGTAAGTCCAAAGCCCAGCTTGGCCATATGAGCCTAATTTGAGTTTTAATTCAAATTTCTTTCTTATTTTAAAATTCAAAATTTATTTATAATACAAAATTTTAAAACGCATTAGAAAAATTAGATTTTTATATTGAATCATAAAGCAATTAAAAATAAACATTATTTATTGAAATGTAAAGTTAATACACATATTATGGTTATGTTATGAAATTATATGTATCATTAATCTGGTGACAATATAATTATTAATATCATAGTTGGCATCCTACTCACTTAATTTATTAGTTTTACTTTTATTCTTTTATTAAAAATGCACACATACACAAAAAAGTTACTTTTTTTAACAAGAAAGAAAAAGAAAGAAGGAGAGAGAGAGAGAGAGAGAGAGAGAGAGAGAGATGTACCCGTATATGAAATTAGACTTTATATGCCTGGTTTTGGGCTGGGCTCTGAAGAGTCCATTGGAATGAGCTGATGGGCCGGCCCACAGACCCTCCCTTTGGGCCTAAGCTTAACAACACTCATTTATTGGCTTGGAAGTAAACTATTTTAGTAATTTTTTTGGTTAAAATATGATATGAAACAAGTTTGGGATAGTTTGAATTTTTATAAGAAAAAAAGGTGCAAAAAATAGCTACAAAAGAGAATTTTTGACTTTTTTGTATAATTTTTAGACTTTTTAACTACAATTTATGTTGCCAAACTTACCCTTGAAGTCAAGGAGTCATGGCTCTCCTAGTAATGCAGGCCTTTTAATTTAAATTTTTTATTCGAGTTTTTGCTCCATTGTCTTTCCCACATGTTAACATTCCATTTTGAAGTTTGATATTCCTGGAAAATTTCCTAACTGAAATTCGGTTTTGATTTTTGTTTGCAGCAAGATGATGAAGAGTTCCTGAAGTCAGTGTTTGCCTCTGATGAGTTTGACTGGGATGACAACCATGGACGACTCTGAATCCAATTCCAACCATGAAAAAGCTTCTGTACCTATCTAGTAGTTGCATCAGATTTTGTACTTATTACCAGCATATCATAGCATAATGCATATATGCATATTATCTATCTGTAAATGCTATTAGAGATATGGACTCATATATATAGCAGCTCAATATAGGGCTTGGATATGGTTTCAAGAGTTTTTTGAGCTTGCTTGGAAATAACTGGCCTTTCAATTTTGCAGCTCTATGTGGTTAGCATATAGAAATGACTTCGTATTTGGACGTATATATAATTAAGAAATTAGAACTTGCTATGTGGAAGGTGTTTGCTTAGTAACACACACAAACACACACACACACACACAAAAGAAGAAAAAGAAAAGAGATTGCGTGGTTGAAATTTATTTTAAGAGTGATTCACAACATATCCAAGATGAATCTTTAGTCGTACAATATATTTTTATGTACATATCTTTGTATTTTAATTACGTGCTCTATCTAGCATTTTTGTTGGCAAGGCCTTGAAAATTGTTTTCTTGTGTTTTCAAAAATAAAAAGCATAGAAAATTTGGAAAAGATTCATTGCTTTCATTTTTTTTCTTAGCTAATTAAAAAAAAAAAAAAAAGTTTGAATGGTTCCAAAAAAAACAAAAAAGAGGGTTATTTCAAGAACCTTAATTTTAAATTTCAATTTTGTTATTTCTTTAACACCTAAAATAATTTCAAATTTACCCCCACCAACCCTATTTTTTTTAACCGACAAAATAAAACCTTTATTGATAAACAAAAAACTCATTACATCAAGAAAGGAAAAACGATGGATGCGAAAAACATTATAGCGAGACATGCCAATCACAACTAGGTTTTTATCCATATGCCCGCCCAATCCCTTACTAGTACACCATCAAAAGTTGGTGAGCTACCAACCAAAGCCACGAAAAAGCAACAATTGACATAACCCCACCAACCCCTTAACCACTAGTTGTCATCCCTGGCACAAAACCAACCAACCACCTCTCCCTTCCTTTCTTGCTGCTTGCTAACCCCTGGCATTTCTTTGTTGCCACCCATAATCCCTTCCTTGCCACCAACTCTCACCCCTTGCAACCCACATTCCACCTCCTTCCTTCCCCTCCTTGCTTCCCTATCATTACCCAAAAGCTCCATTTCCCTTCCATTTGCGAACTCCAAATCCCCTACCTTCCTCTCCCAACCCCAATGCCTCTTCTTTCATTACCCAACCTTGACCACCTACCACAATTGATTTGCAGAGTTTAGAGAGAAAGAGAGAGAGAGAGAGAGAGAGAGAGAGAGAGAGAGAGAGAGTTGCATAGAACATAGGTCTAAATATCGGCCAGTATTTGTACCAAAAAATCAAAGCACCGATTCGGATATGGACCGGTATACCGGTGAGAATGAAATTCCCAATCGTAGCGTCCGAGTCCTGGTACCACTACAACAATTTACAGTTTTAATGACATTTTTGTTAGTCACTAAAAGTGTATTTTTCATCCCTAAAAGTATCACCTACTCAAAAAAAAAAAAAAAAAAAAAAAAAAAAAAAAAAAAAGGTCCCCAAAGCCATGTCACTAAATGATTTGGCGACTAAATAAACTATTGTCGCACTTATAAAAGAATCAGTGACCAAATAACTTAGTCGCCAAACCCCAAATAATTCATCGCCATAAATTAACATCTAGTCGCTAAAAGTAACTTTAAACAGATGCCATGTTAGATTTTAGCGACGTATAAAAGCGTCACCAAAACATTCTTTAGTGAGGAAACAAATTAGTTGTTGAATACCAAATCTTTTGGCGACCAATCAATGTTTTTGGTTGCTAAAAAATCATATCCAATTTCACATAAACTTTTAGCAACCAAAATAAATTGTCACCAAAAGTAAATTAACAATTAAAAAACTTATCATCAAAAATTCATTATTTATTTATTTATTTATTTTGACAATTTCCATGTTCGATTCATAAATCTATAAGAAATAATCCAAATCCAAATCCAAATCCAAATCCAAACTTACTTTTCCTGTGCATCATTTCTACACATGCAATCAAAGAAAAAATTAATACGTTGTTTAAAGCATCCAAACTATAAACTTAATTCAAAAGTAGTAGCATATTAAACATATCCAAAACATCCAACATAAGTAAATTCTTTACAATAGAAACATCAAACATGTACATAATGATTCCAAAAAAACTTCCAAGCTACAAAATCCTATGACAATATATCCAAAAATTCAAAATGTAATCCTTTGACACTCCCCGAATTACGTTCCATCTATTGCCAATCTGTCAAACATATGAAACAAATTACAATATTGCAATATTAGTAATAAAATGCTTAATCTTAAAACTATGATATACCAAACACAAAAGCCACCTCTAATTTTGAAAATTACAATCTTCAAAATGACCTAATGTATTAAACAAACTATAATTTGATCCAAATTGAAGAATAATGAATGAGGGTTTGAATGGCTTGAGATGTAATGAATTTGACTACTTTAATACCGAGTGTTGTCATGAAAATTGGGACAAAATACAAACTCATAGAATTTCTACCTTCTAAGATATACCCTAAAGGATAACCAATAAGTATATTTGAAACATATAAGCTGCAAACAAATATAACAAAACAACAAAGATTACATTTTTTAAGGTAAAAAAAAAAAGGAGGAAAACAAAGTTGGAAATTTTAAAGGATTAAAGAAGGTAGGTTGGCCCTTCGGTGAAGAAAAGAGTTGTTGTTTGTGTTGTGTCCACACTACACTGGTTTCTCCATCTTTCTTGGAGAGAAACAAGTGTTCTTTGATCCAACCACCAACTATACACCCCCTTATATTATTATTATTAATAATATATATATATAATTGATGATGAATTGCAATGATAATGAAGTATTTTCTTTGCTCATCTTCCAACAAATCATTATCTTAAGGCCCAAAACCTGTAAATAAACCTCTTTAATTATAACTACAAGAATCAAAAAGTAAAATAAATTTTACACAACAATATAATATATATATATAAAATTAATATATGTTCTTTTAAAAATAAGAAAAGCCTCTAATTGAAAATTTCATTTTAGGCCTCAATGGTGGTAACTGGAAAATAAATAAAGAGTTCAAAGGACAGTCTAGGAGTGCTGATTTGATGACTTCAAATTGCAGCTTCAGGTAAACTCTAATGATGAGTAAAAGTTGTGGTATCAAGTTTTTCAAATAAAAAAACACCCTTTGTCAAAAAGCAAGGTAAAATGTCTCCCTAGGTCACTAGAATAGTCTCAGAAATCTAGCACTGGTCATTCATATGAAAAGTTCATTAAATTAGGCTATTTCATGAATCTAGCACTAGTTTCAAACACATGAGACACATAAATCCACTAAGAAAGCAATAACATAACATAGCATATATAAACCACAAATTCCAGGCATAGTCAAAAGAGGCTTATGCCCTATTTTCAGTCTTCAACTCAATATAAATTAGCTATTTCATGAATTTAGCACCAAACGACCTGTTTTTAGTCTGCAACTTAATATAAATTTCATATACTTGCTTCTATTGTTCTAACCTTGAGCACTAACCAATTGTCATTTGTTGCTACAAGTGTCTTTTAAGTTACAATGAGGTCCTCGTATGGTTTTATTCAAACTAAAAGATACTTTATGTTCCATCTATTTTGTGATTGAATAAAATTAGGAAGATGAATGATTACTTCTTCTGGGATGTTTTCAATTTCTCCCATTTACAAATTGTGTGTTGGTAGTGTAGGTCTTGTTCTGCACACAAGTAGGTTGGATGGGTCAAGTACATTCCACTGAAAGTCCAATTCTTTGGGTGGTTAGCTTGGAAAAATATAGTAAAGACCACAACAGCAGTAGTAGTAGTAGCTGCAATAGTGGCAGTGCAGCAACAGCACATCAACATCAACAGCTGTAGCTATCATCGAAGTAATGTCACCAATAGGGGATTGCATTACCTTCACTCATCTTAAAACACTTTTTACAAAAAGAATGTGCTTCATGCCAACTGTAGATAAACGTTTAAGAAAAAAATTGAATTATCATGCTCTCGATGAAATAAAAACAAAAATAGAAAAACAAAAAATGAAATAACCATGATAATAATAACCATGAGTGATCCCAACTAAGGCAGTGAGTGTGAGTGCATAGGGGAGAGATAGAGAAGCCAAGGGCTGGGCTATACTACTATTGAGAGGGGAGAGACCTAGTGGAGGTGTGCTCAAGGTTGAGAGGTGCTCTAGGTTGTTCCTGGGCATACCTTATGGAAATGAATGAGGTATGAACCTGAGGGACCATGGCGAGGTAAGGCTCATCCAGGAAAGCCGTGGTGCTACCAAGTATATTGAGAGTCGTGGATCAGTTTCCTTATATTTGGACTAATTAACTTTGGTGCTTTGGACTACTAGAGTGGCAGTTGTATTAGTGAGCTTAGCAGCCATACTTGTGTATATGCCCCCTACTTCGGCTAGGTATATAAACCCCATTGTAGTGCCACATGGGCCTGCTACGTAGAGATGATCGTGATGATGACATGGTGCCCGTAGAACTCGCCATGTACAAGGAGCAATGTAGATACCCAAAGGAATCAAACATAACAGAAACATATTCACATGTAGCCTTTTGATTAGTATTCATACTAGAAGGTATGAACTTCTACCTGTTGGAGCCCCTCATGATTCAGAATAAACTGTGTATGTTTCCAATCACTGTGGGGCACAACTGGATTTCCCATAGGCGGTGCAGTTTGATATCTAATCTTTAGATAGGGTAAAGGTATCTGTCAATGAATAAATCTTGTTAGAACTTCGATATGAAGAATGATTTCCCATCTAGCCACATGAAATGAACACTTGCAGTGAAGCATGATCGACTAGAAATACTTAACATGCAAGTCAAGGGTACGAGGTCTAATAATTACATTAAGAAGTATTGTGGGGTAAGGATTTCAGCAATGACATTGTTGGGGTGACAAGGTATATTTGATAAGAACTTGGGCAAGCTAGGAAGGGAATTATAGAAGAACATAAGGTAGAAATGCCAATATAAGAAAACTTCTTCTTATTATGTTGAGTATAAGTCAAGATTCTTGCATACATACATTTAGAATTAGCTCATGGCTTTATATAGAGAACATCATCATCTTAACCTCTTATAGAAAGGTTCTAGAAAGGTTTGATATTTTTCAACATTATTATACATTTCTAGATATTTCTATCATTATTAAATATCTAGATAGATTATTTCAATCTACTAGATATTTCTAGATAAATATCTTCATAAATTATTCATTAACTACTCTAGATTTTTCTAGTTAAATATCTTCATAAATTATTCATTAACTACTCTAGATTATTCTAGATTACAAATTATATTTTAACACCCCCACTTAAGTTGTAATTTTCATGCATTCTTGAAACTGTAAGAATTTTTCTGTTGCCACTGCTTTTGTCATGATATTTGCTAATTACTCCTTTGTGTTGACGAACTCCAATTGGATTTCACATTTATATACATTGTCTCGAATAAAATGATGTCGTAGTTCAATGTGCTTTGTCCTGCCATGGAATACTGGATTTTTGCTCATAGCAATGGCTGACATGCTGTCACAAAAAATTGTAGTGGAACCTTTCTCTTTGTGCTCCATATCTGAGAGAATTCTTCTAAGCCAGACTGTTTCACAAGTTGCATCGATAGCTGCAATATATTCTGCTTCTGCTGATGATAGAACTACAGTCTTCTGCTTCTTGGAACTCCAAGAGATAATTTTTGAGCCAATACAAAATACATA
This sequence comes from Camellia granthamiana, assembly GCA_036172215.1. Lineage (NCBI taxonomy): Eukaryota > Viridiplantae > Streptophyta > Magnoliopsida > Ericales > Theaceae > Camellia > Camellia granthamiana. The sequence goes on from CM069903.1 coordinate 114,554,343, forward strand.
ACCTGATGTACTCTTTCGATCATCCAATGATCCTGCCCAATCACTATCAGTGTAGCCAATGAGTTTACTGTCATTTTCTTTCACATACCTGATACAGAGATTCTTGGTCCCTTGAAGATATCAAAGAATTCGCTTTGCTGCTGCATAGTTTAGCTTGCTTGGCTCATGCATAAATCTGGAAATAAGATTTACAGAGTAAACAATGTATGGCCTTGTATTACTGAGATAATTTAGTGAACCAACCAATTTTCGATAGGCGGTAGCATCAACTTTCTCTGCTCCATCATTTACTTGCAACTTCTCATTTAAAGAGATTGGAGTAGAAATTGATTTGCAGTCAGAAGTATAAAATTTCTTCAATAAATCTTTAAGATATTTTCCTTGAGAGATAAATATTTCTCCCTTTGACTGCTTTACTTGAATATCGAGAAAATATCTCATAAGTCCCAAATCAGTCATCGCGTATTCCTTCATCAAGGCTATTTTAAATTCTTCTACCATTGATGGTTTAGTTCCTGTATAGATTAAATCGTCAACATATAGGCAAACTATGAGAAAGTCTTGCGTACCTCCTTTCTTGATGTATAGTGATGGTTCACTTTGGCTTATTTGAAAACCATTTTGACAAAAATACTTGTCAGCATTGCTCTTCCAGGCTCGGGGTGCTTACTTTAGTCCATACAGTGCCTTCCAAAGTCGGTAAACCTTATCCTTCTTTTCCTTTGATTATGTACCCTTGCTGTTGTTCAACATAAACTTCTTCTTCAAGCTCTTCATTGAGAAAAGCTTGTTTGACATCTAGCTGATATACTGGTAGCTCATTTTGTGCAACCAAGGCAAGAACGGTTTTTATTATCTCCATGCAAACAACTGGAGCAAATGTTTCATTGAAGTCTACTCCAGGTTGTTATGAGTAGCCTTTTGCAACTAAACGAGCCTTATACTTCTGGATGGCGCTATCTTCTCTATATTTGGTCTTGTAGACCCATTTAAGTCCGATCACATCTTTGTCTTTGGGTTGGTCAACAAGATCCCAAGTGTAATTCGTTTCAATAGTTTCAATTTCTTCATCCATTGCCTTTCTCCAAATTTCTTCTTTCACATCTTCTTCAAAAAACAGTGGCTCACAAGCAAAAAATGCTACATCACAAGTTTCATATATCTCTCTTAAGGAACGTACATTTCTTGGTATTGTTTCAGATTCTTCAGATGAAGAGCTTCTTGGAGAGTCCTTTCTTGGCCTTGGGCTTGGGGTGTTATATGGGCTTTGGTTTGGGCTTGATTGGTGAGTTGAAGATCTTTCTCCTTCTATTGTTTCATTAAATTCAGTTTCCTTCTGCTTTATGATGAAGTTATCATCCCACTTCCATGCTGTCATTTCATCAAATATGAGATCTCTAGAGATTACCAATTCATTTTTCATTAGATTGAACAGACGATATCCTTTTGATTCGTCACTATATCCAATGAATATATAGTTCTCTCATTTCTCATCAAATTTTTCTCTTTTTTGGGAAGGAATTAAGGCATAAGCAAGACAATCGAATACTTTGAAAAGATTTACCTGGGGCTTCTGTTTGTGCCATGGACAACCTTCGTGGGAGATCGGTTTAGAATATAAACAGCAATATTGACAACTTCAGCCCAAAATTTGTTAGGAAGACCTTTGCCTTTTAGCATGCTTCATGCCATCTCCACAATTGTCCGGTTTTTCCATTCTACAACTCCATTTTGTTGAGGAGAGTGTTGAACTGTGAGCTGTCTTTTAATCCCATTTTCTTCACAATAATTCATGAATGGAGTATAAATGAATTCTCCGCCATGATCTGTCCTCAACATTTTGATTTCATTGTCACTTTGCTTTTCCACCAAAGCTTTAAACTGTAGAAATACTGAGAAGGCTTCTGATTTTCTATCAAGAAAATAAATCCACATCATTCGAGTATAATCATCAACAAAGAGTAGAAAATATCTCTTGTTACCAAGAGATGGTGTTCAGCAAGGCCCACAAATATCTGCATGTACCAACTCCAAAGGTGCTTTGGCTCTCCAAGAAATCTTTGGAAATGGCAATCTATGCATTTTTCCATATTATTGATTTTTCCATTGTAAGGCAATCCTATAACCATATCTTTTTCTTTTAATAATTTCATGCCCTTGTAATTTAGATGTCCATATCTAATGTCACGCCCTCAAAATAGTAACATTAAACCCATCAATTTAGACATGCATTTACATGAGAGACAAACATCATTCTATTCCACAGAGTAATTCTTTACAAGAAGCATTACATATTAACAATAGAAGCAAATGCCTTACGGGCTTACAGTTATCCAAGCTAACACTTGGTTACAAAGAAGAGAGTACTAACTCAAATACATATTAAGCCCTTGGCTTGAAATTTACATGTAGTACAACAAAAGATAACAAAACCACAAACGCCTGCCTGCTTCTAGCCTCCCAGGCGATATCCTTGGAGGTGGCATGCTACCTGTACCTGAAAATGATGTTCCCATGTAGGGTGAGCCACAACCCAGTAGAAATACACTAAACCAACTATGAATAATGACTAAAAGATTAGCAACTGAAAGATGGTCAACACTGATACATTCATTTACGCCTTACTACAATTCCATGACAATCAAGTCTATGCTACACTTGACTTTCCATTTCTTATTCAACTTTGAGTTTGAAAATAAGGCTCAGTACTCTGGCCAAAACATTTGATGAGATTTTAGTTCACCACTAGAACACTTTCGAAATCCAAGGTGAATACACATTTTGGTGCTGTATCAACCTAACATAGAAACATTTCTATACTTCACAATTGATAACGATATACATTTTAGTGCTATATCAAATCAATTCAAACGCTTCCGTACTTCACAAGATGATGATGATATACATGTTAGTGCTATATCAAATCAAACAAACAACACTTCAATTGATAAGCATATGAGCTGTATCAACCCTTCAATAGATAAGCATAAGAGCTGTATCATAACTACAATGGGACAGCATATGAGCTGCATCCCCGGGTCCATCCCCCATCTTCCCATAACCATTAACCGGCTTAGAGGTACATCCCCCATCTTCCCCTAAACCGTGGAGTACATCCCCCATCTCCTCCCATACACAAGTAATGCATATAAGCACAGAATCATATACGCAATCAATCAATACACAAAGTCAATGTATTCTAACAACTACCAACACATAATGCATATAAACACACCGGTCGTATGCACAATCAATCAATACATAAAGTTAATGTATTCTACCGACCGTCATACTCTATGACACATCCTATTGATTAGTTTTAGTTTGCCTAATTATCATGCATTGTCTACAACAATCAATACTACCCTCTACCGGTAGTCCAAAGCAATTATCTCTAAATAGGAAATAAATGCACAAATGGATAATATATCAACACTTCAACTAGGTGAGCAATGAATGATTCCACTACACCCTTTAGTCCCATACATTCCCAACTTCAACATTCTCAACTCAATTCTTCAATTTCTTTAATTAATTATCTACATTAATTAATTAAACCAATTAGGGCAAATCACCATAACTCATAAAACAACCCTAAGGTTCCATTTCTATCAATGTTCCACCATTAATCTCGTTTCTCTATGTCTAACTTGCATATAGGTTTATTATAAATAAAACCCCCAACTTTTGTAAATTTACACAAAAGACCCAAACTTTCTCAAAATTATCCAACAACCGCCAACATATCAGAATGCCAAAATTCAAAGACAAAACTCATAAGATGGAGTAGGTTATCCCTACCTCGAAGTTTGAGCTCAAACGGAGATGAAGACTCAAAGACCAATGTGCTCCAAATCCAAGATTTTCAGATTAAATCGAAGCTCTCAACACCCTCTATCTTTTTAACAAAGGCCCTAGGGTAGGTTCACACTCTAGGGAGATGATTTCTTAGAGAGAAGGCAAGTCTAGAGAGAGAGGCTCTCGGATTTTAGAGTTTGAAATCAAAAGGTGGGTGAAAAATGGTTTAAAATACGCTGCTGCCTCGCTGATAAAGATAGGCTCGCTCGAGCGAAGGCCTGCTAGCTCGAGCGACCAGACACAAGAAACACTCGCTCGAGTTAAGACAGCCTTGCTCGAGCCAACAACCCAGAAGCTCGCTCGAGCGACCAACTCCTCGCTCGAGCGAAGAACGAACCAGATCGCTCGAGCGAAGAAAAACTCGCTCGACCCAAGAAATGCAACCTTCAGGTCTGAGCCAGACGCAATCGCTCGCTCGAGCGAAGCCACTCTGGCTCGAGCCACCAGACACAAAAACCAACTCTCGCTCGAGCGACCAAACCCTCGCTCGAGCGAAGGTCCAAAAATCTGGACAGCAACACTAGGTTTCCAACCCAACTAACCTGCAACCAACCTGCCCAATACATCCTATAACTCAAGAAGAAGGAAATAAAGGACAACAACAACAATTATATAACAACGAGATCTACGGAACATAAGTCCGGATACAACAACTAACTGAGAAAAGACCGGGGTCGCTATATCTAAGATGCCATAGATATGGATCATTGATGTTTTCACTTTTAAGGGCAAAATTATCATTTAGTGCCATTACAAGAGGAAAAACTTTGTTTGGAGTCATTTTGACTTTTGCCACTATATGAATTTTTTTTTGTCAAAGATTATGCATTCATCATTATTAAAATTTACTGCATAACCTTTTTTTATTAATTGCCCCACACTTCATAGATTTTGGGTTAGCCCCAGAACATAAAGAACGTCAGAAATTAATTTTTTGTTACCTCCCTTTGTATGGAAGGAGATGACTCCCTTTCCTTCAACATTTTGTAGTTTTCCATCACCAAGCTTTACTTGAGAAGAGACTTTTTCATCTAGTTGCACAAAAATCTTGTGATTTCCTGTCATATGATTACTGCATCCACTATCCAAATACCAAATATTTTATGACTCTTGTTGGGCATTCATGCAAGAAAATAATTGTTCTGCTTCATTTTCTTCAGAAAAATTAGTTGTCTTTATCATTGTTGAACCAGCAACCACGTTGTGAATGATTTGAATTTTTGCATTTCTTGCACCTAAATCTGTAATCTTTAGATGCATGATTAAATTTCTTACAAATAGTGCATTGAGAGTTAGAGTTACCACTGGAATTTCTTTGACTGTTATAGTCTCTTCCTTTGTTCTGGGCTTGAAATGAGGTTCGGCCTCCTCGTCCTTTTCCAGCCATGCTTCTTCTTTGAAATGAATCCCTTCCCTGATTTTCTCGCTTCATGTCTCCAATATTGACTTTGGATTGAAATGCTTGTTCCGTTGACTGATTTGTAAATCTGCTCATTCTTTGTTCATGTGCCTCAAGAGAACTCATTAGCTTATGTCTAGTAAGTTTAGATAAATCTATGGATTCCTCTATGGCAGTAACAATATGCTCGAATTTTTGAGGTAAACTTCTTAAAACTTTTTCAACAATTCTCTTATCATCAAGGTTGTCTCCATAACTTCTAATTTGGTGACAATTCCAGCAACTCGGGAGAAAAACTCATTAATAGATTCAGTATCCTTCATTGCTAGATTGTCAAAATCTCTCCATAATGTTTGTAGCTTAATGGAGATGACCTTATCAAAACCTTGATATTCACACTTTAATATATCCCAAGCTTCTTTAGATGTTTTTGCAACCATGATTCTATGAAAGATAGATTTCTTTACCCCTCATTGCATGTTGAGAAGAGCACTTGCATCCTTTTTCTTGTTCGTCTTGTACTGCTTCTGACGTGCTTTTATCCAAGTTGCAAGTTCTTCATCATCTGCTGGTGCCTCAAAACCATCTTCAACTAGTTCCCACAAGTCTTGTGAGACAAATAAAGTTTTCATTTGGATGCTCCAATATTCATAGTTCTCTCCCTCAAATATAGGGATGAGAGTTTGTGCATAGTTGAAAGTGGAAGAGCTTGCTTCCATGCTAGAATAGTATTTGAAGGAAGAGGTTTGGAGGCTTTAGAATAGGTGAGGGGAACTTGGCTCTGATACTAAAATTATTGGGGTGACAAGGTATATTTGATTAGAACTTGGGCAAGCTAGGAAGGGAATTATATAAGAATATAAGGTAGAAATGCAAATATAAGAAAACTTATTCATATTATGTTGAGTACAAGTCAAGATTCTTGCATACATACATTTACAATTAGCTCATGGCTTTATATAGAGAACATCATCATCTTAACCTCTTATAGAAAGGTTCTAGAAAGGTTTGATATTTTCCAACATTATTATACATTTCTAGATATTTCTATCATTATTAAATATCTAGATAGATTATTTCAATCTACTAGATATTTCTAGATAAATATCTTCATAAATTACTCATTAACTACTCTAGATTTTTCTAGATAAATATCTTCATAAATTATTCATTAACTACTCTAAATTTTTCTAGATTACAAATTATATTTTAACAGACACTTTCTTATTTCTTTTTCCGATAAGAAAAAAAAATTCTAGAAAATAAACCCAAACCTTGTACCCTTGAACCATAATTTTGGTAGGTAGTATACGAATGGTCTTCAAAAAATATTAATAAAAAGTTGTTAAGCTCAATAATACAAACCATGGAGTGCACAGGCATCAAGGCACTAGCATAAACCTGTGTAAAACAAATATCACAAGAGAAAGCTTTTAGCTCAGCATAAATTAAATATATATATATATATATCACTACAACAAAATACACTTTTGGTGACTAAATTTTCAGTCACCAAAAGTCATTTTTTAATCGCCAAAGATTTTTGTTGACTAAAATTTTTAGTCACTCATTTGGTCGTTGACAAATTGTCGGCAAAAGAATTGGCGACTAATTTTTTTTTTAGTCACCGAAAGTCGTCAATTAGCGACTAAAAATTTAGTCGCCCAAAAGAAAATATTTAGTCGTCAAAAAGAAAATATTTTTCATCTTCAGTTTTTTAGCTACTAATTTTTTAGTCGCTAAAAACGTGACGCTTTTTTGGCTACCAATTTTTTAGTCGCTAAAATTATGGTGCTCCTTTTTAGCTACTAATTTTTTAGTCACCAAAAACTTTCATTTTTTTTCACTACTAACTGTTTAGTCACCAACAAGTTCCCCTTTTATTTTTTGGCTACTAAATGTTTAGTCGCCAGAAGCTCTATTTATTAATTTTTTTTAAAATGCACAAATTGAATATTTTTCATTAATTTTTAAATTACATGCATTCCATTATCAATTATCAATGCAACCTGTAACCTTTACATATACAAAATAATGCATCTATCAATTATAATCTAAATCTATTATCAATAATACTTATTTCATTATTAACTATCCAAAAACTTTAACTTGTATCATATTCCAAATATCATATGAATCCATACCAATAAAGTATAATCCACCTAAATTAAATATTACATACAAAAATATTGGATTTCCAAAATAGAGGATTGTACAAAAATAAATGTCGTCCATATAGAACAAATGCTCTTTGTACCAAAAAAAAAAAAATATCCACAATAGCCCACGCAAAAGCAATTTGTAAAAAAAAAATAAATAAATAAAAAATAACCATTAGAACTTATTCAATAAAATTGACATTTCAAATTATAACAATTATAAAATTAATAATTCTAACTTTCTAATAAAACTATAGGGCTTACGATATCTTCTCCAAACCATAGGGAGGTCAATGTAATTTACCCTAAAATGTATATCATTTATTTTTTAATCTCCTAATAACATAGTATTAATCTGGCCCCTTGGCATAAAAATCATGGCTCCACCTCTGACCACGATAATTTGTCTCAATGACAATTGTTCTTCTGATGCCATTACATTAGCCAAAAACATTTTCTTGAGTCTAAATCAATTTCTTCATTTTCTGGATTTGATGTATTGAAATAACAAAATATGTCCACTACAACTTTACACTGTCTCATTTCTCAGCAAGTACTGTATCTTTCTAGGAACTATTGATAATTTGTTCATAAAAAAAGAAAAAGAAATAACAATTACATGTGCCATGATCAAGGGAAAACCAAATCAGATTAATCAAGTGTCTGTGTGCCTGTTAGCTTCAAATACCAAAATTAATACAAACCAAATGTGAGTCACATTGCCCCCTGTTCGGTTATAGGTGAACAGAAGGAAAATACTAGAAGAAACACTATAATAAAAATTGAGGAATAAGATTTAGATAAGAGACATTTTAATTTACCCGCAAAAGAAAAATCTTCATGTTTAACTTGTTACTCAGCATCTACATGGAATGCATCAGAATGAATACTCCATATCAATTTATGAAGTTCATAAAGAAAGATAATTGATTTTCTATCAACTTCTGTTTGCCTTAATTCCATTGGTAATTATAGAACTCTATGTATTACAACTACATAGTATTGGATAGTGATGCAATTCTATATATATGTTTCAAGGTTGTTTGTTCTATAAATAGAACAATATATAATTAAAATTCACATCAAAATGATGAAGTAAACAAAAATTAAACAGAATGAGTTAAATTAATTTCATTAATTTAACATTAAAACTAATTTTTGGCTACAATCTGCATTCAAAACTCAATACTACTTGAAGGATTGAGAAATACCTTGATAGAGAGTGAATTAACCAATCGATATCTGCACCTTCATGATAAAGTGCACAAAGAGCTGATGAGGATAAATTGAAGATAAATTGGATGAGATAAAGTGCACAAAGGCATTGGATGAAGATAAATTGAAGATTAGGGATTTATTCTAGTATTATTTTTTGATTTGTGATTTAACTAGTTTTATTTATTAAACTAGAATTTATTGGGGTTTCCAAGGATGCCTATAAATAGGCCTTTATGTAATGAACTTATCAAACTTGGCTTGGATTTTGAAGAATTTGAATATTGATTAGGATTATCCCTGTTTTTCTCCTTCCTCCTAGTTCTTTCCCTTCTTCCTCTTCTATACCTCATCTTCTTTACAATTCTTCCGTGCTGTAACATCACTTACATTGGAAAACATAACGATTGGATGAATCAAATTAAAGTAAATTCTAAAAAGAGACCAATTGGAAGAGACGCGTACAAAAAATTAAACTTATTGCACTAACCCGCGAAGCCCAAACATAGTCTAAGTAAACATATAATCAGAAATGCTAGAGTAAATATAACATTTGAAAGCACAATCCCATCGAATTATCATGGATAATAATTTGTCCATCACAATTGGATATGGATTATAAAAGGCAGAGCATTACCTTCACCAAGATTGTTAGTTTTGGGCTAGCAGACGGCAGGTTTAAGGCAATTTAAACAAAGCACACACTGTTATGACAATGGAAGCATCATTTGTTAAGCCTTACATGCATGAAGTTCAGATCTCTATGAACTATGGCGCCAAAATTTTGAAATGCAACAGTAGTTCTTTTAGGGCAAGTAATAGTTGCAAAAATCCCAGTATTATTTAATCATTAAAATTCTTAATTCTAACAAAAGGCTCTCTAACACTCCCTTAAACAAGGCCCAACTAAGAATTATACAAGAGACCAACCATGAAGCACCAAAGCCCTTCACTCGCAAATGCATCTATCATCCCCATACAGAATCAGATTTCCATTCTCTGAATTAGTGAATTCCATACCATGGCCAACTATTGAATTTGAATGACACACAGGTCATTAGAGTTTACTAGCTAATTACCAATTTCGTATTGATATAGAATCATCATCAATGTCTCTATATCTGTAAATGAAACAAAGAGAAAAAAACTGAAACTAATTTAACAGGTTACACATACCATATATCACATGAGTCACATGCAATTGATATATCAAGATTTGAATCTTCCTCAATTATCAGTGATCTAGTTCGGATTTTGCAGCCATCTCCATCCAAACAGATAACTGCCTATAACATGGTAAAGTGTATGAGAATTGCATGCTAACAAAATACAAAATTGTGAATGTAGACACGTGAAAACAAATAATAAAACATGAGAAAATAAGAAGCTAATAATGATCACTCTAATGTGCACAAGAGACATCTTGCATTCAACAACTCAGTAGTATAATGAAAAATAGAGGATAGACAAATGGCACACATACATTTTTCTTAATCACATTTGGGACTGTCTGTGTCCACGCTTCTTAGGGTGGACTCTTAATTTAAAAATTTTAATGCCAATATCAACGTGAATAGCCCTTGTCCTAAGCTTGAGACCATTAACACACACACAAGGATTGTTGTCATGGTAGAAGATATTGTTAGTGGTTTAAAAATAGTAATGACATCATAAACACACATTTATAACTTGCCTCACCATCTTTAGAAGTGATACAATTGGTACAGTGTGTTCTTTACAAAGCTTAGCATCATGATACAGTTGGTTCTGCAATTAGCCTCCAATTTTCCCTCTAATTCTTTGACTTCTCAGCAAACAGGTATTTGTAGTTTTCACCCACAATGCCATACAAACTCATAAGCTCAAAGTTAAATTCTAAGTAAGTTTCAATGGCACCAAATCACTCCAAAATCTATAGGCATAGGTATTTGAAATACAGATAAATATGAGAATAAATTGAATTAAATCAAAGTGATTCAATTCAATAGCAAGAGTTCAAACACATTCAAATTGAATATTGCAAGGGTCATCCGTCGATCCAAACCCTAGGTGCAGATTCAAATCGCAAAATAAGGAGAAATGAAGAAAGATATAAACAAAGAGAAGAACTTCCGAGAGAGAGTACCTTGAACTCGATCGAAACCCTAGGTGTAGATTCGAACCCGAAAAAAAGAAGAAACAGAAAAAGAAACTTGATAGAGAGAGAGAGAGAGAGAGAGAGAGAGTACCTTTAATGATCGAGTTTGAAATAAACGGGATTGAGAGATTGAGAAGAACATCAAGGAGAAAGAGAACCAGATTGAGAGATTCATACCAGTATGAGACCGAGAGAGAGAGAGAGAGACAGTGTGAGAACAATGAGTCGTTCGAGACAACAATCAATGTCTGTGAAAGGCTAGGGCAAATATATGGAAAATGGGAAAATAAATAAAAGAAAATGATGAACGACGACTAAATTTTTTTTAGTAGCCAAAACCTTAACTAACGGCGACTAAATATTTTTTTAGTTGCTAAAAGTAGTAATTTGGCGACTAAATATTTTGGTTGCCAATTAATTTTATAAATCCCTCCAAAATTTGAAATGTTTCCCTCCAAATATTTTAGTTCTTTGGCGAGTAAAAAATTTGTAGTCGTTGAAAATAAATTTGTGGCGACCAAACTTGTGGTCACCAAAGATAAAAAGAAAAATTTTATTTTTATTCGGCGACTAAATAATTTTAGTAGCCAAAATTAACTATATAATGAGTAAAAAAAAATTTCGTCGATAAAAATAAATTTTTGGCGACTAAACTTTTGGTCGCCAAAAAAAAAAAAAGTAAATTTTTGTTTTTTAATCGGCGACTAAATTATTTTAGTAGCCAAAACTAATTATATAGCAACTAAAAATTTTTTTACTCGCCAATTGTGACATTTTTAACTACTAAATTTTTTTTTTTGATCGCCAATAATCAGTATACCTCGACTAAAAAAATTAGTAGCTAAATATTTTACTTTTGCTGACTAATATAACTTTTGGTCGCTAATTCCATAACTTTTGACGACTAAATTTTTTTTAGTAGCCAAATTTGATCACCAAAAGTGCAGTTTCTTGGTTGGTTGGCATGGAATGAAAGACTTACGACTTTTTCATTTTTGCAAAGAATTGGGGTTTTAGGTCCTGAGGCTTCTGTCGTGTGCATATATTGCAAGATGGAGGTGGAGTTAGTGTCCCATATCTTGCTGTGGTGTCCTTTTGCTTGGAGGGTGTGGTCTTGTTTACTGCAATGGTGGGGGCTGCTTTGGGTTATACCTCGGAATGTAGAGGATCTACTTGGCTGGTGGAGTGGCTTTAGGTGGGGTAAGTTTGCAAATTTGATTTGGCAGGCTATACCATTGGCTGTATTGTGGTCATTATGGAAGCTCAAGAATGAGGTTGTGTTCCAAAGTAAGGAAGCACATCTGGAGGAAGTGTGTGATCTGATCAAATTCAGAATTGCCATTTGGGTAAAGGCTCATTCTAGTGATGGTTTTTACTCTGTGCATGAGATTGTTAATAACGTTCAGCAGTTCAGAGGTCACTTTTAGCTTCTTGGAAGTGGATGCTTGCTGGATGTTTTGACGGCTGATTATTGCTAGTTATGGTAGTGTCTAGATGTTGTTACTGATGTATATTGTTGTTGGTGTTGCTGCTTGATGGGCAATTTGTTCGCTGCTGCTGCTTACTGGGCGAATTGGTTGCTGATTGCTAGTGTAAGAAGTGGCTTTGCTTGGTTCTGTTGCTGATGTTTTTGCTGATTGTTCTGGTTTTGTTGCTGAAATGTTGATCTGCTGACGCTGGATTTGTTCCTAGTTTTATTATAGTTGATACATATTCTTTGTATTTTGAATTTGGTGTGCAATTATAGTTGTTGGGTGTACTTGGGCTTGGGGTGTTCTGTTCTTCTCTGTTTCTTTGTGTTTTTTGGGTTTTTGTTGATTGGTCTCTCACCAATCTCGGGCTTGTGCTAGCATATGATTGTGTTGTCTCTCCGGTGCCATCCTAGATGGGATTGTAGAGCTTCAGCTATGATGCTCGTTTTTGCACAGCCTTATTTTATTGTTGTAAGTTCTTGATTCTTCATTAATAAAATTTCTTTTGCTGATCAAAAAAAAAGAAAAAAAAAAAAGGAAGTGCAATTTGTTGTAGTGTATATATATAATCATCTTCTTTTAACTGTAAAAGGAGTTAAAAGGGGTAACAAATACTATGGTTGGACTCAACTAGGTATATCCTGATGAGGACAAATTATATAATCCTTGAACTTGCAAAAAACAAAAAATAAAAATAAAAATTCAACTTAAAAAGTTTTATGAGGAATTAATTGAAACAATGCGAGGCACTTACCAAGCAAGCTACTATACTACCAACTTGCAAAAAAAAATCAAATGTTCTTAATCTAGCACTAAAGAGACGCTTGTGATCTAAACCAACAATTCAATCTAGGTCCATTAGAAGTTCTATAAGGAACTGTTTGAAACAACACGAGGGACTTGCTGAGTAAGTCAGTTTCAATGCATGAGCAACAAAAATGTAAATTGTAGATTGGCTTAATAATTCATTAGATGAAACTTCTTTTACATTGACTGATCCCCCAGTTCTTGAAGTGTCCTTTGCTAATCCATACTGCAAACATGAGACAATAGCACAGATCATTCAATTTGTTTGTAGAATGGATGGGACAAAAAAATTATAACTTATTTATGTACATCTATCAAAGCAAACCCGATGTTACTAAATAGCTATTGTACCTTATTGATTGGGGTTTTCACAATTGTTTGTTTTTCTCATACAGGAACAATTGCACTGAGTTCCTAAAATGCCCATTTATAGCATGAAACCAAATAAAAGCTCCAGCATAACCACATTAATTGCAAAACAAAACCTTTATGTAACTGCTCTCAAAATAGAGAATGCTACTTGAATGAAAAACAAAGTTGATTCCAGGCAACTTTGTTTAACTAAAAGTACCTGCAAAGCCAGTCCCCAGTTATTGAGTGCCTGGAAAGAAATTATCTATCATGAAGTTACCACCAATATTTTAAACATAAACATATTCACAAACTCTCAAGCAAATCATCCAAGAGTTAATGATAGAAAAATGGCAGTAGAAGATAATACTGGAATAGAAGAAAAGGACAAAATTGTCATGAGTAAGATTTTAGGGTTCCAATTTTAAATGGAATAAAAATATTTAATTTCACAGTTCTAAAAATACTTGCCTGGGGACTGTTCCAATTGAGTTGGACAGCTTTTTCATAGTTTTTTGTTGCCTGCAATTTGGAAGAATAATATTACACTTTACCCACTCCTGTGCCATTCTTTTTCAATGATGAGTAGCTGTTAGTTTTAATTCAAAAGAGGATTGCATCCATTGTAGACTAGAACAACATAGAACAAACAATTTTGCAAAAGGTGCCATTAGATCTTTTCAACGTCACAAGGGCACCTAGTGAACTTTATAATAATACTTAATATTATGAAACAATATATTGTCTCATAACCACAACATTTAGTAGTTCCAAATGCTAAATTTTATATCAAGCAGCATATAATATGTTGATATGACAAAAGCAGAGCAAAACTTGTTAAATACATGGAAATCAAATAAATGAATTTGATCTTTTTTATTTATGCTACTAATTTATCATTATTATGCAGATTGCAGAAAGTAGAACTCAACCAATATTAATATTTTTGAAATTTAAAACCTAGAAAATTAAAAATGATGAAATCTCATTTTTTTAGTTTATTGTATTTATTCTTCTACAAATCTTAAAGTGCCATTTTCCTTTAATTATAATCTCTTTAAGCATTTCAATAGTCTATTGCGATAGGAAGCTCTATGCTACAAGCCATCTCCAAACCCATCAAAAACAAGAAAAGAGAATAAAAACAACCAAATCTTGAAAGTGCAAGCAAATCATGTGGTTAGAAAATTAGGTTTGGAAATGAAAACCCTAAGTTGTGAATCGCTTACTTGTGATAGAAGAGGGGCCAATCCACCTGATTGTGCCACAGCAACCTAAAAAAGTTAATCAAAATCACACCAAACCCATAACATACAACAGCTAAATCAGAAAAAGGGAAAAATAGAGGAGAAGAATAGAAGAGGGGAAAAAAAAAAAAAAAGGAGTGCAGTCGGCGTTGTGAGAGAGGGAGAGCGAGATGGTGAGAAGAAGAAGAAGAAGAAGAAGAAGAAGAAGAGAGGAGAGGACATATTTGTGTCGTTCAAGGCCATGAGAGTGAGGGAATAGGAATAGAGTTTCAAGTGTTTATTAACTAATTCGAAGCAAAAAAAAAAAAAAACATTAGGGCATGTACAACATTCAAAACGGCGTAGTTTTGACAAATAGTTTAAAGGCAACTAAGAAATTTGGTCGCCATAAATGTTGCCCAACTTTTCAGCGACTAAATAAAGATTGTTGCCAAAATTATATATTGGGTGACTAATATTTTTGTCGCGATATCTTAATTTCATCGCAAATATTTTTTCCTCGTTACAGCCAAAAAATTTGGCTTGGTGCCAAAATCAATGGCAACCAAATGATTTAACTTGTCACTATTGAGAATACTTCATCATCCCAGCTCAGCTCAGCAGCAGTGGCAGCTAAGTCTTCATCCCATATCAGCTTAGCAGTTAAATCAGCTCCAGCTTCAGTTAGTGCAGCTACAGCCACATCAGATCAGTTAGTTACAAAGTCAGTTAGCTTAGGAGTTGGTTAGGATATTATTGTGTATTAGGAGTTTGTTATAACTGATTCCCAACTGATCTATATATACAATGTAATCTGTACAACTCATTCATTGAAGAAAATAATATCAATTCATCTTGTGTCTATATCATCATGGTATCAGAGCTGTAAAGCTCCTCCGAGCTCAGATCTATGGCCAAACTATCATCAATGGCCAATCTATCTTCTTCTTCTTCGATTCCATCTAATCTCATGATGTTGATCTCTAATCTGTCTTCATTCATTACTGTGAAGCTTGATTCCAATAATTTTGTGATTTGGAAAAGCCAAATTCAAAATATTCTCAAAGCTACGAATCTAATTGGCTATGTTGATGGTACAATTTCATGTATTTCTGCTATGATCACAGATTCAACTAGAATAGAGATTCCTAATCCAGATCACCTTCAATGGAATCTTATTGATTCTCACATGTTAAGTTGTATTGCAGCAACTTTGTCTCCCACAATCTACTCTTCTGTATTGCAATGTCAACATTCATTTGAGATTTGGTTTGCTTTGCACAAGAGGTTTACTACGCTTTCCATATCACACATCCATTAGTTGAAGAACAAATTAAACAATGTTGCCAAGAAGACAGATTCAATAGAAGAGTATTTGTTCAAAATCAAAGAAATTGTCAATCAGTTAGCCCTTGCTTCAGTCATCAGTGATGATGAAGATCTTGTTTTACTCACACTGAATGGTCTTCCTGATGAATTTGATGCTTTTACCGCCTTTGTTCAATCTCAGTCTGAAACAATCACCATGGATGAGTTATCAGCATTGCTTTGTTCTAAAGCCATCCATACGGAGTCCAAAACTAAGAAGAATCTCTTAGAGCCTACAGTAGCCTTTTCAACTATTAAAGGTTCTTCTTCTTCATCAAACTTTCAATTTAGAGGACAAACCTATGGTTTCAGAGGCAAAAACTCTTACAGAGGTAATAGAGATCGATCTCAAGATTACAGAACTGGTAGTGGTTCTAGCAGGTTCACGGGAAGTTTTGGTCAAGGCAGAGGTCGAAATCCTCATTCTACTCAACAATGTTAAATTTGTGGTGGTTTTAACCACACTGCTCTTGAGTGTTGGTATATGATGGATTCTCAATATCAGCCACAACCACATTCTCAGTATCAACCACAGCAGTATCATCAGTTTTCTTCTTCATCTACTCCTTCACATTCTAGAGCTTTTGTTGCTGCATCTGGTTCTCTTGTTGCCTCTTCTCAAGTTCCTTGGTACCTTCACTCTATAGCAACATATCACATCACCAATGACATGAACAATCTGACTTCTTACCAGCCTTATCAAGGAACATATCACATCACTATTGGAAATGGTAGCTCTGTCCCTATTCAACATATTGGTAAAGGTGTTTTACCTACACCTCATCATTCTTTCAAACTTAATCATGTTTTACATGCTTCTTGTATTTCTTCTAATCTTGTTTTTGTTCAGAAATTAGCAAAGGATAACAACTACTTTATCACATTTGATGATGCTAATTTTGCGATTCAGGACAAGCTTTCGAAGAGAGTGCTTCACAAGGGCTCTAATGTCAATGGTCTTTACCATTTCTTGCCATCTCCTACTCCTTTGTCTTCTTCTCCTTCACAACATTCATTGCATTTCAGCCAGTCCTCTCCACCTGTTAGTGAGTACTTGGCATAATAGACTAGGTCATCCCTCTCCCTTGAAGTTTCAAAGTTTACATAGTCTTTTACATTGTACTACTAATAAGCACACTTCACTATCATGTCTTGATTGCCGTGTTGCCAAGAGCCACAAGCTGCCTTTTCAATTGTCAAATTCTACTAGTCATCAACCACTGTCTCTTGTTCATAGTGATGTATGGGGTCCATATGCTTCTAATTCTGGTTATAAGTACTATGTTCTTTTTGTGGATGACTTTCCTAGGTTTAAATGGTTGTACCCTTTGGCCTATAAAAGTGAAGTTTATGTTAAGTTTGTGGAGTTTAAGGCCTATATAGAGAACCAATTTAACACATCCTTACATATTTTACGAACTGATGGAGGTACTGAGTATTTTAACGATAAAATGAAGCAGTTTCTTTCTACTCAGGGTATTATTCATCAACATTCTTGTCCCTACACACCTCCACAAAATGGTGTGGTTGAGAGGAAACATAGACACATTATTGATACAGCCATTGCTCTTCTCCATCATGCTACCACGCCTTTGAAATTCTGGTTTGATGTTGCGGCTGTTGCTACTTTTCTTATTAATAGGTTACCTTTTTCTAAACTGAGTAATAAATCTCCTTTTGAACTGCTATTTCATTCCTTACCAAATTATTCTCAGTTAAGACTTTTTAGTTGCCAATGTTTCCCTTGGCTCAAGCCATATGTTTCTCATAAACTTCAGCCCAAATCCATCTCTTGTGTATTTCTTGGTTACCATCCCTTTGCCAAAGGCTATCATTGTCTTGATCCTCTTATAGGAAAAGTTTATTTGTCTTATCATGTTGTGTTTAATGAGTCTATTTTTCCTTATGCATCTCTTTCTTCTTCTTCTCCTTCTTCATCTATTTCTTTACCTCAGCTCCATACATTTTTCTGGTCTTCTGCTTTGCCTTCCTCTGTGGCTAATCCTAGTTCCTCTGTGGTTCCTCCTCATTATCCTTCTTCTTCTCCAGTGGTTAGTACTTCTTCTTCTTCAATGGTCCCTTCCTTCTCTCATTCTATTCCTCCATCCTCTCCTCCTATTCCTCCATTGTCTCACTCCATTCCTATTCAGTCCATCTCCATTCAGCTTCCTCTTTCTAGACCTCCTCAAAACACTCATCATATGCTCACCAGGTCTAAAACAGTTCCCACTTGTTTGTCTGCTCAGAAAACTTCTTCTTCTCTTTATTCTAATTCTGAGCCTCCCACTCATAAGGAAGCTCTTTTGTCTCCACTTTGGTTGAAAGCTATGTCTGAGGAATATGCTACTCTACAATAGCAGCAGACCTAGTCCCTTATTTCTTTGCCACCTCACAAGACAGCCATTGGGTGTAAGTGGGTCTTTAAAATCAAAAGGAACTCTGATGGGACTATTGCCCGACACAAGGCACGCCTAGTTGCTATGGGCTACCTTTAACAAGAAGGCATTGATTTTCCAGAGACTTTTAGTCCAGTTGCCAAATAGCCCACAATTCGCATTTTGTTGTGCCTTGCTCTTCATTATCAGTGGCTAATTCGCCAGCTTGATATTTCTAATGCATTTCTCCATGGGACTCTTGAGGAAGAGGTGTATATGTTACAACCCCCTAGTTTTCAGCAGGCTTCTTCCTCCTTTCAAGTGTGTAAGCTGCACAAAGCATTGTATGGATTAAAATAGGCACCACGTGCTTGGTATTCCACCTTCTTAGCCTTTCTTCTCTCCCAAGGATTTTGCAATAGCAAGTGTGATACCTCTCTCTTCATTCAGCACACTACCACCTCATTCACTATCCTCTTGATCTATGTTGATGACATTCTACTTACAGGCAACAATGCCTCTCATATTCAGTCTCTTATTTCCCAAATGCATCAAGCATTCTCTATGAAGGAATTGGGGAATATTGCTTATTTTCTTGGCATTTCAGTTCAGTCCACTGGTGGTTCAGGCTATTTCCTTTCTCAACAAAAATATGCTCAAGATCTTCGTCACAAAGCTAGCATGGCTGATTGCAAGCCATGCTCTTCTCCTATTGCAGTCAAGCCTACTCTTCCTTCTAATGCTCATTTGCCCTTTGACAGTCCCTCTTTATATCACAGTATTGTAGGAGGTTTGCAATATCTTACCATCACCCGACCCGATCTTTCTTTGGCTGTGAACCAATCCTATCAACACATGCATGCCCCCACTTTTGGGCATTTTTCGGCTATTAAACGATTACTACGGTATGCTCAGGGCACCATTGCTTATGGTTTGACATATCAGCCGAGTACCTTTGATCTCCATGCCTTTTCAGACTCAAACTGGGCAGGGGATGTGCTTGACCCAAAGTCCACCTCTGGTTATTGCATATTTTTGGGTTCCAACCTTATCTCTTGGTCTGCTAAAGAGCAGGTCACTGTGTCTCGATCCTCTACTGAGGCCGAATATCGAGCACTGGATCATGCTGCTGCTGAAAAGCTTGGATCCAAATGTTGCTTCAGGACTTGGCTATTTCCTCCCCAACTATCCCTATCTTATAGTGTGATAATGTCTCTTCTATTTCTCTTGCTTCTAATCCAGTTTTCCATTCTCGCTCCAAGCATATCGTGGTGGATTGTCATTTTGTCAGGGATCGGGTGCTTGCTAAACAACTCACTTTACACTATGTTCCTACTCAAGATCAGTTGGCTGATATCTTCACCAAACCTTTATTTATAGCTAGGTTCTTGTATCTTAAATCCAAGCTTATGGAGTTCTGTCACCTCATCAGCTTGTAGGGGCATGTTGAGAATACTTCATCATCACAGCTCAACTCAGCAGCAGTAGCAACTAAGTCTTCATCCCATATCAGCTCAACAGTTAAATCAGCTCTAACTTCAGTTAGTACAGCTACAGCCACATCAGATCAGTTAGTCACAAAGTCAGTTAGCTTATGAGTTAGTTAGCATATTATTGTGTATTAGGAGTTTGTTATAACTGATTCCCAACTGATCTATATATACAATGTAATCTGTACAACTCATTCATTGAAGAAAATAATATCAATTCATCTTGAGTCTATATTTCATCAGTCACCAATAGTTTAGTTTTTGGTGACCATAAAATATATGGTCGCCAATTATATACATTTGGCGACTGATTTCTACTTTAGTTGCCAAAAAATGTCACCAACTGCTTAACCTAATTGATTATAGATGAGGGAATCAAATGAATATATATATAGTATTAAAAATGATATTTACTCTTTTTTTTCTTTTCCCATCTCTTATTTGGCACTTATTTGACACTGCACATCATACAAGTATTGAAGTAAGTCTATTCTATTACGGCAATTAGGTCAGAAGTCCATTCACAAAATTTTCGAATTGATAAGTCCAAATTTAAATCTTCTTAAACAAAAAAAAAGATATTAATGATCAATTAAAATTTAAGAAAAAAGATATTCACTACAACAAAAAAAAAGGTTTTTACGGTGCGCAATGCACGTCGTAAAAACCCTTCTACGACGTGCAGTGCGTGTCATATTATGACCAGTCATGGAAAGTCATTCGCTTTCAACGACATGCTTCGTACGCCATTAAAAATTACTGAACGACAGATTTTGTGCGTCGTCGTTACTTTTTCTACGACATGTTAGAATACGACGTTAAAAACTACTTAACGACAAATTTTGTACGTCATTGTTACTTTTTTTACGACTATTTTTGCATGCCGTAATTAGTGAGACAAATAACAACGCTGATTGCATGCTGTAAAATATGTAATACAACGACTTATTATGCCTGCAGTGGAATATGCATTTTTTTTATTTTTTTTTAAGATAAAATTCAGCAAGTTCCATTTGACTAATTTTGTACAATCTAACAAATATTACAAACAAGCATCACAAAACATTAATCAACCACCAAAATATTATTTGAAACATCAAAAATAAACTATATCCATGAATCATAAACATTCAACAATTGTCTATACATTTCAAACATTCGAAAACTATATCCTTAAGTTCTAAACTGTCCAAAAAGTTTAAACCATCCAAAACTATGCATATCTAAGTTTCTAAACATCTCCAAAACTATTAAGAGATTATTGAAAACTATAGGCAACAATTCCTATAACAGTTGCAGCTACAGCAAACCCACTTGCTCCTATCACAGTGACAAAGGTGCCCATCTAAGCTTGCGACTCTTACCACATTGCTTCAAACCTGCATTTATCAAAACAAAAGAGATTTATGAATTAGGTCCCGGCCTCAAGTCCACTTATGACCTAGCAAAAGAGATTTTAGAATGACAAAATAGATTTATGACAATTTTAAACAATAAAGTTGATTCAGACACTAATTTTGACAATTTAGAGGGGTGGTTCACAATGAGCCAAGAGGAAAACACCAAAAAATTGAATGAAATAAAATAAAAAGAAAATCACCGACCATGTGGCAACTTTACAGCAACATTAAAAAGAAAAATATAATTTAAGAGAATATTTTAATAACCTTTTTTGTTTTTTGTGTAAATGCTTTACTCAATACCACAACAACAAATAAGCATGAGTAGACACCATGTGAAGCTAATGTTAAAGTGATAATACTAAGCTAAATGAAATCATATGCCTTTGGATAGATGAAAGAAAACAAGAGAGATAACACATGAAGTAAGCTTCAAATTTACTCTAAAAGACACAAGAATCAATTGGGAAAATATCAGAATTGAGCATTTTAGTGAGCATATAATATGCCTGTAAAACTGCATACAAGCACTTTCTATGTGCACAAACAAACATACACCAAATCCAAGTACACCTAAAATTCATGTGGTCCATGTCCATTAGTACTACACAACAATAGTCCAATATGATGGTTTTAGTAAGTGGAACTTCTTCTTTGATGTTTGATATAGAAATTAAATAAATATAAGATAAAATCATTCTCCTTACATCACACCTTTTCAATTAGTTAAATTAAGTGACTGCTTCATGCTAATTTAACATAACAAAGCATCACAAGAAAGTCTATGCTTTATTTTCTAGCATATTGTTTTCCAGTAAACTAAATAGTTTTTCAACAAAAACATATTCCTTAGTTTTATTTTCTTTTTTCCATACATTCCTACATCTCTCTTTGCTACCTAAAATTACTAACATTGCAGCACAACCTTACTATTATTAAAACAAGTGATTAAAATATGAGATTTCTCATGTATAGTTCTAAGAGCATACCAACGTCAACATAGAGCCTCTTTGCCACAGCCTTGATCTGTTATGTAAATGGAAAAGAGATAACAAGAAAAGGCAATAGTTGGTCAAGTTTTTGTACAATAAGAATATGAAAGTGAAGCTAAGTTTCTAACTACCTAATTAAAAAGTGAAGCTGAGAGGCATGTCAACCAAAGTTGAGTTCAACCATCCATACCTTGAGTTCAAAAGTTTCTTTAGAAACAGTAGATGGAAAACTGTTAAGAGGCATGTCAACCACAGTTGCTAACCCACCTGTATAAATGAAGTTAATTAAGTACTTAATTACATGTGCAGATAAAGTGGGTGTTTGGGAAGTGGCTATTTTTTAGGCTTTTTGGCTTTTTGGCTATTTTAGTAAGCTATTTTAGTTTTTGTGTTTGGGAATATAGCATGAATTTTTATTTGGGTTGTGTATTAAAAAATGCGTTTGAAATGATGTTTGAAGCTAAAATGACAAATTTGTCCCTAACCTCATTTTTTTCAAAATAAGTTTGAAGGGGCAAAATTGTCATTTACTCTTTGAAATGATTGGGCTGTCAATCCTTGTGCCTACACTGTCACGTTGACAGTGTAGGCTGCGCCCTATATATATATATATTTATTTTAAATCAGTGGGTTTTAGGGGCTAAAAGGCTTTTTTTTATAATTGAGGCTAAAATAGCCTGTGGCCAAGCTTCCCAAACACCACCAAAAGTTTGATTTATAAAGTCAACAACCAGATATAATTAGACATAACAAAGAATGAATTCTTATTTTCTATATATATAATAACCCAATAGGGTTAGTTATTTATGTAAATGAGAGACAATCAAAATGAAGTGATCCTGTATAACAGACCAAAAGATAGTGATATCAGTCAGAATATGAAGAAAGAAGATCATATAAAATAATACATGGTAGCTGATGAAGCTTGTAACTAAATGATTCAATTTAACTATGTCATATTAAATTGCATAAAGTATTGTTTCAATATCACTTATATCTTAAAAGTACTAGTAACATAGAAAAACAATAGTTGGGTGACTACCTGAGTTGCCTTGGGTAAGTTTTCAGCAACATTCCAGCTTGAAACAATATCCACTTGAGATTCATCACGCACAATTCCATTTTCTGGTTTAGAAATACCTTCTAATGTTTCACTATTGATTCTAGTTAGGATACCACCATAATTGTACTATTGTAGAAAAATTGGAACAAAAATTTATTAGAACATGGAATCAAAATAGAATGTATTTTACTACTGCACCGTAATCTGGAACCAATTGATACACTCCATGGCTTTAATGCACTATATATTCTTTGTATAATATCTGACACAAAATTTGGAACCTTTGCCAAAAAACTAGAAGGAGTCTATGGTTGAGTTATTAGAATGCCTAACAAATGTAGTTTAAACATATAGTTTGATAAACCAATTTTAAACCTCAAAACTGCCTAAGGATTAGAATTTTTCTAGCCTTTGAGTTCAAATTTCTCTAGCCTTCACTTATTCTGAGTCATCAAATAGACTTCAAAATTTCTCTTAATAGAGATCTGGATGGTAGTACAAGGGCAACCAGAAGTTTGATGTACTTGTCATGGTGCTCACTACTCATACATTAAAATTAATTCCATTATCTTGAGGTTAAATTCAAATTGGAAAGAGAAATTTTGACTAACATAGATACATAATAAATGAAGTAGAAAAAGTACAAATAAACAAAGTAGATAATAGAGGAGAAACCACAATGTGCTGACCTGATCCATAAAAAGCAACGAATGCTAGAACTGCAGTTGTTCAAGCTCAATCCACTCAAATAGATCTCTATAACCACAAAACAGGGATTACAAAGGACAAGACAAAAGATGAAACCTATTGATAACAACTTTTTGGAATTTGGAAACAAAGACCAACCTAGTTTGCAAATTGCAGAGTTTTGGCGTCAACGTATTGATAAAATGTAAAGAAGGGTGGTTTTTTATCATGGATTTTTTTTTGTTTGTTTGTTGCTTCGTCTTCTTGTTTCTGATCAAAATTCTATGAGAAATGGTTCATTTGATTGAGAAGTACCAAGTGCTAACTGACTTGTTTTTAGTGGGATTGAGTTAGGTTATGGCTCAACGGTCTATTGCTAATATTGTTGGTAAAATAAATGCAGAAAAATGAATAAAAAAATTGTAGAAGAATCGAAATCCACATAAATCACATCTGTCACACATCAGTGTCACTCATTTCAACAGTTGCCCATTGAGAAAACAAGAAAAACAAACCAAAAAATTTTTACAGAATGATAGTGAATTTTACCTTGCTATTTCTTTCTCACACAGAAACATGAGATAGGACATCTGGCATGTTAGGTGTCAGCACAACAACTTTCCTCTCCTTTCACAGATTTTGCCACCAAATTTGTTGGCTATCCATAAGATTTATTCTAAACAGTAAACTTATCCACAACAACAACATACCCAATAGCTTCAACAGGGCTGATAACCTGCCAACTGTATTAGATGAGACTAGGTTAATATTACAGAACATACCTAAAAAGAGTCTTACAATATTAGACTATAATATGCTCGAGCTTAATAACATAAAACTAAATTATAAAATAATTTTTTTTAGGGGCTTGATTTAATAAGAACCTATTCTGAGGATATGTGTATTTGAATTTTGAATAAACATTCACTAGCTCATTGAATTGAGCCTTAAAGAATTATGACAATTAGAACAACCTTCCTAAATTAGCAGTTTCATGAAGAATAGGATCGAGTAGGTGCAATTGTTTGTTTGTTGGGTTCGGTCAAGGACTGATTTTGCATACAAAGCACAGTGACTATCTCCATTCTTTGTCATGCTCAGAGCTTGATTCCATCCCTTAATAAGCAGCAATAGAAATATTAGAAAATTGCACTGTTCCATCATCTAGCATGAAACAATAAAACACAGACTTTATGTCCCTTTTTTTCTTTCTTTTTTTGCTTTTAATATATAAGAAATTGTCACTAGATATTGATGACATGACAATGATTAAAACTTTCTAATTAAGCCTGCATAGCTATATAAAAATTAAAAACAAAAAATAAAAAACTTGAGAGGACAACATTTGAAACCATAACTTGGTCACTTACACTGTCTAAAGTCAAACTATGTTGGCTCACAAAAGCAAGAGCAATTGAATACAATATAAAACGAAAAGAAATCCAGTCGTGATGGAGATGACAGTGTGACAAACTCAAAACAAGTGATTCAAAATGAAAATAAAGGAACCAACACCCAACACAATAAAGGAACCAACACCCAAAATTCACAGCAATCTGTGGCTCTGATTATATCAGAAAAAAAAAAGAAAAAAAAATGCATTTATACCTAAATATATCACCCTCAAGAGTGACACTTGGGGTGCCAATTTCCCTACTAAAAGCAACCTATGGACCAGTCATTGAGTGAAATTCAGATTAAGAACAATCACATAAAAATAAATAAATAAATAGCTAGCGAGGACCTGCAGCAAGCAACAAGCAGGGAAATGCTGAAGTGAAGTACCAATAAAATGGGATGTGTCTATAGGGTAAATATTGAGGAACAAATAAAATATGAATTTCACAAAATACTCTGTTATGTCAAGGGTGTATTTTGATGAGAGTTTTGAGGAATTTATGACATAGAAAGTATAATAGAAATCTGCACCATTCATGAATCAAAATATCAAATAGATTAAGAAAGAAAACATAGAGGTGCATACTACAACAAGATCAAACCCCAAGCCAAACACCACAAATAAAAACAACCAAAGGCTATTAGCAGCCACGCCTAGATTTAAAGCATCACAGCCATCTGCAATATTTGTGTCTACTCTTTGCTGCTAAAAACAGTTTAGTTGTTGAAATAAATAAATAATAATAATAATAATAATAATATAATGATTAGTATTGTTTACTCCATCTAATAGAATTATAATTTTGCCCATGTACTAATCAAAAGTAAAAATTAATTAATGCCTAAGATACATAGGTAGATGCATAGGTGAAATAACCAAACCATCTATGAGAATATAAAATATTGTCAAAAAGTATTAACACCATCACCTGAGGATTTCCATTCATACAATACTCATGCATTATCTATTCTGTCCACTCCTCTTTTGGTGCACAACTTGTGTGGAACACCAGTGTCCTTTTCATGCCAATCAAATTAGATCCTAACTTCACATTTCGTTCTTCCCCAGTGGCTTTCCAATAGCCAGATTCAGTTGCTCTCTTACTTTTTGAGCCATTTGGGTACTTCCTTCCACGAGAAGAAAAGAAGAACCACTCATTCTCTGAAGGAATGACTGATTTAGCTAGCAATATATAAAAATCACTAACCATCCTCTGTACTCAATAAATAGGACTTTATATTCTTCAAACACAAAATAACGTATTTAAGCATGTGAACCACAAAATAAATGCAAACAATGGCACTTAATACCCATGAAACAGTGAAAGTAAGGCATAATATCTAGAAGCCAATGCATAATTACTTCTATAAACATATCATTTTGTCCTATAGAAACCATACCACATGGGACACCTATAGATATAATGAAAATTCTGAGTCGATGTCATCATAAATAATTCTCATTAATATTAGTTCTCAAGTGTACTGCTTCACATTACTCACTGAAACCAAACCAGAGTAGGGGATGCCCTTCAAACTAACATAAGAAAAAAAATGAAAGTATAGACAATAGCTAGATACATAGGTGAAATAACCAAACCATTCACCAAAATCCCAACACAAATTCCCATTTGATTTTTTTCGAAAGAGATTCCCTATTTGATAAAAGCCACTAACATAACAAAATAAAAAATCACCACCACCAAAACTCATCAAAAATTCAAACGCAATCTTACATAGTTTTTGCCAAACTGTGACAGTGATGTGGGTTCAATTGGAAGAGATTCTATAAATGAAACCATGAATTCTTCATTTGATCGGCCAAAGGTTTTGGAGGATTGGGTTTTTTTTTGAAAAAGTTTGTTTCTGCCTAGAAAAATTATTTATAAAAAGAAAATTTGATAGTTCTGTCACCAAAATTGGTGAATATGGACGTTTTTTATGTTGAAATAATTTCCAATGAGACCATCAAACCATCATCACCAACACCTTCCCATCTAAAAAACTTCAACCTCAAATCAAGTTTTTTTTACTCAAATTATGAATCAAATTAGATGGGGAAAAAAAATGGTAAATGGTTGAAAATGCTCTAATATGTAGTTTCCATTTCAAAAGGCGAAAAAACCCCAAAACCAAATTTAGGGATAGCTAGCTCCACACAGATTAATTACAAAACAATAAAAGTGAGATGAAATGAAAGAATGAAAATTAAAGAAGAAATACCCGAATGCGAGCAGTGGCATCTTAACCAGACCGAAGAAGTACAGCGATGTCATGCCTCATCTGCTTCATCACTGCCTCTCTCTTGTTCCTCAGCAACTTTATCCTGGCCTCTTCGTCATTGTCTTGCTATTTTTACAATCATCAAATTCAATATACATATACACACCCATTGTTTGTCAAATTTTAGGGTTTTACAAAAAATCGAAGCAAGAAATGAGAGAAGACAAACCATCTGGAGGAGTTGAAGCCTCTGCGTAAGAGAGATTCCCAATTTCATTACTTTCATGTAGTGTCTGGTGGCTACACTGAATGCAGTCATGTTTTCTTCTTCTTTAACGATTTGCCGAGAGAGAGAGAGAGAGAGAGAGAGAGAGAGAGAGAGGTAACGATCTGCTAAGAAGAACAAAAAAAACAAAGTTCCAACTTTTTCTAAGAATGGTGAAGATCTTCCAAGTTCCAATCTAGAAAAAAGGGGGGAAAACTTAGGGTTTTGGTTCGAGACCTTGAAATCGCCATGAGAGACAGAGAGAGAGGGAGACGGACAGATTGAGATAGCATCTATAGAGTGAGAGAGCTATGCCCAATTCATAGAGTATTTCATTTTACCATTTTGGCACCAGAGTATTTCATTTTGGCGCCTATTTTTATTTTGGTCATATTAGTCACGACAGAAATTGCATGTCGTGAAAAGTAAAATATTTTTAACGGCTAGCATATGTGCGTTGTGAAAAATGTATTTTTTAATGGCTGACTTTTTGTACGTCATAAAAAGTATGATATTTTTAACAGTTGACTTTTTGTGCGCCGTGAAATGTTTAATATTTTTAACGGCTAGTGTACGTGTGTCGTATATAGTTGATGTATTAACGGCATGCCATATACGCGTCGTAAAACATTTTATTATTTACGGCTAATATTACAAGCCGTAAAAAAATCATCATTATTAGCATTCACGGCCTACGCAATAGACACGCCGTGATTGGGAA
Source organism: Camellia granthamiana (assembly GCA_036172215.1). Lineage (NCBI taxonomy): Eukaryota > Viridiplantae > Streptophyta > Magnoliopsida > Ericales > Theaceae > Camellia > Camellia granthamiana. The sequence continues at coordinate 114,582,949 of CM069903.1, forward strand.
ATTATTTACAACATGCAAAAAAAGTAAATCGTAAAAGTGAAAAACCACGGCTTACATTTACTATATGTCGTTAATGTAGAGCCGTAAAAACTCAATTTTGTTGTCGTGATTAATAATTCAATTAAAATTTACGAAATATTAGATTTTTATTTATTTATTTTGCTCAATCCCGTATTTCACACAAGTCAACTGTTCGTTTTAAAAGATGAGAAGAAATTTGTTAACCCTTTTGCGTGTGAACATAATTATTGGGATAAGGTCAATTCCAAAGCAGCTTTCCCTTTATCAATTTATTTGTGAGTGGTGCTACATTGTCATAATTTTGTCTCTCCAATTCCACTTCTAATGAAGTGGTCCACTCCCATGTTAAGTGTTCTCACACTCCTCTCTCTCTCATCTTTAACCTTCGGTGAAATTAAAAGAGCAAAATTAGAGATATGAATCATTATTCTTTATTTGTACAAAAATTAAATGAATTGATTACTCAGTAACTAATAAAGAGATAAGGGGATAAACCTTTCATTTATTATTGAGATACCAACATTATCTCTGTGGATGGCTTATTCGAAAAGAATACATGAATTTCCACTAGCCCATGATGACAAGTGTTCTTCCTACACTTGACCTTCATGAATCTTCTATTGTGGTGTTGGTCATGTTATTATGGCACATTTCCCTGCACAAATATTGAGTTTTTGAATCTTCTTCCATTGTTTACATGTAATTGTAGGTGATAAGAAATTTGACATCACCCTCTTTGCTATCTACAATTTGATGAAAATTACCAAGAAATTTAACAAAGTGTTTCCTTTTCTAAAAAAAAAAAAAAAAAATTAAGATTAAAATTGTGTACATTTTTTCTTTTTATGAATAAAACTGGAAGCTTTGTAAATGAAGAGAAATGATATTTTGGGCATTTTACCTTTTTTTTTTTTTTTTTTGGTATCTCACATCTTGCACTAGAAAATTGATCAACGACTAATAAATATCTCGGCAACAGAAGTCAACTTTACTTGATTAAGAAGTTTCTATCGTTTGCACCAAGAAAATCTAATAATAACGATAAATTCATGACACGTGTGATATTGCAGAATTTCACAATACAAGGTTTCACCATTATTTCGGACATTCCGTACACGTCGTATTCCATATAACGACAACCTTGTTAAATTTAGTAAATGCTCTGAATATGTTAGTTATGAAAACAATTTAATTACTCATCAATTTTTGGGATTACAAATCTGTGATCATATTTAACAAATTAAGTGCAAAGATGAGGAAAAGAAGACAATGACTATTACAAGCCTGACAAAACCTTAAATACTAACATGCTTGTCTCTTTACTTCAAGGGCTGATTATATTACTAATGGAGACAAGAAAGATTGTAGAAATATTTAGGATATAGCCATAGATTTAGAACTAAAATGCTTGTTTTAAATAGAAGTTGTTATTAGCTAAAAGATAATTAAACAAAAGTAGTTCCAACTAGAGAAAAACACAATATTCTTTGCACTAGTACCACAGTCTTTAGTCATTAAAATAATAATTAAAAAAGGACAGTATCCAAAGAATAGCTAACAAGCATAATGTTGAACTCATAAATTTGAGCATTATGAAACTTGCAATTCATAGATTCTAACTCACATATTTGATGCATCCACCATCTTGGAAGAAGGCATGACTGGCCAAATATTTAGCTCATCTCAACCTGTCAAATATATCTCCAAACAAAATTTTAGAACAAGAACTTTATATTAAGTGATATTTTTAACAAATTGAAGTAAACTATGGATGCTTGTTGCCTTTCTATTAACCATTAGAAGCCAAAAAATTGTGATTTTTTTTTTTATAAAAGAACTCCTAATGTGGAAAGGAGAAACATAGAAATAGACATTACATTAAAAGATATGACAGATCATGTAATTTTCCAAAGAAAGTATTCCATGTAAATCCATTTATTATTATTTGGCATATAAATGTTAATAATACTGCTCTAGTTTTTTACATTAATGACATTAAAATTCAAGGGGCGAACGCACATCTACTGTCTTTCACAGGTTGTATAGTGTGTAAGTAGTTTTGTATGAACACAAAATTGGTTTTGAAATGATGGAAAATTTAAAATAGAGACAGAAAATAATATCTCAACTTTTTTTTTTCTTTAAATCTATTTGTCTCTCTCCCTCTCTTGCCCTAAATCTATTCATGACACTTTGTGTCATTTTCTTCATCTTCACCATTGAATTTCATCATTTTCTTTTGTATACCAGAAGTCGTTTAGCTCCTCCATCGTCTCTCTCTCACTCTCTCTCCCTCCTTGCACCATTTTGAGTACTTAAACTTCTAATTAAGCATGGCTGATGAGATGGTTACATCAAGCCAATCGTCCCAGACCAGTACTTCTTTTCGATCAATCAGCATCCTGGTTGTGGATGATGATACCACATGTCTTTCCATTGTTGCTGCTATACTTAAATCATGGAATTATGAAGGTACTAATATATATATTTTGTGAGTGTTTTTGTTAACTTATGTTTAAGGGATCTTTTAAATGTTAGTGATTTTGAAAAGCTTTGTTTGCATTTTCTTCTTCTTTTTTTTTTTTTTTTTTCCTCCTAGAGATTTCTTCCTTTTCTTTGAAACCACTTTTCGCATAAGAAGTTGAAGTGAGAATTTATCACAAGGTATAGAGTTGGGATGTCTATGGCTAATCCTTTTGGAGATTAAAAATTAAATAAAAAAAAAGGGTGGTTCATATTCTCCATTTTATGTCCCGTGGACCAAAAAAAAGATTCGCTCTCCTTTTTAATGGCATCTCTCTCTCTCTCTCTGTCTCTCTCTCTCTCTCTCTCTCAATATATATATATATATATATATTGTTTCTTTCCACAATTTCTCCATTTTTCCTTTCGACTTTATTTTCTTTAGTGCCTTAAAAATTTATTAGCAAACAGATCTATTTCTCCATTCAGCAATTGAAATAAAATGAAAACTTGTTGCTTGCTTATTACTAAATTAATTATGAGTTCCTCATAAAATTGGATCTAACAGTCAATTTGATTGTCGGTTGTATACATTAATTCACTGGACCTTTTTTCTTTTATACAATTTCATCAAAATCATTAATTACTGCAATTGGAGAGGATTCATGTACATGCAACTCAGATCCGTGACTTATGTGTAATTTCAAATGATCTATATTTATGTTGATTGTCTATGACCTATTATTGTTCATTTCATCTTATTTATACGAGTTTATAAGGAGTGTATGCATTTCAAAATTTTGGTTCTAGGAAGTTCTAACACAAGATTTACTTCTTAGTTTATCTCACTTACCAAATCGTTCTTGTGCTCTAATCTCAGTTGTGACAGTCAAACATCCAATTGAAGCTTTGTGTACCCTAAGAATTAGGGGTGGCTCCTTTGACCTTGTAATAACGGATGTGCATATGCCAGACATGAATGGATTCGAGTTACAAAGGCAAATTCATGAAGAGTTCAAGTTACCTGTAGTTTGTAAGTATCATTTTAAACTGTAAGTGCCAACCTAGTTGATAGGTATTATTGAGCTATGATGCAATTCAGTCAAGTCCTCATCTTATACTTTTCATTATAAATAAAATTTTTATTTTGATGATAAAAATATATATATATATATATCATTTTAAACTATTACTATTGAAAAAAAGAAATTACAACTTTCGCATTGTTGTATTGAAATTGATGATCCAATAGAGTCGACTATTTTTTTTTTTTTTTGGCCCCCCAATTTGTCAAGCCTTTTTGGCTATCAATCATTTTCTAAATTGGATCCTAACAAGGGGAACAAAGACACTTTTACTGTCATACTTTAATTTCTTTTCCATTAATTCATAGCCGCTATGTAGCCGTTTTCATTTCTTGGGATATAATTAAAAAGATTTCCAATAGCAAATATGCGACGAAACCACCAGTATCACATCACCACACCTCAACACAATCAATAAGAGAACTTTTTTGTATGGCCACCATGTCTTTCTGAAGGCTTAGTCCTAAGGTGGTCATAAGTTCACAATTCCCCTTAGAGGGGTTGAATTAAGGGAGTAGAAGCACTTAGGTGTTTTGCCGAGAGTGAGAAGATTTTCTCCCATAGGTGTTAATCTAACAAACTAACAACTAACATTTGCCGATCAAAAAAAAAAAAAAAAAAGGAAACTTTTTCATATGTACTCCATTGGGATACATAATTGTAACTTAAACATTTACAGATTTTGTTTAGTATATATCTTAAGCTTTTGTTGGGTTGTGGCCAATTTTTTTCCTAATGCAGTTATGTCGATTGATAACAAAGACAGTATCATATTAAAGGGGTTACAAAGCGGGGGTGCATTTTTCATAGTAAAACCGATTGCCCGAGATGACTTGAAAAATTTATGGCAATATACAGTTGCAAAGAAGAAAGGCAAAACCATTATTGAGGAAATTGGGAGTGACGAAGAAATGTCAGTTCAAGAAACATCCCAAACTGACAAAGGTTCTAATGATGATGTAGAGTCTATATCGTCTACAAATAAGTATAGGAAAAGCACAAAGGAGTCTAAGAGAAAAACCATGACAAAGGACACAAACAATTCTGACAAGGGAGAAAACAAGGACAATTGTTCTACCCCGAAGAAGGCAAAGGTTGTTTGGACAAATGCACTCCATAGCCAGTTCTTGGAAGCCATTAGAAGCATAGGCCTTGAAAGTAAGAGATTTCTCTAGCTAATTTTTCAAATTCTTTAATCTTGACTTGTATATTTATAGCTCTCCCATTTACTTTATAATGATACCCTTGTTGATTGTTATTTTTTTTTTTCTTTTAATAATATCCAGGGGCTATTCCAAAGAAAATTCTTGAGCTCATGAACGTGCCAGGATTAACTAGAGAAAATGTTGCCAGTCATTTACAGGTTTGTTATATTTCGTTACAAATGATTTATCTTTTATATATAACTCAGTTTGTCATCTCTTGAACTTATATTAATATACAGTCTTGCTTCTTTTGTAATAAACTAAAAATTAAGAAGCAAAACGGTCTAGAAAATTTAACTTACCTCAAACATTTCTATTTTAACATGTCAATCTACAAGCTTAAGATATGAAACTTGGTAACATTAGAATATTGATGATCTACACACACACGAACTTGTGCTACTTCGCTCATGAAACACTAAATTGCAAATAAATGGTCATCCCTTGTTACCAAAATTACTTCATATACTTGAAATTGGATGCATAATCTTTCAAGTACCAAAAATACTATAAATAAGTAGTTAAAATAAACAATGTAGGTAGTTTTGCGTGTGTTTATCAAGAAGGAAAATAAAAAAACCTAGACAATTGGAGATACTAGAAAACTTTATCCATTGCAGCCAAGATTTTAAAAAGCAGCCGCAACTGTTATGTAACGCAGTTACATAATTGTTGTGGTGCTTACCACCACTCGTTAAGGCCGCTATAGCGGTATGACGGAAATTCATATTTATAACGGCCGTTTCGGTGGTACATTCTTTTTTTTTTTATTAGCAAATGAAGGAACTATATTGATGAAGAAGAAAAACCATACTAAGTGTGAAGATTACTTGAATAAAAAAAGGCAAGAAACAAGAAGTATTAAAGTGTTTCATTATAATCCCAACTAGGTTGGCACTAAGAGGAACACACATGCTAACTCAGGTCCAAGGTTGGCAAAGATCCAACAAAATAGAGGAGCAATAGTACAGAACACACCCTATAAACACCTTAACATCAACCATAACTAACTCCATAACAGCTAAACTGCATACAATAGTTGACAAAATGAGGCAGCAGACCAAAGCACCAACCTGTTGCCATACAAACCAAATAACAACAAGCCATACACACCAGATGGTGGTAGGCCAAGGTACTAAACCAGCTAGCAGCCCTCAACTACAATCCTTAATCTGATCCAGATTGTTGATTAAGTCCATGACAGAGCACATGATCCCCTATAATGAAGCTTTAATCCAAAGAGCAAATCTGATCGTAAAAATCTCACATAACTCAGACCCAGTAGGCTGAATTCCATTAAATATACAGTTATTTCTTAACTTCCAAATGGACCAGTCGTGACGGTGTTACGTAACGGTCGTACCAGTACCGTAACGGTCCGTTACACTTTTTTATAATATTTTGAATAGTTTCCCTTTCAAAAAAAATAAAATAAAATAAATAAATAAATAAATAAATAAGCTTACAAAAAAAGAACAAATATTTAAGTGATTCAAACCAAAAAATATAAAATAAAAAATCTTATATGAATTTTTCTTATTTATAATTTATTTTTTAATTTTCATTTTATTACATTAACATGTAAAATAAAAAAATATTTAAACAGTGTTTGTATTTATTTTTATAATCATTTTATTTAATATTTAATTATAAATATTTTTTATTTTCTATTGTAATATGTTGTCTAAAAAATGTCTTTTAAAAAATAAATAAAATCAGTAGTTCAAAAATAATTTTTGTTTATGGTACAATTTTTATTTTTATATTTATTTCATTTAATACTTAATTGTAAATAATTTTATTTAGCTAGCTATAAAGTGGGAATGTTTGTGTTAATTGGGAAGGTTTGTGTAAATCTATATTAATGCATACAGCCTTATGGGTAAAATACCAAGTAAAAGGGCTGTGTTATTTTTTTAATAATTGTGAATATTTTTTATTTAGTTCATGTGTTGGTCAAAAAAATTTGTAAATATTTAAAATCAATTGTTTAAAATTTATTAACTATTGAAATAAAATTAAAAGCTCCTTTTATAGTGATTTAAAAATATGAAATATATTGTATCATATTTAAAAACTAACAAAAATTGATCAAAATCTATTTTAAACCCCAATAAATGTGTATTGGTAATTTTTTTTTAAAATTGTGCGAAAAAAAATAAAATTACGATTCTGATTACCGCAACCATTTCGCTATGTCCTTCACATCTGCAACTACAATCGCGCCATCGCAACCCTTATGACAACAACAACCAATGACTGAGATCAATGATATAGCGGTCCCGGGTTTACCCCTTGTTGTACAGTGATCCGGACATGTGTCCGTGGATGTTGGTAGTTGAGTATTGTCTTGTTTACATCCTTTCCTACTTTGTATTTGAGTTATAGGATGTATTGGGCAGGTTTGTTACAGGTTGGTTGTGTTTGGAAACCAAGTGTTGCTGCCCAGAATTTTGGCTGGTCGCTCGAGCGAGGGTTTGGTCGCTCGAGCGAGGGTTGGTTTTGTGTCTAGTGGCTCGAGCCAGAGTGGCTTCGCTCGAGCGAGCGACTGCGTCTGGCTCAGACCTGAAGGTTGTGTTTCTTCGCTCGAGCGAGCTGGTTCGTCTTCGCTCGAGCGAGCGTCGTAGTGCAAATCGGAAATTTTGCACTGTTGGCTCGAGCGAGCGTGTGTCTTCGCTCGAGCGAGACCAGTTTTTGTGTCTGGTCGCTCGAGCGACGGGGTCTTCGCTCGAGCGAGCCTGTTTATATCAGCAACGCAGCACCGAACTAAACATCACTTTTTCTTAACTTCATCTTCTTCAAACCCTTATTTTGAGAGCTTCTCTCTCTACCCTTGCACTCTCTCTAAGATTTGATCTACCTAGGGTGATTTCCTACCCTAAGGCCTTTGTTAAAAAGATAGAGGGTGGCTTGGGCTTCGTTTTAATCGGAACAAATTTGGTTTTGGAGCAAGTTGGGTGTTGGGCATCATCTCCTTTGGAGCTCAATCTTTGAGGTAGGGATATCCTACTCCTCTTTATGAGTTTTGTCTTTCAATTTTAGCATTTTGATATGTTGGGAGTTGTTGTGTAATTTTGGGAAACTTTGGGCCATTGTGTAATTTTTATAAAAGTTGGGGGTTTTTATCTATGATAAACCTAGAAGCATGTTTGGTATATAAACATGGAATTAATGTTGAAACATTAGTGAAATTGGAACCTAAGGGTTGTGATGTTAATTATGGAGGATGTCCTAATTACATTGATTGATTAATTTGGATAATTAATTGTGTTGATTTGTGATGTATATAATTGTTGTTTATATGCATTGTGTTGTGTTGGAGGAGATAGGGGATGTACTCCACGGTTTAGGGGAAGATAGGGGATGAACCTCTAAACCGGATGTTGTTGGGAGGAGATAGGGGATGAACTCCGTAGATAGAGCGGGTATGCTTATCTAGAAGGGTTGACATAGCGGATATGCTTGTCGGTGGAAGTATTGATATAACTGTTATGTTTATCTTTGATGAAGTGAAAAGTGTTGGCATGAGTGTGTGTCTCATGTGTGATGTTTGGCCAGGTTCTGAGCCAAGGTTATGAAATGGCAAGTAAAAAGGAAAGAAATGGAAATGAAAGGAAACATAGACTTAAGTGTCTTGGAACTGTGTTATATTATGAATGAATGTAAAAGTGTTGGCCATCTATCAACTGTTAATTTTGTAGTCAATATTCATAATTGGTTTAGTATATTTCTACTGGGCTGTGGCTCACCCTATATGGGAACATCATTTTCAGGTACAGGAAGCATGCCACCTCCAAGGACTTAGCTTGGGAGGCTAGTGGCGGACAGACTTTTTGGTTGTCTTTCCTTTTGTGTATTACATGTAAATTCAAGCCAAGGGCTTTATGTGTAAATGAGTTAGTACTCTACTTTTGTGTAACCAAGTGTTAACTTGGAAAGCTGTAAGCCCTTAGGGCAGTTGCTTTTGTTGTTAACATGTAATACTTTCTGTAATAAGACTCTGGTGAATGGAAAGATGTGAATTTCTTATATATTAGCATGTCTTCATTGTTGGGTTTAATGTTGTTATTTTGAGGGCGTTACAACTTGGTATCAGAGCGTACCGGGTTCGAATACTTTGGGTACGTGGGAAGTGATTAGGATCACAATGGGTTTGTCTCGCTTGCTAGAGACTTAGTGTAGCATCATATGCTATGTGTTTAAATTGATAACATGCTTATGTGATTATTTGGGTATGGGATTTAATTTCTAGGATGTTGATTGGATCCTTGGGTTTCTGGGAGTCTTGTTGGAAAAGCACTTGATCAATGCTGTTTCTAACCGGTACTCTAGTAACGCCTTGGGACTATCATTATCCGGAAATGAAATTCGTAAGTGCTTATGTGTTTATGTGCTTACGTGGAGTGAATTACAGTTGTCCATGCATTAGGACGTGAGTGTTTAGTTTTGGCACGTTTATGAATGTGCTAACGTCTTGTGTTACCTTTATTAGGATGTCAGGACGAGCAAGAGGTGGTAGGCGTGGTAGGCCTAGGAGGCAGGAGGTGCCATTACCGGAGGAGATTCCGGCAGTTCAGGAGGGGGTTGGTCAGGCCAATGTGGCCGAACCAGCAGGTCAGCAGGCCATGAGTGCCTTGGCCCAGGAGATAGCAGGAGCTCTGGGTATTCTTAGAGCAGGAAATCAGGCAGCTGAGGCGGGGCCTTCCTTCTTGAAAAGGGAGTTCTTCCGGTCTAACCCGGAGGAGTTTGTTGGGGATCCTAAGGAGCCACTGAAGGCAGACGAGTGGCTAGAACAGATGAGTAAAACGTTCGAGATGCTAGGCATTGAGGACGGGGCATTGAAAGTGACCTTGGCATCCTTCCAGCTGAAGGGAGATGCGGGTCAATGGTGGAAATATGAGAAAGTTCGTGTTGGTGGTACTTGGGAGGCGTTTGTGAATGCTTTCCAGGAGAGGTTTTTATCTGCTGTGGCTAGAGAGAGGCTGAGGGATCAGTTCAGCAAGCTTAAGCAGGAGGGTTTGTCTGTAGCCGAGTTTGAGGCTACATTTACTAGCTTGTCCAGGTTCGCACCTGAACTTGTGGCGACAGAGGAGCGCCGTTGCTACGAGTTTGAGCGGAAGTTGAGATGGGATCTCAAGTTGAAAGTTGGTGGACCCTACATTCGAGAGTACAGGCATTTGGTGGATGCTGCAGCTCATATGGAGCTGATGATGCAGGAGGGAGAGGAGGAGAAACATGGAGGCTCCAAGAGGGGCCAAGAGGGACAGGGCGATGGTAGGAGGCAGAGGGGTTATAACCCTCAGCCGTCCCAGAGTGGTTTGGCTAGGTCGACTTTCCCAGTATCGAGTGCAGGCTCCGGGAGGGGCAGTCAGGGAGAGTTCACCTGTTTCAAGTGTGGCCAGCCAGGTCACAAGGCTTCAGTTTGCCCACTGAAGGGCGGGGGTCAGAGAGCGGCTTCTTCGTCAGCTAGACCGCAGAGTCAGAGTTCGGGCAGGGGGCAGCCCTTGTCTTGTTATCAGTGTGGACAGCCTGGGCACCTGAAGAGGTATTGCCCACGGTTGAGTGCCACTTCAGGAGCGTCTGGTTCTAGGCAGACGCAGGGTTTTCAGCCAGCTCAGTCTGTGCAGGCCTCGAGGGCCAATCCGGGGGCTTCGTCGTCCCAGTCAGTGCAGCAGTCCTATGCTCCGAGAGGCGAGCAGGTGGATCAGGGGCCTACAGGGCGCGTGTATGCTGTTACCGCGCAGGATCTTGTACCGGCTCCATCAGTAGTGAGAGGTACCTTTCTGTTTTGCAACTCGGTTGCTAGAGTGTTGATAGATACGGGTGCATCTCATTCTTTTGTATCTGCTGCATTTGCATCTGTGTTGGAGTTGGAGTTAGCACTGTTAGCATCTCCTATTTGTGTTGTGTCACCTATTGGGGGTGAGTTGATCTTGAAACACGGATGTAGAAGTTGTGATATTGAGGTCGACGATCATCGTCTTCCGTTTCCTTTTGTAGTTATGCCCATGAAGGGCTTTGATGTTATTTTGGGTATGGACTGGTTATCGTCATACCGAGCTGTTATTGATTGCTACCGCCAGAGGGTTACTTGTTGTACCGTGAGCGGGGAGTATTTCCATTTCTTGGGAGACCGGGTTGGTAGTATTGTACCACCGGGGTATGGTCCGCGAGGGCGGAATGAGCTTAGTGGTTTACTCGCTAGCTTTGAGAGTGGTGAGTGTGATGAGATTCAGATTGTGTTGCCGAGGGTAGTTTGTGAGTACTCGGATGTTTTTCCCGAGGACCTTGTTGATTTGCCACCTCACCGAGAGATTGAGTTCTCTATCGATTTAGTGCCCGGCACGGCGCCGATTTCTATAGCACCTTACCGTTTTGCTCCAGCAGAGTTGGTTGAGTTGAAAGTTCAGCTCCAGGAATTGCTAGATAAGGGCTTTGTTCGCCCTAGTGTTTCACCGTGGGGAGCGCCGGCACTCTTTGCTAAGAAGAAAGATGGTGCCTTGAGATTGTGTATTGACTACCGGAAGTTGAATCGGGCTACGGTTAAGAATAAGTACCCTATGCCCCGTATAGATGATTTGTTTGACCAGTTGAAGGGTTCCCGTTGTTTCTCTAAGATAGATTTGAGATCGGGTTACCACCAGTTGAGGGTCAGGGAGGAGGATATTCCGAAGACGGCATTCCGTACACGGTATGGCCATTATGAGTTTCTGGTAATGCCATTTGGGCTTACCAATGCACCGGCAGTCTTTATGGACTTGATGAACCGGATTTTCCGGGAATTCTTGGATCGTTTTGTAGTCGTCTTTGTGGACGATATTCTTATCTATTCACCTTCAGAGGAGGAGCACGAGGAACACTTGAGAGTGGTGCTTGAGTTGCTTAGAGCCCATAGGCTGTATGCCAAGTTTGGGAAGTGTGAGTTTTGGCTAAGAGAAGTCAAGTTCTTAGGCCATGTGGTTTCCGGGGAAGGGGTGTCTGTTGATACATCCAAGACTGAGGCAGTGCAAGATTGGGCACAGCCTAAGAGTGTGTTTGAGATCCGCAGTTTTCTGGGATTAGCTGGGTATTACCGCCGGTTTGTGAAGGATTTCTCTAGGTTAGCTTCACCGTTGACCAGATTGACTCGGAGGGGAGTCAGCTTTGTATGGAGTGAGACTTGTGAAAAGTCATTCCAGGAGTTGAAAGTTAGACTGACCACCGCTCCGGTCTTGATTATTCCGGAGAGAGGGTTGGGTTATGCAGTTTATTGTGATGCCTCACGAGAGGGTTTGGGTTGTGTGTTGATGCAAGAGGGGAAAGTGGTAGCTTATGGCTCACGTCAGTTGAAAATTCACGAGAAGAATTACCCTACGCATGATCTAGAATTAGCAGCTGTGATCTTTGCCTTGAAAATCTGGAGGCACTACCTTTATGGTGAGAGATTCGAGGTATTCTCGGATCACAAGAGTCTGAAGTATCTGTTTTCACAGAAAGACTTGAATTTGAGGCAAAGGAGATGGATGGAGTTTATTGAGGATTACGACTTTGAGTTGCATTATCACCCGGGGAAGGCCAATGTTGTGGCCGATGCCCTTAGCAGGAAATCCATTAGTGATGTAGCTTGTGTAGCCATCCGGGAGTGGGAGATGTTGGGGGCCATTGGAGAGTTTGATTTGCTTTTGAGCGAATCCGTCGAGGCTGCGGCCTTGTTTTCTGTTGTTGCGCAGCCTACGCTTGTGACTAGAGTGTTAGAGGCACAGAGAGGTGACCTTGAGGTGGAATCCCTCAGAGAGAAGATCTCCAGTGGGAAGGTTGAGAAGGGTTTGACGGTGTATCCCGACCTGAGTGTGAGATACCGAGACCGTTTGTTTGTACCGGAGTCTTGCCGAGAGGAAGTACTCCGAGAGTTTCATCATTCGCGCCTTGCGGTGCATCCGGGAGGTACTAAGATGTACCGGGATTTGGGTCGCCAGTTTTGGTGGCGGGGTATGAAGAGAGATGTGGCAGTTTTCGTGTCTAAGTGCCTTACTTGCCAGCAAGTGAAGGCCGAGCATCAGAGGCCAGCGGGTTTGTTACAACCCTTGCCTATTGCCGAGTGGAAGTGGGAGCATGTCACTATGGACTTCGTTGTAGGTCTTCCGAGGACTCAGCGGGGTAGTGATGCTATTTGGGTGGTTGTAGACCGGTTGACTAAGTCGGCGCACTTCATTCCTATGCGCGTGAGAGATTCAGTAGATCATCTTGCCGACTTGTATATTCGGGACGTAGTGAGGTTGCACGGGGTCCCAGTGACGATCGTCTCAGATAGAGATCCTCGTTTTACTGCTAGGTTGTGGCAGAGTTTGCAGAGTGCCTTGGGTACTAAGTTGACTTTTAGTACAGCTTATCATCCTCAGACTGACGGGCAGTCCGAGCGTACTATTCAGATCCTCGAGGATATGCTTCGGGGTTGTGTCCTTGATTTCAGTGGGACGTGGGAGAGGCACTTACCATTGGTAGAGTTCGCCTACAACAACAGTTTTCAGTCTAGTATTGGTATGGCACCGTTTGAGGCCTTGTATGGCCGACCTTGTAGGTCTCCAGTTTGTTGGGCCGAGGTGCGTGACGCACCTTTGTTGGGTCCGGAGTTGGTTAGGGAGACGACGGAGAAAGTTGAGCTTATCCGTAGGAGGCTTGTTACAGCCCAGAGTCGTCAGAAATCTTATGCTGACCGTAGGAGGAGACCATTGGAGTTTGAGGTAGGTGATCATGTGTTTTTGAAGATATCACCTAGACGGGGTTTGATGAGGTTTGGGAAGAGTGGGAAGTTATCCCCTCGGTTTATTGGTCCTTTTGAGATCCTAGAGAGGGTTGGCGAGGTTGCTTATCGTTTAGCTTTGCCGCCACAGTTATCCGGGGTTCATGACGTGTTTCATGTGAGTATGCTTCGGAAGTATGAGCCGGATCCATCACATGTGTTGGATTGGACCGACTTAGAGGTAGATGAGGATGCCTCGTATGAGGAGAGACCGGTTCGGGTCTTGGATAGGCGGGATCAAGTCCTGCGTGGCAAGACCATCCCTTTGGTTAAGGTTTTGTGGAAACATCACGGAGTGGAAGAGGCCACTTGGGAACGTGAGTTGGGAGTCCGCGAGAAATATCCGGACTTGTTTGTTGATATGTAATCAAGTGTTGCAATTGTGTAATTGTAATGAAATTTAAGAGTATTGAAAATGTCTTAAATTGAGGAACATGGTGCATGTTTGTTGTAGAACTTACCTTGTTATGGGAGTTGAATATAATATTGCATGTGTTGGCTATATTATAGAAATGGAATTGTATCATGATTATTGCTTATGATATGAATTGTGAACCATGTGTGTTGGAAATGGTTGAAATGAAAAGAGAATGCATGTTGAAATATATATGTTGTAGAATGCCTCTTGATAAGAGATGGAATGACCGGGAATGGGTCGAATTGTGGAATGTTGTGGTGTAGCATTGTTTAAAAGAAAGGAAAACTTGCTTTTCAAAAACTTGCTTTTCAAAAACGTGTTTTTAATTTCGGGGACGAAATTCTTTAAGGGGGGGAGGTTATAGCGGTCCCGGGTTTACCCCTTGTTGTACAGTGATCCGGACATGTGTCCGTGGATGTTGGTAGTTGAGTATTGTCTTGTTTACATCCTTTCCTACTTTGTATTTGAGTTATAGGATGTATTGGGCAGGTTTGTTACAGGTTGGTTGTGTTTGGAAACCAAGTGTTGCTGCCCAGAATTTTGGCTGGTCGCTCGAGCGAGGGTTTGGTCGCTCGAGCGAGGGTTGGTTTTGTGTCTAGTGGCTCGAGCCAGAGTGGCTTCGCTCGAGCGAGCGACTGCGTCTGGCTCAGACCTGAAGGTTGTGTTTCTTCGCTCGAGCGAGCTGGTTCGTCTTCGCTCGAGCGAGCGTCGTAGTGCAAATCGGAAATTTTGCACTGTTGGCTCGAGCGAGCGTGTGTCTTCGCTCGAGCGAGACCAGTTTTTGTGTCTGGTCGCTCGAGCGACGGGGTCTTCGCTCGAGCGAGCCTGTTTATATCAGCAACGCAGCACCGAACTAAACATCACTTTTTCTTAACTTCATCTTCTTCAAACCCTTATTTTGAGAGCTTCTCTCTCTACCCTTGCACTCTCTCTAAGATTTGATCTACCTAGGGTGATTTCCTACCCTAAGGCCTTTGTTAAAAAGATAGAGGGTGGCTTGGGCTTCGTTTTAATCGGAACAAATTTGGTTTTGGAGCAAGTTGGGTGTTGGGCATCATCTCCTTTGGAGCTCAATCTTTGAGGTAGGGATATCCTACTCCTCTTTATGAGTTTTGTCTTTCAATTTTAGCATTTTGATATGTTGGGAGTTGTTGTGTAATTTTGGGAAACTTTGGGCCATTGTGTAATTTTTATAAAAGTTGGGGGTTTTTATCTATGATAAACCTAGAAGCATGTTTGGTATATAAACATGGAATTAATGTTGAAACATTAGTGAAATTGGAACCTAAGGGTTGTGATGTTAATTATGGAGGATGTCCTAATTACATTGATTGATTAATTTGGATAATTAATTGTGTTGATTTGTGATGTATATAATTGTTGTTTATATGCATTGTGTTGTGTTGGAGGAGATAGGGGATGTACTCCACGGTTTAGGGGAAGATAGGGGATGAACCTCTAAACCGGATGTTGTTGGGAGGAGATAGGGGATGAACTCCGTAGATAGAGCGGGTATGCTTATCTAGAAGGGTTGACATAGCGGATATGCTTGTCGGTGGAAGTATTGATATAACTGTTATGTTTATCTTTGATGAAGTGAAAAGTGTTGGCATGAGTGTGTGTCTCATGTGTGATGTTTGGCCAGGTTCTGAGCCAAGGTTATGAAATGGCAAGTAAAAAGGAAAGAAATGGAAATGAAAGGAAACATAGACTTAAGTGTCTTGGAACTGTGTTATATTATGAATGAATGTAAAAGTGTTGGCCATCTATCAACTGTTAATTTTGTAGTCAATATTCATAATTGGTTTAGTATATTTCTACTGGGCTGTGGCTCACCCTATATGGGAACATCATTTTCAGGTACAGGAAGCATGCCACCTCCAAGGACTTAGCTTGGGAGGCTAGTGGCGGACAGACTTTTTGGTTGTCTTTCCTTTTGTGTATTACATGTAAATTCAAGCCAAGGGCTTTATGTGTAAATGAGTTAGTACTCTACTTTTGTGTAACCAAGTGTTAACTTGGAAAGCTGTAAGCCCTTAGGGCAGTTGCTTTTGTTGTTAACATGTAATACTTTCTGTAATAAGACTCTGGTGAATGGAAAGATGTGAATTTCTTATATATTAGCATGTCTTCATTGTTGGGTTTAATGTTGTTATTTTGAGGGCGTTACAAATGAGAAGCAAGATCTGAGTGAAATAATTGTAGTTCTTAGTACTTTGTAGCAGTAATCATTGTCTAAACTCAATAATGATGGAATGAATATGATGAATTTGCAGAAGTATCGAATTTTCTTGAAGCAAGTTTCTGAAGCAAGCTATAAAATTCAATCTGCCACTGAAAGGAACATGGTTGAAAGGACCTTTCGATCAACTTTTGCATCGGGACAACCTTCTTCCTCAATGTTCAATAGATCGCAGCTGCGATATGGAGGGTATGTCCCAGTTCCCAACCTTGGCAATAATATTTCAGGTTGTTCTACCCAGGAAGCTTCATCTACCAACTTCTCCATGCCTCGATTCGGATGCACCCAATCACTTCTACTATGCAATCAAGGTAATTTGAAGAAACCAACCATTGGCAATGGTAGTGCAAAACGTCCTTATAATCATCAAACCAGTTTGTCGCTCCATGGAAATACTTCAGGTGGCACTGGCCTCATGACTGGTCCAAATTTGTTCGAAATGTACCAACAAAAGAATCAACTAGGACCACAGACACAGAGCTTTAACAATGGCATGTTGAACTACAATTCTACTACATCTGGAGTTCACGGCTACAATGATATCGGCGTCACAGGCTATGGAAAAATGGGGGCTTTCAACAGTTCTAATAACATGAACCTTAAACCTAAACCCAATGGCAATTCCTACAAAAATAATTATGCTGGATACCAAATGGCCGGTGATGGGAGGCTTGTTGGATTAGGATTTAAGGGTGGGGAGGCATCAACAAATTATAACAGTAACAATTTCTTGATGAATGGGAAACAAAATAATGAAAGTATGATTACTATGCCGTTGTTGAGTGGCAATTTTGGTGATCATTTGGCACAAGGGGTGATCACTTCTAATGAGTTTCAGAGCCAAGGTCAAGTCTCCCCAACAACATTTAATTGTGCCATTCAACAAGAAAACAATTCAGTGGCCCCAATGCCACCCACACCTCTAGTGCAACAAAACAGTTTTGGGAATGAACGAGGAGAAAGTGACCGTTTCTTTGGTCTGTTGAATTATGTCTCAGACTTTGATAGCAACTCTTTCATACAACCATTTGGAGAAGATGATCTTAGCTTTAATTTCTTGAATCAAATCAACATTCAATCTCCAACTCAGGTATGGAAAAAGCTTCTGTTACTTTTACTAGCTGAACAAAAATTGTTAATCTTCTTGGAACTTTATATTTTCTATCCCAGACTGCATAAAGTGATACAATAATCTCTCTTTCTGTTTTTTGGTTTTTAAATGTGTAACAGCAAGATGGTTCTTTTAGTCAATATCATGTGGAAGCTAACCCACTAGTGAACCAGCAGTCCCTTGGACAGGCATGTACCCACTTAATTAATCCATAATCAATATCATGGTTGATTGAATATATATATATACTTTTTATATATGAATGTTAGTTTTTACTCCAAAGTAGTTCATTCAGAAACCTAGTGGTGGTGGGATGGTCTCAAACTTTGGTAGTGTCAAGAGTCAATCAGATAAATATGTTCCATCATTTGAGCAGAACCCGAGTCAGGCAAGTTTTGTGTCTACTTGATTTGAAACTCCTTCCCTTGATAAATAAACTGTATAATGGGGTTCCTCTAAATCTTTTTAGATTTTAGATTAATTACACCAATATTATTAAAGTAGGCATTTTGTTGTATCTTAATTCCCAATCATTTACAAAATGTAAATTTAAATGATCTCAACTAAGTCGTGGGAATCGGCTGGGATTTAAGAGTAATATTAGAGATCACAAAAATTCTACCAAAAATTTTACCAAATGTCTCACATGGGTGTGAGACTCACACAAAGTGGATTTCACGCGAGTCTCACATCCATGTGAAACATTTGATAGAATTTTTGGTAAAATTTTTTGATTCTCTAACATTTTTGAGACTTAAATATAAGACCCAAACCATGAGTTTTGACTGATGAATAGGTTAAAAAATCTTTCAAAGCCAACGTTGACTTCGGGTAAGTCCAAAGCCCAGCTTGGCCATATGAGCCTAATTTGAGTTTTAATTCAAATTTCTTTTCTTTTCTTTTTTAAATTCAAAATTTATTTATAATAAAAAAATTTAAAATGCATTACAAAAATTAGATTTTTATATTGAATCATAAAAAAATTAAAAATAAACATTATTTGTTGAATTGTGAAATTAATACACATTATGGTTATGTTATGAAATTATATGTATCATTAATCTGGTGACAATATAATTATTAATATTATAGTTGGCATCCTAGTCATTTAATTTATTAGTTTTAATTTTATTCTTTTATTAAAAATGCACACATACACAAAAAAGTTATTTTGTCAAAAAAGAAAGAAAAAGAAAGAAAAGAGAGATGTACCTGCATATGAAATTAGACTTTATATGCCTGGTTTTGGGCTGGGCTCTAAAGAGTCCATTGGAATGAGCTGATGGGCCGACCCACAGACCCTCCCTTTGGGCCTGAGCTCACTACATAATGTATTGCGAATTGCGATTCCATGCCCATGCACTCTATTGTATTAAGAGATTTCAGCTTAACAACACTCATTTATTGGTTTGGGAATCGTAATGTTTTTTGTTAAAATATGATGTGAAACAAAATAATAAGCTTGGGATGATAGTTTGAATTTTTGTAAGAAAAAAAGGTGCAAAAAATATATAAAAAAGAGAATTTTTCACTTTTTTGTATAATTTTTTGGACTTTTTGACTACAGTTAATGTTGCCAAACTTACCCTTAAAGTCAAGGAGTCATGGTTCTCCTAGTCTTTCCCACATGTTGAGATTTCATTTTGAAGTTTGATATTCCTGGAAAATTTCCTCACCGAAATTTGGTTTTGATTTTTGTTTGCAGCAAGATGATGAAGAATTCCTGAAGTCAGTGTTTGCCTCTGGTGAGTTTGACTGGGATGATAACCCTGGACGACTCTGAATCCAATTCCAACCATGAAAAAGCTTATGTACCTATCTAGTAGTTGCATTAGATTTTGTAGTTATTACCAGCATATCATAGCATAATGCATATATGCATATTATCTATCTGTAAATGCTAGGAGAGATATGGACTCATATATATAGCAGCTCAATATAGAGCTTGGATATGGTTTCAAGAGTTTTTCGAGCTTGCTTGGAAATAACTGACCTTTCAATTTTGCAGCTCTATGTGGTTAGCATATATAAATGACTTCGTATTTGGACGTATATATAATTAAGAAATTAGAACTTGCTATGTGGAAGGTGTTTGCTAAGTAACACACAAACACACACACACACACACACACACACACACACACACACACACACACAGATTGTGTGGTTGAAATTTATTTTAAGAGTGATTCACAACATATCCAAGATGAATCTTTAGTCGTACAATATATTTTTATGTACATATCTTTGTATTTTAATTAGGTGCTCTATCCAGCATTTTTGTTGGCAAGGCCTTGAAAATTGTTTTCTTGTGTTTTCAAAAATAAAAAAACACAGAATATTTTGAAAAGATTCATGGTTTTCATTTTTTCTTTGGCAAATTTAAAAATAAAAAAAAAAAAAAAAGAAGAAGAAAGTTTGAGTGGTTCCAAAAAAAAAAAAAAAAAAAAAAAAACAAAGGAGTTATTTAAAGAACCTCAATTTTAAATTTCAATTTTGTTATTTCTTTAACACCGGAAATAATTTCAAATTTACCCCCACCAATCCTTTTTTTTTTTAATCGACAAAATAAAACATTTATTGATAAACAAAGAACTCATTACATCAAGAAAAGAAAAATATGGATCCAAACTAGGTTGGCAACAATATGACTACCCAATCCCTTACTAGCACACCATCAGAGAAGTTGGTGAATTACCAACCAAAGCCAAGCAAAAACAACAATTGACATACCCCCACCAACCCTTTAACCACTAGTTGTCATCCCAGGCACTAAAGCCAACCAACTACCTCTCCCTTTCTTCCTTGATGCTTGCTAACCCCTTGCATTTCTTTGTTGCCACCTATAATCCCTTCCTCAACACCAACTATCACCCCTTACAACACACCTACCACTCCATCACCTTTCTTCCCCTCGTTGCTTCCCTCTCATTACCCAAAAGCTCCATTTCCCTTCCATTTGCGAACTCCAAATCCCATACCCTCCTCTCCCAACCCCAATGCCTCTTGTTTCATTACCCAACCTTGACCACCTAACACCATTGATTTGTAGAGTTTAGAGAGAGAGAGAGAGAGAGAGAGAGAGAGAGAGAGAGTTGAATAGAACATAGATCTAAATATTGGTCAGTATCCGTACCAAAAAATCAAAGCACCGATTTGAATATGGATCGGTATAGCGGTGAGAATGAAATTTGCAGCCATAGCATCCGAATCCCTATAAGTAGCGGCCTGAATCTGATACGTGGGGCGATATAGTCCGATACAGGTTGGTTGTCGCTGGTACGAATGAAAATTAGCGTAGAGAACCTGGAAGATCTAAGCTTCTTTGAGCTGTGGAGTTTGCTTTGACCTTCAAGCTTCTTGAAAGAAGGTTTGTTCATGAGTTGCAAGTTGTAATTTGTGCTGTCAACACTTGTGCTCTATTTTTGGTGAGTTGTTGTGCTATGCTCTGTTTTCTGCTTCACATTTCATTCCTCTCCCCCCTGCCTTTTGTGTTTGTGTGTGTGTGTGTGTCTTGTTTTAGTGTAAATGTTTAGGTTTTTTTTTTTTTTTTCTCCCTATTTATTTGTTTATACACCTACACTACACCTCTATTTATATTAATATATATATATATATATATTTATGTTGAGTAGAGCCAGGGAAAAAAAAATAAGAAAAAAAAATATTCAAATCAAGATCTGTCAAAAGTTTGCACAAAGAAGGTTAGTGGAAAGGTTTGTTATTGTTCATTGTTTATTTTATTTTTTTTAATTTTTTTTTTATTTGTGTCTTGCTTTGGTGTAAATGCTTAAGATTTAGATTTTTTTTTTTATATTTTAAGTAAAGAGGTTTATTCCAATAAGATTTTTGATTTTTGATTTTAAATGTATTATTGTTACTAAGTAAATTAGAATTACAATATTTGTCAATTGAAAACTGTTATTGTAGATAATTGAAAGTTATAATTGAGACTCAAATAAATACATATCATTTAGTTAAAAATGAGTTGAAAGTACCCCTACATATCAAAATTTTGATTAAAATGTGACAAGTTAAGACTAAAAGAGTAAAAAAAAAAAAAAATGCATAAAATTGAGTTTTAAAGGGATTGCTAATGATTTTTAAAATTTCATGACCGCGACACCCAATTCCCGATACGTACTAGCCGATACTACCGACGCCGATACTCCGTGATTGATACCGTTACGTTACTTGATACCGCGATTTAGAACTATGCCATAGAAGGTAAATGGAAATAAGAAAAGGTGTTGATTTTGATTTTTTTTTTTTTTTATCAACAAAAGAAAATTTATTAATGAAAATCAGATGTACAAAATACAAAGATGAACATCAATAAAGAGAGGCGAGTGCCAAAAGCATCAAAGCGAACTAGACAATTCCAACTAGCTTGGGACCAGAAAGATTGCTAATCATCTACTAGTACTACACCATGGCTGGAGAGAAACCAACCAAACAAACAAAAAGCAAAGGAAATAATAACCACCCTGAACACCCAAAACACCGATCTTAACGGTCCATCTACACCTCATACCAAACAAAATCCTGTTCCAATTCAGATCCTCAAAACAAACAATCACCTTAAACCAATACTCCATCTCTTGAATTTTGGAAGGACCAATGATGCTTTCAATAACTTCTTTTTCCTTTATTTATTCCTTTGACTTGCATTGTTGGGATATGAGGCCTTATGAACACCTCCACCCTCATACCTCTTAGAAGATTCCTCAATCTTGATCGAATTGCTACTCACTATCGGAATAGAAGACTTTTCAACAACGTCAACCCTTTGCACTACTCCTTTTGGCCCAAGAGAGAAAAGTGAACTTGGCTCATAGGATACTTGCACAATCTTATTTTTTTTCCAATAGGAACACTATGATCTATAGTAATGGATTTAGGCCTCCAAAATAATGGCCCTGTTTGGTACAGCTTAATTTCAGCTTATTTCAGCTTTCAGCTTAATTTAAGCTATTTTGATGTGTTTGGTTTAGCTTAACAATACAGCTTATAGCTTTTTGTAAGTCAGAAATCAACTTATTCTTTAAATGGGGCAGGAGAAGCTTAATTTATAAGTCAGAAATCAGCTTATGTTCATAGTTATAAGCTATAAGCTGTTAAGGTATAAGATATAAGCAGTTTCCCACAGCTCTACCAAACAGGCCCAATGAATGAACATACCCATATTTATGTTGTGGGCCAAGCACACTCCTTAAATTAAGAGATTTCATTTGCACCAAGTTTAGCACAGATCCTCCATAAAAAAACATTTCTTTTTACACACTGATTGCTGGTTGATGATGACTTATTTGATTTGTTTGAGTTCGAAGAAAGCACCATTTTTTTGTCTCCAAACTCTTTTTTCCCCATTAATAGAGATTTGATCTTTCCCTGCACTAAATTTGAGTGCTACATCTTCATGAAAATCAAAGGTTTCACATATCCTAATAGGGTATATGTTTCCTTTATACTCCAAACTTATCACTATATTTATAGGCTTCATGTTATTTGTTATCAATCTGACCTTGTCATAGTCAAGAGAATCTGTATTGTTAACTTCAACAAAGTGGATTATCTCACCCCACAAGCTACCAATACTTTTGAATGTGTTAGCATTCCATAACTTAAATGGAACTCCATAACAACACAACCAAACACATCTTTCTTGATCGAGATTTACCCCTTTTCTCCATTTTGTTACTGAAACACAACAATCATAGATCCACCCCTTCAGTTGGCCATGCCCCTCATTCATAGCTTGTGATGAGTTGAAGGTTAGGATTGCACTTTTACCTCCCCCGCTTCTGACTAATATCTCACCCAAACCTTTCTTGCATAATTTGTCTCTAAATGACAGAAAAAGAGAAGAAGTTTTTGAGCTTCACTATCAAACTCACGGAGAGCCATTCATCATCTAACTCAAAAGCTTTTGCCACTAAATAATCTTTCCTATCAGTAGCTCTACTTTTTATTGCTTCAACATAAGATTTCTAACCTCCAACTAGTGTTAAATCTTGCTCAGACCGCCTTTGTAAATCTATCTTCAAAGGTTTACTTGATTCATGCTGCTTTAATTGAGGCTTGGTGAACACTGCATTTTTAACTTTTAGCTCCTTATCTTCAGCCCACAAACCATTTGCCTTTTGATCAGCCAAATTTTTTGCCACTGAGCAATTGAATCCGATGATGCCGAATCTTATACCTGTTACTATCTTTCTCTTCGCCGGGATGAACACATCCTTCACTGCCCCAAATTTGTTGAACAAGATGTACAAGCTCTTTGGACCCATTGATTCAGGAATGTTATCCACAAAAATAGTGAACAAACCATCATTTTGGATATCAATATTGATATCAATAACTCTACCCTCTCGGAATCTTTTTTTTCCATCCTGTATGACAGTACTCTTTCCTCCATCCCATAGCCGAAGTTTCTCTGTATATCTCCCCGTTCTTCACTTCATCAAATCATAAACCAAGAACAAGACCAACCCCAATATTGACACAAACAATACCAAACCTAAGAAGAGGTGTTGATAATAGCAGGAATAGAAGAAGAAGAAGAAGAAGAAGAAGAAAAATAAAATAAAAGGAGGGGATTAGAGAGTTGCACAGGTGTTGGGGGGGTGATGGATATGAGGAGGAAGTGGGTGGGAGAAGCATGGTGTCGTTTAAAAGGAGAGTCGCAGCAATTAGAGGTGTAAAATGGTATATGAAACAATTAAGTTTTATTCCTTTGTAGTAATTTGACTTAAGAGTAAAATATTATTGTGTGTATTTGGTTTGAGTTTTTTAGATAGTTTTTTGAAAACTGAGCTTTTTATATTTTTTTTAGTGAATATTTTTAAAATTTTAAGCATTTTTTTTTTTTTACTTTTTTAGATGAACCTTACTTAGATGTATCTAAAAAGTAAAAAATTTGTGAAAAAATATTTAAAAAAGTAATAAATACCCAAAAATACGAAGAATATGTTGAATTCTCTTTTTTTTTTTTTTTTGTATTTTTGGTATTTAGTAAATTTTTAAAAGATTTTTTTTTTTTACAAAAATTATACTTTTTATGTGTATTTATGTTAGGTGTGTCTAAAAATTAATTTTTTTTTTAAAATATTAAAAAATTCAGTGAAAATAAAAAATATGAAAAAGAAGAAAGTAAAATATTTTGAAAAGTACTTTTAAAAAATAAAAAAACAAGCAAAGTGATTATTTCTTTTTCTTTTTTCTCAATAAAAAATGAGGTGTCCGATAATATTATTGGAGTGCATTTAGAGGATTACAAATTTCATATAAAATGATGTGACCTTATGTTGTCTTTTCCAAAAACACTCATTATTTTGGTTTAAAATTAAAAAAATGTTATTATAGTATCACTGATTTGCTTTTAGTAGGGTGTCACGACCCCGACCCGCCCCTAGTAGGATGGTGCCGTGATGGCCAGTAATCCGAGATTACCAAAGGCCAACTTTCAAAATCACACACAATCAGAGTATAATATATGGGGCTAACAAGAGCGGAAGCAATAACAAAATACAAGTGGTCCATAAGAGCTGTGTATTAAGTCAAATGAAATGGCATACATCATTACATAACTTTACAACTTATAGAATATACATTACATCTTAACAAAAGGCTTCACAGCCGACATATACAAAACATAACGAATACAAGTCCAGAAGCAAGATCTTCAACACTGCCGACATAAACACAAGGTTGCCGACCTAAATACAAAATGCCGACATCCTCAATGCCGACCTAACATGCATACAAAACATCGGGCACAAGCACACATCTCGGCGAAGCCGACTTCCTGCTGAAACCTACATATATATAGAGAGGGTGAGTATGAAACTCAGTGAATGGTACAAGAAATAAAGGGTTTACATGAATGATCCCGAGGTCCTGTCAAGGCAATACATATATCACAACTTGTTCAAAACATGTACTTGGCAAAACTCATACAGAACATATTCTTGGCATAACTTATACAAAACACAAACTTGGGGTCATCACATGCCAAACAAAACATATACTTGAACTTGCTTATGCCATAAGATACTGTCCGCTTTAGGCCGGGTTGTTGGGCTTAATCCCCCTCACCTCGGACTCCTCACGGTTCACTTGTAGGCCGGGTTATTGGGCTTAGGTCCCCATCACCTCGGGCTCCAACACAAAACTTATACTTAGCATACAAAACATAACTTGCATCAAAACATACTTAGCTTAACTTATAACAAAACATACCCACCCGTTCATAGACCGTCGGTGGCAAAACAAAGGTGCTACTTAGGCTTAAAGTCCCCTAGCACAAAAGGACTCCAAAAAGGTTGTGCCACTTATGCTTAAAGTCCCCTGGCACGTACGGACTCCAAAAGGTTGTGCTACCAATGCTTTAAGTCCCCTAGCACGTACGGACTTGTGCCACTTATGCTTAAAGTCCCCTGGCACGTACGGACTTGTGCCACTTATGCTTAAAGTCCCCTGGCACGTACGGACTTGTGCCACTTATGCTTAAAGTCCCCTGGCACGTACGGACTTCAAAACAAAGCTCATACTTAGCAATCAAAACTTATTCTTAATACATGAAAATACGAGTAATCATTCATGCTTAACAACTACTTTTCAAAACAAGGCAAAACAAAGCTTATCAAAACCTTATAACATAGCTTTATTAAAAGCACCACTCACTTAGTTCTTGGGACGTCGGATTCACAGCAAAGGTCCAAGTCCTACAAACACATAACAAGTCTACTGAACATACTTTTCAGAACAAGTCTCACATACATGCGAATGATCTCGGAAAAACATGCTGGGAGTCAAAACACTGTTTTACATGTCGAGGAGACATGCTGGGTACCAACCAGGCCTTTGCCGAGGTCCTACACCTCCTGGCCGAGGTGTGGTTGCCACGGCTTCGGCGTGCAACTACATGCCGAGGTTCATACAAGACAAACCAAAGGTGCAAGTGAGCATGCAAGGTAGGCCAAGGTGAGATACGATCTCGGCGACTACACTTCGGGAAGTGAAGTCTGGGAATCTGGGTTTCTACCCGTGAAGAACATGAAGAACATGAACATGAAGAACATGAGTATGAGATGAATGCCAAAATCATAACTTGCTTATACAAAATCTGGGTTTTCATGCCATGAGTTCGAAAACATGGACCTGGGTACCCATACTTGAAGATCATATGAAAACAAACATAAAAACATGAATCTTGGCATGAGCTTTCGGATCAAAACATGGCTTTTCTTGAAGAACACATGAACACCATTTTCTCTTTCCAAAACCGAACTTCAAAACGATGCATGGCTTTCAAAACATATTCAATCATGCAATGTAACAACGTAAACATAAAGAACAAGACGAGAGGATCAAGAATCTAACCTTAGAACACGAATCTAACGGTTGGATCTCTCGGAATCAAGCTTGGAAGATCTACTCTCCCTCAAGAACTCCTCTCCCTCTTCTAGAGCTTCTCTCTCTACTTCCTTAGAACAAAACACAACAAATGATAGGTTTCTCTCTCTAACGGCTGATTTAACACTCAGCTCGGCCACGTGGCACCACCGGGTTGGTTCTCTTCAAAAGGTGACTGATTGACAAGACAAGTCCCTGACAAAACGTACTCAGCAAGCTTGGTGGCTAGACACTCCGGCAAGGAATGACATCGGCAAAGGACAAGGCATCGGCAAACAAAGGACAATGACTTCGGCAGGTCAAGGAACAATGATCTCGGCTAGGAAGGACAACACTTGACTAAGCTGTGCCACACCTCGGCCAAGATGTGCCACACCTCGGTCTAGGTCATACCACTTCCAGGACAAGATCACTTGGGTTCAAGATAACATCTCGGCCCAGATAATACACACCTCGGCCTCGGCGATACACACCTCGGCCCAGATGATAATCATCTCGGCCAGTATGCCAGAACAAAAGTAGAGATCAAACAAAGGGATTCCAAAACAGTTAAAGGCTTAAGGTGACCTCGGCTTGGATCAACCTAGGCTTCACATAACTTAGGCTTGGCATGACTTAGGCTTAACAATACAAGGGAGGTACAAATCACACATATGCACTTAAGCAAATCACATAAGCACAAAACAAGGCAAGAGTCCATGGATGCAAATCTTAACATGGCAAAATCGTATAGATGCATGCAAGCATAACTAAGGCATGAAATGTGGGTCCTTACATCCTTCCCCCCTTAAAGAAGTTTGGTCCTCCAAACTTAACTTACCATGTTCTCCCAAAACAAGTCTGAAACGTCGGATCCTCATCTCTTCATATCATCTCTGGCCTTTACCTTGGGACAATCCTTAATGCGATGTCCCTTCTCACCGCATCCAAAACATGCTCCAGACGCCCAATGGCAAACTCCAAAATGTAGCTTCCCACAACTTGCACATGTCGGCCCGGCGTCACCTTCCTGATCTGTGTTGTTAGGATTGTCCACCTCTGTTTTCTCCTCGGCGTCATTCGGGTCTGCCCCTTCTCCACGGTTGTCATAAGTCTTCCTCTTTTTCTGATTGTTATAGGCCTGTTTCTTCTTCTGACTTTCTCCTGAACTCTGACTTCTGTTCAGGTTGGCTTCTGCCAAAATGGCTTTATCTAACACTCCAGCGTACGTCGGCATATTGTGCAGATTAACCCGGTCTTGTATTGGCCCACGAAGTCCACTCTCAAACTTTCTAGCCTTCATATATTCATCGTGGATCATGTGAGGTGCAAACCTCGCCAATTCAGTAAAAACACGATCATACTCTGCCACTGTTCGGTTGCCTTGCATCAAAATCTGAAATTCGGTAGCCTTCTGGTTTCGAACACTTAGGGGGAAATGTTTGTCGTAGAACAACTCTAAAAATCTGGCCCAAGTCAAATCTGGATTACCTTCTCGGATCATCATCCACCATCTGCGAGCATCATCTTCCAAAGTAAATGCTGCCAATGCCACCTTCTGGGCGTCGGTGCTGGGAAAAACCTCAAACAACTTCTCCATCTCAAGAACCCATGCTTCTGCCTTCATCGGCTCTATACCTCCTTGGAACTTCGGCGGTTTCATCTTCTTGAATTCTTTAATCAAAGTCAATGTATCATCCCCATACAAAGCTGGCTGTGGAGGCACTTGCTGCACCATAGGAGGTGGAGGCGGATTCGCACGTCGGCCATCAGTCTGCTCGGCCTGAGTAGATGTAGCACCAATGTTCTGTTGCCTTGTTTGCCTTAACTCACCAACCAAACCTTCGACAATCCTTTCTAGTCTGTCCAACCTGTCTTCGGACTGATCTCGGCCAACTGGGGGTCTACCTCTTCTCATGATGCTAAATGTATGCAAAAATGTGGCTCTTAAAACAAAATGAACAAATAAACATGCATGTAAATAACAAATGACCATGCCGAGATGATGCACACCTTATCAAGTAGCAAGCAATATGATGCAATCTTATTATCAAGTCTAAGGGAAATCCTATGCTCTTTAGGACTCAAGTGTGTGAACAACGTACTATAAAGATCTTGTGCTCTGATACCATTCTGTCACGACCCCGACCCGCCCCTAGTAGGATGGTGCCGTGATGGCCAGTAATCCGAGATTACCAAAGGCCAACTTTCAAAATCACACACAATCAGAGTATAATATATGGGGCTAACAAGAGCGGAAGCAATAACAAAATACAAGTGGTCCATAAGAGCTGTGTATTAAGTCAAATGAAATGGCATACATCATTACATAACTTTACAACTTATAGAATATACATTACATCTTAACAAAAGGCTTCACAGCCGACATATACAAAACATAACGAATACAAGTCCAGAAGCAAGATCTTCAACACTGCCGACATAAACACAAGGTTGCCGACCTAAATACAAAATGCCGACATCCTCAATGCCGACCTAACATGCATACAAAACATCGGGCACAAGCACACATCTCGGCGAAGCCGACTTCCTGCTGAAACCTACATATATATAGAGAGGGTGAGTATGAAACTCAGTGAATGGTACAAGAAATAAAGGGTTTACATGAATGATCCCGAGGTCCTGTCAAGGCAATACATATATCACAACTTGTTCAAAACATGTACTTGGCAAAACTCATACAGAACATATTCTTGGCATAACTTATACAAAACACAAACTTGGGGTCATCACATGCCAAACAAAACATATACTTGAACTTGCTTATGCCATAAGATACTGTCCGCTTTAGGCCGGGTTGTTGGGCTTAATCCCCCTCACCTCGGACTCCTCACGGTTCACTTGTAGGCCGGGTTATTGGGCTTAGGTCCCCATCACCTCGGGCTCCAACACAAAACTTATACTTAGCATACAAAACATAACTTGCATCAAAACATACTTAGCTTAACTTATAACAAAACATACCCACCCGTTCATAGACCGTCGGTGGCAAAACAAAGGTGCTACTTAGGCTTAAAGTCCCCTAGCACAAAAGGACTCCAAAAAGGTTGTGCCACTTATGCTTAAAGTCCCCTGGCACGTACGGACTCCAAAAGGTTGTGCTACCAATGCTTTAAGTCCCCTAGCACGTACGGACTTGTGCCACTTATGCTTAAAGTCCCCTGGCACGTACGGACTTGTGCCACTTATGCTTAAAGTCCCCTGGCACGTACGGACTTCAAAACAAAGCTCATACTTAGCAATCAAAACTTATTCTTAATACATGAAAATACGAGTAATCATTCATGCTTAACAACTACTTTTCAAAACAAGGCAAAACAAAGCTTATCAAAACCTTATAACATAGCTTTATTAAAAGCACCACTCACTTAGTTCTTGGGACGTCGGATTCACAGCAAAGGTCCAAGTCCTACAAACACATAACAAGTCTACTGAACATACTTTTCAGAACAAGTCTCACATACATGCGAATGATCTCGGAAAAACATGCTGGGAGTCAAAACACTGTTTTACATGTCGAGGAGACATGCTGGGTACCAACCAGGCCTTTGCCGAGGTCCTACACCTCCTGGCCGAGGTGTGGTTGCCACGGCTTCGGCGTGCAACTACATGCCGAGGTTCATACAAGACAAACCAAAGGTGCAAGTGAGCATGCAAGGTAGGCCAAGGTGAGATACGATCTCGGCGACTACACTTCGGGAAGTGAAGTCTGGGAATCTGGGTTTCTACCCGTGAAGAACATGAAGAACATGAACATGAAGAACATGAGTATGAGATGAATGCCAAAATCATAACTTGCTTATACAAAATCTGGGTTTTCATGCCATGAGTTCGAAAACATGGACCTGGGTACCCATACTTGAAGATCATATGAAAACAAACATAAAAACATGAATCTTGGCATGAGCTTTCGGATCAAAACATGGCTTTTCTTGAAGAACACATGAACACCATTTTCTCTTTCCAAAACCGAACTTCAAAACGATGCATGGCTTTCAAAACATATTCAATCATGCAATGTAACAACGTAAACATAAAGAACAAGACGAGAGGATCAAGAATCTAACCTTAGAACACGAATCTAACGGTTGGATCTCTCGGAATCAAGCTTGGAAGATCTACTCTCCCTCAAGAACTCCTCTCCCTCTTCTAGAGCTTCTCTCTCTACTTCCTTAGAACAAAACACAACAAATGATAGGTTTCTCTCTCTAACGGCTGATTTAACACTCAGCTCGGCCACGTGGCACCACCGGGTTGGTTCTCTTCAAAAGGTGACTGATTGACAAGACAAGTCCCTGACAAAACGTACTCAGCAAGCTTGGTGGCTAGACACTCCGGCAAGGAATGACATCGGCAAAGGACAAGGCATCGGCAAACAAAGGACAATGACTTCGGCAGGTCAAGGAACAATGATCTCGGCTAGGAAGGACAACACTTGACTAAGCTGTGCCACACCTCGGCCAAGATGTGCCACACCTCGGTCTAGGTCATACCACTTCCAGGACAAGATCACTTGGGTTCAAGATAACATCTCGGCCCAGATAATACACACCTCGGCCTCGGCGATACACACCTCGGCCCAGATGATAATCATCTCGGCCAGTATGCCAGAACAAAAGTAGAGATCAAACAAAGGGATTCCAAAACAGTTAAAGGCTTAAGGTGACCTCGGCTTGGATCAACCTAGGCTTCACATAACTTAGGCTTGGCATGACTTAGGCTTAACAATACAAGGGAGGTACAAATCACACATATGCACTTAAGCAAATCACATAAGCACAAAACAAGGCAAGAGTCCATGGATGCAAATCTTAACATGGCAAAATCGTATAGATGCATGCAAGCATAACTAAGGCATGAAATGTGGGTCCTTACATAGGGCTTCCTTTCTTACTCCTCCCTAACGTTTATATTCGTATTACTTTTAAATCAACTAATCTAATAATCTTTTTAGGGTAAATTACATTTACCTCCCCTGAGGTTTCTGACAAATACAAAGACCACCACTGTGGTTTGAATAATTACAATAACCTCCCCTACTTTACCTGACAATATCAAGATTCTCCCAAAATTTGACAGCAGTTTATATACCTAATAGACCTTGCTGATGTCATCTAATCTAAGCACTAAAATACCCATAATGCCCATAATGCACTAAAATGCCAATTAAAGAATTTTGCACAAAACCCAATCCAAACCCTATCTTCCGTAAACGAGATCAAACCAGACGAAGAAGACATAGAGGAACAAAAGCCCCACAAACCCAGTTCATCCCCAATTCGGTGCCATTCTCATCGATTCGCCCCGATTCTCGCCCTCCTCTCCCTCTCTCTCTGCACCCTCTTCCTCTATTTCGGCAGAGACGACATACCCACCTCGGAAAACCTCCTCTTAGCCCTAATTTTCATCGTCATCACTCTCTTCTTCGCTAGCAAAAACAAGGGTTTGATTCACCAAAGCTTTTTGATTCTCTCCAAGCGACTGGGTTCTCGCAGAACAACCACAAACTGGTCCAATGGTTCATCGGCGAGTCGATTTTATCGAAAAAAGACCGGTTTGATTTCATTGTTAGGAAGATAGAAAAGGAAGATCTCGTCGTCAATGGTCTCCTTGTTGGAATCGGAGTCGGATACCAAGAAAATATGCACTGCTGGGTTGGGTTGGGAGAGAAGGAGAGAGAGAAGAGAGTGAGAGAAGAAAGAAATAGAAGTTAATGGATGGTGACTCTGGTTTCAAAAAGTAAAAAGAGATATTTTGTAGGTTATTTTCGTCTTTTTACACTTAATTTAAAGGGTAATATGGCCATTCTGTATAGGTAAGTAACGTCGTTTGTGCAAAATTAACGGATTGGGGGAATTTTGATATTGTCAGTTAAAGTAGGAGAAGTTTCTGTAATTATTGAAACCACAGGAGAGGTTTTTGTATTTGTCAGAAACCTCAGGGGAGGTAAATGTAATTTACCCATTTTTTTACGAAGCAATACTTTAATTTTTTAAAATGTTAATTTCGCCCTCAATTTTCTTGCTCATCTTTTTCTTGGTTTTCTGTACCTAAATGCAACATTAATATACTGTTTGGCAAAGGCCAAAAAAATCTGTGTTTGGTACAATTTTGGAACGTTAGTTGCAGGGCTTATTTTGTACATGATGTTTGTTTATAAGTTTTAAAAATTAATTCCACACTCACTTTTGAAAACTTGGTCGAACGCAGGAAAATCTGAGCTAATCAGTCGTCCCACCGGACGTCCCACCGGTTGACCGGAACAGTACAAATATTTTTTTTATTTTTTATTTATTTATTTTTTTACAATTGACACATGTTAATTTTTATATATTCGAAAAAAATACTTTCCGAATTTTTAAATTTTTTTATGAGTTTTAATAGAATTTTGAGTTGTGTGTTTGGTTATAAGTTATAAGTTTTTGTATCAAATATCATATGTCACATCAAAAATTCTCTACTCAATTCAAAACTCTTTCACCAAACAAATTTTCCACACTCAAATTATAATTTCAAAACTCACAAACTCAAAATACAACTCCTACTCTCAAATCATATTTAGAAAGTTCTACCAAATGTTATCCATATTTTTGTCGATTCCTTTTATCTTTAATAAAGATGTTCATCAAATGATTTGTCTTTTGTAGTCATTCTAATTTAGAAGGATCTAAAAAATAAATTATTATTCTTTTAAAGAAAAATCCAAAATATATTCACTGAAGGTAAAATAATAATAATTATTATAATAATAAAATAAAATAAATTTACTGGACTTCTTTTTTAATTTTTTTTAAAGGTCCCTTTGTCAAGTAAGACCTAAAAGTGATAAATATATATATTTTTAAATCCCACTAAAAACGAAAAAATAAAAAAAATCAATTAAAGTTTGTTAAACATTAATTTGCCAAACCAACCTCGACTCACTGTTTCCCTTATTAGATTCTCATACTGTTACTCTTACCAACCCTGAAGGCATTGGTAGTCCAAATCTACATGGACCATTATTGGTCATTGATGGGGAGCTCAGATTCAACAATTCATATAGGCAATTACTTTCGATGATATTGACCTTACACCTAAAAGGGTTGCCACTTTTTATATCGCACTAATAACCTCCCACCTTCACTGTCAACTTCCACTTATCTTACCACTGCGTAGCCTCCTTTCAAATCCTCTTTTCCCTCAATCTCTCTTCGTCTTCTTCTGTCAGGTCAAGCAGGCGAATATGGCGTCGAAATATGGGGAGATAAGAGACTTGAATTGTAAAGAGAACCAGAAATAGAACCAAATCGATTTTTTTGGATTGGATTAGTTTGGTTTTTAAGTGTATTGGTTTAATTATGGGTTTTCAAATTACCAAATTGATAAGATTGGATTGGTTTTAGGTTTAGACCTTATCCTAACTCGAACCAAACCGAGAACCGTACCTATTTATATATATATATATATATATTAAATTTTTATTCATATTGACTTGTTTTCGCTTAATTGATCTATTATAATGGATTTGATTACAACTAATAACTTTCATTATACAAGAATTATTAGGTGAACGAAAGAAGTGATAGAAGTTGGAGTTGGATTCCGCAATTGATTTAATATGTATTAGTTATGTTTAAGTTTAAGTTTGATTTAATTTGTATTGTATTAAATAATATTTTGCTCTTTATTTATATTATAATTATCAGTAATGATTCAGACCTCCACAAAACATCACCCCCCAACCCCCACTCACTTGTGATTGGTCCAAGTAAGAAAGAGAAAGAAATAATAAATACAAACATATCATTGGTCCACATCACTGTGGGGGTGGTGGGGGTCTCCCCAAAAAAGAGTCCCAAACATTTTCCTATATTTAAATAACAAAGATTGTTTATTTTAATTATTTATTTATTGATTGACTCATATATTTTTAATATAGTCGAACTATGGTTTTAACCTGAATCAACCCATTTTATATTGGGGTGGTTTGGGTTAATTGTAATGTATTATTTGTTTGGTTCTGAATCTAAACACTTAAAATCAATTTTAATTGGATTGGTTTTAAATTTAATGCCGGACC
Organism: Camellia granthamiana; assembly: GCA_036172215.1. Taxonomy (NCBI): domain Eukaryota; kingdom Viridiplantae; phylum Streptophyta; class Magnoliopsida; order Ericales; family Theaceae; genus Camellia; species Camellia granthamiana. The sequence continues at coordinate 114,617,752 of CM069903.1, forward strand.
CAACCAAACCGACCCATAAACCCCTACTTAGAAGCAATGATCAAACATGTAGATTCTTCACATACTATGATTCATTCATGAGAAAACCAATAAGATGATTGAGACCCATCCAAGATTTTCTCTCTCTGCCTCTCTTTGTGTGTATGCGTGCATGGCTGCTTTTACATGACAAACCGCTCTATCGGTGGAAGATTTTTACAATTGATTCATTAAAATGATCACTACTTCTTACAGCAATCATTTTAGGGATTTTATGACTCTGCTTTTGATTTTCCTTGGAGATCTCACACTTATTTTCTTTTATTAGCCAAAAAAAAACTTTGTTTATGACAAAAAAAAAAAAAAAACATACATTACATATCAAATCATATCAAAAAAGCTGAGGAGGTACAAAGAGTATCAAAGCAAATAACACGATCCTAACGAAATTGACACTACATATAATATCCTATCATTTGCCAGCACCACCTCAGCGTTGGGGAGAGGCCAACAAGTAACAAACACACCAACAAGCCAAAAACCCAATGGCCAAACAACAGCAAAGTAGTGCAAAACTGGCATCTGATCAACTGAACAAACCACCAGACTGGCATCTGCCTAATAATCCACTACACCCTTCTACCTAAGCAAGCCCTGATATTCTTATGAAAAGCCTATATTCATCAAAAGTCATGACCTAGTACAATGCCAGTTTTTTCAGTGTCATGAGCGTCATCAAATCATTGCCAGAGTCAATTTTTTTGTCATTAAAAGGTTTTTTCTTTTTTTTTTTTGGGTTGGTGATGTTCAAGATTTTATTGCCAAGTTGTGGCCAAAGGTTTCTAAAAACAATGATATTTTTCATCTTCAAAGGTTATAATTTTGTTACAAAAAAGAAACCTTGTCCATGATTTTAGCGATTTACCAACGAGACATTGGGGGTGTTTGTTTCAGTTTTTCAAAGCTAACTTATAGCTTTTAGCTTTGAAAAAGTTATTTTGGACTGTTTGGTTAAACTTATTTCAAACAGTTTCTGATTCTAACAGCTTATTTTAACTCAAAAAAGTTAATTTTGAGAAACTACCCGCCCCTTACTTCCGATTACCAGCTTCTACTGTGGACATGTTAATTTATGGTTATACTCTCAGATTTTTTTATTTTTTATTTTTTTAAAAATAGAAAAAGATCCAAATGGACTATGGATTATTATTATTATTATTATTATTTATGAGAAATGTAGACAAGTATTAAATAACAAAAAATAAAAATTAATTGAAAAAGCTATTTCACAGCTTATTTAACAAATACTACTCAGCAACTTAAATCTATAATCTAATAGTTACACCAAACAGATTAACAACTTTTGATTAAAGTCATAATCTATAATCTGTTAAGCTATAATCTATAAGCTATTTTAACAGCTACGCCAAACGGGGCCATTGTGTCACAGATTATCACCTTTAGCAACAATCCATTTTCGTCACCTTTTATTAGTTAATAACAAACTCTTTATTGACAATTTATTTATTTTTTTATCAGCAAAAAAAGAAAGCTTTATTGATGAAAAAAAACATACAAAGTATAAAAAAAAATACATCAATAAAGAGAATAGTGCAAAAAGCATCACAGTGAAATATCAAGATTCTAACCAGATTGACACCAAAATACACGCCAAATCATCTGCGAGAACAACCTCCAAGCTCCAAGTTCCAAGTTAGTGAGTAAACAACATATAGAGCAAAACAAAAACAAGCAAAACACAATCAATAAACAAATGCAATCACTAACAATTACAACCAAGCATTCCTGAGGCCTAACCAATGACAAAAACACAACCCCAAGCAACTATGAACTCCACCCAGCAAACACCTTCAAAAAAGCATCCAATGTAGATATATCAGTGTAGACACCTCATTTTTGACTGACCTTAAGACTCCGACGTCATCGATTGAGCGCTCGGTGATGGTGCATATTTTGCATGTCCTGAGGTTTCGGAGTTCTCAGCTGAGAGCCTTGCCTCCGGGCCTCGGAACTTTTTGTGCTTTGACTCGGTTTGCGGACCAGGTCTTGTTTTCTCTTCCCGAAGGGAGGGAGAGGTCTTATAGACCATCTCTCAGTGGTCATAGACTACTTTTTGTGGTCGTAGGCCACTGTTCCCGTTTGGAGACTAGTTTTTGATTTTTGGGGCCGTCGGCCGTGCGCCTCGGCTCGGGACCGCTTAACTTTCTCCGTTTGCCCTGGTTTTTAGAGCACACCTTGTTTCCTCTGTCTAGAGAGACACTGTGGCTCGGGAGACCACTTTTGTGGTCGTACGCCACTTTTGTTGCTTAACAGCCAGTTTTCGAGGCTCCCGACTGCGCGCTTTGCCTCCCGAACTCTCGTCTTGCATCCGTTTTGGTTTGTTTTTGGTACAAACCTTGTTTTCCTTGTTTGGAAGGTGGTATAAGGGTGGGAGACCAATTTTTCTCCTTGGAGACCACTTTTCTTCCCGCCAGCCGGTTTTCTGGTCGGGAAACTGGTTTTTTTGGTCTTTGGGCCACATTTACTGGTCTCCCACCCCACCATTGGCTTGGCTTCAGTATGGAGACCACCAATTACCCTTGGAGACCACTTTTTCCCCTTGGAGACCACTTTTCCTCTCGCCAGCCGGTTTTCTGGTCGGGAAACTGGCTTTCTTGGTCTTTGGGCCACATTTATTGGTCTCCCACCCCACCATTGGCTTGGTTTTAGTATGGAGACCACCAATTACCCTTGGAGACCACTTTTTTTTTCTTTTTTTTTTTTTTTTCTAGGAGACCACTTTGGGTGGTCGGCCGACCACTAAAAGTAGTAGGCCGACCACCTTTTCTGGTCGGCAGGTTTCTGCCTGTTTTGTCTGTTTGAGTGGGTGCCAGTTGTGCCAGCTAGAAGGCACAAACTGGATCCTCCATACACGTGTATGGAGGATCTTGAGCCTTGTTTTTTAGCTTCTTCAGGAAGCTTTGGCCTTGTTTGTCTATAAGAGAGGCCCTCCCCCTCCTTGAACCAGGTTCCGAACTTCTCTAAGGCAAAACAATACATATCTCTCTATATCTCTATATTTTAGCTCATAAGGTGCATGGTTCTTCACCCTTTTACACTACACCTCATAGCCTTACACTTCCACCATTGATTTGAAGTTCTTGGAGGTTGTTTTCAGAGGTTAAAGAGCTGGTTTTGGTCCCAAAGTTTGCTGGTTTTTGCTGAGCTTCAAGGGTAATCACTTTTCCCTCTTTTAAGCATTATTTTGATCCTTCTCTTAGCCTCATTTGCATGCTTATTTGAGCTTTGTTGTCAACTGAAAAAAGGTTCATATTTAAGTGATTTTCATGTTTGTTTGAGGCACTTTTGGTGTTGGGGGTCATCTACCCTCTTGCATGCTCTATTTAGCCTTGTTTTGAGCCATGCCTTGAGGCCTTTGTATTGAGATTTTCTTGGCCCTTTAGCCACTGAAATCTACCAGATTTTCAGTGGTTGGCATGTGGTTTTGAGGGCCAAAATCAGAGAGGGGTGACCCTCTCCCTTTTGGCCTTGTTTGCTTGCATTTTTGGCTTTCCAAGGGAGCATATATTTCCACACTTCCTAGCCTTGGTTCAGGCCCTTTTTAGTGACTTTTAGGACATGCCTAGACTCTGCCTGTGGCTGGTATGGTCACCTTTTGTTTGCCTCTTGCATGTGTAGAACAATCCCTTGCACAGCCTATCAAAGCAACACCTCATTCTTGCATGCATTAGTCATGTTTCAGTGGGTTTTTGGCCATCATTTGGCATGCCATGATTCTTTTTTTGGCTGGTTTGGTAGCCTCTCCTATGCTTCACATGCTTGTAGTGTAAATCATGTTTACTAGCTTATAATGCATGTTGTTTTGGCCCTCTATGCTAGCATATTTTGGCCATGCTCCAAACTGATTTTGTCCATATTTTGGGCTGTCTTAGTTCTATTTTGAGGTCCCTTGGTCGAATGATGCTTGCCATGTATGGTTGTAGTGTAATAGCCTTGCTTAGCCTTGAGTTTTGAATCCCCTTGCATGCTTAACTTGAGGTGTTTGCATGTTTTAGCATCATTGAGCATGGTATTTCAGAGTTTATTTCTTGGCCATATTCTCATGTTTGTCACTCTTTCAATGTGTTTGAGAGTTGCATCATTATATCCCATTTATGAGCCTTTGCATTGAGCTTCATTCTTATGCCTTTCAAGCCACCATCTTGGCTCATTTTGCCACTATTTTGGGCCTGCTTAAGGTCCGTTTAGAGGTGGTTTTGTCATTTGAGCACCACCTTGCATGCCTCTAGTGTAATGTGCTTCACTAGCTTCGGTACTTGAGCCTTTCAACATGCATTGCGTGAGTTGTTTGCATGATTCGGAGCCATTTTGTATGTCATTTCAGAGCTGGAACATGTGTCATTGTATGCCATATTTCATCATTTCAATGCTTTTGTAGAGTCGCATTTTGTGCCCTTGGGCTTTGGTCCTTGCGTTGTGTATACTAGCATGAGTTTTGGAGTCTTGTTTTCATCATGTTTGGCCACTGATTTGGGTGTGGCTGAGGCCCATTCATTTTGGTTTAAGTCCACTTTTGCATTGAGTATGCCATTGTATTCCATAGCATTGAGTATGTCACATTGTTGCATGATTGATCATTGCATTGCGCATGCCTTGTTCATCTCATTGTGTATGTTAGTTCTTAGGTGCATTGTGTATGCTAAGTACCACGTGCATTGAGTATGCCATCGTTAGTCCATAGCATTGTGTATGCTAGTTGCATGTTTGCATGTCATCCGTTGCATGTTTGCATCACTTAGTTGCATAGCATTTAGGTTGCATACTTAAAGTCGCATTGTGAATGCCATTGTTTGTTGCATTGTGTTCGGAATAGGAGTTAGTCCGAACACAGGAAACGAGGGATGTTTAGTACTCAAAGTGACGAAACGTGCCTCGATTCCCGGTCGCCGACACTCTTGACTACCCATGACGGAGTTGTCGGCTTTAGGTGCTTGTATGTGCATTCATTTCACATTGAGTCGTGCAATTTGACTCCTCGGCCATCATGCATCGAGATGCACAACCGGTGGCCCGAGGGTCGAGGACTACACTCCCTAAAGCTTATGCAATGACGGGGAGAGTGGTCATGCACACATGTGTTGCAAATACTTTGCCGTGCCTATTTCTTTCCCTTTGTTGCAGAAAACCAAAAACTAGGAGAAGAAACTGGTCGGCCGACCAGGTTTTCTGGCAGGCCGACCACCTTTTTGGTTTCCACCACCAAAGGTGGTCGGTAGGTCGTCTCCCATGCCATTGGCTGGTCGGTAGCCTTCCCACAGCATCCCAGGGTGGAGTTTCATCTCTCTGGAGCCATGTGCAGTGTTCTGAGGTCAATTGCAAACAAAGGCAAGCTGGGGCATCGCGATGGATTTCCTGACAAGGCAACTCGAGCATGCATGCATCCTTTACCATTCAAGGCAGAGCTGAGGCAGTCCACATTCATGTAGTTTGCATGCTAGTTTAATTGCTTACTTAGTTAGTTTGTTAATTAATTAGAGTTGTGTAATAATTAGCTGTAGCTTGTTATTCATTTCGTCATGTAATAACTAGTTTAATTAGTTTAGTTTAGATTAGCTAGCTGGTTCTGTATTATTTATTTGGACCCTCCGTCGAGAGGGCACAACTGTTGTAATAAGTGTGCGTGCGTGTGATGCATGTCTTCCAACCCCACGTCTTTCCCCATTTTACTTACCAGCTTATGATGGTTAGTTTTAGTGCACGTTTCAATTAGCATCCTTATGCTCGCATGTTTGCATCCATTCATCTGTCTTGTATGCACCGGGCTCGGCGCATCATACTAACTACATTGTATTTCAATTCATGTTTGAATACATGTATCAAGTTGCATTTCACATGACATTTTAGAATAGCCGAGCCTATCTTAGTTGCATTTTGTATGTGTTGCATTAGGCATTCTGGACATAGCTAGGATCATGCATTGATTTCTAACATAGCTTTTGTTTTGGCTCGGAGTACTCGGTAAGTGTTTATGCTTTAGCATCCTTGCATGCGTGTGAGTGACTGCCATGATAGCATGCTGGCCATGAGGCTAATTGCTTATGTGATATAACTACCTGAATGCCTGTGGGTGAAGGTTGGGTTACTTGAGTTGGAACAATTCATTGATTGCGAGTTTTAAGCCCACTTGAGAGTGGCAAATCACCATGTTTTTTAAGCCCACTTGAGGGTTGCAAAATCCGCATTTTAGCCTACTTGCGAGTAGCAAACCGTTTTAAAAAACAAACATGAAATGTTTTGTTCCAATCCAGGCGATCCAGTCTATACTTGTTTGCTGCGCGCATCACATAGTATTTCTAGGCTAATACACCAGAATAAGAGCGCATATGTTTTCAAAACAAAATCTCATGTTTAGTAGTGGCCGATCTTTGATTGGGTGAGCGGGGGTGCTCATAGCTGACCTTCCCCAATCGTACCCCAGTTCTCGAGCCGAGGAAACTTTGGTGATGACGGACACGTGGCCTTAAGCAACGAGTCAGGGTTTCCTAAATTCTCCCAAAATAAAATATTTAGGTGGCGACTCTGTATCTGGCAAAGCAGTCCATGTTTGGCACTTTTTTCTAAAAATCAATTTTTCAAAACGATTTGCCGGATTTGGACTCTTTGGTGATTTATCGATCTTGCATTGCACTTTGTGAGATTAGATTCAGAACCGTGACATTTGGGGGCGTCTACAGTATCTGGCGACTCTACTGGGGAGTTAGAGAACTTGACTCGAACTCATGATATCTTCTTTTGACTACACTTATGTGTCTCTTTGCATTGCATTTGCATTGGTGCGCCTAGGACACCGTGTTTGTCGTCTGCTATTCCTGAACGGTGTGCCAGAGGCTGGCTTGAGAAGCATGCCGTAAGGCAAGCCGGTTACGGGCTCTGCCACGATGGGAACACATACCCCAGTTTTTACCGGGGCACACTTTTTGACCATTCGACCTAGTGCATATCGGAATCCATAGTGACTATTCCAAACTAGGACAGGTTGCTCACCCGATTATAGGTTGTTTGAAACTACTGCGTGCGTAGTGAAACCCTAGCTCCTGACAAAATAGGACGGGGAAACCCTACCCCTCCATAGGGGTGTTTTGGCTCTCATTTACTTGCTATGTGCTTTTAGAGTGCGTCTCTACAGGAATGCATGTATCAGTTTGCAAGTCTGGGTATCAAGACTGCGGTCATCAGATTCATGGAATCAGTTTTACCTGAGGGTATCAGTTCACAGGCAGAATTTTGGGCAGAATTCAGTAGAAAGTACAGACATTCAGTTGTGCGCATATTTGTTCTGGTAAAATCAGGCTGAGATGGTGTCTGTTTTCTTCTTTTGCAAGGTAGTCTCGGAACCATAGCTTCAGAAGGCTCCAATATCCCCCGGGTACACTGGACTTATATTGATAGACTTTGTCAGGTCAGAATCGGTTCAAAAGCAACCTATGTTTGCCTCACCCCCACCGGTTACAAGACGAAAGAGGTTCAGGCAGAATTCACCAGTACAGTTTCTATAGAAATCACACCTCAGTTCACCCAGGTCTAGTCTGGTTTGGGAACAGTTGTCTGCATTCAACTCAGCACGAGATCAATCACCCGTTCCCATGGCTCAGTATCCCTTAGCCAGTATGGAAGAACAGATGCGGTACCTACAACAAACAATCGAGGCACTACAGCAGGACGCAGTCCGTCAGGCTGAAGTCACTGCTCGTCAGGCTGAAGTCATGGCTCGTCAGGCCGAACTGATAACCCAGCTACAACAACAACAGCCACAGCAGGCTGCAACTTCTACATCTCATGCACCTCCCACGGGTAACCCGACACCCGGAGCCACTGCCAATACTACTAATGTCCAAGAGACTCCAGGCAATCTGGTGGAGCCAATCCTAGCATAGACCTCTAAAGCTCTTGTCCATCAAAGCGAGGCTCCCTTTAAATGTGAGGTTGACCCAACTGCACGTAAGATCAATAAACTGGAGAAGTTATTCAAGCGAGCACAAGGAGTGAATTCCATCCTCGATTTAGAGGACAAGTATACTGAATCTGCAGTTACCTTACTGGAGCAGTTTAAAATGCCGCATATCGACTGCTTTGATGGCTCTAGAGACCCAATGGTACACCTCCACCTGTTTTCTGATATTTTGAAGCCAATGGGTTTGACCACAGCCCAAAAGATGTCACTATTTGGCCAAACCATGTCTGGGATAGCCGCAATCTGGTATACAAAATTGGAGGACTCTGTGAAACAGAACTGGGAAGAGCTGGCTGAGGCCTTCATTGCTCAATACTCCTATAATACACAGATCGAGGTCACAACTCATGATCTCGAAGTCACCCGCCAAGAGCCAAAGGAAAGTTTCTCAGAGTTCATGGCGAGATGGAGAGCAAAGGCCTCAATGATGACTACAAGGCCTTCCAACAAAGATCAGATCAGGATGATTGTTCGAAATCTACATGGCAAGCTGTTGCAAAAGATGGTCGTCCTACCTCTGTTTACCTTTCCAGCCTTTCATGAAATGGGGGTTCAAATCAAGGATGCCATCAGACAAGGGATCTTTGTGGAAGATAATGAGCCTTTGAAAAGGAATGTTGCTCACAATTCCAATGCTACTACTGAAGGTGGCACAGCTGGGAAATGCTCAAAAGTAGACAGTATCACCCCTTCCCTCAATGGCCAAAAACCAACTACTTCAAATCGGCCCCAAGCCCAAAAATTCCATCCTCTTTACATGAGTCTCTCTCAAGCTTTGAAAATGCTGCAAGAAGAAAGGCATCTAGAACTCCTAGAACCCCAACCCCTTCCAAATCCTCTTCCACCAAGATATGACCCAGCTAAATACTGTGCCTATCATCAACAGCTCGGTCATGATACGAACTGTTGCATCCGCCTCCGTCATAAGATTCAAGATCTTATTGACGAAGAGACCCTAGCTCCACCAAAAGGACCTCAGGTTAGTACTGACCCATTACCTCTACATCTTAACCTCATCCATGTACTGTCGTCCACCTATGACCCCAGTATATACATCACCCCAGCCCATCTACCCAAGCCTGAGATGTTCATTCCAGAAAGCATGGACTTATGCATGATGAATGCACCTGAACCCCAATCATCTCAAACCCATGAACCCACTACTTTTGAGCTAATGAGAATGATTGAAGATCTTTAGAGAACTGTGGCAAATCTGGCCTTCGAAATTTTGGCTCCGTCATCGACTACACCACATAACGGGAATTTCATGTCAAAAGGCTCCCTAATCTTGGGACGGGCTGCATTTGAAGAAGGCCAATCCCTTGGCAAAGTGGAAGCTAGTGGTAAGAACAAGGTAGGGGCAGGCATTGGTCCCCATGAATACCTTCAATGGGCTGTGGAGGCTTTGAAAGCCAAAGGGCTGAACGAACAGTAAGTGCTGGCAGTTGTTGCAAAGACTGTGGATGGCACTTTTGCCACTCAGAATGAGAGCTGTTTGAATCAAGGGACAAGCCAGGAGAAGGGCCATTATACCAGAAACGTTCCTTTCAGATCTAATCTTGCACTCAGAAGAGATCAACAAACCCAGTCAGTGCCTACCAATCCCTTTACTGGTGCATCTAATAAAAAGCCACAAACCTCGAAGTACCCACCCCGAGGCCAGAGAGTCTTCCATGCCCTCTATATGCCTTTGTCCAAAGCTTTCCAAATCCTCGTAGGACAAGGCCATCTCAAACCCCTTGAGCCTCGACCTCACCCTGGTCGTCTTCCAGCCAGTCATGATGATGCCCAGTACTGTGCCTTCTATTAACAAACCGATCATGGCACTGACATGTGTTTCGTCTTAGCCACGAAATACAAGATCTGATTGACAACGGGGTCATCGCTGCACCAGGCTCTACAAAGTCTATCGTCACTGGATCAGTGAATCTGGAGGATAATTTGATGTGATCAGGGGATGAACCACCTGCGGGCGGCGCTCAGTTTACTTCAGATGTGGCGTATGGCACGCACTATTTTGAGCATTTGCGAATGCTAGTTTTTGTACTTTCTGACTTGGGTATTCAGTCAGTTTTGTTGTCTTGTATGTAGTCAGTCTTTTTGTACTAAGTCAGTTGGGTCTGTCTTGTTGTATCGAGTCAGTCCTGTTTTGTTAGAGTCGGGTGATTTCGGGGGTGTTACCTCGGACATCACTTGCTTGTTTTGTGTTTGTCTTTTCGCTTTCTTTTGAGTCTGATTCTGCCTTGGAGCCAGTTACACCGACAGATTTGAATGGAAGAGCAGTGATTTTCACACTCTTGTGTTTGCTTCTGCCTTATGCCAGTTGTGCCAGAAGTTCTGATTGAGAAGACAGTATTTGACTAAAAACTGTGTCTTTTCTGTGCCTTGAAATCATTGCATTGACCTAAGTTTTTTAAAAACTTTTTGAACACTGTGATGAAAACAAAGAGGGAGGAATTCCTCTGGATTTGCAAAAATTTGATCAATTGAGAGAAAGAGAGGCATGCTAAGCCCTTAATGAATGAGATCATGTTTGTTAATGTGAGTATTGAGAAGGATCCTGGCTTGATCCAGATTGGTTCTACACTGTTGTCAGCGTGAGCGATTAGTCGCTTTCTTAAAAGATTTCAAAAAAATATTTTGCGTCGTCCTGCGAAGACCTGGGTGGAATCGCTCTTGAGATTGTGCAGCTTAGGATCACTTTCATCCTCGAGACTCGACCCCTCGCTTTCAAACCTTTGATTCAGATTCAGCATGTTCAACGGTCAACCATCAAAGGAGGCCTGTGTGGCCAGATTCGAAGCAACCCTCGAACTAAGGGCAAGAAAGTCAGATCAAGAAGGTCGTACGTCGTCAAAAGAAGCTTGCAAAGCTAGATCAAAAGCACCCCTCGAACTAGGGGCAAAAAATATCAGCCGTGCTCGAAGAGCCGAAGATGGATCATTCTGCAAATCAATGAAGACTGGCAAGAATGCCAAATCCCAGAAAGGAGGAAAGAAGAAAGTTTGTGCTGAAGGACAACTGAGTTCCTACCCACAACACTAGGGGCAAATTCAGCCCCCATTTGATGGACTCCTATATCATCAGTGAACATCAGCCATTCTTCTGGATTCAGATGACTTCAGGATCTCAAAACCATTTGACATGGACAAAGCTACACTTTTACCCTTGATAGGCTCGCTGGGCCGAAAACCCGGAAGGGCGACCCAGGAAAAAGTTAGAGCAAGAAAAAAGAAAAAAAGAAAAAGAACAAAAAATGAAAAGAGCAAAAAAGAAAAGCAAGAAAAAGAAAAGAAAAAAAAAATGCAAAGAGAAAGAAAATGAAAAAAATGAGAAGAAAAGAAAAACATAGCTCGCAAGGTTGAAAACCCAGAAGGGAGGCCTTGGCAAAAGTTAGAGCGTAAAAGGTGAGGGTTAATACACGAGTGTACCTTACCCGAACTACGTAAGGCTTGATTCCCATCTTTGGGATACGTAGGCAACTTCATTCTGAAGTCCAGCCGTAAAACACTTCAAATTCGACTGTGTCCATGTGATGGTTTTGGTCATCTTTTTCTTCTCTCTATCCGAGAATTTGGTCATAATTGTCACTGTGAGGACTGGTTACCATGTGCTGCGGCGCTATTCAGACTAGGGGCAACTTTTTGTTGCCGTGCAGTGCTGCGGTGCTATTCAGACTAGGGGCAACTTTCCGTTGCCGTGCAGTGCTGCGGTGCTATTCAGACTAGGGGTAACTTTCAGTTGCCATGCAGTGCCGTTCAGACAAGGGGAAATTTTCCATTTGTTTTGGATCTGAGGTTGTGCATCTCAAGAGTAAATTCTGCATTGGTCGAGCAGTGGCCATTTGCAAAAATAGTTTTTGAGAATTTTTAATGAGGTTGACTAATTCTCTCGAAAATTATTCCATTTTTCTAAAACTGGACCATTTCTTGGACCCAAAAAAGGAAAATTTTCAGTGCTCATAACCTGACTTGCATGATTTCAAATCAGAAAATCGAACAAGCGTGTTAATCTAACTCTCATTTTGGTTAAAATTGTTTTAGCAGAAGCGAAAAACAAAAAAATGGTCAAAATGATGAACTAGGGGCACAACTGAGTCAGGTGTTTTGTCTTTTCCTCGTTGTCAACATACTTGCCAGAAAAGGGCACTCTACTTGCCAGAAAGGGAACTCTACCTGCCAGAAAAAGGCACAACTGAAGCAAACAGCAAAGAGCCGAAAGCTCTCTCATCCTCCAAGCCGCGAGGTATCAAGCCAAGTGCGAAGCGTGAACTGGAATGGGTCAAGATATTCCACTCCCTCGTCTGGACACATTTGATCATGTCCAAACTCCCCAGCAAAACATCGTTAATCGATGTCAGCTGCAGATTTGCTACACACCCAATTGTAGCGCAACCCCTCTGCGGGAATGTTCACTGTTGTGAGTAGAAGAACAGAATCTAGTAGAATGCTAGGGGCAAGAGCCTGCAACTTCTTGTTTATCCATTAACCACCCTGGGAAGGGATGAAAAATGAGAGATTAAAGAATAGAGAGATGTGCGCTAAGAGGAAAAGCGAGAAAAGAGTTTTGAGAGAAAAATCGAGCTTGAGGGCCGAGTGATGTGAGAATCACAAATAAGAAAGGGTGGGGAACAATACCCGAAGAAACTGGTTCCTCACGAACTTAGAGATCTCTCGCCTTTGTAACACGTCTGAGTGTTATGTCTTTTGTTTTGTTTGTCTCGATTCTCGTTTTTGAGTCGTTTCGAGTGTGTCTCGACGTGTTTAGGTTGTTTACCCTTTTCTTTTCCTTTATTGAGTCGTGGTGCACTGTGTTCAGTCATTGGCTCAACACCCGGTTGAGAACCCTTTTCTCATTACAATTTCAAAAAAATAAAAATAAAATAAAATTTTCGTTTTGTGCATAGAGTGCCGTGCCATTCTCCACATTTGTGCAAAACAAGATTCGTTCTTTCGTAAAACTGCAGGGTTCAACCCAGGTCATGTTAGAACAGTAAAACCAGGACCTATCTGAAGCTATATGGGTTCCAGACTGCGAAGCAAAAGAAAATAGGGAAAATTCGGAGCATCTGAATTTGTTTCGATTTCTGCAAGTTCCGTCATTGCATCTCATATGCTCAGAATGGGCTGTGTGTTCAGAATGAGCAGTATGCTGTATGAGCTGTGTGTTCAAATTAAAAGAATACTGCGTTGTGAACCGTGTGTTCAGATTGAACCAAATACTATGTTATGATCTACGTGTTCAGAATGAGCAGTGTGCTGATACGAGCTGTGTGTTCAAAGTGAACAGAATACTGTGTTGACTGTTTCACTGTTTTAGGCCAGAATGGCGATCAGAAGTGCTCTCCCTGAGTACCATTCCCCGTCAAAGTTATCTTGGCTATGTTTGCAATGAGGGAAAGTTGTGAATATGATCAGGAAGGAAAACGGCATTTGTGGTTTTTGCATGCAGAAGCTACCCCTTGTCAGCATTTCAGGACCTTCGTACTGCGAATTGAAGGTAAGTGTTCGAAGAACACAATGGAGGGGAGATCCCTGTCAGAGTAAAGCGGTTTACCGCCACTCACTCCATGAGGTGCTTTCTAAAGTGCCGCTTTGTTTGTTCATTTCATTCCCTAAACATCATGCTCTACATTGCTTGTAACATGTACTGTATCATCGCAATTATTGCGTTTATTTACACCATTTATCCTTTTACGCTGAGCAGTGTTTAGGATCCTTATCCTTCGGGGCTTTCTCGGGACGCGTGAAGCTCGAGCCCGAGCGGTTTCTGACCTCTTCTCACGATTTTAGCGTGTTTGGAATTTATCTCAGGTTGCGTCGACTGCACCCCTAAGCGGTTGGTTTCTGACATCTTCTCACGATTTCAGCGTGGTTAGAGTGTTCTTTTCCTCACACGATTTCAGCGTGTTGGGAATTTATCTCAGGATGCATGAAGCGCGGCCCTGGGCAGGTTGTATCTCGGGACACGTGAAGCGCGAGCCCGAGTGGTTTTTCACCTCTTCTCACGATTTCAGCGCGGTTAGAGTGTTCCTTTCCTCACACGATTTCAGCATTTTTGGAATTTGCCTTTCCTCTTCTCACGAGTTCAGCGTGGTTAGAGTCTGTTCCTTCCTCACACGATTTCAGCGTGTTTGGAATTTGCCATTCCTCTTCTCACGAGTTCAGCCTGGTTAGAGTCTGTTCCTTCTTCACATGATTTCAGCGTGTTTGGAATTTGCCTTTCATCTTCTCATGAGTTCAGCGTGGTTAGAGTCTGTTCCTTCCTTACACGATTTCAGCGTGTTTGGAATTTGCCTTTCCTCTTCTCACGAGTTCAGCGTGGTTAGAGTCTGTTTCTTCTTCACACGATTTCAGCGTGTTTGGAATTTGCCTTTCCTCTTCTCACGAGTTCAGCGTGGTTAGAGTCTGTTCCTTCCTCACACGATTTCAGCGTGTTTGGAATTTGCCTTTCCTCTTCTCACAAGTTCAGCGTGGTTAGAGTGTTCTTTTCCTCACACGATTTCAGCGTGTTTGGAATTTATCTCAAGTTGCGTTGTGTACACGCTTGGGCGTTTTGTTTTCGACCGCCTCTCACGATTTTAGCATGATTTGAGCATCCGTTTCCTTACACGATTTTAGCGTGTTTGGAATTTATCCCAGGTTGCGTTGTGTACGCACCTGATGGGTTGTTTTTCTTCTTCTCATGTTTCCAGCATGCTTGGAATATCTCACCCTTTGCATCTACTGTACTATCTGTCGCATCGCACTGTTTTGTGCACATTGTTTTTTATATCATTCGCACTATCTCGTGCATTCCCTGGTCTAGGAGACCTTAAATCCTGCATCTTTATTCGCACTGTCTTGTGCACTCTTTGGTCTGGGAGACCTTAAATCCTCTGGTCTAGAAGACCTTAAATCCTGCATCTTTATTCGCACTGTCTTGTGCACTCTCTGGTCTGGGAGACCTTAAATCCTCTGGTCTAGGAGACCTTAAATCCTGCATCTTCATTCACACTGTCTTGTGCACTCTCTGGTCTAGGAGACCTTAATTCCTCTAAAGGTGCAATTCCTTTGGTGTTTGTCGTGCCCGAACGACTTCCAGTGGTCTGGTATAGCCGCCTGCCTGTGTTTGCGGTGAGTTCCTAGGAGACCAACTGAGATGGTAGAAACTAGAGTTCGATTGGCTTATGCCTAGAACGCAAAGGTTCGGGATTTCCGAGACTAAAGTTTGGTTTAAATACCCAGGGGTGTATCCTCGGCTTAAAATCTGTATGGCAGCCCCATAGATTGAGATAGCATGTGTATGTGCCTCAATTCTGGATACTGAACCAACCTAGTCTGTCACCCTGTTGGAGAATAGGGAAAGCTGCAACCATAGTCAGGGAGAAAAGTACTACCTGCGGTTCAACCGAGAAGAAGGGGAAGGTCCCCAGCAGCATGAGGTAGGTCATTGCCAATTGCCCCTGTAAGGTACCTTCGCCTCCTAACTACTACATCATCTAGTATGTCTATTGCATTGCACATATAATATGTTGCATGCCTGTACTGTATATCCATTGTATCGCCTGCATCCTTTCCATGTTAAACTTAGTCTGGCATGTGCCCATACTTTTCGCGTTAAAGCATGGTTCTGTGATTGTGTGTACGTGCCTATTCCACTAAGAGAATTGTGGTTTGAGGGTGTCGGCACCTTTTCTGTGTTAGACGTGGTCTGTTTTGTGTCTATGCCTTTTCTAGGCAAAATGTGGTTTGGCCGCGCGCCTTATTCACTCCATCCATAGCATCTATTGCATTGTAGTTTGTCGCATTCAGCATGTAGGATCACGATCTTTTCTTAGTAGATCATTCCTCACTTATATCATGCCACCCAATTACTTGTATTCTTTCTGCGAAACGCATAGTTCTGTCTGTGCATGCACCTATTCCACTAAGAGAGTTGTGGTTAGAGCGCTCCGGCACCCTTTCTATGTTACACGTAGTTTGATTTTGCATCTCCATCCCTTTATGATATTTGTGTGACTTTGTACTGCTTGTGGTTTGATTATTTCGATACATTACATATCATTTGCATTATTTCATTACATTGCATTGCATAAATCCTGAATTATCAAACCGGTTTCGTGTAGCGTATAAGTCCAATTTTCAAACCGGCTTCGCACAGCGTATAAGTCCAATTATCAAACTGGCTTCGCGTGGCGTATAAGTCCAATTTTCAAACCAACTTCGTGTGGCGTATAAGTCCAATTATCAAAATCTTCCTACATATCGTTTTGCATCCTGCCCCTGAACTACGCTGGTTTGATTCTTTGCAAAGGGATATGTAGGCAGCCTGCGGGCACAACCGTTTATTTATCTGTACTTTGTCCAAGTCTTCGGCCTTGCCAAAAATGGGTCGTCTTTGGGCTTTGACATTCACTCACGTCACTTCTTGACTTTCGAGTTCTGTCAAAGAGGGGCAACTGTAGACAACCCATTTTTGACCGACCTTAAGACTCAGACGTCATCGATTGAGCGCTCGGTGATGGTGCATGTTGTTCTTGTCCTGAGGTTTCAGAGTTCTCGGCTGAGAGCCTCGCCTCCAGGCCTCGGAACTTTTTGTGCTTTGACTCGATTTGCGGACCAGGTCTTGTTTTCTCTTCCCGAAGGGAGGGAGAGGTCTTGTAGACCATCTCTCAGTGGTCGTAGACTACTTTTCGTGGTCATAGGCCACTGTTCCCGTTTGCAGACTAGTTTCCGGTTTTCGGGGCCGTCGGCCGTGCGCCTCGGCTCGGGACCGCTTAACATTCTCCATTTGCCCCGAGTTTTGGAGCACACCTTGTTCCCTCTATCTAGAGGGACACTGTGGCCCGGGAGACCACTTTTGTGGTCGTACGCCACTTTTGCTGCTTAACCGCCAGTTTTCGAGGCTCCCTGCTACGTGCTTTGCCCCCCAAACTCTCGTCTTGCATCCGTTTTGGTTTGTTTTTGGTACAAACCTTGTTTTCCTTGTTTGGAAGGTGGCATAAGGGTGGGAGAGAACTTTTTCTCCTTGGAGACCACTTTTCTTCCCGCCAGCCGGTTTTCTGGTCGGGAAACTGGTTTTCTTGGTCTTTAAGCCACATTTACCGGTCTCTCACCCCACCATTGCCTTGGTTTCAGTATGGAGACCACCAATTACCCTTGGAGACCACTTTTCCTCTCGCCAGCCGGTTTTCTGGTCAGAAAATTGGCTTTCTTGGTCTTTGGGCCACATTTACTGGTCTCCCACCCCACCATTGGCTTGGTTTCAGTATGGAGACCACAAATTACCCTTGGAGACCACCAATTACCCTTGGAGACCACTTTTTTTTTTTTTTTTTTTTTTTTTCTGGGAGACCACTTTGGCTGGTCGGCTAACCACTAAAAGTAGCAGGCCGACCACCTTTTCTGGTCGACAGGTTTCTGCCTGTTTTGTCTGTTTGAGTGGGTGCCAGCTGTGCCACCTGGAAGGCACAGACTGGATCCTCCATACACGTGTATGGAGGATCCAGTCTGTGCCTTCCAGGTGGCACAGCTGGCACCCACTCTCCATACATGTGTATGGAGGATCTTGAGCCTTGTTTTTTAGCTTTTTGAGGAAGCTTTGGCCTTGTTTGTCTATAAGAGAGGCCGTCCACCTCCTTGAACCAAGTTCAGAACTTCTCTAAGGCAAAACAATACATATCTCTCTATATCTCTATATTTTGGCTCATAAGGTGCATGGTTCTTGACCCTTTTACACTACACCTCATAGCCTTACACTTCCACCATTGATTTGAGGTTCTTGGAGGTTGTTTTTGAGGTTAAAGAGCTGGTTTTGGTCCCAAAGTTTGCTGGTTTTTGCTGAGCTTCAACGGTAATCACTTTTCCCTCTTTTAAGCATTATTTTGATCCTTCTCTTAGCCTCATTTGTATGCTTATTTGAGCTTTGTTGTCAACTGAAAAAAGGTTCATATTTAAGTAATTTTCATGTTTGTTTAAGGTTCTTTTGGTGTTGGGGGTCATCTACCCTCTTGTATGCTCTATTTACCCTTGTTTTGAGCCATGCCTTGAGGCCTTTGTATTGAACTTTGCTTGGCCTTTTTGCCACTAAAATCCAGCGGATTTTCAGTGGTTGGCATGTGGTTTTGAGGGCCAAAATCAGAGAGGGGTGACCCTCTCCCTTTTGGCCTTGTTTGCTTGCACTTTTGGCTTTCCAAGGGAGCATATATTTCCACACTTCCTAGCCTTGGTTCAGGCCCTTTTTAGTGACTTTTAGGACCTGCCTAGACTCTGCCTATGGCTGGTTTGGTCACCTTTTGTTTGCCTCTTGCATGTGTAGAACAATCCCTTGCACAGCCTATCAAAGCAACACCTCATTCTTGCATGTATTGGTCATGTTTCAGTGGGTTTTTGGCCATCATTTGGCATGCCATGATTCTTTTTTTGGCTGGTTTGGTAGCCTCTCATATGATTCACATGCTTGTAGTGTAAATCATGTTTACTAGCTTATAATACATGTTGTTTTGGCCCGTTATGCTAGCATATTTTGGCCATGCTCCAAACTGATTTTGTCCATATTTTGGGCTGCCTTAGCTCTGTTTTGAGGTCCCTTGGTTGAATGATGCTTGCCATGTATGGTTGTAGTGTAATAGCCTTGCTTAGCCTTGAGTTTTGAATCCCCTTGCATGCTTAACTTGAGGTGTTTGCATGTTTTAGCATCATTGAGCATGGTAGTTCAGAGTTTATTTCTTGGCCATATTCTCATGTTTGTCACTCTTTCAATGTGTTTGAGAGTTGCATCATTATATCCCTTTTATGAGCCTTTGCATTGAGCTTCATTCTTATGCCTTTCAAGCCACCATCTTGGCTCATTTTGCCACTATTTTGGGCCTGCTTAAGGTCTATTTAGAGGTGGTTTTGTTATTTGAGCACTACCTTGCATGCCTCTAGTGTAATGTGCTTCACTAGCTTCGGTACTTGAGCCTTTCAACATGCATTGCGTGAGTTGTTTGCATGATTCGAAGCCATTTTGTATGTCATTTCAGAGCTGGAACATGTGTCATTGTATGCCATATTTCATCATTTCAATGCTTTTGTAGAGTCGCATTTTGTGCCCTTGGGCTTTGGTCCTTGCGTTGTGTATGCTAGCATGAGTTTTGGAGTCTTGTTTTCATCATGTTTGGCCACTGATTTGGGTGTGGCTGAGGCCCATTCATTTTGGTTTAAGCCCACTTTTGCATTGAGTATGCCATTGTATTCCATAGCATTGAGTATGTCACATTGTTGCATGATTGATCATTGCATTGCGCATGCCTTGTTCATCTCATTGTGTATGTTAGTTCTTAGGTGCATTGTGTATGCTAAGTACCACGTGCATTGAGTATGCCATCGTTAGTTCATAGCATTGTGTATGCTAGTTGCATGTTTGCATGTCATCCGTTGCATGTTTGCATCACTTAGTTGCATAGCATTTAGGTTGCATACTTAAAGTCGCATTGTGCATGCCATTGTTTGTTGCATTGTGTTCGAAATAGGAGTTAGTCTGAACACGGGAAACGAGGGATGTTTCGCACTCAAAGTGACGAAACGTGCCTCGATTCCCGGTCGCCGACACTCTTGACTACCCATGACGGAGTTGTCGGCTTTAGGTGCTTGTATGTGCATTTATTTCACATTGAGTCGTGCAATTCGACTCCTCGGCCATCATGCATCGAGATGCGCGACCAGTGGGCCGAGGGTCGAGGACTATACTCCCTAGAGCTTATGCAATGACGGGGAGAGTGGTCATGCACACATGTGTTGCAAATACTTTGCCGTGCCTCTTTCTTTCCCTTTGTTGCAGAAAACCAGAAACCAGGAGAAGAAACTAGTCGGCCGACCAGGTTTTCTGGCAGGCCGTCCACCTTTTTTGGTTTCCACCTTTTCTGGTCGGCAGCCTTCCCACAGCATCCCAGGGTGGAGTTTCATCTCTCTGGAGCCTTGTGCAGTGTTCTGAGGTCAATTGCAAACAAAGGCAAGCCGGGGCATCGCGATGGATTTCCCGACAAGGCAACTCGAGCATGCATGCATCCTTTGCCATTCAAGGCAGAGCTGAGGCAGTCCACATTCATGTAGTTCGCAGGCTAGTTTAATTTCTTACTTAGTTAGTTTGTTAATTAATTATAGTTGTGTAATAATTAGCTGTAGTTTGTTATTCATTTCGTCATGTAATAACTAGTTTAATTAGTTTAGCTTAGATTAGCTAGCTGGTTTTGTATTATTTATTCGGACCCTCCGTCGAGAGGGCATAACTGTTGTAATAAGTGTGCGTGTGTGTGATGCATGTCTTCCATCCCCACATCTTTCTCCCTTTTACTTACCAGCTTACGATGGTTAGTTTTAGGGCACGTTTCAATTAGCATCCTTATGCTCGCATGTTTGCATCAATTCATCTGTCTTGCATGCATCGGGCTCGGCGCATCATACTAACTGCATTGTATTTCAATTCCTATTTGAATACATATATCAAGTTGCATTTCACATGACATTTTAGAATAGCTGAGCCTATCTTAGTTGCATTTTGTATGTGTTGCATTAGGCATTCTGGACATAGCTAGGATCATGCATTGATTTCTAACATAGCTTTTGTTTTGGCTCGGAGTACTCGGTAAGTGTTTATGCTTTAGCATCCTTGCATGTGTGTGAGTGACTGCCATGACAGCATGCTTGCCATGAGGCTAACTGCTTATGTGATATAACTGCCTGAATGCCTGTAGGTGAAGGTTGGGTTACTTGAGTTGGAACAATTCATTGATTGCGAGTTTTAAGCCCACTTGAGAGTGGCAAATCACCATGTTTTTTAAGCCCACTTGAGGGTGGAAAAATCCGCATTTTAGCCTACTTGCGAGTAGCAAGCCGTTTTCAAAAACAAACATGAAATGTTTTGTTCCAATCCAGGCGATCCAGTCTATACTTGTTTGCTGCGCGCATCACATAGTATTTCTTGGCTAATAGACTGGAATAAGAGCGCATATGTTTTCAAAACAAAATATCATGTTTAGTAGTGGTCGATCTTTGATCGGGCGAGCGGGGGTGCTCATAGCTGACCTTCCCCAATCGTACCCAAGTTCCCGAGCCAAGGCAACTTTGGTGATGACGGACACGTGGCCTTAAGCAACGTGTTAGGGTTTCCTAAATTCCCCCAAAATAAAATATTTATGTGGCGACTCTGTATCTGACAAAGTAGTCCATGTTTGACACTTCTTTCTAAAAATCAGTTTTTCAAAACGATTTGCCAGATTTGGACTCTTTGGTGATTTATCGATCTTGCATTGCACTATGTGAGATTAGATTCAGAACCGTGACATTTGAGTACGAACTGTAGTGAGCCCATTGAACAAAACGAGATTTTCCCCGGGACGTTCGGGGGCGTCTACAATCAGCAGCAACATCTCAACATAAACAGCAGAAACAACACGTCAAGTCATAAAGCAGAGCTCCTGATCCACTGCACGTTGTTAACAAGTTCATGAATTGTGTACTTATACCTGGGATAGTGAGGTTTCGACCACAAGATAATCCTAATATTAATTAAATCGCATAACTCATCCAGATGAGGCTGAACCCCATTAAACACACAGTCATTTCTTGCTTTCCATAAGGACCACATAAGGGCACTAGGAATAGATTTCCCAACATCCAATAAAAGTTCTTAAACTTAAACCCATCCCACCAACACAGCAACCCCTTAATTGATCCAGGCATTACCCCCTGAAAACCCCACCATTTAAAAATATTTGACCATAATCTCCACACCACTGGGCACCATAGCATCACATGATTCAAAGATTCACCTTTACAGTTACAAAGCACACAGAGAGTACTAGTATCCTCACTAATTACACCAATCCTCTGTAAAAAAATCTGATGACTTGATTCTACCTTTCTATGCTAGCCATCCAAGAAATTGTGCTTTTGGAGGATAAATTTGTTTTGTTTTGTTTTTTTTTTTTTTTTCCAAATAATAGAAAGAGCATCATAGATAGCTCCAATCTCATGTCTATTATACATTGAAGCCACACTAAACTGACCTGAAGGCAGTGCTTTCCATTTAAGACAATCATCAATATTAGACAGTACAATCTGAGTTGTGTTAAGTTGTGAAATAAGTTCACCCACCACTGCCATCTCCATTTCCTTAAAGGCCTTCTAAATTCGAAGCACCACTCCTCAGAGTCTCCCCTTTGATCCAGCAGCCCCCGTAATGAAACATCTCTATTTGTAACCAATCCAAACAACCTTGGAAACGTCTCTTTGAAGAATTGATTACCCAGCCACTTGCCATCCCAAAACCTGATTCTATTCCCATCACCAATAGCAAAATCCACACTTGAAAAATAAAAGTTCCTGAGATGGGGATTGCAATCTGCTACACAGAGAATGTCACTCCATACCCTTGATACTCTGATTGAATTATCCATAAATGAGAACCATTTACCACCAAACATCGGGTATTTGGAACAAATTACCCTTTCACATAAGGCCTTACCTTCATTTTCAAATCTCCACCACCACTTAGAAAGCATACAGTCATTAACATCTCTGATTCTTCTTACTCCCAGCCCTCCTTGATTCTTACTTTTAGTGATGTCCTCCCATTTCACCAAATGTGATTTCCTTTTTAAATATGAACCTCCCCAAAGAAAAGTAGCTTGAACCTTATCAATAACCTTAGCCACTCTTTCTGGCATTTTAAACAAGGACAGGTAATACACAGGCAGACTTGATAGCACTAATTTAATTAGTGCTAGTCTTCCACCAAACGATAACAACCTCATTTTCCACCATGCTAGCTTGGATTTGAACTAATTAGAAACAGGTTTCCAAGTTTTCAATCTCCTTGGACTAGCCCCCAATGGCATGCCTAAGTAAGTAAAAGATAATTTGCTAGACTTGCAATGGAGTCTAGCTACAAAATCATCAATGAGCCCCTTTTCCACACCTACCCTGTAGACACAACTTTTATGGAAATTTATTTTTAGATTGGACATTAACTCCAAGCATCTTAGAATTCTCTTTATGGTGAGCACTTTCACCCAATTTGTCTCACAAAAAATGATGGTATCATTAGCAAATTGTAGATGAGAAATAGACTCCTCACTAGCTCCAACCATTACCCCTCTAATCAGTCCCGTCTCTTTAACTCTAGTTAGCAGAACATTAAGTCCTTCAGCAACTATAGCGATCCCGGTTCTTCCTTCTTTGGTTGTTGTATCCGGACTTGGTTCCATGGATGTCGGTAGTTGTTTTTATCCTGTTTCCGTCCTTCAATACTTTGTATTTGAGTTATAGGATGTTTTGGGCAGGATTGTTACAGGTTGAGTGTGATTGAGAGCAAATGGTTGCTGCCCAGAATTTTGGTCCTTCGGTCGAGTGAGACTTTTGTCGCTCGAGCGAGCTCTGTGTTTTAGATCCTTCGCTCGAGCCAGGGTTCCTTCTCTCAAGCGAGAGTTGAGTTTTGTATCTGGTGGCTCGAGTGAGAGGTCCTTCGCTCGAGCTTGCGTCTGCGTCTAGTACTGGACCTATAGGTTGCAATTCTTCGCTCGAGCGAACGAGGTCTATGTTTTGGATTTCTTCGCTCGAGCGAGCATTCTGTCGCTCGAGAATGCTTCTGGGTTGTAGACCTGAAGCTTTGAATTGTTGGCTCGAGCGAGGCTTTCTACGCTCGAGCGAGGATTCTTTGTGTCTGGTCGCTCGAGCAACCAATCCTTCGCTCGAGCGAGCCTGTGTTATATCAGCAGATAGCAGCGGGGAAACACTTCACTTTTTCATCTCTTTTGATTTCAAAACCCTAGAGCCGTCCTCTTTCTCTCTCTATACATCTTCTCTCTAGGGATTCATCTACTCCTAGTGAGTTTCTAGCCTAGTTTCTTTGCAAGAAAGATAGAGGGTCGCGAGGGCTTCCTTTTAATTTGAAAAATAGTGGATTTGGAGCACTTTGGGTTTTGGTCATCTTCTCCATTTGAGCTCTTCATTTCGAGGTAGGGATACCCTACTCCGTCTTATGAGTTTTGTCATAAATTTTGGACATTTTGATATGTTGGGGTTGTTGGATAATTTTTGGAAAAGTTAGGGTTTGATTTGTAATTTATAGAAAAAGGGGTTTTCAAAATGTTAAGTCCTATGGGTGTTTGAGACCAACAAAAATGGAATTAATGTTGTTGTATTGTTGAATTTGAGCCTTCGGGTTGAGATGTGATAAAGGAGGAAGAATGCCCTAATTATGTGATAAATTAATTAGTATAATTAATTTGGGAAAATATGAAATTGATTTGAAATCCTTGAAATTGGGAAATTATGGGATTAAATAGTGTAGTTGGATTAATTTATCACTCACCTAAGTAAATGTTGATATTTCATCCGTTTAATGCTTTTATTTTCTGTTTAGAAATAACTGCTTTGAGCTATCGGTGGAGGATAGTCTTGATTGTTGTAGACATTGTATGTTAATTAGGGAAAACTGAAACTAGTCACATTAAATATGTCATTGAATATGACGGTTGAATTAATACAACAAATATGTGTATTGATTGATTATTGTATATGACAAGTGTTAAATACATTGTATATGCATGTTGTTTGGGAGGAGATAGGGGATGTACTCCATGGTTTGAGTGGAGATAGGGGATGGACTCTCAAACCTGTTTGGGAGGAGATAAGGGATGGGCTCCATAGATACAGCAAATATGTGTATCACTTGAGATGTTAATACATCAATTTTGTGTATTAAATTGCAATATTGGAAGTGGTTTCAATGTGAGTTGTAGACTCATTTAAATTGTGAATAAAAGAAATGCTTAATAAGGAATGTATTCCTATTAATTGTTTGGTCAGGTTCTGAGCCATGTTTATGAAATGATTTGGATAAGTAAAGGAAAGTGGAACGTAACATGGACATAATTGTCATGTAACTGTATTGTGATATAACTGGTTTATAAATGTTAACCATCTATCAAATGCTATTGTTTTAGTCATTGCTTATATTTTGTTTAGTATATCTCTACTGGGCTTTGGCTCACCCTATATGGGACATCATTTTCAAGTTCAGGGGATATGCTATCTCCA
Organism: Camellia granthamiana; assembly: GCA_036172215.1. NCBI lineage: Eukaryota > Viridiplantae > Streptophyta > Magnoliopsida > Ericales > Theaceae > Camellia > Camellia granthamiana. Next base: position 114,642,826 of record CM069903.1, read on the forward strand.
AGGACATAGCTTGGAAGGTTTTGGAGTTGAAGACTCTTTTTGGTTGTTTTGTTATTTTGATATTACATGTAAATTCAAGCCAAGGGCTTAATATGTATTTGAGTTAGCACTCACTTTTTGTATCCAAGTGTTGGCTTGGAAAGTTGTAAGCTCGTAGGGCATTTACTTTTGTTGTCAACATGTAATATCTTTTGTAAGAATACTCTGATGAATGGAAGAATGTTTTATTCTCTTATATTAATGCATGTCGAAATTGTTGGGTTTTATGTATTATTTTAAGGGCGTTACAGCAACAATATTGAAAAGAAAAGGTGAAAAAGAATCACCTTGTCTAAGCCCCTTCTCCGGAAAAAATTCTGAAGATGGAGACCCATTAACAGGAATTGAAACTCTTGCTGCAGTTACACACTCCTTTATCTAGCCAACCCATTTCCTTTCAAAGCCAAAATTTTCAAGCATAGAAAATAAGAATTCCTAGTTGACTGAGTCATACTCTTTTTCAAAATCCAATTTTAGAATCATCTCTTTCTTATGTAAACACTTCCACCAATCCACAATTTCATTTGCAATCAATACCCTATCGAAAATATTCCTCCCCTTCAAAAAACCAGATTGTACCTCGCTAGCCACTATAGGAATTACTCGCTTCAATCTTGTCACGCCCCAAACTCGCCCCTAAAAGTTTGGGCATGACCTATTCAGAATGGGCACGTAACCTGACATACATAACTTACGGGGCCTGAACGGAAGCGTTAAATACCATAAAATAATAGTAAATGATCTCCATTGAGCTACCACTATCATGCCAGGATCACAAACATCATAACAGGTAAATAACGTACATAAACATGCGCTTGGGCATCGGTTATATACAACACATATACAGACCTAGCCCTATGATTGGGCGTATAGCAAAAACATTATAGAAGGAAGTGTTATACACATTTCAACCTTAGGCCAATAATTAGAGTGCAATGCAAATGTTCGTCAAAACTTCACAAAAATATGAGTGGCTTCATCTAGGGCCTGGACACACAGAGGTTGACAAAAGAGAACGGGCATCATGGGCTAGGACTGACCTCCCGGTTGGCTACCTACAGAAGCAGACATAACAGAGAGTGAGCCAGGCTTAGTGAATAATAGTACATAAATAATTCGATGCTCAACTTAAAACATAATACATATTACTGCGTGTATAAATGCCAAGATCATGTAGTAAATCTGATTCTGTATGTTCTGGCCTTAGGCCCAGCTTTTAAACATAATGGCTTTAAGCCTTTGAACGGAGTGGCATTAAGCCCTTAAATAAATTGGCATTAAGCCCTTGAACAGAATGGCATTAAGCCCTTTTCTTGCATGTGTGAACTCAAGAGGTGTCTCGCACGGATTCTAGAGGTGGCTCATATTGTAGCACTTAGTTTCGTACAGCACTTTGTTTCATACCAGAAAATACAGATTGGCCATAGGCCCAGATGTCATCAGAGTAGGCTAGTCTCAGAGTCCTACAGAATTCTAGAGTCATATGAAAGTATCTACGTTCTTTCCATCATTTGTTTACATTCCTTGAATCATTCACACAGTTACAAAATTAACATGTGATAACAGAATGCTAATGGCAATCATTAGCTATAAGTAAAGCGTACTATGGTAGTACTACTACTCACAGTGTTGTGACGACGTGCTAGTTCCTCCCGGAGTGTGTCCTGTACACATTCATAACTTGCAAATTAGTTCATTTCTCTTTGTTGAGTTATTTCCTGAGTTATTTCACCTCAAATGAATTTTACAAACATCAGTAGGCATAAAATACAAATTCTAAAAATATGCAAGGGTCAAGCACGCAAAACGGAGCAAACCATTTTTTTTCAGCATGGGCTACACGTGCGGCTGTGAGCCCCGCACGTGCGGCAAGGGTCCCTGCACGTGCGGCAGTGATGCCCCGCACGTGCTTTTTAAGCAGTAGCCTCAGCACAAAATTGCACCATTTCCTGCACGTGCGGCCGTGACTCCCGCACGTGTGGCGATTCTGCAAAAATTCTGCCCAAAATTTCACACAAACCCTCACTTGGTATACTCATGGTAAGGTTCAAATTAAGCAAATTTAGTGTGTTATAATGGTTCAATATAAACATAACATGCATCAAAAATGTAATCAAGATCACCATCTCTAATTACTCATGCACAACTCATTCTTTTCATAATTAAATCATACTTGATCTCAATTTCCCACTTAGGTATATAGATCATCATCTAGGTGTTTGAATAACCCTACACAACAAATAAAATGAAGAGGGGAGGAACAATATCACAAGTTTGGGTCTACCAATACAACCACAACCACAATTAGACAAGAACATACATACACACTCTTGATTTCCATTATAATCTCAACTTGAATATCGTAGAGATCTCCTCAATCAATTGCCAAGAGGCTTAGCAAAATAAAGAACACATACCTTGAGCTTAAAATCTCAATAGATCCTCTTAATTCACCCAATCTTCTACTCTTGCCAGGTTTCCCTTCTACCTCTCTAACTCTCCTCTTCCAATTTCCATTCAAGAGATACTTAGGTTATTTTCATGTCCATGATCAAAGAGGCTTACATACACATAATATAAAAGAAAAACAAAGTTGAATAGGACAAAAATCAATCGTTTAATCATCCTAAATTGAAATTTCACAGCAATGGTTATTATTACTTAAAAATTACGCTGATTTCAAATATAAAATCAATTTCGGATTATCAAGTCTCTAAGACCCTCAATTTCTGATTCAAACATTCTAATCGTGACAGATACTTTTCTTATTACACAGATATGTATCCATAATCATAGGATTCACTTAATTAACCTTAATTCCTCATAAACTTTCTCAGTAAGCATTTGAAAGCACAGAGTAAGGGACTGAGAATATATCAGAATCACATATGAGGGTCGGATTATTACAAATCTGTTAGCAAGAACTTTAGATAAGATCTTGTAAACTGCCCCAATGAGACTTATTGGCCTAAAATTAGTAAGACCAGTTGGGCAATCTTTTTTTGGAATTAAAGTTACAAAGGAACTAATAAGACACTTGGGCAATCTGCCATTAGAATGGAAATCTTTGAAAAATTGAAGCATCTCCTCCTTAAACACCTTCCAACATTTTTGAAAACATGACAAGTTAAACCCAACGGGCCTAGGTGCCCTATTACCATCGCACTCCTTCACAGCTGCCCATATTTCACTTTCAGAGAAAGCAAATTCCAACTCAACCTTAGTATCATTACTCCTACTCGATTTAAAGACTCCTCCAAGCTTAGGCCTGACTTTCCAAAATTCTAAAAATAAACATTTGAAATGCCTAAAAACTTCTTCCTTAATTTTCACTGGATCCTCAATCATAATTGCATTTACAGTTAGCGAATTTAACAAATTATTATTTTGACGACAAGATGCGATGGAATGAAAGAACTTGGATTTCTTATCCCCTTTCAATGTCCATGACACTCTTGATTTTTGAAGCCACAACCATTCCTTTCTCTTACTCCACTTCAGCACCTCCCCTCTACGCTCCATTCTTCGTCCCAACTCATCATCATCAAGATCTCTAATTTCAACAACAAGATCTAGCTTGTGTAGTTTCTCCTCAGATGCTTTAAGCTTGTGATTGATATCACCAAATACTTCCAAATTCCACTGCTTCAATGATACCTTGGCTGCTTTTAACTTGGCAAAAATTCTATAACCAGCCCAACCTGATACCACTGTTTCCTTCCAAGCTTTCTTTACCACAGAGATGAACTGAGGATGCAACACCCAAGCATTAATGAACCTAAACGGTCTTGGACCCCAATCTCTTGTGTCCTCCATTAGTACCAGTAGGCAATGATCAGAAACTATTCTAGACAGCCCCCATACTTTGAACTAAAACATTAAGAGCCACTCAGGAGACAAAAGAAACCTATCAATTTTACTCCACTTCTCTCTCTCCACAGCATTACACCAAATGTACTTCCTCCCAAGCATCTCTAATTCTGTAACCTCCATTAGATCAATGAAATCATTAAATTTCTTCATACCCCCCTCCCTTCTAAAATAACCTTTCATTTCCCCAATCCCTCCTCCCCTCCCCCCCTCCCCCCAAAACTAAGGATAATGGAAAAAGGGCTTTAACCTAATAATGGACTGCCATACTCAGCCTCTCCTAGAAACCTCATTTGGTGTGTATACATTTATTAGCACACACATAAAAGATAGAGCAATAGTACCTGCCAACAAAATGAAATTCCGGTTGCAGCAGCAACTAGACAATGCAAAAACTGATGGATTCCATATACACAAAAGTCCACCAGCTAACCCATTCGAATCCACTGCCATGAACTCAATCTCCACCTCCACCCCTGGCCATAATGAACGCACTAATTCCACTGAAATTTATGCTTTCTTTGTCTCTTGAAAAAACACCACATTCACTTTGTTTCTTTGAGCACCTGCTTTATTTTCCTCCGTTTTCTAGCCTTTCCAAGCCCCCTAATATTCCATGTGAGCAAAATCATTACAAACCAATCTGAACTCCCAAATCTCCTACTTGTGTTGTTTAGGATCGATCAATCCCCACCCCTTGAACAACCCTATTTGCATCATTCTTTTTCCAATTCAACACATTTAAATAATAAATTCTCTTCATATCTTTCACAGTACATACCCAGTGCTTTGCCAACCTGAACTATCGCTTGTGCCTCCCTATGCATTAGATATCCTCTATTCTGAGATTGGTTGCTCAACATAGATGATGACATCGCTACAATTGCAGCTCTAAAAATTGCTCCTCTGTTCCAACTTCCCACATGAATTGGACTCATTTTTCTTGCAAAACCAGCACCTCTTGCCATCCTTCGAATCCATCTTGAATCAGCCACTGTCATTCTTTTTCTTTCACTTACTCTTCTCCTCTTTCTCTGGTTAGATCATCCCTTCCAACATCCTCATTACCCATTAGACCAGATATTGGATCCGATCCATTTCCAATTTGGGATGGGGTTGCAACACCTTTATGACCAGAAACACTCATTTCACTAAAATTAGAGACGATGAGCCAATTTGATCGCCCACCCACATGGGCCTCTCTAACATTCACTTCCAGATTAACTCCTAGCCTATCCACTTATGATCTACTGATACTTTTCAAAGAGCTTGGGGTGAAAATTTCATCTTATAGAACTTGCTTTTGGTCATTAATAATGAAATATGGAGAGACTAACTCAGCCGGCCCCTTCATAATTGGTTCTTTCACTCCAGATGCCTCATCATTATTGTTTTCCATGACATGGTTTGTCTCCTTAACAACTGTGTAAACCTCATTACTCATGTTGTTAACATTTGTCAATTGAATGTTTGCCACTTCTTCTGACTCTGCCAACTCAGCATCATAACTGTTCTACACTACTACCAGATCAGCATCTTCCTCTACACTGTGGATGCCCTTTGTTGGTTCAACTTCCACCTTACCCCTACCTCTATCATCATCCTCAACATTGCTCCATACCTCCTCTAGTTCACCATCTTCCTTACCTTTGTATCTACCATTAGACTTTGAGCTAACAACCTCATTTGAGCAGTAACCATCTATGTACCCTGAGTGACTCATGCTGCTGATAATTGCTTTATCAACTACTTGTTCTTCACACACCAATATTGAATAACATCTACCTTTATATTCAAGATTAATGGTAGTGTTAATTTGCTCCATACATCTTGTAGCAACACAGACCTTCCCATAACAAAGTGAAGAAGGTTGACAAATATCATCCTCCAACTTGATAACATTTCCCCATATGTTTCCAACACGATTAAATGTGGATATGTTCCATAAGTTAAGAGGAACACCAAATCACCTAAGCCAAACACATCTCTCTTGCTCAAGATAAAAACCTAGTTTCCAGATGATAATAGACTCACACCATTCATCAAATCATTCCTTAATGAGACCAAAATTTTCCTTCATGATCTCTTGGGACTTGAATGTTAACAAAATATCCCTTCCTCCTCCACACCTTCCCATTGTCTGATCCATTTCTTTATCGTTCAGCACCTTTTGAATGCTATGGACTGAGCTCTCAATCTTCAATCTCAGAATCACACTTTCAAGCAATCATCCATGTCCATTTTCATTCACATTTATGGTTAAGCTTGTCTTCCCCACCGCCATGTTTGTATTACCTTTTCCTCCTCGTCGGCTCCTCTTTTTTACCTCTATCATAAGTAGCAGTCTTCATTTGTAAACTCCTATCATCAACCCATAATCTGTTGGCTTTCTGGACTGCTATGTTCGATGCAACTTCACAATAAAACCTAACAAACTTGAGTTTGTTAGCTTCCTCCTTTTGAATGGAATGTATACATCCCTTACAACTCCAAACTTCATGGAAAGCCTAAACAAAGCTTTTGCATCCATTGAAAATGGTATATTATCCCCGAAAACAGTCAATAACCCATTACTAATCCTCCAATTACTATGTGCTCTAGCACCATTCCTCTGATGAATCACTGGAATCCATCTTCCCTTTCTTGTATCCTGTCACTCTCCCATGACAATTTCTTTTTAGACTTATGGGAGCTTACTTTCAAAGTAAACAACGATACAATTTATTTTTGTCTCTTAAAATGATTGATATTTATAGCATCTTCCATCAATTGTTGAATAGAAGAAAAATAAATTCTATAAAATCTGCAATTCAGCCTGTGCATTTATTTAATATACAAATCCATTCACCTATCTATAACTTAAACCATATTCATTCTACCTGTAAATGTAATTAATAAGTAAAAATGCATCCGCTTATCTAAAATATAAACCTCATTTGTTCAACAAAAATAAGTTTTAAATTAACACCAAATATTAAATTTTAAAAAATTTTAAAATATTCAAATACAAATCAAATGTTCAAACAAAATATAAATGTCAAAATGCAAGATTTTCTTCTTTTTCTTCTTCCTCTTCTTCTTCTTTATTTATTTATTTATTTATTTTTAAGACTATGAAGTCATTGCATTCAAGAGATAAGGAATAGCTACAGCCACAATATGAGTTGCAGCATCTTCAAAAGTTCGAACCTTAACATAGAGCATCAAGTGTAACCAATGAATGCAATAGATATAGATATAAGAGTTGTATTAGTGGAGGTTAGAGTGAGAATAAGTTAGAGTTTGTTATAAGAAATTCTTGTAACTAGAATAAATATCTGTATAACTAATCAATGCAATCAATCAAAGAATCTTTCTCACTTCTTGTTATGGTATCAGAGCTAGCATAGCTCTCACAAGCAAGGTTCAACAATGGCTACTTTGTCATCTTCTTCAACCACTCTACCTCCAAATCTCAGTTTACTTATCTCAAACTTCAATTCTTTGGTAACAATAAAGCTTGATTCATCAAACTTTTTCATCTGGAAGAATCAGCTTCCAAACATGCTTCAAGCCACAAATTTGCTTGATTTCGTGATTGGAATGGTTCCATGTCCAGTTCCTCAGATCCTTGACGTATCAGAAAAAGTAGTTGCTAATCCATAATTTAAAAAATGGAAGACTATCGATGCACATTTGTTGAGTTGGATTACTGAAACTCTTTCCTCCCCTGTTTTCTCGTATATTCTTTATCATCAAGATTGTGCTCAAGTATGGCTTGCCCGAAAGAAGAGATTCACTTTGCTCTCTAGATCTCATATCTATCAGCTCAAGAACAAGCTACAATCAGTTTTGAAGAAAGGACTATCAATGGAAGAGTATCTAAATCAAATCACAGACATACCGAATCAACTCAGCCTTGCTTCATCTGTAATCGATGATGAAGATCTTGTTCTATTAGCACTTAATGGATTACTAGATGAGTACGAAGCACTAAAAACAACAATACGTGCTAGGGCAGAGGCAATTAACATGGAGGATCTATGTTCATTACTATGTTCTGAAGCAATGTATGTGGAAAACAAAGCTAAACATGCTCATGGCTTGTGCTGCAACTAATGGATCTGAGTCTGGATCTACTTTTTATCATTAATATGCTGAAGGATATTCAACTGGAAATTGAGCTCGTCATCAATTTTGTGGTAGTAGAGGTGGTAGATACAGAGGAAATGTAAGATATAATAATTGAAGTTTCAAAGGTAGATATAGAGGAAGTTTTTCAAATTCTAATTGCCAAATTTGTGGTGGCCATAATCATAGTGCCGTTGATTGCTGGTTTTGAATGGATCCAACTTATCAACCACCACAGTCTTCTTCTCCATCTGGTTCTCAGTCCTTTCCTACTTATGTGCCTCCATCTGGAGCTTACTGTACAACTACAAATCAGTCCTTTTTCTAGTCACTCCTTGGTACATAGACTCAGCAGCTACTAATCACATCACAAATGATTCGGCAAATCTTTAACTTTATCAACCTTACCAAGGCTCAGACAAAGTCATTGTTGGTAATGGTCAAGCTATTCCAATTCAACATATTGGTAAGGGATTGCTACCTACTCCTCAGTATTCTTTTTCTCTCAATGATCTACTTATTGTGCCTAATATTTATTCTAATCTCTTATCTATTCATCAACTAACTAAGGATAACAATTGTTCTGTAACTTTTGATTCTAATTCAATTGTGGTTGAAGATAGGCATATGAGCAAGGTTCTTCATAAAGGACCTAACATTCATGGACTCTATCACTTTGGTTCTTTATCCTCTTCCATGTTTCCTCAGGCACATGTTACTCAGGCACAGTCACAAGTCTTTTTGTCTACTTGGCATCAACGACTTGGCGGTCTTTCCTCTTTAAAAATTCATCACATTGTTAAGCACTTGCTTGCTACATTTCCCAATAAAAAATGTATTTCATTTGGTTGCACTCCTTGTAGTGCTGCTAAAACATATATAGATTGCCTTTCAAATTGTCTACCTCTACTGTTAATAAACCATTATCTCGTGTGCATAGTGATGTTTGGGGACCTTTTCATACTTGTTTTTCTGGTTATAAATATCGTCTCTTGTTTGTTGATGAATTCACAAGATTTACTTGGATCTGCCCTATTCTTGTTAAAAGTGAAGTGTTTTCCACTTTTCTTGTGTTTAAAGCCCATGCTAAGAAATAATTTGATACATCATTAAGGACTGATAATGGAACTGAGTTTGTTAATCATCAAATGGATAGTTATCTTGCTAAAAATGGCATTATTCATCATCTTACCTGTCCTTATACTTCATAACAAAATGGTATAGGTGATAGAAAAAACATCAACACATTGTTGAAACTACTATTGCATTGATGTATCAGTCTTCTCTTCTATGCCTCTTACATATTGGTTTGAAGCTCTTGCTACAACTGTATTTCTTATAAATAGAATGCCTAGTTTGTCTCCCTAAAACAAATCTCCTTTCTAGTTACTTTATAATGCCATACCAGATTATGAATTTTTTAATGTGTTTGGGTGTTAGTGTTTTCCTTGGCTTAGGCCTTATGTTGGTCATAAACGTCAACCAAAATAATCTCCTTATGTTTTCTTAGGCTATCACCCTTCAACCAAGGGTTATAGTTGTTTGGATCCCTTGAATGGAAAATTTTATTTGTCTAGGCATGTCTTGTTTAATGTGTCCTACTTCCCATTTGCTACTCAGTCACCTAGTCACCTAGTCCTGTTTGCTACTCAGTCACCTAGGTGTTTGGATCCCTTGAATGGCAAAATTTATTTGTCTAGGCATGTCTTGTTTAATGTGTCCTGCTTCCCATTTGCTTCCCATCTACTCATGTCTTGTTTTCCTTGGCTTAGGCCTTATGTTGGTCATAAACTTCAACCAGGATCCTCTCCTTATGTTTTCTTAGGCTATCACCCTTCAACCAAGGGTTATAGGTGTTTTGGATCCCTTGAATGGCAAAATTTATTTGTCTAGGCAAGTCTTGTTTAATGTGTCCTGCTTCTCATTCGCTACTCAGTCACCTAGTTCTCCAATCCTACTTGTTCTTGCATCTTTTTTCTGGTCTAACCCTATATCCGCCTCTCTTAAATCTCTTATGCCTACTTTTCCTACATCTCCTATGTCTGCTTCACCTATGCCTGTAGCACCTATATCTTCTTCACATGTACCTGCATCTTCCATCCCTGCAGTACCTATATCAGCAACTCCTATACCTGCTACTTCACCCTCTATTCCTCTTTCTCATTCTTCACTCACTCTTTTATCTAATTCTCAATCTACTCCCTCTCAGAACATTCATTCTAGTGTTTCTACTCCTACTTCTTCACATATTCCTATTGATTATATTTCTATTCATTTGCCCTTACCTCCTCTTCATTCTTCTTCTATTTCTCTTAAAACTCATCCTATGACTACTAGGTCTAAGGTTTCTACTCTTTTTAAGCACCTAGCAACTCCCTCTTGTTATCTTACTCATGCTTCTCCAGTGGATCTGATTGTTACTGAGCCTCAGACTACTACACAAGCTTTGACATCTCTTCTTTCGGTTAATCCCACAAATAAAGAATTCCAGGCTTCACATAAGAGGTACTTGGCATCTTGTTTGACTTCCTTCTAACAAATCAACAATTGGTTGTAAGTGGTGGCAAGGATAAAGAGTACATTCGTCACGGGATAGAAGTTGTAGACCGGTTCTTCCCAGTTGATGTTTGGACAGACTACAAAGATACGCTGTTGGGAAATGTTGGAAGTATTCAAAAGGGTGCCATATATTTAGTGGCTGCTACTGTTAGTGGAAAAGAATGCAAAATTACTTTAAGGAGTCAAATATACTTTAAAACTATTTAGAATTGTAATTTTATGTATTTTTATTTCTAATGTTCAGGTTAATGGAGGTGGACGATATAAAAACTGGTGTTGTTGAAGGTGTTTCAGCAAGTGATTTCAGTTGTATTGAACTTGCGTTGCCTAATTTATTTCCTCAATTGAGGAGAATTTTTGTCGTATAAAAAAGAACTCTAAGGAAACAATTGCCAGATACAAGGATAGGTTAGTTGCTATGTGTTATCTTCAACAAGAAGGTGTGGATTGTGATGAAACTTTTAGTCCAGTTGCTAAGCCGCTCACTATAAAAATTCTCTTACGTTGTGCTCTTCAAAACAAGTGGCTTCTCAAGAAGTTAGACATATCCAATGCCTTCTTACGTGGAAAATTGGAAGAAGAGGTATATATGGTGTGGCCTCAGTTCTTTACTGACTCACAGTTTCCTCATTATGTGTGCAAATTGAACAAAGCCTTGTATGGTCTCAAGTAGGCCACCTGGGCTTGGTACTCCACCTTCTCATCCTTCCTACTTAGTGAAGGTTTCAACTATACTTTTCTGATCTCTTTTTGTCAGAAAAACACCTACTAGTATCACCATTTTACTCATCTATGTAGATGAAATTTACTAACAGGGAGTGATCCTAGTTTGATCTAAGCCTTAGTTACACAGATGCATGATGTTTTCAATGAAGGAACTTGGAGATACCTCCTATTTTTTGGGCATCTCAATATATTCTCATTCTACTGGTTATTTCTTATCTCAGCAGAGCATCCTCAAGAACTACTTCATAAAAATGGTATGGTGAATTGCTACAAACTATGACCTACTCCTATGGATCAAGTCATCTAATTCTTCTTCTGATGAGCTTCCTTATGCTCAGGCTTCGACTCAACCTTCTTTTTATCAAAGCCTAGTTGGAGCATTGCAGTACTTAACCATTACCAAACTCGATATTGCCTTAGCTATTAGTTACGTTTGTCAACATATGCAGACTCCTTGCAATGGTCAAAACACTGTTTAGATATGTGCAGGGCATTATTTCTCGTGGTCTCACTTTCAGATCAACTTCCTATGATCTTTATGCTTTCACTAACTTAAATTGGGTAGGGGATTGCAAGGATAAGAGTTCCATATCTAGGTTTTTTTGTTTATCTAGGACCTAATCTTATATCTTGGTCTACAAGAAGCAGCCCATAGTCTCCAGGTGTTCAACCGAAGTTGAGTATAGGTCTATGCCTCACATTACAGCTGACATCTGTTGGATCCAACAATTGCTCAAAGAATTATATGGTCCTTGTCCATTTGTACCTATATTATGGTGTGATAATATTTCTGCAATGCCTTTAGGATCAAATCCAGTGTTTCATTCTAAGTCCAAACATATAGAAGTGGATTGCCATGTCATTCAAGAAAGGGTTGCTTCTAAGCAAATTTTTTTTGTCTTATATTGCTACTGATGATCAGATCGCTAATATTTTTACCAAAGCTCTAACCTCAGCTCGCTTTCATTATCTCAAATCCAAGATTCTAGTGCTTCCAAGCCCTATCGTCATGAGGGGCATTGATAAGACTATAAAGTCATTGCATTTAAGAGATAAGGAACAGGTGCAGCTACAGCTGCAACCGTAACCACAATATGAGATGCAGCATCATCAACAGTTGAAGCCTCAACATAGATCATTATGTGTAACCAATGAATGCCATAGATATAGATGTAAGAGTTGTATCAAAGAATCTTTCTCATTTCTTGTTATATTTTTATCTTTTTTTCTCATTAATGCCCATATCATGCTCCATGTATCCATCTTCGTCCTATATTTGTAAAAGAAAAACAAATCATTTATAATATTTCAGTACACAAATTTATAAGACATGTCATACAAATTACCTTAGAAATTGGCTTCTTGTACATATTCCTCTTATGATATCAAATTAAAAAATATATGAGATTGTCACTATCTACAAATTCAAAAGTTAAGAAGCACTTCACACACACACACAAAAGAAAATTAATGGCCCAAAATGCCCATACGATCATAAAAAAAACCTTGTGCAAAGGTTGCCAAAAATAGCTTGCATAAAATTGAAATAAAAATTTTCAAACAAAAGTTTTTCTAGGGATAAAAATAAAAATAAAAATTAACAACAATAACAACAATACGATAATTTATACAAAATGTGTCAGTTTTCCTTAATTCAAAATGATGTCTAAAAACAGTTATCCAATCAACATGAAAGCAAAAGCCCATTCCCCACAATTTCAAACACAGAACAAAAATCAAAATCACAGATGCAAGTTATGGCACCAAATATAAATTGAAAAACTTTGAACAATTGAAGACTGAGTAATACCAATCCTAGATCAGAAAGACAGAAAAAGGGCAAATAGGTGTTCCAAAACTAGCAAAAGAGTCCAAATGAAGGATTTTAAAGGGTCATACCTATACAATCTCATTAGCATTGATGACCATGAATTCTTTCCTAATGTGAGACCCAACAAGAAGTCTTCCTTTAGTGACCAATACCACATGCATGTAAAACCCATGTCATGAAATCTACAAATCCAATAGAGAATCGAACTTCTAATGTCACCAACCACAAAAGTTTCTAGCTTATTATTAGCAACAATATATATATATATATATTGGGGTTGAATAGCCAAAAAAGAGCACTTTATTGATGATACTCAAAAGTATTACAAATGAAGTACATCAACAAAACAACATTAATAATAATAATTTTAAAAATAAACATTTCCACCTCCTCCCTTCCAACAAAAGTTTCTAGCTTAAGCAAAAATTTGTTTTCAATAAAAAAGGCTTTTTTTATATTTTTATATTTTTTTTACAACTTTAATATACACTTTATTTACTTGTGGGTTAACTACACAAACCTCCCTTGAGGTTTCTAACAATTACAGGAAACTGTGCTCTAGTTTTTTAAATTACACTAAACTCCTACGTTAAAGTCGTTGAGAAATGACCATTGACGATGATTTTGCTCATTTAAACTTCCTAGTTAATATCTTTTTATCCTTATAACCAAACAATCCTAGCTCAAACATTCTCCTCTAACATCCAAACAGTATTTATCCAAACATCGTCATCTTCTTCCTTCATCTTCTTTCTTTACATCTCTTTTCCCTTTTTAATAACGACCACCAATTCACTTTCTTTCCCTCCCCTTTTCTCTCTTAACTTGCCCGAAATCCAACCCACCCACTTCACAAAATTATTAATTCAAAACTAAATGAAAACCAATTAAAATCAAAATTAAAATAAAAAATCAATTATCAAATTGTCAATGTCCAAGTATTTATCCAAACATCATCATCTTCTTCTTTTCTCTCCTTTATTTACATCCCTCTTCCCTTTCAATAACCACCACCAATTCTCTTTCCTTCCTTTCCCCTTTCTCTTTCAACTTGCCCAAAATCCAATCCACTTACTTCACAAAATAATTAATTCAAAAATAAATAAAAACCAATTAAAATCTAAATTAAAAAAAAATAAAAAATCAAGTATCTGATTGCTCATATCTTTTGATGTTGAAGACTATTTTGCTCATGGTCTTAGTATGAACTTCAAGAAATATGTATATATGAATATGCAAGATACATACTTTATATATATACATATTTACATTCATCAAACAAAAAAAGTACCGCAATTGACCAATAAAAGAATTATAATTGGCTGCTATAGACATCCCATTTTTGACCGACCTTGAGACTTGGGCACTCCATAAAGAACTCTTGATAATAAAAGCAGAGATCGTTCCAAGCAACATGTGATAACCCTGTTCTGTGTTATGTTAATTAATCTTAATTATGGTTGTGATTATATGCCTAATATGATTTAGGGTGATAACTATGTGATTAATTATGTTTTTGAATCTATATTTGTTCGCCATAGGAAAATTTGTCCAACTTACTGCTATAATTTAAAAATTCAAGGCCGTAGAGGCGACAGAAACTGAAATTGTCTGTATCATTGTGATTAGCGTGATTTTTAGAGCCTATGGTGAAATTTGATTAAAAATTGATTCGTATCGAAATAATTAGATTAATTAAGTGAGACTTATTAACTTTAATTGAGATTGATTAATTTAATCTAATCACCTAGTATATATATGGGCTAATTACACTTAAGCTCATATTTTTGAGCTCAAAATTTGGAAACACATTCTAGAGAGAGAGAGAGAGAGAGAGAGAGAGAGAGAGAGGGCTCATCCTTGAAGATTTTGCAAAGGAATTCAACAACTAGGTGGATTAGCTCAAGACTTAGCCATATTTGGAAGGATTAGAGCTTCTAGGTGAGTAACCAAACTTTAATTCATGAGTTTAAGCTTGTAATTAAATGAATTCAAATAGAATTGGTAATTAAGAATAAGATTCGAATGGTGTATGGTGAAATTGAAGTCAATATATCCATACATGTAAAGAATTGCCATGAATTTGTATGATCTTGCATAAGGCTTGTTAAATATGAATAATTGAGTACCAAATCATACATGCATGCGTAATTTTGTTGAGCTTCATGACTTTGAGCATCATTTGTACCATTTGAGGTGGAATTAGTGTCCATACTTTAAATGCATACATGATTCATGAAGATATGAGACTTAATTGCATGAGCTTTGGAATTAACAAGAAGACTTTGGAATGATTTGGAACATGGACCATAATTTCAGCCAATTGGTTTCAAATTACCTATGTTCACATGTTAGACAATGTTTTTCCATGTTTTGGTACCAATTCATAAGCTTTGGACCTTTGGGAGTGCGTTTTGAACTTCAAACAGAATTCTGGAAAATCCAGAATTCGACCTATCCACTCAAGCGAAGAAAGTCTCGCTCGAGCGTGAAAATTTAGCTCTTAGAAGTTTTGCAGAGATTTGCACAGTAGCTCGAGCGACATATCTTGTGCTCGAGCGAACCCTATTTTGCAAGACTCCTTGCTCGAGCGGAAAGAGTAGCGTAAAATTCATGCATATAGTGATTTCGATTTTGACCTAACCTTCATTCTATTTCAAACTCGGGTTTTGCGGTTTAATATTCTATCCATGACCTATTTTTCTCCTTTATCTCTTTGAATTTGAGCTTTGGAATCTGTTGGACGTGTTTGGAATAGGTTGGTTGTCAGTTGGTCTAAGTTATTGTTGCCCAGATTTTGGCTTCTTCGCTCGAGCGAGGTTTCCTTTGCTTGAGCGAGCCTTGTGAAATTTGTTTTTTTTGCTCGTGCGAGGTTTGTTATGCTCGAACGAGTTTTTATACTTCTCAGGTTTCTTTCCCAGATGCAGAATTTCTGGAAAGATAAAGTTCTTCGCTCGAGCGAGGGTGTGCGTCTGTGAAATACCTGAAGGTATGTGTGCAATGCTCGAGCGACACTTCTCGTGCTCGAGCGAGGCCATTTGTTGTGTCTGGTCGCTCGAGCGACAAATCCTTCGCTCGAGCGAGGATCACGATCTCAGTTTTTTTTAAGCATAATGATTCTAGATCATTTTCACACATCACTTTTTCTATTCTTCATCTCTTCTCTCTCTCTCTTTGAAACCCTAAATTCCTGCCATCAAACACCTCTTGTACCCTTGAAATCCACCCGAAATCATTTGCTAGGGGCGAAGGACACTTGAAGAGGGTCATTATCAACCGATTGGATTATGAGTTTGTGATAGATCCGTGAAGGATCTTGGATATTTGGCTAGATAGTTGAGGTAGGAATATTTTTTTACCCTTGTATCTCTTGTTATTGAAGAGATTTTATGGTATTTTGTGTGACTTGTGAACTAAGTGAAGATTTGGTGTGATTAATCCTCAATTCTCACATTTACTCACTTGCTTAACAAACTATTGAAATTCCTCACCCCCTTTCTTTCTAGTATGGATATTAATGTGATTAAGAAACTAAATTGTTGGGAAGGGGTAGAAACCCCCAAATTAGGTGAAACCCTAATTTTTCCAAACTGGATAGAAAACTCTTAAAATAATGGAAATTTCTCTTGATTCATGGAAATTGATGAATAATGGAAAGTGGTAATGTGGGTGTTGATGTAGTTAAAGAAATGGCGACTTGAATGTTATTGTTCTTTAAGTTTTATGTGATGTTTATCTATGATGATGTTTGATGTTTTATTGTAGGATTGAAATGTGATTGAATTGTTGAGAATGCATGAGTCCATGTGTGAGTTGGTGATGAGTAAGGGTGGTGTTGTGTTCATACCCACGCAGGGAGTTTAAAAAGGTGCCCAATTGCCCTATCTAGGCTTATCTTTGGACGAATGTGGGAAAATGTTTTTGGGTGTCCACACAGTCTCGCCGTATAATAGCCGGCGATTGTGGGGGTTGTCCTTAAAAGGCAAAGGTTGTTCTCAATTGGACTCATGGGGAGAAAAGTGTGGTTTGATTTCCATAATTGTAGGTGCATAATTGTTGTACATGATGACATGGGTTGCACTTGCCACATTATATTATAGTGTTTCATTATGAATTGTTCACTACTTCCTGTGAAAACAAATTTTATTAAAATGTCTCATCACATGAATGCCATAATCTTGTTCAAAGGATTAGATACCTGGATAAATGTATTGCTACTAGGCATATAGCTCATCCCTAATTTAGCTTTCAGGAATTGATGAAGGTCAGCCTCATTGAAGGGTGGATTCAAGCAGAAGTTCCATCTATGTTTCTATGAGAAATTAATTGATGTCTAGGGCATATAAGATGTTTTGTATTTATTTTGGGATTTTGTTACTGAACCTTCTTATGTATTTTGTAATGTTGTACGCCCACCGGGCTTATGTTTTGTTAAGTCATCTAGTTTATCGAACTGAGTCTTGTACTACGAACATTGTGGGAATGTATAAATTGAATTGTAATTATGCAACCCTTAGTTCAATGGGAAAGATGACCCTTTTGGGATTTCATGGTCATATTATTATCGTATATTATGGTGTGATTTATCAGGGCGTTACAATGCAACTAGTACTTTTACAGAGTTTTACAGACTGCTCGAGTTACCAAAGCTACTCTTGAGCAAAGGGCCATGTTTTAGAAACTCTTGAAAAGCTGTTTTATGTTTTGTTTTCCGTTGTCTTTCATTTCTAAGCACTTTTAGGCATGTACTAAGCATTATAAATGAACTATAGAGCTAGAAAGAGGCCTAAGAGAAATAAACAAGTTAAGAACATATTGAATTGCTTGTGACCTGATGTGTTATGAAATCTGTCGGGTCAAGCACAAGGGCAAATCCATCAACAGAGCACTATGAGTAATATCTTAGTAAAGATAATTTCAAGTATGTTACTTCTACTACTACTTATGTATAAGCTCCATGGATTTGTTGGTTTAAAATAATGAATGAGTATTCTATATGTCTAATTCTTGTATAAGGTTCTGTGAAGAACATAAATTGGGCCCAAGGTCGTTTAATATATTTGATATGGATATGAATGGGCCCAAAGCCGTTTGAATAAGAATGCGATGCGCCTAAGGCCGTTTGAATATGGATATGATTATGATCATGAATATAAAATGCCCATAAATATGAATATGAAAATGATGGGCCAGAGGCCATTTGATATGATGATTTGGCCCAAAGCTGTTTGACATGAATGAATTGGGCCCAAGGTCATTTGACATGAATGAATTAGGCCTAAGGCCATTCGATATGAATGAATTGGGCCCGACGTCGTTTGATATGTTTGGGCCTAAGGCCATTTGATGTATTTGATAAGAGTATGAATGGGCCTAAGGCCGTTTGATGTATTTGACAAGGATACTGCCTGTTAGAGAATTTCATTCATATAATCTCTTTACTTTGGTATTATTCACTGGGCTTTTGGTCACTCTTATTTATATGTATGTAGGTGAGCAAAAAGATGTCCAATCCCAGCCTCAGTGAAGAATGTGAGAGAGTTTCAAGTTTTTGTGAAGTCAGCCTGAACGTCTCTCGCACGAGACATTGTTTTCGTTATTTTGCTTTACCCCTTTTGCTACCTTGGTGAATACGTTGGATCACCTATGTATATAAACTTTTTGTTTGGCTGATTGCATGTCTGAAAGTTCCTGTATGTACAATACATTACAAGATGTTAACTCTGTTCGTATGTGTGAGTTATTATGGAATGCTTATGAAATGATTTTGCTTTGCCATGTAAGCACAGCTCTTTGGACACAATTTTTAAGTCTGCTTCCATTTTGGCTCCCCTTTATTTCTATTGAGACATGTTAATCTTGTTTGAGGCCATAGGTAATCTCATGATTACTAGCCGGTTGTAGACGTGCCCTTGGGCCTCTCTCTACAGTTCGGACTCGATTTGTGTCACGGTTCTAAATCTGAACCAAAGAGTCCAACTCTGGCAAATCGTTTTGAAGAAAAACAGATTTTGAAAAGAAGTGCCAAACATAGACTGCTTTGCCAGATACAGAGTCGCCACCTAAATATTTTTTATGGGGGAATTTAGGAAACCCTGACTCGGTGCCAAAGGCCACGTGTCCGTCATCACCAAAGTTGTCTTGGCTCGGGAGCTTGGGTACGATCGGGGAAGGTCAGCTATGAGCACCCCCTTTCGCCCGGTCTGAAGACCGGCCTCTACTAACCGTGATATCTTATTTTGAAAACCTTATATGTTCTTATTCCGGTTATTAGCCTAGAATTACTACGTTATGCGCACATCAAACAAGTATAGACCAAATCGCCTAAGTTGGAACAAAACATTTTATGTTTATTTTAAAAATGGTTTGCTACTCGCAAGTAGGCTAAAATGCAGGTTTTGCCACCCTCAAGTGGGCTTTTATAAAAGAAGGTTTTGCCACTATCTAGTGGGCTTAAAACTCACAGTTTTAATGCATTGTCCCAATTTAGGAAATTCAACCTCCATCCACAGGCATTCAAGCAGTTATATCACATAAGCAGCTAGCCTCATGGTAATCATGCTATTATGGCAACACTCACACACATGCAAGGATGCTAAAGCATAAAAGCTCACCTAGTACTCCAAGCCAAAACAGAAGCTCATTAGAAATCCATGTATGGACCTAAGCATACTGAAATGTCTAATGCAACACATGCAAAGATGTAATCTAGGCAGGCTCGGCTATCCTAATCATGGCATGTGAAGTGCTACAAGTAACACGTATTCAATTTGGAAATTGAAATACAATGCAGTTTGTATGATGTACCGAGCCCGGTGCATGTAAACAAATGCATGGATGCACGCATGCGTTGCATAAGGTATGCTAAAATAAATATGCCCTAATCTACCATCATAAGCAGGTAAATAAAAGGGAAGAAAGAAGTGGGGGTTGGAAGACATACACCGCACTCACCCACACTTATTACAAATTTGCCCTCACTCGGAGGGACCAAATAAATAATATAGTCCAAGAAAAATAAACGAATAAATTATTACAAGACCTCTAATCTAATTAAATTAAATGCAAAGAAGAGATGGCCACAGCCTCCGCCTCGGGATGCGCGAATGATGTATGCTTCAGTCCGACTTGCCCAGAAACCCGCACCATGCCACTGCTGCCTCTGTTTTTATTGCCCTGCCTTTCTGAAAATTACCAAAGTCCCAGAACAGCCTCTATACACACTGAAAAGTACCACCGGCTGGAAGAAATTTCCACCGGCTGTTTAGAGTGATCACCGGCTGCTATAGAGGTTATCGGCCACCCATATAGTGTTTTGACAGCAGCAGCAGACAAGCAGTGCATGGCATGAATTTTTAGGCATATATATGCATGGACACGCTCCCTATCATGCAATGGACTCAAGGGAGCATGGCCCTCGACCCCCGGGCCATCAATCACGCATTTCAATGCATGATGGCCCAAAAGCCAAGTTAGCAACTTTGATATCAAATGAAATGCAAGCACAAAACACACCAAAGGGCCCCAACCCCTATCATGATTGGTCAAGAGGCAAGGGATGCAAGCTCAATGGAATGCAACCTAGGCATGGCGGCTAAGTATGCAACATGAACATGCAAATGAGCAATGTATGCTA
The DNA here is from genome assembly GCA_036172215.1 of Camellia granthamiana. Lineage (NCBI taxonomy): Eukaryota > Viridiplantae > Streptophyta > Magnoliopsida > Ericales > Theaceae > Camellia > Camellia granthamiana. The sequence continues at coordinate 114,663,597 of CM069903.1, forward strand.
GGTGCGCAACCTAAACATGTAAACAAACATGGCATGCAGCAACATGCAACGATGGACTTAAACTAACATGGGTAGCTCGCAAGCATGCCAAAACCAGCGGCCATTAAATGAAATGAGGTAACCGAAATGCACATAAACATGTCCAATGCATGGATCTATCCTAAGATACAACATGCAACTCTAACAAGGCATGGCAAATGATGAAACATAGCATATAATGGTGCATGTTTCAGATCTGAAATGGCATGCCCAATGACTCCAAAATGACTCCAAAGCATGCAAACATTTATGTAATGCATTGTTAAGGACTTAAGCACTAAAGCTAGTGAGATGCAACACACTATAAGCATGCAAAGCGATGCTCGAATGAAGAAGACAGCCACAAACAGTCCTCATGCAGCCCAAAATAATGCTAAAACATGTGTGAAATGTAGCCAAAATAAGCTAGCATGCTTGGCTAAATTAGCATGTGATTTTGACTAGCTAGCATGATTTACATGGCAAGTGTATGATGCAAAGCCCAAACAGGAAAATTCCCTTCTACAACACTGATAAGGGACCAAAAATATGACTACTCACAGTAGATGACAGCCCCCAAATCAATATACAAACATGCTCAAAATGCAATGCAAGATTAAGGCCACAAGAGGGCTATAACATGAAGTATACAAAACATGCATCAAAAAGCCAAAGACCCTTAATGAAATATGTCCAGGGGGTCAAAATATGACCCCTTCCAGTTCTGATGATGGCCCAAAAACAGAATCAAGATAGGCTAACAAAGCATGCAAAATTACGGTAAATAGAAGAGATTATGAAGCAAGTGCAAGATAGGGGTCCCAAACAGGGTTGAGCCCTTCTTCAATGTTGAAGAAGAGCTCAAAATGAGCCTACTTAAAGTTTACATTATGCTCAAAAACAGATCACACATAGGCTAGAAATTTCATGCAAAAATGTGGCATACCAAGGAGTATTGAAGCAAGTGCACTATGGAGGGCTCAAACAGGGTTGAGCCCTTAAACAAACATGAAGAATAGCTCAAAAGAATGCCCCTTTCAGTTAGGGTCAGAGCCCAAAACAGTAAGGAAATAGGGTAGAAAAATGTGACAAGAATGTGCTACAAAAGAGGGAAAATGATCTTACCCTTGAAGACTACCCTTTTTGTTGCTTCTTGGCTTGAGTTGCAGCACCTTTGGCCTCTGAAAAACTTCTCCAAGCTGCTGTGATGGAGTAGTGGTGGTGGTGCTATGGATTGGTGAAGAAAGGGCCCAAGAACAAGGGTATTTGATGGTTGAATGAGAAAGATAGGGAGAGAGATGAAGGGTTGTGTGTATGTATATCAGATATATATGGTATATCTCTGTTTTTTTGCTTAAAACATCCAACCTTTAACAATGGAGGAGGGACCTCTCTTATATAGGCAATGCTAAGCTTCTCCAACAAGCTTCAAAGGGTCAAAGGGATCTAAGGGGAGGTCAAGGCTTATTGGAGAAGCTTGGACAGCTGGTAGGCTTCTTGAGGAAGCCAAGACAAGGGGTCAAGGCTTCCTCAAGAAGCCATGAGCAAAGGGTGCACAAAAGAGGGGTCAAAGGGGTGCAAAGGGTGCAAAACAGCCACACACGTGCATGGGGAGCAGAATCTGTGTATTCCAGCTGGCACAGCTGGCATCCATTCAATCTGTAGAATACACCAGAAGGTCGTCGGCTAGCAAAAATGGTCAGTCGGCACTCTTTTCTGGCCGGTCGGCACTCTATTTGGCCGGTCGGCACTCTTTTCTGGCTAGTCGGTACTCTATTTGGCCGGTCGGCAGGAAAAATCTGCTCTGCAGGTCCAACTTCAAACGGGCATAACTTCTTCATATGAACTTCTTTTTAGGTCATTCTTGTGTCAAAATTGAAGGCCCGGAAGTAAGCTTTCCAATTCCGCAAACCTTGCATTAAAATTCCTCCTGTGGAGAAAGTTATGCTTGTTTTGGTAAAGGTTGCTCAGTTTCGGTCCAACCGGGATGATGCCCAACTTCAACCAATCATATCTCCGCCATCCGGACTCGGGTTTAAGAGATTCTTGTATGAAAATTGAAGCCCCGGAAGTCTTCTTTCCAATGGTTGTAGCCTCATAACTTAACTCCAAGTGTATAGACAAATAAGCTCGATTTAGCGAGGACTGCTCATCCCTCTCTTAGCGATTCTTGCCTATCTTCTTCTCCAACTTGGTTTCTCCCCTCTTCTCCTCTTTTCTTCAACTTCAAACCCCTAAGTAAGGTGTTTTGAAAGATTTTTCAAATATTTCATCTCTCTTTCATTCATCTCCACTTTGTCCTTGCTCGGTTTACCGAAAAGCGCAACATTTACCGAAATGCGAGCGTCGGAACATCGTGGGAATTTTATTTCAAAAAAAATGTTTTGAAAGAGAGGTTTTTAAAGTCTAAAAACCATCCAAAATAATTGTGGTCCAAAACGGGGTGTGAAGTTGAGATTTGCCTCTCTCCTTGCCGAAGAAATTGAACCTGTGCCCTGCACATCTCTCAACACCGAGCAAACCATCAGTAATGCCCAAGTCTTGAGGGCGGTCAAAAATGGGGTGTCTACACCGGTTATGAACTTAATCCATAGGGGTGGGTTTGGGTCATGACAGAATGGTATCCGAGTAGGAGTTAATAACTCACGCACTTGTCCGAAGGAGCAATAGAGTGTCTAGGAAAGATCTAGGATGCATTCATGTGATGAGTATGTAATGGAGTGCATCGAGAATATGCTTAAATGTTTAATGAATGATTATGTGACATAAGAATTGTTGTCTACTTGTATATGCCTACTTGTATACACTTTGTATGAAGAATAATGCAAGTTTAATAAGATAATGGTGAGAACAAGAGCCGATGAGTTAGAGGAATCTTTTACCGCCAGAATGGATAGGATGGAAAGATTAATACAAGAAATGAAAGAAACATTGAGGCAACAACAATAGTGGCAACAATAGTGGCAACAACTGCACCCTCCACCTCCATCTCCACCTCCGGTATAGCCTGTACATGACTTGTAAAACGATGACCTAACCATAGCTTTCACCAAAGAGTTTAAGAAGATGAAACCGCCACAATTTCATGGGGGATTGGATCCATTGAAGGCTGAAGCATAGGTCCTTGGCATAGAGAAACTATTTGAGGTGTTTCCGTGTCTTGAGACATAGAAAGTATTACTAGCTACCTTTACACTAGAAAATGAAGCAAGAAGGTGGTGGATTTTAATGCGTGAAAGCAATAAAGATATTGGTTAGGCTCGGTTCTTGGAAATCTTCTACGACAAATATTTTCCACAATGTGTCCATGACAGAAGATTGTCAAAATTTGGAACTTAAGCAAGGCAGCATAACAGTAGCTGAGTACGAGGCCAAGTTTACTAAATTGGCTAGATTTGCGCCGCATATGGTTGACATTGACTATAAGAAAGCGAGAACGTTTGAGGGTGGTCTTTGAGATGACATTTTAGAGAAAGTGAATATACTAAAGCTAGAAACCTATATTGATGTGTTAGATCGGGCTATAATATCAAAAGCTAACATAGCTAGTAGAGTAAGCCCTTAACCGACTGGAAAAGTAAAAGGCAAGGTTTCTTTTCAAAGAAAAGGCTTTCAAAGAAACAGAATACGGGATCCTCAAGTACTTCAAATTCTTCCAGAGATACGTCTCCAATGTGTAGTCAATCTGGTAAAAGACATAGCAGGGTTTGCTATCGTGTTTCAAGGGCCTGCTTTAAATGTGGTAAAACAGGGCATATGGCCAGGGATTGTAATCAAAACAGTGGAAAGTTAGCTACTAGCTCAGTTGGATAGAACCCAAAACCAGGAAACACTACGAAGCGTACGACCACCAGAGACACCATGAGGCAGGGGGGAGTTTTTGCACTTGTCCTGGGTGATACACGGGTCACAGAGGCCGTCATCTCAGGTACTATCTCTATACGTAATCTGGATGCTTTTGGGTTAATTGACTCCGGATCAACACACTCCTTTGTAATATATGCATTTGCACCTAGATTGAGTAGACCTCTAAAATCATTGCCATATTTATTATGTGTATCTGCTCCATCTGGAGAATCTGTGTTGTGTACATCTGTGTGTCTATTTTGTGATATGCGTATTGGGAGTGCTACCTCGTATGCTGATTTGTTACCCTTGGACTTTAGACATTTTGATGTAATTCTGGTGTAGAGACCCCATTTTTGACCGTCCTTAAGACTTGGACGTCATCGTTTGAACACTCGATGATCATCCCTGCTCATGTTCGTTTTGAGTTCCCGAAGGCCTCAGCTGCGTGCCTTGCCTTAAGATCTCTCAACTTGTTTGTTTTGTGCTTGGTTGTGGACCAAACACTTGTGGTTTAACTTTTGAGGGAAGGGGGTGGCTTGTTGGCCATCCCCACACTCCATCGGCTATGGCATGATGCCATCGGCCTTATTTCCTTGCCATCGGCCAAAGGTGTTGGCCGATCGGCACTTTTGTTGGTCGGTCGGCCACCTTTGTTGGTCAATCGGCCATATTTTCTGGCCGAACCCTTTCCATCTGCTTGTGGCAGATATTTTATTCCAACTGTCACAGCTGGCATGCATAATCCACCCCCTCCACACACGTGTATGGAGGGATTTGCACCTTGTGTTGGCATCTCCAAGAAGCCTTGGAATTGGATTCCTATAAGAAGGGAGCTCCTCATCCCTTCTCAGGGTTGAAGAAATCTGAGATATAACATATATATCTCTCTCTATATCTCTCTCTCTCTCTCTCTTCATTAGTGTGTGTGTTTGTGCCTAAAAGGGTGTTTTGTCTTCACTTTTGCACACAAACACCTAGTGATACACTATCCTTGAGTTGCTGAGATGCTAAAGAGTTGTGTTTAGTGTTCTAGAGCTGGTTTTGATCAGAAGAGGCTGCTGGGGTTGTGTTCTTGAAGAGGTTCTACAAGGGTGAGCTCTTAACCTTTTAATACCCCATTTTGGCTTAAGCTTTTAGACCTACTTGCATATTGTTCTAGGCTTGAATCTAAACTGTAAAAAGTTCTATTTTTGTGTGCTTGAAATGTTTTATTAAGGTCACTTTTTGGTTGGGGGTCGTCTACCCCCGTTTAGGCCTTGTTTGGCCTTATTTTGTACCCTTCCTTTTGAGCTTTGGAACCATCTTACTTTGGCCTTCTTGTGATACCCCTGTTCTATATTATGTTAATTGGTCCCTAATACGTATGTGATTATATGTTTTGACATGATTTTATGTGCCATTATGTGGATATATGTGATTTTGGAACTCTATCTGTTCACCGTAGGAAAATCTGTTTGAATAATCTGCTTTGGAAATTAAATTGAGGGCCTTATCGGCCACAGAACCCGAAATAGATTACGCCATTGTGATTGGCATAATTTTTAGAGCCTACGGTGAAATTTAATTGAAAAATTGATTCGGGCAAGATTAATTGATTTAATTGATAAATTAGAGCCCAATTACCTTATTAATATTATTTGGCCTTAGTGGGTTTTGTTGTAAGTCTCCACACTCCCTATTCTCTCTTATTCACTTCATTTGACTGAACTTGGGGGCTCAAAACATTGAGAGAGCTGGCTGTAGAGAGAGGGAAGCAGAGAATTGTGTAATTGTTGGCTCAACCCTTGGAATTTGAAGATTTAGCTCAAGAATTGACTAGAGCTTAGAAGATCAAAGCTGCTAGGTGAGTAATTCATGAGTTTAATGGGCAATTTTGTGTATTCAAAGTTGATTTATGGTCAAAAGTGAGAATTGAAAGGAATTTATGTTTGCATGCATGTATATAATTGCTTTGAATTTTCATATTTGAGCACCAAATGCATGATCTATGTGAGTTTTTAGTTGAAGATCATGTTCTTGATCATCTCTTCATCACATAAGTTGAGATTGAGAATAATGTACCACATGGATGTACAGATTATGAGGGTACAAGAGTTGAATGCATGAAATGGTTGTGTTAATAATGAGTTTGGTGCAATTTGAGTCATGCATGTATTTATTTTGAGAAATTGAGCTTTCTAATGTTGTAAATTGGTATTGGTATCGTGTTAGTATGTGTATATGTAATATTTGAGCCATTGTATGCAAGGAATGTGGCTGGAATGGTTGAAGGGAGCTCAAGAACACAATCTGGGTTTTCCAGAATTTTGATGTCCGCTCGAGCGAGGTAATGGCCGCTCGAGCGGGAAAATCGTGCTCCCAGCACTTTTTGCAGGGTTGGTGTCCGCTCGAGTGGGATATTATACGCTCGAGCGGGGAGCTTTTGTAGACAGGCCTTCCGCTCGAGCACTGTACTCCACGCTCGAGCGTAATTTTCATGCAACCAGTACTTTTGCAGGCCTTAAGGGTCCGCTCGAGCGGGGAAGTTTACGCTCGAGCGGAGACCCTGTTTTCTGAAATTCTGTTTTTACATTCTGTGCTCTGTTTTCCGTTCTCTTTCACGTGTAAGCACTCTTAGGCATGTGTTAAGCATTGTAAATGAGTTAATGAGATAAGAATTAAGCCTAAAGAGGAATATGAGAATTAAAGAACGGATTGAACTGTTAGTGACCCTTTTGTGTTCATGAAATGTGTAGGGTCCAGCTGCAGGGCAAATCCGCAAGCCGATCACTGTGAGTAATATCGATATATGAATGCTTCTAAATGTCCAATTATTTATTCCCTTATAAGCTTACGAATTGCTAATTGGGATTGTGGACGTAAGTCTGATATGAATGCATAAATGGACCAAAGGTCGTTTTGTTACACATGAATGGACCAAAGGTCGTTTTGCTATGAATGTATGGGCCGAAGGCCGTTCTGACATGAATGAGTGGGCCAAAGGCCGTTTTGACAGGAATGAATGGGCCAAAGGCCGTTCTGACATGAATGAGTGGGCCAAAGGCCGTTTTGACAGGAATGAATGGGCCAAAGGCCGTTTTGACATGAATGAATGGGCCAAAGGCCGTTTTGACATGAATGGAAATCTAAAGGGGCCAAGGGCCGGAATGTTTGGAACTTCGTATAGTTATATGTATCTATTAAAATTATGAATTGGGCCCAAGGCCGTTTGGAACACGTTGATCTACCTTGTTATGTATATTTTGTATTTGATATTATTCACTGGGCTATCGCTCACGCTCATTCATGTGTTTATAGGTGAGCCAAGAGAAGCACAAACCCAGCCTCAGTGAAGTCTGCCAGGAACAACATGAGTTTTGGAGAGTCAGCCTTGTGTCTCACGCATGAGACCATCCTTGCCCTTCTATTATGTACTTATGTTTTGTCTGGTTGGCAAGGGCCTTGTGTATGTCTGTACATAGTCTGTCATAGGTTGACTCGTTTTGTATGATCCTGTCTGTAATGAACTTTGTGTCACAGTACTTTTAATGTGGGTTATTAACGTATCTGAGTATGGTTGTTTGAGGTGCATATAAGCACGGCTCTATGGACAAAGTTTTAAATTTTTACTTCCGCTTGGCCCCCATTAACTCTGTTAAATACGTTTAGAACAGTTTGAGGTCGTAGGTAATCTCACGATTACTGGCCGGTTACGTCCTTAACCCACGGGGGCGGGTTAGGGTCGTGACACTTCTCACCACTGAAATCTAGAGGATTTTTAGTGGTAGAGAAGTGGTTTTGGAGTCTTGAATAGGAGAGGGACACCCCCCTCTCCTTGTCTCTCATTTGCTTGCATTAATGGCTCATAATGTTAGCATGTTTACTTAGCATGTATTGGTTCTTTTTCAGCACTTTTTAGTGACTTTTTGGACCTGCCTTAACTCTATTCCATGTTGGTTTGATAGCATCTTGCATGCTTCACATACTTGTAGAGTAATCTTGCATGTTTGCGTAACATGCATCTTGTGTTTGGACCACTATTACTGCATGTTTTCGCTCAACTCAAAGGAACTTTTCTTCATGTTTTACCATGCTTAAGCTCTGTTTGCTATTGTCTTGGTCATGCATGCATTGTTTTGCATAGCCTTGGTTCATTCTAGCTTGTAAGCTTTGTGCCTTGAGTTCATTAGCATGTGTTACTTGAAGTATTTTCATGATTTGGCATCATGTGAAATGTGATTTCAGTCCATGTTTCATGGTCACACACTTCCATTTATCACCTATTCCATGCTTTGGATAGTTTGTGTTTTATGCCTTAAGAATAAGTCATTGTGCATGCCACCATGCTTAGGCCTTTGGGATGCCATCTCAGTGGGTATTTGGGCTTATTTTAACATGTCATAACTTTGATTTTCATTGGTTAAGTCATGCCATGTTTGGTTGAAATAGGTCTATTGTAACACCCCTTGTTGGCGTTGCTTGCACCATGCCTTAAGCCTTTCATGTTGACATGTTTTACCTTTGGCCATTGCATGTTTTAGACTCATTTTGGCATGATCTAGGACTGATATGATTGCCTTTAGCCCTTTGGGGCTTGATTTTTGTAGTCTTGGTACAAGCTCCTTGGCTAACCTTAAGCCTTGAGCTTTCTTGCATGCTTTGTTTGACTTGTTTGACTTGTTTGAGTGCTTTGGCACCACTCCTTGCATCATTTCAGAGCTTACTTCATTGCCATATTCTCATGTTTATCACATCTTGCTCATGTTTGAAGATAGTGCATTGTTACATAGTTTATGGGCCAATGTATGCGCATGTGTGTTTCGCCCTTTTGGTGCCTTGATTTTGGTGCTATGGCCACTGATTTGGGCATGGCTGAGGTCTCCCCTTTCGGTTTAAGTCCATTGAGCATGTTTGCTTTCATGATATTTGCATGCTTGTATTGTATCATATTTGCATGTTTGGTATACCTCATGATACTTAGCTAATTGCATTAAATAACATTGTTGTATACTTGGCATGCTCGTGTTACATTAGCTTAGCTTGCATGCTTAGGTTGCATTGCATTTGGCATGCTTGTTACCTTATTCTTGTATGCATGCTTGAGTCACATTGCATTGCATTACATTTCCATGTTGCATTGTATTTGGCATACATGCATTGCATTGTGTTTCGTTTGGGGTGTCAAACCAAACACGAGGACCGATGGATGTTTCGTACTTGAAGTGATGAATCGTGCCTCAATCCTCAGTCGCCGACACTCTTGATCCAACATGATAGAATGTGATGCATTCATGTGTTTTTGTGCATTCATTCCATAGTGATTTGCACACTTGGCTTCTTTGGCCATCATGCATTGAAATGCGTGATTGATGTCCCGAGGGTCGAGGACTAGACTCCTTTGAGTCTCAAACACGATAAGGAGGGTGGTTGTGCAAACATTTTCTTGCAAATGTATCGCCATGCTTTGTTTGTCCTTTGCTGCAGCAAAACAACATTCTGCAGGAAGAAATGGCCGGTCGGCTACTTTCAGTGCCGATCGGCTAACCATTGATGGCCGATAGCATCATTATTGGTCGATGACCAGTTCCCCTTGGCCGATGGCCTTTCCACTTGGCCGATGGCCTCTCACAGCACCCATAAGGTGATTTAGAAGCATCCTTGAGACTTGTGTAGTTTTCAGAGGTGCAGAGCAGTGTAAACAGGGGCAGCATGAGCCTGGCAATAGATTTCCGAGCAGAGTCGAGCATGCATGCATTTGTCCCTCTTCCCGAGGCCTCTTTACTGCTTTAGTAGCTTAATTAATTTGTTTAATTAGTTAAGTGTTCTGTAATAAGTAATTAGCTAGTTAGTTAGTTAATTAGTCAATTTGTATTATTTATTCAGACCCTCCGTTGAGAGGGCGAACTTTGTAATAAGTGTGCGTGCGTGTGTGAATGTCTTCGAACCCCCATTTCTTTCTCCCTTTTACTTACCTGCTTTTGATGGTTAGTCTTAGGGTCATTTTCAATTAGCATCCTTATGCTTCGAATGTTTGCATTCATTCATTTGTATTGCATGCACCATGCTCGGCGCATCATACTAACTGCATAGTATTTCAATTCCAACTTGAATACGTGCATCGAGTTGTCACATTTCACATGCCATTTCTAGCATAGCTGAGCCTATTTCTAGTTGCATTTTGCATGTGTTGCATTAGCCATCTTAACATGAACTAGGATCATGCATTGATTACTAACTAGTTGTTGTTTTGGCTCAGAGTACTAGGTAAGCGTTTATGCTTCAGCATTTTGCATGAATGTGAGTGTTGCCATGATAGCATGTTTCCCATGAGGCTATTTGCTTAAGTGATATAACTGTCTGAATGCCTGTGGGTGAAGGTTGGATTGCTTGAATTGGAACAATTCATCGAAATGTGTTTTCTTAAGCCCACCTGAGGGTGGCAAATCCGTGTTTTAGCTTACTTGCGAGTAGCACCTTCAAACTATTTTCAAAACGAGCATGAAATGTTTTGTTCCAACTTAGGCGATCTAGTCTATACTTGTGTGTTGTGCGCATCACATAGTAATTCTAGGTTAATACACCGGAATAAGAATGCATGTGTTTTCAAAAACAACATATCATGTTAGTAAAGGCCAATCTTTGATTAGGCGGGCGGGGGTGCTCACAGATGACCTTCCCCAATCGTACCCAAGTTCCCGAGCCGAGGCAACTTTGGTGGTGACGGACATGTGGCCTTAAGCAACAAGTCAGGGTTTCCTAAATTTTCCAAAATAAAACATTTAGGTGGCGACTCTGTATCTGGCAAAGCAGTCCACGTTTGACATTTCTTTCTTAAAAATCAGTTTTCCAAAACGATTTGCCGGATTTGGACTCTTTGGTGATTTGTCAATCTCACATTGCACATTGTGAGATCAGATTAAGAACCCTGACATTTGAGTCCGAACTGTAGCACTGAGGCCCTCGGGGCGCGTCTACAGTTTCTGGCGACTCTGCTGGGGACTTAGAGAACTTGACTCGAACTCATGATATCTTGTTTTGACTACACTTATGTGTTTCTTTGCATTGCATTTGCATTGGTGCGCCTAGGACACCGTGTTTGCCGTATGCTATTCCTGAACGGTTTGCCGAAGGCATGCTTTGAGAAGCGTGCCATAAGGCTAACCGGTTGCGGGCTCTGCCACAACGGGAACACAAACCCCAATTTTCACCGGCGCACCCTTTTTGACCATTCGACCTGGTGCATATTCGGAATCCATAGTGACTATTCCAAACTAGGATAGGTTGCTTACCCGATTATAGGTTGTTTGAAACCGCTGTGTGCGTAGTGAAACACTAGTTCCTAACAAAATAGGGTAGGGAATCCCTACCCTAATGTAGGGGTGTTTTGGCTCTTACTTGCTTGCTATGTGCTTTTAGAGTATGTCTCTACAGGAATGCACGTATCAGTTTGCAAGTCTGGGTATCAGGCCTGCGGGCATCAGTGTTTTGAGAATCAGTTATATCTACAGGTATCAGATTCAGATTTGAGCCAGTGATTTTGGGAATAGTGATCAGTGGTTGAGAATGGTTCATTCAGCTTGTGTATGCCAACTGTGTGTTGTCTTTATTTAAGCTGTTATGCTGTTCGTTTTTCTGGTCATTTTGTTTCCTTATTATTGCTTTATTTATCTTTTTGCAAGGTAGTTTAGCACCATTGATTCCGACCAGGCAGATATCCCCCGAGCACTCTGGGTTAGAGGTTGTAGACTTAATCGATCCGAGGATCTGATAGACGGACAAGCAGCGTTCCTTTCTGTACCCCCGGTTACTAGACGGAGGTCAAAAAGGCACAGTGTATCGGTACAGCGGTCGCCAGATCAGTGGTCTACCCTATTAGTGAACAGTCAGGTTGAGGACTCAATTTCTACTGTAGGGACAGATATACCGGTTATCCAGATAGATCAATACATTATGGCAGGCTTAGAGGAGATGGTGCGTCAGCTCCAGGAGAGTATGAAAACCATGCAGCAAGACGCTGCCCGTCAAGCAGAATTTGCCAAGCAACAGGTCTTGGTCATGACTCAATAGGCAGAGTTAATCACTAGGCTACAACAGCAAACTGGAGCATCTACTTCACACCAGGTTCCTCCCCCACCAGGAGTTCCAATACTCGGGGAGACAGCTAATGTCCAGGATAATACGCACGTTCCAGTCGGGCCGACTCCGCCCCCTGTTCTACCTCAGCTATCCAAAACACCCACCAATCTACTAGAGTCTCCCTTTGAGTTCGAGGTGGACCCCACAGCATTAAAAGTGAGCAAGCTTGAAAAGCTATTCAAGAAATCTCAGGGTGTGAAGTCCATTTTGGACATTGAGGATGGGTACACCGACTCGGCCGTAACGTTGCCGGACCAGTTTAAAATGCCGCACATAGATCGTTTTGATGGGTCTGGGGATCCTATGGTGCATTTGCGGCTGTTTTCAGATATACTAAGGCCGATGGGCCTCACCAGATTACAGAAGCTGTCTTTGTTTGGCCGGACCCTGTCGGGTGTAGCGGCTATTTGGTATGCAAAACTGGAGGATTCTGTTAAAAGAAGTTGAGAGGAGATGGTTGAGGCCTTCATAGCCCAGTACTCCTATAATATATAGATCGAGGTCACAACACGTGATCTCGACACAACCAGGCCAGAGCCGAAGGAGAGCTTCTCTGATTTTGTGACCCGCTGGAGGGCTAAGGCCTTGATGATGACCATCAGGCCTGTTGACAAAGATCAGATTCAGATGGTTGTGCACAACCTCCAGCCCAAGCTCCCCACCTTTGCAGATTTACATGAGATAGGGGTGCAGATCGAGGATGCGATGAAACAGGGCCTCATTGATCATGAGAGAGAGCAGCCCAAGAGGGCGTTCAACCACAGTACGAATGCAGGCACAAGTAGTGTTGCAGCTGGCAGAGCTTCAGATGTGAGTATGGTTACCACCACCACTACCCCAAGAACCCTTTCAGCTACACCATTCACTGGTGCGTCCGGAAGTAGCTCACAAACAACCAAATTCGCACCCCGAGGCCAAAGAACCTTCACCCCGCTATACATGTCTCCGTCCAAAGCTTTGGGGGCTTTGATTAGGAAAGGGCACCTGAAGCCCCTAGAGTCGCGACCCTTACCAAGTAATCTCCCACCAACTCATAACCCAGCCAAGTACTGCGCCTTTCACCAACAACATGGTTATGACACCGACCAGTGCTTTCGATTGCGTCATGAGATTTAGGATCTCATTGACAATAGGGGGATCGTGCCTCTGGAGAAACCGAATGTCACAACCAACCCTCTCTCACCACACAACCAAGCTCCACCTCGCAAACGTATCAATCTAATCCAAACTGGGGTTGTGTCATACGACCGTAGTATATATATCACCCCTTCTCACCTACCCAAGCCGGAGGTGTTCATTCCCGGCGGCACTGACTTGTGCATGTTGGACATCTCCCAAACCTAACCTGAAATGGTGGTGGTGACTATCGAAGATAGAACTGGGTCGACTGTGGGGGCAGATGAGAGTGATGATACAGAGCCTGAGGGGTCTGCGAGCTTCATATACAACCCGAGCGGTTATATTACATCAGCCGGCCAGGCTAGGCCGAATGTGGAATTGCCAGTGGGGGCAGAGATTTGTGTAGTATGGGAGGATGGACTTAATCAGGGATTGGATGACCTGGAAGAACTAGAGGAGGACATCACGATCCTTCAATTCTTCAACAAGCAGGGTCCAGGAGACGTGACTGTCAAATGGTTTGGTTTGGAAGGGTCAGCGGAAGCCACTGGGTGGCTCAGTAACAAGCCAGATGTTGTCGAGCAGCCATAGTCAGAACAGAGTCTGTCAGGGACGGGGACATCGACAGTTACCGAAAGGGCCGAGAATCAGTTTAAATTGCTGGAGAGCGCCGGTGCTAAGAATTTCGCTCGGGATCTGGGCAGTTCAAATACAGGAGTTGTTGAACAGCAGGCTGCACTGAAGCAGTTCGAGCGGGAAAGGTTCGAGGATTCTGTGAGAATCAGGAAAGCCAAAGCCCCTGAGAGGACGGAACATGTTGTGTGCACAGGAACGGAGCGTGCTGCGGACGCTGGAACAGGAGGTGCTGTAGGCACAGGAATAGTCGCAACGGAGCCGGATAGGTGTCTGTCGGCTGCCGATGGCATGTGATGGGAGGATGATGATCTATGTCTTGCCCACACAGATGAAGACTCAGGGAGTAACCAGCCGGATGATACCTGGTATATTGATGAGGTTAACCATATGACTAGGAGCGGGCGGTATTTCAAACCCCCACACCTAGATCAACCAGAGGCGTCCGGAAAGGACAAGGAGGCTTAGAAGCAGAAGGATAAATTGCTTGAAGAGGAGGCTGTGATGAAACAGCTGAAGAAGATACAAGCAGACATCTCCATCTTGGGACTGCTTATGGCTTCAAGGGTACATAGACAGGCTGTCGTTTCTGCAATGGATAAGGCCAAACTCTCAATAGATACCACGCCTGAACAGCTGGTAGGACTAGTTTTTCTGGGAGGAGCTTTCCCGACGTTGACCTTTTCTGACAAAGAATTGTCGCCCGAGGGCGCAAACCATAACAAACCGCTCTACATCTCTGTGAAGTGTAGGGGTAAGTGGATACCGGTAGTTCTTGTCGATACAGGATCCACCATTAACGTGTGCCCGTCAAGGACAGCATATGTAATCAGGTTGAAGCCCGCGAACTTCGTGCCAACTGCCCAGGTGATAAGGGCGCACGACAATACTAACAGAGATGTGATGGGTACTGTGCAGATTCAGACCAAGGTTGGTCCAGGACAACACGAGATTGACTTTTATGTCTTGGACGTTCCTGCAACCTTCAATCTACTCCTAGGGCGGCCGTGGTTGCACCAGGTGAAGGCGGTCTCTTCCACCCTGCATCAGATGTTGAAATACCCCCACGGGAAGAGGATGGCTATAGTTTTTGGGAATTTGTCAATCCATCCACTGCCAGAAGTGTCTACACCGGTTTTGGAAATCGAGCATGGCACGGATGATGTGTTCCTATCGGGATTCACCTTAGCTGAGGCCCAGGTCGTTTGGAACATCTTAGCTGTTGATGAGGGGTTGTATGTCAGTGCATAGTCAGTCTACCTCATGAATAAGCTCCAGCACATCCCTGGGATGGGATTAGGGAAGAGTGGCCGGAAGGGCATTACTGTATCGGTCGAAGTGCCGCACAACCCACACACCTTTGGTTTAGGTTATCTACCTACCAAAGAGGACTGGGTAAGAAAAGGCAAAGAAATGGCTGGGAGAGCCAGAGCCAAGCAGACCGGGAGGCATTTTGATATGATGCATCGGCCTGTTCAAGGCACCCTGAACGGACGCTTCGTCCGGGAGGGGGAAGACTTTCCATTCTGCGGCTTCCCAGAAACCACATGGCCTAAAAACTTCACCTCCTCTAGCCAGAACTCACACTTCCCAAACTTAGCATAAAGCTTATGGGCTCTAAGTAACTCAAGCACCACTCTCAAGTGTTCCTTGTGCTCCTCCTCTGAAGGTGAATAAATCAGAATGTCGTCCATGAAAATGACTACAAAACGATCTAAGAATTCCCGGAAGATCCGGTTCATCAAATCCATAAACACTGCCGGTGCATTGGTGAGCCCAAATGGCATCACCAGAAACTCATAGTGGCCATACCGCGTACAGAATGCCGTCTTCGGAATATCCTCCTCCGTGACTCTCAACTGGTGGTAACCCGATCT
The DNA here is from genome assembly GCA_036172215.1 of Camellia granthamiana. Lineage (NCBI taxonomy): Eukaryota > Viridiplantae > Streptophyta > Magnoliopsida > Ericales > Theaceae > Camellia > Camellia granthamiana. The sequence continues at coordinate 114,679,208 of CM069903.1, forward strand.
CAAGTCTATCTTAGAGAAACAACGGGAACCCTTCAACTGATCGAACAGATCATCTATACGAGGCATTGGGTACTTATTCTTGACCGTAGCCCGATTCAACTTCCGGTAATCGATACAGAGTCTCAAGGCACCACCTTTCTTTTTAGCAAAGAGGGCCGGTGCTCCCCACGGCGAAACACTAGGACGAATATAGCCCTTATCTAGCAACTCCTGGAGTTGAATCTTCAACTCAACTAACTCGGCTGGGGCAAAACGATAAGGTGCCATAGAAATCGGCGTCGTGCTGGGCACTAGATCAATAGAGAACTCAATCTCTCGATGGGGTGGCAAACTAACAAGATCCTCAGGAAAGACGTCCGAGTACTCACAAACCACTCTTGGCAACACAGTCTGGATCTCAACACACTCACTACTCAAAAGGCTAGCAAGGAGACCACTCAACTCAATCTGCCCTCGCGGATCATACACTGGTGGCAAAACACTACCAACCCGATCTCCCAAGAAATGGAAACAATCCCCGCTCAAGGTACATACTGTGACCCTCTGGCGGTAACAATCAATAACTGCCCGGTATGACGATAACCAGTCCATACCCAAAATAGCATCAAATCCCGACATGGGCATAACTACAAAAGGAAAGGGAAGCCGACGATCAGCGACCTCTATATCACAACCTCTACATCCGTGTTTCAAAATCAACTCACCCCCAACAAGTGATACTACACATATAGGAGATGCTAACTGTGCCAACTCCAATCCCAAAACAGATGCAAATGCAGCAGATATAAAAGAATGAGATACTCCCATATCAATCAACACATTAGCAACCGAGTTGCAAAACAAAAAGGTACCTCTCACAACAGATGGAGACGGTATAAGATCCTGCGCGGTAATAGCGTACACGTGTCCAGACGGTCTCTGATCTACCTGCTCACCCCTAGGAGCATAAGACTACTGCACAGACTGGGACGATGAAGCCCCCTGATTGGCCCTCGAGGCCTGAACTGACTGAGTTGGCTGATGACTCTGAGTCTGCCTCAAACCAGATGCACCAGATGTGCCACTCAACTGCGGGCAAAACCTCTTCAGGTGCCCTGCCTGACCACACTGATAACAAGAGAGCGGCTGCCCTCTACCCTGAACCTGGCTCTGATACCAAGTTGTAACGCCCTCAAAATAAACCCATAATATACACAATATTGATATGCAATGATAAAAGAAAACAAAACATTATTCCATTCATCAGAGCATTCTTATTGAAAGACATTACATGTAACATCGAAAGTAAATACCCTACGGGCTTACAGCTTTCCAAGCCAACACTTGGACACAAAAGTCTGAGTACTAACTCAATTACACATTAAGCCCTTGGCTTGAGTTTACATGTAATATCAAAATAAAACAAAATAACAACTAACTAAATAGAGTTTTCAACTCCAAATCCTCCCAAGCTAAGTCCTTGGAGGTAACATATCACCTGGACCTGAAAATGATGTTCCCGTATAGGGTGAGCCACAGCCCCCCTAAATTAATTATACAAATTAATTTATTACAACAATTAGGGCTTTTCCCCCCTTTCTACAAAATCAACCCTAAGGTTCAATTTTCTCAATTTAACACTATCAGTGTCATTTTTCATGGCTTATAAACATATGATGTTTAATATATGAAAAACCCATTGTTCTCCAATTATAAATCAAACCATAGCTTTTTCCAAAATTACCAAATGACACCAACATGTCAAAATGACCAAAACTTAGGACAAAACCTATAATATGGAGTAGGATATCCCTACCTCGAAGTGAAGAACTCAAAAGGAGTTGATGACCCAAAATCCAAAGTGCTCCAAAGCATCTACAAAGGCCTCCCAAGTTCCTCCTATACGGCTCTTCGTGAACTTCCACCACTGACCTGCATCCCCCTTTAGCTGGAAAGATGCCAAGGTCACTTTCAACACCCCGTCTTCGATGCCAAGCATCTCAAACGTCTTCGTTGTCTGTTCGAGCCATTCATCTTCCTTAAGTGGCTCTTTTGGATCACCCACAAATTTGTTCGGGTTAGACCGGAAGAACTCCCTCTTCAGAAAAGAAGGTCCTGCATTAGCAACATGAACCTGGGCTTGATTCTCAGCTCTAAGAATGCCCACAGATTCCCTGAATGCCCCTGCTATCTCACGGGCCAAGGCGCCCATAGCCTGCTGACCTACTAGCTCGGCCAGATTGGCCTGGCCAACTCCCTCCTGCTGCTCCGGAATCTCATCCGGTATAGGCATCTCCTGCCTACCACGCCCACCACGCCTACCACGTCCTCATCCTGACATCCTAATAAAGGTAACAAAGACGTTAGCACTCTAATAAATGTGCCAAAACTATAACACTCACGTCCTAATATAGTGGACAACAATAATTCATTCCACGTAAGCACATAATCACATAAGCACCTACGAATTTCATTCCTGGATAATGACAGTCCCGAGGCGTTACTAGAGTTCCGGTTGGAAACAACATTGATCAAGCGCTTTTCCAACAAGACTTCCAGAAACTCAAGGGTCCAATCAACATCCTAGAAACTACATTCCATAAATCGATAAGTACACATATTTGCTGTACCAAAACACTTCCAAAAAATCAATAAGTACACACATTTGCTATACTAGTGGAGTCCATCCCCTTTCTCCTCCTAAATAGGTTTGAGAGTCCATCCCCTATCTTCCCTCAAACCATGGAGTACATCCCCTATCTCCTCCCAAACAATATGCATACACAATGTATTAAACACTTGTCATACACAATATTCAATCAATACACAGATTTGCTGTATTAATTCAACCGTCATATTTAATGACCCATTCAATGTGATTAGTTTTAGTTTTCCCTAATCAGCATGCAATGTCTACAACAATCACGACTATCCTTCACCGATAGCCCAAAGCAGTTATTTCTAAACAGGAAATAAATGCATCAATAGATATAAACTCAACATTTTCATAGGTGAGTGATTAAATTATCCAACTACACCATTTAATCTCATAAGTTCTCAATTCCATGAATTAAACTTAATTCCACATCTTTCCCTAAATTAATTATACAAATTAATTTATTACAACAATTAGGGCTTTTCCCCCCTTTCTACAAAATCAACCCTAAGGTTCAATTTTCTCAATTTAACACTATCAGTGTCATTTTTCATGACTTACAAACATATGATGTTTAATATATGAAAAACCCATTGTTCTCCAACTATAAATCAAACCCTAGCTTTTTCCAAAATTACCAAACGACACCAACATATCAAAATGACCAAAACATAGGACAAAACCTATAATATAGAGTAGGATATCCCTACCTCGAAGTGAAGAACTCAAAAGGAGATGATGACCTAAAATCCAAAGTGCTCCAAACCGCCAAACTTTCAGATTGAAACAAAGCCCTCTCGATCCTCTACCTTTTTAACAAAGAACCTAGGGTAGAAACACCCTAAAAGTAGATGAAACCTAAGAGAGAATGTGTGTGGAGGGAGAGAGAACACAGACCTAGGGTTTTGAAATGAAAAGAGAATAAAAAACTGAATTTTTCCCCCGCTGCTGCGTATTTATATAAAGCAGGCTCGCTCGAGCGAAGGAATGGTCGCTCGAGTGACCAGACACAAGAAAACCTCCCTCGAGCGAAGAAGGTCTCGCTCGAGCTAAGAATACAAAGCTTTAGGTCTGCAACCAGAAGCACGCTCGAGCGATAGAATGCTCGCTCGAGCGAAGAACTCGAAAACATACACCTTGCTCGCTCGAGCGAATGAAAGCTCGCTCGAGCCAAGAAACACAGCTCTCAGGTCTAATACCCAGACGCAGTTGCTCGCCCGAGCGAAGAAACCCTGGCTCGAGCGAAGGACCAAAAACATAGAGCTCGCTTGAGCGACAAACTGCTCGCTCGAGCGAAGAACCAAAATTCTGGGCAGCAACCCTTTGCTCCCAAACACTCCCAACCTGTAACAAACCTGCCCAATACATCCTATAACTCAAATAACAAGTATTGAAGGACGGAAAGAAGACATAAACAACTACTAACATCCACGGAACCAAGTCCGGATCACTATACAACAAGGGGTAAAACCTGGGATCGCTATAAAATCCTTGGTAACATTCCTAAACCTAGTTATACATCTGCTTTGGCTACTGATCCTTTTGCTTCATCTAGACAAGCAGTTACCCCATACCCTCCTAATCCTATTAAATCAGCCCGATCTGATTATGTTAAATCCACCACTACTAATCTCTTTTTCAAAGAACCTAGTCACCCAAAGAGTCATACTGTTCATGATCTGGTTAAATCTTATTTCCCTCCTGGATGGCATTTTATTCCTCTCCATCCAGAAAAAACAATTACTTTCTATAAAGACATCTTGTTCAACTATCAGTCAATTGTGATTAAACCCATTATGATCGCACTTACATAAGTAAAATTGTGTACCATTCACTCTATATTCACAACTTTGTTTCTCTGGTTGATTGGGGTTCTCCTTACCAACTACGAGATTTGCCTGGTCATTCAATTCAATACAGTTACTATGATTACATTGATGCTTGGTTCAGAGTCCTCTTGCATCGAAATGAGTCAAACAGTCACTCTTGGTTTCTTCAATTTGATCAAAAGTTCAAATCCGAGTTACCTACTTGGTTTCTGCAATGGTGGACTCAGTATGGTGCTATTCCAGAAATCTTCCCATCTGTAATTATGGAACAAGTCAATTACTTCTCCACTGTTTTCTCATTCACTCCTCAGCAAAGGAAATTCCCTCCATTGCTTATTTTTATATCCAAATACAAAATCCCTTGGATATTCAAATGGCAATATGGTATTTCTGATGATGTTATTTACCGTCAACATATGGTTAAATGGTGGGATAATTTCAAAATTCCACGCATCATTGAAATTGTTCAAACTGAATTCCCAATCAACACACATGCTCCAACTCTTGCTATGGTTAAAGCTCAGCAAATCCCAGCTGCTCCATTAACACAAGGAAGTCAACTTCCTTCAGTCAATCTTGGAAGCCCAACATCCAGTTCTTCCAAGCCCAAGTTATCCAAGTCAAAGTTTAAGTCCAAGCCAGAAAAGCCCATCACTCTTTGGAATTGGATTTTTCCTTTGGTTTGGGTTGATCAGTGATGGGCTTTGCTGACTTGGACTTAATCTTTGACTTGGATGACTTGGGCTTGGAAGAACTGGATGTTGGGCTTCCAAGATTGACTGGAGGAAGTTGACTTCCTTGTGTTAATGGAGCAGCTGGGATCTGCTAAGCTTTAACCATAGCAGGAGTTGGAGCATGTATGTTGATTGGGAATTCAGTTTGAACAATTTCAATGATGCGTGGAATTTTGAAATTATCCCACCATTTAACCATGTGTTGACGGCAAATAACATCATCAGAAATACCATATTGCCATTTGAATATCCAAGGGATTTTGTATTTGGATAAAAAAATAAGCAATCGAGGGAATTTCCTTTGCTGTGGAGTGAATGAGAAAACAATGGAGAAGTAATTGACTTGTTCCATAATTACAGATGGGAAGATTTCTGGAATGGCGCCATACTGAGTCCACCATCGCAGAAACCAGGTAGGTAACTCGGATTTGAACTTTTGAACAAATTGAAGAAACCAAGAGTGATTGTTTGACTCATTTTGATACAAGAGGACTCTGAACCAAGCATCATTGTAATCATAGTAACTGTATTGAATCGAATGACCAGGCAAATCTCGTAGTTGGTAAGGAGAACCCCAATCAACTAGAGAAACAAAGTTCTGAATATAGAGTGAATGGTACACAATTTTACTTGTGTAAGTGCGCTCATAAATGGGTTTAATCACAATTGACTGATGGTTAAACATGATGTCTTTATAGAAAGTAATTGTTTTTTTTGGATGGGGAGGAATAAAATGCCATTCAGGAGGGAAATAAGATTTAACCAGATCATGAACAGTATGACTCTTTGGGTGACTAGGTTCTTTGAAAAAGAGATTAGTAGTGGTGGATTTAACATAATTAGATCGGGTTGATTTAATAGGATTACGAGGGTATGGAGTAACTGCTTGACTAGATGAAGCAAAAGGATCAGTAGCCAAAGTAGATGTATAACTAGATTTAGGAATGTTACCAAGGATTTTATAGCGATCCCAGGTTTTACCCCTTGTTGTATAGTGATCCGGACTTGGTTCCGTGGATGTTAGCAGTTGTTTATGTCTTCTTTCCGTCCTTCAATACTTGTTACGAGGGTATGGAGTAACTGCTTGACTAGATGAAGCAAAAGGATCAGTAGCCAAAGTAGATGTATAACTAGATTTAGGAATGTTACTAAAAATAACAGCTTGACAGGTGTAGTGAATGCCGTTTTATTAACATAATGACCAAAAGGTGTAGTGAATGCAGTTTTATATCTATCTTTAGGATGAATTTGTATTTGCCAAAAATCACTTTTTATATCTATCTTTAGGTGTTTCCAAGTTTTTCGATTAAGTCTTTTTTATTAGAAATAGGATATCGAATCCATTTTAAAACTTGATTTAATGGTTTATAATTAATAACTAAGTGAGAGACACCTCTTTCTAATTCAACATTTTTATTAACATAAAAAACAGGACATGACCAAGGTGATTTACCAGGACTAATAATTCTATTTTTTAATAATTCATTAATTTCTTTTTTGCACATTTCAAGTAATTCATGATTCATCTGAATAGGTCAAGATTTAGTAGGAATTTGTCTTTCATTAAAATTCTTAATGTATGGTAAAATAACTACATGTTTTTTCCTATGCCAAAAGGCAATTAGTAAAGTAGAACAAACAGTTGTTTCTAATTTTAATTTAAATTCTTCAATTTGAGATATAACAACAGGATTAGTTACTTGTTGTTCAATGCGTTTATAATTGACTTCTTCTTTGAGAAAACGTAACTGACGAGTTAATCGATTAATAGATTGAGAAATAAAACAGTCTTTTAATTGATTTAATTCCAATACTTTTGTAACAACCCACATTTATGGCCTAGTCATGTTCATGTGCATTCACATACCTTTGTCTTGTTAAGTTAGCATGTATGAATCTTGTCTTGTTTTGTACGTATATGATTTGCCTAAGTGTTATATGTATGCTCTGTTCCTCCCTTGTTATGTTAAGCCTAAGTCATGCCAAGCCTAAGTTATGTTAAGCCTAGATCATTTCCAAGCCGAGGCCATCTTAAGCCTTTAACTGTTTTGGAATCCCTTTGTTTGATCTCTACCCTTGTTCTGGCATATTGGCCGAGATGATTATCATCTGGGCCGAGGTGTGTATCGCCGAGGCCGAGATGTGTATTATCTGGGCCGAGATGTTGTCTTGAACCCAAGTGATCTTGTCCTGGAAGTGGTATGACCTAGACCGAGGTGTGGCACATCTAGGCCGAGGTGTGGCACAGTTCAGTCAAGTGTTGTCCTTCCTAGCCGGGATCATTGTCATCTTAGTTGCCGAGGATCTGTCCTTCCAAGCCGATGTCATTGTTACCTTACTGCCGAAGTGTTGTTCTTAGCTGAGGTCATTGTCCTTTGTTTGCCGATGTCTTGTCTTTTGGCCGATGTCATCACTTGCCGGGGTGTTTGCTGTGAAGCTTGTTAGATACGCTTTGTCAGAACTTTGTCTTGTCAATCAGTCACCTTTTGAGGAGGACCAACCCGGTAGTGCCACGTGGCCGAGCTGAGTGTTAAATCAGCCGGCAGAGAGAGAGGAATGCATCATTTGTTATATCTTTGTTGGAAGAAGAGATAGAAGCTCTAAGGAAGAGGGAGATGAGTTCTTGAGGGAGAGTAGATCTTCCAAGCTTGATCCCTAGAGATCAAACCGTTAGATTCGTGTTCTAAGGTTAGATTCTTGATTTGCTCATGTAGCTCTTTATGTTTATGTTATTGCATTGCATGATTGAATATGATTTGTAAGCCATGCATTGCTTTGAAGTTCGGTTTCAGAAAGAGAAGATGATATTCAAGTGTTCTTCAAGAAAAGTCATGTTTTGATCCGAAAGCTCATGCCAAGATTCATGTTTTCATGTTTGTTTTCATATGATCTTCAAGTATGGGTACCCAGGTCCATGTTTTCGAACTCATAGCATGAAAACCCAGTTTTGTAATGAACAAGTTATGATTTTTAGCATTTATGTTCTTCATGTTCATGTTCATGTTCTTCATGTTCATGTTCATGTTCTTCATGTTCTTCAACCCAGATTTCCAGACTTCACTTCCTGAAGTGTAGTCGCCGAGATCATTCTTACCTAGACCTTACACTTAGGCCAAGCATCGTATCTCACCTTGGCCTACCTTGCATGATCACTTACACTTGTCTTGTTTGAACCTCGGCATGCAGCTGCACGCCGAAGCCTTGGTAACCACACCTCGGCCAGGAGGTGTGGGACCTCGGCTTAGACCTGGTTGGTACCCAGCATGTCTTCCTGACATGTAAAACAATGTTTTGATTTCCAGAATGTTTTCCCGAGATCATTTGCATGCATGTAAGACTTGTTTTGAGAAGTACATTCAGTAGACCTTGCTATGTGTTTGTAGGACTCGGACCCTTGCCTTGATCCCGACGTCCCAAGAACTAAGTGAGTGGTATTTTTAATAAAGCTATGTTATAACGTCTTGTTAAAGCTTTGCTTGCTTGTTTTGAAAAGTATTTGTTAAGCATGAATGATTACTCATATTTTTATGTATCAAGAATAAGTTTTGATTGCTAAGTATAAGTTCGGTTTCGGTTAACATCCTCGGGAAGTCCTTACGTGCTGGAGGACTCTAAGCTTATGCAGCACAGGTTTGGAAGTCCGTACGTGCCAGGGGACTTTAAGCATAAGTGGCACAAGTCCGTACGTGCCAGGGGACTTTAAGCATAAGTGGCACAAGTCCGTACGTGCCAGGGGACTTTAAGCATAGGTGGCACAAGTCCGTACGTGCTAGGGGACTTTAAGCCTAAGTAGCACCCTTGTTTTGCCACCGACGGTCTATGAACGGGTGGGTATGTTTTGTTACAAGTTAAGCCAAGCACACGTTTTGATACAAGATATGCTAAGAATATGTTTCGGTTCAAGTTATGCTAAGCACATGTTTTGAAAGGTCGAGATTGATGAATACGGTTCATCCTATGTTTTGATAAGTAAGCAAGCTTTGAAAGCTCAAGTACATGTTTTGATACAAGTTATGCTAAGTATATGTTTTGATGCAAGCCATGTTATACGTATGTTTTGAATAAGCTACACTATAAGTACAAGTTTTGAACAAGCTATGATATACGTATTGTTTTGACAAAACCTCGGGAATCATTCATTTAACCCCTTTATTACTTGTACCATTCACTGAGTATCCAAGCTCACCCTCTCTATGTATATATGTAGGTTCCAAGCTAGAAGTCGGCCTCGCCGAGATGTTTGTTTGTGCCCGATGTTTTGTATGCATGTTTACGTCGGCAATGCTTATGTCGGCATTTTGTGTTTTTAGGTCGGCAACCTTGTGTTTACATCGGCAGTTCTGCAGACGATGACCTCTTGACTTGTATTCGTTATATTTGTTTCTGTCAGCTTGTGAAACTCTTTTGTAAAGATGTAATATGTATTTTGTTTATGTTGTATGCAAGTTGTAAAGTTATGTAAGGATGCATGCCATTCCATTTGACTTATGCACAGCTCTTATGGACCACTTGTGTTTCGAATCATTGCTTCCGCGCATGTAAGCCCCATATATTATACTCTGATTGTGTTTGATTTTGAAGGTTGGCCTTCGGTAACCACGGGTTACTGGCCATCACGGCACCATCCTACTAGGGGCGGGTTGGGGTCGTGACAACTTTAGGTGGTGATAAGAATTTAAAAGTAACTGTTTGTCCAAAAGCTTGAGTTGTTATTCCTTCACTAGATGTAGTAAATGGATATAATAAGAATATAAATTGTGTGCCTAAAATAACATTATCAGTCATATTTCTAACTAAAACAAATGAGGTTTTGAAACAGACATTATGTTGATATATATGGACTTTAGGTAATTTATATTTAATACGCATTTTACTACCATTAGCAGAAGTTAATTTTTCACTTGTTTTTTCATAATATTTTGTAGGAAGTAAACCTTCTTGAATACAATTAAGATCAGCACCAGTATCAATGAGAGCAATAATATTTAATTCAAAATCATCAATGACGAGTTTAACTTTTGAATATGAATTTTATTGATCAGATTTAATCTTTTATCTTCATGATTATGAGATTGATGTGATCGATTATCAAATAAAAGATTATCAGGATTAGTATGTTTAGATTCATTAGGCGCTTCAGTATTGTTTTCTTGGAAATTCTCTAGACTTTTATTAAGTTTTAAGGTAAGAATTTCATTGTCTAAAGCTGTGTCTTTAATTTGAGAATCTTTAATAGTTTGTTTAATCTGATTGATTTCATGTTGTAAATCTTGAGGAGTAATTTCTTTTTGTTTATTTTTAAATCTTTCTAAAGTTTTAGATAAACTAATAATGGGTTTATCATGCTTGGGTTTATGATCACTATTAGTAAGTAAAGATTTTAATTTGTCAGTATACTTTTGTTTTAACTGGGGATCATCTAATTGACCAATTAATTCAATAAGGGCAGTTTCTTCTTGATTTTGTTTAATAAGGACAATGATTTGTTTAACGGGTTTGCAACAAATATCATTACATCCTAATTCAATGTTATTAGTAGAATCATCACTAGGTGAATGGCAATCAGATGAGGTATAAGGATTATTAGAAGAAGAATTATGATCAATTGGTTTACTTGGAAGATTTCAAATAATTGGTGTTTGGATTCATCATTAATTTGAAGTTGATTAACTTTATCTTTTAATTTTTGTTTTTCTTTACATTTGTTAGAATAATGACCTTTTTTACCACAGTTATAACAAGTAATATCTTTATTAGATTTAGATTTTGGATGGGATTTTTTATAATATTTCTTGTTGGGTTTAGTATAGAATTTATCATTTGATTTTGAAGGTGAATATTTCTTTTTATACTTACGAGAATATTTGTAAGATGATTTATGTTTATTGTACTTATGTTTTTTACGATGAGAAGGTGCTACAGGAGGTAAACCGTATTGTTCACAGAAATTACCTAATTCGTATTTAACCTTATGTTTATCTTTGGCAGCTTTTTGACTAAGTTTAAGATCAATACACATTCTTAATCCTTCTTTTTGAATAGTACTAATGATATCACCATAAGTTAAATTATCATATTCAATAACACCAGTAAGTTGACTAAGGACATCTCTAATTTTGTGAGCAAAGAGACTAGGTAAACCATTAATAAATTTTTCTTTCCAAAAGGATTTAGTACAATCTTCTCTTAACATAACTCTAGAGGTAAATCCATCTTTATACCATCTAAAATCGCTTAATGTTGGACAAGTAAGGTTACTAAGTTGATCATGTATGCGAGAATATGTATTAGTAGGGGTACCTATGAAATGTCTGACTATGGTATAGATTAATGTATTGATACCATCGGGTTTATAATAGCCAATAGTTTCATCAAATATAAGTAAATCATTTTCATCTTTTTGATTAGCATGTAAAATTGATTCGCGTTGATCTTCATTAAGATATTTTTCCCACCAAGATTTGAGCATACCAGTAAAGCCAGAAGTAATTAAGGAAACAATTTCAGGTTGAGTATAATCAGGGTAGTTACTAAGATAACTATTTGCAACCATAGATAAATGATTTAATTTTTGAAGTATTTGATCTTCACTGTGACCATCAATATTCCATTCGTATAATTTTTTAGCAGATACAGAAAATTGATTACTAAGATTATTTTCTTCATATTGGAGATCAGGGGGAGTAGGTCGTGAATGCCAATTTTTTGTGAGCGTTGTAGGATTAGGTTTAGGATAATGAAGTTTATTCAGAGTAGTTGATTGAAATTGTTGAGCTAAATGATTAATTTTATCATCAGTTGTGTCAGGGTCTGAATGAGTAGAAACAGATTCAAGAGTGGGATGTTGGTTTAATACAGCAAGACCTTTCTCAGTAGATGGAGAAGCTTTTTCAGAGGTAGTTAATTTAGTAAATATTTGTTCAATGGCTTTGACAGTAGAATTATCTCTGGTGACTAAACTATGACGTTTAGAATGGTTACTAGGTAAATTAAGCAATGGTTGGTCTAAAGATTGTTTAGTAGATGTATTGTTAGCCGAATAATCATCGAAATTGGATTCTGTTTTATCTAATTGTTTACCAATAGTTTTTAAATATTGATTAGTATAATTATTTTGTTCAATAACTTTTTTGATTTCAGGGTCAGTGCCAGGTAACTTAAAAGGAGAGGCCGGGACTTCAGATCCTTGATGTTCAATAATTATAGTAGATAAAGGAGGATGACTAGAGCTTACAGTAGTATTGGGTGAAGTTTTCCATTTATGTTTTGTAATTGTTTGAACCTCTTTATGATGGTCTTCTAAATATCCAAAGAAAGGAATTTCAATTTTATGTTCAATCATAAATTTGTACCATTGACGAGTAATTTTAGATTGTTGAGTCAAATCATATTTGGTACGATATGTATAACGTTTAGTCCTATTATCTTTAGATTTAAATTCAATATGTAATTTATCAAGATCAGGAGTAAAGAGTTTACTATTAGTCATTAACTGAGGATTTATTGGAGGTATAACTTCGAAATCAGTTTGAGTTGGAGAGTCTTGAGACTCAGTATATTCTTCATGTAGATGTGTGTGAGTAGAATAAACAGGTTTACTAATTTGGGAAGTTGTGGAATTATCAATTCCTTTCATTTTACTATGGGAAGGTTGACCTAGATGAATTTGACTATTTTTTCTGAATAAAGGTGTATTAAATATTTCATCTTCAGTTTTAACATCAGTGGGTATACTAGAAGTACTATGACGAGAAGATTGAGATCAATTAAATTTAATCCTAATAGATCCATCAATAAATTGTTGAATATCTTGAATATCTTGACAAGTAGATTGTCGTTGATTATGTTTGTAATTTTCATTAACTGTAATCCATTGGTCGGGGAGAGTAATATTTATCCATTCAATCATTTGAGGAATATTTATATTAGTATCATTATTACTACTTTGGATTAATAAGGTTTTGGCTTTAGGACTTTTATGTAAGGCTTGAACATTCAAATTGGTTTTTATACATTTGTAATGAACACGATAAATTAAAGCAATATTATGAACCTTTTCTTTCATATTTGTAAATAAGCCATGTAATTGAATATTTAGAGTTAAAGCATCTGATATATGGGGGTCTCTAAGACTAAGAGTCAAATCAGGAAAACAATTAAAATGGACGGGTCCTTTGTGAAGACCAGTTTCCATCATATCCATTAAGCTATCATTATAATCAAGAAAACAAGCATCTCTTAAGCATAGTAAAACAGAAGTATTTTTACCTTGTTGTGTTAATGGTTTGATTCCAACCTGAATTAATCCCAAATGAATAAAATTATGACCAGTTTTTAAATGACGTTTAATAGTATTAGCATCAAATAATTGACATGTTTCTCTAGGTTTTTCTAAAGCATAGACTTGTTCTAAAGTTTTAACATGAAGATTAACATTAAATGTATTTTGTATAAAAGTAGTTTTATAAATTTCCTTAATTGGTAAACGTGGTATATTCCAACTTAAATCAATTTTATCATTTTGTATTTCTACATCTTCTTCATTGATTACTAAACCTTGATTAGGTATAGAAGGCAAAGTTGTTGACCTAAAACTAACCGAATAATTACTTCTAAATAATTGACTCATTTTATCTTGAAATAGTTTACAGTGAGCTCAATACATTGTCTAATTTTATCATATTTTCACATACGATGTTTTCACACATATCCAGTTCGGAGAGCACCTAAAATCCAACACTGCCTAACCAAAGGACTTACCTAGGACTTGGGACGAAGGATGGGTGGCTAATAGCAACGTCGAAAGACACGGATATAAATTGGACAGATTAAGATGGTAAATTGTAAACAATTTCAACACAGGAGAATGAGTTAGACACAGAAATAATGATTCAGTGAGTAACAGGATACAACATAAAGTATACAACTTGGCTCTGATACCAAAAGGGACGGAAGGTGCTACAGGAGGTATCAGAGCCAAGTTGTATACTTTATGATGTATCCTGTTACTCACTGAATCATTATATATACATATATATATCATTTTAAACTATTAGTATTGAAAAAAAGAAATTACAACTTTCGCATTGTTGCATTGAAATTGATAATCCAATAGAGTTGACTAAATTTTTTTTTTGGCCCTCCAATTTGTCAAGCCTTTTTGGCTATCGATCCTTTTCTATATTGGATCCTAACAAGAGAAACAAAGACACTTTTACTGTCATACTTTAATTTCTTTCCCATTAATTCATAGCAGCTATGTAGCCGTTTTCACTTCTTGGGATAACATTAAAAAGATTTGTAATAGCAAATATGTGACGAAACCACCAGTATCACATCACCACACCTCAACATAGTCAATAAGGGAACTTTTTTGTATGTACTCCATTGGGATACGTAATTGCAACTTAAACATTTGCAGATTTTATTTAGTATATACTAAATTTTTGTTGGGTTGTGGCCAATTTTTTTTCTAATGCAGTTATGTCGGTTGATGACAAAGACAGTATCATATTAAAGGGGTTACAAAGCGGAGGTGCATTTTTTTATAGTAAAACCGATTGCCCGATATGACTTGAAAAATTTATGGCAATATACAGTTGCAAAGAAGAAAGGCAAAACCATTATCGAGGAAATTGGGAGTGACAAAGAAATGCCTTTTCAAGAAACATCCCAAACTGACAAAGGTTCCAATGATGATGTAGAGTCTACATCGTCTGCAAACGAGTATAGGAAAAGCACAAAGGAGTCTAAGAGAAAAACCCCGACAAAGGACACAAACAATTATGGCAAGGGAGAAAACAAGAATGATTGTACTACCCTGAAGAAGGCAAAGGTTGTCTGGACAAATGCAATCCACAACCAATTCTTGGAAGCCATTAGAAGCACAGGCCTTGAAAGTAAGAGATTTCTCTATCTAATTTTTCTAATTCTTTGATATTGACTTGTATATTCATAGCTCTCCCATTTACTTTATGATGATACCCTTGTCGATTGTTTTTTTTTTTTTTTCTTTTTCTATTTTTTTTTCTTTTAATAATATCCAGGGGCTATTCCAAAGAAAATTCTTGAGCTCATGAACGTGCCAGGATTAACTAGAGAAAATGTTGCCAGTCATTTACAGGTTTGTTATATTTCGTTACAAATGATTTATCTTTTATATATAACTCAGTTTGTCATCTCTTAAATCTATATTAATATACAGTCTTGCTTCTTTTGTAATAAACTAAAAATTAAGAAGCAAAACGGTCTAGACAATTGAACTTACCTCAAACATTTCTATTTTAACACGTCAATCTACAAGCTTAAGATATGCAACTTAGTAACATAAGAATATTGATGATCTACACACACACCAGAACTTGTGCTACTTTGCTCATGAAACACTAAATTGCCAATAAATGGTCATCCCTTATTACCAAAATTACTTCATATACTTGAAATTGGATGCATAATCTTTCAAGTACTAAAAATACTATAAATAAGTAGTTAAAGTAAACAATGTAGGTACTTTTGCGTGTGTTTATCAAGAAGGAAAATAAAAAAACCTAGACAATTGGAGATACTAGAAAACTTTATCCACTGCAACCAAGAATTTAAAAAGCAGCCACAACCGTTACGTAATGCGGTTACATAACGGTTGTGGTACTTACCACCACTTGTTACACCCGCTATAGCGGTATGACAGAAATTCACATTTGTAACGGCCGTTTCAGTGATATGTTCTTTTTTTTTTTTATCAGCAAATGAAGGAACTTTATTGATAAAGAAGAAAAACCATACTAAGTTTGAGATTACTTGAATAAAAGAAAGGCAAGAAACAAGAAGCATCAAAGTGATTCATCATAATCCCAACTAGGGTGGCTCTAAGAGGAACACACGTACAAACTCAGGTCCAAGGTTGGTGAGGATCGGACAAAACAGACGAGCAATAATACGAAACACACCATATAAACACCTTAACAGCAACCACAACTAACTCCATAATAGCTAAACTGCATACATCAGTTGACAAAATGAGATAGCTAACCAAAGCACCAACTTGCTGCCATACAAACCAGATAACAAGCCATACACACCAGATGGTGGTAGGCCAAGGTACTAAACCAGCTAGCAACCCTCAACTTCAATCCTTAATCTGATCCAGATTGTTGATTAAGTCCATGACAGAGTACATGATCCCCTATGATGAAGCTTTAATCCAGAAGCAAATTTGAGCATAATAATCTCACATAACTCAAACCCACTAGGCTGCACTCTATTAAATATACAGTCATTTCTTAACTTCCAAATGGACCAGTCGTGACGGTGTTACATAACGGTCGTAGCGGTACTGTAACAGTTCGTTACTCACTTTTATAATATTTTGAATAATTTCCTTTACAAAAAAACCAAAACAAAAAAACAAAAAAACAAAAAAACAAAAAAAAAAAAAAAAAAAAGAAAAGAAAAGAAAAGAAAAACATAATAATAAAAGCTTACAAAAAAAAAAAGAACAAATATTTAAGTGATCCAAACCGGGGAAAAAAAATCTTATATGAATTTTTATTATTTATAATTTATTTTTTAATTTTTATTTCATTATATTAACATGTAAAATAAAAAATATATAAACAGTGGTTGTATTTATTTTTATAATCATTTTATTTAATATTTAATTATAAATATTTTTTATTTTGTTATTGTAATATATTGTTTAAAAAATGTCTTTTAAAAAATAAATAAAATCAGTAGCTCAAAAATAATTTTTGTTTATGACACAATTTTTATTTTTATATTCATTTCATTTAATACTTAATTGTAAATAATTTTATTTAGCTAGCTATAAAGTGGGAAGGTTTGTGTTAATTGGGAAGGTTTACGTGAATCTATATTAATGCACACAGCCTTATGGGCAAAATACCAAATAAAGGGGGTGAGTTATTCTATTAATAATTGTGAATATTTTTTATTCAGTTAGTTTATGTATTGGTAAAAAAAAATTTGTAGACATTTAAAATTAATTGTTTTAAACTCATTAACTATTGAAATAAAATTAAAAGCTCCTTTTATAGTGATTTAAAAATTGAAATATATTGGATCATACTTAAAAACTAACAAAAATTGGCCAAAATCTATTTTAATCCCCAATAAATGTGAATCTAAAAAAAAAATTATGTGTATCGGTAATTTTTTTAAAAATTGTGCGAAAAATAAAACAAAAATCACGATTCTAGTTACCGCAACTGTTACGCTACATCCTTTATATCTGCAACTACAACCGCCCACCGCAATTGTTACAGCAACAACAACCAATGACTGAGATCAATGAGGAGCAAGATCTGAGTGAAATAATTGTAGCTCTTAGTACTTTGTAGCAGTAATCATTGTCTAAGCTCAATAATGATGGAATAAGTATGATGAATTTGTAGAAGTATCAAATTTTCTTGGAGCGAGTTTCTGAAGCAAGCTATAAAATTCAATCTGCCAATGAAAGGAACATGGTTGAAAGGACCTTTTGATCAACTTTCACATCAGGACGACCTTCTTCCTCAATGTTCAATAGATCGCAGCTGTGATATGGAGGGTATGTCCCAGTTCCCAACCTTGGCAATAATATTTCATGTTGTTCTACCCAGGAAGCTTCATCTACCAACTTCTCCATGCCTCGATTCTGATGCACCCAATCACTTTTACTATGCAATCAAGGTAATTTGAAGAAACCAACCATTGGCAATGGTAGTACAAAACGTCCTTATAATCATCAAACCAGTTTGTCGCCCCATGGAAATACTTCAGGTGGCACTGGCCTTATGATTGGTCCAAATTTGTTTGAAATGCACCAACAAAAGAACAACTAGCACCACAGACACAGAGCTTTAGTAATGGCATGTTGAACTACAATTCTACTACATCTGGAGTTCACAACTACAATGATATCGGTATCATAGGCTATGGAAAAATGGGGGCTTTCAACAGTTCTAATAACTTCTTCTTTTTTTTTTTTTTTTTTTTTTTTTTTGAATCAGCAAAGAAGAGACACTTTATTGATGAAACAGAGGTATGCCCAAAAGACAACTAGAGGTATGGCCCTCCAAATCTTTCTCTCCTTACTGTTGAGCACCTCCCCATCCCACCATAGAAGCAACCTTTCAACAGTTCCAGGTAAGGCTCTTTGGATATCCCACCAATTCAGCATTTCAACCCACACAGATGATGCAAAAAGGCAGGACACTATGACATGGTTCACAGTTTCAAACTCAGCTTTGCAAAATACACATAGAGTTGATACATTACTTTGAAGCACACCAATTCTTTGGAGAAAAACTAAAGTCTTTAATCTACTCTGCCATGCAAGCCATCCCAGAAATTGGACTTTGGGAGGCAAGTATTTAACCCACAGTAGTTTACAAATACTCAATTGAGAACTAGCATTAGCAGAAACCCCATTATATAGAGAAGACACTGAGAATACCTCTGTTACTGCTGCTAACCACACTGGTTTATCAACCTGATTGACCACCAAAGCAGGTGCAGCACCCAGGAGATTCTTGAGCCTTGTGACCTCACAATCTTCCCAATCATAAAGCCTTCTTCTAAAATTAAATACCTAGTCCCCTGCATTTTCCTTTCTCTCATACATTGTTCTTAGTGACACCTCCTTATCCAAGATTAAGGAAAATAAGCCAGGATATTCCTCTCTGAAGCAGGTGGCATGACACCACTTATCCAACCAAAACCTTACTCTACTCCCATCCTCAACCTTTAACTGCCAATTATTCATGTAGAACTGTAGGAATGGGCTATCAGAGATAGCAATATTGATTATACCTTTCCAAACACTAGATGCACTAGGCCTTGTGCATGAAGTGGGTACCTAATCACTAAAGTCCACCTTGTACTTGCTGCAAATAACCTTCCTCCACAGTGCATCTTTTTCATACCCAAACCTTCACCACCATTTGATTAGTAGACAGTCATTCATCATTTTTACTCTTCTCAGCCCTAGTCTCCCTTAATCCACACTTTTGGACAGATCAGCCCATTTGACCAAGTGTACCCTTCTTCTCACTTCAGACCCCCTCCAAAGGAATGAAGCCTGTAGCCTTTCAATCACTTTAGCTACCCCTTGAGGTATTCTAAACAAGGATAAATAGTATATTGGCATCAATGCAGTTACAGATTTGATTAAGGTTAACCTCCCAGCATAAGATAAAAGCTTTATTTTCCAGCTAGCTAGCCTGCTACGAATCTTATCCAACACTGGTTTCCAAGTTTGCTTTCTATTAGGATTAGCCCCAAGAGGCAGGCTTAAATATTGCATAGGTAGCTTCTTGATCTTGCAATTCAAAATAGATGCAAATGTAGCTAAAGCTTCATCTGACACACCCACTCCATAAACCTGACTCTTATGATAATTAATCCTCAGGCCCGACATTACCTCAAAACACCTCAAGATCCTCTTCAAGCTTCTAACCTCCTCCTCTTTAGCTTCACAAAAAAGGATAGAATCATCCGCGAATTGCAAGTGAGACAGCATCACATCATCTGCACCAATTTGCACCCCTTTAATAATTCCCATCTGGTATGCTCTTTTCATTAACATATTAAGACCTTCAGCAACCAAGTTGACCAGGAAGGGGGACAGAGGGTCACCTTGTCGCAGGCCCCTTTGAGGACTAAACTCATCAGTTGGAGACTCATTTACCAGTACTGAAATTCTAGCCGTACTAACACACTCCATAATCCATTTAACCCATCTTACCCCAAATCCAAACTTCAGGAGCACAGAACGTAGGAACCCCCAATTGACTGAATCGTACGCCTTCTCAAAATCAAGTTTAATGATCACACCTTGCTTCTTGGATTTCTTCTACCCATCTACCACTTCATTCGCAATCAGAACCCCATCTAACATGTTCCTCCCTCCTATAAAGGGTGATTGGGTCTCACAAATGATGCAGGGTAGCACTTCTTTTAATCTTCTTGACAGGACCTTAGTTAGGACTTTGTAGACTGATCTCACTAAACTGATTGGCCGATAATCTGTTAATCCCACAGGATTTTC
Source organism: Camellia granthamiana (assembly GCA_036172215.1). Taxonomy (NCBI): domain Eukaryota; kingdom Viridiplantae; phylum Streptophyta; class Magnoliopsida; order Ericales; family Theaceae; genus Camellia; species Camellia granthamiana. Next base: position 114,699,452 of record CM069903.1, read on the forward strand.
CTTCTTGGGGACAAGAGTAATAAAGGAGCTATTCAAACCCTTCACCAATCTGCCATTCCTATAGAATTCCTTCATAAAATTAAGAACTTCGCCTTTTATCACCTTCCAAAATTTTTGGAAGTATAACATGTTGAAACCATCTGTGCCAGGTGCCTTGTTACCATCACAATCCTTCACTGCTGCCAGAATTTCTGATTTTGAGAACTCAATTTCCAACCCATCAAAATAGGGACTGCTGCTCGCTGATTTAAATAGGCCTCCTAACTTAGGTCTTAACATCCACTCCTCAGAATATTACTTCTTGAAGTGCTCAAAAATTGCAGACTTCACTTGATGAGGATCCTTAACCACTGAGCCACCAACGGCCATGGATGTTATTTCATTTCTACATTGTCTACCCTTGGCCATCACATGGAAAAATCTGGTATTTCGATCCCCTTTCAAATTCCAATTCAGTCTTGATTTTTGTAACCACGTCCACTCTATCATTCTATGAAGTCTCCATACCTCTTCACAAGCTGCTTTTCTTCTAACTTTCTCTTGTTGATCCAGCTTTCTGCTCTCTGCTTGAAGATCAAGGATATGAACTTCCTCCTCTACCGCTTTCAATTTGTTAGGCACAGACCCATACACCTCCTTATTCCATTGGCGAAGCGCTAATTTCAAATCCTTCAGTTTTTTCTGTAATATGAATCCAGCCCAACCATTAGGTTTCGACTCCTTCCAAACTTTAGCCACAAAGGATGATAACTTTGGATGTAGACACCAAGCATTTAGAAACCGAAACGGCTTTGGACCCTAATCCCTTTCATCTTCCATCAATAGTAGTGGACTGTGATCTGAGATGACCCTAGGTAATCCCCATAATTTTAATTGAACTCCCTCCAACCATTTTGGATCCACCAACACCCTATCTATCCTACTCCATTTGACCCCTTCCCTAGAATTACACCATGTGTACTTTCTTCCTAATAAAGGTAGGTCATGTACTTTACTATTCTCAATGAACTCATTGAGCTCAGTCATACCCCTTCTATTTTGGAGCAACCTTTCCTCTCACCAATATTCCTAACTTCATTAAAATCCCCACACAGACACCATGGTTTAGGAAAACCTTGTTTCTGATTAAGAAAACTATCCCAAAGCTTTCTTCTACCACCCACATCATTCGATGCATATATATTCAGTAAAACACACTCAAAGGAATTAAACATTGTACTTGATAAGAGTATGAACCGTCTGCTACTGCAGCAAGCACCAAGTTGAAATACCTCTGGGTCCCATATGCATAATCCAGCTATACCTTCAAAATCCACTGACATGAACTCCATTCTAGTCCTCACCCACATTTCTCTGATTTCTCTGTTTGTAATAGCAGCTTTCTTTGTTTCTTGAATGAACACTATATGTATATTTCTTTCCTTCACCAACTTCCAAATCTTACCCCTCTTCTCTTGCCTTCCAATTCCTCTAATATTCCAAATCAATATCTTCATAAGAAACATTGTCACGCCCTCAAAATTAAACCCATAATAAATAATATTAACATACATCATCATATCAAAACAAGAATATAATTCCATTCATCAGAGTATTAAGAAATAAAACATCAAAATAAATGCCCTACGGGCTTACATCTTGCCAAGCCAATACTTGGACACAAATCCATGAGTCTAACTCAAAAACAAATAAAGCCCTAGGCTTGAGTGTTTTACATATAAAAGCAAATAAACTAGAAACAAATCTTCGAGTTCCAATCCCTCACAAGCTAAGTCCTTGGAGGCAGTGAACCATCTGCACCTGAAAATGAAGTTCCCATATAGGGTGAGCCACAGCCCAGTAGAGAAATACTAAACCAGGCATAAGAATTAACTAAAGCATTAACATCCGATACATAGTTAGCACAAGATAATAAATTCCCAATTTTATGACACGAATGCCTATACAGTCTATGACACGTGGTCTACGACACAACTCACTTTCCACTTATACCCACATGACTCACAACCTGGCCAAACAACTCAACAAGGATAACACATCGGATTAACCTTTCTTACAATATAATAAACACACATACAGGTGTTACATCAATCACAATCACATCCACTTCCATACTTCCCAACTGATACACATGGTGGTGATGTATCATGCCAACAATCAATAGAAATACTTCTATTAACAATAAGTACACATAAATGTGATGCTACAGGGGTCTATCCCCTTTCTCCTCCCAACACATCTGGTTTAGGGGTCCATCCCCTTTCTTCCCCTAAACCCTCCAACAAATTCGGTTTAGGAGTCCATCCCCTTTCTTCCCCTAAACCGGGAGTTCATCCCCTATCTCCTCCAAAACCAAATGCATATGCAACATAATTAATACTTGCCATATACAACACATAATCAATACACGTAATGTTCTGTATTAATTCAACAGTCAAACAGCTGACTAAATTCCAGTTATACCTAAGCCACATGCAAGGTCTACAACAATCACTGGCTATCCTCCACCGATAGCCCCAAAACAATTATTTCTAAGCAAGAAATAAATATCACAATATATATATATCAATTTCACAGATGAATGATTAAATATTCAACTACATCAACAAAATCTCAATTTCCCCAAATCTCATGAATTTAACCAATACACAATTCTCCTTTAAATTAATTACATGAATTAATCTATAACAAAACCCTAAGGTTTTTCCCCAAAATTACCAAACTACCTCCCACATACCAAAACACCAACACTTAGGATTAAAACGTATACAAGGAGTAGGAAATCCCTACCTTAAACAGAAGAACCCAAAAGGAGAAGGAGAAGATGGTGCTCAAAACCCCAAAGTGCTCCAAATCAACAATTGCTCCGATTAAATGAAAGCTCTCACTCTCCTCTACCTTTTTAATGAAGGAACTAGATTAAAAACGCCCTCTAGATAGATCAAACCCAAGGAAAAGATGAGTTGAGAGAAAAGAAACTCGAAACTAGGGTTTCTGGATCAAAAATTGTGAAAAAAGACGTTTTAAAACTGCTGCTGCGTTTAAATACTGGACAGGCTCGCTCGAGCGAAGACATGGTCGCTCGAGCGACCAGACACAAAAACAGACCTCGCTCGAGCGAAAAGAAGCTCGCTCGAGCCAAAGACAAACCATCTCGCTCGAGCGAAGGAAAGCTCGCTCGAGCCAACAAACACTGCCCTCAGGTCTAGCACTGGACGCAGCCCTCGCTCGAGCCAAGAAATGCTCGCTCGAGCGACAAACCAAGAAGGACCTCGCTCGAGCGAAGAGAAGCTCGCTCGAGCGAGCAAGCCAAAAACTGAACATCAAGAATTTGTTTCTAGACTCAACCAACCTGTAATCAACCTGCCCAAAACATCCTATAACCAAAGAATAAGGAATCAAGGACAACAACGACAATAATATGACAACGGAATCCACGGAACATAAGTCCGAATACAATAATCAAATGGGAAAAAGACCGGGGTCGCTATAACCTCCCCCCCTTAAAAGAATTTCGTCCCCGAAATTAAGCATGAGTTTGTAAAAATGAATTTTTTCTCAATTCCCAATGATATAAATACAACAATAAACAACAACTTGACCCAAAACTGGTCACTTCATCTCTTATCAAGAGCTATCTCACAGTATATATAAATCAACATATATTTCAACTTGCACGAATATTATGCATTATTCTTCTCGATGTTAACAATTTCCATATCATATTCAATCCCATGATATAAACAACACATTTAATATATATAAATGTTATACTCCACTTCCATAAAAAGGCAAGTTTCAACATGTTAACATTAAACCCAAACATTCTCAATGTTTTCTAGCTTAAGACATATATAAAATTCTCAAGTTCCACAATATTACATAATCTAAACACAAGATTACAATTCCACAAACAAGTCCGGATATTTCTCACGGACTTCCAACTCACGTTCCCAAGTGGCCTCCTCCACTCCGTGATGTTTCCACAAAACCTTCACTAAAGGGATGGTCTTACCACGCAGGACTTGATCCCGCCTATCCAAGACTCGAATCGGCCTCTCCTCATACGAAACATCCTCATCAACAACTAAATCGGTCCAATCCAACACATGCGATGGATCCGGCTCATACTTCCGAAGCATACTCACATGAAACACGTCATGAACTCCGGACAACTGCGGTGGCAAAGCTAAACGATAAGCAACCTCGCCAATCCTCTCAAGGATCTCAAAGGGGCCAATAAATCGAGGGGACAACTTCCCACTCTTCCCGAACCTCATTAAACCTCGCCTAGGTGAGATTTTTAGAAAGACATGATCACCTACCTCAAACACCAAAGGTCTCCTCCTACGGTCGGCATAAGATTTCTGACGACTCTGGGCTGTAACAAGTCTCTTACGGATAAGCCCAACTTTCTCCGTCGTCTCCCTCACTAACTCCGGACCTATCAAAGGTGCATCACCCACCTCGGCCCAACAAACTGGAGATCTACACGGTCGGCCGTACAAGGCCTCAAATGGTGCCATACCGATACTAGACTGAAAACTGTTGTTATAGGCAAACTCCACCAATGGCAAGTGCCTCTCCCACGACCCACTGAAATCAAGAACACAACCCCGAAGCATATCCTCAAGGATCTGTATGGTACGCTCTGACTGCCCGTCAGTCTGAGGATGGTAAGCCGTACTAAAGGTCAACTTAGTGCCTAAAGCACTCTGCAAACTCTGCCACAACCTGGCAGTGAAACGAGGATCTCTATCTGAGACAATCGTCACTGGAACCCCATGCAACTTTACTATTTCCCGAACATATAAATCGGCAAGATGATCCACCGAATCTCTCACACGCATAGGAATAAAATGTGCTGACTTAGTCAACCGATCCACAACCACCCAAATAGCATCATTACCTCGCTGAGTCCTAGGAAGACCCACAACGAAGTCCATAGTGACATGTTCCCACTTCCACTCGGCAATAAGTAAGGGTTGCAACAAACCCGCTGGCCTCTGATGCTCGGCCTTCACTTGCTGACAAGTAAGGCACTTAGATACGAAAGCTGCCACATCTCTCTTCATACCCCGCCACCAAAACTGGCGACCCAAATCCCTATACATTTTAGTGCCTCCCGGATGCACCGCAAGGCGTGAATGATGAAACTCTCGGAGTACCTCCTCTCGACACGACTCCGGCACAAACAGACGGTCTCGGTATCTCACACTCAGATCGGGATACACCGTCAAACCCTTCTCAACCTTACCACTAGAAATCTTCTCCCGGAGAGATTCTACCTCAAGATCACCCCTCTGAGCCTCTAACACTCGAGTCACAAGTGTAGGCTGTGCAACAACAGAAAACAAGGTCGCAGCCTCAACGGATTCGCCCAGATGCAAATCAAACTCCCCAACTGCACCCAACATCTCCCACTCTCGGATGGCTATACTAGCAACGTCACCAACAGATTTCCTACTAAGGGCATCGGCCACAACATTGGCCTTTCCCGGATGATAGTGTAACTCAAAATCATAATCCTCAATAAATTCCATCCATCTCCTCTGCCTCAGATTCAAGTCTTTCTGTGTAAACAGATATTTCAGACTCTTATGATCGGAGAATACTTCAAATTTCTCACCAAACAGATAATGCCTCCAGATCTTCAAGGCAAATATCACAGCTGCTAACTCTAGATCATGCGTAGGGTAATTCTTCTCATGAATTTTCAACTGGCGTGAGCCATAGGCAACCACTTTCCCTTCTTGCATCAACACACAACCCAGACCCTCTCGTGAGGCGTCACAGTAAACTGCATAACCTAACCCTCTCTCCGGAATAATTAAGACCGGAGCGGTGGTCAATCTAACCTTCAATTCCTGAAACGACTTTTCACAAGTCTCACTCCATACAAATTTGACTCCCTTCCGAGTCAATCTGGTTAACGGTGAAGCTAACTTGGAGAAATCCTTCACAAACCGACGATAATACCCTGCCAATCCCAGAAAACTGCGGATCTCAAACACACTCTTAGGTTGTACCCAATCTTGCACTGCCTCAATCTTGGATGTATCAACAGACACCCCTTTCCCAGAAACTACGTGGCCTAAAAATTTTACCTCTTCTAGCCAGAATTCACACTTCCCAAACTTAGCATATAACTTATGGGCTCTAAGCAACTCAAGCACCACTCTCAAGTGTTCCTCGTGCTCCTCCTCTGAAGGTGAATAAATCAGAATGTCGTCCACGAAGACGACCACAAAACGATCTAAGAATTCCCGAAAGATCCGATTCATCAAATCCATAAACACTGCCGGTGCGTTGGTGAGCCCAAACGGCATCACCAGAAACTCATAGTGGCCATACCGCGTACGGAATGCCGTCTTTGGAATGTCCTCCTCCCTGACTCTCAACTGATGATAACCCGATCTCAAGTCTATCTTAGAGAAACAACGGGAACCCTTCAACTGGTCAAACAAATCATCTATACGAGGCATAGGGTACTTATTCTTAACCGTAGCCCGATTCAATTTCCGGTAATCTATACACAGTCTCAAAGCACCACCTTTCTTCTTAGCAAATAGGGCCGGTGCTCCCCACGGCGAAACACTAGGACGGATATAGCCCTTATCTAGCAACTCCTGGAGTTGAACCTTCAACTCAACTAACTCAGCTGGGGCGAAACGGTAAGGTGCCATAGAAATCGGCGCCGTGCCGGGCACTAAATCAATAGAGAACTCAATCTCTCGATGAGGTGGCAAACCAACAAGATCCTCGGGGAAGACGTCCGGGTATTCACAAACCACCCTCGGTAACACAATCTGGGTCTCATCACACTCACTACTCTCAAGGCTAGCAAGTAGACCACTAAGCTCACTCCGCCCTCGCGGATCGTACCCTGGTGGCAAAACACTACCAACCCTGTCCCCTAGAAAATGGAAACGTTCCCCGCTAACTGTACAACAGGTGACCCTTTGACGGTAGCAATCAATAAATGCCCGGTATGACGATAACCAGTCCATACCCAAAATAACATCGAAGCCCTTCATGGGCATAACCACGAAAGAAAAAGGGATTCTATGATCATCGACCTCTATATCACAACCCCTAACACCTTGTTTCAAAATTAATTCGCCCCCAAGTGGTGACACTACACAAATAGGAGATGCTAACTGTGCTAACTCCAACTCCAAAATAGATGCGAATGCAGCAGACACAAAAGAATGAGATGCACCCGTATCGATCAAAACACTAGCAACTGAATTGCAAAACAAGAAGGTACCTCTCACAACCGACGGAGTCGGCACCAGATCCTGCGCGGTAACTGCATACACGCGCCCAGACGACCTCTGATCAACCTGCTCACCCCTAGGAGCATAAGACTGCTGCACCGAATGGGACGATGAAGCCCCCTGATTAGTCCTCGAGGCCTGAACGGACTGAACTGGCTGACTCTGAGTCTGCCTCAACCCAGATGCACCAGATGTGCCACTCAACTGTGGGCAAAACCTCTTCAGGTGCCCTGGCTGACCACACTGAAAACAACTCAAACCAGACGCACCAGGTGTGCCACTTAACTGCGGGCAGGACCTCTTCATATGCCCCGGCTGACCACACTGAAAACAAGAGAGCGACTGGCCTCTACCCTGACTCTGACTCTGTGATCGAGCCGAAGAAGATGCTGCCCTCTGTACTCCTCCCTTCTGAGGACAGACTGAAGACTTATGGCCCAGCTGGCCACACTTGAAACAGGTAATATCTCCCTGACTGCCTTTCCCCGAACTAGCACTCGGTACAGGAAAAGTAGACCTAGAGAAGCTACTCTGAGGCTGCTGAGGAGTGAAACCTCTCTGCCTCCTGCCATCGCCCTGACCATCCTGACTCCTCTTGGAGCCTTTCTGCCCTTCCTCCTCCTCCCGCATCGCAATCTCAGTATGGGCTGCTGCATCAACCAAACGCCCAAAATCCCTAATCATAGTCGGCACAACTCTCAATTTGAGGCCGCGCCTCAACTTCTTCTCGAACTCTATACACCGACGCTCCTCAGACGCCACTAACTCAGGTGCGAACCTGGACAAACTAGTAAATAAGGCCTCAAACTCAGCCACTGATGAACTATTCTGCTTCAGCTGGCAGAACTGATCTCTCAACGTCTCCTGAACAGCTGGAGACAGATACTTCTCCTGAAAAGCATCAACAAACTCCTTCCAAGTACCTCCAATGCGACCCTTGGTGAACTTCCACCACTGACCCGCATCCCCTTTCAGCTGGAAAGATGCCAAGGTCACCTTCAACCCCTCGTCTTCGATGCCAAGCATCTCAAACGTTTTCGTTGTCTGTTCGAGCCATTCGTCTGCTTTAAGCGGCTCGCTAGGATCACCAACAAACACTTCCGGTTGAGACCGGAAAAACTCCCTTTTCAGAAAAGAAGGCCCTGCATCTGCAGCAACTACCGGGGCCGGAACTACCTGGGCTGGATTCGCAGCCCTCAGAATGTCCACTGACGCCTGAAATGCCCCTGCTATCTCTTGGGCCAAAGTGCCCAAACCCTGCTGCCCTACTGGCTCGGCCGCATTGGCCTGGCCAACACCCTCCTGAACCGTCGGAATCTCCTCCGGTATAGGCACTTCTTGCCCGGCCTGCCTACCACGCCTACCACGACCTCGTCCTCGTCCTGACATCCTAATAAAAGAAACAAAGACGTTAGCACTCTAAATAATATGCCAAAACTATGACACTCGCGTCCTAATACATTGGACAACAATAAATCACACCACGTAAGCACATAATCACATAAGCACCTACGAATTTCATTTCTGGATAATGATAGTCCCGAGGCGTCACTAAAGTTCCGGTTGGAAACAACATTGATCAAGTGCCTTTCCAACAAGACTTTCAGGGACTCAAGGGTCCAATCAACATCCCAGAAACTACATTCCATACCCACATAGTCACGTAAACATGTTATCATATAAGCATGCAATCATTACACTAAGTCTCTATCAAACGAGACGAACCCATTGTGATACTAATCACTTCCCACGTACCCAAAGTATTCGAACCCGGTACGCTCTGATACCAAGTTGTCACGCCCTCAAAATTAAACCCATAATAAATAATATTAACATACATCATCATATCAAAACAAGAATATAATTCCATTCATCAGAGTATTAAGAAATAAAACATCAAAATAAATGCCCTACGGGCTTACATCTTGCCAAGCCAATACTTGGACACAAATCCATGAGTCTAACTCAAAAACAAATAAAGCCCTAGGCTTGAGTGTTTTACATATAAAAGCAAATAAACTAGAAACAAATCTTCGAGTTCCAATCCCTCACAAGCTAAGTCCTTGGAGGCAGTGAACCATCTGCACCTGAAAATGAAGTTCCCATATAGGGTGAGCCACAGCCCAGTAGAGAAATACTAAACCAGGCATAAGAATTAACTAAAGCATTAACATCCGATACATAGTTAGCACAAGATAATAAATTCCCAATTTTATGACACGAATGCCTATACAGTCTATGACACGTGGTCTACGACACAACTCACTTTCCACTTATACCCACATGACTCACAACCTGGCCAAACAACTCAACAAGGATAACACATCGGATTAACCTTTCTTACAATATAATAAACACACATACAGGTGTTACATCAATCACAATCACATCCACTTCCATACTTCCCAACTGATACACATGGTGGTGATGTATCATGCCAACAATCAATAGAAATACTTCTATTAACAATAAGTACACATAAATGTGATGCTACAGGGGTCTATCCCCTTTCTCCTCCCAACACATCTGGTTTAGGGGTCCATCCCCTTTCTTCCCCTAAACCCTCCAACAAATTCGGTTTAGGAGTCCATCCCCTTTCTTCCCCTAAACCGGGAGTTCATCCCCTATCTCCTCCAAAACCAAATGCATATGCAACATAATTAATACTTGCCATATACAACACATAATCAATACACGTAATGTTCTGTATTAATTCAACAGTCAAACAGCTGACTAAATTCCAGTTATACCTAAGCCACATGCAAGGTCTACAACAATCACTGGCTATCCTCCACCGATAGCCCCAAAACAATTATTTCTAAGCAAGAAATAAATATCACAATATATATATATCAATTTCACAGATGAATGATTAAATATTCAACTACATCAACAAAATCTCAATTTCCCCAAATCTCATGAATTTAACCAATACACAATTCTCCTTTAAATTAATTACATGAATTAATCTATAACAAAACCCTAAGGTTTTTCCCCAAAATTACCAAACTACCTCCCACATACCAAAACACCAACACTTAGGATTAAAACGTATACAAGGAGTAGGAAATCCCTACCTTAAACAGAAGAACCCAAAAGGAGAAGGAGAAGATGGTGCTCAAAACCCCAAAGTGCTCCAAATCAACAATTGCTCCGATTAAATGAAAGCTCTCACTCTCCTCTACCTTTTTAATGAAGGAACTAGATTAAAAACGCCCTCTAGATAGATCAAACCCAAGGAAAAGATGAGTTGAGAGAAAAGAAACTCGAAACTAGGGTTTCTGGATCAAAAATTGTGAAAAAAGACGTTTTAAAACTGCTGCTGCGTTTAAATACTGGACAGGCTCGCTCGAGCGAAGACATGGTCGCTCGAGCGACCAGACACAAAAACAGACCTCGCTCGAGCGAAAAGAAGCTCGCTCGAGCCAAAGACAAACCATCTCGCTCGAGCGAAGGAAAGCTCGCTCGAGCCAACAAACACTGCCCTCAGGTCTAGCACTGGACGCAGCCCTCGCTCGAGCCAAGAAATGCTCGCTCGAGCGACAAACCAAGAAGGACCTCGCTCGAGCGAAGAGAAGCTCGCTCGAGCGAGCAAGCCAAAAACTGAACATCAAGAATTTGTTTCTAGACTCAACCAACCTGTAATCAACCTGCCCAAAACATCCTATAACCAAAGAATAAGGAATCAAGGACAACAACGACAATAATATGACAACGGAATCCACGGAACATAAGTCCGAATACAATAATCAAATGGGAAAAAGACCGGGGTCGCTATAAACATTATTAGACTCCAATGAAATCCCACCTCCACAAACACCCTATGCAGTAGCCCCATTTCCCCCCCTCCAAGCTTCTCCTTATCCTTTTTTTCCAGTTCCACTATTTTGCTAAGAACTTCCTCTTTTGTACCATTATACTCTACGCCCAATATTTTTCCCAACTGTACTGTTGCTTTAGCTTCATTAAAAATTCTTCTTCCTCAAACATTCCCATTATCAGTAAATGACGATATTGAGGCTTCTACAGCTGTTGCTCTCAGCAGGGCATGCTTTGGAGCTGCTTTACTTGTTGAAGCACCCTTATGTCCATATCTCCTCACAAGATCAAAAAATCCCCTTCTCTGAGGTTGTTGCCGACAGTGGGTTTTTTTGCTCCATTTTTTCTTTCCTTTAAGCTTTAAATTGGCATCACTGTTGCTATTATTTATTTGGGTTTTGAACCCACTTGACTCAGTAGGCCCAATCTGTGAAAGATGGATCCCTTTCAGCTTTAAATTTGTATCACTCTTGCTATTATTTGTTTGGGCTTTGAACCCACTTGACTCAGTAGGCCCAGTCTATGAAGGATGAAGCCCACCCAAAGCATTAGGCTCCTGGGTCAGGTCCAACTGCACTTCTAAGTTCACTCCAGGTTGAAGTAATGTAGACCCACTTAAGGTTTTCATAAACCTAGGCGTGTATACTTGGTCATCACAATTCTGACACTGTTCTGCACAGCCGTAATTCAACTTACCCACTGCCATCTCGAGCTCCTGCCCCAATCTTTCACTAGACGCTGCAACTACTATTTCACTCCACCCATGCACCTCCTGTCCTACCTCAATTCTGTTCACTGGTTCATTTGGCATGTCTCCTGTTCCTATGCCATCATTTCTTCCAAGCACCTTAGCTGACTCAGCTGCCCAGTCATCTTCATCTTCTCCGTCTCTACTTCTTACCTCCATAGACTTACCTACCTGTTCATTGGCACTGTACACATCATCCAAGTGCATATGCTTCTTACAGACACAGGTCTCTTTTATTGTTTGAACAACCACCCTCTGTTCTTCACAAACCCGAACTGGGTATAGCACTCCTTTACACTCCATATTGATCATCTTATTTATTGGCTCCATGTATTTAGTTGAAATCTTCATCTTTCCACAATTGAACAATAGTGGCTGGCTTAGCTCTCCCTCAGTGCAGAGAATCTCCCCCCATAAATTCCCAATCCTATGCAAATTGGTTATATTCCACAAGTTCAAAGGGATTCCATAGCAACTTAACCACACACACCGTTCTTGTTCTAGCACTTTCCCTGCTTCCCCTGTGACTACCTCTTCACACCAATCCCCAAACATCTCCTTTACATCCTTCATTTTTAATTTCATCTCCTCTTTTGAATTGAAAGATAATATCAGATCCCGTCCTCCACCATTGCTCACCACAACTTCCTTCATGTCTCTGGCTTCAAGCTTCATGTCCATATTCACAGTGGCATACTTCGCTTTCAAACGTAGAATCAGACTCTCATATAACCATCCATTGCCTATTTCCTCTGCCTTTACTATAACAGCCCCCATTCCACCAGTATTCTCCCCTTTTACTACCTGCACATACGATCTCTACCCCACAAACTGATTCATTCTTTTACCCGAGTCACGTCATTGTGGCCTTTGTAATCCTTGACGTTTTGCTTGTGGATTCGTATAGCCTTTCTCTTGTCTCTCCCTACCAAAGTCAACACTTTTTACCACTAGGACCTTGTCATCCACCCACAAACCATTAGCTTTTTGCACTGCAACACTTGCTGCTACTTGACAGCCAAATCTCACAAAGCCAAATCTGGAGGCAGTTAATCTTCTTCTCTAATGTGGAATGAAGACATCATTCACCACTCCAAACTTCTTAAACAGGTTGTACAGACCCTTAGGATCCATACTTTGTGGCAGGTTATCCGCAAATAGTGTGTAAATGCCTGGATGATTATCTTCCCTCCTTGATCCTTGCCCCCCTCTTCGCTTCACAATGGGGATCCAACCTCCTCGATCCATCCTCCTTCACTCTGTAATGCCTTTGTTCTTAACTATATATATGTCATATAGTCGGTGGGTGATTAACAGTTCTAATAACTTGAACCTTAAACCTAAACCCAATGGCAATTCCTACAAAAATAATTATGCTGGATACCAAATGGCCGGTGATGGGAGGCTTGTTGGATTAGGATTTAAGGGTGGGGAGGCATCAACAAATTATAACAGTAACAATTTCTTGATGAATGGGAAACAAATAATGAAAGTATGATTACTATGCTATTGTTGAGTGGCAATTTTGGTGATCATTTGGCACAAGGAGTGATCACTTCTAATCGGTTTCAGAGCCAAGGTCAAGTCTCGCCAACAACATTTAATCATGACATTCAACAAGAAAACAATTTAGTGACCCCAATGCCACCCACACCTCTAGTGCAACAAAACAGTTTTGGGAATGGACGAGGAGAAAGTGACCGTTTCTTTGGTCTGTTGAATAATGTCTCAGACTTTGATAGCAACTCTTTCCTACAACCATTTGGAGAAGATGATCTTAGCTTTAATTTCTTGAAGCAAATCAACATTCAATCTCCAACTCAGGTATGGAAAAAGCTTATGTTACTTTTACTAGCTGAACAAAAATTGTTGATCTTCTTGGAACTTTATATTTTCTATCCCAGAACCCAGACTGCATAAAGTGATACAACAATGCCTCTTTCTGTTTTTTGGTTTTTAAATGTGTAACAGCAAGATGGTTCTTTCAGTTAATATCATGTGGAAGCTAACCCACTAGCAAGGTTCTAAATATCGGCCGGTACGTGCCGTACCAGCCGGTTCGTACCGGAAAATTGGACTGCCAAGTCGGATATTGGTCGGTATACTGGTGAGAATGAAATTCGCCTCCGTAGCGGCCGATTCCGGATACATATCGGCCTAAATCTGATACATGAACGATAGAGTTCCGATACATGAATTCTATCACCGGTACGGCTGCAAAAATGGAGCAAAGCACCTGCAAAATAATTGAGCAAAGGTGTGTTCTCAAACATGCTTTCAAGCTTCGAATCGAACCCAAACCCATCACCGCTTTCAAGCTTCTTCATTGAAGGTGTGTTCTCTTGGGCACTGTTTATATATTTGTCATGCTCTGTTTTTTCTTTTGGCTAAATAACCCACACACAAGCTCTGTTTTATATATTTGAAGGTTTAAGTCATGCTTTTGCTAGTTGTTGTGTTCGGTTGTAATTTTTTTTTTCTTGTGTTACTTTATTATTTATATTATGGTATGGGATGGGAATGGGATATATTTTAATATATATTTATGATTGTTTAAATATTTATATATATATATAATTTTATTTTATTTTATTTTCTTCTGTTTTGTAGTTGATTTAAGCCATTGTTGTGTGGTTATATTATGGTATGGGATGGGAGATATTTTAATATATATATATATATATTTATGATTTTCAAATATTTATATATTGTTTTGTTTTGTTTGTTTTTTGTTTTTGGTTTTTTTTCCTTTTTTTCTGTTTTGTTGTTGATTTGAGCCACTATTATGTGGTTATATTATGGTATGGGATGAGAGATATTTTAATATATATATTTATGATTGTTCAAATATTATATATATATTATTATTATTATTTCTTAGCAATGTAGTACCTATAGAGTATGTTTCATACTTATTTCACTTCTTCATTCCTTTAAGTTGATTTATTAGACTCATTATTCATGGACCTATTAAAACCAATAAATTAAGTAGAAGCAGTGTATGTTTGAAATTTCAAAATTAAGTGCCTCTACATATCAAAATTAGGTGCCTCTACATATCAAAATTTTGATTAAAATGTGATAAATTAAGGCTAAAAGAGTAAAAAAAAAAATGCATAAAATTGAGTTTTAGAGGGATTGCTAATGATTTTTGAAATTTCACAGCCGCGATGCCTGATACATGATATGTACCGGTCGATACTACCAATACCGATACTCCACGATCGATACCGTTACATTACCCGATACCGCGATTTAGAACTATGCCCACTAGTGAACCAGCAATCTCTTGGACAGGCATGTACCCACTTAATTAATCCATAATCAATATCATGGTTGATTGAATATATATATACTTTTTATATATGAATGTTTCATTTTACTCCAAAGTAGTTCATTCAGAAACCTGGTGGTGGTGAGATGTTCCCAAATTTTGGCAGTGCCAAGAGTCAATCAGATGAATATGTTCCATCATTTGAGTAGAATCCTAGTCAGGCAAGTTTTGTGTCCAGTTGATTTGAAGGTTCTTCCCTTGATAAATAAACTGCATAATGGGGTTCCTCCAACTCTTTTTAAATTTTAGATTAATTACATCAATATTATTAAAGTAGGCATTTTGTTGTATCTTAATTCCCAATCATTTACAAAATGTAAATTTAAAAGATCTCAACTAAGTCATGGGAATGGGCTGGGACTTAAATATAAGACCCAAACCATGAGTTTTGACTGAAGAATAGGTTAAAAAATCTTTCAAAGCCAACGTTGACTTCGGGTAAGTCCAAAGCCCAGCTTGGCCATATGAGCCTAATTTGAGTTTTAATTCAAATTTCTTTCTTATTTTAAAATTCAAAATTTATTTATAATACAAAATTTTAAAACGCATTAGAAAAATTAGATTTTTATATTGAATCATAAAACAATTAAAAATAAACATTATTTATTGAAATGTAAAGTTAATACACATATTATGGTTATGTTATGAAATTATATGTATCATTAATCTGGTGACAATATAATTATTAATATCATAGTTGGCATCCTACTCACTTAATTTATTAGTTTTAATTTTATTCTTTTATTAAAAATGCACACATACACAAAAAAGTTACTTTTTTTAACAAGAAAGAAAAAGAAAGAAGGAGAGAGAGAGAGAGAGATGTACCCGTATATGAAATTAGACTTTATATGCCTGGTTTTGGGCTGGGCTCTGAAGAGTCCATTGGAATGAGCTGATGGGCCGGCCCACGGACCCTCCCTTTGGGCCTAAGCTTAACAACACTCATTTATTGGCTTGGAAGTAAACTATTTTAGTAATTTTTTTGGTTAAAATATGATATGAAACAAGTTTGGGATAGTTTGAATTTTTATAAGAAAAAAAGGTGCAAAAAATAGCTACAAAAGAGAATTTTTGACTTTTTTGTATAATTTTTAGACTTTTTAACTACAATTTATGTTGCCAAACTTACCCTTGAAGTCAAGGAGTCATGGCTCTCCTAGTAATGCAGGCCTTTTAATTTTAATTTTTTATTTGAGTTTTTGCTCCATTGTCTTTCCCACATGTTAACATTCCATTTTGAAGTTTGATATTCCTGGAAAATTTCCTAACTGAAATTCGGTTTTGATTTTTGTTTGCAGCAAGATGATGAAGAGTTCCTGAAGTCAGTGTTTGCCTCTGATGAGTTTGACTGGGATGACAACCGTGGACGACTCTGAATCCAATTCCAACCATGAAAAAGCTTCTGTACCTATCTAGTAGTTGCATCAGATTTTGTACTTATTACCAGCATATCATAGCATAATGCATATATGCATATTATCTATCTGTAAATGCTATTAGAGATATGGACTCATATATATAGCAGCTCAATATAGGGCTTGGATATGGTTTCAAGAGTTTTTCGAGCTTGCTTGGAAATAACTGGCCTTTCAATTTTGCAGCTCTATGTGGTTAGCATATAGAAATGACTTCGTATTTGGACGTATATATAATTAAGAAATTAGAACTTGCTATGTGGAAGGTGTTTGCTTAGTAACACACACAAACACACACACACACACACACACACACACACACACAAAAAGAAGAAAAAGAAAAGAGATTGCGTGGTTGAAATTTATTTTAAGAGTGATTCACAACATATCCAAGATGAATCTTTAGTCGTACAATATATTTTTATGTACATATCTTTGTATTTTAATTACGTGCTCTATCTAGCATTTTTGTTGGCAAGGCCTTGAAAATTGTTTTCTTGTGTTTTCAAAAATAAAAAGCATAGAAAATTTGGAAAAGATTCATTGCTTTCATTTTTTTTCTTAGCTAATTAAAAAAAAAAAAAAAAAAGTTTGAATGGTTCCAAAAAAAAAAAAAAAAAGAGGGTTATTTCAAGAACCTCAATTTTAAATTTCAATTTTGTTATTTCTTTAACACCTAAAATAATTTCAAATTTACCCCCACCAACCCTATTTTTTTTAACCGACAAAATAAAACCTCTATTGATAAACAAAAAACTCATTACATCAAGAAAGGAAAAACGATGGATGCGAAAAACATTATAGCGAGACATGCCAATCACAACTAGGTTTTTATCCATATGCCCGCCCAATCCCTTACTAGTACACCATCAAAAGTTGGTGAGCTACCAACCAAAGCCACGAAAAAACAACAATTGACATAACCCCACCAACCCCTTAACCACTAGTTGTCATCCCTGGCACAAAACCAACCAACCACCTCTCCCTTCCTTTCTCGCTGCTTGCTAATCCCTGGCATTTCTTTGTTGCCACCCATAATCCCTTCCTTGCCACCAACTCTCACCCCTTGCAACCCACATTCCACCTCCTTCCTTCCCCTCCTTGCTTCCCTATCATTACCCAAAAGCTCCATTTCCCTTCCATTTGCGAACTCCAAATCCCCTACCTTCCTCTCCCAACCCCAATGCCTCTTCTTTCATTACCCAACCTTGACCACCTACCACAATTGATTTGCAGAGTTTAGAGAGAGAGAGAGAGAGAGAGAGAGAGAGTTGCATAGAACATAGGTCTAAATATCGGCCAGTATTTGTACCGAAAAATCAAAGCACCGATTCGGATATGGACCGGTATACCGGTGAGAATGAAATTCCCAATCGTAGCGTCCGAGTCCTGGTACCACTACAACAATTTACAGTTTTAATGACATTTTTGTTAGTCACTAAAAGTGTATTTTTCATCCCTAAAAGTATCAGCTACTCAAAAAAAAAAAAAAAAAAAAAAGGTCCCCAAAGCCATGTCACTAAATGATTTGGCGACTAAATAAACTATTGTCGCACTTATAAAAGAATCAGTGACCAAATAACTTAGTCGCCAAACCCCAAATAATTCGTCGCCATAAATTAACATCTAGTCGCTAAAAGTAACTTTAAACAGATGCCATGTTAGATTTTAGCGACGTATAAAAGCATCACCAAAACATTCTTTAGTGACGAAACAAATTAGTTGTTGAATACCAAATCTTTTAGCGACCAATCAATGTTTTTGGTTGCTAAAAAATCATATCCTATTTCACATAAACTTTTAGCAACCAAAATAAATTGTCACCAAAAGTAAATTAACAATTAAAAAACTTATCATCAAAAATTCATTATTTATTTATTTATTTATTTTGACAATTTCCATGTTCGATTCATAAATCTATAAGAAATAATCCAAATCCAAATCCAAATCCAAACATACTTTTCCTGTGCATCATTTCTACACATGCAATCAAAGAAAAAATTAATACGTTGTTTAAAGCATCCAAACTATAAACTTAATTCAAAAGTAGTAGCATATTAAACATATCCAAAACATCCAACATAAGTAAATTCTTTACAATTAGAAACATCAAACATGTACATAATGATTCCAAAAAAACTTCCAAGCTACAAAATCCTATGACAATATATCCAAAAATTCAAAATGTAATCCTTTGACACTCCCCGAATTACGTTCCATCTATTGCCAATCTGTCAAACATATGAAAAAAATTACAATATTGCAATATTAGTAATAAAATGCTTAATCTTAAAACTATGATATACCAAACACAAAAGAAAACTCTAATTTTGAAAATTACAATCTTCAAAATGACCTAATGTATTAAACAAACTATAATTTGATCCAAATTGAAGAATAATGAATGAGGGGTTGAATGGCTTGAGATGTAATGAATTTGACTACTTTAATACCGAGTGTTGTCATGAAAATTGGGACAAAATACAAACTCATAGAATTTCTACCTTCTAAGATATACCCTAAAGGATAACCAATAAGTATATTTGAAACATATAAGCTGCAAACAAATATAACAAAACAACAAAGATTACATTTTTTAAGGTAAAAAAAAAAAGGAGGAGGAAAACAAAGTTGGAAATTTTAAAGGATTAAAGAAGGTAGGTTGGCCCTTCGGTGAAGAAAAGAGTTGTTGTTTGTGTTGTGTCCACACTACACTGGTTTCTCCATCTTTCTTGGAGAGAAACAAGTGTTCTTTGATCCAACCACCAACTATACACCCCCTTATATTATTATTATTAATAATATATATATAATTGATGATGAATTGCAATGATAATGAAGTATTTTCTTTGCTCATCTTCAAACAAATCATTATCTTAAGGCCCAAAACCTGTAAATAAACCTCTTTAATTATAACTACAAGAATCAAAAAGTAAAATAAATTTTACACAACAATATAATATATATATATATATATAAAATTAATATATGTTCTTTTAAAAATAAGAAAAGCCTCTAATTGAAAATTTCATTTTAGGCCTCAATGGTGGTAACTGGAAAATAAATAAAGAGTTCAAAGGATAGTCTAGGAGTGCTGATTTGATGACTTCAAATTGCAACTTCAGGTAAACTCTAATGATGAGTAAAAGTTGTGGTATCAAGTTTTTCAAATCAAAAAACACCCTTTGTCAAAAAGCAAGGTAAAATGTCTCCCTAGGTCACTAGAATAGTCTCAGAAATCTAGCACTGGTCATTCATATGAAAAGTTCATTAAATTAGGCTATTTCATGAATCTAGCACTAGTTTCAAACACATGAGACACATAAATCCACTAAGAAAGCAATAACATAACATAGCATATATAAACCACAAATTCGAGGCATAGTCAAAAGAGGCTTATGCCCTATTTTCAGTCTTCAACTCAATATAAATTAGCTATTTCATGAATTTAGCACCAAACGACCTGTTTTTAGTCTGCAACTTAATATAAATTTCATATACTTGCTTCTATTGTTCGAACCTTGAGCACTAACCAAGTGTCATTTGTTGCTACAAGTGTCTTTTAAGTTACAATGAGGTCCTCGTATGGTTTTATTCAAACTAAAAGATACTTTATGTTCCATCTATTTTGCGATTGAATAAAATTAGGAAGATGAATGATTACTTCTTCTGGGATGTTTTCAATTTCTCCCATTTACAAATTGTGTGTTGGTAGTGTAGGTCTTGTTCTGCACACAAGTAGGTTGGATGGGTCAAGTACATTCCACTCAAAGTCCAATTCTTTGGGTGGTTAGCTTGGAAAAATATAGTAAAGACCACAACAGCAGTAGTAGTAGTAGTTGCAATAGTGGCAGTGCAGCAACAGCACATCAACATCAACAACTGTAGCTATCATCGAAGTAATGTCACCAATAGGGGATTGCATTACCTTCACTCATCTTAAAACACTTTTTACAAAAAGAATGTGCTTCATGCCAACTGTAGATAAACGTTTAAGAAAAAAATTGAATTATCATGCTCTCGATGAAATAAAAACAAAAATAGAAAAACAAAAAATGAAATAACCATGATAATAATAACCATGAGTGATCCCAACTAAGGCAGTGAGTGTGAGTGCATAGGGGAGAGATAGAGAAGCCAAGGGCTGGGCTATACTACTATTGAGAGGGGAGAGACCTAGTGGAGGTGTGCTCAAGGTTGAGAGGTGCTCTAGGTTGTTCCTGGGCATACCTTATGGAAATGAATGAGGTATGAACCTGAGGGACCATGGTGAGGTAAGGCTCATCCAGGAAAGCCGTGGTGCTGCCAAGTATATTGAGAGTCGTGGATCAGTTTCCTTATATTTGGACTAATTAACTTTGGTGCTTTGGACTGCTAGAGTGGCAGTTGTATTAGTGAGCTTAGCAGCCATACTTGTGTATATGCCCCCTACTTAGGCTAGGTATATAAACCCCATTGTGGTGCCACATGGGCCTGCTACGTAGAGATGATCGTGATGATGACATGGTGCCCGTAGAACTCACCATGTACAAGGAGCAATGTAGATACCCAAAGGAATCAAACATAACAGAAACATATTCACATGTAGCCTTTTGATTAGTATTCATACTAGAAGGTATGAACTTCTACCTGTTGTAGCCCCTCATGATTCAGAATAAACTGTGTATGTTTCCAATCACTGTGGGGCACAACTGGATTTCCCATAGGCGGTGCAGTTTGATATCTAATCTTTAGATAGGGTAAAGGTATCTGTCAATGAATAAATCTTGTTAGAACTTCGATATGAAGAATGATTTCCCATCTAGCCACATGAAATGAACACTTGCAGTGAAGCATGATCGACTAGAAATACTTAACATGCAAGTCAAGGGTACGAGGTCTAATAATTACATTAAGAAGTATTGTGGGGTAAGGATTTCAGCAATGACACTGTTGGGGTGACAAGGTATATTTGATAAGAACTTGGGCAAGCTAGGAAGGGAATTATAGAAGAACATAAGGTAGAAATGCCAATATAAGAAAACTTCTTCTTATTATGTTGAGTATAAGTCAAGATTCTTGCATACATACATTTACAATTAGCTCATGGCTTTATATAGAGAACATCATCATCTTAACCTCTTATAGAAAGGTTCTAGAAAGGTTTGATATTTTTCAACATTATTATACATTTCTAGATATTTCTATCATTATGAAATATCTAGATAGATTATTTCAATCTACTAGATATTTCTAGATAAATATCTTCATAAATTATTCATTAACTACTCTAGATTTTTCTAGTTAAATATCTTCATAAATTATTCATTAACTACTCTAGATTATTCTAGATTACAAATTATATTTTAACACCCCCACTTAAGTTGTAATTTTCATGCATTCTTGAAACTGTAAGAATTTTTCTATTGCCACTGCTTTTGTCGTGATATTTGCTAATTACTCCTTTGTGTTGACGAACTCCAATTGGATTTCACATTTATATACATTGTCTCGAATAAAATGATGTCGTAGTTCAATGTGCTTTGTCCTGCCATGGAATACTGGATTTTTGCTCATAGCAATGGCTGACATGCTATCACAAAAAATTGTAGTGGAACCTTTCTCTTTGTGCTCCATATCTGAGAGAATTCTTCTAAGCCAGACTGTTTCACAAGTTGCATCGATAGCTGCAATATATTCTACTTCTGCTGATGATAGAACTACAGTCTTCTGCTTCTTGGAACTCCAAGAGATAATTTTTGAGCCAATACAAAATACATAACCTGATGTACTCTTTCGATCATCCAATGATCCTGCCCAATCACTATCAGTGTAGCCAATGAGTTTACTGTCATTTTCTTTCACATACCTGATACAGAGATTCTTGGTCCCTTGAAGATATCGAAGAATTCGCTTTGCTGCTGCATAGTTTAGCTTGCTTGGCTCATGCATAAATCTGGAAATAAGATTTACAGAGTAAACAATGTATGGCCTTGTATTACTGAGATAATTTAGTGAACCAACCAATTTTCGATAGGCGGTAGCATCGACTTTCTCTGCTCCATCATTTACTTGCAACTTCTCATTTAAAGAGATTGGAGTAGAAATTGATTTGCAGTCAGAAGTATAAAATTTCTTCAATAAATCTTTAAGATATTTTCCTTGAGAGATAAATATTTCTCCCTTTGACTGCTTTACTTGAATATCGAGAAAATATCTCATAAGTCCCAAATCAGTCATCGCGTATTCCTTCATCAAGGCTATTTTAAATTCTTCTACCATTGATGGTTTAGTTCCTGTATAGATTAAATCGTCAACATATAGGCAAACTATGAGAAAGTCTTGTGTACCTCCTTTCTTGATGTATAGTGATGGTTCACTTTGGCTTATTTGAAAACCATTTTGACAAAAATACTTGTCAACATTGCTCTTCCAGGCTCGGGGTGCTTACTTTAGTCCATACAGTTCCTTCCAAAGTCGGTAAACCTTATCCTTCTTTTCCTTTGATTATGTACCCTTGTTGTTGTTCAACATAAACTTCTTCTTCAAGCTCTTCATTGAGAAAAGCTTGTTTGACATCTAGCTGATATACTGGTAGCTCATTTTGTGCAACCAAGGCAAGAACGGTTTTTATTATCTCCATGCAAACAACTGGAGCAAATGTTTCATTGAAGTCTACTCCAGGTTGTTATGAGTAGCCTTTTGCAACTAAACGAGCCTTATACTTCTGGATGGCGCTATCTTCTCTATATTTGGTCTTGTAGACCCATTTAAGTCCGATCACATCTTTGTCTTTGGGTTGGTCAACAAGATCCCAAGTGTAATTCTTTTCAATAGTTTCAATTTCTTCATCCATTGCCTTTCTCCAAATTTCTTCTTTCACATCTTCTTCAAAAAACAGTGGCTCACAAGCAAAAAATGCTACATCACAAGTTTCATATATCTCTCTTAAGGAACGTACATTTCTTGGTATTGTTTCAGATTCTTCAGATGAAGAGCTTCTTGGAGAGTCCTTTCTTGGCCTTGGGCTTGGGGTGTTATATGGGCTTTGGTTTGGGCTTGATTGGTGAGTTGAAGATCTTTCTCCTTCTATTGTTTCATTAAATTCAGTTTCCTTCTACTTTATGATGAAGTTATCATCCCACTTCCATGCTGTCATTTCATCAAATATGAGATCTCTAGAGATTACCAATTCATTTTTCATTAGATTGAACAGACGATATCCTTTTGATTCGTCACTATATCCAATGAATATATAGTTCTCTCATTTCTCATCAAATTTTTCTCTTTTTTGGGAAGGAATTAAGGCATAAGCAAGACAATCGAATACTTTGAAAAGATTTACCTGGGGCTTCTGTTTGTGCCATGGACAACCTTCGTGGGAGATCAGTTTAGAATATAAACAGCAATATTGACAACTTCAGCCCAAAATTTGTTAGGAAGACCTTTGCCTTTTAGCATGCTTCATGCCGTCTCCACAATTGTCCGGTTTTTCCATTCTACAACTCCAATTTGTTGAGGAGAGTGTCGAACTGTGAGCTGTCTTTTAATCCCATTTTCTTCACAATAATTCATGAATGGAGTATAAATGAATTCTCCGCCATGATCTGTCCTCAACATTTTTATTTCATTGTCACTTTGCTTTTCCACCAAAGCTTTAAACTGTAGAAATACTGAGAAGGCTTCTGATTTTCTATCAAGAAAATAAATCCACATCATTCGAGTATAATCATCAACAAAGAGTAGAAAATATCTCTTGTTACCAAGAGATGGTGTTCAGCAAGGCCCACAAATATCTGCATGTACCAACTCCAAAGGTGCTTTGGCTCTCCAAGAAATCTTTGGAAATGGCAATCTATGCATTTTTCCATATTATTGATTTTTCCATTGTAAGGCAATCCTATAACCATATCTTTTTCTTTTAATAATTTCATGCCCTTGTAATTTAGATGTCCATATCTAAGATGCCATAGATATGGATCATTGATGTTTTCACTTTTAAGGGCAAAATTATCATTTAGTGCCATTACAAGAGGAAAAACTTTGTTTGGAGTCATTTTGACTTTTGCCACTATATGAATTTTTTTTTGTCAAAGATTATGCATTCATCATTATTAAAATTTACTGCATAACCTTTTTTTATTAATTGCCCCACACTTAATAGATTTTGGGTTAGCCCCAGAACATAAAGAACGTCAGAAATTAATTTTTTGTTACCTCCCTTTGTATGGAAGGAAATGACTCCCTTTCCTTCAACATTTTGTAGTTTTCCATCACCAAGCTTTACTTGAGAAGAGACTTTTTCATCTAGTTGCACAAAAATCTTGTGATTGCCTGTCATATGATTACTACATCCACTATCCAAATACCAAATATTTTATGACTCTTGTTGGGCATTCATGCAAGAAAATAATTGTTCTGCTTCATTTTCTTCAGAAAAATTAGTTGTCTTTATCATTGTTGAACCAGCAACCACGTTGTGAATGATTTGAATATTTGCATTTCTTGCACCTAAATCTGTAATCTTTAGATGCATGATTAAATTTCTTACAAATAGTGCATTGAGAGTTAGAGTTACCACTGGAATTTCTTTGACTGTTATAGTCTCTTCCTTTGTTCTGGGCTTGAAATGAGGTTCGGCCTCCTCGTCCTTTTCCAGCCATGCTTCTTCTTTGAAATGAATCCCTTCCCTGATTTTCTCGCTTCATGTCTCCAATATTGACTTTGGATTGAAATGCTTGTTCCGTTGACTGATTTGTAAATCTGCTCATTCTTTGTTCATGTGCCTCAAGAGAACTCATTAGCTTATGTCTAGTAAGTTTAGATAAATCTGTGGATTCCTCTATGGCAGTAACAATATGCTCGAATTTTTGAGGTAAACTTCTTAAAACTTTTTCAACAATTCTCTTATCATCAAGGTTGTCTCCATAACTTCTAATTTGGTGACAATTCCAGCAACTCGGGAGAAAAACTCATTAATAGATTCAGTATCCTTCATTGCTAGATTGTCAAAATCTCTCCATAATGTTTGTAGCTTAATGGAGATGACCTTATCAAAACCTTGATATTCACACTTTAATATATCCCAAGCTTCTTTAGATGTTTTTGCAACCATGATTCTATGAAAGATAGATTTCTTTACCCCTCATTGCATGTTGAGAAGAGCACTTGCATCCTTTTTCTTGTTCGTCTTGTACTGCTTCTAACGTGCTTCTATCCAAGTTGCAAGTTCTTCATCATCTGCTGGTGCCTCAAAACCATCTTCAACTAGTTCCCACAAGTCTTGTGAGACAAATAAAGTTTTCATTTGGATGCTCCAATATTCATAGTTCTCTCCCTCAAATACAGGGATGAGAGTTTGTGCATAGTTGAAAGTGGAAGAGCTTGCTTCCATGCTAGAATAGTATTTGAAGGAAGAGGTTTGGAGGCTTTAGAATAGGTGAGGGGAACTTGGCTCTGATACTAAAATTATTGGGGTGACAAGGTATATTTGATTAGAACTTGGGCAAGCTAGGAAGGGAATTATATAAGAATATAAGGTAGAAATGCAAATATAAGAAAACTTATTCATATTATGTTGAGTACAAGTCAAGATTCTTGCATACATACATTTACAATTAGCTCATGGCTTTATATAGAGAACATCATCATCTTAACATCTTCTAGAAAGGTTCTAGAAAGGTTTGATATTTTCCAACATTATTATACATTTCTAGATATTTCTATCATTATTAAATATCTAGATAGATTATTTCAATCTACTAGATATTTCTAGATAAATATCTTCATAAATTACTCATTAACTACTCTAGATTTTTCTAGATAAATATCTTCATAAATTATTCATTAACTACTCTAAATTTTTCTAGATTACAAAGTATATTTTAACAGACACTTTCTTATTTCTTTTTCCGATAAGAAAAAAAAATTCCAGAAAATAAACCCAAACCTTGTACCCTTGAACCATAATTTTGGTAGGTAGTATACGAATGGTCTTCAAAAAATATTAATAAAAAGTTGTTAAGCTCAATAATACAAACCATGGAGTGCACAGGCGTCAAGGCACTAGCATAAACCTGTGTAAAACAAATATCACAAGAGAAAGCTTTTAGCTCAGCATAAATTAAATATATATATATATATATATCACTACAACAAAATACACTTTTGGTGACTAAATTTTCAGTCACCAAAAGTCATTTTTTTAATCGCCAAAGATTTTTGTTGACTAAAATTTTTAGTCACTCATTTGGTCGTTGACAAATTGTTGGCAAAAGAATTGGCGACTAATTTTTTTTTTAGTCACCGAAAGTCGCCAATTAGCGACTAAAAATTTAGTCGCCCAAAAGAAAATATTTAGTCGTCAAAAAGAAAATATTTTTCATCTTCAGATTTTTAGCTACTAATTTTTTAGTCGCTAAAAACGTGACGCTTTTTTGGCTACCAATTTTTTAGTCGCTAAAATTATGGTGCTCCTTTTTAGCTACTAATTTTTTAGTAACCAAAAACTTTCATTTTTTTTCACTACTAACTGTTTAGTCACCAACAAGTTCCGCTTTTATTTTTTGGCTACTAAATGTTTAGTCGCCAGAAGCTCTATTTATTAATTTTTTTTAAAATGCACAAATTGAATATTTTTCATTAATTTTTAAATTACATGCATTCCATTATCAATTATCAATGCAACCTGTAACCTTTACATATACAAAATAATGCATCTATCAATTATAATCTAAATCTATTATCAATAATACTTATTTCATTATTAACTATCCAAAAACTTTAACTTGTATCATATTCCAAATATCATATGAATCCATACCAATAAAGTATAATCCACCTAAATTAAATATTACATACAAAAATATTGGATTTCCAAAATAGAGGATTGTACAAAAATAAATGTCGTCCATATATAGAACAAATGCTCTTTGTACAAAAAAAATAAAAAAATATCCACAATAGCCCACGCAAAAGCAATCTGTAAAAAAAAAATAATAATAAATAAAAAATAACCATTAGAACTTATTCAATAAAATTGACATTTCAAATTATAACAATTATAAAATTAATAATTCTAACTTTCTAATAAAACTATAGGGCTTACGATATCTTCTCCAAACCATAGGGAGGTCAATGTAATTTACCCTAAAATGTATATCATTCATTTTTTAATCTCCTAATAACATAGTATTAATCTGGCCCCTTGGCATAAAAATCATGGCTCCACCTCTGACCACGATAATTTGTCTCAATGACAATTGTTCTTCTGATGCCATTACATTAGCCAAAAACATTTTCTTGAGTCTGAATCAATTTCTTCATTTTCTGGATTTGATGTATTGAAATAACAAAATATGTCCACTACAACTTTACACTGTCTCATTTCTCAGCAAGTACTGTATCTTTCTAGGAACTATTGATAATTTGTTCATAAAAAATGAAAAAGAAATAACAATTACATGTGCCATGATCAAGGGAAAACCAAATCAGATTAATCAAGTGTCTGTGTGCCTGTTAGCTTCAAATACCAAAATTAATACAAACCAAATGTGAGTCACATTGCCCCCTGTTCGGTTATAGGTGAACAGAAGGAAAATACTAGAAGAAACACTATAATAAAAATTGAGGAATAAGATTTAGATAAGAGACATTTTAATTTACCTGCAAAAGAAAAATCTTCATGTTTAACGTGTTACTCAGCATCTACATGGAATGCATCAGAATGAATACTCCATATCAATTTATGAAGTTCATAAAGAAAGATAATTGATTTTCTATCAACTTCTGTTTGCCTTAATTCCATTGGTAATTATAGAACTCTATGTATTACAACTACATAGTATTGGATAGTGATGCAATTCTATATATATGTTTCAAGGTTGTTTGTTCTATAAATAGAACAATATATAATTAAAATTCACATCAAAATGATGAAGTAAACAAAAATTAAACAGAATGAGTTAAATTAATTTCATTAATTTAACATTAAAACTAATTTTTGGCTACAATCTGCATTCAAAACTCAATACTACTTGAAGGATTGAGAAATACCTTGATAGAGACTGAATTAACCAATCGATATCTGCACCTTCATGATAAAGTGCACAAAGAGCTGATGAGGATAAATTGAAGATAAATTGGATGAGATAAAGTGCACAAAGGCATTGGATGAGGATAAATTGAAGATTAGGGATTTATTCTAGTATTATTTTTTGATTTGTGATTTAACTAGTTTTATTTATTAAACTAGAATTTATTGGGGTTTCCAAGGATGCCTATAAATACGCCTTTATGTAATGAACTTATCAAACTTGGCTTGGATTTTGAAGAATTTGAATATTGATTAGGATTATCCCTGTTTTTCTCCTTCCTCCTAGTTCTTTCCCGTCTTCCTCTTCTATACCTCATCTTCTTTACAATTCTTCCGTGCTGTAACATCACTTACATTGGAAAACATAACGATTGGATGAATCAAATTAAAGTAAATTCTAAAAAGAGACCAATTGGAAGAGGCGCGTACAAAAAATTAAACTTATTGCACTAACCTGCGAAGCCCAAACATAGTCTAAGTAAACATATAATCAGAAATGCTAGAGTAAATATAACATTTGAAAGCACAATCCCATCGAATTATCATGGATAATAATTTGTCCATCACAATTGGATATGGATTATAAAAGGCAGAGCATTACCTTCACCAAGATTGTTAGTTTTGGGCTAGCAGACGGCAGGTTTAAGGCAATTTAAACAAAGCACACACTGTTATGACAATGGAAGCATCATTTGTTAAGCCTTACATGCATGAAGTTCAGATCTCTATGAACTATGGCGCCAAAATTTTGAAATGCAACATTAGTTCTTTTAGGGCAAGTAATAGTTGCAAAAATCCCAGTATTATTTAATCATTAAAATTCTTAATTCTAACAAAAGGCTCTCTAACACTCCCTTAAACAAGGCCCAACTAAGAATTATACAAGAGACCAACCATGAAGCACCAAAGCCCTTCACTCGCAAATGCATCTATCATCCCCATACAGAATCAGATTTCCATTCTCTGAATTAGTGAATTCCATACCATGGCCAACTATTGAATTCGAATGACACATAGGTCATTAGAGTTTACTAGCTAATTACCAATTTCGTATTGATATAGAATCATCATCAATGTCTCTATATCTGTAAATGAAACGAAGAGAAAAAAACTAAAACTAATTTAACAGGTTACACATACCATATATCACATGAGTCACATGCAATTGATATATCAAGATTTGAATCTTCCTCAATTATCAGTGATCTAGTTCAGATTTTGCAGCCATCTCCATCCAAACAGATAACTGCCTATAACATGGTAAAGTGTATGAGAACTGCATGCTAACAAAATACAAAATTGTGAACGTAGACACGTGAAAACAAATAATAAAACATGAGAAAATAAGAAGCTAATAATGATCACTCTAATGTGCACAAGAGACATCTTGCATTCAACAACTCAGTAGTAGAATGAAAAATAGAGGACAGACAAATGGCACACATACATTTTTCTTAATCACATTTGGGACTGTCTGTGTCCACGCTTCTTAGGGTGGACTCTTAATTTAAAAATTTTAATGCCAATATCAACGTGAATAGCCCTTGTCCTAAGCTTGAGACCATTAACACACACAAGGATTGTTGTCATGGTAGAAGATACTGTTAGTGGTTTAAAAATAGTAATGACATCATAAACACACATTTATAACTTGCCTCACCATCTTTAGAAGTGATACAATTGGTTCAGTGTGTTCTTTACAAAGCTTAGCATCATGATACAGTTGGTTCTGTAATTAGCCTCCAATTTTCCCTCTAATTCTTTGACTTCTCAGCAAACAGGTATTTGTAGTTTTCACCCACAATGCCATACAAACTCATAAGCTCAAAGTTAAATTCTAAGTAAGTTTCAATGGCACCAAATCACTCCAAAATCTATAGGCATAGGTATTTGAAATACAGATAAATATGAGAATAAATTGAATTAAATCAAAGTGATTCAATTCAATAGCAAGAGTTCAAACACATTCAAATTGAATATTGCAAGAGTCATCCGTCGATCCAAACCCTAGGTGCATATTCAAATCGCAAAATAAGGAGAAATGAAGAAAGATATAAACAAAGAGAAGAACTTCCGAGAGAGAGTACCTTGAACTCGATCGAAACCCTAGGTGTAGATTCAAACCCGAAAAAAAGAAGAAACAGAAAAAGAAACTTGATAGAGAGAGAGAGAGAGAGAGAGAGAGAGAGAGAGTACCGTTAATGATCGAGTTTGAAATAAACGGGATGGAGAGATTGAGAAGAACATCAAGGAGAAAGAGAACCAGATTGAGAGATTCATACCAGTATGAGACCGAGAGAGAGAGAGAGAGACAGTGTGAGAACGATGAGTCGTTCGAGACAACAATCAATGTCTATGAAAGGCTAGGGCAAATATATGGAAAATGGGAAAATAAATAAAAGAAAATGATGAACGACGACTAAATTTTTTTTAGTAGCCAAAACCTTAACTAACGGCGACTAAATATTTTTTTAGTTGCTAAAAGTAGTAATTTGGCGACTAAATATTTTGGTTGCCAATTAATTTTATAAATCCCTCCAAAATTTGAAATGTTTCCCTCCAAATATTTTAGTTCTTTGGCGAGTAAAAAATTTGTAGTCGTTGAAAATAAATTTGTGGCGACCAAACTTGTGGTCACCAAAGATAAAAAGAAACATTTTATTTTTATTCGGCGACTAAATAATTTTAGTAGCCAAAATTAACTATATAATGAGTAAAACAAAATTTCGTCGGTAAAAATAAATTTTTGACGACTAAACTTTTGGTCGCCAAAAATAAAAAAAGTAAATTTTTGTTTTTTAATCGGCGACTAAATTATTTTACTAGCCAAAACTAATTATATAGCAACTAAAAAATTTTTTAGTCGCCAATTGTGACATTTTTAACTACTAAATTTTTTTTTTTGATCGCCAATAATCAGTGTACCTCGACTAAAAAAATTAGTAGCTAAATATTTTACTTTTGCTGACTAATATAATTTTTGGTCGCTAATTCCATAACTTTTGACGACTAAATTTTTTTTAGTAGCCAAATTTGATCACCAAAAGTGCAGTTTCTTGGTTGGTTGGCATGGAATGAAAGACTTACGACTTTTTCATTTTTGCAAAGAATTGGGGTTTTAGGTCCTGAGGCTTCTGTCGTGTGCATATATTGCAAGATGGAGGTGGAGTTAGTGTCCCATATCTTGCTGTGCTGTCCTTTTGCTTGGAGGGTGTGGTCTTGTTTACTGCAATTGTCACGCCCGAAACTTGCCCCTAAAAGTTTGGGCATGACGTTTTTAAAAACAGACAAGTAACCTAATATGCATAGTATATGGGGCCTTGACGGAAGCACCAAAATTTAACCATAAATTACAAACTCCATTGAGCTACCTCTACTATGCCAAGATCACATGCATCACATACATTATATCAACCAGTCACAAGCCAAAATTATATCTTGAGCATCAGTCATATATATATTTACATATACAGCCCCAGCCTTATGATCGGGCATAAACAAAAATCATGTACATACAACTCACGTCAAAATACAAGACAACATTTTAACAAAGTTGCTCCAAATAGGTAATCTCGCCTAGTGCTTGAATTCATAAAGGTTGACAAAAGGAAACAGACGTCCTAGGTTAGAACTGACCTCCTGGTTGGTTACCTATAGAAACAGACATACAGAGGGTGAGCCAAGCTCAGTGAATAGTAATACTTAAATGAAACAATGCATAACTTGTATCATAGTAAACGAAAACATATAGAGTCGTAGCTTGTTAACACTTATTGAACTTCATAACATATACTTATCAAACTTTAAAACACATATACTTATCAAACTTTAAAACATTTTAAACATATCCACTTGAACATCTTGAACATATTAGCTTGAACATCTTGAAACATATCAACTTGAACATCTTGAACATATCAGCTTGAACATCTTGAAACATATCAACTTGAACATCCCGAAACATATTAGCTTGAACATAACATTTTGGCTTAAAGCCCTTGAAAGTTGGCACAAAACCCTTGAAAGTTGGCATAAAGCCCTTGCATACTTGAAGGTTGGCATCAAGCCCTTGAAAGTTGGCATAAAGCCCTTGTAAATGGCACGAGGCCCTTGAAAATGGCATAAAGCCCTTGTAAATGGCCTAAAGCCCTTGTAACTTGTAATGGCATAAAGCCCTTGTAAATGGCATAAAGCCCTTGTAACTTGTAATGGCATAAAGCCCTTGAAAATGGCATAAAGCCCTTGAAAATTGTTATTTAACCTTGAAACATATTTAAACTTGTGACATATACTTGAAACATACCTGAAACATTCTTGAACTTGTAACATGCCTGAAACATACCTGAAACATACTTGAAACATACGTGAAACATATTTGAAACATACTTGAAATATACATGAACTGATAACATATTTGGACTCATGACGTACTTGAACTTGTTCTTGAGCTTGTAACATTCCTGACTTATAACATACGTAACTTGTAACAGACTTAAACGTAGAACATACGTAAACTTGTAACATACTTAAACTTGTATATGCTTGAACTTGCAAACTTACTTAAACTTGTTCATACTTGAACTTGGAAAAGCTTAACAAAGATAGAATAATTCACTTTCTCACGAGGAAGGGTTACGTAAACATGTTAAACCTTTGCCCTTATATTGTGGTTTCTACATAATTTCCCATTCATGCGAAAACACATAGCTCTCCCATTTTTTTTTTTAATTATTCGAAAGTGTCTACCCTTGATAACTCATAACTTCTCTTTATTCCTTAAGAAACGTCGTAGTTCATTTGATCTCTTAATCCGTAGCATCTAAAAGCATACACCTTTGTTTGGTGGTTCATGTGTGGTAACATAGTTGACTTGTAACTAACAGAGTACTAATTGTAACCGTTACATTAGTCACATGAATTAACTTAGCTAACTTAATAAGGCATTCCTGATATTTATTAACAAGAAGAGTCATTAATGATCATTAAATGTACAATTACTGTACTACTACTCACAGTGCTACAACGGCATGCTTGTCCCTCCTGGAGTGTACCCTGTACACAATCAATGCACATTAGTTCCTTTTTCTTCCTTAAATCATTTCTGGGTCTTTACCCTATGCATGCATTTTCAACCACTTTAAAATCATCAGAAAAATATTCTGAAACTACCAGAGAGACAAACACGCAAAACTGAACAAACACATTTTTTTTTCCTGAAAATGAGTCCCCCGCTCGAGCGCCACTTTGGCTGCTCGAGCGGACTAAAAAATTCACAAAACTGCTGGGAGGTGGTTTTTCCCGCTCGAGCGGGCTTCCCACCGCTCGAGCGGACCAAGCAAATTCTGTTTTGGGGCAGCTCAATTTCAACTCAAAATTAAGCATCATCACCTCATTTCTCATGCAATCCAAGATGAACTTAAGGCGATATTTGAACCCAACTTCACTATAACATAATTTATCATTGGAATAACACAAGGTAACTTGATTAAAAGCTTGGTCAAGTCACTATTCTTCCACATTTCACCATAGTATGAACTAGAACTTGAGTATCATAAAATACACATGAGTAGAAGCTTATTCAAGTTACATACCTTCTAAATTCCATCTTTAATTCAAGTTCCTCATGTTTATTAAAACATTGCACCTTACTTAAATACATTTTCATGGGTTTAACATGAGAAACAAAGATTGAGGTATAAAGTTCATGCCAAAGCAACCAATTGATGATGATCCCCTTTAATCAAACATAATTTATGAACAATTCTTCATTACAACCCTAAATCATCAAACATAAGTCATAACAAACCCTTCTCCCCAATTGAAAGGAGAATTCTCTTGTACAACCAATTAAACATACTTGAGCCTTAAAAATTACAATATTTATAACATAGTTCATTCGCAAATTTTACACATACTTTCCAAACATTTCCAAATTCCAATTAAACTTGTACATATACAATTCAATATCTCAATTTCATTAATCTACTTTCAATTTGGGCCAAAACATTGGTTATCATCATTAATCAACCTAGGGTTTCTAAGAAATCTAGTAAATTCAAATAAAATTCAAACTTATTAATCCATCACTTTTCATTCCAAAATTCCCATTGATTATACACTTAGAAGTCATAATCCATCATCTTAACTCATCAATTCAACTCTCAATATCCCATACCCTAAAACCCCCAATTCTCATACCATACTCTACATGCTCACAATTGGAAATTTGTACATATATACAATGAAAACACCACAAATCTATCTAGTGATGTAGGTATTGAAGAGAATTAGAACCCCTACCTCAAGAATCAAGTAAAAGGGCGCAACTTTGGTGAGGATTCTTCACAAATCCAAGTTCCAATCGGTTGAAAATATTAATCTTCTCTTGTTCTCCATCCTTGATGCAAGAATCATGGTGGATTGTTCATAAAAAGTGGAGGAAATCAAGGTTTTGGGGCTAGGGTTTCGGACCTAGGCAAGAGGAAAGAAGAGGGGAAAAAGAAAATGGAAGAAATGAACTCAAAATCCCGTTTTTAAGCTGCTGTACCTACTATTCCCGCTCGAGCGTCCCTATCCCCGCTCGAGCGGACCTGTTCCCAGCACAGACTTCAAAACTTTGAATAGGTATAACTCTCCCACCCGGACTCCGTTTTAGGTCGTTCTTGTGTCCAAATTGAAGCCCCGGAAATAATGTTTCCAATGGTTCTAACCTCACATCCAAATTCAAAGTGTGGAAAAAGAAAAGGGCAAAAGAGTGGCGGCTGATCGTAAAATAACTATCCAAATTAAATTCTTTGGTCCAATCATACATTACCATCTTATTACCACCTCAACCAAAATCCCAAAATAAAATAAAAACATTCTCAATTCCAATAGATATAGGTGAATTAAACACATTAACCCTTAATTAAATGAGGATGACTTTCTATACGCATTTTGGGGTCATTACAGCAATGGTGGGGGCTGCTTTGGGTTATACCTCGGAATGTAGAGGATCTACTTGGCTGGTGGAGTGGCTTTAGGTGGGGTAAGTTTGCAAATTTGATTTGGCAGGCTATACCATTGGCTGTATTGTGGTCATTATGGAAGCTCAAGAATGAGGTTGTGTTCCAAAGTAAGCAAGCACATCTGGAGGAAGTGTGTGATCTGATCAAATTCAGAATTGCCATTTGGGTAAAGGCTCATTCTAGTGATGGTTTTTACTTTGTGCATGAGATTGTTAATAACGTTCAGCAGTTCAGAGGTCACTTTTAGCTTCTTGGAAGTGGATGCTTGCTAGATGCTTTGATGGCTGATTATTGCTAGTTATGGTAGTGTCTAAATATTGTTACTGATGTATATTGTTGTTGGTGTTGCTGCTTGATGGGCAATTTGTTCGCTGCTGCTGCTTACTGGGCGAATTGGTTGCTGATTGCTAGTGTAAGAAGTGGCTTTGCTTGGTTCTGTTGCTGATGTTTTTGCTGATTGTTCTGGTTTTGTTGCTGAAATGTTGATCTGCTGACGCTGGATTTGTTCCTAGTTTTATTATAGTTGATACATATTCTTTGTATTTTGAATTTGGTGTGCAATTATAGTTGTTGGGTGTACTTGGGCTTGGGGTGCTCTGTTCTTCTCTGTTTCTTTGTGTTTTTTGGGTTTTTGTTGATTAGTCTCTCACCAATCTCGGGCTTGTGCTAGCATATGATTGTGTTGTCTCTCCGGTGCCATCCTAGATGGGATTGTAGAGCTTCAGCTATGATGCTCGTTTTTGCACAGCCTTATTTTATTGTTGTAAGTTCTTGATTCTTCATTAATAAAATTTCTTTTGCTGATCAAAAAAAAAAAAAAAAAAAAAGGAAGTGCAATTTGTTGTAGTGTATATATATAATCATCTTCTTTTAACTGTAAAAGGAGTTAAAAGGGGTAACAAATACTATGGTTGGACTCAACTAGGTATATCCTGATGAGGACAAATTATATAATCCTTGAACTTGCAAAAAACAAAAAAAAAATAAAAATAAAAATAAAAATTCAACTTAAAAAGTTTTATGAGGAATTAATTGAAACAATGCGAGGCACTTACCAAGCAAGCTACTATACTACCAACTTGCAAAAAAAAATCAAATGTTCTTAATCTAGCACTAAAGAGACGCTTGTGATCTAAACCAACAATTCAATCTAGGTCCATTAGAAGTTCTATAAGGAACTGTTTGAAACAATACGAGGGACTTGCTGAGTAAGTCGGTTTCAATGCATGAGCAACAACAATGTAAATTGTAGATTGGCTTAATAATTCATTACATGAAACTTCTTTTACATTGACTGATCCCCCAGTTCTTGAAGTGTCCTTTGCTAATCCATACTGCAAACATGAGACAATAGCACAGATCATTCAATTTGTTTGTAGAATGGATGGGACAAAAAAATTATAACTTATTTATGTGCATCTATCAAAGCAAACCCGATGTTACTAAATAGCTATTGTACCTTATTGATTGGGGTTTTCACAATTGTTTGTTTTTCTCATACAGGAACAATTGCACTGAGTTCCTAAAATGCCCATTTATAGCATGAAACCAAATAAAAGCTCCAGCATAACCACATTAATTGCAAAACAAAACCTTTGTGTAACTGCTCTCAAAATAGAGAATGCTACTTGAATGAAAAACAAAGTTGATTCCAGGCAACTTTGTTTAACTAAAAGTACCTGCAAAGCCAGTCCCCAGTTATTGAGTGCCTGGAAAGAAATTATCAATCATGAAGTTACCACCAATATTTTAAACATAAACATATTCACAAACTCTCAAGCAAATCATCCAAGAGTTAATGATTGAAAAATGGCAGTAGAAGATAATACTGGAATAGAAGAAAAGGACAAATTTGTCATGAGTAAGATTTTAGGGTTCCAATTTTAAATGGAATAAAAATATTTAATTTCACAGTTCTAAAAATACTTGCCTGGGGACTGTTCCAATTGAGTTGGACAGCTTTTTCATAGTTTTTTGTTGCCTGCAATTTGGAAGAATAATATTACACTTTACCCACTCCTGTGCCATTCTTTTTCAATGATGAGTAGCTGTTAGTTTTAATTCAAAAGAGGATTGCATCCATTGTAGACTAGAACAACATAGAACAAACAATTTTGCAAAAGGTGCCATTAGATCTTTTCAACGTCACAAGGGCACCTAGTGAACTTTATAATAATACTTAATATTATGAAACAATATATTGTCTCATAACCACAACATTTAGTAGTTCCAAATGCTAAATTTTATATCAAGCAGCATATAATATGTTGATATGACAAAAGCAGAGCAAAACTTGTTAAATACATGGAAATCAAATAAATGAATTTGATCTTTTTTATTTATGCTACTAATTTATCATTATTATGCAGATTGCAGAAAGTAGAACTCAACCAATATTAATATTTTTGAAATTTAAAACCTAGAAAATTAAAAATGATGAAATCTCATTTTTTTAGTTTATTGTATTTATTCTTCTACAAATCTTAAAGTGCCATTTTCCTTTAATTATAATCTCTTTAAGCATTTCAATAGTCTATTGCGATAGGAAGCTCCATGCTACAAGCCATCTCCAAACCCATCAAAAACAAGAAAAGAGAATAAAAACAACCAAATCTTGAAAGTGCAAGCAAATCATGGGTTAGAAAATTAGGTTTGGAAATGAAAAACCCTAAGTTGTGAATCGCTTACTTGTGATAGAAGAGGGCCCAATCCACCTGATTGTGCCACAGCAACCTAAAAAAGTTAATCAAAATCTCACCAAACCCATAACATACAACAGCTAAATCAGAAAAAGGGAAAAACAGAGGAGAAGAATAGAAGAGGGGAAAAAAAAAGAAGGGGCAGCGCCACTGCCAGTGCAGTCGGCGTTGTGAGAGAGGGAGAGCAAGATGGTGAAGAAGAAGAAGAAGAAGAAGAAGAAGAAGAAGAAGAAGAGAGGAGAGGACATATTTGTGTCGTTCAAGGCCATGAGAGTGAGGGAATAAGAATAGAGTTTCAAGTGTTTATTAACTAATTCGAAGCAAAAAAAAAACATTAGGGCATGTACAACATTCAAAACGGCGTAGTTTTGACAAATAGTTTAAAGGCAACTAAGAAATTTGGTCGCCATAAATGTTGCCCAACTTTTCAGCGACTAAATAAAGATTGTTGCCAAAATTATATATTGGGTGACTAATATTTTTGTCGCGATATCTTAATTTCATCGCAAATATTTTTTCCTCGTTCCAGCCAAAAAATTTGGCCTGGTGCCAAAATCAATGGCAACCAAATGATTTAACTTGTCACTATTGAGAATACTTCATCATCCCAGCTCAGCTCAGCAGCAGTGGCAGCTAAGTCTTCATCCCATATCAGCTTAGCAGTTAAATCAGCTCCAGCTTCAGTTAGTGCAGCTACAGCCACATCAGATCAGTTAGTTACAAAGTCAGTTAGCTTAGGAGTTCGTTAGGATATTATTGTGTATTAGGAGTTTGTTATAACTGATTCCCAACTGATCTATATATACAATGTAATCTGTACAACTCATTCATTGAAGAAAATAATATCAATTCATCTTGTGTCTATATCATCATGGTATCAGAGCTGTAAAGCTCCTCCGAGCTCAGATCTATGGCCAAACTATCATCAATGGCCAATCTATCTTCTTCTTCTTCGATTCCATCTAATCTCATGATGTTGATCTCTAATCTATCTTCATTCATTACTGTGAAGCTTGATTCCAATAATTTTGTGATTTGGAAAAGCCAAATTCAAAATATTCTCAAAGCTACGAATCTAATTGGCTATGTTGATGGTACAATTTCATGTCTTTCTGCTATGATCACAGATTCAACTAGAATAGAGATTCCTAATCCAGATCACCTTCAATGGAATCTTATTGATTCTCACATGTTAAGTTGTATTGCAGCAACTTTGTCTCCCACAATCTACTCTTCTGTATTGCAATGCCAACATTCATTTGAGATTTGGTTTGCTTTGCACAAGAGGTTTACTACGCTTTCCATATCACACATCCATTAGTTGAAGAACAAATTAAACAATGTTGCCAAGAAGACATATTCAATAGAAGAGTATTTGTTCAAAATCAAAGAAATTGTCAATCAGTTAGCCCTTGCTTCAGTCATCAGTGATGATGAAGATCTTGTTTTACTCACACTGAATGGTCTTCCTGATGAATTTGATGCTTTTACCGCCTTTGTTCAATCTCAGTCTGAAACAATCACCATGGATGAGTTATCAGCATTGCTTTGTTCTAAAGCCATCCATACGGAGTCCAAAACTAAGAAGAATCTCTTAGAGCCTACAGTAGCCTTTTCAACTATTAAAGGTTCTTCTTCTTCATCAAACTTTCAATTTAGAGGACAAACCTATGGTTTCAGAGGCAAAAACTCTTATAGAGGTAATAGAGGTCGATCTCAAGATTACAGAACTGGTAGTGGTTCTAGCAGGTTCACGGGAAGTTTTGGTCAAGGCAGAGGTCAAAATCTTCATTCTACTCAACAATGTTAAATTTGTGGTGGTTTTAACCACACTGCTCTTGAGTGTTGGTATATGATGGATTCCCAGTATCAGCCACAACCACATTCTCAGTATCAACCACAGCAGTATCATCAGTTTTCTTCTTCATCTACTCCTTCACATTCTAGAGCTTTTGTTGCTGCATCTGGTTCTCTTGTTACCTCTTCTCAAGTTCCTTGGTACCTTCACTCTATAGCAACATATCACATCACCAATGACATGAACAATCTGACTTCTTACCAGCCTTATCAAGGAACATATCACATCACTATTGGAAATGGTAGCTCTGTCCCTATTCAACATATTGGTAAAGGTGTTTTACCTACACCTCATCATTCTTTCAAACTTAATCATGTTTTACATGCTTCTTGTATTTCTTCTAATCTTGTTTTTGTTCAGAAATTAGCAAAGGATAACAACTACTTTATCACATTTGATGATGCTAATTTTGCGATTTAGGACAAGCTTTCGAAGAGAGTGCTTCACAAGGGCTCTAATGTCAATGGTCTTTACCATTTCTTGCCATCTCCTACTCCTTTGTCTTCTTCTCCTTCACAACATTCATTGCATTTCAGCCAGTCCTCTCCACCTGTTAGTGAGTACTTGGCATAATAGACTAGGTCATCCCTCTCCCTTGAAGTTTCAAAGTTTACATAGTCTTTTACATTGTACTACTAATAAGCACACTTCACTATCATGTCTTGATTGCCGTGTTGCCAAGAGCCACAAGCTGCCTTTTCAATTGTCAAATTCTACTAGTCATCAACCACTGTCTCTTGTTCATAGTGATGTATGGGGTCCATATGCTTCTAATTCTGGTTATAAGTACTATGTTCTTTTTGTGGATGACTTTCCTAGGTTTAAATGGTTGTACCCTTTGGCCTATAAAAGTGAAGTTTATGTTATGTTTGTGGAGTTTAAGGCCTATATAGAGAACCAATTTAACACATCCTTACATATTTTACGAACTGATGGAGGTACTGAGTATTTTAACGATAAAATGAAGCAGTTTCTTTCTACTCAGGGTATTATTCATCAACATTCTTGTCCCTACACACCTCCACAAAATGGTGTGGTTGAGAGGAAACATAGACACATTATTGATACAGCCATTGCTCTTCTCCATCATGCTACCACGCCTTTGAAATTCTGGTTTGATGTTGTGGCTGTTGCTACTTTTCTTATTAATAGGTTACCTTTTTCTAAACTGAGTAATAAATCTCCTTTTGAACTGCTATTTCATACCTTACCAAATTATTCTCAGTTAAGACTTTTTAGTTGCCAATGTTTCCCTTGGCTCAAGCCATATGTTTCTCATAAACTTCAGCCCAAATCCATCTCTTGTGTATTTCTTGGTTACCATCCCTTTGCCAAAGGCTATCATTGTCTTGATCCTCTTATAGGAAAAGTTTATTTGTCTTATCATGTTGTGTTTAATGAGTCTATTTTTCCTTATGCATCTCTTTCTTCTTCTTCTCCTTCTTCATCTATTTCTTTACCTCAGCTCCATACATTTTTCTGGTCTTCTGCTTTGCCTTCCTCTGTGGCTAATCCTAGTTCCTCTGTGGTTCCTCCTCATTATCCTTCTTCTTCTCCAGTGGTTAGTACTTCTTCTTCTTCAATGGTCCCTTCCTTCTCTCATTCTATTCCTCCATCCTCTCCTCCTATTCCTTCATTGTCTCACTCCATTCCTATTCAGTCCATCTCCATTCAGCTTCCTCTTTCTAGACCTCCTCAAAACACTCATCATATGCTCACCAGGTCTAAAACAGTTCCCACTTGTTTGTCTGCTCAGAAAACTTCTTCTTCTCTTTATTCTAATTCTGAGCCTCCCACTCATAAGGAAGCTCTTTTGTCTCCACTTTGGTTGAAAGCTATGTCTGAGGAATATGCTACTCTACAATAGCAGCAGACCTAGTCCCTTATTTCTTTGCCACCTCACAAGACAGCCATTGGGTGTAAGTGGGTCTTTAAAATCAAAAGGAACTCTGATGGGACTATTGCCCGACACAAGGCACGCCTAGTTGCTATGGGCTACCTTTAACAATAAGGCATTGATTTTCCAGAGACTTTTAGTCCAGTTGCCAAATAGCCCACAATTCGCATTTTGTTGTGCCTTGCTCTTCATTATCAGTGGCTAATTCGCCAGCTTGATATTTCTAATGCATTTCTCCATGGGACTCTTGAGGAAGAGGTGTATATGTTACAACCCCCTAGTTTTCAGCAGGCTTCTTCCTCCTTTCAAGTGTGTAAGCTGCACAAAGCATTGTATGGATTAAAATAGGCACCACGTGCTTGCTATTCCACCTTCTTAGCCTTTCTTCTCTCCCAAGGATTTTGCAATAGCAAGTGTGATACCTCTCTCTTCATTCAGCACACTACCACCTCATTCACTATCCTCTTGATCTATGTTGATGACATTCTACTTACAGGCAACAATGCCTCTCATATTCAGTCTCTTATTTCCCAAATGCATCAAGCATTCTCTATGAAGGAATTGG
This sequence comes from Camellia granthamiana, assembly GCA_036172215.1. Taxonomy (NCBI): domain Eukaryota; kingdom Viridiplantae; phylum Streptophyta; class Magnoliopsida; order Ericales; family Theaceae; genus Camellia; species Camellia granthamiana. Next base: position 114,742,150 of record CM069903.1, read on the forward strand.
GGAATATTGCTTATTTTCTTGGCATTTCAGTTCAGTCCACTGGTGGTTCAGGCTATTTCCTTTCTCAACAGAAATATGCTCAAGATCTTCGTCACAAAGCTAGCATGGCTGATTGCAAGCCATGCTCTTCTCCTATTGCAGTCAAGCTTACTCTTCCTTCTAATGCTCATTTGCCCTTTGACAGTCCCTCTTTATATCACAGTATTGTAGGAGGTTTGCAATATCTTACCATCACCCGACCCGATCTTTCTTTGGCTGTGAACCAATCCTGTCAACACATGCATGCCCCCACTTTTGGGCATTTTTCGGCTATTAAACAATTACTACGGTATGCTCAGGGCACCATTGCTTATGGTTTGACATATCAGCCGAGTTCCTTTGATCTCCATGCGTTTTCAGACTCAAACTGGGCAGGGGATGTGCTTGACCCAAAGTCCACCTCTGGTTATTGCATATTTTTGGGTTCCAACCTTATCTCTTGGTCTGCTAAAGAGCAGGTCACTGTGTCTCGATCCTCTACTGAGGCCCAATATCGAGCACTGGATCATGCTGCTGCTAAAAAGCTTGGATCCAAATGTTGCTTCAGGACTTGGCTATTTCCTCCCCAACTATCCCTATCTTATAGTGCGATAATGTCTCTTCTATTTCTCTTGCTTCTAATCCAGTTTTCCATTCTCGCTCCAAGCATATCGTGGTGGATTGTCATTTTGTCAGGGATCGGGTGCTTGCTAAACAACTCACTTTACACTATGTTCCTACTCAAGATCAGTTGGCTGATATCTTCACCAAACCTTTATCTATAGCTAGGTTCTTGTATCTTAAATCCAAGCTTATGGAGTTCTGTCACCTCATCAGCTTGTAGGGGCATGTTGAGAATACTTCATCATCACAGCTCAGCTCAGCAGCAGTAGCAACTAAGTCTTCATCCCATGTCAGCTCAGCAGTTAAATCAGCTCTAACTTCAGTTAGTACAGCTACAGCCACATTAGATCAGTTAGTCACAAAGTCAGTTAGCTTAGGAGTTAGTTAGCATATTATTGTGTATTAGGAGTTTGTTATAACTGATTCCCAACTGATCTATACATACAATGTAATCTGTACAACTCATTCATTGAAGAAAATAATATCAATTCATCTTGAGTCTATATTTCATCAGTCATCAATAGTTTAGTTTTTGGTGACCATAAAATATATGGTCGCCAATTATATACATTTGGCGACTGATTTCTACTTTAGTTGCCAAAAAATGTCACCAACTGCTTAACCTAATTGATTATAGATGAGGGAATCAAATGAATATATATATAGTATTAAAAATGATATTTACTCTTTTTTTTCTTTTCCCATCTCTTATTTGGCACTTACTTGACACTGCACATCATACAAGTATTGAAGTAAGTCTATTCTATTAGGGCAATTAGGTTAGAAGTCCATTCACAAAATTTTCGAATTGATAAGTCCAAATTTAAATCTTCTTAAACAAAAAAAAGATATTAATAATCAATTAAAATTTAAGAAAAAAGATATTCACTACAACAAAAAAAAAGGTTTTTACGGTGCGCAATGCACGTCGTAAAAACCCTTCTACGACGTGCAGTGCGTGTCATATTATGACCAGTCATGGAAAGTCATTCGCTTTCAACGACATGCTTCGTACGCCATTAAAAATTACTTAACGACAGATTTTGTGCGTCGTCGTTACTTTTTCTACGACATGTTAGAATACGACGTTAAAAACTATTTAACGACAAATTTTGTACGTCATTGTTACTTTTTTTACGACTATTTTTCCATGCCGTAATTAGTGAGACAAATAACAACGCTGATTGCATGCTGTAAAATATGTAATACAACGACTTATTATGCCTGCAGTGGAATATGCATTTTTTTATTTTTTTTTAAGATAAAATTCAGCAGGTTCCATTTGACTAATTTTGTACAATCTAACAAATATTACAAACAAGCATCACAAAACATTAATCAAATACCAAAATATTATTTGAAACATCAAAAATAAACTATATCCATAAATCATAAACATTCAACAATTGTCTATACATTTCAAACATTCGAAAACTATATCCTTAAGTTCTAAACTGTCCAAAAAGTTTAAACCATCCAAAACTATGCATATCTAAGTTTCTAAACATCTCCAAAACTATTAAGAGATTATTGAAAACTATAGGCAACAATTCCTATAACAGTTGCAGCTACAGCAAACCCACTTGCTCCTATCACAGTGACAAAGGTGCCCATCTAAGCTTGCGACTCTTACCACATTGCTTCAAACCTGCATTTATCAAAACAAAAGAGATTTATGAATTAGGTCCCGGCCTCAAGTCCACTTATGACCTAGCAAAAGAGATTTTAGAATGACAAAATAGATTTATGACAATTTTAAACAATAAAGTTGATTCAGACACTAATTTTGACAATTTAGAGGGGTGGTTCACAATGAGCCAAGAGGAAAACACCAAAAAATTGAATGAAATAAAATAAAAAGAAAATCACCGACCATGTGGCAACTTTACAGCAACATTAAAAAGAAAAATATAATTTAAGAGAATATTTTAATAACCTTTTTTGTTTTTTGTGTAAATGCTTTACTCAATACCACAACAACAAATAAGCATGAGTAGACACCATGTGAAGCTAATGTTAAAGTGATAATACTAAGCTAAATGAAATCATATGCCTTTGGATAGATGAAAGAAAACAAGAGAGATAACACATGAAGTAAGCTTCAAATTTACTCTAAAAGACACAAGAATCAATTGGGAAAATATCAGAATTGAGCATTTTAGTGAGCATATAATATGCCTGTAAAACTGCATACAAGCACTTTCTATGTGCACAAACAAACATACACCAAATCCAAGTACACCTAAAATTCATGTGGTCCATGTCCATTAGTACTACACAACAATAGTCCAATATGATGGTTTTAGTAAGTGGAACTTCTTCTTTGATGTTTGATATAGAAATTAAATAAATATAAGATAAAATCATTCTCCTTACATCACACCTTTTCAATTAGTTAAATTAAGTGACTGCTTCATGCTAATTTAACATAACAAAGCATCACAAGAAAGTCTATGCTTTATTTTCTAGCATATTGTTTTCCAGTAAACTAAATAGTTTTTCAACAAAAACATATTCCTTAGTTTTATTTTATTTTTTCCATACATTCCTACATCTCTCTTTGCTACCTAAAATTACTAACATTGCAGCACAACCTTACTATTATTAAAACAAGTGATTAAAATATGAGATTTCTCATGTATAGTTCTAAGAGCATACCAACGTCAACATAGAGCCTCTTTGCCGCAGCCTTGATCTGTTATGTAAATGGAAAAGAGATAACAAGAAAAGGCAATAGTTGGTCAAGTTTTTGTACAATAAGAATATGAAAGTGAAGCTAAGTTTCTAACTACCTAATTAAAAAGTGAAGCTAAGAGGCATGTCAACCAAAGTTGAGTTCAACCATCCATACCTTGAGTTCAAAAGTTTCTTTAGAAACAGTAGATGGAAAACTGTTAAGAGGCATGTCAACCACAGTTGCTAACCCACCTGTATAAATGAAGTTAATTAAGTACTTAATTACATGTGCAGATAAAGTGGGTGTTTGGGAAGTGGCTATTTTTTAGGCTTTTTGGCTATTTTAGTAAGCTATTTTAGTTTTTGTGTTTGGGAATATAGCATGAATTTTTATTTGGGTTGTGTATTAAAAAATGCGTTTGAAATGATGTTTGAAGCTAAAATGACAAATTTGTCCCTAACCTCATTTTTTTCAAAATAAGTTTGAAGGGGCAAAATTGTCATTTACTCTTTGAAATGATTGGGCTGTCAATCCTTGTGCCTACACTGTCACGTTGACAGTGTAGGCTGCGCTCTATATATATATTTATTTTAAATCAATGGGTTTTAGGGGCTAAAAGGCTTTTTTTTATAATTGAGGCTAAAATAGCCTGTGGCCAAGCTTCCCAAACACCACCAAAAGTTTGATTTATAAAGTCAACAACCAGATATAATTAGACATAACAAAGAATGAATTCTTATTTTCTATATATATGATAACCCAATAGGGTTAGGTATTTATGTAAATGAGAGACAATCAAAATGAAGTGATCCTGTATAACAGACCAAAAGATAGTGATATCAGTCAGAATATGAAGAAAGAAGATCATATAAAATAATACATGGTAGCTGATGAAGCTTGTAACTAAATGATTCAATTTAACTATGTCATATTAAATTGCATAAAGTATTGTTTCAATATCACTTATATCTTAAAAGTACTAGTAACATAGAAAAACAATAGTTGGGTGACTACCTGAGTTGCCTTGGGTAAGTTTTCAGCAACATTCCAGCTTGAAACAATATCCACTTGAGATTCATCATGCACAATTCCATTTTCTGGTTTAGAAATACCTTCTAATGTTTCACTATTGATTCTGGTTAGGATACCACCATAATTGTACTATTGTAGAAAAATTGGAACAAAAATTTATTAGAACATGGAATCAAAATAGAATGTATTTTACTACTGCACCGTAATCTGGAACCAATTGATACACTCCATGGCTTTAATGCACTATATATTCTTTGTATAATATCTGACACAAAATTTGGAACCTTTGCCAAAAAACTAGAAGGAGTCTATGGTTGAGTTATTAGAATGCCTAACAAATGTAGTTTAAACATATAGTTTGATAAACCAATTTTAAACCTCAAAACTGCCTAAGGATTAGAATTTTTCTAGCCTTTGAGTTCAAATTTCTCTAGCCTTCACTTATTCTGAGTCATCAAATAGACTTCAAAATTTCTCTTAACAGAGATCTGGATGGTAGTACAAGGGCAACCAGAAGTTTGATGTACTTGTCATGGTGCTCACTACTCATACATTAAAATTAATTCCATTATCTTGAGGTTAAATTCAAATTGGAAAGAGAAATTTTGACTAACATAGATACATAATAAATGAAGTAGAAAAAGTACAAATAAACAAAGTAGATAATAGAGGAGAAACCACAATGTGCTGACCTGATCCATAAAAAGCAACGAATGCTAGAACTGTAGTTGTTCAAGCTCAATCCACTCAAATAGATCTCTATAACCACAAAACAGGGATTACAAAGGACAGGACAAAAGATGAAACCTATTGATAACAACTTTTTGGAATTTGGAAACAAAAACCAACCTAGTTTGCAAATTGCAGAGTTTTGGCGTCAACGTATTGATAAAATGTAAAGAAGGGTGGTTTTTGATCATGGATTTTTTTTTGTTTGTTTGTTGCTTCGTCCTCTTGTTTCTGATCAAAATTCTATGAGAAATGGTTCATTTGATTGAGAAGTACCAAGTGCTAACTGACTTGTTTTTAGTGGGATTGAGTCAGGTTATGGCTCAACGGTCTATTGCTAATATTGTTGGTAAAATAAATGCAGAAAAATGAATAAAAAAATTGTAGAAGAATCGAAATCCACATAAATCACATCTGTCACACATCAGTGTCACTCATTTCAACAGTTGCCCATTGAGAAAACAAGAAAAACAAACAAAATTTTTTTTATAGAATGATAGTGAATTTTACCTTGCTATTTCTTTCTCACACAGAAACATGAGATAGGACATCTGGCATGTTAGGTGTCAGCACAACAACTTTCCTCTCCTTTCACAGATTTTGCCACCAAATTTGTTGGCTATCCATTAGATTTATTCTAAACAGTAAACTTATCCACAACAACAACATACCCAATAGCTTCAACAGGGCTGATAACCTGCCAACTGTATTAGATGAGACTAGGTTAATATTACAGAACATACCTAAAAAGAGTCTTACAATATTAGACTATAATATGCTTGAGCTTAATAACATAAAACTAAATTATAAAATAATTTTTTTTAGGGGCTTGATTTAATAAGAACCTATTCTAAGGATATGTGTATTTGAATTTTGAATAAACATTCACTAGCTCATTGAATTGAGCTTTAAAGAATTATGACAATTAGAACAACCTTCCTAAATTAGCAGTTTCATGAAGAATAGGATCAAGTAGGTGCAATTGTTTGTTTGTTGGGTTTGGTCAAGGACTGATTTTGCATACAAAGCATAGTGACTATCTCCATTCTTTGTCATGCTCAGAGCTTGATTCCATCCCTTAATAAGCAGCAATAGAAATATTAGAAAATTGCACTGTTCCATCATCTAGCATGAAACAATAAAACACAGACTTTATGTCCCTTTTTTTTCTTTCTTTTTTTGCTTTTAATATATAAGAAATTGTCACTAGATACAGATGACATGACAATGATTAAAACTTTCTAATTAAGCCTGCATAGCTATATAAAAATTAAAAACAAAAAATAAAAAACTTGAGAGGACAACATTTGAAACCATAACTTGGTCACTTACACTGTCTAAAGTCAAACTATGTTGGCTCACAAAAGCAAGAGCAATTGAATACAATATAAAACGAAAAGAAATCCAGTCGTGATGGAGATGACAGTGTGACAAACTCAAAACAAGTGATTCAAAATGAAAATAAAGGAACCAACACCCAACACAATAAAGGAACCAACACCCAAAATTCACAGCAATCTGTGGCTCTGATTATATCAGAAAAAAAAAAGAAAAAAAAAATGCATTTATACCTAAATATATCACCCTCAAGAGTGACACTTGGGGTGCCAATTTCCCTACTAAAAGCAACCTATGGACCAGTCATTGAGTGAAATTCAGATTAAGAACAATCACATAAAAATAAATAAATAAATAGCTAGCGAGGACCTGCAGCAAGCAACAAGCAGGGAAATGCTGAAGTGAAGTACCTATAAAATGGGATGTGTCTGTAGGGTAAATATTGAGGAACAAATAAAATATGAATTTCACAAAATACTCTGTTATGTCAAGGGTGTATTTTGATGAGAGTTTTGAGGAATTTATGTATAGCGATCCCGGGTTTACCCCTTGTTGTACAGTGATCCGGATTTGTGTCTGTAGATGTTAGTAGTTGATTATAACCTTGTTTACCCTCTCATGCTTTGTATTTGAGTTGTGGGATGTGTTGGGCAGGTTTGTTACAGGTTGGTTGAGCTTAAAAACCAAAACTAGTTGCCCAGATTTTGGCCTGCCCGCTCGAGCGGAGCTTTCGACGCTCGAGCGGGGACCTTGTTGTTGTTTGTCCGCTCGAGCGGGGGTTTTGGCGCTCGAGCGGGGAATACACCCATCCAGTACTTCCTGTGCAGTGTTGGGCGCTCGAGCGGGGGATTGGCCGCTCGAGCGGGAAGTTGTGAGTGACGCTCGAGCGGGGAGTTGGGCGCTCGAGCGGGAGACCTGTCTGCAAAAGTGCTGGGAGTGTGCATCCGGCGCTCGAGCGGGGGATTGGCTGCTCGAGCGGGACGACTGGTTAAAGCTCCGTGTTTGGGTCTTTTTGAATCATTTTTTCACTTTTCTTTCTCTCTCTTACTTTCCCAAAACTCCATTGGAGAGTACCTCACTCTAAAACCAAACTTCTCTCTTAGATTTGATCTAGTAGGAGTTGTCTACTCACTTTTGGCCTTTACAAAAGTTATGTTGATCGTCGAGTGCTACATTTTAATCTGAAAATTTCGTGATTTGAAGCATTTTGATTTTGGTCTTCATCTCCGTTGGAGCTCATCTTTTGAGGTAGGGATATCCTACTCCTCTTTATGGATTTTGTCTTTAAATTTTAGCATTTTGATGTGTTGGAAGTTGTTGTGTAATTTTGAGAAAACTTTGGGCCTTTGTGTAATTTTACAAAAGTTGGGGTTTTATTTATAATGAACCTAGAGGCATGTTTGGTGTAGAAACATGGGATTAATGTTGAAATAGTGATAAAAAAAATGGAACCTAAGGGTTGTAATGTTAATTATGGAAAATGCCCTAATTACATTGATTAATTAATTGGGATAATTAATTGTAAGAAATGAGGAATTGAAATGTTGATTTTATATCCATTTGTTGCATTTATTTTCTGTATAGAAATAATTGCTTTGGGCTATCGGTGGAGGATAGTCTTGATTGTTGTAGACAATGCATGATGATTAGGCAAACTAAAACTAATCATTGAAATGTGTCATTGAGTGTGACAGTTGAAGGAATACATTAAATTTATGTATTGATTGATGTGTATAATAATTGTTTATATGCATTGTGCGTTGTGTTGGAGGAGATAGGGGATGTACTCCACGGTTTAGGGGATGATAGGGGATGGACCTCTAAACCGGATGTTGTTTGGGAGAAGATAGGGGATGGACTCCAGAGATATAGCTCATATGCTTATCTAGTAATGTGTTGACACAGCTCATATGCTTGTCTTTGGAAGTGTGATATTGCTCTTATGCATGTCTTTGGAAGTATTGATATAGCTAGTATGCTTGTCTTTCGTGAAATGGGAAATTGTTGGACATGAGTTGCTGTCCTACATGAGGTGTTGGCCAGGTTCTGAGCCATGGCTATAAATTGAGAATTTGTAAGGAAATGGAAAATGTAAAGTGTTGGCCACCTATCAACTGCTAATCTTTTAGTCATTATTCATAACTGGTTTAGTGTATTTCTACTGGGCTGTGGCTCACCCTATATGGGAACATCATTTTCAGGTACAGGTAACATGCCACCTCCAAGGACATAGCTTGGGAGGCTAGGGGCGGGCAAACTTTTTGTTGTCTTTCTTTTTGATGTATTACATGTAAATTCAAGCCAAGGCTTAATGTGTAAATGAGTTAGTACTCTACTTTTTGTAACCAAATGTTAACTTGGAAAGCTGTAAGCCCTTAGGGCACTTGCTTTTGTTGTTAACATGTAATACTTTTGTAATGAAACTCTGTTAATGGAGGAATGTGGATCTTTTATATATCAATGCATGTCTATATTGTTGGGTTTTATGTTGCTAATTTTAGGGCGTTACAACTTGGTATCAGAGCGTACCGGGTTCGAATACTTTGGGTACGTGGGAAGTGATTAGAATCACAATGGGTTTGTCTCGCTTGAAAGAGACTTAGGTGTAGAGTCATTTGCCATGTGTTTAAATTGATAACATGCTTATGTGATTATTTGGGTATGGGATTTAATTTCTAGGATGTTGATTGGATCCTTGGGTTTCTGGGAGTCTTGTTGGAAAAGCACTTGATCAATGCTGTTTCTAACCGGAACTCTAGTAACACTTTGGGACTATCATTATCTGGGAATGAAGTTCGTAGGTGCTTATGAGATTGTGTGCTTACGTGGAGTGAATTATTGTTGTCCAATGCATTAGGACGCGAGTGTTTAGCTTCGGCACATTTATTAATGTGCTAACTTCTTTTCCTTTATTAGGATGTCAGGACGAGGACGCGGTAGGCGTGGTAGGCCGGGTAGGCAGGAGGTGCCTGTGCCAGAGGAGATTCCGGCAGTGCAGGAGGGAGTTGGTCAGGCCAATGTGGCCGAGCCAGTAGGCCAGCAGGCTATGGGCGCTTTAGCCTGAGAGATAGCAGGGGCATTCAGGGAATCAGTAGGTATCCTCAGAGCTGAGAATCAGGCTCAGGTTGTTGTTGCGGATGCAGGACCCTCCTTTATGAAGAGGGAGTTTTTCCGGTCTAATCCGGATGAATTTGTGGGCGATCCTAAAGAGCCGCTTAAAGCAAATGAATGGCTCAAACAGACAACGAAGACGTTTGAGATGCTTGGCATCGAAGACGAGGGGTTAAAGGTGACCTTGGCATCTTTCCAGCTGAAAGGGGATGCGGGTCAGTGGTGGAAGTTCACCAAGGGTCGCATAGGAGCTACATGGGAGGCTTTTGTGAATGCTTTCCAGGAGAGGTTCTTATATTCGGCAGTCAGGGAGAAGCTGAGAGATCAGTTCTGCCAGCTTAAGCAGAACAGTTTGTCAGTGGCCGAGTTTGAGGCCTCATTTACTAGCTTGTCCAGGTTTGCACCTGAGTTGGTGGCGTCTGAGGAACGTCGTTGCATTGAGTTTGAGAAGAAGTTGAGGCGTGGCCTCAAGCTGAGAGTTGTAGGGTCTATGATTCGGGATTATGGGCGTCTGGTGGATGCTGTAGCCCATACTGAGATCATGATGCAAGAGGAGGATGAGGAGAAACATAGAGGCTCCAAGAGGGGCCAAGAGGGCCAGGGTGATGGCAGGAGACAGAGGGGTTATAACCCTCAGCAGTCTCAGGGTGGAGTTTCTAGATCGACCTTTCCAGTGCCGAGTGCAGGATCGGGGAGAGGCAATCAGGGAGAGTTCACTTGTTACAAGTGTGGCCAGCTGGGTCACAAGGCTTCGGTTTGCCCGCTGAAGGGCGGAGGTCAGAGAGCTGCATCTTCTTCAGCCAGACCGCAGAGTCAGAGTTTGGGCAGGGGGCAGCCCTTGTCTTGTTATCAGTGTAGACAGCCTGGGCACCTGAAAAGGTTCTGCCCACAGTTGAGTGCCACTTCAGGGGCGTCTGGTTCTAGACAGACGTAGGGATTTCAGCCAGCTCAGTCTGTGCAGGCCTCGAGGGCCAATCCGGGGGCTTCGTCGTCCCAGTCAGTGCAGCAGTCGTATGCTCCTAAAGGTGAGCAGGTTGATCAGGGGCCTACAGGGCGCGTGTATGCTGTTACCGCGCAGGACCTAGTACCGGCTCCATCAGTAGTGAGAGGTACCTTTCTGTTTTGCAACTCGGTTGCTAGAGTGTTGATTGATACGGGTGCATCTCATTCTTTTGTATCTGCTGCATTTGCATCTGTGTTGGAGTTGGAGTTAGCATTATTAGCATCTCCTATTTGTGTAGTGTCACCTATTGGGGGTGAGTTGATTTTGAAACATGGATGTAGAGGTTGTGATATAGAGGTCGCCGATCATAGGCTTCCGTTTCCATTTGTAGTTATGCCCATGAAGGGCTTTGATGTTATTTTGGGTATGGACTGGTTATCGTCATACCGGGCAGTTATTGATTGCTACCGCCAGAGGGTCACTTGTTGTACCGTGAGCGGGGAGTGTTTCCATTTCTTGGGGGACCGGGTTGGTAGTGTTGTGCCACCGGGGTATGATCCGCGAGGGCGGAGTGAGCTTAGTGGTTTACTTGCTAGCTTTGGGAATGGTGAGTGTGAGGAGACCCAGGTTGTGTTGCTGAGGGTAGTTTGTGAGTACTCGGATGTCTTTCCCGAGGATCTCGTTAGTTTGCCACCTCATCGGGAGATTGAGTTCTCTATTGACCTAGTGCCCGGCACGGCGCCGATTTCTATGGCACCTTACCGTTTTGCTCCAGCAGAGTTGATTGAGTTGAAGGTTCAGCTCCAAGAATTGCTAGATAAGGGCTTTGTTCGCCCTAGTGTATCACCGTGGGGAGCACCGGCCCTCTTTGCTAAAAAGAAAGATTGTGCCTTGAGATTGTGTATCGATTAACGGAAGTTGAATCGGGCTACGGTTAAGAATAAGTACCCTATGCCCCGTATAGATGATTTGTTTGACCAGTTGAAGGGTTCCCGTTGTTTCTCTAAGATAGACTTGAGATCGGGTTACCACCAGTTGAGGGTCAGGGAGGAGGATATTCCGAAGACGGCATTCCGTACGCGGTATGGCCATTATGAGTTTCTGGTGATGCCGTTTGGGCTTACCAACGCACCGGCAGTCTTTATGGACATGATGAACCAGATCTTCCGGGAATTCTTGGATCGTTTTGTAGTCGTTTTCGTGGACGACATTCTTATTTATTCACCTTCAGAGGAGGAGCACGAGGCACACTTGAGAGTGGTGCTTGAGTTACTTAGAGCCCATAGGCTGTACGCCAAGTTTGGGAAGTGTGAGTTCTGGCTAGGAGAAGTCAAGTTCTTAGGCCATGTGGTTTCCGGGGAAGGGGTGTCTGTTGATACATCCAAGACTGAGGCAGTGCAAGATTGGGCACAGCCTAAGAGTGTGTTTGAGATCCGCAGTTTTCTGGGATTAGCTGGGTATTACCGTCGGTTTGTGAAAGATTTCTCCAGGTTAGCTTCACCGTTGACTAGATTGACTCGGAAGGGAGTCAAATTTGTATGGAGTGAGACTTGTGAAAAGTTGTTTCAGGAGTTGAAAGTTAGATTGACCACCACTCCGATCTTGATTATTCCAGAGAGAGGGTTGGATTATGCAGTCTATTGTGATGCCTCACGAGAGGGTTTGGGTTGTGTATTGATGCAAGAGGGGAAAGTGGTGGCTTATGGCTCACGTCAGTTGAAAATTCACGAGAAGAATTACCCTACACACGACCTAGAGTTAGCAGCTGTGATCTTTGCCTTGAAAATCTGGAGGCACTACCTTTATGGTGAGAGATTCGAGGTGTTCTCGGATCATAAGAGTCTGAAATATCTGTTTTCACAGAAAGACTTGAACTTGAGGCAGAGGAGGTGGATGGAGTTTATTGAGGATTATGACTTCGAGTTGCACTATCACCCAGGGAAGGCCAATGTTGTGGCCGATGCCCTTAGTAGGAAACCCGTTAGTGAGGTAGCTTGTATAGCCATCCAGGAGTGGGAGATGTTGGGGGCAATTGGCGAGTTTGATTTGCTTATGGGCGAATCCGTTGAGGCTGCGGCCTTGTTTTCTGTTATTGCGCAGCCTACACTTGTGACTCGAGTGTTAGAGGCACAGAGAGGTGACCTTGAGGTAGAATCCCTCCGAGAGAAAATCTCCAGTGGGAAGGTTGAGAAGGGCCTGACGGTGTATCCTGACCAGAGTGTGAGATACCGAGACCGTTTGTTTGTGCCGGAGTCTTGCCGAGAGGAGGTACTCCGAGAGTTTCATCATTCGCGCCTTGCGGTGCATCCGGGAGGTACTAAGATGTATCAGGATTTAGGTCGCCAGTTTTGGTGGCGGGGTATGAAGAGAGATGTGGCTGTCTTCGTGTCTAAGTGCCTTACTTGTCAACAAGTGAAGGCCGAGCATCAGAGGCCAGCGGGTTTGTTGCAACCCTTGCCTATTGCCGAGTGGAAGTGGGAGCATGTCACTATGGACTTCGTTGTAGGTCTTCCGAGGACTCAGCGGGGTAGTGATGCTATTTGGGTAGTTGTAGACCGGTTGACTAAGTCGGCGCACTTCATTCCTATGCGCGTGAGAGATTCGGTAGATCATCTTGCCGACTTGTATATTCGGGACATAGTGAGATTGCACGGGGTCCCAGTGACGATTGTCTCAGATAGAGACCCTCGTTTTACTGCTAGGTTGTGGCAGAGTTTGCAGAGTGCCTTGGGTACTAAGTTGACCTTTAGTACAGCTTATCATCCTCAGACTGACGGGCAGTCCAAGCGTACTATTCAGATCCTTGAGGATATGCTTCGGGGTTGTGTCCTTGATTTCAGTGGGACGTGGGAGAGGCACTTACCATTGGTGGAGTTTGCCTACAACAACAGTTTTCAGTCTAGCATCGGTATGGCACCGTTTGAAGCCTTGTATGGCCGACCATGTAGGTCTCCAATTTGTTGGGCCGAGGTGGGTGATGCACCTCTGTTGGGTCCGGAGTTGGTTAGGGAGACGACGGAGAAAGTTGAGCTTATCCGTAGGAGGCTTGTTACAGCCCAGAGTCGTCAGAAATCCTATGCTGACCGTAGGAGGAGGCCGTTGGCGTTTGAGATGGGTGACCATGTCTTTCTGAAGATATCACCCAGGCTAGGTTTGATGAGGTTTGGGAAGAGTGGGAAGCTATCCCCTCGGTTTATTGGTCCTTTTGAGATCCTTGAGAGGATTGGCGAGGTTGCTTATCGTTTAGCTTTGCCGCCACAGTTATCCGGAGTTCATGACGTGTTTCATGTGAGTATGCTTCGGAAGTATGAGCCGGATCCATCACATGTATTGGATTGGACCGACTTGGAGGTAGATGAGGACGCCTCGTATGAGGAGAGACCGGTTCGGGTCTTGGATAGACGGGATCAAGTCCTGCGTGGCAAGACCATTCCTTTAGTGAAGGTTTTGTGGAAACATCACGGAGTGGAGGAGGCCACTTGGGAACATGAATTGGAGGTCCGAGAGAAATATCTTGACCTATTTGTGGATGTTTGAACATATGTTATATATATTGTTGTATTGTTGAACTTTAAGACCGTTATATATGTCTTAAGTTGTAAAACATGGAGCATGTTTTGGTTAATGATAGTGGTTGGAAACTTGCCTCAAATGGAAGTTTGTATAACATTGCATATGTTGAATATATAGTAGAAATGGAAATGTATCATGATTATTGCTTATGATATGAATTATGAACCATGTATGTTGGAAATGGTTGAAAAGGAAAGAAAATGCATGTTGATAATGCACTTGTAATATAAATTGTGAAATGCCTTTTGATAAGAGATGGAATGACCGGTAATGGGTCGAATTGCTGAATATTGTAATATAGCATTTTTAAAATGGACAAAAACTTGCTTTTCAAAAACTTGTTCTTAATTTCGGGGATGAAATTCTTTAAGGGGGGGGGAGGTTATAGCGATCCCGGGTTTACCCCTTGTTGTACAGTGATCTGGATTTTTGTCCGTAGATGTTAGTAGTTGATTATAACCTTGTTTACCCTCTCATGCTTTGTATTTGAGTTGTGGGATGTGTTGGGCAGGTTTGTTACAGGTTGGTTGAGCTTAGAAACCAAAACTAATTGCCCAGATTTTGGCCTGCCCGCTCGAGCGGAGCTTTCGACGCTCGAGCGGGGACCTTGTTGTTGTTTGTCTGCTCGAGCGGGGGTTTTGGCGCTCGAGCGGGGAATACACCCATCTAGTACTTCCTGTGTAGTGTTGGGCGCTCGAGCGCGGGATTGGCCGCTCGAGCGGGAAGTTGTGAGTGACGCTCGAGCGGGGAGTTGGGCGCTCGAGCGGGAGACCTGTCTGCAAAAGTGCTGGGAGTGTGCATCCGGCGCTTGAGCGGGGGATTGGCCGCTCGAGCGGGAGTCTGTGAGTCCCGCTCGAGCGGGGGTTTGGCCGCTCGAGCGGAACGACTGGTTAAAGCTCCGTGTTTGGGTCTTTTTGAATCATTTTTTCACTTTTCTTTCTCTCTCTTACTTTCCCAAAACTCCATTGGAGAGTACCTCACTCTAGAACCAAACTTCTCTCTTAGATTTGATCTAGTAGGAGTTGTCTACTCACTTTTGGCCTTTACAAAAGTTATGTTGATCGTCGAGTGCTACATTTTAATCTGAAAATTTCGTGATTTGGAGCATTTTGATTTTGGTCTTCATCTCCGTTGGAGCTCATCTTTTGAGGTAGGGATATCCTACTCCTCTTTATGGATTTTGTCTTTAAATTTTAGCATTTTGATGTGTTGGAAGTTGTTGTGTAATTTTGAGAAAACTTTGGGCCTTTGTGTAATTTTACAAAAGTTGGGGTTTTATTTATAATGAACCTAGAGGCATGTTTGGTGTAGAAACATGGGATTAATGTTGAAATAGTGATAAAAAAAAATGGAACCTAAGGGTTGTAATGTTAATTATGGAAAATGCCCTAATTACATTGATTAATTAATTGGGATAATTAATTGTAAGAAATGAGGAATTGAAATGTTGATTTTATATCCATTTGTTGCATTTATTTTCTGTATAGAAATAATTGCTTTGGGCTATCGGTGGAGGATAGTCTTGATTGTTGTAGACAATGCATGATGATTAGGCAAACTAAAACTAATCATTGAAATGTGTCATTGAGTGTGACAGTTGAAGGAATACATTAAATTTATGTATTGATTGATGTGTATAATAATTGTTTATATGCATTGTGCGTTGTGTTGGAGGAGATAGGGGATGTACTCCACGGTTTAGGGGATGATAGGGGATGGACCTCTAAATCGGATGTTGTTTGGGAGAAGATAGGGGATGGACTCCAGAGATATAGCTCATATGCTTATCTAGTAATGTGTTGACACAGCTTATATGCTTGTCTTTGGAAGTGTGATATTGCTCTTATGCATGTCTTTGGAAGTATTGATATAGCTAGTATGCTTGTCTTTCGTGAAATGGGAAATTGTTGGACATGAGTTACTGTCCTACATGAGGTGTTGGCCAGGTTCTGAGCCATGGTTATGAATTGAGAATTTGTAAGGAAATGGAAAATGTAAAGTGTTGGCCACCTATCAACTGCTAATCTTTTAGTCATTATTCATAACTGGTTTAGTGTATTTCTACTGGGCTGTGGCTCACCCTATATGGGAACATCATTTTCAGGTACAGGTAGCATGCCACCTCCAAGGACATAGCTTGGGAGGCTAGGGGCGGGCAAACTTTTTGTTGTCTTTCTTTTTGATGTATTACATGTAAATTCAAGCCAAGGGCTTAATGTGTAAATGAGTTAGTACTCTACTTTTTGTAACCAAGTGTTAACTTGGAAAGCTGTAAGCCCTTAGGGCACTTGCTTTTGTTGTTAACATGTAATACTTTTGTAATGAAACTCTGTTAATGGAGGAATGTGGATCTTTTATATATCAATGCATGTCTATATTGTTGGGTTTTATGTTGCTAATTTTAGGGCGTTACATTATGACATAGAAAGTATAATAGAAATCTGCACCATTCATGAATCAAAATATCAAATAGATTAAGAAAGAAAACATAGAGGTGCATACTACAACAAGATCAAACCCCAAGCCAAACACCACAAATAAAAACAACCAAAGGCTATTAGCAGCCACGCCTAGATTTAAAGCATCACAGCCATCTGCAATATTTGTGTCTACTCTTTGCTGCTAAAAACAGTTTAGTTGTTGAAATAAATAAATAATAATAATAATAATAATATAATGATTAGTATTGTTTACTCCATCTAATAGAATTATAATTTTGCCCATGTACTAATCAAAAGTAAAAATTAATTAATGCCTAAGATACATAGGTAGATGCATAGGTGAAATAACCAAACCATCTATGAGAATATAAAATATTGTCAAAAAGTATTAACACCATCACCTGAGGATTTCCATTCATACAATACTCATGCATTATCTATTCTGTCCACTCCTCTTTTGGTGCACAACCTGTGTGGAACACCAGTGTCCTTTTCATGCCAATCAAATTAGATCCTAACTTCACATTTCGTTCTTCCCCAGTGGCTTTCCAATAGCCAGATTCAGTTGGTCTCTTACTTTTTGAGCCATTTGGGTACTTTCTTCCACGAGAAGAAAAGAAGAACCACTCATTCTCTGAAGGAATGACTGATTTAGCTAGCAATATATAAAAATCACTAACCATCCTCTGTACTCAATAAATAGGACTTTATATTCTTCAAACACAAAATAACGTATTTAAGCATGTGAACCACAAAATAAATACAAACAATGGCACTTAATACCCATGAAACAGTGAAAGTAAGGCATAATATCTAGAAGCCAATGCATAATTACTTCTATAAACATATCATTTTGTCCTATAGAAACCATACCACATGGGACACCTATAGATATAATGAAAATTCTGAGTCGATGTCATCATAAATAATTCTCATTAATATTAGTTCTCAAGTGTACTGCTTCACATTACTCACTGAAACCAAACCAGAGTAGGGGATGCCCTTCAAACTAACATAAGAAAAAAATGAAAGTATAGACAATAGCTAGATACATAGGTGAAATAACCAAACCATTCACCAAAATCCCAACACAAATTCCAATTTGATTTTTTTCGAAAGAGATTCCCTATTTGATAAAAGCCACTAACATAACAAAATAAAAAATCACCACCACCAAAACTCATAAAAAATTCAAACGCAATCTTACATAGTTTTTGCCAAACTGTGACAGTGATGTGGGTTCAATTGGAAGAGATTCTATAAATGAAACCATGAATTCTTCATTTGATCGGCCAAAGGTTTTGGAGGATTGGGTTTTTTTTTGAAAAAGTTTGTTTCTGCCTAGAAAAATTATTTATAAAAAGAAAATTTGATAGTTCTGTCACCAAAATTGGTGAATATGGACGTTTTTTATGTTGAAATAATTTCCAATGAGACCATCAAACCATCATCACCAACACCTTCCCATCTAAAAAACTTCAACCTCAAATCAAGTTTTTTTTACTCAAATTATGAATCAAATTAGATGGGGAAAAAAAATGGTAAATGGTTGAAGATGCTCTAATATGTAGTTTCCATTTCAAAAGGCGAAAAAACCCCAAAACCAAATTTAGGGATAGCTAGCTCCACACAGATTAATTACAAAACAATAAAAGTGAGATGAAATGAAAGAATGAAAATTAAAGAAGAAATACCCGAATGCGAGCAGTGGCATCTTAACCAGACCGAAGAAGTACAGCGATGTCATGCCTCATCTGCTTCATCACTGCCTCTCTCTTGTTCCTCAGCAACTTTATCCTGGCCTCTTCGTCATTGTCTTGCTATTTTTACAATCATCAAATTCAATATACATATACACACCCATTGTTTGTCAAATTTTAGGGTTTTACAAAAAATCGAAGCAAGAAATGAGAGAAGACAAACCATCTGGAGGAGTTGAAGCCTCTGCGTAAGAGAGATTCCCAATTTCATTACTTTCATGCAGTGTCTGGTGGCTACACTCAATGCAGTCATGTTTTCTTCTTCTTCAACGATTTGCCGAGAGAGAGAGAGAGAGAGAGAGAGAGAGGTAACGATCTGCTAAGAAGAACAAAAAAAACAAAGTTCCAACTTTTTCTAAGAATGGTGAAGATCTTCCAAGTTCCAATCTAGAAAAAAAGGGGGGAAAACTTAGGGTTTTGGTTCGGGACCTTGAAATCGCCATGAGAGACAGAGAGAGAGGGAGACGGACAGATTGAGATAGCATCTGTAGAGTGAGAGAGCTATGCCCAATTCATAGAGTATTTCATTTTACCATTTTGGCACCAGAGTATTTCATTTTGGCGCCTATTTTTATTTTGGTCATATTAGTCACGACAGAAATTGCATGCCGTGAAAAGTAAAATATTTTTAACGGCTAGCATATGTGCATTGTGAAAAATGTATTTTTTAATGGCGGACTTTTTGTACGTCATAAAAAGTATGATATTTTTAACGGTTGACTTTTTGTGCGCCGTGAAATGTTTAATATTTTTAACGGCTAGTGTACGTGTGTCGTATATAGTTGATGTATTAACGGCATGCCATATACGCGTCGTAGAACATTTTATTATTTACGGCTAATATTGCAAGCCGTAAAAAAATCATCATTATTAGCATTCACGGCCTACGCAATAGACACGCCGTGATTGGGAAATTATTTACAACATGCAAAAAAAGTAAGTCGTAAAAGTGAAAAACCATGGCTTACATTTACTATATGTCGTTAATGTAGAGCTGTAAAAACTCAATTTTGTTGTCGTGATTAATAATTCAATTAAAATTTACGAAATATTAGATTTTTATTTATTTATTTTGCTCAATCCCGTATTTCACACAAGTCAACTGTTCGTTTTAAAAGATGAGAAGAAATTTGTTAACCCTTTTGCGTATGCAGATTGTGTGAACATAATTATTGGGATAAGGTCAATTCCAAAGCAGCTTTCCCTTTATCAATTTATTTGTGAGTGGTGCTACATTGTCATAATTTTGTCTCTCCAATTCCACTTCTAATGAAGTGGTCCACTCCCATGTTAAGTGTTCTCACACTCCTCTCTCTCTCATCTTTAACCTTCTTAATTCCATATCATTAGAGGTGAAATTAAAAGAGCAAAATTAGAGATATGAATCATTATTCTTTATTTGTACAAAAATTAAATGAATTGATTACTCAGTAACTAATAAAGAGATAAGGGGATAAACCTTTCATTTATTATTGAGATACCAACATTATCTCTGTGGATGGCTTATTCGAAAAGAATACATGAATTTCCACTAGCCCATGATGACAAGTGTTCTTCCTACACTTGACCTTCATGAATCTTCTATTGTGGTGTTGGTCATGTTATTATGGCACATTTCCCTGCACAAATATTGAGTTTTTGAATCTTCTTCCATTGTTTACATGTAATTGTAGGTGATAAGAAATTTGACATCACCCTCTTTGCTATCTACAATTTGATGAAAATTACCAAGAAATTTAAGAAAGTGTTTCCTTTTCTAAAAAAAAAAAAACAAAAAATTAAGATTAAAATTGTGTACATTTTTTCTTTTTATGAATAAAACTGGAAGCTTTGTAAATGAAGAGAAATGATATTTTGGGCATTTTACCTTTTTTTTTTTTTTTTGGTATCTCACATCTTGCACTAGAAAATTGATCAACGACTAATAAATATCTCGGCAACAGAAGTCAACTTTACATGATTAAGAAGTTTCTATCGTTTGCACCAAGAAAATCTAATAATAACGATAAATTCATGACACGTGTGATATTGCAGAATTTCACAATACAAGGTTTCACCATTATTTCGGACATTCCGTACACGTCGTATTCCATATAACGACAACCTTGTTAAATTTAGTAAATGCTCTGAATATGTTAGTTATGAAAACAATTTAATTACTCATCAATTTTTGGGATTACAAATATGTGATCATATTTAACAAATTAAGTGCAAAGATGAGGAAAAGAAGACAATGACTATTACAAGCCTGACAAAACCTTAAATACTAACATGCTTGTCTCTTTACTTCAAGGGCTGATTATATTACTAATGGAGACAAGAAAGATTGTAGAAATATTTAGGATATAGCCATAGATTTAGAACTAAAATGCTTGTTTTAAATAGAAGTTGTTATTAGCTAAAAGATAATTAAACAAAAGTAGTTCCAACTAGAGAAAAACACAATATTCTTTGCACTAGTACCACAGTCTTTAGTCATTAAAATAATAATTAAAAAAGGACAGTATCCAAAGAATAGCTAACAAGCATAATGTTGAACTCATAAATTTGAGCATTATGAAACTTGCAATTCATAGATTCTAACTCACATATTTGATGCATCCACCATCTTGGAAGAAGGCATGACTGGCCAAATATTTAGCTCATCTCAACCTGTCAAATATATCTCTAAACAAAATTTTAGAACAAGAACTTTATATTAAGTGATATTTTTAACAAATTTAAGTAAACTATGGATGCTTGTTGCCTTTCTATTAACCATTAGAAGCCAAAAAATTGTGATTTTTTTTTTTTTTTTTTTTTTAATAAAAGAACTCCTAATGTGGAAAGGAGAAACATAGAAATAGACATTACATTAAAAGATATGACAGATCATGTAATTTTCCAAAGAAAGTATTCCATGTAAATCCATTTATTATTATTTGGCATATAAATGTTAATAATACTGCTCTAGTTTTTTACATTAATGACATTAAAATTCAAGGGGCGAACGCACATCTACTGTCTTTCACAGGTTGTATAGTGTGTAAGTAGTTTTGTATGAACACAAAATTGGTTTTGAAATGATGGAAAATTTAAAATAGAGACAGAAAATAATATCTCAACTTTTTTTTTTTCTTTAAATCTATTTGTCTCTCTCCCTCTCTTGCCCTAAATCTATTCATGACACTTTGTGTCATTTTCTTCATCTTCACCATTGAATTTCATCATTTTCTTTTGTATACCAGAAGTCGTTTAGCTCCTCCATTGTCTCTCTCTCACTCTCTCTCCCTCCTTGCACCATTTTGAGTACTTAAACTTCTAATTAAGCATGGCTGATGAGATGGTTACATCAAGCCAATCGTCCCAGACCAGTACTTCTTTTCGATCAATCAACATCTTGGTTGTGGATGATGATACCACATGTCTTTCCATTGTTGCTGCTATACTTAAATCATGGAATTATGAAGGTACTAATATATATATTTTGTGAGTGTTTTTGTTAACTTATGTTTAAGGGATCTTTTAAATGTTAGTGATTTTGAAAAGCTTTGTTTGCATTTTCTTCTTCTTTTTTTTTTTTTTTTTTTTCCTCCTAGAGATTTCTTCCTTTTCTTTGAAACCACTTTTCGCATAAGAAGTTGAAGTGAGAATTTATCACAAGGTATAGAGTTGGGATGTCTATGGCTAATCCTTTTGGAGATTAAAAATTAAATAAAAAAAAAAAGGTGGTTCATATTCTCCATTTTATGTCCCGTGGACCAAAAAAAAGATTCGCTCTCCTTTTTAATGGCATCTCTCTCTCTCTCTCTCTCTCTCTCTCTCTCTCTCTCTGTCTCTCTCTCTCTCTCTCTCTCTCTCAATATATATATATATATATATTGTTTCTTTCCACAATTTCTCCATTTTTCCTTTCGACTTTATTTTCTTTAGTGCCTTAAAAATTTATTAGCAAACAGATCTATTTCTCCATTCAGCAATTGAAATAAAATGAAAACTTGTTGCTTGCTTATTACTAAATTAATTATGAGTTCCTCATAAAATTGGATCTAACAGTCAATTTGATTGTCAGTTGTATACATTAATTCACTGGACCGTTTTTCTTTTTATACAATTTCATCAAAATCATTTATTACTGCAATTGGAGAGGATTCATGTACATGCAACTCAGATCCGTGACTTATGTGTAATTTCAAATGATCTATATTTATGTTGATTGTCTATGACCTATTATTGTTCATTTCATCTTATTTATACGAGTTTATAAGGAGTGTATGCATTTCAAATTTTTGGTTCTAGGAAGTTCTAACACAAGATTTACTTCTTAGTTTATCTCACTTACCAAATCGTTCTTGTGCTCTAATCTCAGTTGTGACAGTCAAACATCCAATTGAAGCTTTGTGTACCCTAAGAATTAGGGGTGGCTCCTTTGACCTTGTAATAACGGATGTGCATATGCCAGACATGAATGGATTCGAGTTACAAAGGCAAATTCATGAAGAGTTCAAGTTACCTGTAGTTTGTAAGTATCATTTTAAACTGTAAGTGCCAACCTAGTTGATAGGTATTATTGAGCTATGATGCAATTCAGTCAAGTCCTCATCTTATACTTTTCATTATAAATAAAATTTTTATTTTGATGATAAAAATATATATATATATATATATCATTTTAAACTATTACTATTGAAAAAAAGAAATTACAACTTTCGCATTGTTGTATTGAAATTGATGATCCAATAGAGTTGACTATTTTTTTTTTTTTTTGGCCCCCCAATTTGTCAAGCCTTTTTGGCTATCAATCATTTTCTATATTGGATCCTAACAAGGGGAACAAAGACACTTTTACTGTCATACTTTAATTTCTTTTCCATTAATTTATAGCCGCTATGTAGCCGTTTTCATTTCTTGGGATATAATTAAAAAGATTTCTAATAGTAAATATGCGACGAAACCACCAGTATCACATCACCACACCTCAACACAATCAATAAGAGAACTTTTTTGTATGGCCACCATGTCTTTCTGAAGGCTTAGTCCTAAGGTGGTCATAAGTTCACAATTCCCCTTAGAGGGGTTGAATTAAGGGAGTAGAAGCACTTAGGTGTTTTGCCAAGAGTGAGAAGATTTTCTCCCATAGGTGTTAATCTAACAAACTAACAACTAACATTTGCCGATCAAAAAAAAAAAAAAAAAAAGGAAACTTTTTCATATGTACTCCATTGGGATACATAATTGTAACTTAAACATTTGCAGATTTTGTTTAGTATATATCTTAAGCTGTTGTTGGGTTGTGGCCAATTTTTTTCCTAATGCAGTTATGTCGATTGATAACAAAGACAGTATCATATTAAAGGGGTTACAAAGCGGGGGTGCATTTTTCATAGTAAAACCGATTGCCCGAGATGACTTGAAAAATTTATGGCAATATACAGTTGCAAAGAAGAAAGGCAAAACCATTATTGAGGAAATTGGGAGTGACGAAGAAATGTCAGTTCAAGAAACATCCCAAACTGACAAAGGTTCTAATGATGATGTAGAGTCTATATCGTCTACAAATAAGTATAGGAAAAGCACAAAGGAGTCTAAGAGAAAAACCACGACAAAGGACACAAACAATTCTGACAAGGGAGAAAACAAGGACAATTGTTCTACCCCGAAGAAGGCAAAGGTTGTTTGGACAAATGCACTCCATAGCCAGTTCTTGGAAGCCATTAGAAGCATAGGCCTTGAAAGTAAGAGATTTCTTTAGCTAATTTTTCAAATTCTTTAATCTTGACTTGTATATTTATAGCTCTCCCATTTACTTTATAATGATACCCTTGCTGATTGTTTTTTTTTTTTTTCTTTCTTTTATTTTTCTATTTTTTTTCTTTTAATAATATCCAGGGGCTATTCCAAAGAAAATTCTTGAGCTCATGAACGTGCCAGGATTAACTAGAGAAAATGTTGCCAGTCATTTACAGGTTTGTTATATTTCGTTACAAATGATTTATCTTTTATATATAACTCAGTTTGTCATCTCTTGAACCTATATTAATATACAGTCTTGCTTCTTTTGTAATAAACTAAAAATTAAGAAGCAAAACGGTCTAGAAAATTTAACTTACCTCAAACATTTCTATTTTAACATGTCAATCTACAAGCTTAAGATATGAAACTTGGTAACATTAGAATATTGATGATCTACACACACACGAACTTGTGCTACTTCGCTCATGAAACACTAAATTGCAAATAAATGGTCATCCCTTGTTACCAAAATTACTTCATATACTTGAAATTGGATGCATAATCTTTCAAGTACCAAAAATACTATAAATAAGTAGTTAAAATAAACAATGTAGGTAGCTTTGCGTGTGTTTATCAAGAAGGAAAATAAAAAAACCTAGACAATTGGAGATACTAGAAAACTTTATCCATTGCAGCCAAGATTTTAAAAAGCAGCCTCAACTGTTATGTAACGCAGTTACATAATAGTTGTGGTGCTTACCACCACTCGTTAAGGCCGCTATAGCGGTATGACGGAAATTCATATTTATAACAGCCGTTTCGGTGGTACGTTCTTTTTTTTTTTATTAGCAAATGAAGGAACTGTATTGATGAAGAAGAAAAACCATACTAAGTGTGAAGATTACTTGAATAAAAAAAGGCAAGAAACAAGAAGTATCAAAGTGATTCATTATAATCCCAACTAGGTTGGCACTGAGAGGAACACACATGCTAACTCAGGTCCAAGGTTGGCAAAGATCCAACAAAATAGAGGAGCAATAGTACAGAACACACCCTATAAACACCTTAACATCAACCATAACTAACTCCATAATAGCTAAACTGCATACAATAGTTGACAAAATGAGGCAGCAGACCAAAGCACCAACCTGTTGCCATACAAACCAAATAACAACAAGCCATACACACCAGATGGTGGTAGGCCAAGGTACTAAACCAGCTAGCAGCCCTCAACTACAATCCTTAATCTGATCCAGATTGTTGATTAAGTCCATGACAGAGCACGTGATCCCCTATAATGAAGCTTTAATCCAAAGAGCAAATCTGATCGTAAAAATCTCACATAACTCAGACCCACTAGGCTGAATTCCATTAAATATACAGTTATTTCTTAACTTCCAAATGGACCAGTTGTGACGGTGTTACGTAACGGTCGTACTAGTACCGTAACGGTCCGTTACACTTTTTTATAGTATTTTGAATAGTTTCCCTTTCAAAAAAAAAAATTAAAATAAATAAATAAATAAATAAATAAGCTTACAAAAAAAGAACAAATATTTAAGTGATTCAAACCAAAAAATATAAAATAAAAAATCTTATATGAATTTTTCTTATTTATAATTTATTTTTTAATTTTCATTTTATTACATTAACATGTAAAATAAAAAAATATTTAAACAGTGTTGTCTAAAAAAATATTTAATATTTAATTATAATCATTTTATTTTTTTTATAATCATTTTATTTAATATTTAATTATAAATATTTTTTATTTTCTATTGTAATATGTTGTCTAAAAAATGTCTTTTAAAAAATAAATAAAATCAGTAGTTCAAAAATAATTTTTGTTTATGGTACAATTTTTATTTTTATATTTATTTCATTTAATACTTAATTGTAAATAATTTTATTTAGCTAGCTATAAAGTGGGAATGTTTGTGTTAATTGGGAAGGTTTGTGTAAATCTATATTAATGCATACGGCCTTATGGGTAAAATACCAAGTAAAAGGGCTGTGTTATTTTTTTAATAATTGTGAATATTTTTTATTTAGTTCATGTGTTGGTCAAAAAAATTTGTAAATATTTAAAATCAATTGTTTAAAACTTATTAACTATTGAAATAAAATTAAAAGTTCCTTTTATAGTGATTTAAAAATATGAAATATATTGTATCATACTTAAAAACTAACAAAAATTGATCAAAATCTATTTTAAACCCCAATAAATGTGTATTGGTAATTTTTTTTTAAAATTGTGCGAAAAAAAATAAAATTACGATTCTGATTACCGCAACCATTTCGCTATGTCCTTCACATCTGCAACTACAATCACGCCATCGCAACCCTTATGACAACAACAACCAATGACTGAGATCAATGAGAAGCAAGATCTGAGTGAAATAATTGTAGTTCTTAGTACTCTGTAGCAATAATCATTGTCTAAACTCAATAATGATGGAATGAATATGATGAATTTGCAGAAGTATCGAATTTTCTTGAAGCGAGTTTCTGAAGCAAGCTATAAAATTCAATCTGCCACTGAAAGGAACATGGTTGAAAGGACCTTTCGATCAACTTTTGCATCGGGACAACCTTCTTCCTCAATGTTCAATAGATCGCAGCTGCGATATGGAGGGTATGTCCCAGTTCCCAACCTTGGCAATAATATTTCAGGTTGTTCTACCCAGGAAGCTTCATCTACCAACTTCTCCATGCCTCGATTTGGATGCACCCAATCACTTCTACTATGCAATCAAGGTAATTTGAAGAAACCAACCATTGGCAATGGTAGTGCAAAACGTCCTTATAATCATCAAACCAGTTTGTCGCTCCATGGAAATACTTCAGGTGGCACTGGCCTCATGACTGGTCCAAATTTGTTCGAAATCTACCAACAAAAGAATCAACTAGGACCACAGACACAGAGCTTTAACAATGGCATGTTGAACTGCAATTCTACTACATCTGGAGTTCACGGCTACAATGATATCGGCATCACAGGCTATGGAAAAATGGGGGCTTTCAACAGTTCTAATAACATGAACCTTAAACCTAAACCCAATGGCAATTCCTACAAAAATAATTATGCTGGATACCAAATGGCCGGTGATGGGAGGCTTGTTGGATTAGGATTTAAGGGTGGGGAGGCATCAACAAATTATAACAGTAACAATTTCTTGATGAATGGGAAACAAAATAATGAAAGTATGATTACTATGCCGTTGTTGAGTGGCAATTTTGGTGATCATTTGGCACAAGGAGTGATCACTTCTAATGAGTTTCAGAGCCAAGGTCAAGTCTCGCCAACAACATTTAATTGTGCCATTCAACAAGAAAACAATTCAGTGGCCCCAATGCCACCCACACCTCTAGTGCAACAAAACAGTTTTGGGAATGAACGAGGAGAAAGTGACCGTTTCTTTGGTCTGTTGAATTATGTCTCAGACTTTGATAGCAACTCTTTCATACAACCATTTGGAGAAGATGATCTTAGCTTTAATTTCTTGAACCAAATCAACATTCAATCTCCAACTCAGGTATGGAAAAAGCTTCTGTTACTTTTACTAGCTGAACAAAAATTGTTAATCTTCTTGGAACTTTATATTTTCTATCCCAGACTGCATAAAGTGATACAATAATCTCTCTTTCTGTTTTTTGGTTTTTAAATGTGTAACAGCAAGATGGTTCTTTTAGTCAATATCATGTGGAAGCTAACCCACTAGTGAACCAGCAGTCCCTTGGACAGGCATGTACCCACTTAATTAATCCATAATCAATATCATGGTTGATTGAATATATATATACTTTTTATATATGAATGTTTCATTTTACTCCAAAGTAGTTCATTCAGAAACCTAGTGGTGGTGGGATGGTCTCAAACTTTGGCAGTGTCAAGAGTCAATCAGATAAATATGTTCCATCATTTGAGCAGAACCCGAGTCAGGCAAGTTTTGTGTCTACTTGATTTGAAACTCCTTCCCTTGATAAATAAACTGTATAATGGGGTTCCTCTAAATCTTTTTAGATTTTAGATTAATTACACCAATATTATTAAAGTAGGCATTTTGTTGTATCTTAATTCCCAATCATTTACAAAATGTAAATTTAAATGATCTCAACTAAGTCATGGGAATCGGCTGGGATTTAAGAGTAATATTAGAGATCTCAAAAATTCTACCAAAAATTTTACCAAATGTCTCACATGGGTGTGAGACTCACACAAAGTGGATTTCATGTGAGTCTCACATCCATGTGAAACATTTGATAGAATTTTTGGTAAATTTTTTGCTTCTCTAACATTTTTGAGACTTAAATATAAGACCCAAACCATGAGTTTTGACTGATGAATAGGTTAAAACATCTTTCAAAGCCAACGTTGACTTCGGGTAAGTCCAAAGCCCAGCTTGGCCATATGAGCCTAATTTCAGTTTTAATTCAAATTTCTTTTCTTTTCTTTTTTAAATTCAAAATTTATTTATAATAAAAAAATTTAAAATGCATTACAAAAATTAGATTTTTATATTGAATCATAAAAAAATTAAAAATAAACATTATTTATTGAATTGTGAAATTAATACACATTATGGTTATGTTATGAAATTATATGTATCATTAATCTGGTGACAATATAATTATTAATATTATAGTTGGCATCCTACTCATTTAATTTATTAGTTTTAATTTTATTCTTTTATTAAAAAGGCACACATACACAAAAAAGTTATTTTGTCAAAAAAGAAAGAAAAGAGAGATGTACCTGCATATGAAATTAGACTTTATATGCCTGGTTTTGGGCTGGGCTCTAAAGAGTCCATTGGAATGAGCTGATGGGCCGACCCACAGACCCTCCCTTTGGGCCTGAGCTCACTACATAATGTATTGCGAATTGCGATTCCATGCCCATGCACTCTATTGTATTAAGAGATTTCAGCTTAACAACACTCATTTATTGGTTTGGGAATCGTAATGTTTTTTGTTAAAATATGATGTGAAACAAAATAATAAGCTTGGGATGATAGTTTGAATTTTTGTAAGAAAAAAAGGTGCAAAAAATATATAAAAAAGAGAATTTTTCACTTTTTTGTATAATTTTTTGGAGTTTTTGACTACAATTAATGTTGCCAAACTTACCCTTAAAGTCAAGGAGTCATGGTTCTCCTAGTCTTTCCCACATGTTGAGATTTCATTTTGAAGTTTGATATTCCTGGAAAATTTCCTCACCGAAATTTGGTTTTGATTTTTGTTTGCAGCAAGATGATGAAGAATTCCTGAAGTCAGTGTTTGCCTCTGGTGAGTTTGACTGGGATGATAACCCTGGACGACTCTGAATCCAATTCCAACCATGAAAAAGCTTCTGTATCTATCTAGTAGTTGCATTAGATTTTGTAGTTATTACCAGCATATCATAGCATAATGCATATATGCATATTATCTATCTGTAAATGCTAGGAGAGATATGGACTCATATATATAGCAGCTCAATATAGAGCTTGGATATGGTTTCAAGAGTTTTTCGAGCTTGCTTGGAAATAACTGACCTTTCAATTTTGCAGCTCTATGTGGTTAGCATATATAAATGACTTCGTATTTGGACGTATATATAATTAAGAAATTAGAACTTGCTATGTGGAAGGTGTTTGCTAAGTAACACACAAACACACACACACACACACACACACACACACACACACACAAAGAGAGATTGTGTGGTTGAAATTTATTTTAAGAGTGATTCACAACATATCCAAGATGAATCTTTAGTCGTACAATATATTTTTATGTACATATCTTTGTATTTTAATTAGGTGCTCTATCCAGCATTTTTGTTGGCAAGGCCTTGAAAATTGTTTTCTTGTGTTTTCAAAAATAAAAAAGCACAGAAAATTTTGAAAAGATTCATGGTTTTCATTTTTTCTTTGGCAAATTTAAAAATAAAAAAATAAAAAAAAAGTTTGAGTGGTTCCAAAAAAAAAAAAAAAAAACAAAGGAGTTATTTAAAGAACCTCAATTTTAAATTTCAATTTTGTTATTTCTTTAACACCGGAAATAATTTCAAATTTACCCCCACCAATCCTTTTTTTTTTTAATCGACAAAATAAAACATTTATTGATAAACAAAGAACTCATTACATCAAGAAAAGAAAAATATGGATCCAAACTAGGTTGGCAACAATATGACTACCCAATCCCTTACTAGCACACCATCAGAGAAGTTGGTGAATTACCAACCAAAGCCAAGCAAAAACAACAATTGACATACCCCCACCAACCCTTTAACCACTAGTTGTCATCCCAGGCACTAAAGCCAACCAACTACCTCTCCCTTCCTTCCTTGATGCTTGCTAACCCCTTGCATTTCTTTGTTGCCACCTATAATCCCTTCCTCAACACCAACTATCACCCCTTACAACACACCTACCACTCCATCACCTTTCTTCCCCTCCTTGCTTCCCTCTCATTACCCAAAAGCTCCATTTCCCTTCCATTTGCGAACTCCAAATCCCATACCCTCCTCTCCCAACCCCAATGCCTCTTGTTTCATTACCCAACCTTGACCACCTAACACCATTGATTTGTAGAGTTCAGAGAGAGAGAGAGAGAGAGAGAGAGAGAGAGAGAGAGAGAGTTGAATAGAACATAGATCTAAATATTGGTCAGTATCCGTACCGAAAAATCAAAGCACCGATTTGAATATGGATCGGTATAGCGGTGAGAATGAAATTTGCAGCCATAGCATCCGAATCCCTATAAGTAGCGGCCTGAATCTGATACGTAGGGCGATATAGTCCGATACAGGTTGGTTGTCGCTGGTACGAATGAAAATTAGCGTAGAGAACCTGGAAGATCTAAGCTTCTTTGGGCTGTGGAGTTTGCTTTGACCTTCAAGCTTCTTGAAAGAAGGTTTGTTCATGAGTTGCAAGTTGTAATTTGTGTTGTCAACACTTGTGCTCTATTTTTAGTGAGTTGTTGTGCTATGCTCTGTTTTCTGCTTCACATTTCATTCCTCTCCCCCCTGCCTTTTGTGTTTGTGTGTGTGTGTGTGTCTTGTTTTAGTGTAAATGTTTAGGTTTTTTTTTTTTTTCTCCCTATTTATTTGTTTATACACCTACACTACACCTCCATTTATATTAATATATATATATATATTTATGTTGAGTAGAGCAAGGGAAAAAAAACAAGAAAAATAAATATTCAAATCAAGATCTGTCAAAAGTTTGCACAAAGAAGGTTAGTGGAAAGGTTTGTTATTGTTCATTGTTTTTTTTTTTTTAATATTTTTTTTTATTTGTGTCTTGCTTTGGTGTAAATGCTTAAGATTTAGATTTTTTTTTTTATATTTTAAGTAAAGAGGTTTATTCCAATAAGATTTTTGATTTTTGATTTTAAATGTATTATTGTTACTAAGTAAATTAGAATTACAATATTTGTCAATTGAAAACTGTTATTGTAGATAATTGAAAGTTATAATTGAGACTCAAATAAATACATATCATTTAGTTAAAAATGAGTTGAAAGTACCCCTACATATCAAAATTTTGATTAAAATGTGACAAGTTAAGGCTAAAAGAGTAAAAAAAAAAAAAAATGCATAAAATTGAGTTTTAAAGGGATTGCTAATGATTTTTAAAATTTCATGACCGCGACACCCAATTCCCGATACGTACTAGCCGATACTACCGACGCCGATACTCCGTGATTGATACCGTTACGTTACTTGATACCGCGATTTAGAACTATGCCATAGAAGGTAAATGGAAATAAGAAAAGGTGTTGATTTTGATTTTTTTTTTTTTTATCAACAAAAGAAAATTTATTAATGAAAATCAGATGTACAAAATACAAAGATGAACATCAATAAAGAGAGGCGAGTGCCAAAAGCATCAAAGTAAACTAGACAATTCCAACTAGCTTGGGACCAGAAAGATTGCTAATCATCTACTAGTACTACACCATGGCTGGAGAGAAACCAACCAAACAAACAAAAATCAAAGGAAATAATAACCACCCTGAACACCCAAAACACCGATCTTAATGGTCCATCTACACCTCATACCAAACAAAATCCTGTTCCAATTCAGATCCTCAAAACAAACAATCACCTTAAACCAATACTCCATCTCTTGAATTTTGGAAGGACCAATGATGCTTTCAATAACTTCTTTTTCCTTTATTTATTCCTTTGACTTGCATTGTTGGGATATGAGGCCTTATGAACACCTCCACCCTCATACCTCTTAGAAGATTCCTCAATCTTGATCGAATTGCTACTCACTATCGGAATAGAAGACTTTTCAACAACGTCAACCCTTTGCACTACTCCTTTTGGCCCAAGAGAGAAAAGTGAACTTGGCTCATAGGATACTTGCACAATCTTATTTTTTTTCCAATAGGAACTCTATGATCTATAGTAATGGATTTAGGCCTCCAAAATAATGGCCCTGTTTGGTACAGCTTAATTTCAGCTT
The DNA here is from genome assembly GCA_036172215.1 of Camellia granthamiana. Taxonomy (NCBI): domain Eukaryota; kingdom Viridiplantae; phylum Streptophyta; class Magnoliopsida; order Ericales; family Theaceae; genus Camellia; species Camellia granthamiana. The sequence goes on from CM069903.1 coordinate 114,774,573, forward strand.
ATTTCAGCTTTCAGCTTAATTTAAGCTATTTTGATGTGTTTGGTTTAGTTTAACAATACAGCTTATAGCTTTTTGTAAGTCAGAAATCAACTTATTCTTTAAATGGGGTAGGAGAAGCTTAATTTATAAGTCAGAAATCAGCTTATGTTCATAGTTATAAGCTATAAGCTGTTAAGGTATAAGCCATAAGCAGTTTCCCACAGCTCTACCAAACAGGACCAATGAATGAACATACCCATATTTATGTTGTGGGCCAAGCACACTCCTTAAATTAAGAGATTTCATTTGCACCAAGTTTAGCACAGATCCTCCATAAAAAACATTTCTCTTTACACACTGATTGCTGGTTGATGATGACTTATTTGATTTGTTTGAGTTCGAAGAAAGCACCATTTTTTTGTCTCCAAACTCTTTTTTCCCCATTAATAGAGATTTGATCTTTCCCTGCACTAAATTTGAGTGCTACATCTTCATGAAAATCAAAGGTTTCACATATCTTAATAGGGTATATGTTTCCTTTATACTCCAAACTTATCACTATATTTATAGGCTTCATGTTATTTGTTATCAATCTGACCTTGTCATAGTCAAGAGAATCTGTATTGTTAACTTCAACAAAGTGGATTATCTCACCCCACAAGCTACCAATACTTTTGAATGTGGTAGCATTCCATAACTTAAATGGAACTCCATAACAACACAACCAAACACATCTTTCTTGATCGAGATTTACCCATTTTCTCCATTTTGTTACTAAAACACACCAATCATAGATCCACCCCTTCAGTTGGCCATGCCCCTCATTCATAGCTTGTGATGAGTTGAAGGTTAGGATTGCACTTTTACCTCCCCCGCTTCTGACTAATATCTCACCCAAACCTTTCTTGCATAATTTGTCTCTAAATGACAGAAAAAGAGAAGAAGTTTTTGAGCTTCACTATCAAACTCACGGAGAGCCATTCATTATCTAACTCAAATGCTTTTGCCACTAAATAATCCTTCCTATCAGTAGCTCCACTTTTTATTGCTTCAACATAAGATTTCTAACCTCCAACTAGTGTTAAATCTTGCTCAGACCGCCTTTGTAAATCTATCTTCAAAGGTTTACTTGATTCATGCTGCTTTAATTGAGGCTTGGTGAACACTGCATTTTTAACTTTTAGCTCCTTATCTTCAGCCCACAAACCATTTGCCTTTTGATCAGCCAAATTTTTTGCCACTGAGCAATTGAATCCGATGATGCCGAATCTTATACCTGTTACTATCCTTCTCTTCGCCGGGATGAACACATCCTTCACTGCCCCAAATTTGTTGAACAAGATGTACAAGCTCTTTGGACCCATTGATTCAGGAATGTTATCTACAAAAATAGTGAACAAACTATCATTTTGGATATCAATATTGATATCAATAACTCTATCCTCTCGGAATCTTTTTTTTCCATCCTGTATGACAGTACTCTTTCCTCCATCCCATAGCCGAAGTTTCTCTGTATATCTCCCCGTTCTTCACTTCATCAAATCATAAACCAAGAACAAGACCAACCGCAATATTGACACAAACAATACCAAACCTAAGAAGAGGTGTTGATAATAGCAGGAATAGAAGAAGAAGAAGAAGAAGAAGAAGAAGAAGAAGAAGAAGAAGAAGAAAAATAAAATAAAAGGAGGGGATTAGAGAGTTGCACAGGTGTTGGGGGGGTGATGGATATGAGGAGGAAGTGGGTGGGAGAAGCATGGTGTCGTTTAAAAGGAGAGTCGCAGCAATTAGAGGTGTAAAATGGTATATGAAACAATTAAGTTTTATTCCTTTGTAGTAATTTGACTTAAGAGTAAAATATTATTGTGTGTATTTGGTTTGAGTTTTTTAGATAGTTTTTTGAAAACTGAGCTTTTTATATTTTTTTTAGTGAATATTTTTAAAATTTTAAGCATTTTTTTTTTTTTTTTACTTTTTTAGATGAACCTTACTTAGATGTATCTAAAAAGTAAAAAATTTGTGAAAAAATATTTAAAAAAATAATAAATACCCAAAAATACGAAGAATATGTTGAATTCTCATTTTTTTTTTTTTTTTTTTTTTTGTATTTTTGGTATTTAGTAAATTTTTAAAAGATTTTTTTTTTCACAAAAATTATACTTTTTATGTGTATTTATGTTAGGTGTGTCTAAAAATTAAATTTTTTTTTAAAATATTAAAAAATTCAGTGAAAATAAAAAATATGAAAAAGAAGAAAGTAAAATATTTTGAAAAGTACTTTTAAAAAATAAAAAACAAGCAAAGTGATTATTTCTTTTTCTTTTTTCTCAATAAAAAATGAGGTGTCCGATAATATTATTGGAGTGCATTTAGAGGATTACAAATTTCATATAAAATGATGTGACCTTATGTTGTCTTTTCCAAAAACACTCATTATTTTGGTTTAAAATTAAAAAAATGTTATTATAGTATCACTGATTTGCTTTTAGTAGGGCTTCCTTTCTTACTCCTCCCTAACGTTTATATTCGTATTACTTTTAAATCAACTAAGCTAATAATCTTTTTAGGGTAAATTACATTTACCTCCCCTGACATTTCTGACAAATACAAAGACCACCACTATGGTTTGAATAATTACAATAACCTCCCCTACTTTACCTGACAATATCAAAATTCTCCCAAAATTTGACAGCCGTTTATATACCTAATAGACCTTGCTGATGTCATCTAATCTAAGCACTAAAATACCCATAATGCCCATAATGCACTAAAATGCCAATTAAAGAATTTTGCACAAAACCCAATCCAAACCCTATCTTCCGTAAACGAGATCAAACCAGACGAAGAAGACATAGAGGAACAAAAGCCCCACAAACCCAGTTCATCCCCAATTCGTTGCCGTTCTCATCGATTCGCCCCGATTCTCGCCCTCCTCTCCCTCTCTCTCTGCACCCTCTTCCCTATTTCGGCAGAGACGACATACCCACCTCGGAAAACCTCCTCTTAGCCCTAATTTTCATCGTTATCACTCTCTTCTTCGCTGGCAAAAACAAGGGTTTGATTCACCAAAGCTTTTTGATTCTCTCCAAGCGACTGGCTTCTCGCAGAACAACCACAAACTAGTCCAATGGTTCATCGGCGAGTCGATTTTATCGAAAAAAGACCGGTTTGATTTCATTGTTAGGAAGATAGAAAAGGAAGATCTCGTCGTCAATGGTCTCCTTGTTGGAATCGGAGTCGGATACCAAGAAAATATGCACTGTTGGGTTGGGTTGGGAGAGAAGGAGAGAGAGAAGAGAGTGAGAGAAGAAAGAAATAGAAGTTAATGGATGGTGACTCTGGTTTCAAAAAGTAAAAAGAGATATTTTGTAGGTTATTTTCGTCTTTTTACACTTAATTTAAAGGGTAATATGGTCATTCTGTATAGGTAAGTAACGTCGTTTGTGCAAAATTAACGGATTTGGGGAATTTTGATATTGTCAGTTAAAGTAGGAGAAGTTTCTGTAATTATTGAAACCACAGGAGAGGTTTTTGTATTTGTCAGAAACCTCAGGGGAGGTAAATGTAATTTACCCATTTTTTTACGAAGCAATACTTTAATTTTTTAAAATGTTAATTTCGCCCTCAATTTTCTTGCTCATCTTTTTCTTGGTTTTCTCTACCTAAATGCAACATTAATATACTGTTTGGCAAAGGCCAAAAAAATCTGTGTTTGGTACAATTTTGGAACATTAGTTGCAAGGCTTATTTTGTACATGATGTTTGTTTATAAGTTTTAAAAATTAATTCCACATTCACTTTTGAAAACTTGGCCGAACGCAGGAAAATCTGAGCTAATCAGTCGTCCCACCGGACGTCCCACCAGTTGACCGGAACAGTACAAATATTTTTTTTATTTTTTATTTATTTATTTTTTTTACAATTGACACATGTTAATTTTTATATATTCGAAAAAAATACTTTCCGAATTTTTAAATTTTTTTATGAGTTTTAATAGAATTTTGAGTTGTGTGTTTGGTTATAAGTTATAAGTTTTTGTATCAAATATCATATGTCACATCAAAAATTCTCTACTCAATTCAAAACTCTTTCACCAAACAAATTTTCCACACTCAAATTATAATTTCAAAACTCACAAACTCAAAATACAACTCCTACTCTCAAATCATATTTAAAAAGTTCTACCAAATGTTATCCATATTTTTGTCGATTCCTTTTATCTTTAATAAAGATGTTTAAAATTTTCATCAAATGATTTGTCTTTTGTAGTCATTCTAATTTAGAAGGATCTAAAAAATAAATTATTATTCTTTTAAAGAAAAATCCAAAATATATTCACTGAAGGTAAAATAATAATAATTATTATAATAATAAAATAAAATAAATTTACTGGACTTCTTTTTTAATTTTTTTTAAAGGTCCCTTTGTCAAGTAAGACCTAAAAGTGATAAATATATATATTTTTAAATCCCACTAAAAACGGAAAAAAAAAAAAAATCAATTAAAGTTTGTTAAACATTAATTTGCCAAACCAACCTCGACTCACTGTTTCCCTTATTAGATTCTCATACTGTTACTCTTACCAACCCTGAAGGCATTGGTAGTCCAAATCTACATGGACCATTATTGGTCATTGATGGGGAGCTCAGATTCAACAATTCATATAGGCAATTACTTTCGATGATATTGACCTTACACCTAAAAGGGTTGCCACTTTTTATATCGCACTAATAACCTCCCACCTTCATTGTCAACTTCCACTTATCTTACCACTGCGTAGCCTCCTTTCAAATCCTCTTTTCCCTCAATCTCTCTTCGTCTTCTTCTGTCAGGTCAAGCAGGCGAATATGGCGTCGAAATATGGGGAGATAAGAGACTTGAATTGTAAAGAGAACCAGAAATAGAACCAAATCGATTTTTTTGGATTGGATTAGTTTGGTTTTTAAGTGTATTGGTTTAATTATGGGTTTTCAAATTACCAAATTGATAAGATTGGATTGGTTTTAGGTTTAGACCTTATCCTAACTCGAACCAAACCGAGAACCGTACCTATTTATATATATATTAAATTTTTATTCATATTGACTTGCTTTCGCTTAATTGATCTATTATAATGGATTTGATTACAACTAATAACTTTCATTATACAAGAATTATTAGGTGAACGAAAGAAGTGATAGAAGTTGGAGTTGGATTCCGCAATTGATTTAATATGTATTAGTTATGTTTAAGTTTAAGTTTGATTTAATTTGTATTGTATTAAATAATATTTTGCTCTTTATTTATATTATAATTATCAGTAATGATTCAGACCTCCACAAAACATCACCCCCCAACCGTCACTCACTTGTGATTGGTCCAAGTAAGAAAGAGAAAGAAATAATAAATACAAACACATCATTGGTCCACATCACTATGGGGGTGGTGGGGGTCTCCCAAAAAAGAGTCCCAAACATTTTCCTATATTTAAATAACAAAGATTGTTTATTTTAATTATTTATTTATTGATTGACTCATATATTTTTAATATAGTCGAACTATGGTTTTAACCTGAATCAACCCATTTTATATTGGGGTGGTTTGGGTTAATTGTAATGTATTATTTGTTTGGTTCTGAATCTAAAAACTTAAAATCAATTTTAATTGGATTGGTTTTAAATTTAATGTCGGACCCAACCAAACCGACCCATAAACCCCTACTTAGAAGCAATGATCAAACATGTAGATTCTTCATATACTATGATTCATTCATGAGAAAACCAATAAGATGATTGAGACGCATCCAAGATTTTCTCTCTCTATGCGTGCATGGCTGCTTTTACATGACAAACCGCTCTATCGGTGGAAGATTTTTACAATTGATTCATTAAAATGATCACTACTTCTTACAGCAATCATTTTAGGGATTTTATGACTCTGCTTCTGATTTTCCTTGGAAATCTCACACTTATTTTCTTTTATTAGCCAAAAAAAAAAAAAAAAAAAATTTTGTTTATGAAAAAAAAAAAAAAACATGCATTACATATCAAATCATATCAAAAAAGCTGAGGAGGTACAAAGAGTATCAAAGCAAATAACACGATCCTAACGAAATTGACACTACATATAATATCCTATCATTTCCCAGCACCACATCAGCGCTGGGGAGAGGCCAACAAGTAACAAACACACCAACAAGCCAAAAACCCAATGGCCAAACAACAGCAAAGTAGTGCAAAACTGGCATCTGATCAACTGAACAAACCACCAGACTGGCATCTGCCTAATAATCCACTACACCCTTCTACCTAAGCAAGCCCTGATATTCTTATGAAAAGCCTATATTCATCAAAAGTCATGACCTAGTACAATGCCAGTTTTTTCAGTGTCATGAGCGTCATCAAATCATCATTGCCAGAGTCAATTTTTTTGTCATTACAAGGTTTTTTTTTTTTTTTTGGGTTGGTGATGTTCAAGATTTTATTGCCAAGTTGTGGCCAAAGGTTTCTAAAAACAATGATATTTTTCATCTTCAAAGGTTATAATTTTGTTACAAAAAAGAAACCTTGTCCATGATTTTAGCGATTTACCAACGAGACATTGGGGGTGTTTGTTTCAGTTTTTCAAAGCTAACTTATAGCTTTTAGCTTTGAAAAAGTTATTTTGGACTGTTTGGTTAAACTTATTTCAAACAGTTTTTGATTCTAACAGCTTATTTTAACTCAAAAAAAGCTAATTTTGATAAACTACTCACCCCTTACTTTTGATTACCAGCTTCTGCTGTGGACATGTTAATTTATGGTTATACTCTTAGATTTTTTTATTTTTTATTTTTTTAAAAATAGAAAAAGATCCAAATGGACTATGGATTATTATTATTATTATTTATGAGAAATGTAGACAAGTATTAAATAACAAAAAATAAAAATTAATTGAAAAAGCTATTTCATAGCTTATTTAACAAATACTACTCAGCAACTTAAATCTATAATCCAATAGTTACACCAAACAGATTAACAACTTTTGATTAAAGTCATAATCTATAATCTGTTAAGCTATAATCTATAAGCTATTTTAACAGCTACACCAAACGGGGCCATTGTGTCACAGATTATCACCTTTAGCAACAATCCATTTTCGTCACCTTTTATTAGTTAATAACAAACTCTTTATTGACAATTTATTTATTTTTTTATCAGCAAAAAAAGAAAGCTTTATTGATGAAAAAAAACATACAAAGTATAAAAAAAAAAATACATCAATAAAGAGAATAGTGCAAAAAGCATCACAGTGAAATATCAAGATTCTAACCAGATTGACACCAAAATACACGCCAAATCATCTGCGAGAACAACCTCCAAGCTCCAAGTTAGTGAGTAAACAACATACAGAGCAAAACAAAAACAAGCAAAACACAATCAACAAACAAATGCAATCACTAACAATTACAACCAAGCATTCCTGAGGCCTAACCAATGACAAAAACACAACCCCATGCAACTATGAACTCCACCCAGCAAACACCTTCAAAAAAGCATCCAATGTAGATATATCAGTGTAGACACCCCATTTTTGACTGACCTTAAGACTCAGATGTCATCGATTGAGCGCTCGGTGATGGAGCATGTTTTGCATGTCCTGAGGTTTCGGAGTTCTCGGCTGAGAGCCTTGCCTCCGGGCCTCGGAACTTTTTGTGCTTTGACTCGGTTTGCGGATCAGGTCTTGTTTTCTCTTCCCGAAGGGAGGGAGAGGTCTTGTAGACCATCTCTTAGTGGTCATAGACTACTTTTTGTGGTCGTAGGCCACTGTTCCCGTTTGGAGACTAGTTTTCGATTTTCGGGACCGTCAGCCGTGCGCCTCGGCTCGGGACCACTTAACATTCTCTGTTTGCCCCAGTTTTTAGAGCACACCTTGTTTCCTCTATCTAAAAGGACACTGTGGCCCGGGAGACCACTTTTGTGGTCGTACGCCACTTTTGGTGCTTAATAGCCAGTTTTCGAGGCTCCCGACTGCGCGCTTTGCCTGCCGAACTCTCGTCTTGCATCCGTTTTGGTTTGTTTTTGGTACAAACCTTCTTTTCCTTGTTTCGAAGGTGGTATAAGGGTGGGAGACCAATTTTTCTCCTTGGATACCACTTTTCTTCCCGCCAGCCAGTTTTCTGGTCGGGAAATTGGTTTTCTTGGTCTTTGGGCCACATTTACTGGTCTCCCACCCCACTATTGGCTTGGCTTCAGTATGGAGACCACCAATTACCCTTGGAGACCACTTTTTCCCCTTGGAGACCACTTTTCCTCTCGCCAGCCGATTTTCTGGCCGGGAAACTGGCTTTCTTGGTCTTTGGGCTACATTTATTGGTCTCCCACCTCACCATTGGCTTGGTTTTAGTATGGAGACCACCAATTACCCTTGGAGACCACTTTTTTTTTTTGGGAGACCACTTTGGGTGGTCGGCCGACCACTAAAAGTAGCAGGCCGACCACCTTTTCTGGTCGGCAGGTTTCTACCTGTTTTATCTGTTTGAGTGAGTGCCAGTTATGCCAGCTGGAAGGCACAAACTGGATCCTCCATACACGTGTATGGAGGATCTTGAGCCTTGTTTTTTAGCTTCTTGAGGAAGCTTTGGCCTTGTTTGTCTATAAGAGAGGCCCTCCCCCTCCTTGAACCAGGTTCCGAACTTCTCTAAGGCAAAACAATACATATCTCTCTATATCTCTATATTTTGGCTCATAAGGTGCATGGTTCTTGACCCTTTTACACTACACCTCATAGCCTTACACTTCCACCATTGATTTGAAGTTCTTGGAGGTTGTTTTCAGAGGTTAAAGAGCTGGTTTTGGTCCCAAAGTTTGCTGGTTTTTGCTGAGCTTCAAGGGTAATCACTTTTCCCTCTTTTGAGCATTATTTTGATCCTTCTCTTAGCCTCATTTGCATGCTTATTTGAGCTTTGATGTCAACTGAAAAAAGGTTCATATTTAAGTGATTTTCATGTTTGTTTGAGGCTCTTTTGGTGTTGGGGGTCATCTACCCTCTTGCATGCTCTATTTAGCCTTGTTTTGAGCCATGCCTTAAGGCCTTTGTATTGAGATTTTCTTGGCCCTTTAGCCATTGAAATCTAGCGGATTTTCAGTGGTTGGCATATGGTTTTGAGGGCCAAAATCAGAGAGGGGTGACCCTCTCCCTTTTGGCCATGTTTGCTTGCATTTTTGGCTTTCCAAGGGAGCATATATTTCCACACTTCCTAGCCTTGGTTCAGGCCCTTTTTAGTGACTTTTAGGACATGCCTAGACTCTACGTATGGCTGGTTTGGTCACCTTTTGTTTGCCTCTTGCATGTGTAGAACAATCCCTTGCATAGCCTATCAAAGCAACACCTCATTCTTGCATGTATTAGTCATGTTTCAGTGGGTTTTTGGCCATCATTTGGCATGCCATGATTCTTTTTTTGGCTGGTTTGGTAGCCTCTCATATGCTTCACATGCTTGTAGTGTAAATCATGTTTACTAGCTTATAATGCATGTTGTTTTGGCCCTCTATGCTAGCATATTTTGGCCATGCTCCAAACTGATTTTGTCCATATTTTGGGCTGCCTTAGCTCTGTTTTGAGGTCCCTTGGTCGAATGATGCTTGCCATGTATGGTTGTAGTGTAATAGCCTTGCTTAGCCTTGAGTTTTGAATCCCCTTGCATGCTTAACTTGAGGTGTTTGCATGTTTTAGCATCATTGAGCATGGTATTTCAGAGTTTATTTCTTGGCCATATTCTCATGTTTGTCACTCTTTCAATGTGTTTGAGAGTTGCATCATTATATCCCATTTATGAGCCTTTGCATTGAGCTTCATTCTTATGCCTTTCAAGCCACCATCTTGGCTCATTTTGCCACTATTTTGGGCCTGCTTAAGGTCTGTTTAGAGTTGGTTTTGTCATTTGAGCACCACCTTGCATGCCTCTAGTGTAATGTGTTTCACTAGCTTCGGTACTTGAGCTTTTCAACATGCATTGCGTGAGTTGTTTGCATGATTCGGAGCCATTTTGTATGTCATTTCAGAGCTGGAACATGTGTCATTGTATGCCATATTTCATCATTTCAATGCTTTTGTAGAGTCGCATTTTGTGCCCTTGGGCTTAGGTCTTTGCGTTGTGTATGCTAGCATGAGTTTTGGAGTCTTGTTTTCATCATGTTTGGCCACTGATTTGGGTGTGGCTGAGGCCCATTTATTTTGGTTTAAGTCCACTTTTGCATTGAGTATGCCATTGTATTCCATAGCATTGAGTATGTCACATTGTTGCATGATTGATCATTGCATTGCGCATGCCTTGTTCATCTCATTGTGTATGTTAGTTCTTAGGTGCATTGTGTATGCTAAGTACCACGTGCATTGAGTATGCCATCGTCAGTTCATAGCATTGTGTATGCTAGTTGCATGTTTGCATGTCATCCGTTGCATGTTTGCATCACTTAGTTGCATAGCATTTAGGTTGCATACTTAAAGTCGCATTGTGCATGCCATTGTTTGTTGCATTGTGTTCGGAATAGGAGTTAGTCCGAACACAGGAAACCAGGGACGTTTAGTACTCAAAGTGATGAAACGTGCCTCGATTCCCAGTCGCCGACACTCTTGACTACCCATGCGGAGTTGTCGGCTTTAGGTGCTTGTATGTGCATTCATTTCACATTGAGTCGTGCAATTCGACTCCTCGGCCATCATGCATCGAGATGCGCAACCGGTGGCCCGAGGGTCGAGGACTATACTCCCTAGAGCTTATGCAATGACGGGGAGAGTGGTCATGCACACATGTGTTGCAAATACTTTGCTGTGCCTCTTTCTTTCCCTTTGTTGCAGAAAACCAAAAACCAGGAGAAGAAACAGGTCGGCCGACCAGGTTTTCTGGCAGGCCGACCACCTTTTTTGGTTTCCACCACCAAAGGTGGTCGGTAGGTGGTCTCCCATGCCATTGGCTGGTCGGTAGCCTTCCCACAGCATCCCAGGGTGGAGTTTCATCTCTCTGGAGCCATGTGCAGTGTTCTGAGGTCAACTGCAAACAAAGGCAAGCTGGGGCATCGCGATGGATTTCCCGACAAGGCAACTCGAGCATGCATGCATCCTTTACCATTCAAGGCAGAGCTGAGGCAGTCCACATTCATGTAGTTCGCATGCTAGTTTAATTGCTTACTTAGTTAGTTTGTTAATTAATTAGAGTTGTGTAATAATTAGCTGTAGCTTGTTATTCATTTCGTCGTGTAATAACTAGTTTAATTAGTTTAGCTTAGATTAGCTACCTGGTTCTGTATTATTTATTCGGACCCTCCGTCGAGAGGGCACAACTGTTGTAATAAGTGTGCGTGTGTGTGATGCATGTCTTCCAACCCCACGTCTTTCCCCCTTTTACTTACCAGCTTACAATGGTTAGTTTTAGGGCACGTTTCAATTAGCATCCTTATGCTCGCATGTTTGCATCTATTCATCCATCTTGTATGCACCGGGCTCGGCGTATCATACTAACTGCATTGTATTTCAATTCCTGTTTGAATACATGTATCAAGTTGCATTTCACATGACATTTTAGAATAGCCGAGCCTATCTTAGTTGCATTTTGTATATGTTGCATTAGGCATTCTTGACATAGCTAGAATCATGCATTGATTTCTAACATAGCTTTTGTTTTGGCTCGGAGTACTCGGTAAGTGTTTATGCTTTAGCATCCTTGCATGCGTGTGAGTGACTGCCATGATAGCATGCTTGCCATGAGGCTAACTGCTTATGTGATATAACTACCTGAATGCCTGTGGGCGAAGGTTGGGTTACTTGAGTTGGAACAATTCATTGATTGCGAGTTTTAAGCCCACTTGAGAGTGGCAAATCACCATGTTTTTTAAGCCCACTTAAGGGTGGAAAAATCCACATTTTAGCCTACTTGCGAGTAGCAAACCGTTTTAAAAAACAAACATGAAATGTTTTGTTCCAATCCAGGGGATCTAGTCTATACTTGTTTGCTGCGCGCATCACATAGTATTTCTAGGCTAATACACCAGAATAGGAGCGCATATGTTTTCAAAACAAAATATCATGTTTAGTAGTGGCCGATCTTTGATCGGGCGAGCGGGGGTGCTCATAGCTGACCTTCCCCAATCGTACCCAAGTTCCTGAGCCGAGGCAACTTTGGTGATGACGGACACGTGGCCTTAAGCAGCGAGTCAGGGTTTCCTAAATTCTCCCAAAATAAAATATTTAGGTGGCGACTTTGTATCTGGCCAAGCAGTCCATGTTTGGCACTTCTTTCTAAAAATCAGTTTTTCAAAATGATTTGCCGGATTTGGACTCTTTGGTGATTTATCGATCTTGCATTGCACTTTGTGAGATTAGATTCAGAACCGTGACATTTGAGTCCGAACTGTAGTGAGCCCATTGAACAAAACGTGATTTTCCCCAAGACGTTCGGGGGTGTCTACAGTATCTGGCGACTCTGCTGGGGAGTTAGAGAACTTGACTCGAACTCATGATATCTTGTTTTGACTACACTTATGTGTCTCTTTGCATTGCATTTGCATTGGTGCGCCTAGGACACCGTGTTTGCCGTCTGCTATTCCTGAACGGTGTGCCGGAGGCTGGCTTGAGAAGCATGCCATAAAGCTGACCGGTTACGGGCTCTGCCACGATGGGAACACAAACCCCGGTTTTTACCGGGGCACACTTTTTGACCATTCGACCTAGTGCATATCGGAATCCATAGTGACTATCCCAAACTAGGGCATGTTGCTCACCTGATTATAGGTTGTTTGAAACTGCTGCGTGCGTAGTGAAACCCTAGCTCCTGACAAAATAGGACAGGGAAACCCTACCCCTCCATATTGGCTCTCATTTACTTGCTCTGTGCTTTTAGAGTGCGTCTCTACAGGAATGCATGTATCAGTTTGCAAGTCTGGGTATCAGGCCTGCGGTCATCAGATTCATGGAATCAGTTTTACCTGAGGGTATCAGTTCACAGGCAGAATTTTGGGCAGAATTCAGTAGAAAGTACAGACATTCAGCTGTGCGCATATTTGTTCTGGTAAAATCAGGCTGAGATGGTGTCTGTTTTCTTCTTTTGCAAGGTAGTCTCGGAACCATAGCTTCAGAAGGCTCCAATATCCCCTGGGTACACTGGACTTATATTGATAGACTTTGTTAGGTCAGAATCGGTTCAGAAGCAACCTGTGTTTGCCTCACCCCCACCGGTTACAAGACGAAAGAGGTTCAGGTAGAATTCACCAGTCCAGTTTCTACAGCAATCACACCTCAGTTCACCCGGGTCTAGTCTGGTTTGGGAACAGTTGTCTGCATTCAACTCAGTACGAGATCAATCACCCGTTCCCATGGCTCAGTATCCCTTAGCCAGTATGGAAGAACAGATGCGGTACGTACAACAAACAATTGAAGCACTACAGCAGGACGCAGTCCGTCAGGCTGAAGTCACGGCTCGTCAGGCTGAAGTCATGGCTCGTCAGGCCGAAGTGATAACCCAGCTACAACAACAACAGCCACAGCAGGCTGCAACTTCTACATCTCATGCACCTCCCACGGGTAACCCGACACCCGGAGCCACTGCCAATACTACTAATGTCCGAGAGACTTAGGGCAATCTGGTGGAGCCAATCCTAGCACAGACCTCTAAAGCTCCTGTCCATCAAAACGAGGCTCCCTTTAAATGTGAGGTTGACCCAACTGCACGTAAGATCAATAAATTGGAGAAGTTATTCAAGCGAGCACAAGGAGTGAATTCCATCCCCAATTTAGAGGACAAGTATACTGAATCTGCAGTTACCTTACCGGAGCAGTTTAAAATGCCGCATATCGACTGCTTCGATGGCTCTGGAGACCCAATGGTACACCTCCACCTGTTTTCTGATATTTTGAAGCCAATGGGTTTGACCACAGCCCAAAAGATGTCACTATTTGGCTAAACCATGTCTGGGATAGCCGCAATCTGGTATGCGAAATTGGAGGACTCTGTGAAACAGAACTGGGAAGAGCTGGCTGAGGCCTTCATTGCTCAATACTCCTACAATACACAGATCGAGGTCACAACTCGTGATCTCGAAGTCACCCGCCAAGAGCCAAAGGAGAGTTTCTCAGAGTTCGTGGCGAGATGGAGAGCAAAGGCCTCAATGATGACTACAAGGCCTTCCGACAAAGATCAGATCAGGATGATTGTTCGAAATCTACATGGCAAGCTGTTGCAAAAGATGGTCGTCCTACCTCTGTTTACCTTTCCAGCCTTTCATGAAATGGGGGTTCAAATCAAGGATGCCATCAGACAAGGGACCTTTGTGGAAGATAATGAGCCTTTGAAGAGGAATGTTGCTCACAATTCCAATGCTACTACTGAAGGTGGCACAGCTGGGAAATGCTCAGAAGTAGACAGTATCACCCCTTCCCTCAATGGCCAAAAACCAACCACTTCAAATCGGCCCCAAGCCCGAAAATTCCATCCTCTTTACATGAGTCTCTCTCAAGCTTTGAAAATGCTGCAAGAAGAAGGGCACCTAGAACTCCTAGAACCCTAACCCCTTCCAAATCCTCTTCCACCAAGATATGACCCAGCTAAATACTGTGCCTATCATCAACAACTCAGTCATGATACGAACCGTTGCATTCGCTTCCGTCATAAGATTCAAGATCTTATTGACGAAGAGACCCTAGCTCCACCAAAAGGACCTCAGGTTAGTACTGGCCCATCACCTCTACATCTCAACCTCATCCATGTACTGTCGTCCACCTATGACCCTAGTATATACATCACCCCAGCCCATCTACCCAAGCCTGAGATGTTCATTCCAGAAAGCATGGACTTATGCATGATGAATGCACCTGAACCCCAATCATCTCAAACCCATGAACCCACTACTTCTGAGCTAATGAGAATGATTGAAGATCTTTAGAGAACTGTGGCAAATCTGGCCTTCGAAATTTTGGCTCCGTCATTGACTACACCACATACCGGGAATTTTATGTCAAAAGGCTCCCCAATCTTGGGACGGGCTGTATTTGAAGAAGGCCAATCCCTTGGCAAAGTGGAAGCTAGTGGTAAGAACAAGATAGGGGCAGGCATTGGTCCCCATGAATACCTTCAATGGGCTATGAAGGCTTTGAAAGCCAAAGGGTTGAACGAACAGTAAGTGCTGGCAGTTGTTGCAAAGACTGTGGATGGCACTTTTGCCACTCAGAATGAGAGTTGTTTGAATCAAGGGACAAGCCAGGAGAAGGGCCATTGTACCAGAAACGTTCCTTTCAGCTCTAATCTTGCACTCAGAAGAGATCAACAAACCTAGTCAGTGCCTACCAATCCCTTTGCTGGTGCATCTAATAAAAAGCCACAAACCTCGAAGTACCCACCCCGAGGCCAGAGAGTCTTCCATGCCCTCTATATGCCTTTGTCCAAAGCTTTCCAAATCCTCGTAGGACAAGGCCATCTCAAGCCCCTTGAGCCTCGGCCTCACCCTGGTCGTCTTCCAGCCAGTCATGATGCTGCCCAGTACTGTGCCTTCTATCAACAAACCGATCATGGCACTGACATGTGTTTTCGTCTTAGCCACGAAATACAAGATCTGATTGACAACGGGGTCATCGCTGCACCAGGCTCTACAAAGTCTATCGTCACTGGATCAGTGAATCTGGAGGATAATTTGATGTGATCAGGGGATGAACCACCTGCGGGCAGCGCTTAGTTTACTTCAGATGTGGCGTATGGCACGCACTATTTTGAGCATTTGCGAATGCTAGTTTTTGTACTTTCTGACTTGGGTATTCAGTCAGTTTTGTTGTCTTGTATGTAGTCAGTCTTTTTGTACTAAGTCAGTTGGGTCTGTCTTGTTGTATCGAGTCAGTCCTGTTTTGTTAGAGTTGGGTGATTTCGGGGGTGTTACCTCGGACATCACTTGCTTGTTTTGTGTTTGTCTTTTCACTTTCTTTTGAGTCTGATTCTGCCTTGGAGCCAGTTACACCAACAGATTTCAATGGAACAGCAGTGATTTTCACACTCTTGTGTTTGCTTCTGCCTTATGCCAGTTGTGCCAGAAGTTCTGATTGAGAAGGCTGTATTTGACTAAAAATTGTGTCTTTTCTGTGCCTTGAAATCATTGCATTGACCTAAGTTTTTTAAAAACTTTTTGAACACTGTGATGAAAACAAAGAGGGAGGAATTCCTCTAGATTTGCAAAAATTTGATCAATTGAGAGAAAGAGAGGCGTGCTAAGCCCTTAATGAATGAGATCATGTTTGTTAATGTGAGTATTGAGAAGGATCCTGGCTTATCCAGATTGGTTCTACACTGTTGTCAGCGTGAGTGCTTAGTCGCTTTCTTAAAAGATTTCAAAAAAATATTTTGGGTCGTCCTGCGAAGACCTGTGTGGAATTGCTCTTGAGATTGTGCAGCTTAGGATCGCTTTCATCCTCGAGACTCGACCCCTCGCTTTCAAACCTGTGATTCGGATTCAGTATGTTCAACGGTCAACCATCAAAGGAGGCCTGTGTGGCCAGATTCGAAGCAACCCTCGAACTAAGGGCAAGAAAGTCAGATCAAGAAGGCCATACGTCGTCAAAAGAAGCTTGCAAAGCTAGATCAAAAGCACCCCTCGAACTAGGGGCAAAAAATATCAGACGTGCTCGAAGAGCCGAAGATGGATCATTCTGCAAATCAATGAAGACTGGCAAGAATGCCAAATCCCAGAAGGGAGGAAAGAAGAAAGTTTGTGCTGAAGGACAACTGAGTTCCTATCCACAACACTAGGGGCAAATTCAGCCCCCATTTGATGGACTCCTACATCATCAGTGAACATCAGCCATTCTTCTGGATTCGGATGACTTCAGGATCTCAAAACCATTTGACATGGACAAAGCTACACTTTTACCCTTGATAGGCTCGCTGGGCCGAAAACCCGGAAGGGCGACCCAGTAGAAAGTTAGAGCAAGAAAAAAGAAAAAAAGAAAAAGAACAAAAAATGAAAAGAACAAAAAAGAAAAGCAAAAAAAAAAAAAGAAATGAAAAAAAAAATGCAAAGAGAAAGAAAATGAAAAAAATGAGAAGAAAAGAAAAACATAGCTCGCAAGGTTGAAAACCCAGAAGGGCGGCCTTGGCAAAAGTTAGAGCGTAAAAGGTGAGGGTTAATACACGAGTGTACCTTACCCGAACTACGTAAGGCTTGATTCCCATCTTTGGGATACGTAGGCAACTTCATTCTGAAGTCCAGCCGTAAAACACTTCAAATTCGACTGTGTCCATGTGATGGTTTTGGTCATCTTTTTCTTCTCTCTATCCGAGAATTTGGTCATAATTGTCACTGTGAGGACTGGTTGCCATGTGCTGCGGCGCTATTCAGACTAGGGGCAACTTTTCGTTGCCGTGCAGTGCTGCGGTGCTATTTAGACTAGGGGCAACTTTCCGTTGCCATGCAGTGCTACGGTGCTATTCAAACTAGGGCAACTTTCAGTTGCCATGCAGTGCCGTTTAGACAAGGGGAAATTTTCCATTTGTTTTGGATCTGAGGTTGTGCATCTCAAGAGTAAATTCAGCATTGGTCGAGCAGTGGCCATTTGCAAAAATAGTTTTTGAGAATTTTTAATGAGGTTGACTAATTCTCTCGAAAATTATTCCATTTTTCTAAAACTAGACCATTTCTTGGACCCAAAAAAGGAAAATTTTCAGTGCTCATAACCTGATTTGCATGATTTCAAATCAGAAAATCGAACAAGCATGTTAATCTAACTCTCATTTTGGTTAAAATTGTTTTAGCAGAAGCAAAAAACAAAAAAAATGGTCAAAATGATGAACTAGGGGCACAACTGAGTCAGGTGTTCTGTCTTTTCCTCGTTGTCAACATACTTGCCAGAAAAGGGCACTCTACTTGCCAGAAAGGGCACTCTACCTGCCAGAAAAAGGCACAACTGAAGCAAACAACAAAGGGCCAAAAGCTCTCTCATCCTCCAAGCCGTGAGGTATCAAGCCAAGTGCGAAGCGTGAACTGGAATGGGTCAAGATATTCCACTCCCTCGTTTGGACACATTTGATCATGTCCAAACTCCCCAGCAGAACATCGTTAATCGATGTCAGCTGCAGATTTGCTACACACCGAATTGTAGCGCAACCCCTCTTCGGGAATGTTCACTGTTGTGAGCAGAAGAACAGAATCTAGCAGAATGCTAGGGGCAAGAGCCCGCAACTTCTTGTTTATCCATTAACCACCCTGGGGAGGGATGAAAAATGAGAGATTAAAGAATAGAGAGATGTGCGCTGAGAGGAAAAGCGAGAAAAGAGTTTTGAGAGAAAAATCGAGCTTGAGGACCGAGTGATGTGAGAATCACAAATAAGAAAGGGTGGGGAACAATACCCCGAAGAAACTGGTTCCTCACGAACTTAGAGATCTCTCGCCTTTGTAACATGTCTGAGTGTTATGTCTTTTGTTTTGTTTGTCTCGATTCTCGTTTTTGAGTCGTTTCGAGTGTGTCTCGACATGTTTAGGTTGTTTACCCTTTTCTTTTCCTTTATTGAGTCGTGGTGCACCGTGTTCAGTCGTTGGCTCAACACCCAGTTGAGAACCCTTTTCTCATTACAATTTCAAAAAAAAAAATAAATAAATAAAAATTTCGTTTTGTGCACAGAGTGCCGTGCCATTCTCCACATTTGTGCAAAACAAGATTCATTCTTTCGTAAAACTGCAGGGTTCAACCCAGGTCATGTTAGAACAGTAAAACCAGGACCTATCTGAAGCTATATGGGTTCCAGACTGTGAAGCAAAAGAAAATAGGGAAAATTCGGAGCATCTGAATTTGTTTCGATTTCTGCAAGTTCCGTCATTGCATCTCATATGCTCAAAATGGGCTGTGTGTTCAGAATGAGCAGTATGCTGTATGAGCTGTGTGTTCAAATTAAAAGAATACTGCGTTGTGAACCGTGTGTTCAAATTGAACCGAATACTATGTTATGATCTGCGTGTTCAGAATGAGCAGTGTGCTGATACGAGCTATGTGTTCAAAGTGAACAGAATACTGTGTTGACTGTTTCACTGTTTTAGGCCAGAATGGCGATCAGAAGTGCTCTCCCTGAGTACCATTCCCCGTCAAAGTTATCTTGGCTATGTTTGCAATGACGGAAAGTTGTGAATATGATCAGGAAGGAAAACGACATTTGTGGTTTTTGCATGCAGAAGCTACCCCTTGTCAGCATTTCAGGACCTTCGTACTACGAATTGAAGGTAAGTGTTCGAAGAACACAATGGAGGGGAGATCCCCGTCAGAGTAAAGCGGTTTACCGTCACTCACTCCATGAGGTGCTTTCTAAAGTGCCGCTTTGTTTGTTCATTTCATTCCCTAAACATCATGCTCTACATTGCTTGTAACATGTACTGTATCATCGCAATTATTGCATTTATTTGCACCATTTATCCTTTTACGCTGAGCAGTGTTTAGGATCGTTATCCTTCGGGGCTTTCTCGGGACGCGTGAAGCTCGTGCCCGAGTGGTTTCTGACCTCTTCTCACGATTTCAGCGTATTTGGAATTTATCTCAGGTTGCGTCGACTGCGCCCCTGAGTAGTTGGTTTCTGACCTCTTCTCACGATTTCAGCGTGGTTAGAGTGTTCTTTTCCTCACACGATTTCAGCGTGTTTGGAATTTATCTCAGGATGCATGAAGCGCGGCCCTGGGTGGGTTGTATCTCGGGACACGTGAAGCGCGAGCCCGAGTGGTTTTTCACCTCTTCTCACGATTTCAGCGCGGTTAGAGTGTTCCTTTCCTTACACGATTTCAGCATGTCTGGAATTTGCCTTTCCTCTTCTCACGAGTTCAGCATGGTTAGAGTCTATTCCTTCCTCACACAATTTCAGCGTGTTTGGAATTTGCCTTTCCTCTTCTCACGAGTTCAGCCTGGTTAGAGTCTGTTCCTTCTTCACACGATTTCAGCGTGTTTGGAATTTTCCTTTCCTCTTCTCATGAGTTCAGTGTGGTTAGAGTCTGTTCCTTCCTTACACGATTTCAGCGTGTTTGAAATTTGCTTTTCCTTTTCTCACGAGTTCAGCGTGGTTAGAGTCTGTTCCTTCTTCACACGATTTCAGCGTGTTTGGAATTTGCCTTTCCTCTTCTCACGAGTTCAGCGTGGTTAGAGTCTGTTCCTTCCTCACACGATTTTAGCGTGTTTGGAATTTGCCTTTCCTCTTCTCACAAGTTCAGCGTGGTTAGAGTGTTCTTTTCCTCACACGATTTCAGCGTGTTTGGAATTTATCTCAGGTTGCGTTGTGTACATGCTTGGGCGTTTTGTTTTCGACCTCCTCTCACGATTTCAGCGTGATTTGAGCGTCCGTTTCCTTACACGATTTCAGCGCGTTTGGAATTTATCCCAGGTTGCGTTGTGTACGCGCCTGATGGGTTGTTTTTCCTCCTCTCATGTTTCCAGCATGCTTGGAATATGTCACCCTTTGCATCTACTGTACTATCTGTCGCATCGCACTGTTTTGTGCACATTGTTTTTTATATCATTCGCACTATCTCGTGCATTCCCTGGTCTAGGAGACCCTAAATCCTGCATCTTTATTCGCACTGTCTTGTGCACTCTCTGGTCTGGGAGACCTTAAATCCTCTGGTCTAGGAGACCTTAAATCCTGCATCTTTATTCGCACTGTCTTGTGCACTCTTTGGTCTGGGAGACCTTAAATCCTCTGGTCTAGGAGACCTTAAATCCTGCATCTTCATTCACACTGTCTTGTGCACTCTCTGGTCTAGGAGACCTTAAATCCTCTAAAGGTGCAATTCCTTTGGTGTTTGTCGTGCCCGAACGACATCCAGCGGTCTGGTATAGCCGCCTGCCTGTGTTTGCGGTGAGTTCCTAGGAGACCAACTGAGACGGTAGAAACTAGAGTTTGAATGGCTCATGCTTAGAACGCAAAGGTTCGGGATTTCCGAGACTAAAGTCTGGTTTAAATACCCAGGGCTGTATCCTCGGCTTAAAATCTGTATGGCAGCCCCATAGATTGAAATAGCATGTGTATGTGCCTCAATTCTGGATACTGAACCAACCTAGTCGGTCACCTTGTTGGAGAATAGGAAAAGCTGCAACCATAGTTAGGGAGAAAAGTACTACCTGTGGTTCAACCGAGAAGAAGGGAAAGGTCCCAAGCAGCATGAGATAGGTCATTGCCAATTGCCCCTGTAAGGTACCTTCGCCTCCTAACTACTACATCATCTAGTATGTCTATTGCATTGCACATATAATATGTTGCATGCCTGTACTGTATATCCATTGTATCGCCTGCATCCTTTCCATGTTAAACTTAGTCTGGCATGTGCCCATACTTTTCGCGTTAAAGCATGGTTCTGTGATTGTGTGTGCGTGCCTATTCCACTAAGAGAATTGTGGTTTGAGGGTGTCGGCACCTTTTCTGTGTTAGACGTGGTCTGTTTTGTGTCTATGCCTTTTCTAGGCAAAATGTGGTTTGGCCGCGCGCCTTATTCACTCCATCCATAGCATCTATTGCATTGTAGTTTGTCGCATTCAGCATGTAGGATCACGATCTTTCCTTAGTAGATCATTCCTCACTTATATCATGCCACCCAATTACTTGTATTCTTTCTGCGAAACGCATAGTTCTGTCTGTGCATGCACCTATTCCACTAAGAGAGTTGTGGTTAGAGCGCTCCGGCACCCTTTCTATGTTACACGTAGTTTGATTTTGCATCTCCATCCCTTTATGATATTTGTGTGATTTTGTACTGATTGTGGTTTGATTATTTCGATACATTACATATCATTTGCATTATTTCATTACATTGCATTGCATAAATCCTGAATTATCAAACCAGTTTCAAGTAGTGTATAAGTCCAATTTTCAAACTGGCTTCGCACAGCGTATAAGTCCAATTATCAAACCGGCTTCGCGTGGCGTATAAGTCCAATTTTCAAACCAGCTTCGCGTGGCGTATAAGTCCAATTATCAAAATCTTCCTACATATCGTTTTGCATCCTGCCCCTGAACTACGCTGGTTTGATTCTTTGCAAAGGGATACGTAGGCAGCCTGTGGGCGCAACCATTTATTTATCTGTACTTTGTCCAAGTCTTCGGCCTTGCCAAAAATGGGTCGTCTTTGGGCTTTGACATTCACTTACGTCACTTCTTGACTTTCGAGTTCTGTCAAAGAGGGGCAACTGTAGACACCCCATTTTTGACCGACCTTAAGACTCAGACGTCATCGATTGAGCGCTCGGTGATGGTGCATGTTGTGCTTGTCCTGAGGTTTCAGAGTTCTCGGCTGAGAGCCTTGCCTCCAGGCCTCGGAACTTTTTGTGCTTTGACTCGGTTTGTGGACCAGGTCTTGTTTTCTCTTCCCGAAGGGAGGGAGAGGTCTTGTAGACCATCTCTCATGTGGTCGTAGACTACTTTTCGTGGTCATAGGCCACTGTTCCCGTTTGCAGACTAGTTTCCGATTTTCGGGGCCGTCAGCCGTGCGCCTCGGCTCGGGACCGCTTAACATTCTCCGTTTGCCCCGGGTTTTGGAGCACACCTTGTTCCCTCTGTCTAGAGGGACACTGTGGCCCGGGAGACCACTTTTGTGGTCGTACGCCACTTTTGGTGCTTAACAGCCAGTTTTCGAGGCTCCCTGCTGCGCGCTTTGCCTCCCAAACTCTTGTCTTGCATCCGTTTTGGTTTGTTTCTGGTACAAACCTTGTTTTCCTTGTTTGGAAGGTGGTATAAGGGTGGGAGAGAACTTTTTCTCCTTGGAGACCACTTTTATTCCCGCCAGCCGGTTTTCTGGTCGGGAAACTGGTTTTCTTGGTCTTTAAGCCACATTTACTGGTCTCTCACCCCACCATTGGCTTGGTTTCAGTATGGAGACCACCAATTACCCTTGGAGACCACTTTTTCCCCTTGGAGACCACTTTTTCTCTCGCCAGCCGGTTTTCTGGTCGGGAAAATTGGCTTTCTTGGTCTTTGGGCCACATTTACTGGTCTCCCACCCCACCATTGGCTTGGTTTCAGTATGGAGACCACCAATTACCCTTGGAGACCACTTTTTTTTTTCTGGGAGACCACTTTGGGTGGTCGGCCGACCACTAAAAGTAGCAGGCCGACCACCTTTTCTGGTTGGCAGGTTTCTACCTGTTTTGTCTGTTTGAGTGGGTGCCAGCTGTGCCACCTGGAAGGCACAGACTGGATCCTCCATACACGTGTATGGAGGACCTTGAGCCTTGTTTTTTAGCTTCTTGAGGAAGCTTTGGCGTTGTTTGTCTATAAGAGAGGCCCTCCGCCTCCTTGAACCAGGTTCAGAACTTCTCTAAGGCAAAACAATACATATCTCTCTATATCTCTATATTTTGGCTCATAAGGTGCATGGTTCTTGACCCTTTTACACTACACCTCATAGCCTTACACTTCCACCATTGATTTGAGGTTTTTGGAGGTTGTTTTCAGAGGTTAAAGAGCTGGTTTTGGTCCCAAAGTTTGCTGGTTTTTGCTGAGCTTCAAGGGTAATCACTTTTCCCTCTTTTAAGCATTATTTTGATTCTTCTCTTAGCCTCATTTTCATGCTTATTTGAGCTTTGTTGTCAACTGAAAAAAGGTTCATCTTTAAGTGATTTTTATGTTTGTTTAAGGTTCTTTTGGTGTTGGGGGTCATCTACCCTCTTGCATGCTCTATTTAGCCTTGTTTTGAGCCATGCCTTGAGGCCTTTGTATTGAACTTTGCTTGGCCCTTTAGCCACTGAAATCCAGCGGATTTTTAGTGGTTGGCATGTGGTTTTGAGGGCCAAAATCAGAGAGGGGTGACCCTCTCCCTTTTGGCCTTGTTTGCTTGCACTTTTGGCTTTCCAAGGGAGCATATATTTCCACACTTCCTAGCCTTGGTTCAGGCCCTTTTTAGTGACTTTTAGGACCTGCCTAGACTCTGTCTATGGCTGGTTTGGTCACCTTTTGTTTGCCTCTTGCATGTGTAGAACAATCCCTTGCATAGCCTATCAAAGCAACACCTCATTCTTGCATGTATTGGTCATGTTTCAGTGGGTTTTTGGCCATCATTTGGCATGCCATGATTCTTTTTTTGGCTGGTTTGGTAGCCTCTCATATGATTCACATGCTTGTAGTGTAAATCATGTTTACTAGCTTATAATACATGTTGTTTTGGCCCTCTATGCTAGCATATTTTGGCCATGCTCCAAACTGATTTGGTCCATATTTTGGGCTGCCTTAGCTCTGTTTTGAGGTCCCTTGGTTGAATGATGCCTGCCATGTATGGTTGTAGTGTAATAGCCTTGCTTAGCCTTGAGTTTTGAATCCCCTTGCATGCTTAACTTGAGGTGTTTGCATGTTTTAGCATCATTGAGTACAGTACTTCAGAGTTTATTTCTTGGCCATATTCTCATGTTTGTCACTCTTTCAATGTGTTTGAGAGTTGCATCATTATACCCCATTTATGAGCCTTTGCATTGAGCTTCATTCTTATGCCTTTCAAGCCACCATCTTGGCTCATTTTGCCACTGTTTTGGGCCTGCTTAAGGTCTGTTTAGAGTTGGTTTTTTCATTTGAGCACCGCCTTGCATGCCTCTAGTGTAATGTGCTTCACTAGCTTCGGTACTTGAGCCTTTCAACATGCATTGCGTGAGTTGTTTGTATGATTCAGAACCATTTTGTATGTCATTTCAGAGCTGGAACATGTGTCATTGTATGCCAGATTTCATCCTTTCAATGCTTTTGTAGAGTCACATTTTGTGCCCTTGGGCTTAGGTCCTTATGTTGTGTATGCTAGCATGAGTTTTGGAGTCTTGTTTCCATCATGTTTGGCCACTGATTTGGGTGTGGCTGAGGCCCATTCATTTTGGTTTAAGTTCACTTTTGCATTGAGTATGCCATTGTATTCCATAGCATTGAGTATGTCACATTGTCGCATGATTGATCATTGCATTGCGCATGACTTGTTCATCTCATTGTGTATGTTAGTTCATAGGTGCGTTGTGTATGCTAAGTACCACGTGCATTGAGTATGCCATCGTTAGTTCATAGCATTGTGTATGCTAGTTGCATGTTTTCATGTCATCCATTGCATGTTTGCATCACTTAGTTGCATAGCATTTAGGTTGCATACTTAAAGTCGCATTGTGCATGCCATTGTTTGTTGCATTGTGCTCGGAATAGGAGTTAGTCCGAACACGGGAAACGAGGGATGTGTCGTACTCAAAGTGACGAAACGTGCCTTGATTCCCGGTCACCGACACTCTTGACTACCCATGACGGAGTTGCCGGCTTTAGGTGCTTGTATGTGCATTCATTTCACATTGAGTCGTGCAATTCGACTCCTCGGCCATCATGCATCGAGATGCGCAACCGGTGGCCCGAGGGTCGAGGACTATACTCCCTAGAGCTTATGCAATGACGGGGAGAGTGGTCATGCACACATGTGTTACAAATACTTTGCCGTGCCTCTTTCTTTCCCTTTGTTGTAGAAAACCAGAAACCAGGAGAAGAAACTGGTCGGCCGACCAGGTTTTCTGGTAGGCCGTCCACCTTTTTTGGTTTCCACCGCCAAAGGTGGTCAGTAGGTGGTCTCCCATGCCATTGGCTGGTCGGCAGCCTTCCCACAGCATCCCAAGGTGGAGTTTCATCTCTCTGGAGCCTTGTGCAGTGTTCTGAGGTCAATTGCAAACAAAGGCAAGCCGGGGCATCGCGATGGATTTCCCGACAAGGCGACTCGAGCATGCATGCATCCTTTACCATTCAAGGCAGAGCTGAGGCAGTCCACATTCATGTAGTTCACATGCTAGTTTAATTTCTTACTTAGTTAGTTTGTTAATTAATTAGAGTTGTGTAATAATTTGCTGTAGCTTGTTATTCATTTCGTCATGTAATAACTAGTTTAATTAGTTTAGCTTAGATTAGCTAGCTGGTTCTGTATTATTTATTCGGACCCTCCGTCGAGAGGGCACAACTGTTGTAATAAGTGTGCGTGTGTGTGATGCATGTCTTCCATCCCCACATCTTTCTCCCTTTTACTTACCAGCTTACGATGGTTAGTTTTAGGGCACGTTTCAATTAGCATCCTTATGCTCGCATGTTTGCATCAATTCATCTGTCTTGCATGCACCGGGCTTGGCGCATCATACTAACTGCATTGTATTTCAATTCCTGTTTGAATACATGTATCAAGTTGCATTTCACATGACATTTTAGAATAGCCAAGCCTATCTTAGTTGCATTTTATATGTGTTGCATTAGGCATTCTTGACATAGCTAGGATCATGCATTGATTTCTAACATAGCTTTTGTTTTGGCTCGGAGTACTCGGTAAGTGTTTACGCTTTAGCATCCTTGCATGTGTGTGAGTGACTGCCATGATAGCATGCTTGCCATGAGGCTAACTGCTTATGTGATATACTGCCTGAATGCCTGTAGGTGAAGGTTGGGTTACTTGAGTTGGAACAATTCATTGATTACGAGTTTTAAGCCCACTTGAGAGTGGCAAATCACCATGTTTTTTAAGCCCACTTGAGGGTGGAAAAATCCGCATTTTAGAGTATATTCTGGTAGCGATACATTACTTTACAAAGTGGGTTGAGGCCCAATCCTATGCGGTGTTGAAGATGTCTCATGTTGTTAAGTTCATCAGGAACAACATCATCTGTCGCTATGGAGTCCCAAATGAGATTATTTCAGATAATGGTTCCCACTTCAAGAAGGAGGTGACCGACTTGTTGGAGAAATATAACGTGGCTTTTCATAAGTCATCTACATACCGGCTGCAAACCAACGGAGTTGTTGAGGCCGCCAACAAGAACATCAAACACATTCTACAGAAGATGGTGGAAACCTATAGGGATTGGCCAGATAAGCTGCCATTTGCTCTTTGGGGCTACCGAACTTCAATTCGAACTTTTACTGGGGCAACTCCACATTCCTTGGTCTACGGGATGGAGGCTGTTCTGTTTATCGAAGTTGAGGTTCCGTCATTACGAGTTATGGCTGAGTGCTAGATTACTGAGGTAGATTGTCAGCAGAGCAGGTTCGAAGAACTCATGCTGTTTGACGAGAGGATGCTGAAAGCACTGTATCACGTCTAGTGTTATCAACAAAGAATTGTCAGGGCTTTCAACAAGAAGGTTAAATCCAGGAATTTGAAGGAAGGGGATCTAGTGCTCAAAGACAACCGGGCTTCCATCCACGACCCTAGGGGCAAGTTCAGACCCAATTGGACTGGTCCCTACATCATCAAGTCAATTTGGTCGGGTGGAGCTGTCGTTCTGATAGACCTAGATGGCCTTGAGTTCTCCCAGCCGATCAACATGGACAAGTTGAAGAAATATTATCCCTGAAGGCTTGCTAGGCCGAAAACTCGAAAGGGCGACCTAGGCAAAAGTTAGAGCACAGAAAATTTGAAATAATAAAAACTGAGCTTGCAAGGTTGAAAACCCAGAAAGGGCGGCTTTGGCAAAAGTTAGAGTGCAAAAGGAGAGTGTTAATACATGAGTGAACCTGAACTGAACTACGTAAGGCTTGATTCCCATCTTTGGGATACGTAGGCAACTTCATTCTGAAGTCCAGCCATAAACACTTCCAACATCAACTTTGTCCATGTGATCATGTTGGTCATCTTTGTCTATTCTGCATCCAAGAGCTCGGTTGTGATCTTCAATACAGTGGTATTTAGACTAAGGAAAACTTTCCAGTTGTTGGGATTCAGGGTTGTGCATCTTAGTGATAGATCTCATGCGTGTCCAGTTGCGATCCATATCGAAAATGGTTTTGAAAATTTTTAATAAAAGTTGATTTTGTTCAAATTAATCTTTTTACAACTTAAGACCATTTTTGGACCAAACGGAAAATTTTCAGTACTCGCAACCTTCAATTTCATTGATTTTGGTACAGAGTTCTCCTACTCTTGATACAAATTGAAGTTGCTTTTTATTACATTCATAAGAAAACTTCAAAGTACAGATTAAAGCAAATAAACTCGGGGCATAGTCAGGTGTTCTTGCGTTCCCTCCCAGAGCTTGTGGAGGCCTCTGATGCCAAAGCAGGCCCAACCTGCACCTCTTCATCGAACCAAGCTATGCACTCATCCGACAGGGTACAACTGAAAGTGGGAGCGGGGCCCAGAACCTCTCTCGTCCTCCATGCTGTGGCATATCGAGCTAGCCGTGTGCCTCGGATTGGAAATGTAGTAGGGTACTCTGTCCCCTCTTCCGGGCAAGTCTGATCATGCCCAAATTGGCGCTGGAATCGAAATGGGAAGTAAAAGACACAGTGTGTCAGGCCAATCAGCTGAATGCCCCGGTGACGAGACATACTGTAACTCATCGCCGGTAGATTGAGCCAGGGGCAGCGCCAAGCAATGTTGCAAGCAGAGAGACTGCACATCCATGACGTTGCCGGACGAAATAGCCGCGAGCTGAATATGCTGGGCATGAGTCCACCACTCTCAACTTGTCCATCAACCATATTTGGGGAGGGATGAAAAAAATGAGAGATTAAAGAATAGAGAGGTGCACATGGAGAGAAAAGTGAGAAAAAGGTTTTTGACAGAAAAATCGATCCTGAGGGCCGAGTGATGTGAGAAACACATGTGAGAAAGGGTGGGAAACATTACCTGTAAGAGTAGTGGACTCTCTGCAAATCTGGTTGTCTTCCGGCAGTGGAAGGCATCCAAACCCATCAGAGTCTCAGCTAGTGTCATGGCAATGCAGCTCTTGCCCTCTTTTAAACCTTGGGCAACCTCAATCAAATGGACGCTAGACCCACCGAAGCCTGGGGCAAGCAAGAAATGAGACAACATGCACAAGCAAAGCGCATGTTGCCGAAAACCCTGCCAATGATGATCGACATAGTTATCGGCGTCAGAAAAGCGATGAATCAAACTCGGGATGTCCAGCTCTCCGTCGCGAATCAAAGACCGAGCGTCATGCAAAGTGAGCTCGCACATCCGTCCTAAGGCTTGGATGTGGCTGAAGCGGAATTGGGGTAAGATCTCTTCATCGCGCTGAGATTCCATCAAAGCTTGGAAATCTTCGAAAGTGGGGCACATCTCTTGTCCGCCGAAGCTAAAAACATGAGTTACTGGATTCCAACACCTAGCCACGGCATGGAGGAATGGAAAACACAGCGAGGTGGGGCTCAGCGTAAATAGTGCATTTATTCCGAAACCCCGAAAATTTAACTTTTCCGAGCCATCCAAGTTAGCAACCCAATTTGTGAGGTTTTGGGCAAGAAATGCTTTCGTTTAGAGCAAAAACTGAGTTAGAATGAGAGAACCATGAAGCTGGAACCTTTATAGAGGATAAGGGGTGAATGGAGGACAAGTGGCAAAAATCGGGTGGTTCCCAGCCTCACTGGCCGACCGGCCAGTTAAAATGGCCGATTGGCCCCTTTAAGTGGCTGACACATATTTTTAAATGGCCTGCAGCCACTGTAGGTGGTTGACAGCCCTTCCTCCTCTCCACCAAGTAGCCTCTGGTCCTCTTGAAGTGGTCGAAGTGCTGGAATTTGTGTCTTGTTCTGTTTCAGACGCGTTCTGTTGTTTGGTCTTACTCGTTTTGTTGAATTTGCTTCATTTATCGGGTTGTTTAACTTTGTTTATCGAGTTGTCACTCTTTGATTATCGAGTTGTCGCAATTCTTTTATCGAGTTGTTGCTCTTTGCTTATCGAGTTGTTGTAATTCGTTTATCGAATTGTTCTTTAAGTTGTGTTGTTTGCTGTGTTGGTTCACTACCTGACTTGGCAATACACGAATGTTCAATATTTATCAATCCCGTTTTTATGCAAAATGGTGCGATGCAATGCTTAGAATACAAATGCAACACTTTTTCAATCAAAAACCTATTTTCATTCCATCATGGTTTCTCTTTACAAAAGGTACAAGTTTTAAAGAAAATAAAACTGCTTAAGGCTGTACAATGTGCCAATACTACTAGCAAAAACAGAAGTAAACCAAAAAGCAAGGCATCTAAATCGGTGCTATCTAGCTTAGGATCAAGAGGCCCTCTTCATCCTCTTCCTCAACTCAGCAGACTCTGTACCGTCGTCGTCAGCATCGCTATCTGAACTAGAGCTGCCATCCTCGGAGCCCCCCTCGGCGTCATCACCACCCTCGGATGTCTCTGACTGAAGACCCATTGGCTCCTCCTTCTCACTAGACTCGTCATCACGTCTGACAGGCACCCGACGTCTCCCTCTGCTGCGTGCCGGAGTCCCTCTCTTTGCTGCTCAGGAAGGCTCAGAGGGTCCTATCTGCAAGGGTGTGACTTGAAAAGACAATTTGAATACATTAGCTGTAGTATATGTATCAAATGCAAGTATGTTGTGCAGAGTATATGCAAAAATCAGATATAATATGTGCATGTAGTATGTCGTGTCAGAGGTGATCTATGCACACAGTGAATCAGTGCAATGAAGTGTTCAGTTTCGGTCTATCAGCAAAAGTATGATAAATGCAAGGAAGCTGGAAAGTACCAAAATCCCGTGGGAGTGCAGCATCGTCTCCTTCCGTAAGACGATACCCTCAAGTGAGGCCATCGCGTTGAGCAACCCCTCGACATATCCTACGGAAGGCTGCAAATGCAAGATGAAGCCATGAGTGAATGAATGTCTAAGTATCTGAGTGATAAATGAAAGATGTAATGCATACCGGTGCAGAGAAAGAAGCCTTGACATATTGATGATCTGGCAATGAGGGCTCAAGTGGAATCTGATAAGGCGTCCCATACCGCCAACATGTCAGCTCTGTCGAAGGATCTGGCCATCTAGCGCACTGCCTAGTGGGAGGCATCCCCCTAGCCCTACCTCTCGATGCTCTGGCCCTGCTCATCAAAGGGACATCTGCAGCTCGGGCACTGCTTGACGAAGGAACGTCAACAGCTCTCCTCATAAGGACATGAACAACTGTCAATGGGGGCATCAGATATGTATGGAGGTATGTCGTGTACTCCCCCTCCTCGAGAAAAAGAACTGTGTCAGCACCCTGCATGAGGTCGCTAACCTCCCAAGGGGAGAGACTCTCTGTGGTGCGCAAGTCTGATGGAGGCGATAAAGGGATTGCCTGAAGGGGATCGCCTAGTGTCTGGCGCATGAAGCGCTCTCCGAGAAACCAGGCTCTACCAACTGGTCCCTCAAATAGAATCTGGCACCGGGAGGCGGCCCATGCCCGGCAAACTGGAACCGAGAGAACCCTGGCATCGCTAACCAAGGCTGCCGAGTGATCTCCGGATAGCAAGTGCATGATTTGATTAGTTGCCATTAGATATGCAAAATGAGTTGAAGATGAAAGCATAAAGAACTGAGAGTTCTGGATTACCTCGGTCGTCCGCACCGTGTCGAAATAATGCCGAAGATATGGTAGGGTCTCCCGGGGCCTCGGCAGGCATCTCCCGTCATATTGGTGTGAGTAAGGGATCTTGAGAGGTGTCTCAACCTCGAGCTCAGGGGCTAGCGCCGGGAAATAGGCGTACATCCATAATTGTGGAAAAGCGAGATAATGGTAGTGAGAATACAAAATATACAGATGATGCAGAAAGCAGAACATGTGTGCAATGCAGGATGCAGCAAATACAGGAAATGTAGTAAGCCAAAAAATGCAAAGCAGAAAGCATAGTAGGAATTGCAAAGCTGAAAAGTAAAGCATACCTCCCAGGCTCTCCAATAGCCGTCTACTCTCACTCCGCTCCTGCAGGAGACCGAACTCATATAGCAATAGAGGGTGGCAAGGCCAGCGCCGCCCCAGTCATAATCCCGAACCTGGGACAGGTCTACCTGAGCGGTCAGAAGATATAGCTCAACCTTGTTCGACCTGTCGGCGAACAGTGTGGTGCCGAGGAGGTACATCAAGAATCCACGGGCATACTGCTCTATGTCCTCAACAGTCACGGGCTCGGTCCCTCTGAAGTGGTTCGAGAACCATGTGTACCTAACTGTGCCGGATCAGAAGATGGGTGGGGGTGCTCACAACAGGTAGATCCAAGCTGCCTTCCACTCCTCCATGTCTGGGTCATATAGAATTGGCTGACCTCCCACATCGAGGCTTGTCAACATAGAGAAATCATATGGGGTCATCGTCATGTCCCTAGTGGCAGAAAAGTGGAAAAAGTTGATGGTGTCCCACCACCTCTCTACTAATGCACCTAAAGTGGTCCTGCTCGCCGTCAGATGCGAGAGCCCTATGCAGAATAGGCCGAAGCCTGCCTCGTCAACGATGTGCCTGACGCCGTCTGGGAGGTTTGAGTACCACTCTTTTGCAGAGGTCGATCCATACCCTCGAGTGAAGCGAAAGACCACTTGTATTCAGAATAAGCAAGAAGACTGTGTGTGAGCCATGTTAGGAATGAACAGAATGCTATGTATAAGCTGTGTGCAGAATGAGCACGAAGATTGTGTGTGAACTATGTGCATCATGAACAAAATGCTGTGTGTGAGCCGTGTTCAGAATGAGCAGAATGCTATGGTGAGCCGTGTTCAGAATGAGCAGAGTGTTGTGTGTGAGCTGTGTTCAATATGAGCAGACTACAGTGTGCGAAGTGTGTTCAATATGAGCAGATGAAATACATTGTTAAAATTATACAAGAAATGCAAAGTACATTGCAGAAAATGTAAAAGTGCGGTACATACCCCGGGTGCGTCATGGGACAGGTGGGACTCTGGCTCCTATAGTAGCAGGTCCGCAGGTGCGTGCCGTGCAAAGTCTGTAAACTGACGAACAGTGCTCGGTGGTAATACATGCTCTTGAGGATGGTACCACACCGAGTCGAAAGGCCGAATCCTCGGCGGCAATGGCATGATATTAGGCTCATCCTCTACTATCGGGGAACCCCCATCGTGTGGAATATGGTCCGCCATCTAAAAGGAAGTTGAAAAGCAGGCGAAAATGAGCAAAATGAGCAAAAATTACCAAAAGTCAACAAAAGTCAACTCTCGGGAAGAGAAAAAGTCAAAGAAAGTCAAAACCCGAGAAAGGGTGCCAAACTCAAGACAAGTTTGAGAGAAACATACCTCAAATGGTGAAAATGGAGAAAGAAGCTCCAAAAACAAATTATGTTTGGTTCAAAGTGAAGGAAATCGGAAGATTTTAGCGAATCAACTTCGCGTGGGGCGTTGGAAAACGCGTGCAAAGCCCGGATCTAAGAGG
Source organism: Camellia granthamiana (assembly GCA_036172215.1). Lineage (NCBI taxonomy): Eukaryota > Viridiplantae > Streptophyta > Magnoliopsida > Ericales > Theaceae > Camellia > Camellia granthamiana. The sequence continues at coordinate 114,807,645 of CM069903.1, forward strand.
AAAAAGGGTCTAGGGAGGGAGAGCAAGAGATTTCAGCACTAAAGGTGTGAATGAAATGAAGCTTGGAGTTGTTTATTTAAAGAGCCGAGGCCAAAAGACAAAACTGCCCCAAAATTTAGTAAACTAGCCGACCGGCCAAGTTTTGTGGCCGATCGGCGACTTAAGTGGCCTACAACCTTGAAAAGTGGACGACAGGTTCTGGGGGTGGCCTACAGGTGTTCATGGTTCTCCCTGTGTGTTTCTATGTTGTTTGGAGTCCTTGGCTCTCGAGAAAGTGCTAGAAAAGTTCACTATTTTCGGCTCAAAAAGCCCCGTAGGAGCTTCGATTCATTTCTTCAATACACGATTCATCGTCAATCTTCAGGAGTGAGGTGTATCCTTTTAAAGTACATTGTGATCCCTCCGAGAGGTAAATCAGAGGTTGCGTTTGAATTGATTTCGTTAAGGCGTGTATTTCCTTATTCGGCATTTTACTTCAAACATGTTATCGATGTTGCATTGGAAGTGCATTGTTGTTGTGCATGGAATATGTATGCACTTTTCACTTGCATTGCTATACACCTTTTCATTTGCATTGTTATGCACCATTCTACTCGCATCGTTATCCACCATTGTTTATCTGGCATTAAATATGCACTGTTGTTTATCTGGCATTGAATATGCATTGTTGATTATCTTGCATTGAATATGCATTGTTGATTATCTTACATTGAATATGCACTGTTGGTTATCTTGCATTGCATATGCATCGTTGTCATTCGTCTCGCAGGAGACATGCATGGCATTGCATTGTATCTATTGATTTTCTCTCTCATACATGCACGATATTGTATGTGCGGTTCATTTAAGGGAATTCTGGGTAAAACCATTCCTCTCCTTCATCTCGTTGGTTAGAGACATCCGGGTACGCTCGGTGTTTACACTGACACCTTGTTAGAAGCATTGGGACGCACTCCGATGTTTATACAACTCTTCCGTACCTGCACTGTTTACCTTCCTTCTCTTACGTGTGATACGCTGAGAAATGGTGTTGCCTTTCCCTGTCTCGTGTGTGATACGCTGAAAGGTGTTTACCTTCCCTCCCTCGCATGTGATACGCTGACAGGTGTTTACCTTCCCTCTCTTGCATGTGATACACTGAGAGGTGTCGCCTTCCTTCTCTTGCGTGTGATACGTTGAGAAGTGGTGCTTTTCCCTCTCTCACATGTGATACGTTGAGAGGTGTTGTCTTCTTTCCCTCTCTTATGTGTGATACGTTAAGAGATGTTTTGTTTGAGACTCCGGGTACTCCCGGTAGTCGCTGTTAGCCTTCTCCGCGTGAGGCGCAGTGAGAATTTTATAATTTTCTTGCATCCTTTCTGTTGGAATGTGTGAGATTGTTGTATCTTATTCACTTGCTTAAAATGTTGCATTTATCATGCCTAGTACTTGCATTCAAATGCTTCATTACAGCTCTCTTTGCATAATCATAAGTTATGTTCTACATTGTGCATGTCATTTGCATTTTGCTACTGCCTGCGGGCGCCCCCCCCCCTTTTTTTTGTTATCTTGTCTGTTTATCTAAGTCTTCGGCTTTGTCAAAAATGGGTCGTCTCTGGGCTTTGACATTTACTCCCGTCATTTCATGACTTCCGAGTTCTGTCAAAGAGGGGCAACTGTAGATACCCCATTTTTGACCGACCTTAAGACTCAGACGTCATCGTTTGTGCACATGATGATCATGCATGTTCGTGCTCGTTTCGAGTTTCCGGGGCTTTCGGCTGAGCGTCTTGTCTCGGGACCTCTTAACTCTCTTTTTCTTGGTTTGCTTTTGGACCATGCCTTGGTGCCTTTGCCTGGACGGAGGGAGAGGCCTGTAGGCCACTTTTTGGTGCCAGCTGTACCAGCTGGAGAGCATAGAATGCATCCTCCATACACGTGTATAGAGGGATTCAAACAAGCTCTAAGCTTGTCAAGGAAGCTTGCCCTTGCATTGCTTATATAAAGGGAGCACTCTCTCCTTTTCCAGGGTTCAGAATTTTTGGAGAACAAAAATTTACTCTATCTCTATATTTCTCTCTCTCTCTCTATATATATATATATATATTGAGCCTTAAAGTGTTGTTTCTTCACACTTTTGCACACAAACACCTACTCAAACACCTTCATTTTGGAGCTTGTTTTGAGGTCCCTTGGAGCTTGTTTTGAGGTCTTGGCATTGGTTTTGGTCCAAGATTATTGCTGAAGTTGCTGTCTTGCCTTAGTTCTTCAAGGGTAAGAGACTAGCCCTTTTTAAAGCTTTGTTTTGTTTAAGCATTTGGCCATCTTTGCATGTTGTTTCAGGCCAAGCTTTCAACTACAAAAACTTTTGTTTTTAAGTGTTTAAGATGTTTGTTTGAGGCCTTGTTTTAGTTAGGGGTGGTCTACCTCCTTTGTGGCTTGTTTTGCTTTGTTTTGTGCTCTCTTTTAAAGCCTTTCAAACCATCTTGTTTTGGCCTTTCCACCACTGAATTCCAGAGGAATTTCAGTGGTGGAAAGTGGGTTTTGGGACCCAAAATAGGTGGGGGGGTGGTCCCCCCCTTTGTATCTTGCTAGCTTGTGTTGATTGACCTATCAAATGAGTATGTGTTTCTCCCCTTTTGAGGCTTAGTTTGAGCATGTTTTTGTGACTTTTTGAACCTCCCCTAACTTTGTTTTGGGCTGGTTTGATCATTGGTTTCTTGCATCTTACACTTGTAGTGCAATCCTATTTGTTGGCCTAACATGCATCATGCTTTATGCCTCTCATTCTAGCTTATGTTAGCTCTATCTTAGCATGTTTTTGCCACTAATTTTTCATGTCATAACTCTGTTTTTGATTGGTTTGGTTGCCTTTTGCATGCTTCTTGCACTTGTAGTGCAATTTTGTTCACTAGCATAGTGTATTTGGTGTTTTAGCCTATTGATCTAGCTTGTGTATGCTCTACTCCAGCACTTTTTTTGGCTATGTTTTAGCGTGCTTTAGGTCTGATTTGAGTGGTTTTGGTCATGCATGCTTGGTTTTGCATAGCTATAGTGCATTTGGCTTTTCTAGTCTTGCACTTTGAGACCTCTAGCATGTCATATTTGATCTTTTTGCATGGCATGGGATCATTTGGCATGTTATTTCAGACCATATACCTCTGCCATATTCTTACATTTATCACCCTTTCATTGTGTTTGAAGGTTGAGCCTTATGCTTCACTTGTAAGCCAATACGTATGCATGCTTGTCTAAGCTTTTGAGCTTCCATCTCAGCATGTTTTGGTCTTCATTTTGGCCTAATTGAACTCTGTCCAGAGCTGGTTTAGTTATTTGTGCCATGTATTGCATGCCTCTTGTGTAGCACCCTTTACTAGCCTTATGCTTTGGGCCTTCTACCATGCCTTACTTGTGATGTTTATGTGATATGGCATCATTAAACACATAATTTCAGAGTATATAGCCTTGCCATACTCTCATGTTTATCACTCTTTAATTGTGTTTAAGAGTTGTACCCTTTTGCCTTGCTTGCGAGCAAGTGAATGAGCATGCATTTCTTACCTTTTGTGCCTAAGTCTTAGTGTGTTTGGGCCACTGTTTTGAGATGTCTTAGGTCTATCCATAGTTGGTTTGATCATTTGAGCATTGTATTGTATGCCTATGGTTTTATGCTCTTCACTAGCTTTGATGCCTTAGCTTCTAAACATGCCATGCCTGCATTGTTTATATGATAGAGCCTCGTGCATGCCATTGATAGATAAGCATGTTGTTTGCATGTGTGATGCATTGCATGTGTTTGGATCGGATGTTAATCCAAACACGAGAAACGAGGGACGTTTCATACTTCAAGTGATGAAACGTGCCTCATTTCTTAGTCGCCGTCCTCCTTGACTGTGCATGATAGGGTGGAGGCCTCTCGAGTCTTGTGTATTACTTGTGCATTCATTAACTTGTACAAACTCAGCTTCTCGGCCATCGTGTATTGCGATGCTCGGTTGGTGGCCCGAGAGTCAAGTACCGCACTCCTTTGAGCTTGAGAAATGATAAGGAGGGTGGTAGTACCCACATACCCTGCAAATGCCTTGCTTTGCCCATGTTGAACTCTGTTTGCAACAAAATGGAAGTGTGTAGAAGCAACCAGCCGACCGGCCACTTTAAGTGGCCTACAGTGTCCTTAAGTGGCGGACAAGTGGCCTACAGCCTCCCCTGGTGGCCGACAGTCCACCAGCTTGAAGATAGTTCAAAGTTGTTCTGGTTTTGGAGCAGAAGTAGTCTGGGAATTGGTTTGGTGTTCAGAATCAAAGTGAATGGAAATAGAGGCAACCGGTGGCAAGGCGATAGGATTTCAGGAAGAAGCAACTGAGCATGCATGTATTCCTCGCCCCGAGGCTCCTTTTAACTGCTTTGATTAACTAGTTAATTCGTCGGTTTTGTACTTAATTAGTTAATGTTCTTGGCTAATCGAGTTGTGTTGTAATAACTAATTAGTTACCTAGAATAGTTAATTAGTTTATCAATAATGGTTAGCTTAATTAGCGTAGCTAGTTAGCTTTCATTTCATTCGGACCCTCCGTCGAGAGGGCAAATGTTGTAATAAGTGTGCATGTGTGTGTGCATGTCTTCGAAACCCTCATTTCTTTCTCCCTTTTACTTATCGGCTTTTGATGGTTAGTTTAGGGCATATTTCAATTAGCATACCTTATGCTTGCATGTGTGCATCATTCATTTGTCTTGCATGCACCGGGCTCAACGCATCATTCAAACTGCATTGTATTTCAATACACTTTCTTGAATACGTGTTTCAAAGCATGTTATCAAGTGTTGCATTCATATGCCATTCTAGATAGCCGAGCCTATTTTAGTTGCATTTTTGCATGTGTTGCATTAGGCATCTTAACATAGCTAGGATCATGTATGATTTCTAACTAGCTTCTATTTTGGCTTGAAGTACACTGTGAGTGTTTACGCTTTAGCATACTGCATGAGATGTGTATGTTTCCACGTTTAACATGCTTGCCATGAGGTTATTTGCTTAAGTGATTAACTGCATGAATGCCTGTGGGTGGAGGCTTGATTGCTTGAATTGGAACAACTCGATGATTGTGAGTTTTAAACCCATTTTGCGGAGTGGCAAAATCATGTTTTTAAGCCCACTTGAGGGTGGCAAATCCGCGCTTTAGCCTACTTGCGAGTAGCACTTTCAAACCATTTTCGAAAAAAAAAAATGAGTTGTTTTGTTCCAATTCGCGTGATTGAGTCTATACTTGTATACTGCACGCATCACATAGTAAGGTTAGCTAATAATCGGAATAAGAATACATGTGTTTTCAAAAATAACATATCATGTTTAGTAGAGGCCGATCCTTTGATCGGGCGAGCGAGGGTGCTCATTTCATGACCTTCCCCCGTTATACCCAAGTTCCCGAGCCGAGGCAACTTTGGTGATGACGGACACGTGGCCTTAGGCACGAGTCAGGGTTTCCTAAATTTCCCAAAACAAAATATTTAGGTGGCGACTCTGAAATCTGGCAAAGCATTCCATGTTTGGCACTTCTTGATTAAAATCAATTTTCCAAAGCAATTTGCCAGATTTGGACTCTTTGGTGATTTATCAGTCTTACATTGCACTTTGTGATATTAGATTCAGAACCGTGACAGGAGTCCGAACTGTAGTAGCTAGAACCCAATTCGTGCCCTTGTGCGCGGAACGAGTTCGGGCAGTCTACAGTCACGGGTTAGTAGTTGAATCCTTAGTTGAATTTTCTGTGTGTATTGCATTAGCTATTTGTATGTAGGATCATGCATATGTATATATGACATTATTTTTGGCTCATCATAGATGAATACTGGGTGAGCATTTACAGTTTTAGCATCCCGGATGTGTATGTTACTTTACTACCATGTTTAGCATCTTACCAGGCTGCTACGTGCTTAAGTGATATACCTCTTTGAATGCCAATAGATGAAGGTTTTGTTGCTTAGTTTTCTATGAGTTATACATTTATTCAAAAAAGTCTTTAAAAATGCATGAAATTAAAGCATAACCAAAATAAGTGACAAAAATAGTAGAGGCAGATCATTTCATTGGGTGAGCGGGGGTGCTCAATTCATGAGCTTCCCTCGTCATATCTAAGTTCCTAAACCGAGACACTTTAGTTTTGATAGACAGTGGCCTTTGGCATGAGTCAAGGGTTTCTCAGTTTTCCCAAAAGATTAGATGGTAATGTATTCTATTTCTGGCAAAGGTTTTGCAATAACATGGATTTTCTGTACAAATTGTTAGATCTGGATTTTCATTTATGTTTCATATTGCACTTGTGAGACTAGATCAAGAGATCAAGAGTACGAATTGTTGGGCATGCTCAGGTATTCCCCAAAAGCATCCCACAGTTTCTGGTGACTTTGCTAGGGACACTAAGAGAACTTGAGTTGAACTTCATGATATGAGATTTATTTTCTTCATATGTTCATTGCATTTACGTGCATGGTCCGCTTAAGTCACTGTATTTGTCATCTAATATCATTGACAGCTTGCCAGACATGGGCTCAGTTATGGAGGGAATACAAGCCTCAGATCTATATCACCAATGTACCGCTTGATCCTTCTTGTACTTATAAGTGTTGGGAGGGGTAGGTATACAGGTGTCTTGCTGGGGTACCTTTTTTTGACTAAACCGACCTAGGGCGTATACTGAGTTGTAGCACCTTTCCAACTTAGGACAGAAAGCTCTCCCATTTTCAGGATGTGATGATACCAATTGTTTGAATAGTGAAGCTCTAGATCGTTCTAACTTTAGGACATTGTAACCCTAACCCCCATAGGAGTGTTTGTTTGCTTTGCCTGTTGTGTGCTATGTGGTGGATCCATACAAGGGTTCTCAAATTTAGATCAGTGGTTCAAGCATATCAGTTTGTGGGGCAGAGTTCATTTTGTCATTGGGTTGTACAGTGATTTTTTGCAGTAGCCAATTGTACAGTTATTGAGTTTCAGCCAAAATGTTGTTGAATTTCTATTTGATTGCTGTTTTATTTTTCTTTTGCTATGTAGTTATTTCACCATAGCTTTAGAAAGTTCTAACATTCCTCAAATTCTATGGACTTGCGTTGGTAGACTCTACAAGACCTTAGATCTGCTTCAAGTTCAGCCAATGTTTGTGTCTCTCCCATCAGTAGTCAGAAAAAGAAGATTCAGACAAGTACAGTCGGTTCAAAATTGGCATTATTTACCTCTCAAATTATTCCCACTCAACTACCTAGTTGCCAATTCACTAACTTTTGTGATGGCATAGAACCCAACATATTTGGTAGATATGCTCACAACTTTACAGCGGACTATGGATGCTCTCAACCACATAATTGTCGCCCAAGCCGATACCATTGCCAAGTTACAGCAACCGTCTGGGACATCAACTACTCATCCACCTTTGGCCAATCATCCGATTCATGATCCACCTCCATCAGCAGAATGCTTTCAAGGTCTCAATCTACAAGAAAGGCCAGGCTAAACACATACTTCTAGAGCTCCGGCATAGCTTATTGAGGGACTATTCCCCTTTGACCTTGTTGAGTTTGACTCGACTATGCTGAAGATAGCTAAGCTGGATAAGTTGTTCAAGAAATCATAGAGCATTAACATTATTTCAGACATTGATAATGGATATACAGAAACTATTGCGATATTGTAAGAGAGATTTAAGATGTCGTATGTAGACAGGTTCGATGGGTCTGACGACCCTATGGTTCATATCTATTTTTTCTCGCATATTCTAAAACCCATGGGCCTGAATTGTGCCCATAAGTAATCTCTATTCAGAAGAACTCTATTGGGTGTAGCAGCTACTTAGTATACTAAGTTGGAGGATTCAGTAACGCTGAGTTGGGAGGAGTTAGCTAAGGCATTCATCACTCAGTACTCTTGCAATACGCAGATTGAGGTAACTACCCGGGAGTTGGAAGTTACCCCCTAAGAGCCCAAGCAGAGGTTTGAGAAATTCATAACCAGATGGAGAGCCAAGGCAACCATGATGACAAATAGGCCCCCTAAGAAGGACCAGATCTGCAAGGTAATAAGGAATCTACATGGAAAGATGTTGCATAAAATGATAGTCTTTCCACTCTTCACCTTCAAAGAGTCATACCAAATGAGAATTCAGATTGAGGATGCCATTAAAAAATGAATCATTGTAGATTAAAAAAAAAAGCCTGTAAGAAAGACCTTGTTCGCAGTTCCAATGCTACCACCAGTGGGAGCACAGTTGCGAATGTCCCAAAAGTCAACACTGTCACCACCACCACCAAAACCACCGATATGTTTGCCAACTCTATTCTGCAAGCACCCAATTCGACCCAACCTTAAACTAGAAATTTTTGTCCTCTCTATATGGCCCCATCCTGAGCCATGAAGGTTCTAATAAACAAGGGACATCTTAGGATCCTTGACCCCTAACCACTTCCTAATCCTCTTTCACCCAGACATGACCCTACCAAGTATTATGCCTTCCATCAACAGCACAGTCACATGACCAATTGCTACATCTACTTCCACCATGAGATCCAAGATCTCATTGACCATAAGGTCATAGCTCCATCACAAAGGCCTAAGATTACCACCAACTCGTTGTCTTCCCATCACCGAGCACTACCACCTCTCCCTCTCAACTTAATCCATACACTACCACCCACATTTAACGCAGTAAATATATCACACCATCCCATCTACCTAAGCTCGAGGTGATTATTCCATAAATCATTCACCTATGGATGATGGAAACACCTGAACCCCAACCACAATCCGAGAGTACTGTGGTGGCAGTGGTATTACAATTCAAAGAAGGAAAGATAGTGTTAGAAAAAGGGGAGAAAGTGGTCATGGAAGAAGAAGAGTTGAAACCAGAGGAATCCAAAGTGCCCGTAATAGAGAAAGCGAAGTTACCGAAAAGGGGGTATGATCCGAGTAAATACATCGTGCTTGTCGATCAACCAAAACCAAAGGTAGTGTTGCCTGATTCTTTTAGCATCAATGTCATCAGGGAAGACAAACCCGCATAGGGTTTGGATGATTTGGCATATCTAGAAAAGTACTTGGACAATCTCTAATTCTTTAAGAAGCATGATCTGAGGAATATACAGACTAGATGGTAGGACCCAAACAATTTGGAGACCAGCTGTGGGTGAACAAGTAGTGAAAGGAAATTCGAAACGGAGAAGAATTAGGCACAGATAAGGAAAAATGATCAAAAAGCCAAAGAGAAGATGAAAATGGGTGAGAGTAGCAAGAAAAAGGAATCGAAGGAGGAAAAGATTAAAAGAGAGAATGTGATAGAGCAGTACCAACAAGAGGGAGAGGAGGAACTGCAAAGAGCAAGCTGAATATGGAAGCAACTCAAAAGGAGGGAGGTCTTCTTCGAAATCTGGTTGATGTCTCCTTATCAACCACAGTGTGATTCATGTTGAACCGGATAACTGTCTATCAATCAATAAAGGTGAATGGTGGGATAATAATGATCTTCATCTTGCTCACACTAACAAAGAATAGGGGAACAATGCCCCTGATGATACATGGTATTTGGAGGAGATATTCCATTTAACTAGGAACATGCATTACTTTAAGCCCTCACATCTAGACCAAGGTGAGCCTTCGGGCAAAGACAAGGAAACTAAGAGGAAGAAAGAGAACGAGGTAGAAGACGACATGGTACTGAAGCAACTAAAAAAGATCCAGGTAGACAGTTCCATCTGGGGCTTCTCATGGCTTTCCAAGAGCACCATCAAGCAATGTTAATAGCTCTAAGCAAGGAAAAACTATTAATTGACATTGCACCTAACCAACTTGTGTCATTGATCTCACCAGAGGATGCACTCCTAGCAGTAACATTTTCAGACAAAGAGTTACCACTAGAAGGACCAGGACACAAGAAACCATTATATGTGTCACTCGAGTGTAGAAAGAAGTGGATTCCAGTTGTTCTGATTGATACTGGATCGGCTATTAATGTGTGCCCTTTGTGCACTACTTACGCGATAGGGCTAAACCAAGAGTTTTTACACCCACCAATCAATCGATCCAAGCTTATGACAATACTAGTAAGGAAGTCATGGGGACCATTAAAGTGAAAATAAGGGTGGGCCCATCTGAACATGAGATTAAATTCCACGTCGTGAACGTTCCTACAACATTCAACTTGCTATTGGGAAGGCCTTGGTTACATCAGATAAAGGCAGTGTCATCCACTATACACAAATTGGTGAAGTACTCTCATGATGGAGGAGTTGCCACCGTTTTGGGGAATTCATCCATTCACTCCATGCCAAAATTTACGAGATCTGTGCTAGAGATTAACTCGGGGGGAAAAATGATTTTCTATCTGAGTTTACTCTGGCAGAAGCTTAATTGGTGCAAACAATCATGGCCGAAAAGGAGAGGGTCTATGTGAGTGCTCAATCCATTTATTTTATGAGTAAATTAGGACACACTCCGGGAATGGGATTGGGAAGAAGCAAAAGGGAGGGTGTTACTACAACAAGTGAAGTGACCCACAGTCCGCATGCATTCAAATTAGGGTATGAACCTACAAGGGATGATTAGAAGAATAATGGAGATGAAGTGAGAGAGAGAGAGAGAGAGAGAGAGAGAGAGAGCAAAGAGGGCTTGAAGGCAATATGCACTAGTCCACAAGCCAATGCAGGGGACTGTGAATGGGCATTTTATCAAGCAGGGAGATGACTTCCCTTTCTTTGTCTTTTCTAAGCCTTAGGTTGATTAAGAGACAATGAAGCGCCTTTCCGATTTGAGATTTTCTTCAGCCACTAGCTCTTTGAAAGTGATGAAGAATTGATGGATCCTAGCATCTAGGTTGGTCAAGAAAAAAACAACAGGTCAAATGATAGCATGGATGAAGCCTTGGAGCTAACACTGGCTGACCTTCTTGAAAAGTTTGAAGCTAGTGTTGAGTCGGAGAATTTGGGGAATAGCGTAACTATTTCTTTGATTGGGGATAGACTACTAGTGGATTGTAGTGACCTTATTTTGGATGTAGGTTATGCTTCATACTTAACTTGGCAGCTTGAGAAGGGTTGTATTATGAGTTCCGAATCGGATGATGAGTCCAGATATGATTCCATTGAGTTTGTGGAGTTGGAATCAGACTTGAGTGAGTCTAGCAGGTCAGAGTCTGGTGATTCTTGGGGTAATAACCCAAATGCCACTTGTAGACTCAACTTTCTTCGCGCGCCCCCCTTTCGGAGAAGGCGCGAATTGGTCTCCTATAGTTCGGACTCCTGTCACGGTTTTGAATCTAATCTCACAAAGTGTAATGTAAGACTAATAAATCACCAAAGAGTCCAATCCGGCAAGTCATTTTGGAAAATCATATTTTAAATCAAAAAAATGCCAAAACTGGACTGCTTTGCCAGATTACAGAGTCACCACCTAAATATTTTATTTTAGGGAAATTTAGGAAACCCTAACTCGTGCCAAAGGCCACGTGTCCGTCATCACCAAAGTTGCCTCGGCTTGGGAACTTGGGTACGAGAAGGGAAGGTCATGACATGAGCACCCTCGCTCGCCCGATCAAAGATCGGCCTCTACTAACATGATATGTTGTTTGATAAACACATGTGTTTTTATTCCAATTATTAGCTAACTTACTATGTGATGCGCACAGCATACAAGTATAGACTCAATCACGAGAATTGGAACAAAACAACTCATGTTTGTTTTTTAAAATGGTTTAAAAATGCTACTCGCAAGTAGGCTAAAGCGCAGATTTGCCACCCTCAAGTGGGCTATAAAATATGATAATTTGCCACTTCACAAAGTGGGCTTTAAAACATACATTTGATGAATTGTCCCAATTCAAGCAACAAAGCCTTCACCCATAACCATTCATGTAGTTAATCACTTAAGCAAACAGCCTCATGGCAAGCATACTATCATGGCAACACTTACACTCATGCAAGGATGCTAAAGCGTAAAACTTACCGAGTACTCCAAGCCAAAATAGAAAACTAGTTAGAAATCATGCATGATCCTAACTGTGTTAGAGATGCCTAATGCAACACATGCAATAATGCAACTAAAGGGGCTCGGCTATCTAAGATGGCATATGAATGCAACACTTTGATAACATGCTTCGAAACACGTATTCAAATAAGTATTGAAATACAATGCAATTTGAATGATGCGCCGAGCCCGGTGCATGCAATACAAATGAATGATGTAAACATGCAAGCATAAGGTATGCTAATTGAAAAATGCCCTAAAACTAACCATCAAAAGCAGTTAAATAAAAGGGAAAAAGACGTGGGGTTTGAAGACATGCACACACACAAGCACACTTATCACAACATTGTGCCCTCGCGAAGAAGGATCCGAATAAATAAGCTAACTAGCTACGCTAATTAAGCTACTTATTATAAACCAACTAATTAACTAATCTAAGCTAATTAATTATTACAAATTGAATTAAATAGTTAATTACACAAACTAATCATAAGTAATGAAATGGCCTCGTGGGCGAGGGAGACATGCATGCTCGGTTGGCGTCATCCCGGAAATCCATTGCCTTGCCGACAATTGTCTCTGTTTGCACTCGCCTTTGTTTTCTAAACACTGTACCAACCCCAGATTGCCTCTTCTTGGAAACAGGAACATTTTTGCACCAAAACTGACTGGTGGCCGGTCGGCCACTCCAACTGGCCGGTCGGCTAGTGAATGTGGCCGGTCGGCTACCTCCTTCCCCAAACTACTGGTTTTGCTGCAACAGAGAACAACAGAGCCTAGACGATGCATTTTGCAGGTAATGTATGTACTGCCACCCTCCTTATCATATCTCAAGCTCAAAAGATAGTGGCGCTTGGCTCTCAAGCCACCAACCAAGCATCTCAATGCATGACAGCCCAAAAACCAAGCTTGTACAAGCTTAGTAAATGCACAAACAATACACAAAGTGCCTCCACCCTATCATGCATGATCAAGGGTATTGGCGACCAAGAAATGTGACACGTTTCATCACTTTGAGTATAAAACGTCACACATTTCTTGTGTTTGGATTAACGTCCGATCCAAACACATGCAATGCAACACAAATGCTTATCTTGCACATGTTTTACTTTTCTCATTTTGTTTACACATTTTAGATTACCGATTAGTCCATTAACCGATTAAGTCCAATGTGAAAAGTCCACTAATTGGAAAGATGGTCTAAGCCACAAGTGCCTTGAGCATGAAAGAGGTTTCATGGAGGATTAAAACCATTAGGCATGCGAACCTCAATTCCACATTCAAGCCATCAAGGGGCTCAAGACTACTTTCAAAGCGAATGAAAGATTGAAACAATGGAGTGTAATGACATATATTTCAGCACAGAAATAATATACTAAGTGGCTCAAAATCATGCAAACAACTCCTGTAATGCATATTTAAAGGCTTAACTCATTAAGCTAATGGAAGGGTTATACTATAACCTTACAACACAAACCTCAAAGGGCCAAATCAACTCAAAACAGATTTAAAGCATGCCAAAACAAAGGCTAAATCATGCTGAGATTGAAGCTTAAAAGGGAAGAAAATCATGCTCACAACTTGGCTCACAAGCAAGGCATAAAGCACCACTCTCAAAAGCATTTAAGAGTGATATATGTGAGAGCTTGACAGATGAACATGATCTGAAATCACATGCTAAATGATGCCATATCATACAAATAAGTCAAATAGAGCATGCTAAGAGCCTTAAAACACAAAGCTAGTAAGGACCATTTACATTATAGCTATACAAAGCAAAGCATGTCTGACCAAGACCACTTGAAATAGAGTTAAAGCATGCTAAATCAAAGCCAAAAAAACATGCTAGAGTCAAGCTAACACAAGCTAGAACGATAGGCTAAAACATCAAGCACACTAGGCTAGTAAGCAAGATTGCACTACAAGTGTAAGAAGCAAACAAGAGGTGTTCCAACCAGCCAAAAACAGAGGTATAACATGTTAAAATATGGCCAAAAACACGCTTGAACTAAGCTAACATAAGCTATAAAAAGATACTACTTTGTAGTGCTAACAAGGCATGGCATAGAGAGACAAGGAGGGGAGGCCACCCCCTCCCATTTTGCACCTCAAAACAAGCTTTCTACCACTAAAATTCCCTTGGAATTCAGTGGTTTAAAGGTCAAAACAAGATTGTTTTAAAAGCTTTAAAAAGTGATACAACACTTAGCAAACAAGCTATAAAGGAGGGTGGATCACCCCTAACTCCAAAAATACTTTAAACCACCATTTTTAAGCCTCAAAAACAGAGGTTTTTGCAGTTGGGAACTAGGCCAAAAGCAGCATGCAATGGTGGCCAAGTAATGGATTAAAACAAAGCTTAAAAGAGGGTAGAGCCTTACCCTTGAAGCACAGCAACAAACAACAACTTCTTTGAGCTAAAACCAAGATTTTGACTTCAAATAGGACCTCCAAGCACCTTAGCAACAAGATGAAGGTGTTTGATCAAGAGTCCCTTTGTAAAGGTGTAGAGTTCAAGCACAAAAAATATAGAGAGAGAATTTTAGAGAGAAAGAGAGAGAAGATTTTTTGCTCTGAAAAATCTGAACCCTCAAAAAGGGGGAGGGACCTCCCTTATATAGGAACACTATCATAAAGCTTGTATTCATCCCTCCATACACGTGTATGGAGGATGAGCCTCAGTGCTCAACAGCTGGCTCAAAAGATCTGAAAATATCTGAAAAAGGAGAAAATTGGTCGTCGGCCAGTTCAGGTGGCTGGCCGGCCACCTCCCTTAGCCGACCGACCACTTCAAGTGGCCTACAAGGGAGAAAAGTGGCCGACAAGGGCCAAAAGTGGCCGGCAGGGCCTTCCCCCTCCCCCCCCCTCCCCTCCAAGCAAGAGGCATTAAGGTTTGGCCCAAAAATAAGGCCAAAACACAGAGTGTTAAGAGGTTCAAAGACAAGGCACTCAGCCAAGAACTTCGGACACTCAAAACGAGCGCAAACATGCACAATCATCGCGCGCGCAAATGATGACATCTGAGTCTTAAGGTCGGTCAAAAATGGGGTGTCTACACCAATGTCATGTCCATGTCATCTTTTTTTTTTTTTTTTTTCTTCTTCTTCTTTTGAGTCCATTATGGATTATACTTACTTTTCCACGCCCTTGGTTCATTGCATTGACCAGAATTTCCAAATTTTGATGAAAATGAAGAGGAAGAAAATCCTCGGGTTTTGAAAAACTTGATTAATTAGGAGGAAGTGAGGCATGCTATGCCCTGGCTTGATGAAATTGTTTCAATTAATGTAGGTACTAAGAAGGATCCTCGTTTGGTCTAGATTGGTCCCTCGTTGTCTTCGGATGAGAGCAAGCGATTAGCCGCTTTATTAAAAGATTTTAAAGATGTTTTTGCGTGGTTCTACTTAGAAACGCTTGGAATTGATCTTAAGATTGTACAGCACATGATCCCTCTTGACCTTGAGGCCCAACTTGTCAAGCAGAAGCTCTGCATAATCTGTCTAGATTGGGCATCAAAAATCAAAGAGGAGGTCACCAAGCAGATTGATTCTCGATTTTTTATGGTATCAGAATATTCAACTTGGTTGGCCAACATTGTGCCGGTTCTGAAGAAAGATGGCAAAATTAGAGTCTGCGTTGACTTCCAAGATTTGAACAAGGACAGTCCTAAGGATGACTTTATGTTGCCACACATTGACGAGCTGGTGGACTTCACAGTAGGGCATGCTTTGTTATCGTTCATGGATGGATTCTCTAGCTACAACCAAATCTTCATGGTGCTCAAGGATAAAGAGAAAACTGCATTCACCACCCTATGGGAAACCTACAGCTATAGGGTCATGCCATTTGGGTTAAAACAAGCTGGGGCTACTTATCAGAGGGCAACAACCACAATATTGCATGACATGATCTGCAAGGAGGTTGAGGTGTATATGGATGATATGATCATCAAGTCCAAAAAGTGACAAGGCCACTATGCTGCATTGCAGAAATTCTTTGAGAGGATAAGGGAGTACAAGCTAAGGTTCAATCTGGAGAAGCCACTTTTGGAATGACTATAGACAAAACACTAGAGTTTTGGGTCACACAACAAGGAATTGAAGTCGATCTATGAAAGATCAAAGCCATCTTTGAAATGTTGCCACCAATGACTGAAAATGAGGTTTAGGACTTTCTGGGAAAAATGATTTCATAAGGAGGTTTGCCTCAAAATTAACCTTGACTTGTGAATCACTGTTTGGTCTCCTAAAGAAAGGAAAGAAGTTTCGATGGGATGATCAATGCCAATTTGCATTCGAGCAAGTTAAGCAATATCTTCAAAATCTGCCTAAGCTGCAGAAACTGCTGATCCTAGACTTATCAGTGACCGAGTCGACAATGGGATGCATGCTTGCAAAAGATTTAGAAGATGGCGTAGAGAAGACCATTTACTACCTGAGTAAGAAGATGTTGGATATGAACTCGCTACACTCCCTTAGAAAAAGCTTGCCTAGCTTTGGTTTGGACCACCAAGAAGTTATGGCACTACCTGTTAGCACACTCGATAATTTTGGTTTCGAGATTGGATCCCATCAAATATCTCTTTGAGAAATCAACACTTATCAGTAGGCTAGCTCGATGGCTACTTTTGCTTTCCAAGTTTGACATCAAGTATGCCACTCATAAGTCCATTAAAGAAAGGGTTGTAGCAAAATTTTTGGTTAACCACCCAATTTAAGGAGAATAAGATAGGAAGTATGTGTTCCCAAATGAAGAGATCTTACGACTAGAAGAGGATACCTAGAAATTGTACTTTGATAGAGCAGCTAACTAATTTTGTTATGGGATATGTGTGTTACTGATAACATCTGATGATTCCCATGTACCCCGAACCTTCAAGCTCCGATTTAAGGTGTCCAACAACCAAGTAGAATATGAGGTGTGCAATGCCGGATTCGAAGTAGCCCTAGAACTAGGGACAATAAGGTTGGATGTGATTGGGGTTTCAAACTTAGTCGTTTCTCAAGCCAATGGATACTGGAAGATCAAGGAGGAGAAAATGAAAGTTTACCATCAAACCTTGGACATGTTGATCCCAAGGTTTGATAGGTGACTTTTACCTAGCCGATGTGAGATAGAAACCAGTTTGTCGATACTTTGGCGACCCTGGCTTGGATGGTCGATATACCAATCGGGGTCAAGATGCGTCCAATCCTTATAGAGTAGAGGTATGCACCTACATACGAGATGATAGTATAGACACCCCATTTTTGACCATCCATAAGACTTACACGCTTGGTCTAACACACTCAATGATGAAAACTACATTGTGTGATTCGAGTTCTCAATGAGGGAATCCAAGGTCGAGCCAAGAAATAATCTCAAAACCTTCTTACTTGCTTTATTCTGACCTTAGAGGTTCATTTTTGAACATTGTGTCACCTTACACTGAGCTTGAAACAAGGGAATGGGGCAGCACATTTGGGCCCGGCCGTGCCCCATTGAGAGTTAGCCATGGCTATTTGGGCCCGGCTGTGCCTTGCTATACACACTGTCCGGGACGAGAGCCCGTATCACACCCCAAATCTGGGCACGACCGGCCGTGGCCCACAGGGACTCACCCAAGGCACACGTAAGCCTAAACATGAACCCAAAATCACGAAGAATAAATGTGATGATAGCCCATAAATAAATAAATCAAAACTCAATCCAGTGACAAGTCACAAGTATAAATGGTAAAACCAACCACAAAGTATGCACAAAACCCGACATAACAAGCTAAAACAAAATAAATGAATGTCCTAGAGGTCCATGCAATTGAGTAACTGCTACGCCATGAGTTCACTCTAAGTCCTTCTAACACCTAGAAATGATAAACAACTAAGTCTGCTGATAGCTTAGTGAGTAGCAACATAGAAAGTAAATATAGTTTTGAAAACATGGTTCAATTCCAAAATAAGATATATATCACAGAAACTAGATTGGCATACAGTTCGGTAAAGACAATCTGTTTCAAAAAGAAGGTTCCACAGTTCAACAGTTAAAATACTCATGTCTCTTGAGAACATGATAAATGAAATTTTTCACTTAAAAACAGATTACAACATGAACACTAATAATTTTTTGGATACCAAGAAATAACAAGTAACATGCCACACAATTCCCATGGCTATAAGTCCCGTTGGATCCAATACTGAACTAAAAGTCATCCTTAGGGTGGCAACCTGGGCCTTTTCCCTAAGACGATCCGATTGAACGTCACCTAGCTTAACCTAGGTATTTTCCTTACAATCGTTGAGCACTAGAGTCATCACGGCCCAACCCAGATCTGTTCCCTAGTGGCCAGAGTCACCATACACAGTGAAATAATTTCTTTGGACTAAAATATATAGATGGTCCCAATAATCAATACACATCAGTTTCGCAAAACATGGTAGTTCAACATTATAAACATGAGACCAAAACAAATAATTTACAGTATGCCAAGTTCACACATGTTTCAGAAATAATTTGATTCCATTGATAACATAATAATTTATCAAAACAGTTTAGTACTGAAACAACAATTTAATTTTCCAACAGTTCAGGGTAGGAAACATTTATAAAAATATGTAGCATGAAACTACTCACCTGAAAATGAAATAATATAATCCTCAAATAGAGTGTGAAAGTCCAACTAGTGTCCTAAACCAAGTATGAAGACTACACGTCACTACTAATTTAAAAATACTAAAGAGAATAATAAACTAAGTACACCACACTAAAGCACACTAACACAACTCAACCCCACTCACCGTTACTCTTAAATAATACTAAGTTAATGTTCTTCAAGGTCTAAAATTACCCAAGACATGGGTTCTGATCGAAACTTAACTAAAGGTAAGTTTAAGATAAAACAGAGTTTTGAACAAGTTTTCCCAATCTATTCTCTAATTTTGAACAATTCCAAAACCTTCCAGATATCAACTATTATATCCTAAGTTTCAAACCCAATTGGTTTTACCTGATTTCCTTATCAAAATAATTATCTACAATTAATTATATCTGAACAGGTTGTTTTCTACAACACTTTAAAGAAATTAATGGTTCTCTTAGTATACATCAGCAATCAACACAAGGCCAAAACTGTAGAAAACTAGACTCACAACCGGTTCTGATGACACTAATTTGATAATATTCGGATTTATACCCAAAGAGAACGACACTCCCGAACTTATTGTTTTAAACCAGTTTTCTGGACAAATTTGAACGCATCAATTTATATGGATTTTGACTGCCAAAAACTATGAAAAAATTTAGATATGTAATTCAATATGTAATTAATCTACTGTAAAAATTTTAGTTCAAAATTCATTCGCTTGATATGGTTTCTTGATTTTTAAAGTTTGTGGTTCTGTACAAAATTTTTAAACTAAGAAATTCTCCCATTCTTTATACATAAATTTAATTCCTCAGGTTTCTTAGCAGGATATCTATATACAAAATACATAAGCCTACAACCTCTCCATCAATGAACTAAATAATAATAGAGTAAGGATAAAGAACAAAACCAAAAGGAAGAAGAAAGATAAAGACCTACCACACACCCAAAAATTCTTCCTTGTTTGCAACCCTTTTTTGGGTAAACTATCAATAGGTCATAATAGTTGGATTTAATTCACATCAAATCCTATTGAAAATAAGTCTTGGTAAAATTGTCCCTAAAAATATTTTTTTTTTTTGATAATTTTTTTATATGTCGCTAAAAATTGACAGTTAGAGACTTTTTTTTGTTATGATTTTTATAAATTGTCACTAAAACTTACAATTAGTAACGTTTTTCTATGACAAATTTTTTCCATAGGATCTATAAGACAATAAGTCCACTTATTAGGACCTACACGTAAGTACCTCTTTTTTTTCTTCTTCTTTTCTCTCAACCTTTTTCTCTCTCTCGTGGTGGCTCCTGCTGCTGCTATAAATAGTATTAGGCAACCTAGGGTTACATATGCATCTACACAAACGGCCCTAAAATATTATATTTTGTTTTAATTTATTTTCTCTCCCCATTAATTTAAATAAAATAAAAATATAATTAGATCGAAATATGCTTACTAATTTGACACTTAATTTTATTTTTTATTTAAAATAAATAAATAAATAAATCTTGCCTTTAAATTGAAGACTTTCACCATAAATTTATTTTAGGTTTTATTTAAAATTAATTAAAAGACCCTCCAAATATTTAATTTGCACTTAGGATTCACCATCAAAATATTTGAAATTGTAATTGTGGGAGCCAAAAAAAATATATATATCAACTTATTGGGCTAACCCAAAAAAGGTCTGCCAAGGGGCCAACTATTGGGCTTATTCGGCCCACCCCCGTCTATAAAAGGAAGGGACCTCATAACATATAGGGATGATCTCTCTCTGCTCCACAGAGCACCAAAGCACACTTTACTATTCTTGATTCTTCATTCATGGATTCTAACTTCATCATCGGAGTGTCCCCGACCGGTAACCCCGGTTGGTTGGCATCAACTAGATTTATCTCTTGCAGGTTCATGGAGCTGTCTTCGTTGAATCTCACCAACAATCCATGTGAGAGGATATTTCATGGTCTCACAATTGGCGCCGTCTGTGGGAACGACTGAATGAGATCAACGAAGAACACAACAAACATGTTCTTGTAAGTACAAATTTAACAACAAATTTGATTTATTTGCCCTCTGAAAATTATTTTAAGATTGGTTCTTGGATTGGATATACATATGTTTATGCTTACAAAATAGAGCTTTTTGTTCGCTGTAAATCTTTTGTATCTCCTTTTTCTCTCTCTACAAATGGGTTTCACTTTTCTTGAAGAGAGCATCTTTTCGACATATTAAAGCTGAGTGATGAAATTTTCTTGTTGAATCTGTTAAAGCTGTTAGTCGGCACTTTACCAACTTATGCATGTGCACTTCACACTGTTCATGTTGATTGATAAAATTTCATCTTTTCTTGGAATATACATACATATATATCTATACTAACAATTTCTATGGACTCCAAACTTGGGTCTTTACTTTCTCTCTGTAAAAATTGGGAACTAACTTTTATCACCTACCTTTCCATGGAGCACTCTAGTGGTACAATCAATTCGGCTATTAAAATAAATTTTATATATATAATGATATTAGAAGTTTGCCAAAAACATTGTTTCCCTTATAACCCTTACCTTTTTGCCGAGACCATGATTATGAATTTTATATATATCAGTTTGCAGAGAACACTATTGGGGATTATATATATATATATATAAATTGCTTAGTCAACATTATTCAAAAATTCAAAAATTGCTTAGTCAACACATTATGTATATATATATATATCAATTCGGCAACTTTATCAAGTTGCTTAGTCAACATTATTCAAAAATTCCCATTTGCTACATCACATCACTCAGCCAAGAATAAGTTCTTCGGCCACCACCTTGTTAAATTCGCGTAGCCGTTCAACCATTCCCTCGCCGAGTTCCAATCCGATCAAGAGTTATTACATTGGCACTTCTCGGCCACTTAAGTAGTTTGGGAACCCGCCTTACTCGGCGTTGCCATTGGCCTATCAACTCGTCTGTTCCTCTGCCTCCACAATTTGGTGATGCCACTCCAATTAAATCATTCGGCAATAGCAAATAGCCGACCGACCGCGTTGCCAAAATAAAGTCGAAGACCAAATAGTATAAGGAAATATTTTCAGCACAATCAAAGATGAATTACTGATCCAGCTTTTGGCAATCCAAACGTACTAGCCTAGCTCGGCATAGCCAACACACACTATTCGACAACCACCAACGAACCAACTTACATCCACCGGCCCAATGAACAAGTCGGCAACTTATCGGCTTATTCGGCAACTTTTTTTTTCATTCACTTTACATAGTATCACTCATCGACATATTATCAACAAAGTTTCGACGACTTAATTGTTTTATTTGCATTACCTCTGCATGTTATCAACTTACTCGGCTTGTTCGGCAACTTACTCGACATATTATCAGGAGCAAATTAATATCAACTTTGCATTTTATCTAGCATGGAAAACTTGTTTGGCTCTACGCTCTCAGCATAAAACTAGCACCGCGACTTACTGAAATCCACATCTAACAATACCAGAGGATTCACGTCGACTCAGGGAGTCCAAAGCCACTAACTAGAGGAGCAAAAAAGTAACCGATGCTTGCCGATAGTTGCGCAACAGCCCATATTTTCAAAACCTGCAATTTTCAACATTGTCAAAATCAAGTTTTGATTACACCAATGTAAAGTACTCATCGAGACGAGTCCAACACAAAAAATCGCGTCAAAATCAGAGCTAAAATGAAGTCGTACGGGCCAATTGAAATTTTCCTAGAAAATCACATATATTGTTGAAGAAGACGACCCAGGAGTTGGCAAAACGTAAGAAATTATTCGGTGGATTGCAGCTAAGTTACATCTTGTAATAACCAAATAATTAAGTTCAAATATATATAATGCACAAAATATGAGCACAAGGCATGTCATGGCAGAGTGGTTAAGTGTTAATCTTTTATCACAAGAGCGCAGGTTCAACTCTTGCCAGCCACACTAATTTTCTTTTATTTTTTGCAATATAAGAGCAATTATCCAGTGGATCGCACAGCACCAGTCTCCATCAATCTGAGTCGTCAGAATCATTTTGGCTGCAACTACGCCATCAGGAGTCCCATTACAGCGATCCCATAGTCGTTTCCAACTATTTGGAGCATTCTGAACACATCCGTACGGTCTGATTTTGCAAATTCCATACCCAAATTCTGTAGATTTTATATGCAATGCCACATATCGCAGCTCAAACAATACTTTTTGCCGCCAAGCCTGGCATTTGATCAATGCCGCATTCAACAATTTTGGCATCTTCCCGCCACTATAACAACCCGCATCATTCGGCAAATTTGGCTCAAGTCTATTCCGAATTCCTTCTGAATAACCACTGTCATTCATAAGCAACAGACCAATGTTATTCGGAAGGAATAAGGCAACTATACTTTGTTCTTAGCTTACTTCTCGGCAATGTTGGCCACCGTCCAATCTGAATTTCTTCCGAATACCTAACGTCATTCGCAAGCAATGGGGCAACGGTGATCCAATGTTACATATTCACAAAAATGGAAGCAATTTTGTAACAAATTCCATGACAATGGTACAATTTAATCGGCTTAAACGCTTATCGCCAAACTCACTGAACAGCTGTTACACTCACTTGGCGCTTTCAATTCGGCCACTTGGTAGTTCAACTGACCGGCATGCAATTTCAGTAACAGGATCTTGGGGCTAGGATATAATCCTCTGTCTTCCCTGATCATTCATTGTGTTACCCGTGTTACCTTGGCCATTTATTAGCCAATCATCATCTCGGTACCTCTCTTGTGCATGCATACTCTACCAACTTGGTACAAACATTGCAACGAAATTTATTTTAGTTACAAACTCCAGCTCCTTTTCACACTGCTCCAAACAAGCGCCAGTTTTGGGGCAATACATTACATACTTGGCAGTCGGCCGTTCGCATTTAGCAATCGGCAGTTCGCATATTTTTGCACGCCGTCATTTTACCAAAGCCGAATCTACCCCACCACATAGGGTAATGGGGCAAGTCCAATCTGCATTCCTTCCGACTAACGCATGTCATTCGAAAGCACTGGGGCAAGTCTACAATGGACTAAATGCAAACCGAGCAATACTAATTGGCCCAAAATTTATTCGGCAATTAAATAGTTGGCCTAATATCTATTTGGCCATTCCTTACAAGTGGAGCAATATTCTTTGAGATTAACACGTCTACTTCATTCGGTATTGGCCATCATTGACACAGGATGCATTATTCAAAGTCCTTGCCATATTGGCACTTGGTCGCCATTTAAAATCAATAAAGTCTTTGAGTACAGTGTAATCTTCGCACTCGGCACGTGTAGACACCCCATTTTTTACTGCCCTTAAGACTTGGGCGCAACTGATGGTTTACTTGGTGTTGGAAGGTGTGCAGGGCAAAGGTTCAATTTTTTCGGCAATAAGAGAGACAAATCTCAACTTCACACCCCATTTTGGACCAAAGCTATTTTGAACGGCTTTTAGACCTTAAAACCCTCTCTTTCAAAATATTTTTGAAATAAAGTTTCTACAATGTTCCGAGGCTCACATTTTGTCAAATAATGCGCTTTTTGATAAACCGAGCAAGGACAAAGTGGAAATGAATGAAAGAGAGATGAAATCTTTGAAAAATCTTTCAAAACACCTTGCTTAGGGGTTTGAAGTTGAAGAAAGGAGGGGAAGAGAGAAGAAACCAAGTTGGAGAAGAAGATAGGCAAGAATCGCTAAGAGAGGGATGAGCAGTTCTCGATAAATCAGGCTTATCTGTCTATGCACTTGGAGTTAAGCTATGAGACTACTACCGTTGGAAAGAAGACTTCCGGGGATTCATTTTGCACTCAAGAATCTCTTAAAGCCGACTCCGGATGGGGGAGATATGATTGGTTGAAGTTGGGCATCATCCCGGTTGGACTGAAACTGAGCAGCCTTCACCAAAACAAGCATAACTTTTTGCACAGTTAGAATTTTGATGCAAGGCTGGTGCCATTGGAAAGCTTACTTCCGGGGCTTCAGTTTTGACACAAGAGTGACCTAAAAAGGAGTTCATATGAAGAAGTTATGCCC
The DNA here is from genome assembly GCA_036172215.1 of Camellia granthamiana. Taxonomy (NCBI): domain Eukaryota; kingdom Viridiplantae; phylum Streptophyta; class Magnoliopsida; order Ericales; family Theaceae; genus Camellia; species Camellia granthamiana. The sequence continues at coordinate 114,832,302 of CM069903.1, forward strand.
GTTTGAAATTGGACCTGCAGAGCAGATTTTTCCTGCCGAACGGCCAAAACAAATGGCCGACCGGCCAGAAAAGATGGCCGACCGACCAAGTTTTCTAGCCGACGACCTTTCGGAGCATTCTACAGATTGAATGGATGCCAGCTGTGCCAGCTGGAATGCATAGACTCTGCTCCCCATGCACATGTGTGGCTGTTTTGCACCCTTTGCACCCTTTTTGACCCTCTTTTTGCACCCTTTGCTCAAAGCTTCTTGAGGAAGCTTTGACCCCTTGTCTTGGCTTCCTCAAGAAGCTTGCACCTTTGCATTAGCTTCTCTTAGAAGCTCGGTTCCTTTGACCCTTTTGCATAGCTTCTTTGAGAAGCTTTACACCATTTCCATTGTCTATATAAGGAAGCCTCCTCCTCCTTTGTTTTGGTTCAGAAAAAACCAGACCTAGGGATATATATCTGATACATATACACCCTCTCTCTCTACATTTGTGTGTTAGAGGGTTCAAAAGAGGCTTGTTCTTGGCCTATTGCACCACACCTCATAGCCATACACCACCACCATTGGACTGAGGTTCTTGGGAGGGTTTCTTGAGCTCTAAAAGCTGGTTTTTGGCCCCTGAAATTGCTGATCTCGAAATTGATCTTCAAGGGCAAGTTTCTTCCCCTTTTTAGCATTTTCTTGTACCTCATTTTAGCCTATCTTGCTTGCTGATTTGAGCTTAGTGTATAACATAAAAAAGTTCTGTTTTTTTGTGTTCAAGATACTTCATTAAGACCACTTTGGTGTTTGGGGTTGTTTGACCCCTTCTTAGGCCTTGTTTGGCCTCATTTTTGTGCATTTTTTGTGAGCTTCGGGACCACCTTGTATTGGCCCTCTCACCACTGAAATCCAGAGGAATTTCAGTGGTGGGGGTGGTGTTTTGAGGTCCTAAGAAGGAGAGGGCCATCCCCTCTCCTTGTTGTCTTGTTTGCTTGCATTTTTGGCCTTACAAAGGGGCCAATATCTGCACACTTCTTGAGCTTGGTTTAGGCATTTTTTAGTGGGTTTTAGGACCCCTATAGGCCATTTCCAGAGTTGGTTTGGCTTTGTTGAGTGTCCATCTTGTATGTGCTTAATAACCCCTTGTATAGCCCTCTAAAGGAGCTCATCATTTTTGCATGTGTTGGCTTCATTTCAGTGGTTATTTGGGCATCTTTTGGCATGTTTTGTTCACTGATTTTGGCTGGTTTGGTGAGATTTCATTTGCTTCATATACTTGCCATACAACTCATGTTTGCTAGTCAATCTTGCATGCTATTTTAGTCCATCTTGCTAGCACTTTTTGGCCATGTTTTGAACTGGAAATGTCCATGTTTTGGGACTGCCTTGGTTCTGTCTTTGTGCTTCATAGTCAAATAATGCATGCTTTGTATAGCTATAAGTCAATACATGTGCCTAATTTTGAGTTTCGGGGCTCATCTCATGCATCGGGTGCCATATTTCCATGTTTCGGGACCATTTAGCATCATATTTCAGTGTTGAAATTCACATGCTTTTATGCCATCTTGCATCCCTTGCCATGCTTTGGTAGAGTGGCATTTTATGCCTTAGGTTCGGTCCTCGGTTGGCGTTCATGTATGCACGCATTTCGATTGTCTCATTTTCATCTAATGGCCACTGATTTTGGCATGCTTGCGAGCTATCCATGTTAGTTTAAGTCCATCATCGCATGTTGTTGCATGCCATGTTTGCTTACATGTTTAGGTTGCGCGCCTAGTATACATTGCTCATTTACATGTTCATGTTGCATACTTAGCCTCCATGCCTAGGTTGCATTCCATCGAGCATGCATCCCTTGCCTCTTGATCAATCATGATAGGGGTTGGGGCCCTTTGATGTGTTTTGTGCTTGCATTTCATTTGATATCAAAGTTGCACACTTGGCTTTTGGGCCATCATGCATTGAAATGCGTGATTGATGGCCCGAGGGTCGAAGGCCGTGCTCCCTTGAGTCTATTGCATGATAGGGAGTACGGCCATGCTCACATTTGCTTGAAAATTCCATGCCATACACTGCTTGCCCTCTGCTGCTGTCAATTGCAGGTTCTGCAGGAAATTTTGGCCGATCGGCTACATATAGTGCCGACCGGCCATCCATCAGTGGCCGATAGATTAAACAGTGGCCGGTGATCATTCCCTTTGGCCGGTGACCATTCCACTTGGCCGGTGGTGTCCCCCAATATCCAGAGAGTGTTCCTTGAGAATTGTGCCATTTTCAGAGGGGCAAGGCAGTGTTAACAGAGGCAGTAGTGCTATGGCAACGAGTTTCCGGGCGAGACGAGGCAAGCATGCATCATTCACGCCTCCCGAGGCAGGGCTGCGCCCACCTTCTTTCTGTATTTACTTTGTTAATTAATTAGAAGTTTTGTAATATTTAGTTTAGTATTATTTATTTATTCGGACTGTATTATTCTTTCGGACCCTCCGAGTGAGGGCAATTGTGTAATAAGTGTGCGTGAGTGTGTGTATGTCTTCCAACCCCACGTCTTTCTCCCCTTTTATTTACTGGCTTTCGATGGTTAGTTTAGGGCATATCTAAATTAGCATACCTTATGCTATGCATGCGTGCATTCATACATTTGTCTTGCATGCACCGGGCTCGGCGCATCATTCTAACTGCATTTGTATTTCAATTCCAAATTGAATACGTGTTAGTTGTAGCATTTCACATGTCATTCTAGATTAGTTGAGCCTGTCTTAGTTGCATTTTGCATGTGTTGCATTAGCCATCTTAACATGAATTAGGATCATGCATATGATTACTAACTAGTTTCTGTTTTGGCTTGGAGTACTAGGTGAGCTTTTACGCTTTAGCATCCTTGCATGTGTGTGAGTGTTGCCATGACAACATGATTACCATGAGGCTAGTTGCTTATGTGATATAACTGCTTGAATGCCTGTGGATGGAGGTTGAATCACCTAAATTGGAATAATGCATTAAAACTGTGAGTTTTGAGCCTACTAGATAGTGGCAAAACCATCTTTTCTAAAGCCCACTTGAGGGTGGTAAAATCTGCATTTTAGCCTACTTGCGAGTAGCAAATCATTTTCAAAACAAACATGTAATGTTTTGTTCCAATCTAGGCGATTTGGTCTATACTTGTTTGCTGTGCGCATAACATAGTAATTCTAGGCTAATAACCAGAATAAGAACACATAATGTTTTCAAAACAAGATATCACGGTTAGTAGAGGTCGATCTTCGGATCGGGCGAGAGGGGGTGCTCATAGCTGACCTTCCCCAATCGTACCCAAGTTCCCGAGCCGAGGCAACTTTGGTGATGACGGACACGTGGCCTTTGGCACCGAGTCAGGGTTTCCTAAATTTCCCAAAATAAAATATTTAGGTGGCGACTCTGTATCTGGCAAAGCAGTCCATGTTTGGCACTTCTTTCAAAAAATCTGTTTTCTCAAAACGATTTGCCAGATTTGGACTCTTTGGTTCAGATTAAGAACTGTGACAATTTGAGTTCGAACTGTAGTAGACTCACAAACGAACGGAACGGGGGACTCATCCCTCCCGAGGTGTTCGGGGACGTCTACAGTTTCTGGCGACTCTGCTAGGGAATTAGAGAACTTGACTCGAACTCATGATATCTTGTTTTGGCTACACTTGTGTGTTTCTTTGCATTGCATTTGCATTGGTGCGCCTAGGACACCGTGTTTGCCATCTGCTATTCCTGAACGGTTTGCCGGAGGCTTGTCTTGTCAAGGCATGACCATAAGGCTGACCGGTTGTGGGCTCTGCCAGTATGAGAACACAAACCCCGGTTTTACCGGGGCACCCTTTTTGACCATTCGACCTAGTGCATATTCGGATCCATAGTGACCATTCCAAACTAGGACAGGTTGCTTACCCAATAAGTTGTTTGAAACCGCTGCGTGCGTAGTGAAACCCTAGCTCCTGACAAAATAGGACAGGGAAACCCTACCCTAACATAGGGGTGTTTTGGCTCTCACTTATCTGCTATGTGCTTTTAGAGTGCGTCTCTACAGGGAAATGCATGTATCAGTTTACAAGTTTGGGCATCAGGCCTGCGGGCACCAATTCAGTATTTTGGGATTCACTTTACCTGAGGGTATCAGATTTAAGGCTGAATTTTGGGGGCAGAATTCAGTAGAGGGCACAGTCATCCTGTTACACTCGTATCTGTTTTGGTGAAGTTGAGCTGAGGTGCTGTCTGTTTTCTCTTTTGCTAGGTAGTCTTGGAATCATAGCTTCAGAAGGCTCCACTATCCCCCGGGTACATTGGATTTGTGCTGATAGACTTTGTCAGGTCAGAGACTCAGTTCAAGGGTAATCAGCGCCAGAGAAGGCTAGTCAGACATAGACCACCAGTACAACATCTACCAGATCAGTGATCTTTGAGCAGTCGGGTTGAGATTTCTGAGCCTACTGCAAACACAGATATACCGGTGCTCAGTTAGACCAGGACAATATGTCGAGTCTGGAAGAGATGGTGCGCCAACTCCAGGATAGTATGAAAGCCATGCAGCAAGACACTGTCCGTCAAGCAGAATTCGCCAAGCAACAGGCTGTGGTCATAGCCCAACAGGCAGAGACAATTGCCAGGCTAGAGCAACAAACCGGAGCATCTGCTTCGCATCAAGCTCCACCACCAGGGGTTCAGACACCCGGGGAAACACCCAATGTCCAGGAAGGTACGGACATTCCGGTAGGGCCGGCTCCGCCCCCAATTTTACCCCAGCTATCCAAAACACCTACCAATCTACCAGACTCTCCCTTCGAGTTCAAGACAGACCCCACAGCATTGAAAGTGAGCAAGCTTGAGAAATTGTTCAAAAAGTCTCAGGGGGCCCACTCTATTCCTGATATAGAGGATGGTTGTACCGACTCAGTGGTGACATTACCGGATCGGTTCAAGATGCCACATATCGATCGATTCGATGGCTCTGGAGACCCAATGGTGCACCTCCACCTGTTTTCTGATATCCTGAGGCCAATGGGTTTGACCACAGCCCAGAAGCTATCACTATTCGGCTGAACCCTGTCTGGGATAGCCGCAATCTGGTATGCGAAATTGGAGAACTCTGTGAAACAGAATTGGGAAGAGATGGCGGAGGCCTTCAGTGATCAATACTCCTACAACACATAGATTGAGGTCACAACTCGTGATCTTGAAGTCACCCACCAAGAGCCAAAAGAGGGTTTTTCAGAATTTGTGGCGAGATGGAGAGCAAAGTCCTCAATGATGGCTGCAAGGCCTTCCGACAAAGATCAGATTCGGATGGTTGTGCGCAACCTCCAACCCAAGCTTATGCAAAAGATGATTGTGCTCCCCTTCCCCACCTTTTCAGACTTACATGAGATGGGAGTACAGATCGAGGATGCTATGAAGCAGGGCCTCATTGACCAGGAGAAGAAGCAGCCCAGGAGGGCATTTTCCCGCAGTTCGAATGTGACCACCAGTGGTGATGCAGCTGCAAGATCTTCCGAAGTGGGCATGGTCGCCACCACCGCACCAAGAACAGCCACCCCCTTTGTTGGTACATCCAATCAAAACCCCCGAACTTCGGACTATCTACCCCGAGGCAAGAGGGTTTTCACCCCACTTTATATGCCTCTGTCTAAAGCTCTAGGGGTCCTACTTAGGCAAGGACATCTGAAACCGTTAGAGCAACGGCCTCTACCCGATCCTCTCCCTCCAAAGCATGACCCGGCTAAGTACTGTGCTTTCCATCAACAAACCGGTCATGACACTGACAGTTGTGTCCGTCTTCGCCATGAGATACAAAATCTGATTGACAATGAGGTTATCGTCGTACCAAGTCCTACAAAGTCTATCGGCACTTGATCAGTGAACTTGTGGGGGATAATGTGATGTGATCAGGGGATGAACCACCTGCGAACGGCGCTCAGTTTACTTCAGATGTGGCGTATGGCATGCACTGTTTTGAGCATTTGCGAATGCTGGTTTTTGTATGCTCTGGCTTGGGTACTGAGTCAGTTCTGTCATTTTTGTTTTGAGTCTGTCTCTTTGTTTTGAGTCAGTCTTTTCATACTGAGTCAGTTAGGGTTTGTCTTGTTGTATCGAGTCAGTCCTATTGTACAAAAGGTCAGGTGATTTCGGGAATGTTACCTCAAACATCACTTGCTTGTTTGTGTTTGTCTTTTCGTTTTCTTTTGAGTCTGTTTCTGCCTTGGAGCCAGTGATGCCAACAGATTTGAATGAATAGCAGTGGTTTTTCATGCTTTTGTGTTTGCTTCTGCCGTGTGCCAGTTGTGCCAGAAGTTCTGAATGAGATGACAGTATTTGACTAAGAACTCTGTCTTTTCTGTGCCTTGAAGTCATTGTAATGACCTGAGTTTTTCAAAACTTTTTGAACACTGCGGTGAAAACGAAGAGGGAGGAATTCCTCGGGATTTGCAAAACTTTGATCAATTTGAGAGAAAGATAGGCGTGCTAAACCTTTTAATGAATGAAATCGTGCTTGTTAGCATGAGTACTGAGAAGGATCCTGGCTTGATCCAGATTGGTTCTACACTGTCTTCAGCGCGAGCGATTTGTCGCTTTCTTAAAAACTTTCAAAAAATGTTTTGCGTGGTCCTACGAAGACCTGTGTGGGATCGCTCTTGAGATTGTGCAGCCTAGGATCGCTCTCAGCCTCGAGACTTCACCCCTCTTGGTTTCAAAACCTTGGACCTTAATTCAGAGTGTTCAACGGTCAACCACCATGTAAGGCTTGTATGGCCAGATTTGAAGCAGCCCACGAACTAGGGGCAAGAAAAGTCAGATCAAGAAGATCAGGTGTTATCAAAAGAAGCTTGCAAAGCTGGATCAGAAGCACCCCTGGAACTAGGGGCAAGGAATTTCAAATGTGCTCGAAGAGCCGAAGATGGACCATTCCACAAATCAAAGAAGGTCGGCAAGAATGCCAAATCCCAGAAGGGAGAAAAGAAGACAGTTTCTGCTGAAGAACAACTGAGTTCCGATCCACAACACTAGGGGCAAATTCAGCCCCCCATTGGATGAACTCCTCCATTGTCAGCGAACAGCAGCCATTCTCCTGGATTCAGATGACTTCGGGACATCAAAACCATTTGACATGGACAAAGCTACACTTTTACCCTTGAGAGGCTCGCTGGGTCGAAAACCCGGAAGGGCGACCCAAGCAAAAGTTAGAGCGAAAAAAAAAGAAGAAGAAAAAGAAAAAAGAAAAGAGAAGAAAAAGAAAAAAAATGCAAAGAATGAAGAGAAAAAAAAAAAAAAAAAGAAAAAAAAAAGAGAGAGAAAAAAAATTGAAAAGAAAAAGAAGAACAAAGCTCGCAAGGTTGAAAACCCAGAAAGGGCGGCCTTGGCAAAAGTTAGAGTGTAAAAGGAGAGGTTAATACCTGAGTGTACCTTAACCCCGAACTACGTAAGGCTTGATTCCCATCTTTGGGATACGTAGGCAACTTCATTCTGAAGTCCAGCCCTAAAACACTTCAAATTCGATTGTGTCCATGTAATGGTTTTGATCATCTTTGCCTTCTCTGTATCCGAGAGTTCGGTTGTAATCATCGTTCCGAGGACTGATTATAATGCGCTGCGATGCCATTTAGACAAGGGGCAACTTTCCGTTGCCATTCAATGCACTGCGGTGCCGTTCAAACAAGGGGTAACTTTCCGTTGCCATGCAGCTCTCTTCGAGCAAGGGGGGGCAATTTTCCTCTAGATCCGAGGTTGTGCGTCTCAAGAGTAGGTTCCATGCTTGTTAAGCATTGGCCGTTTGCAAAAATAGTTTTTGAAAATTTTTACTGAGGTTGACTAATTTTCTCGAAAATTGTTCCATCTTTTCCAAAACTGGACCATTTCTTGGACCCAAAAAAGGAAAATTTCCAGTGCTCATAGCTTGACTTGCATGATTTTGAATCAAAAATCGAATAAGCATGTTAATCTAACTCTCATATTGATCAAAACTGTTTTAGTAGAAAACCAAAACCAAAAAATGGTCAAAATGATGAAATAGGGGCACAGTTGAGTCAGGTTTTCTGTCCTTTCCCCTTTATCAACGCACTTGCCAGAAAGGGCACCATACCTGCCGAAAAAGGGCACCACTGAAGCTAACCACAAAAGGGCAGAAAGCTCTCACATCCTCCAAGCAACGAGGTATCAAGACAGGTGCGAAGCACGAACTGGAATGGATCAAGATGTTCCACTCCCTCATCTGGACGGATCTGATCATGTCCAAACTCCCTAGCAGAGCATCATCAACCGATGTCAGTTGCAGATTTGCTAGACACCCAGTTGTAGTGTAACCCCTCTGTGGGAGAGTTCACTGTTGTAAGCAGAAGAAGAAGAATCTGGCAGAATGCTAGGGGCAAGAGCCCACAACTTTCTGTTTATCCATCAACCACCCAGGGGAGGGATAAAAAAATGAGAGATTGAAGAATAGAGAGATGTACGATGAGAGAAAAGCGAGAAAAGGGTTTTGAGAGAAAAAACCGAGCTTGAGGGCCGAGTGATGTGAGAATCACAAATGAGAAAGGGTGGGAAATAATACCCGGTGAAACAGGCTCCCTGTGCGCATTTGAGTCTTTTGTTGTGTTTTGTTTGTCTCGATTCTTGTTTTGAGTCGTTTCAAGTGTCAATAGATGTGTTTAGGTTGTTTACCTTTATTTTCCGTTGTTGGGTCGTCTTTGCTGTGTTCAGTTGTAGGCTCAATACCCGATCGAGAACTCATTTTCTCAATTTCAAAAATGATTTGTTGTGTGCTCAGAGTGCTGTGCCATTCTCCACATTTGTGCAAAAAAGGAATTTGTTCTTTCGAAAATTGCAGGGTTTAGAGAACAGTGAAATCAGGGCCTATCTGAAGCTATATAGGTTCCGGACTGCAAAGCAAAAGAAAAGAGGGAAAATCGAAGCACCTGAGTGTGTTTCACCTTCAGCAAATTCCATGATTGTACTCCGGATGTACCTCCTCAGGCCTCATCACTACTCCGAAGTATGAGTGTATCTCGACCCCAAGCTTAAGCCTGCTTCAAGTCAGAATGGCAATCAAAGCAGCAGCAGATGTTATCTCTCTCTAATATGAACAGGGTGTGCCCGTTTTTGAGCTGAATGTGTTACAAACCCCTCTGAAAGGTAAATCGGAGGTCGCGTTTGAATTCGGTCTCGTTAAGGCTTGTACTCCCTTATTCGGCATTTTGTTTCAAATATGCGTTGTCACGCACGTTCCACTTGCATGTTATGCACCCTTCCACCCGCATTGTTATGCACTTCTCATGCTTGCATTGTGATGCATATTCCAATTGCATTGTTATGCACCGACTTTACTAGCATTTTTATGCTCATCCGTTGCATCTATCTAGCATTGTTATGCTAATTACTTGCATTGTTATGCACCTTGTCACTTGCAATTGTCATTCTTTCTCCTCGCGCGTGCGACGGGTTGGACCTCCTCTGGTTTAGAGCATTTGGAATACGTTCCAATGCTTATACCTTTCTGAAACATCGGGATACGTCCCTATGTTTCTCCTTCCTTTCTAATCACTGGGATACGTCCCTAATCACCGGGATACGTCCCTGTGCTTCTCCTTCTTTTTCTAAAACACCGAGATACGTCCCTATGTTTCTCCTTCTTTCCGCAACACCGGGATGCGTCCCTACGTTTCTTCTCTTTTCCGAAACATCGGGATACGTCCCTATGTTTCCTCTTTCTTTCTGAAACATCGGGATACATCCCTATGTTTCTCCTTCCTTTCTAATCACTGGGATACGTCCCTAATCACCGGGATACGTCCCTGTGCTTCTCCTTCTTTTTCTGAAACACCGGGATACGTCCCTATGTTTCTCCTTCTTTCCGCAACACCGGGATGCGTCCCTACGTTTCTTCTCTTTTCCGAAACATCAGGATACGTCCCTATGTTTCTTCCTTCTTTCCAAAATACCGGGATATGTCCCTATGTTTCTCCTTCCTTTCTGAAACACCGGGATATGTCCCTATGTTTCTTCTCCTTTTTGAAACACCGGGATACGTCCCTACGTTTCTCTCTTTTCGAAACACTGCGATACGTCCCTATATTTCTCCTTTTCCGAAGCACCGGGATACGTCCCTATGTTTCTCCTCCATTTCGAAACACCGGGATACATCCCTACGTTTCTCCTTCATTCCGGAACACCGGGATACGTCCCTATGTTTCTCATTCCTTGCGGAACACCGGGATACGTCCCTATGTTTCTCATTCCTTGCGGAACACCGGGATACGTCCCCATGTTTCTCTTTCCTTCCGAAACACCGGGATACGTCCCTATGTTTCTCCTTCTTTTCTAACATTGGGATACGTCCCAAAACACCGGGATATGTCCCTATGTTTCTCTCTTTGTTCCTTCATAGCATTTCATTCACGCTATCTTGCGCACCTTACCTGTACTTGTTAGTACATTACATTGTTTTGCATACAAACCGGCTTCGCGTAGCGTATAAGTCCAATTATCAAAGTCTTCCTGCATATCATTTGCATCCTGCCCCTGAACTACGCTGGTTTGATTCTTTGCAAAGAGATACGTAGGCACCCTGCGGGCACAACCATTTATTTATCGGTATTTTGTTTGTTTATCCAAGTCTTCGGCCTTGTCAAAAATGGGTCGTCTCTGGGCTTTGACATTCACTCCCATCGTTGTTATGACTATCGAGTTCTGTCAAAGAGGGGCAACTGTAGACACCCCATTTTTGACCGCCCTTAAGACTTGGGCGCAACTGATGGTTTACTTGGTGTTGGAAGGTGTGCAGGGCAAAGGTTCAATTTCTTCGGCAAGAAGAGAGACAAATCTCAACTTCACACCCCGTTTTGGACCAAAGCTATTTTGAACGGTTTTTAGACCTTAAAACCCTCTCTTTCAAAACATTTTTGAAATAAAGTTTCTACAATGTTCCGAGGCTCACATTTTGTCAAATAATGCGCTTTTCGATAAACCGAGCAAGGACAAAGTGGAAATGAATGAAAGAGAGATGAAATCTTTGAAAAATCTTTCAAAACACCTTGCTTAGGGGTTTGAAGTTGAAGAAAGGAGGGGAAGAGAGAAGAAACCAAGTTGGAGAAGAAAATAGGCAAGAATCGCTAAGAGAGGGACGAGCAGTTCTCGATAAATCAGGCTTATCTGTCTATGCACTTGGAGTTAAGCTATGAGGCCACTACCATTGGAAAGAAGACTTCCGGGGCTTCATTTTGCACTCAAGAATCTCTTAAAGCCGAGTCCGGATGGGGGAGATATGATGGTTTGAAATTGGGCAACATCTCGGTTGGACTGAAACTGAGCAGCCTTCACCAAAACAAGCATAACTTTTTTCACAGTTAGAATTTTGATGCAATGCTGGTGCCATTGGAAAGCTTACTTCCGGGGCTTCAGTTTTGACACAAGACTGACCTAAAAAGGAGTTCATATGAAGAAGTTATGCCCGTTTGAAGTTGGACCTGCAGAGCAGATTTTTCCTGCCGATCGGCCAAAACAAATGGCCGACCGACCAAATAGATGGCCGACTGGCCAGAAAAGATGGCCGACTAGCCAAGTTTGCTAGCCGACGACCTTCCGGAGCATTCTACAGATTGAATGGATGCCAGCTGTGCCAGCTGGAATGCATAGACTCTGCTCCCCATGCACGTGTGTGGCTGTTTTGCACCCTTTGCACCCTTTTTGACCCTCTTTTTGCACCCTTTGCTCAAAGCTTCTTGAGGAAGCTTTGACCCCTTGTCTTGGCTTCCTCAAGAAGCTTGCACCTTTGCATTAGCTTCTCTTAGAAGCTCGGTTCCTTTGACCCTTTTGCATAGCTTCTTTGAGAAGCTTTACACCATTTCCATTGTCTATATAAGGAAGCCTCCTCCTCCTTTGTTTTGGTTCAGCAAAAACCAGACCTAGGGCATATATATCTGATATATATACACCCTCTCTCTCTATATCTCTCTCTCTCTACATTTGTGTGTTAGAGGGTTCTAAAGGGGCTTGTTCTTGGCCTATTGCACCACACCTCATAGCCATACACCACCACCATTGGACTGAGGTTCTTGGGAGGGTTTCTTGAGCTCTAAAAGCTGGTTTTTGGCCCCTGAATTTGCTGATCTCGAAATTGATCTTCAGGGGTAAGTTTCTTCCCCTTTTTAGCATTTTCTTGTACCTCATTTTAGCCTATCTTGCTTGCTGATTTGAGCTTAGTGTATAACATAAAAAAGTTCTTTTTTTTTTTGTGTTTAAGATACTTCATTAAGACCACTTTGGTGTTTGGGGTTGTTTGACCCCTTCTTAGGCCTTGTTTGGCCTCATTTTTGTGCATTTTTTGTGAGCTTCGGGACCACCTTGTATTGGCCCTCTCACCACTGAAATCCAAAGGAATTTCAGTGGTGGGGGTGGTGTTTTGAGGTCCTAAGAAGGAGAGGGCCATCCCCTCTCCTTGTTGTCTTGTTTGCTTGCATTTTTGGCCTTACAAAGGGGCCTATATCTGCACACTTCTTGAGCTTGGTTCAGGCATTTTTCAGTGGATTTTAGGACCCCTATAGGCCATTTCCAGAGTTGGTTTGGCTTTGTTGAGTGTCCATCTTGTATGTGCTTAATAACCCCTTGTATAGCCCTCTAAAGGAGCTCATCATTTTTGCATGTGTTGGCTTCATTTCAGTGGTTATTTGGGTATCTTTTGGCATGTTTTGTTCACTGATTTTGGCTGGTTTGGTGAGATTTCATTTGCTTCATATACTTGCCATACAACTCATGTTTGCTAGTCAATCTTGCATGCTATTTTAGTCCATCTTGCTAGCACTTTTTGGCCATGTTTTGAACTGGAAATGTCCATGTTTTGGGACTGCCTTGGTTCTGTCTTTGTGCTTCATAGTCAAATAATGCATGCTTTGTATAGCTATAAGTCAATACATGTGCCTAATTTTGAGTTTCGGGGCTCATCTCATGCATCGGGTGCCATATTTCCATGTTTCGGGACCATTTAGCATCATATTTCAGTGCTGAAATTCACATGCTTTTATGCCATCTTGCATCCCTTGCCATGCTTTGGTAGAGTGGCATTTTATGCCTTAGGTTCGGTCCTCGGTTGGCGTGCATGTATGCACGCATTTCGATTGTCTCATTTTCATCTAATGGCCACTGATTTTGGCATGCTTGCGAGCTATCCATGTTAGTTTAAGTCCATCATCGCATGTTGTTGCATGCCATGTTTGCTTACATGTTTAGGTTGCGCGCCTAGTATACATTGCTCATTTACATGTTCACGTTGCATACTTAGCCTCCATACCTAGGTTGCATTCCATCGAGCATGCATCCCTTGCCTCTTGATCAATCATGATAGGGGTTGGGGCCCTTTGATGTGTTTTGTGCTTGCATTTCATTTGATATCAAAGTTGCACACTTGGCTTTTGGGCCATCATGCATTGAAATGCGTGATTGATGGCCCGAGGGTCGAAGGCCGTGCTCCCTTGAGTCTATTGCATGATAGGGAGTACGGCCATGCTCACATTTGCTTGAAAATTCCATGCCATACACTGCTTGCCCTCTGCTGCTGTCAATTGTAGGTTCTGCAGGAAATTTTGGCCGGTCGACTACATATAGTGCCGACCGGCCATCCATCAGTGGCCGATAGATTAAACAGTGGCCGGTGATCATTCCCTTTGGCCGGTGACCATTCCACTTGGCCGGTGGTGTCCCCCAATATCCAGAGAGTGTTCCTTGAGAATTGTGCCATTTTCAGAGGGGCAAGGCAGTGTTAACAGAGGCAGTAGTGCTATGGCAGCGAGTTTCCGGGCGAGACGAGGCAAGCATGCATCATTCACGCCTCCCGAGGCAGGGCTGCGGCCACCTTCTTTCTGCATTTACTTTGTTAATTAATTAGAAGTTTTGTAATATTTAGTTTAGTATTATTTATTTATTCGGACCGTATTATTCTTTCGGACCCTCCGAGTGAGGGCAATTGTGTAATAAGTGTGCGTGAGTGTGTGTATGTCTTCCAACCCCACGTCTTTCTCCCCTTTTATTTACTGGCTTTCGATGGTTAGTTTAGGGCATATCTAAATTAGCATACCTTATGCTATGCATGTGTGCATTCATACATTTGTCTTGCATGCACCGGGCTCGGCGCATCATTCTAATTGCATTTGTATTTCAATTCCAAATTGAATACGTGTTAGTTGTAGCATTTCACATGTCATTGTAGATTAGCCGAGCCTATCTTAGTTGCATTTTGCATGTGTTGCATTAGCCATCTTAACATGAACTAGGATCATGCATATGATTACTAACTAGTTTCTGTTTTGGCTTGGAGTACTAGGTGAGCTTTTACGCTTTAGCATCCTTGCATGTGTGTGAGTGTTGCCATGACAGCATGACTACCATGAGGCTAGTTGCTTATATGATATAATTGCTTGAATGCCTGTGGATGGAGGTTGAATCACCTAAATTGGAATAATGCATTAAAACTGTGAGTTTTGAGCCCACTAGATAGTGGCAAAACCATCTTTTCTAAAGCCCACTTGAGGGTGGTAAAATCTGCATTTTAGCCTACTTGCGAGTAGCAAATCATTTTCAAAACAAACATGTAATGTTTTGTTCCAATCTAGGCGATTTGGTCTATACTTGTTTGCTGTGCGCATAACATAGTAATTCTAGGCTAATAACCGGAATAAGAACACATAATGTTTTCAAAACAAGATATCACGGTTAGTAGAGGCCGATCTTCGGATTGGGCGAGAGGGGGTGCTCATAGCTGACCTTCCCCAATCGTACCCAAGTTCCTGAGCCGAGGCAACTTTGGTGATGATGGACATGTGGCCTTTGGCACCGAGTCAGGGTTTCCTAAATTTCCCAAAATAAAATATTTAGGTGGCGACTCTGTATCTGGCAAAGCAGTCCATGTTTGGCACTTCTTTCAAAAAATCTGTTTTCTCAAAACGATTTGCCAGATTTGGACTCTTTGGTTCAGATTAAGAACCGTGACAATTTGAGTCCGAACTGTAGTAGACTCACAAACGAATGGAACGGGGGACTCATCCCTCCCGGGGCGTTCGGGGACGTCTACAGCACGGAGCGCCATCAGCAAAGGCCTACACCCATGCCCGGGGGTTATAATACCGCGACCTACACCCTTGCCCGAGGTTATAATACTGCGGCCTATACCCATGCCCGGGGGTTAGAATACCACGGCCTACACCTACGCCCGGAGGTTAGAATACCGCGGCCTACACCCTCCCCCGGGGGTAATAATACCGTAGTCCATTTTTTGGCTGTTATATCTACCTTATTTAAACTGTCTTATTTGGGTCAAGCAATCGTGTTCATGTCGGCATATAGAAATATTTCTAGCTCGGCATGAAAGTCCATATTTGGAAGCAATCTTTGCACTCGGCAATATACTACACCCTTGCCCGGGGTTATAGTACCGCAACCTACACCCTCACTAGGGGGTTATAATACCGTAGGTCTACACCCTCACCCGGGGGTAATAATACCGTATTCCATTTTTTGGCTGTTATATCTACCTTATTTAAACTGTCTTATTTGGTTCAGGCAATCGTTTTCGTGCTCGGCATATAGAAATATTTCTAGCTCGGCACAAAAGTCCATATTTGGAAGCAATCTTTGCACTCGGCAATATACTACACCCTTGCCCGGGGTTATAATATCGTGACCTACACCCTCACTAGGGGGTTATAATACCGCAGTTCTACACCCTCACCCGGGGGTAATAATACCGTATTCCATTTTTTGGCAGTTATATCTACCTTATTTAAGCTGTCTTATTTGGTTCAGGCAATCGTTTTCGTGCTTGGCATATAGAAATATTTCTAGCTCGGCACGAAAGTCCATATTTGGAAGCAATCTTTGCACTCGGCAATATACTACACCCTTGCCCGGGGTTATAATACTGTGACCTACACCCTTGTCCGGGGGTTATAATACCGTGGCCCACCGTTATAGAGATATTATTACTTACTGGGCTTTAGCTCACCTCTCTCCTTTATATACATATATTTGTACATACATTCATACATACATGTGTTTATCCAATCATTCATTCATTTATGTTATTCATTTATCCAATGTATTCTTTGTCAAAGGACCTAATATCTATTTGAGCAGCATAACCCGGCAATAAAAACTCTCATTCCTTCTACCAAAGACAATGAAAGTTTTGGGCAATTGTGGGAGCCAGAAAAAAATATATATCAACTTATTGGGCTAACCCAAAAAAGGCCTGCCAATGGGCCAACTATTGGGCTTATTCGGCCCACCCCCGTCTATAAAGGGAAAGGACCTCATAACATATAGGGATGATCTCTCTCTGCTCCACAGAGCACAAAAACACACTTTACTATTCTTGATTCTTCATTTATGGATTCTAACTTCATCATCGGAGTGTCCCCGGCCGGTAACCCTGGTTGGGTGACATCAACTAGATTTATCTCTTGCAGGTTCATGGAGCTGTTTTCGTTGAATCTCACCAACAATCCATGTGAGAGGATATTCCATGGTCTCACAGTAATATTATTATTATTTAATTATTTACTTAATTTTTATATTCGGATTCTCACATTATCCTCCCCCCCCCCCCCTAAAAGAAAAGTTTCGTCCTTGAAACTAACCTGAGTAAATCATGAAAATAGATGTGGGTACTTCTCGCGCATTTCGTCCTCGCGTTCCCAAGTCGCCTCTTCAACTATATGATTATGCCACGGTACCTTAACCCATTTAATGGCCTTTGTACGTAACATTTTCTCTTTCAAATCCAAAATCTGAACAGGCATCTCCTCATACGAAAAATCCTCTGAATATGAAGCGGCTCATAATCTATCACATGCAACGAACTGTGTACATATTTCCTCAATATAGACACGTGAAACACATTATGCCCTCCTGCCAACCTAGGGAGTAGAGCGACATGGTACGCAACCTCACCAACTTTCTCTAATAACTCAAATGGACCAATGTATCTAGGACTAAACTTTCCTTTCTTTCCAAACCTGATGACTCCTTTCCATCGTGATACTTTCAAGAATACCATATCCCCCACATAAAACTCTAAATCTGTCCTACGATGATCAGCATAACTTTTTTGTCTACTCTGAGCAGTCAATAATCTCTTTCTGATGGTGATAATTTTCTGTGTAGCATCCTCCACCAAATCAGGTCCCAACATTTGCCTCTCACCAACCTCATACCAACACAAAGGAGACCTACACTTCCTTCCATACAAAGCCTCATAAGGAGCTACTCCCAAACTAGAATGATAACTATTATTATACGCAAACTCCATAAGCGACAAATAATCATCCCAATTACCTCTCCACTCTAAAGCACAAGCCCTCAACATATCCTCATGGGTTTGAATAGTCCTCTCCGATTGCCCATTTGTCTATGGATGATAAGCTGAACTAAAATTTAATCTAGTGCCCATAACTAACTGTAACGCACCCTAAAACTTAGACACAAAACGAGGGTCCCGATCTGACACTATTGACATAGGTGCACCATGCAATCTAACAATCTCCTTCACATACAACTGTGCAAATCGAGCTAGAGAATAGTTCATGTTTACCGTAATAAAATGTGCTGACTTGGTTAATCTATCAACAACTACCTAAACAGCATCATGATTACTACTAGTACGAGGTAAACCACACACAAAGTCCATGGTAATATGATCCCACTTCCACTCTGGTATAGGTAAGGGTTGTAGTTTCCCCGCGGGTTTCTAATATTCTACTTTAACCTATTGACACACCAAACATTGAGCCACAAATTCTACAATATCACTCTTCATACCATTCTACCAAAAATGTTCATGAAGATCTCGATACATCTTAGTGCCTCCAGGATGAATGCTGTAACTAGAACTATATGCCTCCATCATAATTTCCTTCCTCAAATCACCACCAGCAGGAACACAAATTCAGCTACGAAATCTAAGCAACCCATCATCACTAACCACAAAGTCTACATGTTTACCCTCTGCCATCTCCCCTTTAATACGCTTACATTGGGGGTCAATCTCCTGAGCTAAACGAATCCGTTCTCTCAAGGTCGGCTGAACTATCAATTGAATACAATAAGCCCTATCACCAGGCATAACAACCTCAAGCCTCAAACGTCTCATGTCTTCCACTAAACAACTTTCAATAGACAAAGCAGCTGCATTTCCAACTGTGACCTTCCTACTCAAGGCATCTGCAACCACATTTGCCTTCCCCGGATGATATAAAATATTCACATCGTAATCTTTTAGTAACTCATGCCATCTTCTTTGCCTCAAATTTAGTTCATTCTGTGTGAAAATATACTTCAAACTCTTACGACCAGTGTAAATCTCACATGACTCTCCATACAAATAATGTTGCCAAGTCTTAAGAGCGAAAATCACTGCTGCTAACTCCAAGTCGTGCATAGGATAATTTCTCTCATGTACTTTTAGCTATCGTGACGCATAAGCAATCACCTTCCCACGCTGCATGAGCACACATCCTAAACCTTGTCATGAAACATCACTATAAATCACAAAACCACCACCATCTGTAGGTAAGGTAAGGATTGGAGCTGATGTCAACCTCCGTTTAAACTCTTGAAAGCTACGCTCACAATCATCATTCCACTCAAACTTTACCCCTTTCTTGGTGAGATTTGTAAGTGGCAAAGCAATATGGGTGAATCCTTCCACAAACTGTCTGTAATATTCAGCAAGCCCTAGAAAACTGCGTACCTCTGTCACAGAAGTAGGTCGTGGCCAATCAACAATTGCTGCCACCTTCGTGTTATCCATAGATACCCCATCTTTACTCACCAAATGACCCAAAAAGGATACACTGCTCAACCATAATTCACACTTCTTAAATTTTGCATACAGTCTCTTCTCCTTAAGGATCTGCAGTACTACCCTCAAATGCTGCTCATTCTCCTCTTTACTCCTCGAATAAATTAGAATGTCATCAATAAACACTACCACAAATTTATCCAATTGGGGTTCAAATACTATGTTCATCAAATCCATGAATGTGGCTAGTGCATTTGTGAGACCAAAAGGCATCATCGAGAACTCATACTGCCCATAACAGGTTCTAAAAGCGGTCTTAGGAACATCTTCATCCCTTACCTTCAACTGGTGATAGCCTGACCTCAAGTCCATCTTAGAGAATACCTAAGCTCCCTGCAATTGGTCAAATAGGTCATCAATACATGACAAAGGACACCTATTCTTCATTGTGACTTTGTTCAATTGCTTATAGCTAATACACAACCTCATAGACCTATCATTCTTCTTCACAAACAACACAGGTGCTCACCAAGGTGAAACACTAGGCCTAATAAAACCTTTGACTAACAATTTCCTGTAACTGAGTTTGTAACTTCCCCAACTCCAATGGTGCCATTCTATAGGGCGCTTTAGAAATAAGTGTTGTGTCAGGGACCGAGATAATGGAAAATTCTACCTCACGATTTAGAGAAAGACCAGGTAGATCCTCTAGAAAAACATCAACAAATTCCCTCACTACAGGAAACTCCTCTAACCTCTGCTCTGGCTGTTCGGTACTCACCACACAAGCTAAATAACCATGACACCCTTTACTCAACATTCGATTAGCCTGAAGGGAAGAAGTAAAATAAATAGAAGACCCTTCCTCATCTCCCAGAAAGAAAAACGCATCTTGCCCCGGCATAGCAAAAACTACAATCTTTCTAAAACAATCAACAGATGCATTACGCTTCGTCAACCAATCCATCTCCGAAATCACATCAAAATCCTTCATCTCTAAAGAAACCAAATCCACTAGAAAAATCCTACCATCCAAGTTTACCTCACAAGATCTATAGACATCTCCTAATACTATTGTTTCTCCTAATGGAGCAGACACGATAATACAGACATTTAAAGGCTCACAACGAATAGACAATCCGTGCAGATATCTAGGTGTCAACTCTTAACCTTCAAAATGAAATCAAAAAAGATTCAACACTAGTTCAAACAAAACTAACTCAACCACACACAACTAAGGACTATAGGGACTCGGACCTTGTCTAAATGGTGAAAAGCAAGATATGTAACTCGATAAACTATAGCTCTGATACCACAATTGTCAGACCCCAAATCCAGGCATGACCGATCGTACCCTACAGTGACTCACCCAAGGCACACGTAAGCCTAAACATGAACCCAAAATCACGAAGAATAAATGTGATGATTGTCACACCCCAAATCCAGGCATGACCGACCGCGGCCCACAGGGACTCAGCCCAAGGCACTTGTAAGCCTAAACATGAACTCAAAATCACGCAGAAATAATGTGATGATAACCCATAAATAAATAAATCAAAGCTCAATCTAGTGACAAGTCACAAGTATAAATGGTAAAACCAACCATAACCAACTTCCAAAAATATATACTAAATGAAACACAAATCCCGCCCACAAAATAAAATAATTCTAAATAAAAGCCAACGACAATGTATGCGCCAAACCCAACATAACAAGCTAAAACAAAATAAATGAATGTCCTAGAGGTCCATGCAATTGTGTCCTCGCTATGCTATGAGTTCACTCTAAGTCCTTCTAATACCTGGAAATGATAAACAACTAAGTCAGCTGATAACTCAGTGAGTAGCAACATGAATAGTAAATATAGTTTTGAAAACAGGGTTCTATTCTAAAATAAGATATATATCACAGAAACTAGATTGGCATACAGTTTGATAAGGATAATCTGTTTCAAAAAGAACGTTCTACAGTTCAACAATTAAAATACTCATGTCTCTCAAGAACATGATAAATGACATTTTTCACTTCAAACAGATTACAACACGAACACCAACAATTTTCTAGGTACCAAGAAATAACAAGTAACATGCCACACAGTTCTCAAGGCTATAAGCCCCATTGGATCCAATACCGAACTAAGAGTCATCCTCAAGGTGGCAACCTAGGCCTTTTCTCTAAGACAATCCGATTGAAGGTCACCTAGCCCAACCTAGGTCTTTTCCTTACAATCGTTGAGCACTAGAGTCATCACGCCCCAACCTGGATCTGTTCTCTAGTGGCCAGAGTCACCACACACAGTGGAATAATTTCCCTGGACTAAAATATATAGATGGTCCCAATAATCAATACACATCAGTTTCGCAAAACATGGTAGTTCACCATTATAAACATGAGACCAAAACAAATAGTTTACGATATGCCAAGTTCACACATGTTTCAGAAATAATTTGATTCCATTGATAATATAATAATTTATCAAAACAGTTTAGTCATGAAACAACAATTTAATTTTCCAACAGTTCAGGGTAGGGGAACATTTATAAAAATATGTAGCATGAAACTACTCACCTAGAAACGAAATAATGTAATCCTCGAACAGATTATAAAAGTCCAACTAGTGCCCTGAACCAAGTATAAAAACTACACGTCACTTCTAATTTAAAAATACTAAAAAATAGGAACTAAGTAATCTCAAACTAACGCGCACTAACACGGCTAAACCCAACTCACCGTTACTCTTAAATATTATCTAAGTTCATGTTCTTCAAGGTCTAAAATCACCCAAGACATGGGTTCAAATCGAAACTTAATTAAAAGTAACTTTAAGATAAAACAAAATTTTAAACAAGCCTTCCCAATCTATTCGCTAATTTTGAAAATTACAAAACCCACACCACGCTATTCGAAAAATTCCAAAACCCTCCAGATATCAACTAATATATCCTAAGTTTCAAACCCAATTGGTTTCACTAGATTTGCTTGTCAAAATAATTATTTACAATTAATTATATCCAAACAGGTTGTTTTCTGTACGACCTTAAAGAAATTAATGGTTCTCTTAATATACATGAGAAATCAATGCAAGCCCAAAAAATGTAAGAAACTAGACTCGTAACTGGTTCTTATGACACTAATTTGATAATTTTTGGATTTATTCCCAAAGAGAACAACACTTCCAAAGTTATTGTTTCGTACTGGTTTCCTGGACAGATTTGAATACCTCAATTTATACGGATTTTGATCCCAAAAAATTATGAGAAAATTCTGATATGGGGTTCGATATTTAATAAAGTAACTGAAAAAACTTTAGCACAAAATTTATTCGTTTGTTATGGTTTCTTGATTTTTAAAGTTTGTGATTAAGTGCAGAATTTCATACTCATAAATTGTACCCTCAACTTTATGTACCCATTTAATTCCTCAAACTGCATAAAAGAAACACGATATTCACAAACAGTGGTGGCCAAGTACTCCTACCTAACCCACGTTTCACTCATAAAGTCCACCATTACAAGCACAAACACTCATTGAATATAACCCATGCCATATACTTGTTCTTCATACACCCACTATACCCATTACACTATTTTACACCTACTATTACCGTGATAGCTATTCAAGCCACCTAATCAGCTAAGCTTTCATTCCTTCTTCTTGCAATGAATGCACAGAAACATATATACAAAATAACTATATTCACAGAATATTGGTTTCTTCCTTGGAGGTGGAGTTATTCAAGCAGCAAACTAGTTCTTCAATTTTCACCAAAACTGCTCCTATCTCCTCTTCACGGCTGCTTGTTCCATAATATCAGAGTTTAGGGTTACCCACACACTTTAAATAATCTGACTCCCTTATCCTTTTTCTTTTCTTTATTTCTTTATTTTATTATTATTTAAAATCTTACCTCTAAATTAGAAATTTCCACCATAAATTTATTTTAGTTTTAAAATTAATTAAAAGATCCTCCAGTAATATTTAATTTGCACTTCAGGATTCACCACCAAAATATTTTTAGATTGTAATATTATTATTATTTAATTATTTACTTAATTTTTATATTCGGGTTCTCACATTCTTCCCCCCCTAAAAGAAAAGTTTCGTCCTCGAAACTAACCTGAGTGAATCATGAGAATAGATGTGGGTACTTCTCGTGCATTTCATCCTCACGTTCCCAAGTCGCCTCTTCAACTAGATAATTACGCCACAATACCTTAACCAATTTAATGGCCTTCGTACGTAACATTTTCTTTTTCAAATCCAAAATCTGAACAGGCATCTGCTCATACGAAAAATCCTCTCTAATCTGAAGCAGCTCATAATCTATCATATGCGGCGGACTATGCACATATTTCCTCAGCATGGACACATGAAACACATTATGCACTCCTGCTAACTTAGGGGGCAAAGCAACACGGTACACAACCTCACCAACCTTCTCCAATACCTCAAATGGACCAATGTATCTAGGACTCAACTTTCCTTTCTTTCCAAACCTGATGACTCCTTTCCATGGTGATACTTTCAAGAATACCATATCCCCTACATGAAACTCTAAATCTCTCATACGATGATCCGCATAACTTTTTTGTCAACTCTAAGCAGTCAATAATCTCTCTTTGATGGTGGTAATTTTCCGTGTGGCATCATCCACCAAATCAGGTCCCAACATTTGCCTCTCACCAACCTCATACCAACACAAAGAAGACCTACACTTCCTCTCATACAAAGCCGCATACGGAGCTACTCCCAAACTAGAATGATAACTATTATTATATACAAACTCCATAAGTGGCAAATAATCATCCCAATTACCTCTCCACTCCAAAACACAAGCCCTCAACATATCCTCAAGGGTTTGAATAGTCCTCTCTGATTGCCCATCAGTCTGAGGGTGATAAGCTGAACTAAAATTTAACCGAGTACCCATAGCTGACTGTAATGCACCCCAAAACTTAGACACAAAACGAGGGTCCTGATCTGATACTATTGACACAGGTGCACCATGCAATCTAACAATCTCCTTCACATACAATTGTGCAAATCGAGCTAGAGAATGGTTCATTCGTACTGCGATAAAATGTGCTGACTTGGTTAATCTATCAACAACTACCCAAACTGCATTATGATTACTACTAGTACGAGGTAATTCACACACGAAGTCCATGGTAACATGATCCCACTTCCACTCTAGTCTAGGTAAAGGTTGTAGTTTCCCCGTAGGTTTCTGATGTTCTACTTTAACCTGTTGACACACCAAACACTGAGCCACAAATTCTGCAATATCACCCTTCATACCATTCCACCAAAAATATTCATGAAAATCTCGATACATCTTAGTGTTTCTAGGATGAATGTTGTAACTAGAACTATGTGCCTCCATCATAATCTCCTTCCTCAAATCACCACTAGCAGGAACACAAATTCGGCTACAGAATCTAAGCAACCCATCATCACTAACCATAAAGTCTACATGCTTACCCTCTGCCATCTCTCCTTTAATACGCTTACACTAGGGGTCAATCTCCTGAGCTAAACGAATCCGTTCTCTCAAGGTAGGCCGAACTGTCAATTGACTACAATAAGACCTATCACCAGGCGTAACAACCTCAAGCCTCAAACGTCTCATGTCTTCCACCAAACAACTCTCAATAGACAAAGCAACTACATGTCCAACTGCGACCTTCCTACTCAAGGCATCTGCCACCACATTTGCCTTCCTCGGATGATACAAAATATTCACATCGTAATCTTTTAGCAACTCAAGCCATCTTCTTTGCCTCAAATTTAGTTCCTTTTGTGTGAAAATATATTTCAAACCCTTATGATCTGTGTAAATCTTCCATACAAATAATGTCGCCAGATCTTAAGAGCGAAAATCACTGCTGCTAACTCCAAGTCGTGCGTAGGACAATTTCTCTCATGTACTTTCAACTGTCGTGACGCATAAGCAATCACCTTCCCATGCTGTACGAGCACACGTCCTAAACCTTGTCGTGAAGTATCACTATAAATCACAAAACCATCACCATCTGTAGGTAAGGTAACGATTGGAGCTGATGTTAACCTCTATTTAAACTCTTGGAAGCTACACTCACAATCATCATTCCATTCAAACTTTACCCCTTTCCTGGTGAGATTGGTAAGTGGCAAAGCAATACGGGAGAATCCTTCCACAAACCATCTATAATAACTAGCAAGCCCTAGAAAGCTATGTACCTCTGTCACAGAAGTAGGTCGTGGCCAATCAATAATTGCTACCACCTTCGCGCTATCCATAGATACCCCATCTTTACTCACCACATGACCCAAAAAGGATACACTACTCAACCAGAATTCACACTTCTTAAATTTTGCATACAGTCTCTTCTACCTAAGGATCTGCAATACTACCCTCAAATGTTGCTCATGCTCCTCCTTACTCGAATAAATTAGAATGTCATCAATAAACACTACCACAAATTTATCCAGTTGGGGTTTGAATACTCTGTTCATCAAATCCATGAATGCGACTGGTGCATTTGTGAGACCAAAAGGCATCACCAAGAACTCATAATGCCCATAACGGGTACTAAAAGCGGTTTTAGGAACATCTTCATTCCTTACCTTACTGGTGATAGCCTGACCTCAAGCCAATCTTAAAGAATACCTGAGCTCCCTGCAACTGGTCAAATAGGTCATCAATGTGTGGCAAAGTATACCTATTCTTCTCTGTGACTTTGTTCAGTTCCCTATAATCAATACACAATCTCATAGACCCATCATTTTTCTTCACAAACAACACAGGTACTCCCCAACGTGAAACACTGTGCCTAATAAAACCTTTGTCTAACAACTCTTGTAACTGAGTTTGTAACTCCACCAACTCTAACGATGCCATTCTATAGGGTGCTTTAGAGATAGGTGTTGTGTTGGGGACCAAGTTAATGGAAAATTCTACCTCATTATTTGGAGGAAGACCAGGTAAATCCTCTGGAAAAACATCAACACATTCCCTTACTACAGGAAACTCCTCTAACCTCTGCTCTGGTTGTTCAGTACTCACCACACAAGCTAAGTAACCATGACACCTTTTTCTCAACATTCGGTTAGCCTGAAGGGAAAAAATAAAACAGATAGAAGATCCTTTCCTATCTCCCTGGAAAAAAAATAAAAAATAAATAAAAATAAAAATAAAATAAAACTCATGTTGCCCTGGCATAGCAAAAACTACCCTCTTTCTAAAACAATCAACAGAGGCATGATGCTTCGTCAACCAATCCATCCCCAAAATTACATCAAAATCCTTCATCTCTAAAGAAATCAAATCTATTGGAAAAAAATCCTACCATCCAAGTTTACCTCACAAGATTTACAAACATCTCCCAATACTACTATTTCTTCTAATGGAGTTGACACGGTAATACAAACATCCAAAGTCTTATAAGGAATAGACAATCTGAATAGATATCTAGGTACTAACTCTTAACCTTCAAAATTAAGTCAAGAAAGATTCAGCACCAGTTTAAACAAAACTAACTAAACCAAACACTACTAAGGACTATACGGACTCAGACCTCGTCTAAATGATGAAATGCAAGATATGTAACTCGATAAACCTATAGCTCTGATACCACAATAGTCACACCCCAAATCCGGGCATGACCGGTCGTGGCTCATAG
Organism: Camellia granthamiana; assembly: GCA_036172215.1. Taxonomy (NCBI): domain Eukaryota; kingdom Viridiplantae; phylum Streptophyta; class Magnoliopsida; order Ericales; family Theaceae; genus Camellia; species Camellia granthamiana. The sequence goes on from CM069903.1 coordinate 114,858,729, forward strand.
GGACTCAGCCCAAGGCACACGTAAGCCTAAACGTGAACCCAAAATCACGAAGAAATAATGTGATGATAACCCATAAATAAATAAATCAAAACTCAATCCAGTGACAAGTCACAAGTATAAATGGTAAAACCAACCATAACCAACTTCCAAAAATATATACTAAATGGAACACAAATTGCCCACAAAATAAAATAATTCTAAACAAAACCCAACCACAATGTATGCACAAAACCCAACATAACAAGCTAAAACAAAATAAATGAATGTCCTAGAGGTCCATGCAATTATGTCCCCGCTACGCCATGAGTTCACTCTGAGTCCTTCTAACACCTGGAAATGATAAACAACTAAATCAGCTAATAGCTCAGTGAGTAGCAACATAGATAGTATATATAGTTTTGAAAACAGGGTTTGATTCTAAAATAAGATATATATCACAAAAACTAGATTGGCATACAGTTTGATAAGGATAATTTGTTTCAAAAAGAACGTTCTACAGTTCAACAATTAAAATACTCATGTCTCTCAAGAACACGATAAATGACATTTTTCACTTAAAACAGATTACAACACGAACACTAACAATTTTTTGGGTACCAAGAAATAACAAGTAACATGCCACACAGTTCTCAAGGCTATAAGCCCCGTTGGATCCAATACCGAACTAAGAGTCGTCCTCAGGGGGGCAACCTAGGCCTTTTCTCTAAGACAATCCGATTGAAGGTCACCTAGCCCAACCTAGGTCTTTTCCTTACAATCGTTGAGCACTAGAGTCGTCACGCCCCAACTCGAATATGTTCCGTAGTGGCTAGAGTCACCACACACAGTGGAATAATTTCCCTGGACTAAAATATACAGATGGTCCCAATAATCAATACACATCAGTTTCACAAAACATGGTAGTTCACCATTATAAACATGAGACCAAAACAAATAGTTTACGGTATGCCAAGTTCACACATGTTTCAGAAATAATTTGATTCCATTGATAATATAATAATTTATCAAAACAGTTTAGTCATGAAACAACAATTTAATTTCTCAACAGCTTAGGGTAGGGGAACATTTATAAAAATATGTAGCATGAAACTGATCACTTGGAAACGAAATAATGTAATCCTTGAATAGAGTATAAAAGTCCAACTAGTGCCCTGAACCAAGTATAAAAACTACACGTCACTACTAATTTAAAAATACTAAAAAATAGGAACTAAGTAACCTCAAACCGAAGCGCACCAACATGGCTCAACCCAACTCACCGTTACTCTTAAATATTACCTAAGTTCATGTTCTTCAAGGTCTAAAATCACCCAAGACATGGGTTCAAATCAAAACTTAATTAAAAGTAACTTTAAGATAAAACAAAATTTTAAACAAGCCTTCCCAATCTATTCGCTAACTTTGAAAATTACAAAACCCACTCCACGCTATTCAAAAAATTCCAAAACCCTCAAGATATCAACTAATATATCCTAAGTTTCAAACCCAATTGGTTTCACTTGATTTGCTTGTCAAAATAATTATTTACAATTAATTATATCCAAATAAGTTGTTTTCTGTAGCACCTTAAAGAAATTAATGGTTCTCTTAATATACATGAGAAATCAATGCAAGCCGAAAAATGTAGGAAACTAGACTCGTAACCGGTTCTAATGACGCTAATTTGATAATTTTGAGATTTATACCCAAAGAGAACAACACTTCCAAAGTTACTATTTCGTACTAGTTTCCTGGACAAATTTGAATACCTCAATTTATATGGATTTTCACCCCCAAAAAATTAAAAGAGAAAATTCTAATATGGGGTTCAATATTTAATAAAGTTACTGTAAAAATTTTAGCATAAAATTTATTCGTTTGATATTGTTTCTTGATTTTTAAAGTTTGTGATTAAGTGCAGAATTTCATACTCATAGATTGTACCCTCAACTTTATGTACCCATTTAATTCCTCAAACTACATAAAAGAAACATGATATTCACAAACAATGGTGGCCAAGTTCTCCTACCTAACCCACGTTTCACTCCCAAAGTCCACCATTACAAGCACAAACACTCATTGAATATAACCCATGCCATATACTTGTTTTTCATACATCCACTATACCCTTTACACTATTTCACACCAACTATTAACCTGATAGATATTCAAGCCACCTAATCAGCTAAGCTTTCTTTCCTTCTTCTTCCAATGAATGCACAGAAACATATATACACAATAACTATATTCACAGAATATTGGTTTCTATCTTGGAGATGGAGTTATTCAAGCACCAAACTAGCTCTTCAATTTTCACCAAAACTGCTCCTATCTCCTCTGCACGGCTGCTAGTTCAATAATATAAGAGTTTAGGGTTACCCACACACTTTAAATAATTTGACTCCCTTATTCATTTGCTTTGCTTTATTTTTTTATTTTATTATTATTTAAAATCTTACCTCTAAATTAGAAATTTCCACCATAAATTTATTTTAGGTTTAAAATTAATTAAAAGATCCTCCAATAATATTTAATTTGCACTTCAGGATTCACCACCAAAATATTTTTAGATTGTAATATTATTATTATTTAATTATTTACTTAATTTTTATATTCGGGTTCTCACAATGATAGCCCATAAATAAATAAATCAAAACTCAATCCAGTGACACGTCACAAGTAGAACTGGTAAAACCAACCACAAAGTATGCACAAAAGCCGAAATAACAAGCTAAAACAAAATAAATGAATGTTCTAGAGGTCCATGCAATTGAGTCCCCGCTACGCCATTAGTTCACTCTAAGTCCTTCTAACACATGGAAATGATAAACAACTAAGTCAGCTGATAGCTCAGTGAGTAGCAACATGGATAGTAAATATAGTTTTGAAAACAAGGTTCAATTCCAAAATAAGATATATATTATAGAAACTAGATTGGCATACAGTTTGGTAAAGACAATCTGTTTTAAAAAGAAGGTTCCACAGTTCAACAGTTAAAATACTCATGTCTCCCGAGAACATGATAAATGACATTTTCACTTAAAACAGATTACAACAAGAACACCAATAATTTTTTGGGTAGCATGAAATAACAAGTAACATGCCACACAATTCTCAAGGTTATAAACTCCGTTGGATCCAATACTGAACTAAGAGTCATCCTCAGGGTGGCAACCTGGGCCTTTTCTCTAGGACGATCCGATTGCAGGTCACCTAGCTTAACCTAGGTCTTTTCCTTACAATCGTTGAGCACTAGAGTCATCACGGCCAAACCCGGATCTGTTCCTTAGTGGCCAGAGTCACCACACACAATGGAATAATTTCCCTAGACTAAAATATACAGATGGTCCCAATAATCAATACACATCAGTTTCGCAAAACATGGTAGTTCACCATTATAAACATGAGACCAAAACAAATAGTTTACAGTATTGCAAGTTTACACATGTTTCAGAAATTATTTGATTCCATTGATAGCATAATAATTTATCAAAACAGTTTAGTCCTGAAACAACAATTTAATTTTCCAACAGTTCAGGGTAGGGAACATTTATAAAAATATGCAGCATGAAACTACTCACCTAAAAACGAAATAATATAATCCTCGATTAGAGTATGAAAGTCCAACTAGTGTCTTCAACCAAGTATGAATACTACACGTCACTACTAATTTAAAAATACTAAAGAGAATAATAAACTATGTATCCCATACTAAAGCGCACTAACACAGCTCAATCCCACTCACCGTTACTCTTAAATAATACTAAGTTAATGTTCTTCAAGGTCTAAAATTACCCAAGACATGGGTTTCGATCGAAACTTAACTAAAGGTAAGTTTAAGATAAAACAGAGTTTTGAACAAGTTTTCCCAATCTATTCGCTAACTTTTGAAAATTACAAAACCCACTCCACACTGTTCGAAAAATTCCAAAACCCTTCAGATCAACTAATATATGCTAAGTTTCAAACCCAATTGGTTTTACTTGATTTGCTTGTCAAAATAATTATCTACAATTAATTATATCTGAACAGGTTGTTTTCTGTAGCACTTTAAAGAAATTAATTGTTCTCTTAGTATACATAAGCAATCAATGCAAGGCCAAAAATTTACGAAACTAGACTCGTAACCGTTTCTAATGACGCTAATTTGATAATTTTTGGATTTATACCCAAAGAGAACGACACTCCCGAACTTACTGTTTTAAACCATTTTTCTGGACAGATTTGAACGCATCAGTTTATATGGATTTTGACTCCCAAAAATTATGAAACATTTCAGATATGCAATTCAATATGTAATTAATCTACTGTAAAAATTTCAGTTCAAAACTCATTCGTTTGATATGGTTTCTTGATTTTTAAGTTTTGTGGTTCTGTACAGAATTTTTAAACTAAGAATTTCCCGCATTCTTTATACATAAATTTAATTCCTCAGGTTTCTTAACAGGATATCTATATACAAAATACATAAACCTACAACCTCTCCATCAATGAACTAAATAATAATAGAGTAAGGATAAAGAACAAAACCAAAAGGAAGAAGAAAGATAAACACCTACCACACACCAAAAAATTCTTCCTTGTTTGCAACCCTTTTTTTTTCTTCTTCTTTTTTCTCAACCTTTCTCTCTCTCCCGTGTTGGCTCCTACTGCTGCTATAAATAGTATTAGGCAACCTAGGGTGACATATGCATGTACACAAAAGGTCCTAAATTATTATCTTTTGTTTTAATTTATTTTCTCTCCCCATTAATTTAAATAAAATACAAATATTATTAGATCAAAATATGCTTACTAATTTGACACTTAATTTTTTTTTTTTTTTTTTTTTAAAAAAAAAAAAATAGATCTCGCCTTTAAATTGAAGACTTTCACCATAAATTTATTTTAGGTTTTATTTAAAATTAATTAAAAGACCCTCCAAATATTTAATTTGCACTTAGGATTCACCATCAAAATATTTGAAATTGTAATATTATTATTATTTAATTATTTACTTAATTTTTATATTCGAGTTCTCACAGCCCGCCAGCTGTCATTTTTTGAAGATATTTTCGACTTGTTTTGCTCAAATTCTATAAAAACGAGGTTATACCTCTTTTTTGAGGGTTGAACAATTTCTAAAGGGCCTATACACACAAAGGGGAGCTCCTTCTTCTTATACAAGTCACCTTTGAGCAAACCTATCTCTCTTGACTAATATCCATATACCATATACCACCTTAGATCATAACCTTAGAGCCTTGATTGAGGCTAATGCATAACAATTCAAGCTTAAGAGTATGCTTGAACCAAGTTTGTGTTACAAACAGGAGCTTGCTTCTTTGAGAGCTATAAGCTTACCACCTTCTCTTTTACTTCTTTTTCTATCTCTTGTTAGCTACTTCTTGTGTTTTTGTGCTATCTTGAGTCCATTTCAAGTGTTTAAACTTGGGTATGGATAGCTACCAAAGGGTAGAGAAGGTTAACACCTTCTCTTGCACCTTATTTCATAGCTCAAGCCTTTGATTTTATACTCTTTTCTTTGCCTTTTAAACTGATTTTCATAGCTTGGAAAAGGCTAAAAAACCTGGTTTGAGATCTCAAAAATTGAGAGGTTAGCCACCTCTCCTTGCTTTTTGTTCACTAGCTTTGTTTTGCCTTATTCTTTCCTACCTTTTTATGCTCTCTAACAGGATTTTTGGTCACTATTTTTAACATATTAGGGGCTATTTTAGGGCTGTTGCAATTTATTTAATTAGTATATGCTTGAATATCTAGCTTCTTACCTTGTAGGTCTTCACATCTAACTTGTTATGTTGTGTTATACATGCTTTGATATTGTTTCTATGGTTAATCAAGAATCAATCTTGTAATCATATCTACAATCTCCCCCCTTTCTTGTTTTCTTCTCTTGTTTGAGAGTTATTTCAACTGATCGATGGTTATTCAAAATATGAGCTAGAGACCTATGCTCAATGGCTTAATCTCTATGGAGGTTCATCGTCAAAGGCATGGACTCTCCTTCATATTTAGGAGTACCTCTCGCTTGACGTTCTTCTCATTTAGTGGACTAAATCATCACCTTGGACCAATGGATTAAAGAATGGACAAGACTAATGAAATTGGCTTAAAATGAATCAACCGACACAAAGAAAATGAATAAGGTCGCCTGGGTTTGGCCGGACATTATGCCGAGTCTATTGTGTCAAGAGTCGTCACATATCAATTCATGGTGCTTTGAGGACCTTTGAAGCGTCTCTACTTTATTCTTTGAGCTCACACCATGATAAGAGGGAGGGGTAGGTGTTGTTCATTGCATTCATCAATCTTTGTCCAACTCGTGCCTGAAATCATCAAGTAATCAACTTGCTCATTGATGGTTTTCGAAGTGGTTTTGTCCTTCTCTTGAGGCTTTCCATGACAAAGAAGGGTAGAAGGGACAAACAGGGCTTACAAAAATTCTGTCTGCACTATTTTCACCTTAGAGCACAAAAATAGAGTTTTACATGAAATTAGGGCACGGCTGGCTTTATTTGGGCCTAACCAGGCTTCATTGGAGGCTGGCCAGCCTCCAATGTTTGGTACATAGAGTGTTTTGCAGAAAAAAAGTGTGGTGATTGAAGGTGAAACAGGGCAAATTCCAGGGAAGGCATACAGAGTTGCTTCTGAAAACCGTCACATGCATGCCATCCTTTTGCTTCTTGGCTTTATCAAATGTTGTAAATTAATGCTCTCATTATTGTTGTAATTAAATTATTGTTATTGTAAATATTATTATTATCGTTGCAATTCCATGTGTTATTAGTATGCTTAGTATCGTCATCATACCTTTGTTGTACCTAGAGCTAGATAGATAGTTGATTTAGAATTCATTCGAATATGTAATAAGTAGTTAGTTTAGCTCAATTCACTCATCTGATTTGTAATAGTTTAATTTAGACACTCAGACATTTATTCGAACCCTCTTGCGTGAGGGAAAATATGTAACAATGTCGTATGTCTTCCAATCCCCATATTTTCTACCTTTTATTTACCCGCTCATGATGGTAGCATAGAGCATCATATTTACTTAGCATTTCCATGTTTGCATGCACTTGTTTGACGAACATTTGGGTTTGGCTCATCATACTTACCAATGTCAAAATCGAATTCATTGCCTGAAAACATGATCTATCACATGCCTTGAATTGGATCATATACCATGCTTATAGTCGAGCCTATAAAAATTGCATAAATGTGTGCATTGCATCGTTTAGGAACATGTATATTTTCTAATTAGTTTGCTTTGTTTGGCTTGTCTTGGAGTACTAGATGAGCGTTTATTGCTTTAGCATATTGCATTGCGTGTGATTGTTGCCATGTCAAGCATGTTTTCCATGAGGCTAATTGCTTAAATGATATACCAGTTTGAATGCCGGTGGATGAAGGCTAATTGTTTAACTTGGGATAAGTTGATCAATGTACATACAAACTCACCCTTTCAAGTGACGAGTATCAAAAACAATTTTCAAACGAACATAAAATCAAATGTTCCAATCTTTGCAAATTAGTCTATACTTATGTGCGTCACATAGTAATGTTAGTCTAATAATTGGAACAAGATCATATAATGTAAATAAAAATCACATCATTATCAGTAGAGGCCGATCTTTGATCGGGCAAGTGGGATGCTCAATTCATGACCTTCCCCTCTTGTACCTAAGTTCCCAAGCCGAGACACTTTGGTGATGACGAATAAGTGGCCTTTGGCACAAGTCTCGGGTTTCCAAAATTTTCCAAAATTATTTAGGTGGCGGCCCTATAATCTGTCAAAGCAATCTATTTTTGACATTTTATTCAAAATTGATTTTCCAAAAGGATTACCAGATTGGGACTCTTTTGTGTTTTCGCTATTTCACATTGCACTTGTGAAATCAGATTTAGAACCACGGGAGTTCGAACTATGGGCTAGTCATATCTGAAAGGAACACGAAAAACAAGCCACAAATAGCCACGATAGAAGAAGTACAAGATGAAAACCCCTAGTACTTTGACGTTTTGAATTTTCTAGAGAGTGTGCCAGGGGCAAATGTCAAGAACAAAATGGGGATACGGCTTCTAACCACTCAGTTCATCATTTGTGCAGATAAGCTATACGGGAGAGGACATCTATGGATGCACAAGTTGTGTGTAGAAGAAGATTAAGCAAAGTGAATTATAGAGGCCATCTATGGAGGAGAATGTGGGGCCTATATGAACAGAATAATGTTGGCAAAGAAGATCCTTAGGCAAGGATATTTCTGGTCAACCTTGGAGAGTGATCGTATCAACTTTGTTTTTAACAATGCCACAAATGTTAGATCCATGCTAATCGCATGATCATGAATATCTTGCCGTCAAAACTCTACAACATGGCCTCACCATGGCATTTCCCAGTTTACAAGATAGATATTATCGGAGTGGTTACAGCAAAGGGTTCAAACAGAGATGAGTTCATCTTGGTGGCGATTGACTACTTCACCAAATTGGTGGAGGCACAGTCATACTCGGTGCTGAAGGCATCGCATGTGGCCAAGTTCATCAAGAACAACATCATCTGCAGATATGGGGTGCCCAATGAAATTATTTCAGTCAATGGCATAAATTTCAAAGGGGAAGTAATAGATCTACTTGAGAAGTACAATGTAGCCTTTCACAAGTCATCAACATACAATCCATAGACCAACGGAGCTGTTGAATTTACAAATAAAAATGTCAAGAATATCCTGTGCAAAATGGTGGAAACCTGTAACAACCCTCGTACTGATTACTGAATTACGTACTGATTTCTGTTAAACCGAACTGATAATGGCTGATAATTGGATTAACTGAAGTACTGAATGAACTGATTGAAATCGGAACTGAAATTGAATAAGTTATCTATTGAATTGCATATTGTATCTGTTTGATCGATTGAATATCTGTTTGAATTCATATGTTTGAACTGCTAATTGAAGGCCTTATCGGCGGCCGAATTAGGAACCGTTTAGAGTTTTGGAATCAGTAGAATATTTGTGATTTAATGGTATATTTATCTGAAAACTGATTAGGAATGATTAAATTAGATTAAATTAAGTCAATTAAAGAGGTTGCCGTAATTACGACTTTGCCATGTGAGTGGCCCCTTTGTTTATTGATTTCCTAGAGCCTTATTACACTTATTTGATCAGCCATTCCTTACACTCTAGCCGACCATAGTAGAGAGAGGGAGAGAATTGAGTTCATCTTGTGGATTTTTGCTTGAATCTTGAAGAATTGAAGGGTTGATTGTCTAATTGAGCTTCTAGGCTTAAACTACAAGGCTAAGGTAGATCATTCATCTCCCAAATTGTATCATTGAGCTAGATCTTGCATGTTTCATATATCATTGTAGAGCTAAGTTATGAAATTGTTCATATATGCTAAATTGACGCCTAGTTGTTGCATGCATGTTGAATTTAGTGAGTTTGGAGTTGGTCTCATGGTCAAATGCCACATGCATGTTCATAATCATGTTTAAAATCCATGTTTTCATCTTGTTTTGAAAAGATTGAGCTCTTTGGAGCAAGAGTTGAAGCTTTGAAATGGTTTTAACCCATGCATGTCATGTTTGAATGTTGTTCATGCATGTTCTTGAAGAATGGTTTGAAATGAGTTTGAATTAAACACCCTTGGGCCTTGATCTCTTAAATTGAGTTTTGAAACATGTTATTCTATGTGTTTAAAAGAGTTTTTCCAGAAAATAGCCCAAGAGGATCGAAAACATTACTTTTGAACTTGGTTTTGAGCTTGGGACTCAAATCTGGGATTTCCAGATTTCTGTTGTCCGCTCGAGCGGAGGAAGTAGCGCTCGAGCGGAGAAGTCGAGCTCCCAGCATCTTACATTGTGCATCAGTCCGCTCGAGCGGAGAATTGGGCGCTCGAGCGGAGGACTGGGTGATGCGCTCGAGCGGGCGTCGAGCGGAGATTTCATCAATCCAGTACTTTTTGGTCCGCTCGAGCGGGGGATGTTGCGCTCGAGCGGGGACCTTTGTTTGCCTGTACGCTCGAGCGGGGAAACCTGAGCTCGAGCGGGGCTCTGTTTGACTGAAAATTCTGCAAATGTTTTCTAAGTGTATTTTCACATCCTCATTCCATCCTAGGCATTCTTAGGCCTAGTTTAAGACATCTTAATGAGGATATAGATGTAGAACACACCGAGGCATAATAGGAAGTTAATTATTGTACTTCCCCAACTGTTAAACTTAGAGTGTGTTCGATTTGTTTACTGTTTAGGGTTGGCACTCGGGGACGCGCTCTAGCATACTGTAGCCCAATCTCTGTGAGTAACAGATTGTGTAAAGATATGTTCAAAATGGTTATCTTTTGAATACTGAACTAAATTGTTTATTGAATGAATGTATGTCCTGTATTGTGAACTGTATTGTGGCATCCTTAGCATTGACTGTTACTGTTACAGAGCTCTGTCGGTTCCCTTGTGGAACCATACTGTTTACTGACTGATGGCCATCACTACTGTTGGGTCCGTTGAGGCCCGGTCCTTTTGGACCTACTGTTTATAGGCTAATGGATGTACCACATATGATTGATTGACTGACATACTGAAAGACTGAAATACTGTTTAATGAACTGTTTTCATTATTGTAAGGACATTCATTCATAACCTCTTTACACTTATTGTTATTCACTGGGTTTTAGCTCACTGTTTATATATATATATATAGGTTCTCAGCAGCCAGACCGGAGCTAGGAGCGTGGGTTAGTCCCCCAGTTTTGTCAAGCCAGCCAATGTACCTCACCGCGAGGTTCCGTGTTGCCATGTTATGGCTTGGGGTGTTTTTGTGTCCCCTACTGTATAGACCGTCTACTGCTTACTGTACTGTTATCGAGGGATTTGATTCCCGTACCGAATGTTGTATATGATTGTATATTGACTGTACTGTTTGAACTGAATGAATGCATGAAAAATGTTTTTGGCATACAGATTTTCACAGCTCAATGGACACTAGTTATTTACTGTATTGGCTTCCGCCAGGCCCTGTACTCTGTTTTACTGAATTACTGTTCTGCAGGCCTTCGGTAATCTCGGATTACTGGCCAGTTACGGTGCTAAACCCATAGGGCCGGGTTTGGGTCGTGACAGAGTGGTATCAGAGCGATACTTAACCACGAGTTATACCGCACACACGTGTCCAAATGAGCTATAGGGTGTCCTAGAAAGGTGATTAGGGCATCTCATGAACTTGAAAAGTGTGTGCTTATGACTGACTGATTATATGTTAAAGTGTTGAACTGTTTAAGTGTACAACTGCTTATAATGATAACTGTTATAACTGCTTATAGCGGAATGGATAATGCAAATGAACCTGAATCATCATCCTCTGAGGCCAGAATGGCCAGACTTGAACAACTGATGGGACTGGTAATTGAAAGACTAGATCAACAACAGAACCAACAGCCCCCACCTCCTCCTCCTCCGGTGCAACCGGAACAAAATGTACAAAACGCAAATGTGAATGCTAATGAGGTGGACATTATCGCACTGACTCATAAATTCAGCAAGATGAAACCGCCGTCCTTTCAGGGAGGCTTAGAACCGTTAAAGGCTGAAGCTTGGGTTCTTGAGACTGAGAAATTGTTTGAAATGTTTCCGTGCTCCGAAGCCAACAAAGTACTGTTAGCAACCTTCACCCTTCAGGAAGAAGCAAGAAGGTGGTGGATGTTGACCCGTGATGCGAATACTATTGTGACTTGGACTCAGTTCAAGGAGTCCTTCTTTGAAAAGTATTTTCCCCAGTGCATCAGGGACAGAAAAGTGACTGAGTTTGAACAGCTGAGACAGGGCAATATGTCTGTTGCCGAGTACGAGAAGAAATTCACCGAATTTGCCAGGTATGCACCACATATGGTGGATACCGAATATAAGAAGGCCAGAAGGTTTGAAGGAGGCCTTAGTGCTGCTATACAGGACCGAATAAATGTTTTGAAAATGCCAACTTTTGTGGGTGTTCTCGACCGGGCATTGATGGCCGAGACAAATATTGCAGCAGTGAAACAATCTGAAACACCAACAACTGAATGGCAAGGTAAAAGACAGGGTTTCAAATTCAAGAAAGGCAAACATAACTCTGCAAACAAGAAACAGAATACGGGGTCAACGACTAGCCCCAGCCAAGGGAGTGGATTCATTCCACCCTGCTCCGTATGTGGCAATAAGCACAAAGGGGTTTGCTACCAGATTTCAGGAGCTTGCTTCAGATGTGGCAAGGTGGGCCACAGAATTAAAGACTGCCCTTCTGCTCCACCAGCCAGTAGTAAAGCTGCACCAAGTGCAGCAGCATCAAATGTAGCACCAAAGCCTAACCCCAAAGCTACCGGGAAAGAGCCTATGAGGCAGGGCCGAGTATTTGCCCTAGTACCGGGAGATGTTCAGAATACTGAGACCGTTGTGTCAGGTATCCTCTCTATTTGTGCTCAAAATGCATATGTATTGATTGATTCGGGGTCTATACATTCTTATGTGTCGCATGCTTTTTCACGGAAATTGAATAGACCCTTAGAACCTATGAATTACTTGTTAGCTGTATCATCACCTGTTGGAGGATCCATGACATGTGCATATATGTATCCTGCTTGTGAAATTATTGTTGGGGATATGCATCTGTTTATTGACTTACTACCGTTGAACATAGATCATTTTGATGTGATATTGGGGATGGATTGGTTACAAAAATATCATGCCACCATTGACTGTGTAATGAAACGAGTAGTTTTCCATCCACCTAGTTTACCTGAATTTGTGTTTAATGGGAGTGGAGTAGTACCTCCTCCGTATCTGATTTCTTCTGTAAAAGCTGTCAAATTGATTAGAAAGGGATGTAAAGGATATCTGTGTTCTGTACTGACTGTATCTGCTAGTGATAATGTTAAAACTGATGTGAATTGTATTCCTATAGTCAGAGAATTCCCAGATGTATTTCCAGATGATTTGCCAGGGGATTTGATTGATAGGGAAGTTGAATTTACCGTGGATGTAATTCCGGGTACACAGCCAGTGTCGAAAGCTCCCTACAGAATGGCTCCAACTGAACTGAAAGAATTGAAAGTACAATTGCAGGAACTGTTAGACAAGAAGTTTATCAGACCCAGTACTTCACCGTGGGGTGCACCTGTTTTGTTTGTAAAGAAGAAAGATGGCTCACTGAGACTGTGCATTGATTACCGCGAATTGAACAAGGTAACTGTAAAGAACAAATATCCACTACCGCGTATTGATGATTTATTTGACCAGTTACAGGGTGCACAAGTGTTTTCCAAGATTGATCTCAGATCGGGATACCATCAACTGAAAGTTAAACCAGAAGACATTGATAAAACTGCTTTTAGAACGAGGTATGGCCACTATGAATTTTTAGTTATGCCATTCGGAGTCACGAATGCCCCAGCTACATTTATGGACCTCATGAACAGGATTTTTAAACCATACCTTGATGATTTTATTGTGGTATTCATTGATGACATACTGATCTATTCTAAGACTGTAGAAGAACATGAACACCATCTGAGACTTGCCCTGTAAACCTTAAGAGAACAGAAACTGTATGGTAAACTGTCTAAATGTGAGTTTTGGCTTGATCATGTTATGTTTTTGGGGCATGTTGTTAGCAAAGATGGAATTTCTGTTGATCCGCAGAAAATTGAAGCTGTAGTGAACTGGCCTAGACCAACCAACGTGACTGAAGTCCGAAGCTTTTTGGGATTGGCTGGATATTACAGAAGATTTGTCAAAGACTTCTCCAAAATTGCCTTACCTCTGACTCAGTTGACACAGAAAGGGATATCATTTGACTGGACTGACCAAAGGGAATCAGCATTTCAAGAATTGAAAACCCGACTTGTGACTGCACCGGTTCTTACTCTGCCTTCAGGTACGGATGGTTACACTGTTTTTAGTGATGCTTCTCATAAGGGTTTGGGGTGTGTTTTAATGCAGCATGGGAGAGTTATTGCTTATGCTTCCCGACAGTTGAGACCGCATGAAAAGAACTACCCGACCCATGATTTGGAACTTGCAGCAGTAGTTTTTGCATTGAAAATCTGGCGTCACTATCTTTACGGGGCGACATGTGAAGTATACACCGACCACAAGAGTTTGAAGTATTTCTTCACCCAGAAAGAACTGAATATGAGACAGCGGAGATGGCTTGAACTGATAAAAGATTATGACCTACAGATTTTGTACCATCCGGGAAAAGCCAACACCGTTGCCGATGCTTTGAGCCGAAAATCGATTGGGAACCTAGCCTGTTTACTGACTGGACAGAAAGAGCTGCTTTGTGATCTTGAAAAGTCTGAAATTGAAATTGTTTTGAAGGAACAAGGTGGAACCTTAGCTGCTATTTCTGCTCAACCAGCCTTGATTGAAGAGATTAAAGAGAAACAGCAACTGGATGATTTCTTGAAGAAGATTATTGAAGAAAGAAATTCAAAACCGAGACCGGGATACAAATTTGAGAACAATATACTGAAATTTCAAGAAAGACTGTGTGTGCCGAATGACACTGAACTGAAAAGAAGAATTCTGCAAGAGGGCCACAATTCAAAATTTTCTATCCATCCGGGAAATACGAAAATGTATCAAGACTTGAAATTGAATTTCTGGTGGCCGGGAATGAAGAAAGAAATTGCCGACTTTGTATCCAAATGTCTTCATTGCCAACAAGTCAAAGCGGAACATCAACGACCTGCTGGATTATTGCAACCCTTACCCATACCAGAATGGAAATGGGAGCATATCACGATGGATTTTATCGTTGGGTTACCTCGCTCCAGAAAAGGTATGGATTCAATTTGGGTTATTGTTGATAGACTAACTAAATCTGCTCACTTCTTACCTGTCAAGACAATTTATAATGCGGACAAATTGGCTGTTATCTATATTGATGAAATTGTTAGACTGCACGGAGTGCCTGTGTCTATTGTTTCTGACAGGGATTCGAAGTTTACATCGAGGTTCTGGAAAAGCCTACAGGCTGCATTGGGTACTGAATTGAGGCTGAGTAGTGCTTATCATCCTCAGACAGATGGACAGTCAGAAAGGACCATCCAGACTCTAGAGGATCTATTGAGAATGTGTGTCCTTGATTTTCAGGGAAACTGGGAAAGTCATTTGCCATTGGCTGAATTCGCCTACAACAACAGCTACCATTCGAGTATTGGTATGGCGCCTTTCGAGGCATTGTATGGCAGAAAGTGTAGATCTCCGATTTGCTGGGCAGAAGTTGGAGATGGGCCGTTGCTTGGGCCCGAAATTGTTTATGAAACGACTGAAAAGGTAAAACTGATGCAGCAAAGATTGAAAACTGCACAGAGTAGACAGAAGAGTTATGCAGATGTTAGAAGACGAGACCGAGAGTATGAAGTGGGTGATCACGTTTTTGTGAAAGTGACACCAATGAAAGGCCAGACTCGTTTCGGAGTCAAAGGCAAGTTAGCGCCGAGATACGTTGGACCTTATGAGATTGTTGAGAAAATCAATCCGGTGGCGTATCAAGTTGCACTTCCTCCTGAAATGGAGCATATGCATAACGTCTTCCACATTTCGATGTTGAGAGATTATCTTCGGGATCCATTCCATGTGATTGAGCCTACTCGGATAGTGTTGAGTGATGACTACACTTACGAGGAGAGGCCTATACAGATTGTAAACCGACGGATCAAGAAACTGAGAAACAAAGAGATCCCGCCAGTGAAAGTTGATTGGCAGAACCATGGTGGTGTGTATGCCACTTGGGAAAGGGAAGATGACATGGCTAAAAGATACCCAGAACTGTTTCCACTGAACCCTGTTTTCTTCCAAACTGAAGGTAACTCGAGTTTAGAGGACTAAACTCCTTATAAGGAGGGGAGACTGTAACAACCCTCGTACTGATTACTGAATTACGTACTGATTTCTGTTAAACCGAACTGATAATGGCTAATAATTGGATTAACTGAAGTACTGAATGAACTGATTGAAATCGGAACTGAAATCGAATAAGTTATCTATTGAATTGCATATTGTATCTGTTTGATCGATTGAATATCTGTTTGAATTCATATGTTTGAACTGCTAATTGAAGGCCTTATCGGCGGCCGAATTAGGAACCGTTTAGAGTTTTGGAATCAGTAGAATATTTGTGATTTAATGGTATATTTATCTGAAAACTGATTAGGAATGATTAAATTAGATTAAATTAAGTCAATTAAAGAGGTTGCCGTAATTACGACTTTGCCATGTGAGTGGCCCCTTTGTTTATTGATTTCCTAGAGCCTTATTACACTTATTTGATCAGCCATTCCTTACACTCTAGCCGACCATAGTAGAGAGAGGGAGAGAATTGAGTTCATCTTGTGGATTTTTGCTTGAATCTTGAAGAATTGAAGGGTTGATTGTCTAATTGAGCTTCTAGGCTTAAACTACAAGGCTAAGGTAGATCATTCATCTCCCAAATTGTATCATTGAGCTAGATCTTGCATGTTTCATGCATCATTGTAGAGCTAAGTTATGAAATTGTTCATATATGCTAAATTGACGCCTAGTTGTTGCATGCATGTTTAATTTAGTGAGTTTGGAGTTGGTCTCATGGTCAAATGCCACATGCATGTTCATAATCATGTTTAAAATCCATGTTTTCATCTTGTTTTGAAAAGATTGAGCTCTTTGGAGCAAGAGTTGAAGCTTTGAAATGGTTTTAACCCATGCATGTCATGTTTGAATGTTGTTCATGCATGTTCTTGAAGAATGGTTTGAAATGAGTTTGAATTAAACACCCTTGGGCCTTGATCTCTTAAATTGAGTTTTGAAACATGTTATTCTATGTGTTTAAAAGAGTTTTTCCAGAAAATAGCCCAAGAGGATCGAAAACATTACTTTTGAACTTGGTTTTGAGCTTGGGACTCAAATCTGGGATTTCCAGATTTCTGTTGTCCGCTCGAGCGGAGGAAGTAGCGCTCGAGCGGAGAAGTCGAGCTCCCAGCATCTTACATTGTGCATCAGTCCGCTCGAGCGGAGAATTGGGCGCTCGAGCGGAGGACTGGGTGATGCGCTCGAGCGGGCGTCGAGCGGAAGATTTCATCAATCCAGTACTTTTTGGTCCGCTCGAGCGGGGGATGTTGCGCTCGAGCGGGGACCTTTGTTTGCCTGTACGCTCGAGCGGGGAAACCTGAGCTCGAGCGGGGCTCTGTTTGACTGAAAATTCTACAAATGTTTTCTAAGTGTATTTTCACATCCTCATTCCATCCTAGGCATTCTTAGGCCTAGTTTAAGACATCTTAATAAGGATATAGATGTAGAACACACCGAGGCATAATAGGAAGTTAATTATTGTACTTCCCCAACTGTTAAACTTAGAGTGTGTTCGATTTGTTTACTGTTTAGGGTTGGCACTCGGGGACGCGCTCTAGCATACTATAGCCCAATCTCTGTGAGTAACAGATTGTGTAAAGATATGTTCAAAATGGTTATCTTTTGAATACTGAACTGAATTGTTTATTGAACTGATATTGTTTATTGAATGAATGTATGTCCTGTATTGTGAACTGTATTGTGGCATCCTTAGCATTGACTATTACTGTTACAGAGCTCTGTCGGTTCCCTTGTGGAACCATACTGTTTACTGACTGATGGCCATCACTACTGTTGGGTCCGTTGAGGCCCGGTCCTTTTGGACCTACTGTTTATAGGCTAATGGATGTACCACATATGATTGATTGACTGACATACTGAAAGACTGAAATACTGTTTAATGAACTGTTTTCATTATTGTAAGGACATTCATTCATAACCTCTTTACACTTATTGTTATTCACTGGCCTTTAGCTCACTGTTTATATATATATGTAGGTTCTCAGCAGCCAGACCGGAGCTAGGAGCGTGGGTTAGTCCCCCCAGTTTTGTCAAGCCAGCCAATGTACCTCACCGCGAGGTTCCGTGTTGCCATGTTATGGCTTGGGGTGTTTTTGTGTCCCCTACTGTATAGACCGTCTACTGTTTACTGTACTGTTATCGAGGGATTTGATTCCCGTACCGAATGTTGTATATGATTGTATATTGACTGTACTGTTTGAACTGAATGAATGCATGAAAAATGTTTTTGGCATACAGATTTTCACAGCTCAATGGACACTAGTTATTTACTGTATTGGCTTCCGCCAGGCCCTGTACTCTGTTTTACTGAATTACTGTTCTGCAGGCCTTCGGTAATCTCGGATTACTGGCCAGTTACGGTGCTAAACCCATAGAGCCGGGTTTGGGTCGTGACAAAACCTATAGTGATTGGCCAAAAAAAGCTGCTTTTTGCACTCAAGAGATACAAGACATAGATTCAAACATCTATAGGGGCAACTCCCTATTCCTTGGTATATGGGATGGAGGTCATGCTAACGATTGAAATAAAGGTGCCCTTCTTGAGAATTATGGCTGAATGTCAGATAGCCAAAACTGATTGGCATCAGAGTATATTTGAAGAGCTGATGCTATTTGATGAGAAGAGATTGAAAGCGTTATACCATGTGCAAGGGTATCAACGCAGGATTGGCTGTGCATTCAACAAAAAGTTCAGCTCTAGGAACCTCAGAGAAGGAGATCTAGTGCTGAAGGACAATAAAGCTCCTATCCACGACCCTAGGGGCAAGTTCAAACCCAATTGGATTAGTCCTTACATCATCAAGTCAATTTGGTCAGTAGGAGTAATTATTTTGATAGACTTGGATAGCTTAGAATTCTCTTAACCAATTAATATAGACAAGTTGAATAATTATTATCCTTGAGAGGTTCGTTGAGCCGAAAACCCGAAAGGACAATCTAGGCAAAAGTTAAAGCACGAAAAAGAAAGAAAATAAATAAAAGAGAGCTCGCAAGGTCGAAAACCCGAAGGAGCAGCTTTGGCAAAAGTTGGAGCGAAAAAAGAGAGTAAACAGCAAAGTGAACCCTAACCATGAACTACGTAAACCCTGATTCCTATCTTTGGGATACGTAGGCAACTTCATCTAGAGGTTCGGCCCCAACCATATTCAACTTGGTTGTCCAGTCCATGTTTGATTGATTCATCTTAGCCTAAGTTTTCTTGTCCTACCATATTCTCTGTGATGGTTTCAGTTGCAAGGCAAATCAAGTGGTGATACAGTGGTAAAGATGAATGCAGTGTGTTTTGTTCTAGGGTCTCTAATTCGAAGTAGTGCATTTTGAGGATGGATTTCATGTGTGTCAGGTAATGACCGTTTGCGAAAATTTGTTTTGATTTTTTAATAAAATTGACTGATTTTCTCAAACCTTTTGCAAACCAAATCATTCATTTGGACCCTAGAGAAAGCTTTTCAATATGTACATCTTTAATTGCATGATTTCAAAACATAAGTGGAACAAGTATGCTAATATAACTCTCCAGTTGATCAAAACATTTTTTACATTAGAGAACAAAAAAGAAAAAGGTCAAATTAATGAACTATGGGCACAGTCAAGTCAAGTCCTTTGTCTCCTCCCTGTTGTATCAGAAGATTCCGCTACTAAGGATGCACCAACTTGCACCTCCTCCTCAAACCAAAGTAAGCACTCACCGGAAAGGGCATGACTGAAGCTATCAGCAGGAGATAGGAGCTCTCTCATCCTTCAAGAGGTCGCGTACTAGGAGAGATGTTTGGCCCAAAACAAAAATGATGTTGGATACTCGATCCTATCACTAGGACGAGTCTGGTCATGCCCAAACTGTCACCTAAATCTGAAGGGGAAATAGAAGACACAATGTGTTAGGCCAATTAGTTGCACACCCTATTGGTGGAACATGTTGTATGTCATCAGGGGCAAGTCAAGCCATGGGCATCTCCAAGCAATGTTAGTTGCAGATCTGATGCACATCCAATCACACCATAGGCCCTCTGAAGGGAAGCTCACTAACTTAGGAGAAGTAATTTTTATTCGTATACCGGGCATAGGGAGCCACTACTTTTAGCTTATCCATCAACCACACCTGGGGAGGGATGAAAAATAAGGGAAATTAAATAATAGAGAGATGTGCGTTGAGTGAAAAATGGGAGAAAATGGATTAAAGAGGAAAAATCGAATGTTAAGTGCCAGAGTGATGTGAGTAGGGTTGTACAAAATAGAGCCCAATCCACTAAAACTGCACTGATCCATATCAATCTACACCACACTATTCGCTAACTGGGGTTTAAACTTCAAAATTTATAATCTGCCTTCAAAACTGCTCCATTATAGTTAATACATATATATTTTTTTAACCTATAATGAAATATCAAAGTAAAAATGAGTAGGAGAGAGATTTAATATATGAAATTTATTACAAATTAGTAATTATATATATGAAAAATATTATGTAAAATTAGTTGGTATTACATATATGAAAAATATTATGCAAATTAGTGCTATATACTTTGCTTGATAATTGGTTAAAATATTCTTTAATTTGCCAATCTGCCAAAAATCGCAAAAATCGCTCAAATCGCAATTCGCCAATCTGCCAATCCGCTAATCCCCATTCGGTTTATAATTTTACTCTCAAACCATCCAAACCACACCGCGCACACCCGTAGATGTGAGAATCACAACTGAGAAAAGGATAGGAAACAATACCTGCAGATATAGTGGGCTCCCTACAAATTGGGATGTCTCATGCTAGCGGAATGTGTCCAAACCCATCAAAATTTCTGTTGACACAAAGCTGGAGGTGCTGGGTCACTTCAACCAATCTGCTGCTAACTCTATGACCGCCAGGGACTAGTAAGTAGTGAGCAAGGAGGTATATGCATATAGCATGTTGACGACGCCTACGCCAGATAAGATAACTCATATACCTGATCCTAGAAAAACGACGAATCAACCTTAGCATATCCAGCTCCCCATCATGAGCTAGGGATCGTGCCTTACTCATAGTCACACATCTGTGTGAGGGCTTATGCAAGGCCAAAAACGGGCTGAGGCATAATCTCCTCACCTCGAGAAAGCTTTATCCATGCCCAAAATTCTTCAATGGCCAGGCACATTTTTTGCATCCCGAAATGGAATACATGAGTGATTGGGTCCCAATAACAAACAGAGGCCTCAAGAAAGGGAAAGTAAACTGGAGTACGGCTTAAGGTGAAAAGAGCATTCAAGAAAAAATTGACAAAATTCATTTTGTCCGCACCATCCAGAGTGGTTATCCAATCTTTGAGCCTAATAATGGGTGAAATCTTTATTTTTAAAGCACAAACTTTAGTTTTTTCACTCTTCGTAGTAAAAATAGTAGGAGAACACCTTTTGAAGAAGATGGGATTGTCTGAGTGCATGACAGTTGTTTCCAACTATGATGCCCCAATTTCTACTCTAAGGGTTAGGGTAACGTCACTTAGAGTCCTTTGGTCAATAGCCAAGTAAGATCCTAGGAAGGTTGGAGGAGTCGATATAAGCCTCCCTTCTAAGTCCAACCACCTTAGACAGCAAGTTACCTTTTTGACATTAAGGGGTATTAACACAAGGTCTCATAAGTAATACGGATAACAAGCAAAAACTTAGCCCCCCTTCTAAGCCCAACCACCTTAGATAGCAAGTAAAAACTTCAGTTTATTCACTCTTTTTGACAAATAATAATTACAGTGTTTCAAATCTTAAATTACAAAACGAGTTCTATCACTATTACAATCCAAAAATAAAAGCACAAATAGATTCATAAGCAAAATGGTTGCAAACTTTCTCTAAAATAGACACAAGTCTTCAAATGTCTCTGGCTCTTCGTCGGCCTAGTATGTTTCTTCGATACCTGTTATGAAACGTCATGAGCTTTGAATGTCCAGTAAATGCACACACACCCCGTCTCTTTTTCCCTATCCAATACACAATTGCAATCACAACAATAGGGAAGGAAACATGGTATTCAAGAAAATAAAAAAGGTTACAAGGTCTGTTATTAGTAATCTAGAAATCCCCTAAAGAAATTTAATCCTTCCAACAACAAGAATCGGACGCGGATTATTCGGCATGCCCTTTCTTTTGCTGCTTTGTTGCAGACCTTATCTCGGATGCCTACCAATAGTTATACACCGCGTAGTGCCAACTGTACGGCCTCAAAAGAGACGGAGAAACAACGGCCTTGCCCATTCCCTCCTCACACCAAAACCACCTAGGGTCCAAATACGACCGCTCCATTCAAGGGTTTCGAGACAACCACTTGTGCAAGACTTTAACTTTCAAAAGGGAACATGTCCCGCTAACCAATTCAATTTGAACATAACTTTATCTCATAACAATACTCATGTGATTGAAATCCCATTAGCCACCCCATTAAGTTTTCTGTTTAGATTAACGTTTTGAGTTAGTTAGCACAAGCAATTGAAATTAAATTTTCATAACTGTAAACATCATCAAAAGACTAAAATAAAAGGTATATTACCATAACACATGCAATATCATACCAACACATGATCATATACTATTAAGCATATTCAAGAAGACAAGAGCATAGAACACCAATGCAAACTAAATTTTCAGATTATGTACCCTTTAAAGATTAAAATCAAAAGGATCATTTCAGATTTTTCCAGAGCCTGGACTTCCTATGGTTCGTAGAGAATTTTGTCTAGTTTTTAGAAGATTTCTCAGAAATGGAATCCCTTTTCTAGATCTTCAGTAATTAAGAAACACTCCAGCGCTAACCAGATTCATCAAACCGTTACGAAAATCAGATTTTCTTACAAACCGCTCTCTCTTTCTCAATGAAACCAATTTCCCATGAAAGATAACTCTTTAAGGAAGTTTCTGACAAAAAATTGAGGTCCAAGAAAGTTTTTTACATTTTTCCAGAATTTTTGAAAATTGGTTGTAAAACAAGCTTTTCATGCATAATACTCAAAATAAGAATATTGATGAGAAAAGAGGCCAACTAAGGGAAATTTTTCACTTCTTTTGTGATGGAAACATACTAAATAATGTATCAACAACTCAGATTTGTAGAGTGATGGTGTGCCTTTGTAAATAATGTGAAATATGGGAAGAAAAATGTAGTTTTGCATCTATTAAGAGGAAATATGAGTAGAAGAATGATCAAAGCCTAATTCATCAACTTTGAACACATGAACACCATTACTACGCATCTGAAAATATGATTTTAAATCTCTAATAACATGTATTTGAAAAAGGAAAATAAAAGAGAGAGTTGTGTTGTGGCTTACTTGTTGCCTAGTTGAAGAGTTTTCACAAAAGTTCTGGTTTTCTCTCCTCTACCACTAAATCTCTCTCTCTCTCTCTCTCTCTCTCTCTCTCTCTCTCTCTCTCTCTTAGCCAAAATGTAAGTTTGTGAGTGTGTTTTGTGCTCAAAACTGTAGAGAAAATTGGTGTATTTATAGAAGAAAAAGAATGCTGAAAAGTCCAAAATGTCCTTAGTTCCAATTCAATTGAATAGGCTTGGATTTAGTTAGGATGAAATGGAATGTATGATGATTAGAGCCTTAATTACACCTTTAAACATGATCTAGTTAAGGTTTTAATTAATCAAAGTTAAATTGGTTACAAGTACAATACATATATATGTCAATATATATTCAATTCGTAACTTAGGTCAATTTTTCTTCCCTAAATCAAGCAATTTGTCCCCAAAAGGACATCACATATATCTATGCATAGCATGGCCGGCCATGTGCAAGGAATTTTGAGGGATTTGTTTTGATTTTTTGTGTACAATTTAAAGATATTTTGTGTAGAAAATTATTTGTTTAAGAAAGGTACAAACATATATATATATATATATGTAATGATACTAGTTTGGGGTCAACATGTGATTCAAGAAAAATATGAGGGCCAAAATATTAATTTATGAATTTGGACATTTAATTAAGTGTAGTGTTTAATTTATTTAAAATTTGGAAATTTAATTCAGTTAAAGTTTCTTTGTTTTGAATTAAACGGCAAATTGTACTGAGAACTGGAAACCTAGGGTTTCCTGTATGGAAAATATAATTAGAAAATTAATTCAATTATAATTAGGGTTTTAGAAATGGTTCCTGAGTTCTCAGATTCAATTTAGGGTTTATGAGTTTTCAGTTGGCGCATGTTTTTTATTCCAAGATTAAAATTGAAATTAATTAAGAAATTGAGGAACTACAAAAAATAATTTAAAAGTAAGCGTTAAAGAAAATATTGCAAAGATCAGGTACCTCACACCAACTATCCAGCCGAAACTTTAATCCGACTGAATATTTTTCATCCAACCAACCAAAAATAGGTCCGTACTGGGGTTTATTTGTGCAGTAGCAGTATTGGCTAAGTGGTTTTGTTTAGTAATTTTGTTTCAAGTCTTGTTTTCAGTTTTATTGTCACGACCCAAACCCGCCCTTAGAGGTTCGGACCATAACCGGCCAGTAATCACTTGACTACCTACGGCCTCATACAAACATATAGAATAATTATAGTAATGCAGCCATAACCGGAAGCATATCACAAATAATGAAGTCCATTGAGTTGTGCCAATATGATCAAAATATATATTGCATATATCATAGCACATCACGCACACATTTACATGTCCATGCAAAAAAGTACTACGTTGGCTTGACTTTCTAGATTTCTCTTAGGCCCATTAAGCAGTAGTTCATTCCGCTCCAGAAGCAAACATGCTAAATTTCCCATTGACTTTCTACTAAGAGCATCCGCTACTGTGTTGGCTTTGCCAGGATGGTAATGAATTTGTAAGTCATAATCTTTGATGAGTTCTGACCACCGTCTTTGTCGCATATTATGCTCCTTCTGAGTGAAAAAGTACTTGAGGCTCTTGTGGTCGGTATAGACTTCACATTTGCACCATACAGATAATGCCGCCATATCTTCAATGCAAAAACCACTGCGGCTAACTCCAAGTCATGGGTAGGGTTATCCTTTTCATGTGACTTCAATTGTCGAATTACTCTCCCATTCTGCATCAGTACACATTCCCATCCCTTGTGAGAAACATCACTATAAATAACAAACCCTTCGGTACCCAATGGTAGGACAAGAACCGTTGCTGTTGTGAGCCTTGCTTTTAATTCTCGGAAGGCAAACTCCCTCTGTTTTGTCTACTCGAATAGAACACCTTTTTGAGTCAATTGGGTAAGCGACACTACAATATTGGAGAAATATTTTACAAATCTTCTATAATAACCTGCTAAACCCATAAAACTACCACTTCTATAACATTAGTAGGGGTAGGCCAGTTCACAATAGCTTCTATCTTTTGTGAATCAACAAGCACACCTTCTTTATTAATCACATGCCCCAAAGACACAACTTCATTCAACCAAAATTCACATTTCTTCAATTTAGCATATAACTTTTGTCTTTAAGTATTAAAAGAATTAATCTCAATTGCTTTTCATGTTCCTCTCTACTTTTCGAATAAATAAGGATATCATCAATGAATACCACCACAAACTCATCCAAATACGGTTTGAAAATTTGGTTCATTAAATCCATAAAAGCTGTTGGTGCATTTGCAACCCCAAATGGCATGACAAAAAATTCATAATGACCATACCTGGTTCGAAAGACGGTCTTTTCAACATCTTCTGCTTTGACTTTCAACTGATGATACCCAAATCTCAAATCAATTTTAGAAAACACATGTGCTCCCTGTAATAGATCAAATAAATCATCAATCCGTGGTAAAGGATATTTATTCTTCATAGTTGCCTTGTTAAGTTCTCGGTAGTCAGTACACAACCGGATTGTCCCATCTTTCTTTTTCACAAACAGAACTGGTGCATCAAGCAAGTCTTGCAACTGTATTTTCAATTCCTCCATCTTTGTCGAAGACATTCTGTACGGCACTTTTGAAATCGGTTGAGTATCCGGCGCAATATCAATAACAAATTCAATCTCATGGTCTATCAACTCCCCTGGCAAATCCTGAGGAAATATATTCAGAAATTCTCTAACAATTGGGATTTTATCAACACTCACATCTGTTGTCTGTACATGAAGGATGCTACACAAATAACCCTTACAGCCCTTCTAAAGTAATTTACAAGCTTTCTTAGCCGATATCAAATAGAGTGGAGGAACTACCCCATATCCTATAAAGGTAAACTCATGTCGTCTCGGAGGTCGAAAAATAACTTGTTCAGACACACAATCAATGGTTGCATGATATGTAGTTAACCAATCCATCCCCAAACTTATATTAAAATGAATCATATCAAGAGGCATCAAATTAGCATATATTGGAATATCCCCAAGTAAAATCTCACACGCAGGATAAATATAAGCACATAGCATAGAACTCCCAGATGGTAAAGACACATACAACACATAATTCAATGGTTCCATAAGTCTATTCAAATTAGGAGCAAATGTTTTCGAAACAAAGGAATGAGTGGAACCTGAATCAAGTAACACATGAGCAGGTTGGCCATTGATAGAGAGTGTACCTGAGACCACAGCCTCTGTATTCTGAACATCACCAGGAACAAGAGCAAAGACTCTCCTTTGCTTGGCATTGTCTCTAGTAGTCGCAGGTCTCGCCGTAGTCTTCGTTGCAAGAGTGGAACCAGCTGACCTAGTCAAGCTAAGCAAGTCTTTTATCTGAATGACACCAAATTAGGCGAACCTTGGAATGTCGTACAAAAGGTACAACATAGGGGTGTCGTTGATGTTCCAGAAGCTAGTAATGGAGAATTATTGGATCCTTTATAAAACAATGATGTGTTCCAACAAGAAAACATTACTGATGTTGTTCCAATTGACATTGACCCAATTGTTCGATATTGTAAGGATGATGTTGAATTCAATGTTATTTCGGCAGTAAGGTCATTAGATGAGATAATGGAAGATAATTGAGATGACGAAGAAGATGAAGAATATGACATTCCTGATGTTGATATGGATCCTGATATGGATTATGATATGTAATTTTTATTTTATACTTTGTTTCTGAATAATTAATGTAATTTTTATTTTATATGTTTATGTTACTTTCTTTTTCTCCTTTTATTTAATGGTGCATAATTATGTTGTCTATATTTTCCAATGAAAGTTGAATTATGTTATATAGTTATAGAAATGGTCACAGGCAAAAAACAATGGCTGAAACTAGGTGATTTGAGAAGTAAAAAGCTAACAGAATATGAGAAACAAAGAAATAAGAGAGCCAAGGAGAACTATGAGGTAATGAACAATCTTGGAGTGAAGAATATTACAAATTCTTTGGTGAGTGCGGTTCAACCCAAATGTGCAAATGCAAAGGAAAAGGGAATTAGGATTGAGGTAGATGATGATGAGTATAAACCATCAGAGAGTGAGGATGACAATAATGATGAGTCATTAGGTTCCTTCAGCCGCGAGGTATTATATACATTATTTTATATTTGTGTGTGAACATGTCTTTTACTATTTACATATCTTCTTCACATATCTTAAACATCGTATCTTTTTTAAAATATATTTTAACTGTGTTAAATATCTTTTTTACTATTTGATTATTTTATTTTAGGAACAAGAGATGCCACCAGGACTCCGTTTGCAGTCTCATTCAAGGCCATTAACTCCCACCCCAAAGGAAGGGATGGATCCCCCAAGTCAGGAGGTTGGTAACCAACCCTTACGACTTCATAATGTGCAACCTGAGCATGAGGAGATTGCATCTAGCAATGTTGGTAAGTTTGCAAAGTTGCTTTTAAGGTCTAACTTGCATTTGTTTACTTACTAACTCAATTAATATTATGTCTTTACAACATCACATGACAGACATGGTCTTGGCCCAACACATGGCATATAGGCCCAGTGCATTGTCGATACGGATGGAAAGATGTTAGTTCCTATACCTAAACAGCTTCGTGCGCTAATAGGAGATGAAGCCTCTAAGCTGGCCTCCAAGATTGGTATAGAAGTTCAAACGCAATTACCAGACCCGAGCGTTCGTAGGTGGAAGAAGGTGAACGATGCTGATAAGGAGCCGATGATCCAACACTTGGCGGCAATTATTGTCATACTCTTGTCTTTGAAGTTGTAACATTATTTGTGATAAGGCTTCAAATAATAGTGTAGCATAGGTGTTTATTGTAGTTTGTTCCTCGATTATGCTCAAGTTTTTCCTTCTTATGTGAAAGAACTACTCTCTTTGTTAGGCTAACGCTTCAATATCGAGCTCTACACCTGTATTTACTTATTTCTCAGTATTATATCCATGTTACAACCACAGAAGTAGGTAAGTATCATGGATGTTGTGAACTTAGATACAAGTTTTGGGCACGTGATTTATCTGCTTGTTAAATTTGTCTCATCTCATCCTTAAATTTCAAAAGTTATGATTGTAGTTTAGCTATCAATGCGTCCAATTTTTCTTTGAACACCTGTGCGCTATGTTACATATTTCCTCTCACAAGGGTGAGTATGGAAGAGACAGTTTGTTTCCCATTTGGCATTTTCTTGATTTGTATAAACCTTTGATGAGTGATATGACATGGTCATTGGCATGATGAATTTGACAGACCAGATTAAAATCAATATTCCTTTTGATTTCTTTATTATTTCTCATCTAATAGCCTCTTCTCTGTCCATTATGCTTGGGACATGTTTAGAGTTTATAGGCCTAGAGTGACTTGGCATAGGCTCAATTGGTTTAAGTTCCATATCCCTAGAGTTAGTTTTGTGGTTTGGATGGCTATCCTTGGTAGATTGAATATTCTTGATAGGGTGGTTGTGTATGGGATTAAGAGTTTTGCTCAACGTGTTATTTGGGCAATTTTCTAGCCACTCCTTGGCCCCTACTATGAAGGAATTGATGTTTACTTGTGTTGTATTCTATATTTGGCAAGAGAGAAACTATAGGATTTTCTCATCTGTCCCATTTTCCCTTTGTCTACAATGCTATCCTAGTACTTACTTAGGGATGTTGTACGTTGAGTGATGTGAGCCACCTCAATTAGGAGTATTGATTGAGATTCTTGAGAGTTAAGAGTGTTCTTTTTCTGAGGGAATGTGAGCCCATATATGAGTGTTGAGAAATATGAGACCTCCATACTCATGTATTCTTGCTCACTATCTTGCTTTGTAGGTTGTCAAGCTGGTCTCATGAAGGGAGGGGGGTTGAGATGTTGAGTTCCTATAACTAGGCTTAGTTCTATGGGTTAAGTGATGGTGAGCCACACAGTTTATCTAACTCTTCTTCTGCAGGTTGTCAAGCTGGT
Organism: Camellia granthamiana; assembly: GCA_036172215.1. Lineage (NCBI taxonomy): Eukaryota > Viridiplantae > Streptophyta > Magnoliopsida > Ericales > Theaceae > Camellia > Camellia granthamiana. The sequence goes on from CM069903.1 coordinate 114,887,874, forward strand.
CCTAATTGTAAGGGAGTTTTTTGTTAAGGGTTGAGTGTTTGGCTAGCTCTCATAAATTGTTTGGAGTGTTTTGTGTTGCATATTGAGGGTTGAATAAATGAGAACTAAATTTTGCGGGTAGTTTTACCCAACTTTGCTTTATAAAATGTAAATTTGTCATTAGGGTTTGCTAGAACCTAAACAAATAGTATATTGAATCTGTTCAACCTCCCCATAGGTGAATTTTGTTGTGATGGATAATGCTACTGATGTTTTGGCTGTTCTGCTAGCCATGTTTCATTCTGAACTATAGCAGTTTGAGCTCCTATTCCATGCAGTTCATATGTAGATCTGCCTGCACTGGGGGATTTGGAATCTGCTGTGATGGATTTGCTGTTGTTGCCCTATTGTTATGTTGACTGTGGCTCCAGTTGTTCTACTGTTATGCTGGCTGGTTTATTTCTTTGTTGGCTGCAACCCATGTTGATTGTAGTGTTCTTTCACCTTTGTAGTAGCTTTGCTACTGTGATTCCTTTTTTGCAGCAGCTTTGTGGTTTACTGCTGTCGTTTTGTTGTGTTATGTAGACTGGTGGTTGCTCCTAGTTAGTTTGTGTGTGTGTGTGTGTGTGTGTGTTGTGCTTCATGTATGTTATGTGGATAAGGATTGCGGAGTTACTCCTATAGCCTAGCCGTTGTGTTTCACAGTTGGTTGCTGCTACATCTAATCATGTATGTGAACAAAATTTAGGTTATTTAACTTATGAAAAAAAAATGATTTGATTTTGCAGGATCGGTTTGATCTAAAAGGCAATCGGAGTGATGTAGCAAACGCTTTAGACAAAGTTTGATCGGTGATTGAGTGGCTTCACCTATAAGTTACACAAACAATACAAGCAACTTAAGGATGCAAGAGAAGAGGAGTACGTGAGAAGTCACCCACCTGCAAGTATTACTCTTAATCAGTGGACATCTCTAATTGACAAGAAGTAGACTAGTAAAGAATTCATGGTAAAATGTTTTGTTTTAATTGTCAAAAATTAAGTTTCTTCTTACCAATGTTACGTTTTCTTGTTTTTATTTGTGTTTCAATCGTGTAGGAACAATCACTAACTAATGTGAATAATAGGATGCAAATGAAAACAAAACATCGATGTGGATCAAAATCAATCCTGGTCAGGATGTATAGCTCGGTGTGTTCTACTAATTTATTTTCTTGGATTAGTACGCTTTGTTATTTAAATATTTGAAATAACATTCAAAAACAAATGAATCAGATAATTGCAAATGGAAAAGTGCCCAATTTGGTAGAATTTTACAAGTCCATCAACTACAATCCAGACACTGTTGGCACATAAATTTCAATCAACTTTATGTCAATGACACACACAGAGCCTATGATAAGATTGTTGTAAGCAATCACTTCCTAAAATGATCAACTTGCTCTGCTGAAGTGTATAAATAAAACAACATCGTATCTCAACGACGTTATTCAAGATACTCAAGTAACACGAGGAGCCTACGAAAGATGACACCTGTAGAGCCTACAACAAGGGCACCAGACAAGATGAAACCCCAAAGAACAATCCTATTAATTAGATATACGATAATCTATCATTTAAAATTCAAATGGCGCTATCATTCAATTTGAAATTCAAATTGAGGGTGAGGCATTCTTATCACCTAGATGGCCCTCTATAAATATGAGGACCATCACACAAGATCGAGGACTAGAAAATCAGAAATGAGAAGATCAGAGAGAGAAAGAGAGAGAAACAAATCAAGAGCTAAAGAAGGCGTTACAAGAAAGAAGAAAAGAAGCCTAGAGAACTCAAGAACCTATGCTACAAACGTAGAATGGCAATGAATAGGTAAAGGGTTCCAAACCCAAGAATTGTACTTTGTATTCAAGGGTTCAAAACCCATAACAATTTCAATAAAATATTTATTTTTCTTAAATTGTCTTCTGTTATTTATTTTGTTCTTCATTAATCGGAGGTTTTATCTATATAAAATGTGCAATTAACGATCTGGAATACAGATCGGAAATAAGAACCTACTATTCAAATAATCAACACTGTTTAGTCTAAAAACTAAACAGTGGACATTTGTAACATAAAATTTTGAAATGTGATGAAACACTTCATGTTTTAAAATTTGTGTCTACAAATTATGGCATGCCCAGTGGGACGTATTTCACCTCCCATCTTTTGAAGAACAAATATATATATATATATATATTTATGAAACTTACTAACGTATTCTTTTGTTATAGGAATGCTGAAGCAACTATCAAGAGACTAACCTACACTCCAGTGGTTTTGAAATCACCAAGGGTGGAGATAGCACCCGTCACCCAAGGGGCTCCGGAGTGAATGCTCTTGGCTATCCCAAAGGTAAAGCTAGCGAAATCCTGGAAAGATGCACTTCTTTCCCCTATTGCCCAAGGGGCTCCGGAGTGAAAGCTCTTGGCTATCTCGAAGGTAACTAGTGTGACAAAGAAAGTCACACTTCTCCAGAAAGCTGAAAGTTTGAGAAAGATTGCTGAACATTATGTGAAAACATCAAAGCAGTACGCAACTGTGAAGGCTACAGGCCGAATGAAGAGCTTTCTAATTCAGGCAAAAAAGGCTAATCAGGTTGCAACTACGGCCTTTGTTGCAGCTTCAGCGGGTGCAACAAAAAATGTTGTGGCCCAATTACTCACAAGGGTAGAAGACTTCATTAAAATGGCGGAGTCTGCCCAGAAGAGGGCCTCTGCTGAAAACATGGCCATCATTGGGGCCATTGGGATGAGGGTAATGACCCAAACTTCTGTTGATGGAAAAAAGGCCCCTGTTGTTGAAAAAATAGTTGTGGCCTACAAACTGACAGTTCTGTTCAGAGCACAAAATCGGTCAAACCAAATCTCAGTCACCTATTAGGAGCCAAAGGAACACCCATTGGCTCGACAGGGTTTGAATAACGAACACTCGTTGGCCCAACAGGGTTCGAATAAGGAACACCTGTTGGCCCGACGGGATTTGAATCAACATCAATTGGTCTGTCCTAAATATGTAGGCACTGTTTTGAAAATTCATGAGGAATTTGCAAAAACACAAATGGTTCCTTCTATGCCCCTGGGGGCTCGACTTGATATGTCATCAGATGGTCCAGTTTCGAAAAGACAAAGACGAAGAAGAAATAAGGCCTTAAAGAAACTGGAACTAAGAATAGTGATGACAAATGTTATAAGAGCCATTGAAAAGGCTCTCTCTAAAGATGAACGCCAAAAACAAATTGAAAGTTCTGTCTTTGTTGGAAAGTCAAAGGTGGAAGAGGGTAAGCAACCCTTGGGAAATATTTCTGCCTTGATTGAACTATCTATGAAGGGAATAAGAAAATGACCTATAACAAGGTCTATAACCCATGAGGCTCAAAACAAAGCATCACAGTCAGATGCTTCAAATATGAGTAATGTTATGGGGGTTGATAATTTTTTATACGAACAAGATGATTCTATCTCGTCTATTTCAACGAATATTGGAAACAATGAATTGAGAGATGTCAACAAAGTCACAGTTATGATGACTGAGGTTGAGAAAGAAGGTGAAAATTCGTAGGTCCAACAAGACCAAGGTCTCAAGGAAAAAGTGGTGGCCCTACAAGAACAACTTCAGAGAAGAGAATGGGAAATAGCTGTTATGTTGGAGCAAATGCAACAGTTGCTGGCCCAATGAAAGAAACAGGAAGTGCACCCTAACAAATGGCACAACCTGTTGTGGGGACATCCGTAGGCACACAAAGCACACTAGCCCCAGGGGGCAATGGTCCTTGTTACTCTGATCTAACCAGTGGTGGTATGAATCCAATGCACATGGCCATGATTGATGATATGGTGAGGAGACAAGTAAAGAAAGTCAAAGAAAAAGATGATGAGAACTTTCGAATAATTATAAAACCTTACCCAACATGGGTGGATGCTATTCCATTCCTTTTTGGTTTTTCCCAACCAGATTTCAAAATGTTTGATGGAACAGGAGATCCAAGACAACATGTGGCTCATTTTCTTTCAAGATGCGGGCCAATAGCTCAGAAAGAGCCTAAAGCTATTTGTCCAATCACTTGAAAGTTCTGCATTTACATGGTATTCTAACCTTCTTGAGGGATCAATCCCAAATTGGGATTCCATGGTGAAAGAGTTCCTTAAATAGTACTGCAACACACAAAGGCAAGTCATAGTACCAGAACTAATTGAGACCATGCAACATGACAATGAGTCTATTGCAGATTTCATCGCAAGATGGGGAGCTTTGACATTTGCCTGTCCTCCAAAGTTTACGCAATTCGAGTTAATTTGGATGTGCCTTAACAACTTCCGACATGAGCTCTCTACGGCTCAAACTTTTGATGGATTAACCGATCTACGCACTAAAGCTCATGATATGGAGCTGCATCTAGCTAAGCAAAGAAGGTCCAAGGTGGTTGAAAGGGTTGAGTCCTCAAGTACAGCCATAGTTGAAACCAGAAAGAAGGGTCCTGTTGTAGTTGGGGGTAGAAAACCCAAAGAATTCGAAAAAGTGACTATGAAAGAAAGGTTGGAGAAGAAATATTCTTTTATAGATGATCTGGTTGAAGACTTGTTTGAAGATCTGTTAGAGCAAAAGTTGATTGCTCTCCCTAAGGTGAAAAGACCACATGAGGTAGGAAAAACGAACGATCCAAAATAATAATGAAGATGAATGGGTCCCTCCTCAAGTGATTATCGAGCTCCCTCCTCAAGTGAAAGCATCTGCTAACCTAATCACTATCGACAATGATAATGAAGATGAATGGGTCGTTTATCAGTCAAAAAGCATGAAGAAAAAACAAAATGCCACAATGAAACCTAGAAATCTGGTTGCTTAAACAACACAAGGGCCAAAAGTTTCCAAAAAGCAAAAACCAAAAACCAAAAGTTTCTAGGAAACAGAAAAAGCCAAAGTAAGTAAGAGAAAAGGAAAAAAGAACCCAAAGAAGGAAAAATGGGAGAAATTGGTTCCTGATGAGCAGTTAGAGCAATGTCTCCTTGTCCTAGTCACATTGGAGGAATTTCTGCCTTTAAAATTTCAATCTGTGGAGTTGCAGACATACTTTGATAAAAAGAGGGAGGAAAAGTTTACTTTGGCCCCTTGCCTAACCATCATTGTTTTGAGTGATGACGAGGAAGTTAAGGGTGAAGTTGGTTCAAAAGTTAGGGAAGGATTGCATTACATCTCCTATCTGTATACCTGACTCTCCAAAGTATACACACCAGAAGCCTTTTCTCTAGAATATTCGCCAGTACCACCAATGTACTATCAAAGCACTCCAGAATATGTAAGGGAAACAGAACAAGGAGACACTGGGTGTAGGTCTGACTCTGAGCTTATGAAAAAGGCGAAAAAATGACTACACTTCAAGGATGATGAGGTGAATGGCAGGTGTAGGTTAGATGATGAAGTATGGAAGCATTCAAATAAACAAGCAAAGTCATCTCAAATTAAGGATCCTAATGAAGATTGGGAACTTGACTTTTCTCCTAATAGTTCACCATACACATCTCCAGCCAGGACATACAATGGAGAAAGTGTATCAAGTGACCACTTTGACTTTCCTTGTAATGTCATCACTATGGATGTAAATTTTGAAGAGTGAGAAATACATATCATTCATAATCCAAGTGATGATGAGAAAGCAAGAATTGAAGCTAGAAAGGAGGCGGAACATTAGGCAAAAAGTAACAGTCTCTTTAAAAGATGAGGGTTTTGAAGCCCATCAAAATTTGATTATTGAAAGAAATCAAATTTTGGAACACCCTTTCCCTAATTGGGTCGAATGGGTTCAGTGTTCCACGAGGATATACAGTACCTCGTTTTCCCTTGTATGATGGGATAGATTGTCCAAGGCGTCATTTGGTTCGTTTTCTTGCATAATGTGGAAACACAGTAAAAAGCTAGGCGTTACTTCTATGACAGCTCATTCTTTCTTTAGAGAAGTGGGTAGCAGATTGGTACTTCAGCCTACCACCTAATTCAATCCCAGATTGGGACACCATGGCTGATCGATTCTATAGGACATTTTATAAATCATGTCCAATAGAAATCAAGATGTTAGAACATTTGGAGGACCAGGGTACATCTTCTTAAACATATGATTTCATAAAAGGCACAATTGAGGAGAAGATTGAAACTACCCTTAATCTTCGAGAGATGGACACTTATCACCCAAGGGATTTGTTCTCTTCATAGGTAGTGCAAACACCATTTCCCGAAGGATATAAACTTCCAAATTTTGTCCTATATGAGGGGTATGGAGATCCTCAAAAACATGTTAGACATTTTTTGAAATAGTGTAGGGAAACAACTCAGAATCAAGCACTTTGCCTAAAACAATTTCCCCTTTCTTTCGAGGGGATTGCCTTTGACTGGTATTGCTCCCTCGAAGGGATCGTGGTGCCTAGTTGGGAGGCCATGAAGAATGGTTTTGTACACGACTGCCGGTACCTAAGAAATGGAAGAAGAGTGCAGCTCTAGGAAAATGGAGAAGTATGATAATGATCACTCTGCTGCTGGACCGGTTAATATGGTTCAAATAAGTGATGGAACAAAAGAAGCTGAGGTCAATAAAAACGTCGTTGCTGAAGTATGCCAGAATTACGTGACCTATCAGCGGAAATTACGAAATCCTCAGGACCCTCAAGCATCAGAAGTTCCACAGGTTTTGCAAGAGAAAAAGCAAGTGAAATATTATGTACTAGCTCAGCCAAAGAAAATTCTGGGATTGTTGAGCGTATTTGATGCACTTAAAATGTCTCCAGAGCTTCGGAAGTCTTTAATATATGCCCTGTCCAAGCCAGAGGATTTCCACAAAGAAATCGTGGGTAGAAATCAACATAAGACAACTACATGCATGGTTATGGTAACCTTTGGTGACAATGACATGTGTGCTAAAATTGCAGACCATAATCAGCCTTTGTTTATCACGGGGCTAATCCGTGATGTGAAAAATTCTCAAATTTTGGTTGATGGAGGATCTGCGGTAAACCTCCAACCTCGAAAGGCCTTAAACCTATTAGGGATTCGGATTTCACAACTGCGCCCAATTCATCTGGTCATTCAAGGATTTAATCAGAATGAACAACGCCCAATGAGGAAGATTGAATTATGAATCAAGTTTGGGGATATTGAAGAAAGAACTGAATTTCTGGTCATTGATGTAGACACCTCCTATAATGCTTTGCTTGGAAGACCATGGATGCATAATCATCATGCAGTACCATCAACTTATCACCAATGTATCAAGTACCCATTGCCTTCACCCAAAAAAGAGGGGACAATTGTGGCTAACAATGATCCATTTGGAGAAGTAGAGGCCTATTATGATGATACTCGCTTCTATACAAAGACTTCACAAAGAAAGGGAAAAGATGTGAAAAAGTCAGAAGATACTCCGAATGTCAAAGATGCTCTAGAGTCTACTCCAATTTCAACAAAAAGAACTTTTTGATATGTGACAAAGTTCGAAAGGAAACCGGGGGCAAAGGCTCTAGCCCCAATAAATGCAATTTTTTTATCTCAAGAGTGAGTTCATGTTGCCATTAAGAAGGACAGAATGCACCTATGTGGAGAAATATAATAAGATTTGTGATGACCCCAACCTCCAAACTATTATATTGCATTATTTCAATAAGTCTAATTGCATGATTATATGTTTAATTGTATGATTACATGCTTAATTTCATAGTTATCTGTTATTACGTGGAATATCTGTTCGAATTGGCAACATAGAGATAGAAATTGAGAGCCAAGATAGCTTCAGAAACTAAAATTGATTAGCTTAATAGACTAATTAGAATATTTAGAATTTTATGGCAACTTTAATTGAAAATTGATTCGAATCAAAATAATTAGAATAAACTGATTAAACTTAGTTAGAAATGAGCCTAATTAATTAACCTTAATCAACTTTGATTAGGCTAAATTAATTACACCCTATATAAGCCTGCACATGTTTTGAACTCACTTATACAAACACTTGGGCTGACATTTTGAGAGAGAAGGAAGCTAAGCTCAACATTTAGAGAGAGAGAATGGAGAATTTGAAGGAAATTGTGGAGGACTTGGGGATTTAAGCTAGTATATACTTGAATTCAAGCCCTAGGTATGATCTCCAACCTTAATCCTTGAAAATGAAACATGTAGAAATTGAATTCATCTAAGTTTTGAGTTCATTTGCATGAAATTGTTTCGTAGAAGCTTGAATCACCATGAATTTGGAAGATAATAGTTAATCATGTACATGCATGCTATAGACACCCCATTTTTGACCGCCCTTAAGACTTGGGCGCTACTTAGGGCTTACTTGGCGGTGAAAGTTGTGCAGTGCAAGGGTTGATTTCTTTGGCAAGGAGAGCATCAAATCCAAACCTCACACCTCTTTTTTTTGGACCAAAAAGATTTTAGATCTTAAAACCCTCTCTTTCAAATATTTTTGAAAATGTTCCTACGATGTTCCGACGCTCGCATTTTGTTAAATATTGCGCTTTGCGGTAAACCGAGCAAGGACAAAGTGGAATGAATGAAAGAGAGGTGAAATCTTTGAAAAGATCTTTAAAACATCTATTTTTTTAGAGGTTTAGAGTTGAAGAAAATTGGAGGAGAGAGAAGAAACCAAGTTGGGGAAGAAAATGGGCATGAACCGTTGAGAGAGAGTCGAGCAATCCTCACTAAATCAGGCCTATCCGTTTGTACACTTGGATTTCAGCGATGAGGCCACCACCATTGGAAAGAAGACTTCCAAGGCTTCATTTTGCATTCAAGAATCTCCTCAAGCCGTGTTCGGATGAGGGAGATATGGCTGGTTGAAGTTAAGCATCAATCCGGTTGAACCGAAACTAGCCAGTCTTCATTAAAAGAGGGATATCTCTTAGCATACATGGAATTTTGATGTGACGATGCCACCATTGGAAAGAAGACTTCTGGGGCTTCAGTTTAGGAACAAGAATGACCTGAAAAGGAGTCTAGATGAAGGAGTTATGCCTGGTTAAAGTCGGGACCAAGGACTAATTTTTGCTGCCGGCCTCTATGGGAGTGTGCCGGCCACAAATGGAGCATGCCGGCCATATGCCAGCCAAAAATGATCCTTGCCGGCCAGAAATAATGTAGTGCCAGCCAAAAATGATCCCCTGCTGGCCAACGATGAAAAAAACTCAGATTTTTTGCAGATATTTCTCCTCCAGCTGTTTTCACAATGTGCCAGCTATCCTAGCTCAGATATTTTTGGCCAAGCTCTTGTTTTTGCTATATATGGAGCTATATCTCTCATTTTCAAGGGGTTAGCAATTTTGAGAGCTTCTCACACTAAAACCTCTCTCTCTCTCTCTCTCTCTCTCTCTCTCTACAAATTTTCAGAGTCGAAAACTCTCTCTCTTTCTAGAATTCTCTCTCCCTCTCCCTATATTGTGCTATATTATGCTTGAAAGTGGTTTTTCTTCACATATTTGCATACACTTCCTTAACCAAAGTTGTATATCTTTGGGCTGAGGTCCTTTGGAACTTATTTTTGGGCTATTGGAAGGTCATTTGAGCCAAGAAAGTGGCTGTTTTGCTGCTGTGCTTCAAAGGTAATCACTTATCCCCCTTATCTTGTTTTGCATACTAGCTTTGCCATAGTTTTCAACTACTTTGAGGCTGTTTTTTGGGGTGGTGTTGAATTACAAAAACCTTTGTTTTTTAGTTCTAAAATTGGTGGTTTAAGCCTTGTTTGGCTAGGGGGTGTTTCCCCCTCTTTGCTCCTTGGCTTGTAAAGCCTTTTGAGCCATCTTTCAAGGCATTTCAAACAACCTTTTTTTTGGCCCTTTAACCACTGAATTCCAGGAGAGTTTCAGTGGTAGAAAACTTGTTTTGATGTCCCAAATAGGAGGGGTGGCCTCCCCTCCTTGTCTCTCCATGCTATGCCTAGTTAGCCTTGCGAAGTAGCTTGTTTTTGTGACTTGTCTTAGCTTGGTTTAAGCATGTTTTTGCCACTAATTTTCCATGCTATAACTCTACTTTTGACTGGTTTGGTCACCTCTTGCATGCATCTTGCACTTGTAGTGTAAATCCTACTTGCTAGCCTAACATGGTTCATGTCTTAGCCTATAATTCTAGCATGAATTGGCTCCACTCCAGCATGTTTTTGGCCATTATTTAACATGCTTTAACTCTGATTTTGGTTGGTTGGGTCACCTCTTGCTTGGTTTTTGCACTTGTAGTGCAATCATGCTCATTAACCTAGTGTACTTGGTGATTTGGCTTATCATTCTAGCTTATTTTGGCTACACTCCAACATGCTTTTACTCATGTTTTAGCATGCTTTAACTTTGTCTTGAGTGGTTTAGGTCCTTTGAGGCTTGCTTTGTATAGCTATAGCATGATAGGCTTCACTAGTCTTGTGTTTTGAGTCCACTAGCATACTTTGCTTGGGTTGTTTGCATGATATGGCATCATCTAATATATGATTTCAGAGCAGGTTTCACTGTCATACTCTCATGTTTATCACTCTTTCATTGTGTTTAAGAGTTGTGCCCTTATGCTTTGTTTGTGAGCCAACGCATGAGCATGCATTTCTTGCCATTCATGCTATCATTTCAGCTCATTTTGGCCACTATTTTGGCATGCATGAGGTCTGTTTAGGACTGGTTTAGTCCTTTGAGCATTGTGTTGCATGGTTCTAGTGTTGTGTCCATCACTAGTTTTAATGCTTAAGTCTTCTAGCATGTTGTACATGGAGTGTTTGCATGTTAGAGTCTTGTTTTTTATGCCACTTTAGCACTAAAAAATCTGCCATCTCCCTCATTTCTTCACTTTTGATTTGTTTTGGGGATTGGTTAGTCTTGAGTTTGAGTTTAATGCATAGGATTGAGGCTTGTGCTTAAATGGCTTTAACTCTCTTTTGAGGGTTCTTCCTAGCCAAAGGCATGGTCTCTCCTATGCCTTAAACCATTCTTTTGGTTGACCTCCTCTCCTTAGAGGACTTGCACATTGGACTTAACCAATTAAAGAATGGATTGGTGATCTTAAAATGTGTAAACAAGAATTGGACAAGTAAAACATGTCAAGATAAGCATGTTGCATTTGCATTGCATTGTGTTCAATCGGACGTTATACTGAACACAAGATGAATTGGTTCATTTCATACTTGAAGTGATGAAAATGAGCCAATTCTCTTTGTCTCCATTGCCTTTGATCACTCATGATAAGGCCGTGGTCTTAGTGCCCTGTTTGTTGTGCATTTATTTAATGTGTACAAGTTGGGTCTTAGACCATCATGCATTCAAAATTCTTGGTTGATGGTCTTGGATTCAATTATGCAACTCATTTGATGTTTTGAGGTGATAAGGAGTGGCATGGTACACACATGCCCTAGGGAGACCCTCCATTTCCTCTATTTTTGTGCTCTGTTGCAGAATGGTGTCATAGTACACCAGTGGCCAGCAGTGCCACATTGATGGCCGGCACCCTTCTATCCTTGGCCAGCAGAGGCCCACTCTTGGCCGGCAGGTGGCTAGCAGCCACCTTTTGTAACGCCCTCAAAATAAACCCATAAATCAACCAACAATAGCATGCTTAGACATAAGAGAATAAAGCATAAATATATTCCATCAGAGTAATCATTACAAAATGTATTACATGTTGACAACAAAAGTAAATGCCCTATGGGCTTACAACTTTCCAAGTCAACACTTGGTTACAAAAAAAGAGTACTAACTCTATACAAAGAAAGCCCTTGGCTTGATATACATGTAATACATCAAAAGAAAACAAAACAACAGAAACAGTCCGTCTACCTCTAGCCTCCCAAGCTATGTCCTTGGAGGTGGCATGCTACCTGTACCTGAAAATGATGTCCCTTATAGGGTGAGCCAACGCCCAGTAGGAATATGCTAAACATGATATGAGCAGTAACTAAAACATCAGCATTTGATAAATGTCTATTTCACATAAATCAATTTATAACTGTCACGACCCCAACCCGGCCCTAGTAGGTTGGTGCCGTGATGGCCAGTAATCCGAGGTTACCGAAGGCCATCTTACAAAATCCACACACAAACAGAGTACTCATAGGGGCCTACAAATGCGGAAGCAATAACTTAAAATACAAGTGGTCCATGAGAGCTGTGCTTAGATCAAATGAGAAGACATATACAATATGGTTCACATCCAAATCCATATATAACAAAATACAGTTTACATCTTGATCAAAAGGCTTCTCAGCCGACATATACAAAATACAGGAAATATAAGCCAAGAAGCATGATTTTCAAGATTTGCCGACGTAAATACAAAAAGGCCGACGTAAATGAGTCGTCGCCGACATGAATGCAAGACTAAGCCGACGTGGCAAGAATCCAAAACAAGCTTTGCAAATGCATCTAGGCGTCACCGCCGTCCTGCTCATCACCTACATATATATAGAGAGGGTGAGTTTGGAACTCAGTGAATGGTACCAATAATAAAGGTTTTGCATGAATATAGCCGAAGTCTTTCAAAACGAAACATGTCAAAACCATACAATATTAGTCGAGATCCTCATATAGCAAAACACATCAAGCTTTATCAAACCAAGGGATGAACCGTATTCATCCATCAAATCTTACAAGTCTCAAGGGATGCTTACTGACATCGGCAAAACACAAATCAAGCTTTATCAAACCAAGGGATGAACCGTATTCATCCATCAAATCTTACAAGTCTCAAGGGATGCTTACTGACATCGGCAAAACAAGGGACTGCACGATCCGTAATCGATTAGACAAGGTGGTGCTGCGAAAGTTTAGTGTCCTCCAGCACAAGGGACTTGTGTTACTTAAGCCCGTAGCCCTTTTTAACACGATAACTTTTCAAGAAAGGACCGTATCCTTTTTAACACAAGAAACTGGTGTCACTTAGGCCCGTAGCCCTTTTTGACAAGGTGGTGCTGCGAAAGTTTAGTGTCCTCCAGCACAAGGGACTTGTGTTACTTAGGCCCGTAGCCCTTTTTAACACGATAGCTTTTCAAGGAAGGACCGTATCCTTTTATACTTAGTGCTGCGAAAGCTTAGAGTCCTCCAGCCAAGGGACTTTTATGCTTGGTACTGCAAAAGTTTATAGTCCTCCAGTACAAGGGACTTTTCAAAGATAACATCAAAACAAGGCTTACACTTGGTACATCGAAGTAGGCTAATCATTCATGCTTAACAAATACTTTTATCAAAACAAAGCAAGACAAGATTTATCAAAACAGTATAACATAGCTTTATTAAAAGCACCACTCACCTAGCTCCTCAGGTGTAGGCTCAAAGCAAAGATCAAAGTCCTGACAAATCACATGGCAAATCACATTCTCAAAACAAGCTTTACATACATGTAATGATCTCGGCACTTCCACCGAATCTAAGTCAATATCAGAGCGAAACATGCTGAGTGCCAAAACACTGTTTTCCATCTTATGGAAACACACTGGGTACCATCCAGGTCATGCCGAGGTCCCGCACCTCCTTGCCGAGGTGTGGTCCTGACGGCCACATACAAAAACGAAATCGGGGAAATCCTGGGTTTCCCCTTTAAAGAAGGCAAGGAACAAGATCACCAAGAACATCAAGAACATGCATGCTAAAATTATAACTCGTTCATTCAAAACTGAGATTTCATGCTAAGAGTTCAAAACATGGACCTGGGTACCCATACAAGGAGACTGTGCAAGAACAAACACAAAAACATGATTCTTGCCGTGCACTTTCGGATCAAAACCAGACTTTTCTTCAAGAACTCATGAACATCATTTTCTCTTTCAAAAAGACCAACTTCAAATCAATGCATGGCATGCAAAACAAATGCCATCATGCAATGCAGCTCGGCAACCAATAAAAATAACCAAAGTAGAGCAAGAATCTAACCTCAAAGCTCAAATCTAACGGTTTGATCCTCAAAGATCAAGCTCGGAACTCCACTTCTCTCTCTAAAACTCTTTCTCCTTCCTCTAGAGCTTCTCTCTCTAAAAACAAGGATTTTTAGACCAAAGATGATACAAAATGATACAAATGATATGCTTAAGGCCTGCCGGCTGTCTTAGTCTGCAGCTCGGACACGTGGCGGTTCCGGGTTGGTTCAGCTCAAAAAGGTGACTGATTGACAAGACCACTCTATGACAAGGCGTATGCGGCAAGCTAAGGCAAGACACATCGGCAATCAAAGACATCGGCTAAACACAAAGCTTCGGCAACAAGGTAACAAAGACATCGGCTAGGGAGGACGACACCTGACTAAGCTGTGCCACACCTTGGCCTGGGTGTGCCACATCTCGGTCTAGGCCATACCTGCCCCAGGACAAGGATCTCTAGCACAAAACATCTCGGCGTCGGCTCTAGACACTTCGGCCTCAAGAGTGACATCTCGGTAAACATGTCGAGGTGAAGATGGAGATCAACCAAGTGGTTCCAAAGTAATTCCAAGTACAAAGGCTCAAAGGCGAACTAGGTTAAACTGACCTCGGCTACACACCAAGCAAGGAACAAGAGCAAGCAAGTAACACGTAACAAAGCAAGGCATAACAAGATAGCAAGATTTACAACACTACGAGACAAGGTCGCACAAAGATGTATGCAAGCATGGCTAAGTCAAATGAGGGTTGTTACATCCTACCCCCCTTAAAGAAGTTTGGTCCCCAAACTTAAGGTACCTTGTTCCAAGAACAACTCTGGATGTCGACTTCTCATCTCTTCCTCGATTTCCCATGTGGCATCCTTGCCGTGATGCTCTTTCCATTCCACTTTTATCATTGGTATCGATTTGTTTCTCAACTGCCCAACTTGTCTGTCGACAATACACATCGGCTTCTCTTCATAGCCTAGATTCTCATTAACTTCAATCCCAGAATAGTCAATCACATGCAGTGGATCCCGAATATACTTTCTTAACATTGAAACATGGAACACATTATGCACTTGGCTCAATTCTGGTGGCAAAGCAAGTCTGTAGGCGACGGAGTTAACCTTCTCAAGAATTTCAAATGGCCCAATATAACGAGGTGCTAACTTTCCTTTCTTCCCAAATCAGGAAACTCCTTTCATCGGCGAAACTCTCAGGAATACATGATCCCCAACTTCGAATTCTAACTCATTTCTTCTCTGGTCGGCGTAACTCTTTTGTCGGCTCTGGGCAGTTTTAATCCTCTGTTGGATAAGTTTAATCTTTTCTGTTGTTACTTGAATCAATTCGGGACCAAGCAGAGCTTTGTCTCCAACTTCGGTCCAACATATCGGCGACCTGCATTTTCTTCCATACAAAGCCTCATATGGCGCCATGCCAATGCTAGCTTGGTAACTGTTGTTGTAAGCGAATTCCACTAAGGGTAAATGCATTGTCCAACTTCCTTGGAAGTCCAAAACACATACTCTAAGCATATCTTCAAGTGTCTGGATGATTCTCTCTGTTTGCCCATCCGTCTGGGGGTGAAAAGCTGTGCTGAACCTCAACTCTGCTCCAAAAGCTCTTTGTAGGCTCTGCCAAAATCTCGAAACAAACTCCGGATCTCGGTCTAACACAATGGACATCGGCACTCCATGAAGTCTAACAATCTCATTCACATATAACAAGGCAAGTTGATCGGCGTTGAAGGTAGTCTTAGCAGGCAAAAAGTGTGCTGACTTAGTTAATCTATCCAGAACAACCCAAATCGTGTCCATACCTTTCTGTGTCTTCGGCAACCCAATCACAAAATCCATGGAGATGTGTTCCCATTTCCACTCAGGGATCGGCAAAGGTTGAAGAAGTCCTGCTGGTCTCTGATGTTCTGCTTTTACCTGCTGACAATGCAAACACTGGGACACGAATTCGGCTATTTCTCTCTTCATATTTGGCCACCAAAACGTCCGTTTTACATCTTGATACATTTTGGTATTTCCTGGATGAACAGCAAACTTGGAATTATGGGCTTCCAGCAAAATTTTCCTTTTTAATTCTGGGACATCGGTTACACACAATCTTCCTTCAAACTTGAGCACTTGGTTCTCAAAAGTGTACCCTGATCTCGGCTTTGTAACAATCTCTTCGGCTATCTTCCTGAAGAATTCATCCTCCATTTGTCTTGCCTTTACTTCTTCAACGATGGTTGGTTCTACTGAAATCATGGTTAGACATGCCAAATTCCCAACTGACTTTCTGCTCAGAGCATCGGCTACGCTGTTAGCTTTTCCTGGGTGATATTGAATTTGCATATCATAGTCCTTCAACAACTCAAGCCATCTTCTCTGCCTCAAATTTAGTTCTTTCTGAGTGAATAGGTACTTCAAGCTCTTATGATCTGTAAAAACCTGACAAGAAGCCCCATACAAGTAATGACGCCAAATTTTTAAAGCAAATACCACGGCTGCTAACTCCAAATCATGGGTAGGATAGTTCTTTTCATGTGGCTTCAATTGACGAGAGGCGTATGCTATGACTCTACCCTTTTGCATCAATACACAACCCAAACCCTTATGCGATGCATCACTATAGATATGAAACTCTTCATTACCTGACGGAAGTACAAGTACTGGTGCTGTAACTAACCTCGTCTTCAGTTCCCGGAAAGCGGATTCCCGATCTTCAGTCCATTCATACGGTGCTCCCTTCTTAGTCAATTGCGTCAATGGAACTGCGATCCTTGAGAAATCTTTCACAAACTTCCTGTAATAACCTGCCAAACCCAGAAAACTTCGAACCTCGGACACATTAGTCGGCCTCGGCCAATTCACTACGGCTTCCACTTTGCTAGGATCAACCGAGATACCCTCTTCATTTATCACATGACCCAGAAATGAGATAGTAGAAAGCCAAAACTCACACTTGTTAAACTTAGCATATAGTTTCCGGTCTCTCAAGATCTGCAAAGCAAGTCTCAAATGATTCTCATGTTCAGCTTTACTCTTGGAATAGATTAATATGTCATCAATGAAGACAACTACGAACTCATCTAAGTATGGCTTGAAGACTCGGTTCATTAGATCCATAAATGCAGCAGGGGCATTGGTCACTCCAAAAGGCATCACTAAAAACTCATAGTGGCCACATCTTGTCCGAAAAGCAGTCTTCTCAACATCCTCGGCTTTAACTTTAAGCTGGTGGTAGCCCGACCTAAGGTCAATCTTACAAAAGACTCGTGCTCCTTGTAACTGATCAAGTAAATCATCAATCCTAGGTAATGGGTACTTGTTCTTAATGGTGACCTTATTAAGCTCTCTGTAATCAACACAAAGACGAAGTGTACCATCCTTCTTCTTAACAAATAAAACGGGTGCTCCCCATGGTGAAGTGCTCGGCCTAATAAACCCCTTATCCAACAATTCCTGCAATTGCAATTTCAATTCTCTAAGTTCAGCTGGGGCCATTCTATATGGTGTTTTGGAGATCGGCTGTGTTCCCGATACAATCTCAACAGTAAACTCTATTCCTCTATCAACTAGGTGGCCAGGCAGTTCGCTCGGGAAGACGTCGGGGAATTCATTAACAACTGGGATGTCGGGTAAATTCACATTCCCGTCCTGATTACTCAGTATACTACACAGATAACCCTTACACCCCTTTTGAATCAACTTATAGGCCTTCATGGAGGAGATCAAGTAAGGTGGGGGTACTACTCCTTTACCCTGAAAAATAACCTCGGCCAGGTTTGGGGGTTTCAGTATGACACTTTTCGAAACACAATTAATAGATGCGTAATTCGCTACTAACCAATCCATTCCCAGTATAACATCAAAATAGGCTATGTCCAATGGCATTAAATCAACTAACAATTCAATATTCTCAATCAGAATAACACATGCTCTATAGATGGATGCAACAATCATAGATTTCCCAGATGGAGTAGACACAGATAATACATAATCAAGGGGTTCTAGTTTCCTAGGAATCTTCTCGGCGAACTTAGCAGATGCAAACGAATGCGTAGAACCCGAATCAATCAACACATAAGCATCTTGAGAGCAAACAGAGAGCATACCTGACACCACTGCTCCAGCATTCTGAGTGTCTCCGGGTACTAGTGCAAACACTCTGCCCTGCCTCATCTGTCCTTTCCCTACATTACCTTTTTCAACGGTGCCTGAGGTGCTCTCACCTTTCTTGCTGTTTTCAGCCTTTGTCTTAGGGCAGTCTTTCACATAATGACCCATCTCTCCACATTCATAGCAGGCTCCAGACGTCAGACGACAGACCCCGAAATGTTGCTTCCCACAATCAGAACACGTCGGCCTAGTATTACCTTCCTGCTTTGGATAACCAGTACTGCCCTTGTTCGTCTTCTTCTTGGTGTCCAACTGCGCTCGGCGACTGTCATAGTTCTGTCTCTTTCGCTGGTTCTCTCCCGTGCTCTGGTATCTGTTCAAGTTAGCTTCGGCCAGAATGGCTTTGTCCAACACTTGGGCGTAAGTCGGCATATCATGCAAGTTAACTCGGTCTTGAATCGGTCCGCGAAGCCCACTCTCGAACTTCCGAGCCTTCATGTATTCATCGTTGGCCATGTGAGGTACAAACCTTGCCAATTCAGTAAAAGCGCGATCATATTCTGCCACTGTCCGGTTACCCTGTGTCAAGGTCTGGAATTCGGTAGCCTTGCGGTTTCGAACACTGAGGGGAAAATGTTTGTTGTAGAACAATTCCAAAAATCTGGTCCAGGTTAAGTCTGGATTGCTTCCTCGAATCATCATCCACCATCTACGAGCATCATCATCTAACGTGAATGCTGCCAAAGTTACCTTCTAAGTGTCAGTGCTGGGGAAGATCTCGAACAACTTCTCCATTTCCAAGACCCATGCTTCAGCCTTCATCGGCTCTATGCCCCCAGAGAATCTCGGTGGTTTCATTTTCTTGAACTCCCTAATCAAAGCTATTGTGCCATCCCCATACAAAGCTGGCTGCGGAGGAACTTGCGGCACTGGAGGAGGTGGAGGCGGAATTACATTTCGGCCGTTTGTCTGCTCGGCCTGGGTCGTAGTGGCACTAGCATACTGCTGTCTTGTTTGCCTCAACTCGCGGGCCAAACCTTCCACTAGTCTTTCCAGTCTGTCTAATCTGTCTTCGGGCTGATCCCGGCCGACTGGAGGTCTACCTCTCCTCATGATTGTATGAGTATGTAAAGTGTAACTTTTAAGCAAATAAACAAATAACCACGTAGGCAAGTAACAAATAGACATGTCAAGACAATGCACACCTTGTTCATATAGCAAGTACTATGATGCAACCCTAGCATCTTTCTAAGGGAAATCCTATGCTCTTTAGGACTCAAAGTGTGTGAATAACATATACTAAGGAACTTGTGCTCTGATACCATTCTGTCACGACCCCAACCCGCCCCTAGTAGGTTGGTGCCGTGATGGCCAGTAATCCGAGGTTACCGAAGGCCATCTTACAAAATCCACACACAAACAGAGTACTCATAGGGGCCTACAAATGCGGAAGCAATAACTTAAAATACAAGTGGTCCATGAGAGCTGTGCTTAGATCAAATGAGAAGACATATACAATATGGTTCACATCCAAATCCATATATAACAAAATATAGTTTACATCTTGATCAAAAGGCTTCTCAGCCGACATATACAAAATACAGGAAATATAAGCCAAGAAGCATGATTTTCAAGATTTGCCGACGTAAATACAAAAAGGCCGACGTAAATGAGTCGTCGCCGACATGAATGCAAGACTAAGCCGACGTGGCAAGAATCCAAAACAAGCTTTGCAAATGCATCTAGGCGTCACCGTCGTCCTGCTCATCACCTACATATATATAGAGAGGGTGAGTTTGGAACTCAGTGAATGGTACCAATAATAAAGGTTTTGCATGAATATAGCCGAAGTCTTTCAAAACGAAACATGTCAAAACCATACAATATTAGTCGAGATCCTCATATAGCAAAACACATCAAGCTTTATCAAACCAAGGGATGAACCGTATTCATCCATCAAATCTTACAAGTCTCAAGGGATGCTTACTGACATCGGCAAAACACAAATCAAGCTTTATCAAACCAAGGGATGAACCGTATTCATCCATCAAATCTTACAAGTCTCAAGGGATGCTTACTGACATCGGCAAAACAAGGGACTGTACGATCCGTAATCGATTAGACAAGGTGGTGCTGCGAAAGTTTAGTGTCCTCCAGCACAAGGGACTTGTGTTACTTAAGCCCGTAGCCCTTTTTAACACGATAACTTTTCAAGAAAGGACCGTATCCTTTTTAACACAAGAAACTGGTGTCACTTAGGCCCGTAGCCCTTTTTGACAAGGTGGTGCTGCGAAAGTTTAGTGTCCTCCAGCACAAGGGACTTGTGTTACTTAGGCCCGTAGCCCTTTTTAACACGATAGCTTTTCAAGGAAGGACCGTATCCTTTTATACTTAGTGCTGCGAAAGCTTAGAGTCCTCCAGCCAAGGGACTTTTATGCTTGGTACTGCAAAAGTTTATAGTCCTCCCGTACAAGGGACTTTTCAAAGATAACATCAAAACAAGGCTTACACTTGGTACATCGAAGTAGGCTAATCATTCATGCTTAACAAATACTTTTATCAAACCAAAGCAAGACAAGATTTATCAAAACAGTATAACATAGCTTTATTAAAAGCACCACTCACCTAGCTCCTCAGGTGTAGGCTCAAAGCAAAGATCAAAGTCCTGACAAATCACATGGCAAATCACATTCTCAAAACAAACTTTACATACATGTAATGATCTCGGCACTCCCACCGAATCTAAGTCAATATCAGAGCGAAACATGCTGAGTGCCAAAACACTGTTTTCCATCTTATGGAAACACACTGGGTACCATCCAGGTCATGCCGAGGTCCCACACCTCCTTGCCGAGGTGTGGTCCTGACGGCCACATGCAAAAACGAAATCGGGGAAATACTGGGTTTCCCCTTTGAAGAAGGCAAGGAACAAGATCACCAAGAACATCAAGAACATGCATGCTAAAATTATAACTCGTTCATTCAAAACTGAGATTTCATGCTAAGAGTTCAAAACATGGACCTGGGTACCCATACAAGGAGACCGTGCAAGAACAAACACAAAAACATGATTCTTGCCGTGCACTTTCGGATCAAAACCAGACTTTTCTTCAAGAACTCATGAACATCATTTTCTCTTTCAAAAAGACCAACTTCAAATCAATGCATGGCATGCAAAACAAATGACATCATGCAATGCAGCTCGGCAACCAATAAAAATAACCAAAGTAGAGCAAGAATCTAACCTCAAAGCTCAAATCTCTCTAAAACTCTTTCTTCTTCCTCTAGAGCTTCTCTCTCTAAAAACAAGGATTTTTAGACCAAAGATGATACAAAATGATACAAATGATATGCTTAAGGCCTGCCGGCTGTCTTAGTCTGCAGCTCGGACACGTGGCGGTTCCGGGTTGGTTCAGCTCAAAAAGGTGACTGATTGACAAGACCACTCTATGACAAGGCGTATGCGGCAAGCTAAGGCAAGACACATCGGCAGTCAAAGACATCGGCTAAACACAAAGCTTCGGCAACAAGGTAACAAAGACATCGGCTAGGGAGGACGACACCTGACTAAGTTGTGCCACACCTTGGCCTGGGTGTGCCACATCTCGGTCTAGGCCATACCTGCCCCAGGACAAGGATCTCTAGCACAAAACATCTCGGCCTCGGCTCTAGACACTTCGGCCTCAAGAGTGACATCTCGGCAAACATGCCGGGGTGAAGATGGAGATCAACCAAGTGGTTCCAAAGTAATTCCAAGTACAAAGGCTCAAAGGCGAACTAGGTTAAGCTGACCTCGGCTACACACCAAGCAAGGAACAAGAGCAAGCAAGTAACACGTAACAAAGCAAGGCATAACAAGATAGCAAGATTTACAACACTACGAGACAAGGTCGCACAAAGATGTATGCAAGCATGGCTAAGTCAAATGAGGGTTGTTACAATAACCCTGGCTCAGAATCTGGACATGTACATTAAATGAGATTAATTCCCATATCAACAATAATTCAAACTGCCATTTTACGGAAATTGCGTCCGCGGGATTCGGCACCCATGTATAAAATATTCAAGTTGCCATTTTACGAAAATTTCATCAGCGGGACTCGGCACCCGTGTATAGATGTTTTCGAATTGCCATTTTACGGAAATTTCATCCGCGGGATTCGGCACCCATGTATAATGTTTTCAGGTTTGCCATTTTACGGAAATTTCGTCCGCGGGACCCGGCACCCATGTATAATAATACTTATCATAAGCAATGGTCAATCAATACACAATTTTGCTGTATTAATTCAATCCGCCATACTCGATGACATACTCAAATTGATTAGTTTCAGCTTACCTAATCATCATGCATTGTCTACAACATTCAAAACTACCCTCCACCGGTAGTCCAAAGCAGTTATTTCTAAACAGGTAATAAATTCGTCAACAGAGAAATTATCCACAATTCTCAAGTGAGCGATTTATAAATCCGACCCCACCGTTCCATCTCACATGGTATCAATTTCATCATTTCTACTCAATTTCATAACCCACAATTTTCCCCGAATTAATCATACTAGTTAATTCATACACAAGTTAGGGCTTTCTCCACCATTTCTCAATTACTAACCCAAGGGTTCAAAATATCAACCACCAACAACAATACCATCATTTTAAGACCCCAATACATGTTTAAGGGTCAAAATAACAAAACCCCCTTTTTATAGATTTGAGACCCTAAGACCCAAAATCACCCATTTTCAACATTACATCAAAATGCTCAATAATTTATGTCAAAGACCATAATAATGAGTAGTAATCCCTACCTCAAATTCGGAGCCCAAAGGAAGAAGATGAAGAAAATGAAAGTGCTCCAAATGCCAAGATTCTCGGATCAAAACGTAGCCCTCAACGATCCCCACACTTTTTGTAAAGCCCAAAGGATAGGAGAACACTCTAACTAGATCAATCCCTAGAGAGAAGGTGGGATTCTAGTGAGAGAGGCTCTCCAATGGAGTTTTAGAAAAGTAAGAGAGAGAGAGTGGATGGAAAAAGTGATTCAAAATAGCCTAGCTGTCAACTGATATACGACTCTCCTGCTCGAGCGTCAAGCACAAAAATCTGGACACGCTCGAGCGCAATAAGGCCCGCTCGAGCTCCAAGACACAAGAATAAAATACATCCGCTCGAGCGCAAAAATCAGTCCGCTCGAGCGTAGATTTACCCCTCCCAGAACTTTCACAGACAAAGCACTACTCGCTTGAGCGCCAAGATACTCGCTCGAGCACGACCGCTCGAGGGTAAAGAAACCCGCTCGAGCGTGAAAAACACACCTACAGAAGTTTTTGCAGAGGCACGAGATACTGGGAGTGTGTAAGCCCCGCTCGAGCGCAAGAAGGCCCGCTCGAGTGGACAACTAAAAACCAAACTCCGCTCGAGCGCAAAAAGACCCGCTCGAGCGTAACACCAAAAACCTGGGCAACTAGATTTGAGACTTAGGGTTAACCAACCTGTAACACACCTGCCCAAAACATCCTAAAACTCAAACATACAGAATTAAAGGATAACAACAAGATATACAGCCACCAACTCCATGGAACCAAAGTCCGGAATACAACAAATACAGAAAGGGAAAACCGGGATCGCTATACCTTTCATGGCCGGCAGGCCACTGGTGCACTCCCCAGCCTTGATTTGGTAAGTTTCAGCAGCTAGTTCTTGGAGACACCCTGCAGACAAAGCCTCAAGAGAGCAAACCGGAGAGCTTTTCGGGACGGGAACCGAGGCATGCATGTTCAAACTTCCTCAACTTGCTGGGGCAGCATAGTTTAAAGCTTTAATTATTAGTTAGCTTGATTTTGTAATGTAATTAATTAATTTGTTAATTAGTTAATTGTTGTAATAATTAGTAAGTAGTTTGCTAGTTATTCGATTGGTTTGTAATAATTAGTCTAATTAGTTTAATTAGATTAGTTAGTTAGTTAGCTTAATTAGCGTAGCTAGTTAGCTCTCTTTCATTCGGACCCTCCGTCGCAAGGGCACAAAGTTGTAATAAGGGTGCGTGTGTGTGTGCATGTCTTCCAACCCCCACTTCTTTCTCCCTTTTACTTATCAGCTTTTGATGGTTAGTTTAGGGCATATTTCAATTAGCATACCTTATGCTTTGCATGTTTGCATCATTTATTCGTCTTGCATGCACTGAGCTCGGCGCATCATTCAAACTGCATTGTATTTCAATTTCTATTTGAATACATGTATCAAATTGTTGCATTCATATGCCATCTTAGATAGTCGATCCTATTTAATTGCATTTTGCATGCGTTGCATTAGGCATCTAACATAACTAGGATCATGCATTAATTTTTAACTAGCTTTTCTTTTGACTTGGAGTACACTGTAAGTGTTTACGCTTTAGCATACTTGCATGACTGTAAGTGTTGCCATGATAGCATGCTTGCCATGAGGCTATTTGCTCAAGTGTTTAACTGCATAAATGCCTGTGGATGAAGGCTTGATTGCCTGAATTGGAACAACTCGATGATTGTGAGTTTTTAAGCCCACTTTGCGGAGTGGCAAAATCATGTTGTTTTAAGCCCACTTGAGGGTGGCAAATCCGCGCTTTAGCCTACTTGCGAGTAGAACTTTCAAACCATTTTCAAAAACAAACATGAGTTGTTTTGTTCCAATTCTCGTGATCGAGTCTATACTTGTATGCTGTGCGCATCACATAATAAGGTTAGCTAATAAACCGAAATAAGAACACATGTGTTTTCAAAGCAACATATCATGTTTAGTAGAGGCCGATCCTTTGATCGGGCGAGCGGAGGTGCTCATTTCATGACCTTCCCCCCTCGTACCCAAGTTCCCGAGCCGAAGTAACTTTGGTGATGACGGACATGTGGCCTTAGGCATGAGTCAGGGTTTCCTAAATTTTCCAAAATAAAATATTTAGGTGGCGACTCTGAAATCTGGCAAAGCAGTCTATGTTTGGCGCTTTTCATTCAAAATTGATTTTTTAAAACCAATTGCCGGATTTGGACTCTTTGGTGATTTATCAGTCTTACATTGCACTTTGTGAGATTAGATTCAGAACCGTGACAGGAGTCCGAACTGTAGTAGCTAGAACCCAATTCGCGCCCTCGCGCGCGGAGCGGAGTTCGGGCGGTCTACACATGCATAAGTTGAGTTAGAATTCATGAAATTCCTACATACATGGCACATTTACACCTCAATTTGAAGAGTCCTTCATGTTTTCATACTTCTCATATCAATTGATTATGTTTTGAAGAAATATAAACTCAATTTGAGTCAAACTTGCTTTATAACTTCAAGTTGAAGTTTTTGGTTGAGGATTTGCCATGGTTTTGAACAATTGGTTCCAAATTAACTATGTTTCCATGTTTTATAATGTTTTCTCATGTTTTTGTATCTAAAACACGAGTTTGGAACCTTTGAACAAATTTGAACTTCAAACACAATTCTGAAAATTCTAGAATTTGGCCTATCTGCTCGAGCGAAGAAAGTACCGCTCAAACGTGAAAATCGAGCTCCTAGAAGTTTTACAAAAGTTTACAGACCACTCACGTGACCAAAGTGGCGCTCGAGCGAGGACCCACTTTTACTCAATATTCTGCTCGAGCGACCGTCGAGGGGAAATTTCAAGCAACCAATACTTTTGCAAAAGTTTACAGACCGCTCGCGCGACCAAAGTTGCGCTCGAGTGACCACCCTCATTTTTAAACCCCCGCTCAAGCTAAGGAAGTTACGCTCGAGCGAAGACCTTGTCTCCAGCAACATTTGACTAACCCTTTAAAGTGCGTACTTGCATCCTCATGTCATTTCAAGTACTCTTAGGCACCAATTGAGCTCATATAAACATGGAATGAGTTAGAAACAGATGAAGACAATTTAATTAAGCAGATTGACTATCGAATGGTATTCCAATTGTACGTTTGTTATGTGTTTTGTATATGTGGACGTCCGAGACCTAGTGACAACATAACCCACTGTGAGTAGTAACTTAAGAAAGATATTTTCAAGTAATATTTACTTTTGAAATCGTACTGCTTACAAAGTTGATATATGAATGATTGAATGATTTGATGAAGAGTTATTTTCTATTGATGAATGAAGTTCACTTTTGAAATTGTACTGTGGCATCCATTGAACATAGGCCTTTGTCTGGGAGAAACAATACCACGGCTAGGCTCTTGCCTGGGAGAAATAATACCATGGCTAGGCCCTTGCCTGGCGGTAACAATACCACGACTAGGCCCTTGCCTGTTGGAAACAATACCATGGCTTTTGAATTGATTGACACACAGAGATCTCTAGTCTTAGACCGTTATGGTCCATTGTCATTGAAATGTTATTATTTCATGGATGTACCACACAAATTGATATTGGATGATATTCATGATGAAATTAATGGATTATTGAGAACTGAAATGAAAATTGATTTGGCAATGTTATCAAACTTCATTCATATAACCTCTTTATTTTGTTATTACTCACTGGGCCCTAACTCATTATTTACTTATATACGTATGTAGGTGGGCAAATTGAATATCAAGGTTAAAGAATGCCTCGAGTCTACCCAGGTCAGCCTTTTTGAAGAGCTTCTGAACGAAGTAAACTAGGCTCATGTGGAGCCAGCCAGGTTAGTTAGACCCCTCTTTTGTTTTGCCCAATCATTTTGTATTTGTGTATACTTTGGGGTTTTGTATAACTATAAGATTTGGTTGTTTGAACTTATGTGATGTATGTGCATAATGTACGAACGTTTGCTTATGATACAAAGTTTGCTTTCTCCATATATGCACGGCTCGATGGATAACTTATATGTTGTATTATACTTCCGCTAAGCCCCGTACTTTATATTAAATGGATTTTTGTTCAGAGGTCGTAGGTAATCTATGATTACTGTGCAGTCATGGCCCTAAACCTATAGGGGCGGGGTTGGGTAGTGACAGAGTGGTATCAGAGCACGAGTTATATCTCACTCACTTGTCCATTGAGCTATAAAGGGTCTAGAAGAGACTTCAGGATTACATTCATGTGCATTTCAAATTATAGTAAGATGATTTCGCAATTATATATGAAATTGTGTGCATGAATATATATATATATATATATATTGTGTTTGTTATAATACAAGTTTCATATAGAAAATGGTGAGAACGAGAGGTGATGAGCTATAGGAGGCGACCTCCTCAAGACTGGATAGAATGGAACAAATTATGCAAGACATGGCTAAAGTCGTAGGACAACAACAGTAATGGCAACAACAATGACAACCACCACCCCCACCTCCAACTCCAAGGTGTCAGACGGGGATTGTACTATTGCTTTGACTAGAGAATTCAAAAAGATGAAGCCACCAGTGTTTCATAGCGGAATTGAACCATTGAAGGCCAAGGCTTGGGCCCTAGGGATTGAGAAGTTGTTTGAAGTGTTTCCACATACTGAAGCTTAGAAGATACAACTAGCTGCATTTACATTGGAAGATAATGCAAGGCATTGGTGGATGTTGTTTCGAGATGAGAATAAGGATGTTACTTGGGCTTGATTTCTAGAGATATTTTATGAAAAGTATTTCCCACAATGTGTGCGGGATAGGAAGGTGTCTGAATTCATGGAACTCAAGCAAGGAAACAAATCAGTTGTCGAGTATAAGGCTCAATTTACGGAGTTGGCTCGCTTTGCACCCCATATGGTAGATACATACTACAAGAAAGCTAGACAATTTGAGGGAGGTTTGCGTGACCTAATTCTAGATAAAATCAATGTACTCAAATTGCCGACATATGTGGATGTACTTTATAGGGCACTGATAGCAGAAGGTAATGTGGCTAATTGCAAATGGAAGTTTGAATGGAAGGGCAAAAAAACAGAATTTTAATAAGGGGGCAACATCCACAAATAAGAAGCTAAAATCTGGGAGTTCTAGTAATACCGGTTCAAGCCAAGGTGGTAGTACAACACCAACTTGTACCGCATGTGGAAGGAAACATTGGGGTGTTTGCTACCGCGTATCAGGAGCTTGTTATCACTGTGGAAAGATGGGACATATCACAAAGGATTGTACACAAGCACGTCGAAGTGGAAATCATGGTACTGCAAGTTTAACTAGATCTACTCCAACAACAGAAACAAACACGACACCCACTACAACAAGAAATGAACAAAGGCAAGGAAGGGTTTTTGTACTGATTCCGGGGGATACTCAAAATACTGAGGCAGTAGTGTTAGGTATAATCTCCATATGTGGTAAACCTGCTTATACTTTAATTGATTCAAGATCGACACATTCTTTTGTTTCTACAATTTTTGCTGAAACTTTGAATAGAACCATGGAAACATTGAGTCATATATTATGTGTTGCATCACCTACGGGGAGCTCCATGTTATGCTCAACTGTATTTGCTGCATGTGAATTATTTCTTGGGAATGCTATTTTGTATGTCGATTTAACACCTTTAGACATGAGACAACTATTGATTGCGCTTTGAAACGAGTGATATTCCAATCTCTCGGACTAGATGAATTTTATTTCAAGGGAAAACGGGTAGTTCCACCACCATACCTCATATCTGCCATGAAAGCCCGAAAACTAATGAATAAGGGTTGTTAATGGTATTTATGTAGTGTAACAACCGAACCAACAATGGACATTATTCTAGACAATATAACAGTGGTGAAAGATTTCCCTGATGTGTTTCCAAATGAATTGCCTGGCCAACTTGTTGATAGAGAAATTGAATTTACAATTGATGTAATACGGGGTACACAACCAATTTCTAAAACTCCCTACCATATGTCTACCACTAAAATGAAAGTATTGAAAGTTCAGTTGTAGGAACTACTTGATAAAGGGTTTATCAGACTGAGCACATCACCATGGGGTGCACCAGTACTTTTTGTAAAGAAGAAATATGGCACTCTCCGACTATGCATTGATTACCGAGAGCTCAACAAGGTAACAGTGAAAAATAAATATCCACTGCCATGTATTGATGACCTATTTGATCAGTTGCAGGGGGCTAGGATATTTTCGAAAATTGACTTGAGATCGGGGTATCATCAACTGAAGGCTAAGGCTGAAGACATTGAGAAGACCACCTTCCGGACCAGGTATGGATATTACGAGTTTTTAGTCATGCCTATTGGAGTTACAAATGCGCCTGTAGCATTCATGGATTTGTATTAATAGAGTTTTTAAACCCTTCTTGGATGAATTTATTGTCATGTTTATTGATGATATTCTCGTGTATTCGAAAAATAGAGATGGCCATGAACAACACTTGAGAATGACTCGTTAGACACTTAGAAAGAAACAGTTGTATGGGAAATTCAAAAAGTGTAAATTTTAGCTTGATGAAATCGCATTTTTGGGACACATCATTAATAAGGATGGTATATCTGTTGATCCTCACAAAATAGAAGCGATAATTAATTGGCCTACCCCGACTAATGTGTCAGAAGTTCGCATTTTTATGGGATTGGCAGGTTATTACCGAAGATTTGTTAGGGACTTCTCAAAAATTGCTCTGCCATTGACCCAGTTGACTCAAAAAGGAGAACCATTTGAATGGACAGATCAGAGAGAAATAGCCTTTCAAGAGTTGAAGACAAGACTGACCACAGCTACAATTCTTACTATTCCCTCAGGTACCGAAGGTTTTGTAATCTTTAGTGACGCATCTTATAAGGGTTTGGGTTATGTCTTAATGCAGAATTGAAAGGTGATTGCATATGCCTCTTGACAGTTGAGACCACATGAGAAGAACTACCCTACACACGACCTAGAGCTTGCTGCAGTTGTGTTTGCATTAAAGATGTGGCACCACTATTTGTACGGAGCCAAATGTGAAGTGTACACAAATCATAAGAGGTTGAAATACTTTTTCACACCGAAAGAGTTAAACATACGTCAAAGGAGATGGCTTGAATTAATCAAGGATTATGAATTGCAAATCCACTATCATCCAGGTAAAGCCAATACTGTGGCAAATGCACTTAGTAGAAAGAATGTGGGGAATCTTGCCTGTTTACTCACAGATCAAAAAGAGCTGGTACTAGAGTTTGAAAGGTGTCCTTTGAACAAGATATCTTGATAGCCACAATGTCTGTACAGCCTGCCATTATCGAAGAAATCCAGCAAAAGCAAATGACTGATAAGCTTTTCAAGAAGATTTGTGATGAACTTGACACCAAGCCTAAACTAGGATTCACAATTGAAAATTCTGTGTTGAAATTTCAAGGCAGATTGTGTATTCCAAACGACGCGAATTTGAAAAGGAAAATTTTGGAGGAAGCCCACAAGTCAGTGTTTGCTATGCACCCAGGAAACACCAAAATATACCAAGATTTGAAGTTAGTGTATTGGTGGCCCAACATGAAAAGAGAGATTGCCAACTTCAACTCTAAATGCTTACAATGCCAACAAGTGAAAGTGGAGCATCAGAAACCAGCAGGTTTGCTTCAGTCTCTTCCTATCTTGGAATGGAAATTGGAGCATATAACCATGGACTTTGTTGTTGGCCTACCTCGAACACCTAGAGGTATGAACTCTATTTGGGTTGTAGTTGATAAACTAACTAAGTCTGCTCATTTTCTTGCCGTAAAGACTTCTTTTGCTGTATATAGACTTACTACAATCTACTTCGATGAAATTATTCAACTGCATGGGGTTCCAGTGTCTATTGTATCATATAGGGATCCTAAATTCGTTTCTAGATTTTGGCATAGTCTGCAAGATGCAATGGGAACAGAATTGAGATTTAGTACAGTATTTCACCCACAGACCGATGGACAAACTGAGAGGACTATTCAGACCTTAGAAGACATGCTTTGTATTTGTGTTTTGGATTTTTAGGGCAGTTGGGAAACATATTTGCCATTGGCTGAGTTTGCTTATAATAACAGTTTTTGCGGAAGCATCGGTATGCCACCATATGAGGCACTATATGGCAGAAAATGTAGGTCACCAATTTGTTGGACAAAGGTTGGTGATAGGGCTATTTTTGGTACCAAACTTATGCAAGATTAGACCGAAAAGATTAAAATCATTCAACAAAGACTCAAAACTGCACAGAGCCAACAGAAAAGTTATGCGGACCAACGAAGAAGAGACTTAAAGTATGAAGCGGAAGATCATGTATTTATCAAAGTAACACCGATGAAGGAGCAGACGAGATTTGGCAAAAGGAAAAATTGACTCCTCGCTACATTGGGCCGTTTCAGATTCTCGAGAGGTTAGGTCCTGTTACTTACCGTATTGCCTTGCCACCGAGAATGGAACAAGTGCATAATATTTTCCATGTATCCATGCTTCGTGGGTATCTTAGAGACCCATTCCATATGATTGATCACCACCGGATTGCTTTAGACGAGAATATGATGTATGAAGAATGCCCTGTGCAAATCATTGATCGAAAAGTGAAGCAATTGAGAAAACAAACTATCCCAATGGTGAAAGTCGAGTGGAAAGAACATTATGGGAAGGAGGCCACTTGGGAGAAAGAGGAAGAGATGCGGCAGCCGTATCCGTATTTATTTCTATCGGAAGGTAACTTAAGTTTGGAGGACCAAACTTTCTAAGGGGGAGAGATTGTGATGGCCCTGACCTCCGAACTATTATATTACATTATTTCAATAAGTCTAATTGCATGATTATGTGTTTAATTGTGTGATTACATGCTTAATTTCGTAGTTATCTGTTATTACGTCGAATATCTGTTCGAATTGGCAACTTAGAGATAGAAATTGAGAGCCAAGACAGCTTCAGAAATTGAAATTGATTAGCTTAATAGACTAATTAGAATATTTAGAATTTTATGGCAACTTTAATTAAAAATTGATTCGGATTAAAATAATTAGAATAAACTGATTAAACTTAGTTAGAAATGAGCCTAATTAATTAACCTTAATCAACTTTGATTAGGATAAGTTAATTACACTCTATATAAGCCTAGCACATGTTTTGAACTCACTTATACAAACACTTGGGCTGAGATTTGGAGAGAGAAGGAAGCTAAGCTCGACATTTAGAGAGAGAGAAAGCAGAATTTGAAGGAAATTGTGGAGGACTTGGGGATTTAAGCTAGTATATACTTGAATTCAAGCCCTAGGTATGATCTCCAACCTTAATCCTTGAAAATGAAACATGTAGGAATTGAATTCATCTAAGTTTTGAGTTCATTTCCATGAAATTGTTTGGTAGAAGCTTGAATCACCTTGAATTTGGAAGATAAGAGTTAATCATGTACATGCATGTATAGGTTGAGTTAGAATTCATGAAATTCCTACATGCATGGCACATTTAAACCTCAATTTGAAGAGTCCTTCATGTTTTCATACTTCTCATATCAATTGATTATGTTTTGAAGAAATATAAACTCAATTTGAGTCAAACTTGCTTTATAACTTGAAGTTAGAGTTTTTGGTTAAGGATTTGCCATGATTTTGAACAATTGGTTCCAAATTAACTATGTTTCCATGTTTTATAATGTTTTCCCATGTTTTTGTATCTAAAACATGAGTTTGGAACCTTTGAATAGCAAATTTGAACTTCAAACACAATTCTGGAAATTTCAGAATTCGACCTGTCCGCTCGAGCAAAGAAAGTACCGCTCGAGTGTGAAAATCGAGCTCCCAAAAGTTTTTCAAAAGTTTACAGATCGCTCGAGTGACCAAAGTGGCGCTCGAGCGAGGACCCCCTTTTACTCAATCTTCCGCTCGAGTGACCGTCGAGGGGAAATTTCATGCAACCAGTACTTTTGCAAAAGATTACAGACCTCTCGCACGACCGAAGTTGCGCTCGAGAAACCACCCTTATTTTTGAACCCCCGTTCGAACTAGGGAAGTTGCACTCAAGCGGAAACCCTATTTCCAACAAAATTTGACTAACTCTTCTAAGTGCGTACTTGCATCATCATGTCATTTCAAGCACTCTTAGGCACCAATTGAGCTCATATAAACATGGAATGGGTTAGAAACACATGAGGACAATTTAATTAAGTAGATTGACTATCGAACGGTACTCCAATGTACGTTTGTTATGTGTTTTGTATAGGTGGACGTCCGAGGCCTAGTGGCAACATAACCCACTGTGAGTAGTAACTTAGTAAAGATATTTTCAAGTAATATTTACTTTCGAAATCGTACTGCTTACAAAGTTGATATATGAATGATTGAATGGTTTGATGAAGAGTTATTTTTTATTGATGAATGAAGTTCACTTTTGAAATTTTATTGTGGCATCCATTGAACATAGGCCCTTGCCTGGGGGAAACAATACCATGGCTAGGCCCTTGCCTGGGGGAAACAATACCACGGCTAGGCCCTTGCTTGGGGGTAACAATACCACGGCTAGGCCCTTGCCTAGTGAAAATAATACCATCGCTTTCAGATTGATTGACACACAGAGATCTCTAGTGTTAGACCGTTATGGTCCATTGTCATTAAAATGTTATTACTTCATGGATGTACTACACAAATTGACATTGAATGATATTGATGATGAAATTAATGGATTGTTGAGAACTGAAATGAAAATTGGTTTGGCAATGTTATCGAACTTCATTCATATAACCTCTTTATTTTGTTATTATTCACTGGGCCCTAGCTCATTATTTACTTATATATGTATGTAGGTAGGCAAGCTGAACATCAAGGTTAAAGAATGCCTCGAGTCTACTCCAGTCAACCTTTTTGAAGAGCTTCTGAACGAAGTAAACTAGGCTCATGTGGAGCCAAGTTAGTTAGACCTCCCTTTTGTTTTGCTCAATCGTTTTGTATTTGTGTATACTTTGGGGTTTTGTATAACTATAAGATTTGGTTGTTTGAACTTATGTGATATATGTGCATAATGTACAGACGTTTGCTTATGATACAAAGTTTGCTTTCTCCATATATGCACGACTCGATGGATAACTTATATGTTGTATTATACTTCCACTAAGCCCCGTACTTTATATTAAATGGATTTTTGTTTAGAGGTTATAGGTAATCTATGATTACTGGTCAGTCATGGCGCTAAACCTATAGGGGCGGGTTTGGATTGTGACAAGATTGTGGTCCCTCCTAAAGGAAAAGGGTCGAAACCCATCATATTCCACTCACTTGGAGATGTTGAACAGATAGTGAAAGTTGAACAAGTGCTAGAAGAAAACATCTCGAGTTTTGAGAAGCCAACCTTCAATGCAGCAATTACACAGTTGGTAAAAGTTGGTTTAGATCCTGAAAAAATACCAGGAACAATGACACCCTTTGACTTTGCATTAACACCTTCGCAAAGGCAGGCTATCCAGCAAGGCAATATTATCACTGCCAGGACAGAAGGGTTAGGCTATCAGGGGGATGTGGAAAAATTTCCAATAAACATGACTATCATTCAAGATGTG
Source organism: Camellia granthamiana (assembly GCA_036172215.1). Classification (NCBI taxonomy): domain Eukaryota; kingdom Viridiplantae; phylum Streptophyta; class Magnoliopsida; order Ericales; family Theaceae; genus Camellia; species Camellia granthamiana. Next base: position 114,922,239 of record CM069903.1, read on the forward strand.
TTGGAAGATGTTGACCAAGATAAAGCTAACCTGCACCAACATAATTTGAAGCAGGAGGCCAAGCCACCGTGGATTACCTTCGTGAGGTAAATCTGGGTGATGAAGAAGAAAACAAACCAACCTTTATTAGTGCAAATTTAAAGGAAGAAGAAGCTCAGCAATGCATTTCCTTCTTAAGGGAGTATCGCAACATATTCGCATGGAACTACAGTGAGATGCTTGGTCTTAATCTAGAGATTGCAATCCATAAGCTTGCAATTCACCTTGAGAAACGGCCAATTAAACAGCCTCAGAGGTGAACTCGACCAGAGCTTATAGCCCAAATTGAAGCTGAAGTCGACAAGCTTATTAATGCAGGATTCATCAAGGAAGTCAAATATCCAACCTGGCTAGCAAACATAATGCCGGTCAAGAAAAAGAATAGTCAAATCAGGGTTTGCATTAATTTCCTTGATCTCAATGAGGCTTGTCCTAAAGATGACTTTCCCTTGCTGAACTTCTTCTAAATGCAACTACTGCGTATGAAACCTTGTCTTTTATGGATAGATACTCAAGATACAATCAAATCCGAATGACACCTGAAGATGAGGAAATGACTGCATTCAAGACTCCGAGAGGAGTCTTTGCTATAAGGTAATGCCCTTTGGCCTGAAAAATGCTAGGGCCATGTATCAAAGGGCGATGACTGTAATTTTTGGTGATATGCTCCATGACACCATCGAATGCTATGTCGATGATCTTGTCGTCAAGACAAAGGAAAAGGAAAACCATGTGAAAGATTTGAGAAGAATCTTTAAATGTTTGAGGAGATACAAACTGAAAATGAACCCACTAACATGTGCATTTGGAGTTTCCTCAGGAAAATTTCTAGGGTTTATGATTCAAAACAAAGGGATTGAAATTGACCCTACCAAGATTAAAGCCATTGCTGAAATGCCTCCTTCGCAAAATTTAAGGGAATTGACGGGGCTACAAGGGAGATTGGCCTATATCAGAAGATTTATTTCTAACTTGGCTGGTCAATGCTTGTCATTCTCAAGATTGATGAAAAATGGTGTTCCATTTGAATGGGATCAGCAGTGCCAAAATAATTTTAATGGTATTAAGGAGTATCTTTTGAAGCCTCCAGTATTCATGAGCCCAATAAAAGGAAAACCACTCTTGTTGTACATAACAGCCCTGGATGGTTCGTTAAGGGCATTGTTGGCACAACACAATGAGCAAGGGAAAGAAAATTTCTTGTATTACTTGAGTCGTACTCTGGTTGGGGCAGAAGTCAATTATTCTCCTATCGAAAAGACATATATTGTCATGGTGTTCGCCTTGCAAATACTAAAGCACTATGTCTTAGAACACGAAGTCAAGTTGATATCAAGAGCAAACCCCTTGAAATATATACTTTCACGGCCCATACTTTTAGGGAAAATTACAAAGTGGGTTGTAATTCTCCAACAATTCGCAATTGAATATGTTCCCCAAAGAGCTGTAAAGGGACAAGCTCTAGCAGATTTTTTGGCAGCACATCCTATACCTGATGACTCACCTCTAGTAACTGATTTACCGAATGAAAAGTTTATGCAAGTAAAAATCCAGAAAGGATAGGAGTTGTATTTCGATGGAGTTTCAAGGAGTCCAGATAGTAAGAAGCAAGAAAATCCTAAAAACAATAAAGCTGGAATTGGAATTGTATTTGTGACTCCAGACAATGCTATAATCACCCATTCTTTCACCTCAAGTCAAGGATGCTCCAATAATGAGGCAGAATATGAAGCTGTAATTGCTGGATTAGAATTGGCATTACAAATTCCTATTGAAGAACTCTCAATTTATGGAGATTCAGAATTGGTGGTAAAGCAACTCCGTGGAGAGTACATTGTTAAGAAAACAAGTCTCATCGCATATCATGAAAGGGCAAATCAATTGCTTTCACAATTTAGGAAAACACATATTTTCCATGTGAAGAGAAAAACAAATAGTTAAGCTAATTCACTAGCAAGTTTGGTTACATCACTCACCCTACAAAACAATTACTATCACCGTAGGCGAAAGAAAGGTGTTACAACTTTTAAAAGAGGTTTCTGACTTGGTTCCAATCTTGGTCGTTACCACGAAAGGAGAAAGCGAAGAGGATTGGTGAGAACCATTCATAGCTTACATTCAACATAGCAGACTACCTGAAGACAAAGTAAAAAAATTAAAGTGAGATACAGGGCAACTAAATTCGTCTCGTGGAAAGACGGGTTATACAAAAGGTCATTGGATGGAATGTACATGCGGTGTATAGCCAAGGAATCAAGCCATTTTGGTGACGGGCACATTCACTGCCAAGGAATCAAGCCATTGGGGTGAAGGGACACAATCACTGCTAAGGAATCAAGCCATTGGGGTGACGGACACATTCACTGCCAAGGAATCAAGCCATTGGGGTGAAGGGACACATTCACTGCCAAGGATTCAAGCCATTAGGGTGAATGAAACATTCACTACCAAGGAATCAAGCCATTAGGGTGAAGGACACATTCACTGCCAAGGAATCACACCATTGGGGTGAAGGACACAATCACTGCCAAGGAATCAAGCCGTTGGGGTGAAGGACACAATCACTGCCAAAGATTCAAGCCATTGGGGCCATTGGGGTGACAGACACAATCACTGCCAAGGAATCAAGCCATTGGAGGGGTGATAGATACAATCACTACCAAGGAATCAAGCCATTAGGGTGACGGACACATTCACTACCAAGGAATCAAGCCATTGGGGTGAAGGGACACAATCACTACCAAGGAATCAAGCCATTGGGGCTATAGAGGCATTCATTGTCAAGGAATCAAGCCATTGGGGTGAAGGGAACATTCACTGCCAATGAATCACGCCATTGGGGTGAAGGATACAATCACTGCCAAGGAATCAAGCCATTGGGGTGAAGGACACATTTACTGCGAAAGAATTATGCCATTGGGGTGAAAGTACACAATCATTGCCAAGGATTCAAGCTATTGGGGTGAAAGGATATAATCACTACCAAGGATTCAAGCTACTCATTGCCATTACGCTGGAAAGGGCAATGATACTTGCAAACAAACTCTGACGCCTTGCGTGTTGCCTGCAAAAGAGGGAAAAAGACATGAAATAATGGCCAAAAAAAATTTTTTTAAAAACTTTGTAATTCATACAGTTAAAATTCACTTGCACAAATCACGAGAGGACAGGCCTTGATTAGATTTTTTTTTTTTTTTTTTTTTGAGGAAAAAAAAAAGGACAAATTTCTACAGAAGGGGCTAAAATTTTGTGAGGGTTCAGCCAAAGAAGTCAAAGGGAAAGCAGATTTTTGTAGCTTGGGATCTTGCTGGTCAATAATTAATGTTCATTGTTCCTCATTTGTTCAAGGATACAAGCAACAGGTTCCTTGGTCATATCCACAAGCAATGACTATGTATACAAGCTATTTTTTTATTAAAATAAATAAATAAATAAATAATCTACTAATAACACAGCAACAAACAGGTTGCTGCTGTAAAAAATAAAATAAAATAAAAAAAGGGTGCCTGTGTTCACATTAGAGCCATATTAGGTTTAGCAAAATCTGCTAAACAAAAGGGGTAGCAAATCTTTATTTGGGTTCTTGGTAGGCGACAGCAAAAACAAAAAAATTCTTATATGCTTGTCCTGATTTCAAGGACTATGCGGATTTACGAACTAGCAAAATGGGCTGCTTTTTAGGCCATATATCTTCGTGGCAGTTTTTGCCATCATATAAAAAAGAAGTCTTTGTTTGGTCTCATGGTTTTAAAAGGTAGCAACAAATATATATATATATATATATGCTGCTAAACAACACAACAACAAATAGGTTTCTGATGTACCAAAAAAAAAAAAAAAAACAAGGGGGGGGAGGAGTCTCATAAATAAAAGACTCTTGCAAAAGAAGTGGTGGCAAATTTGGCTTTACATGAAATAAATCCAAAAGGGAAGAAGCCCACAAAAGAAAAGCCCAGTTAAACTCTTGGGTCTTACCCATGACCTTTCGCTTGAAAAAAAAAAAAAAAAAAAAGGAGGCCCATGGACTATAAGGAGTCCATAAAAAATAAAAAATAAAATTAAAAAAAAACGGTTGTTGCTATAAATAAAAATAAAAAATTAATATATATATATATTCATAAACCTACAGGTTTCAACTCCACCAAATCGGTATGGTCATGTTGATCTCATGTTCTTTAGGCCATTTAAACTATATATATATATATACTAGAGTTTGCCAAATAGCATATTGATGCTATAAAATAAGAAAGTAGAAAAAAGAAGAAGAAGATCTTGTGAAAGTTACACTATGTTCGGATTGAGTGATTTAGAGAGAAAAGAAAAGAAGTAGAGAGATATATATTTCTCTTACTTATTTGGATAACTTAAGTGTAGAGAAATTGGGAGAAACTCATTTATCTTATAACCCTCATTTCCAATCTTCCCAAAAGTAAAGAGATTGAGAGAGAAAAAAAAAAAAAAAAAAACAAATTCTTATATTTTCATAATACCAATTTTGTCCCTATAAAAATAAAAGAAATAAAATGATTGACACCTATGTTCTCAAGGGCTTTTTATATCTAGCAAAAGGTTACTTTGGTAATATAACATAAAAATGTTTCTTTTTTTCTCTTAGGAAATCTAACCAAACAAAAAGGAGAGTATTTCTTACTTATCCAAATAAGAAGGAGAAAAATCACAATCATTTCTTTTCTTTCCTTCTCTTTTCTCTTATAACTTAAATAATCATTTCTTTTCTTTTCTCTCCTAGGTTCCAAACATAGTTTTAAAGCACAAGAAAAAGAAGCTTTTTGGTCTTTATAATAATAATTAAAAAAAATAAAAATTTGCTTACATGGTTGTCCTAATTTCAAGAAGGACTATGTGGATTTATGGGCTAGCAAAATGGGCTTTCTTTTTTAGGCCATATATCTTCGTGGCAGTTTTTGCCATCATATAAAAAAGAAGTCTTTGTTTGGTCTCATGGTTTTAAAATTTGGCGGCAATATATATATATATATATATGCTACTACACAACACAGCAACAAAGAGGTTTTTGCTATAAAAAAAAAAAAAAAAATGTTCATTCTGCTGAAAGTTTCTTTCTATTCCTTTAAGCTTTACAAAGAAGCAAAGTATAAGAAAGATGAACGAGAAAAGAAGCAAAGCAAACCTGATATGAGGGGAGTAGAGGGTAATCTTTTGTATCCTCAAAGAACAATTGCTGCTAGAAAGATACTAAAATAATGAAGACCTAATATGCACCACAAAATTTGTAGGGAAAAAAAAAGGGTTATAGGAAAAATATATATATGGGCTGCATGCATGAATGGGTGTTATATAAGTAAAAAGTCTTACTTAAGAAAAGAGGTAGTGGTCTCTTAAGACACTCCAAAGAAGCAAGAGTTCATATAAGATTTGAAATCCTATCAATGTCAATCCATCCTATTTCATTTAGGCAAGCTCCTAGCCAAAAATAAATAAATAAATAAAGATTAAAATAAAATAAAATGGACTGATCCTGCAAATCAGTGCAAAAAAAAAAAAAGTGAGGAGTCTCATAAATAAAAGACTTGCAAAAGAAGTGGTGGCAGGTTTGGCTTTACATGAAATAAATCCAAAAGGGAAGAAGCCCACAAAAGAAAAGCCCAGTTAAACTCTTGGGCCTTACCCATGACCTTTCACTTGAAAGAAAAAGGAGGCCCATAGACTATAAGGCGCCCATAAAAATAAAAATAAAAAAGGCCCATGCGAAAAAAAACAACAACCGAAGTCCATAATAAGTGGCCCATACAACAAAAAAACAAAAAACAAAAGGCCCATGGATTATAAGGAGCAATCAACCCATTAAAAAAGAGCCAGGGACCAAAGCCAAGAAATAATCCCATCCAAGACCTAAAGAGGATCTAGATAAAAGTGCCTATTTGTCGTGACTTGCACAGTTAAGAAAATTCACTTGTGCAAGTCACGAGGGGACATTTGTTGACACATAAATTTCAACCAAATTTATGTCAGTGACACACCTAGAGTCTATGATAAGATTATTGTAGGCAATCACTTCCTAAAATAATCAACTTGCTCTGCTGAAGTGTATAAATAAAACAACGTCATATCTCAACGACGTTATTCAAGATAATCAAATAACACGTGGAGCCTACGAAAGATGACACCTGTAGAGCCTACAGTAAGGACACCACACTAGATGAAATGAAACCAAAAAGATCAATCCAATTAATTAGATATACGATTAATCTATCATTCAAAATTCAAATGGCGCTATCATTCAATTTGAAATTCAAATTGAGGGTGAGGCATTCTTATCACCTGGATGGCCCTCTATAAATATGAGGACCATCACACAAGATCAAGGATTAGAAAATCAAAAGTGAGAAGATTAGAGAGAGAGAGAGAGAGAGAGAGAGAAATAAAAAGCTAAAGAATGTGTTACAACAAAGAAGAAAAAAAGCCTAGAGAACTCAAGAACTTACGCTACAAACGCATAATGACCATGAATAGATAAAGGGTTCCAAACCCAAGAATTGTACTTTGTATTCAAGGGTTCAAAACCCATAACAATTTCAATAAAATATTTATTTTTCTTAAATTGTCTTTTGTTATTTATTTTGTTCTTCAATAATCGGAGGTTTCATTTATATAGAATGTGTAATTAACGATCTGGCATACAGATCGGAAATAGGAACTTGCTATTCAAATAATCAACACTGGTCTAAAAACTAAACAGTGGGCATTTGTACATAAAATTTTGAAATGTGTTGAAATACTTCATGTTTTAAAATTTGTGTCTACAGACATGCATGAATGGATTTCGTCGGAGAACCAAGTTAATTATGTATGTACAAGGCAATGCATATTAATTTTGATAAAATTACTTATTTTGCTTTGTAGAGTAGAATAACTAATAATTGTTTGATTTATTTCAAATTAATAGGACAACATGATACAAACGTAAGCAAAACACGTCTCGTAGACTAGTGCGATCCCCTTGACCCCAGAGGAGTTGTCGGTGAAGGTGCTTAAGCCAAGGTCAGGTTATGTGAAAGGACTCGGTATGAGGCCTCCTTCTTCTATGAAGAGTACTGTTATACCTGCTGAAAATAGTGACTATGTTCAACGCCTTGAGATGCAAATAGCATAGCAAAATGAACAAATTGCAAGGTTTCAAAAGTCAGAGAAGAAACAAAGCAAGAAAATACAAAGTATCATAAAATGTTTGAGGCAGAAAGGTATCACGAGAAATTTGAGAGTGGGGAAAGTTCAAATTCTGATGGACAAGCTTCTTGGTTAGTATATTATGTTTCTATGTTAATTTAGTAGAAATTTTCTTCTTCAACTAGGGTAGAATAAAAAACTACTTTGACATTTAGGCACGAAAGGTCCCGAGAAAATAGTGAAATATACATGTAAATGCCCGGAAAACATCACAAACACCTTGAGACGGAGCAACATAAGTTGTGCAAACTTACAGAACAAGTACGTGGGTCCCAATTTCAAAACTATTTTGAAATTTGCACTATTCCAACACTTAGGCACGACAATAAGTCTTGGAAAGGGGGGGGGGGAAACTTGAAATAGGCACGAAAAGGCTTGGAAAACATCACAAACACCTTGAGAGGAACCAACATAAGTTGTGGACACTTCGAAACAAGCACATGACTCCCATTGGAACAAGCACGTGACTCCTACTTTGAAAAGTACTTTGAATTATGTATTTTTCCAACACTTAAGCTTGAAAATAGGCCTTTGAGGGACAAAATAGTGAAATATGAACAACAAGGCCCATGAAACATCATGAACGCCTCGAGAGTAACCAATGTAAATTGTGAAAACTTATAGAACAAACACGAGACTCCCAATTTAAAAACTACTTTGAAATTTGTAAATTTCCAACACTTAGGCATGAAAATAAGCCATCGAGGGGAAAAATCGTTAAATAGGCATGAAAAGGTCTACAAATTATCATGAACACCTTGGAAGGGATCAACATAAGTTGTGAAAACTTACAACACAATCATAGGACTCTCGGTTGGAAAACATTTAGGCTTCAAAATAAGTTGTTAGGGAGTAAAATCTTGAAATAGTCATTAAAAGGACTAGGAAACATCATGCACACCTTGGGAGGAACTAATGTAGGTTGTAAAAATTTACGAAACAAGCACGATAAATTTTGGTTTGAAATTTACTTTGAAATTTTCATCTTCTCTCTTCTAGGTTGCATGTTAACATATTTAGTGAATGGTTACTTTAACCTTTTGTTTTTGTTTTTTTTTTTTTCTTTTTTAAATGGCAGATAGGAGATGAACAAATTTGATAACCTGTATAGCAAAAGCTTTTTGTTGATATTACCAGACACATATCCATCACAGCGTAGTTTTATTATTTTGTTGATATTACCAAAACACATATTTTGACTATGTTGTCGTGGGTTGTGATTATATTGTGATGGATCTTATCTTTTTGTTGATACTATCAAATATTTATTTTGACTATGTTGTTGCTTTATGCAAATGACAGATTTTTATAATGATTTGTAATGGATATTATATTGAATACGTTATTAAAATGCATAAGTTATTTTGATTATGTTGTTGTACTTTTTGATTTTACTAGAATAGATGTTATAGTTTGAATGTTATATATTAATTTCCTAATACTATGAGACATGTATTTTACTTGTGTTGTGTTATGAAAATGAACAGTTTAATTTTATATTAATTTCTATTAGATATTTAATTTAATAGATTATTAAAATGCACAAGGATTGTTTATTGAAAATATATATATATTGCAAATATCCCCCCCCCCTGCACATTTTTTAAATTTATTTATTGTTGGCGACGAAAAAAATTGTCACTAAAACTTTCTAATCCTAATAAATAATTTCATCACATATGTTCAGTATTTCGTCACTAAATTAAAATATTTCTTGACAAACAATTTCGTCATGGGAGGGTCTTTTTTTTTGCATCATTTCATGACGAATATTTTCATCACTAAAAATTCTGTCACTGTTTTTAATGATGAAATATTTCGTCACCCAAAACAAATAAAATAAAATTTTATTTAATTCTAGTGACGAAATGAACATTATAGGCGACAAAATATTTAACATTTAGCGACAAAATGTTTCATCACCAAATACCAATAATAGGCAACAATAAAATTTCGTCACCAAGTACTTTTAGCGACGAGCAATAGACAACGAACGTGATGATGAAATTATTTCGTTGCAAATCAATTTGGTTACAAAAATTTTACTATTGGAGACGAAGTGATTTTGTCATTAAAGAACCATTTTGTTGTAGTGAAATAATAGACGATTCAAAATTTGTTTGAAAATTTTAATGAGTTTTAAAATATGTTTAAATTTGATTTATTTACATAATGATCAAATCTTGAACAAAATTTTAATGAGCCAAACACTAATCTAACTCGAATAGTTTGATTTTTCATAATATATATAAGTTCATCAAGCCGAATACTAGGTTATTCAAACATGTTTTGAAAACTCAACGAGGTTCAAAAAGTATTTAAACTTAGCTTATTTATGCATCAATTTTGAACAAATTTTTAACAAAATAAATAAGAGTGAAGCTGGAATAATTCAATTCGTTAAAAAGCACCATAACCCCTTTTAAACTTTAAAATATTCTTTTAGCTCTTTGATTATTGTTTTGCTATTTTTTGATCAACACGTATATCTTCCGTTTGGTCAATCAAAATAATCTATTCTTCCCATTCTACATATTGGGAAACCCTTGGCGTGCACCCACTTACGGTGCATACACTACAACAAAAAACAGAAATGGCGACCAAAAAATTAAAATTCGTCGCTGAAAGTGCATGAAATGGTGACTAAATTGGAATTTGTCGCCGAATGCTAGGGTTTTAGCGACTAAAGAGTTTAGTTGCCGAACAGCAGGTTTTTAGCGACTAAAAGGAAGTTTTGTCGCCTAATATAGGGTTTTTAGCGACTAAAGTTTGTTTAGTAGCCAAAAGTCACGGTTTTTGGCGACTAAAATAATTTAGCAGCGAAAAGGTATGGTTTTGGCGACTAAAAACAGGTTTTGGCGACTAAAAACAGGTTTAGTCGCTGATTATAGCAGTTTTGCCGACTAAAAACAATTTAGTCGCTGAAAGTGAAGCTTTTTGGCTACAAAAAAAAAATTAGTAGCTAAAAGGTCAAGAATTGCCGACTAAAATCCATTTTAGTCGCCCAAAGTAGGGGTTTTGGCGACCAAATTTCTGTTTAGTCGCCAAATGTCGAATTCTTAGGCGGAATTTAATTGTTTTACCGACAGAAAAGAAATTAGTAGCCAAAAATGGAGAATTGGCGACTAAAATTCACATTTAGTCGCCAAAAGTGCTATCCAATTTTTTTTTGTAAATATTTTATTTTTTTACATAAAATATATGAAATAAAAAATATTATTTTTATATTATAGAATTTTGTATTCATACCAGTGAATATAGTATATAAATAATATATGTTGCAATATTATTCATGTGATCTGGGAGTGGCGTAGTGGGGCAAGTGTTGGTGAACGCGAAGTGGGGTGCAAGGCTTGGGACGTCGCAGGTTCGAACCTTGTGGGAGCAACTGATGCAAATTTTTTTTTTTTTTTTTTGAGGCGACTAAAGTCGTTGGTCGCCGAAAGGTATAGGTTTTGGCGACTAACTGTTTAGTCGGCAAATATTTAAATAATAAAAAAAAAAATTACTATTGGCGACTAAAAGTTTAGTCGCCAAAGGTTGAATTTCCAAAAATGGAATTGCATTTGGCGACAATTTCTTTCGTCGCTGAAGACCTGTACATTGCCGACTAACAGGTTTTTAGTCGCCAAAGGTATTCGCGACTATCCATAGGCGACAACAGTGGCGACTAAAAGTTTTTGTCGCGGAAAGTGGAAATTCGACCTTTGGCGACTAAAAAAGGACTTTTGGCGACTAAAAATTTAGTCGCTAAAGGTGTATTTTCTTGTAGTGATACAATATGCACCTATTATAAATTGACATAATTTTATCATAAAATTTTATAAAATATAATCTCATCACAAATTAACGTAAAAAAATTTTTAAAATTTTGTAATTGATGTTATAAAAATTTGTGGCTTTGTTACAAAAAATTTTATAAAGTCAATTTGTGACGATGTTTCGTATTTTGTGATTGATATTCAAAATTTTATGATAAAATTATGTTAATTTATGATAAGATGCATATGATATGCACCCATAAAGGGGTGCACATCATAGGGTTTTCCCTATATTATTACTCGATCAACACTAATAATAACTAACTGTTAGCACACAAGATATGTGTGTAATTCAAATAAATAATAATTAAATTAAATATTTATTATATATTGTGTGGTAGGAGTCTTCTTCATTAAATTCAACATCCAAGGTCTGAGTCTTACTTCTCTCATCTATCTAATTTTATTTTGTTTTTTAAATAGAAAAATGGACTTAGTAACATAAGGAAAGAAGACTTCTGGATACCACCAAAATATTCACTTTGTAATACTACTATTGTTCACTTTATAATAGTATTTTTATAATAGTAAAAATAAAACAAAATATATTATGTGCCACTTAAGTGACAAGAGTCTTCTTTATTTGGCTCAAGGTCTAAGGTTGGAGTCTTGTTCTTCTCATTTATCTAATTTTTTGTTTCAAATAAAAAGGTACACACTTGGCAATATAAGAAATCAAGGCTTTAGGAAGGGGATCTTCACTTTATATATAGTATACATAGATAGATATATGAGAGCTAAAACAATGCATTTTATATATATACTATCTATACTATTATATTAAGTGAAAGTTGAACTTTGTATCCAAGCCTTTATTTGCTTCTCTTTATACTACGTGTCTCTCGTTTTTCAATTTCAAATAAAAAGTTATATAGTGAAACATGCACAAGACATGAACTCATCACCTTGGTTTATGAAAAAAGACTCTTACTATTTGGGTAGTACAGATATTATGAAATTAATTTTTTTATTATTTGCTTTAATTTTATTTACTAGAATTGTATACGTATTACGTGTGTCCGTTGCTAATTGTTTTTATTTGAAAAAATTTCACATTAGTGTATAACTTTAAAAATAATTACAAATTAATAATAAACTTTAAAAAATTTCATACATATGTAATAATTTTTTCAAGTTCCCACTCAGGGTAATTTCCCCTATTTGTTTTCTTCTCTTAATAAATCTTAAAAAATGTTGCGGATCACTTTATCGGGTGTCTGGTCCATTACGGAATTGGCCCACAACCCACGAACCTTTGACACCATTTACGGCAGTAATTCTGAATTTGAACCTCGGACAGAATTCAAGCTGCCAAACTGAAGGGGTCAAAATTACTGAGAGAGGATGGATTGGGCCAACACCGGCTTCACTATGGGCTGGATCTTTCTATTGACTTGGGCCGAGCAGCCAAGAAGAAGCGGCCTGGATGTCTCTCTACAGTTTGGACCAGACACACCTACGATCGAGCCCCAGACTGCAGGTAGGATGGCACACAGTTAGTTGGGCCGAACAGCACAGAGTTAGGCTGGACTAGACTGGAGCCATCGTGCGCTCGATTGGCCAATTTGGAGCATGGATTGGTCGAGACAGTATTTACCTAAAGTGCATATGTAATGGTGACACGAAATGGGGATGGTTTTGTTCGTGAAAGGTCCCCGAGGAACTCTAGATGTTTGGTGAAAGTTAAATTGGGAAGCATCTTCAGTCACAAGAGAAGTCAGATTGCCCTCCTAGAAGTTGAGTCTTAACAAAATGGCAGTCCTACTCTAGGCGCGATGATTACCTAAGCAAGATGGCACATGAAGCAATGAGGCTGTTATCCTCATGAGTTCTTAGAGGGCATGGGAGGATCTCTATAAAAGGTAATCCTAGTCTTATTTGAAAAACATGTTGAAACTCTCTAAACCATAATACTCTTCATTCCTTTGCTCTTTATTCCTCTTCCCAAATTTCAAACTTTACATCAGACGGGCTTCTCTAGCCAAACCCTAGCCGGGCAGCAGTTACTATTTTCACTGCCTTGCAGGTCACCATTCCCAGACAACTTTGGTCATATTCATGGAACTCAGATTCTACCAATGCAGAATTTGTCTAGAACATAAAACCATTACTCAACTACACTCATTGGTACCCCCATCATCAGAGAACTCATCTAACAGATTTAGAGATTATTTGGAGTGTCCTAAATAAATGTACTTTTTATCTTTTTAGACTAAAAAATTGAGAAAGAAAATATGGACGTTTAGGTTAACTTTTTGACTTTTTATGAAAAAATATGTAATAAAAAATTGTAAAAATTGATTTGTAGAGAAAAATTAGGATTGGGAGTTGTGCAGCAGTAATTGTTGACTTTTGGTGAATAGTGTGAACTTTTTAACTTTTTGAGTAACTTTTTAACTTTTTGACTTTTTTACAATATGCCAAACTTGGCCTTAATTTTTCATTTCTTAGAATGTAGACCATAATTTAAGATCAATATATATTCGTTTGTGTTCTAAAATCCTGTCTTCAACTGTTCAAATAATGCCCACAACAGGATGCCAATTATAGTGTCCATAACCAAATTCTTTAGCAGGGTATCAACCCAAGAATAAGAGCTACTATCACCAGATGGTCCCTTCCCCACAAGGTCTCGAAACCGCAAGTTGCCTTGATCTGATATCAGTGCATATATGACTCCGTTCAGGTGGCCCTTTCCAATTACCCCCACCACTCTCTTACCATTATTCACAGCTTTGCTCCTCTTCAAAGACCATGCAAGATACTGTAAAAAAAACAAAAAATATAAAAACAGAAGTATCCATTTTAGGTCACAGGGATGTCAAAAATGAAAAAAAAAATTGTCTTACTACTTTTGTTAATGTAATATGAAAAAACCATTGAGTTTTCAAATACAATTTTTTCAATTTTTTTTTTTTTTTTGGCACTCGGTCCATAAATCCAATTTAAGATTTTCATTACCCGTAGGTCCAGACTCTAAAACACCTTGTCCATAAAGACAAGTTCTTTTAAAATGACCAAACTACCCATTATATATATGTATTGTTCACAAACCCTAATCAAACAGTTCAACCAACGCGGTGCTCATCATCTCTCTCCTCCTCTTCTCTCTCTTCCATCACCACCACAGAAAGACCTCTCCAAATCCGATCAGAGAGGTCGCCGCCGCCTCAGCTCTCTCTCTCCTCCTGATCGCCTTTGTTCTCGCCGTGTCCCTCTCCAACACCACCAAAGAGGTCCATTTCTCTTAGCGAGTCCTGATTAAGGGCATCACCAGTCGCCCTGACGGTAGCACAGGGCTCGCCAGAAAGACTTTGAAGCACCATTCCTCCGTAGATCTGATATTGAAGAGCTTCGACCTAGCATTTCTCGATAGCGCTGAACCCCTCTACTTCGCCGGATACAGTGGTGGCTGCACGAAATTAACAGTCGGACTCGAAGGCTTGGAGGAGTTTTTGTGGTAATTGAGATCTCATTGAGATTGCTCCTTCAGCGCAATCTAAAGTAACTCATCTTCGTCTAGATCTTCACTTTCACTCGACATTTCTTAGATTTCAATATATACATATTATATCTATATGCGTGAGTATGTGTCTTTCTGTGTGAATCAAACTAACATATATATGTATATATATATATATATATATTCTGGAGCGGAGAACAAGTTGATCTCCAAAAGATGCGTTTCCTTCTCCATGTGAGTCCTTTCTATCTAAAAATCTCACTCTCTCTCTTTATATATGCATATATTTGTACTGTACTTGGATTCTTTGTCTTCCAATGATTAAATTGGACTTCTCTGATTCGTTTCAAAAATGAAGAAATTTGTCGCTATGTCGTGGAATGAAGCATTGTCGTGGGCTTGTTTTAGGGATCATCTGTAGATCTGCTTTGGCGAGGTCTTCGGCCACTCGAATTTTATTTACAAAATAACCTAGAATACATATATGTTGGACAAAAACCATAGAATACAAATCTATTGTTACAAATAATTCTTTTTTTTTTCTTTGTTGTTGTTGTTGAACAAATAAAACAAACAGTTGCTATCGATCATCCCTCCCTAATGATAATTATTTTTTCTTTTTCTTTGTTGAACAATTATATGTTGGAATTAGCTGTTCAGATCTATAAAAATGTTTTTTTTTTTTTTTTATTTGTTGTTGTTGTTGTTGCAGTGAATAATTCCAACAAATAGAAAACAAGTTTTTGAAAAAATTAACAGATAAGAAAAACTAAAAATTTAACATTAACATATAAGAAAAAATTTGAACAGATAGTCAAAAAATTAAACAGATAAAAAACATTTGAACAAATAGTCAAAAAATTTTGGACAGATATATATAAATTTGAACAAATAGTCAAAAAAAGTAAGCAGATAAAAAAACTCAACAAATAAATTAAGGGGTAAAATTGAAGACAAAATGTCCTCTAAAACTAACAAAATGACTTCTCACCAAACTATCTTACAAAATGTGGACTTTTCACCAACAAAAAATATCCACTGGACCTAATGCCCTAATGCCTTAGACAATTGTTAAAGTGAGTGTTTTATTTCATTGTGTTATTAAATTAGTATTAGAGTCTGATTTTTTAGTCTTGCCAATAAAATTATATGAGTATTAGATATACTAAAAAAGTATAAGTAGATAATTTAAAAAATAACATTTCGCTACAAATAATAATAAAAAACTATATTAATTAAATTATAAAAAGAGCTTAGCAAAAACCATAAAAACAATCAATTAGAAATTATAAAAGAAATCTAACATATAATACTAGATAAAGACAAACGCACGTAGCCATTTTAGAAGATAATTAAGAAAATATAATAAATAATTACCCTTATCCTTGTAAAGAAAATTCACCATAACAACTAACGCTCACTTTTCAAGGACAAAATAAAAATTTAAGATTTTTTTAATATAAAATTTTAACTAGATAGGGTTTTTACTAATTTATAATACTTTTAGATTTCTATTTTATTTTTGTAATCATTTCATAACTAAATAGGTTTGATTTAAATATTTTAGAGATTTCAATATTTAATAGATTCAATCGACAGTTTATGGACTTAATAGATTTTGATGTATATACTTTAGGGACTTAATAGACTCAATCGATAGTTTATGGATGTTTTATTGTTTCTTTCCCATAATTTAGGGTATAATTTTTTAGTCGAGTTCAAGAAGAGGTTAAGTTCCTATGTGTACTTGTACCACGCAAAACACGCGGCAAGCCCTACATGCACCACATCATCAGCATCACAACCTTACATGGCTGACCTCTGAGGTAACACAACCAGTTCGAGTTGTATGCCTAGCCTAAGTGGGGGCGTACACACCTCTAAGTGGAGCTCACTAGCGCGGCTGTCGTCCTAGTCATAAGAACTTCAAGGCAAATGACTCAAAGTATGAAGAACCTGACATTGATCACGCAAACAAAGCCAAGTTTGCTCTCTCACTCGACAACAACATGGTTCACTTTTAAGAAGTACAAACACGAACACAAACACGTGACACAATATGGATACACGACCATACAAATTTTCAAAAAATGTAAGACTCGATACGTTAAGAAAATGTGCAAAACATATAATTTTTATATATTTATTATATATCATATAATATTTATTTTATTTAAAATATTAAATTTTATCAAATTTATCAACCTTAGATATGTTTAAAAAAAAAAAAATCCAATTAGTACACATTAATATTTGTTTAAGAGGGAAAAAACTAGGTACACACCTAGCATTTGGCATAATACACAAAGTGGTCGTCTCGAGACTTAAACTCATAACCTCAAAGTTATTAAGCCAAGATTTTACCATTGAACCAATGATCACCCCTATCAACCTTAGGAATGTTATCTAAAGTAATTTTTTTTTTTTTTTTTTTTTTTTTTTTTTTTTTTTTTGAAAAAAATGGTCTATCAATGTGTCCTAACATGTCCTAGTGTATCTGACTCTCTCCAGCATGTTTGACATGTGTCCTTGTCCGATGTGTCGCACAACTGAACTAAGATGTACGTGCTTCACAGGTTCACTTGGAGCCCTTGCTCGCCACTATCCTTGTTCAACATGGGGCGGAGCCAACATAGTCGCACACAGAAAACCCTGACCCTCGCTCATTTTCTCTTTACATAGTTCTTTATTTGTCATCCTTCATTTTAAATGTAATAAAGTTCAAGATATTTTAAATGTCATTTGTCTTATTTCATCAATTAAGACCACTTTCCAATATTGAGAGATCATAGATGGGTTGCTTTACTTATCACAATAATATTATTTTATAATAAAGTTCAAGGAAAGTTGCAATAAATTTTAGTTGTCTTGACTATGGTTTTGTATATTAAAATCATCTGTCTCGACTAGTAATCAATTTTATACACTGAAAGAAAAATTGCAATAAAATTAAACTATTTTTGGGATTTAAATGAGTGTCAAGTTGCACTTTGATTATGGTAGAGCTAAAAAGTGAAATTAAAATGTTTGTTAAAGTTCATTACTTCTAATTTTTCATGAAGAAAAATAGTTTATAACCTAATATATTTTTCTTGATTGAATTATAAAATATGTTTATAATTTGTTGGAAATATAAGGGGTCTATTATCTTTTAATTTGGCTCCCCTCAAATTGTAATTCTGGTTCCACCCCTGCTAACAGGGAACGCACCCTCTCCTTACTCTCACTCGATGGCAACATAGCTGGCCTATGTTCACTTTGTTGCCTATGTTGCTCGTTCTACTTAACCAATTGGTTGCCTAAGCTAGGAGCAGGCTCCACGCACCCTCACTCGATATCATTGGAGGATTATGAATTTAAGGCTAGGATCATGGCTTAGTCAAGGTTGCTTTGCGGTCTCCCCTGTGACAACAACTCCACCTTGACCAATCTTACACTTGTTGCATGCATGATACACCACTCAAGATATCATACCTACCATGTCTACAGCTCCCATGATGCAACATTTCTGAAGGCCTGAATCATAGGACATAGCAATAGGGATGATATCACCATCATGTCGAGTTGAAGAGAGCTCGGCACTGGTCCACAGGTGGCTTTGGCTCCAATACTCCTCGATCCTATAAGAGGGAATCATGCATGCAGCCAGACACACCAACATTATCATTGTATTAACACAACCACCTAAGTGCTCAAGGTCTCTCATAGCCACCCTCTCTATCTCTAAAACTGCCTTTTTCTTCTCCTCCTCCACCTCCAGTGATCCCGCCATCTTCCCAAAGGTTCACAACCGACCACCTCTAACACCTATTACCCACAATTCCAAATGATTATTCTAGAAGGAAGAGACTTATTGTGTCACGCTCATGTAAAAGGGGTTGTAGGAGTGATGGATATGAAAAACTTAGTTGCTCATAGAGCTGAAAGGTGCTATCATCTGTGCTTGATTCCTGCAATAACATACGGAAGAAAGAGATTAAAGAACACAATACAAGACTTTTCAGAAAGAAATCTCTACTTTATCTGATGTGCTTGGCAACCCTCATGCTGGTGTCTGCATTTAAAAGCAAGCCATTGGGATACAAACAAATTTTAGAAACAAAAAGCGGAATATATTTAGTTCCAAGATGTTGACTGACCAAAGCTTACAAATCATATTACCACTTGCCACCAAAACAAAGTCTTTCCTCACTGCTTCAATTTCATTTAAATGGCTTGAAAATCATTGAATGCATTCTTTGAGTTCCTCTTTCCTTTTTTTTCTTTTTTTCTTTTATTTTTTGAAATTTTTTACCAACTAAGACGTTATGCTCACAACTCATAACAACATTAGCCATGATTAGTGTTCAGATGAATATAATTCTCTAATTTATGAATAGAAATACAAACTGATATAACCAACAAATTGTGAAGAATCAAAAGTCAAATAACAATTTAGTTTCAGCTCAAGTTGACAAGGAACAAAGTTTCACATAAATCCAAATAATGATAAATTTGAGGAGAAA
The DNA here is from genome assembly GCA_036172215.1 of Camellia granthamiana. Taxonomy (NCBI): domain Eukaryota; kingdom Viridiplantae; phylum Streptophyta; class Magnoliopsida; order Ericales; family Theaceae; genus Camellia; species Camellia granthamiana. Next base: position 114,941,276 of record CM069903.1, read on the forward strand.
AACCTTCAAATTGTTCCTGGACATATCAGCTGATGATGTTATCCCACGAACAACAGAGAACACTAGGCTCAGTTTCTCATTCCATTTAAGAGAATTCCAAGCTCTTTCAAGCTGCAAAAACATTTCAAGGAAATTAATAAATATTTTTTTTTTTTATTTGTCGCTAAACATATGAAACAAGCCCATCTCAAAAAATAAATAAATAAATAAATAATAAAAAGAAAAATAAAAAGAAAAAGAAAAAAGAAAGAAAGAACACAAAATGAAGTAGAGCATAGTGTAGAACTGCCCAAGTAAAAACAGAATGACCAAAACTACGATTTTAGGGCCTATTTGAAATACCAATTTGAGTAGTTTACAAATTGCAATGGTCGCACATCTTTCATGCTGTTAAGATGTACATACAGTTATTTCAATTGGACGATCTCCCAAAACAACTTGAGCTCCAACTTCTTCTGATGCTTTTCGAGCAGCACGAAACTGCATGGTAAGGTAAACACTTGTGGTGATCTCATCAATACATCTTAAAGATTATTTTTCTCACAAGTCAACTACCTCATCCCCAAATGGTCTGTTCATGTCTGAAGAGAGTTTTGATGAGAAAGCTGCCAACAGTAGACGTAATGCCAAAGCGGTTTGACCCCCTGTCAATTTGAAAAACAATAACCATCTTTGCTTCATAGGCACATGGCCATATGCACACAAACTTTAATCTTACCCAAGTTTAAGCTACGACCCATGGCACCAAAAAATCCAGTGCCACTCAAAGAGAACATATTCGACCTCAATTGCTGGCCAACTTCACCATCATTGGACATGTACATAATCCCAGCTCTGAAGATGAAACCTGCAACAATTGAAGTTAAGCCATGGATTGTATACTTCAAAAATAATTAATAGTTCAACAGATATGAGGAGTCTTACACAAATTTTCCCAGGATATGTACTCAACAGAACCAATCCAATAATCTAGCATCATTACTAGTAAAAACATTCTTCATTTAAAAGCATTTTTTAAGTTTGGGATGGATACTTTTTTTGATACTTTTTTTCACAACAATTCCCACAATTTCTAAGTTTGGGATGGATTGGTGTGGTTCCTCCACACCTAGGACACCAGAATATTGAAACATGAACAGAGAGAGGCATGAGAGAAATGAACAAGCATATCTGACTGCGTATAGAAATTGATTGCCTATCAGAAATTTTATCAAATGACAGAACTTGTGCAGGTGAATTATCTATTCTACTTTAACATTTTTGTTTATGATGCAAAACAGAAAGTTAGAAGGAAACTGAAGTCTTCCCCCTGATCTGCTCTAGAATTCACAACGGTGTACCCTTCAATCCACAAGGAAAAAAAGAGAAAAAATCTCAAAGTTGTATCAAACCAAAATTCAACCACCTTCGCCACAAATTAGTACTTTTGCAAGAGTTTGGTCAATCCTATCAAATCAAATCTAATAGTCTACTAAATCTAAGCCAAACATCATGCTGCACAAATTAACTCTTATATATATGTTTTTTATATAAGCAAATTAATTCTTATATAACTAAACCCTACTATGTTGCTCATGTGATAAATCAAAGCATCTTCCATGCCTCGACTATTCCCATTTGTCAAATAAAGAGTAAATAAATGTGGTGAAAGATTCTAGAGTTCTTAGCATGTTGTGAGAAGTAGCGAACATGTCTCTAGCAATAAACATATATTCAACAACAAAATATAGATAAATAGCAATGCCGTGTTGGCAAGTCTATTGTTTTTAACCTTTTAAAAGCTGATTGCATATACAAACTCTGAAAGTCCAATTACAAAAGTACCATGCCGGCTTTGTTGTTTGGTGTCAATGAATGTATCCCTCCAATACCAATTATACTTAGACATACCCTCAAGCACTGTTTCTATATCAGTTTGACAGTTTGCTAGGTTTTTTTTTTTTTTTTTTTTTTTTTTTTCAGAAATATATATAGGTAATCATCGTCATTACTTAAAAAATTCTTGTGTTCTATGTTGCTTCTTTTAAGTTGATATTTCTTTCACTCATTTTTTTTTTCCCAGATTAGTGCTTACTTCCGGTTGACATAGGCTCCCCCCACAACACAATCAGCTAATCATGAAGACAAAAAGGGGCATAAACTCAGAGCATGAAGGTTGAGAGAATAACTCAGCTCAATTGGGGACATCAGAACAAATAATAATACAACAAATTAGTAGAGAAGAAAAGTATTAAGAGAAAGCACACCAATATATCAATGAAACAAACATTTGTCCATCCTATGAAGATTGCACATATACTGTAATGCAATCCACCACCATCTATCTTTCAATTCTTGCACAAAATCCATAAAGATTGTTAAAAAAACAATAACAAAACAAAAAAACATAAGCATGATGAGAGTCAATAATTACAAAGACAACAAGAAAAAGGCTTAAATTTGTGCAATTTGTATGACATGCAATATCTCAAATTTAAAAACAAAAACAATGATTAATGAATCCCAATTAACGAGAAGTTTCGTTGGTGCTTTCCTATTCTGTTATTATGTGGGCACAAAGGGTTATTCAATTTGCTTTCCCCTTGCTTTTTATCCCTTCATTTTCCAGAAAAAACAAAAATGAACACAAAGAACTTTCGAATCCTAAAACAACAGCTCATACACTCTTTTTGTTGTGCTTTCTCAATAAAATAATTTTTTAATAAATGCAATATGCTACACTCTTACAGAGCTGCAGATAAACAATACTTCATTTCAATATAAAAAAACCCATGGATGATAACCAACAAGCCTCAGTTAAAAACGAAGATATCAAATAGCAATATAGCTCTAAAAACTACATCAATTGATTAAATTTGACAAATACTTGCCTGCTTCTGCAAAGTTCCACAACAACATTGTCTGGCTTCACAGCACGCACCACGCGCTCAACATCCAGCGCTGATTCGAGAGAGATATGAGTGGTCCCGATCAACCAAATCTCCTCCGGCTCCACGAACTCGGCCCTCCACTCCGGCACGGGTCCGAATTGACTCTTTTTGACAAGAACCAAGCTTCCATTGTCGTCCGCCAAATCGAGCAATTCGGGATGGGTTTGAGCAATTGAGGCTCGAGAGTCGGCTAAAATGGTGGATCTGTAATTGAAATCTGGTGGTGGAGGGTTGATTGAAACCCTAGAGGGATTGAAGGGTCTGTTCGTCAGGAGAAGGCTGGGAAGGTTGGGTTTGAACGGAAAATCGAAAAGATTGAGGTTTGTCATCGACTTGGTAATGGAGAATGGAGACGAAAGGGTTTTCATAGATGAGAGAGAGGGAGATGAGTGTTGGGACTGTTCGTTAGGATGAAGATTTTTCTTCTTTTTTTTATTATTATTATTTTCATCTGTTGTGTATTCAGATAATAAATAAATAAAAAGTGTTAAGAATCATCAAATTTTTTTTATAAAAATGATTATGAAAGATTTATAATTTTTACATTATCTTAATTAGTGTATAATATTTTATTTTAAATATAATTTAAAGGACACAAAACTTTCATAATTATTTTTATAAAATATTTTTCATGGTAATTAATATTACTTATTCAGATAATGGAGCATGAAGTTAACGGTCATGAGAGTCGTCTCTGTCTATGTCTGTCTGTATCTCTTTAATTTTGGAACGCTAATGTTGCAGTAAATAAAAAATAAAAATTTAAGATTAAAATATCACATTATAATAGGACTCAGCCTTATTAGAACTAATTAAAGTTCATTTATTAGAGTTTCAATCATTTTTGACAAAATTATTGTTTGTGCCTGGGGCAAGTTGATAGTGCTCCACCCTTGTTTTTATTGTTGAATCAATGACACTCACGTCTCGCTTGAAAAATATTATTTTAATAATTTTTTAATTTTTTGTGAAAATATATAAATAAAATAAATAGAATAATGTGACAATTTATAGTAATTTTTTGACTTTTTAGTTAAAAAATATAGTTGACAAACGATGTCCCAGTCTTCGTTTGGCATATGAAATTTTTGAAATTTTTTTATTAAAATAATCATAAAAAGATAAAATCAACTTTTTTAATCAAATAAAATAAAATATCACATCTAAAACAATTATTTTATTTTTTTAAAAAATTAAAAAAACCTATTATAAATAAGACTTTTTAACACTAAATTAAAATAGTCAAAAAATTAACATACATTCCAAACGAAATCTCACCACCTTTCTATCACTTTTTAAAAGATAATGAGACACTTCTCTTCAATGAATGGTGTGAAATAGTAGTATAAAATCAATCAATAACTTCCGTAGGATGCTATTTCCGTTTGTAGTGAACAGCTAAGCTGAGATCGCATGCTAGAAGGCTGTTTGTTTTCCTCTATAGTCCATAAACTTCAATTTACCTTGGACTTCAATTTACCTTGGGTTTTGAGTGATATGCACTTTATTTTTCTAATATTTGAAAATAATCATATAATCTTTTATAGTTTGTAGAATGAAATATACCATTAGGTCCATTAACAATTTAATGAAAAAAAAATTTTAAATATCTATATATTTTTGTCATTTGTTTGAAAGGTGAAGTGTACTTTAAAACCTATATTTTATTTCATGTGTGATTTGCCTCTTTGAAATTTGAAGATAAATATATAACTCCCTTAACCTGCTATGTGTTTCACACTTGCTATTAAGTTAGACGAAATGTTTAACGGTACACTTTAATCCATAAACCACAAAAGAGTTATGTAGTCATTTCTGAATGTTATGACCACAGAAAGGTAAAATGAAGTTTGCCCTTTAATTAATAATTCCATAAGTTCCACAAAATTGGTGTTTGTTTATAAAAATATACATGGAGTCTTGTGGGATTAAAAAATACTTGTTGGTAATTTGACTAACTGTCATGACCCAAACTCGCCCCTATAGGTTAGGATCACAATCGGCCTGTAATCATGAAATTACCTACGCCCACAGACTAAAATCAAATCATATTTAATAATAGGGGGCTAGAAGCGGAAGCAGAATAATAAATTTTGTCCAATGAGTTGTGTATACATGGCAAAATAAAAACCTTTCATATATATATAATAACTCACATATCATATACATAATCAAGTTATACATCTCTAGGATCATTCATAACATAATTTTCCAAGCCAAAAACTTATATACAAGAGTAGTCGTACGTGACCAACAAAAGTAAACCAAGGACAAAACAAAAGATTAAAAACAAAGCCTCTTGCATGAGGCAACCTTTGGCTGACTCCAAATTCTCGGTACTCTTTCACAATTTCACTAAGGCTGGGGATGGACATCCTGCTGCTCACCTACATACATACATACATACATATATACATACATATATATAGAGTGAGCTATCGCCCAATGAATAATACCAAAAATAAAAGGGTTAATGAATGAGATTCGTTAATTAAATAAATCATACTTATATTTAATACATATGAAACACAATTCTCATTCATAACAAACTTAAGCAAATCATAACGGAATGACCTAAGGTCCAATTCATTATACTCAGAATATATTGAAGGGACGAAACAACCTTGAGTCCAACATATTCATATACAAAATGACCTTCGGTCCAATACATTCATATTCAAAATGACCTTCGGTCCAATGTATTAATATTCACATTGACCTTCAGTCCAATACATTCATATTCACAATGACCTTCGATCCAATCCATTCATAATCAAAACGACCTTAGGTCCAAAATATTCATTCATAATCTAACCTCAGGTCTAATGGATCCATACACAAATGACCATTCTGTCCTTCACAACACATGTACTAAACGATCTCAGGTTCGTCATTTCCAAATTCATATTCGTGCACACCTTTATAGTCATGATCATGTTTTCATTCGTATTCATACTCAAATGACCTTTGGTCCGATCAATTTTGTGGTCATTTTAATAGTCATGGTCATGTTCACATTCCTATTCATATTCACAACGACCTTTTAATCCATTCAACTTCTTATTTAAAATGACCTTTGGACCATTAAGACAAGCATGGAAACAAGTTAGACAGGCATGCAACAAGGGTTACACCCTTGGTTGGATGGCTGCTCTGAAGGAGTTGGCTGTCCCCGAGGATTCTCCTCTCAAAGATGAAGGCCAACTTGCACTGCCATTTCCTCTCACTTCAAGCCAATCTGAGGCTAAGGCTTGGGGGGAAGAAGAAGAAGAAGAAGAAGAAGAAGATGGAGAGGAAGACGAAGACGAAGATGAAGATGAAGAGGCCGAGATGGCAGCTGATGCTGAAGTTCCTACTAGGGCCAAGTCCCCAACGCTAAATGAGCAAGTCCTAGACTTGACTTAGGATGAGGAGGATGAGGTCTCAAAAGGTGCCTCCCCCAAGAAGACTACATCCGAGGTGCCTATCGCTGAGAAAAGCCTCAATCAGACTTTACAAGAGATTGACGCCGAGCTCGAGGCTGAAAGGCTGCTAAGAAGATTTCCCAATTGTCTTTTGGGGCCGAGACACAGTCTGCCACCGACGCCGAGTAGTTTGACTATAAGCTTTTTCTTGTACTTAACATTTTTTACATTCTGAACAATGTTTTTAGTTTTCATATTTGGCCGACGTGCCGCTTTTGTAGTCTGAACAAGTAATCCCTCTGTAGGCCGAAGTGCCTTTTTTTTTCTTTTGAATGCAAGTATAACTTCTTTTTCAAGTGTTTGTATGTTTGTATGCTTCACTGCTTCCATACTTAGAATATTTTGCATGTCTTTAATTTATTCCTTTAGTTGTAAAGTCTCCTCGGGGTGAAATACCTCGGACATTACTTCCAATTTGTTCATCTCAGCCTTGTCTTAATACTTGAAAACATTATAAAAATATTTTCACAAGTGTTATCTAAAACTTGCCACTTTACTTATTATCTTCTATCAAGACTTCAGTCTCCCATGCTTTCCAAGCTTGGCAACCAGGTAATCTCGGCAAGTATGTAGATACTTCTTTCAATATCACCTTGGCTTAACTTCAACTTATAAATTTTTCTGAAAATTTCAACAAGTGTTAAGCTAACTTTAGCTTGTAAATTCCAACTCCCAAGCATCATTCTCTAGCTCTCTGCCCTCCAATGTGAACTTAAGTTTCAGTTATGTTCACATTAAGCATGTGCCTATGATCTTGTTGCCGAAGTTAAATTCAAACAAAAACTAGCCGAGATTTATCAACCTTGGTTTCTTTGTTAATCTTATTGAAATGCACTTAATTTCAATCTGGTTTTGATTCTGCTGAGATGGCAAATCTAGGTTAATCCAACTTAGTTCGACTCTATTATATGCAAGTATAATTGCAACTCTGCCATATAATGAATCTAAGTGATTCATCATGTTTCAATCAGAAACATCGCCAACTTAGTTCAATTCTATTATATACAAGTATAATTCAACTTTGTCATATAATAAGTTTAAGTTATTCATCATGTTTCAATCAAAAACATCGCCAACTTAGTTCAACTCTATTATATGCAAGTATAATTCAACTGTACCATATAATAAGTCTAATTATTCATCATGTTTCAATCAGAAACATCGCCAAGTGACTGGTCAGCCGTACTACACAAGTTTGAAAGAAAAATCAAGCTGAAATTCTATTATTACTTCGGCTAATAACAAAAAACTTTAAAATAAACTAAAAATCTAATAATAAAAAAATTTCAAGTTGCAAGTATTCCATGGTCTTGGCAACTCTTTGCCTTCACTGTCTTCAAGCCGATATGCCCCATTGCCGGCGACCGAGATGATTCTATAAGGTCCCTCCCAATTTGGGCCAAGTTTTCCCTCTCTGGAATCCTTCTTGTTGTTGACGACCTTTCTCAGGACGAGGTCCCCAACTTGGAACTCTTGTAGGTGGACCTCTTTATTGTAAGCCCTAGGAAGTCGTTGCTGGTATGCCCCCAGCCGAATTACTACTCTCTCCCTTCTTTATTCCAATAGGTCCAGATCTCGAGCCAGAAATGCTTCATTAGTCCCATTCTCTACTCCCTAGGTTCTGATCCCTGGGATGCCAACTTCTAATGGGATTATTGCTTCTCTGCCATAAGCCATGGCAAATGGAGATTTCCCAGTTGATCTTCTTGGGGTAGTCTGATATGTCCAAAGTACATTGGGCAACTCATCTACCCACTTTCCTTTTGTTGCTTGCAGCCTCTTCTTAATCCCATCCAAGATAGTTTTGTTGGATGCTTCTGCTTGACCATTGCTTTGAGGGAAGCTTGGAGTGGAATAGTAGTTCTTGATTTTGTATTTGGCACATAAGTTTTTGATTAGTTTACTGTCAAACTGTGTGCCATTGTCTGCTATTATTGCCCTTGGAATCCCAAATCTAGTAATGATGTTCTTCCATATGAAGTTCTTCACATCAATATCTCGAATCTTAGCAAGGGGTTCTACTTCTACCCACTTGGTGAAGTAGTATGTTGCTACCAGCAAGAATTTTCTCTGTATAGTTGCTTGGGGTAGTTGCCCAACTAGATCCATGGCCCATTGGGCAAAAGGCTAAGGATTGGATACTCGATTTAAATCTGCTGATGGTTGATGTATCAAAGGTGCGAACCTTTGACACTTCTCGCACTTTCTGACATAGGCTTCAGCATCTTTCTGCATGTAGGGCCACCAGTACCCCTGAGTAATGGCCCTATGAGCAAGTCACATGCCCCCAGCGTGGCTTCCACATACTCCTTTGTGTATTTCATACAAGAAGTCTTCGACTTGTGAAAGATGCATACATCTCAAAAGGGGACCGATAAAAGACCTTTTGTAGAGATGTCCCTCTGCTGTTAGACTGAACCTTGCCGATTTCAGTCTGGTTTTGTGTGCCTCTTTTTTGTCCTCTGATAGCTTCCCATCTCTAAGGAACACTACTATTGCATCCATCCAACTTGGTCCCATCTCCACACACATTGTTTTATACTCTGTGATTAGTGGTTCCACACTTGGGCCTGACAAGTAGTTAACCATTATTGTCCTTGCCTTCCCTGATTTCATTGCACTAGCCAAGTTAGCCAAGGCATCGGCATGATTGTTGTCATCTCGGCGTACCTTCTGTAGTTGACAGTCTTGAAACAAGGCCAGTAGTTTAACAACCTCTTTAACGTAGGCTATCATTCTTTCATCTAGGGCTACATACTCACCTGTTGCTTGGTTCATAATTAGTTGGGAGTCACAAAAGACCACAACCTCGTCGGCTTCCATTGCTACTGCCAGCTTCAATCCTGCGATCAATGCTTCATACTCTGCTTCATTGTTGGAGGCTTTGAACCCGAAACAAATTGATTGCTCTAACATTCATCTATCTAGAGATACTAGTACTACTCCTGCCCCCGCTCCCTGTCGGTTTGAACTCCCATCAACAAACAGGCGGAAGGAGTCGCCGATGTAAATATCGCAGGGCTTGAGTTTCTCTTCTTTCTTTTGCTCTGCTGTGGGGTTTTTCATTCCCAGTTGGGTCTCTTTTTGTTCTCCTGGACATCCTAAGCCACGGCTTATTGGAGCCCGACGTGGGATGGCTCCAGATGTGAACTCGGCCACGAAGTCGGCCAGAACCTGGCCTTTGATTGCTGTTCTGGGCCTAAATTCCAAGTCGTATTGGCCTAATACTACTGCCCATCTGGCTATCCTGCCTGTCAGATCTCCTTGTTGCAACAGGGACTTCAAAGGATGCTCAATTAATACCACAATCTTGTGGGCTTGAAAGTAATGATTTAGTTTCTTGGAAGCCATTACTAAGGCCAATGTCAGTTTCTCTAAGGGTAAATATCTGGTCTCTGCATCTGCTAAGGTTTTACTCACATAGTAAACTGCCATATGTTCTCCCTTTTCTGCTCTGATTACCACTGCGCTTACTGCATGCTCTGAAACCGCCAAGTATAAAAATAGCTCCTCTCCAGGTACTGGATTTGAGAAAACTGGAGCTGTGGTCAAGTATTTTTTCAAGTCGGCCAAGGCGACTTCACACTCTTCTGTCCACAAGAAGTCTGTGGCTTTCTTTACTAAACTAAAGAAAGGTTTACACTTGTTAGAACTTTTTCTTATGAACCTATTCAGGGCTGCGGCCCTTCCAGTCAACATCTGCACTTGTTTTGTCGATGTTGGGCTCTTCAAGTCCAAGATGGCCTTGATCTAATCTAGGCTCGCCTCAATGCTCCTTATGGTAACCAAGTATCCCAGGAACTTTCCTGACCCAACTCCAAATGCGCACTTAGAAGCATTAAGTCGGAGCCGAAATGTCCTCAGGATATCAAAGACTACTTTCAGGTTGGCCAGATGGTCCTTAGGTTCTTTGGTCTTCACGACCATGTCATCAATGTATATCTCCACTGTTTTGCCTATTAGATGTCTGACCATCCTAGTCACCAATCTCTGGTAAGTTGCTCCTATATTTTTCAACCGAAAAGGCATCACTCTGTAGTAATATAGCCCTTTTGGGGGCGATAAATGCAGTCTTCTCCTCATCAGGGAGGTACATGGCTATCTGATGGTATCCCCTGTAAGCGTCCAGGAAGCTCATCCTTCCATGCCCTAAAATGGCATCCACCAATTGGTCAATCTTGGGGAGTGGGAAACTATCTTTGGGACAAGCCTTGTTTAGGCTGGTGAAGTCCACGTAGACCCTCCACTTCCCATTCTTCTTCTTCACAACAACTTTGTTTGATAACCATGTTGGGTAATTTACCTCTCGAATGGCTCTAGCCTCCAGAAGTTTATCCACTTCCTCTTCTACTGCCTCAACATGCATTAACGTAGGTCTCCTTTCTCGTTGGATGATAGGTTTGGCCGACCTGTCCACATTCAGTTTGTGGCAAGTGACCTCGGGGTCAATGCCAGGCATCTCGTATGGTATCTAGGCAAACACCTCAATGTTTGCTCTCAAGAACCCCTCTAACTCCTTTTCCTCTTCCTCAGCCAAGCCTGAGCCAAGAAGGAAGAAGCGCTCTTCATCCCCTTGTTGGACTAGGATCTTCTTCAGGGCTTCTTCACTTTTCTCGGCTGGTTCTTGGCCGACGTTATCAAGGATCTCCATGTCCTCATCCTCAATCTCTACTGTTTCTGTTTCTTGTATGTTGCAGGTGGATTTCATTGCTGACATGGAGCAATTCTTTGCCTGTACCTGGTCCCCTCTGACCTCCTCAATTTCATGTTCTGTTGGGAACCGCAACAGCTGGTGCAGTGTTGAGGGAACTACCCCCATTGCATGCAGCCATGGCCTTCCCAAGATAACGTTGTAAGGTGAGGGGGTGTCAATGATTATGAATTCTGTGCTCACTTTCCTGGTGCCTACCTGCACCTCTAACTTTATTGCCCCCAAAGGCCATGTCGGTGTTCCATTGAATCGACCATTGGACTGTTGGACTGTTCCAGATTGTCTTTGTGAAGGTCGAGCTCCTTGTAGCATCTGACATACATGATGTCACAAGAGCTGCCTTGGTCAACTAGAATGCGCCTTACCTGGCACTCTCCAATCTTCAAGGATATCACGAGAGCATCATTGTGTGGATGTTGCACCATGTCTAGGTCGGCTTCAGTAAAAGATACCATTGGTCCCTAGCACTCGCCTGCCCTAGGCCTTTTTTGCTAGACCTAACACACATGCTGTAAGTGTCTTACCCTCTGAGTCTCCCCACGTATCTCGTTCTCCTTGACCCTCGAGTGAATCACATTGATCACTCGAGGTCCTTCTGCTTGTGGTTGCGGTGCTGGTGGGGGTAGTGTTGTTAGTGCCTGGGGCAACCTTGCCTGTTCTTCCCTGGTTCTGGCCTCATCCACCAGGTCCCTCAGGTGGCCTTGTCTAACCAGGTCTTCTAAGTGTGTTTTTAGGGCTCTGCACCCCTAAGTCAGGTGTCCATCCTCATTATGGTAGGCACAATGCTTCCCCAAGCTCCTTCCCATAAACTCGCCAGGGATCTTCTCTAGTGCTCTGTAGTAAAGCTGGTTCCTGATTCTCTCCAGAATTTTGTAAACCGAGATTCGGAATATGGTAGTGAGTGCCTGTGCAGCCCTCAGTCCTATCTCTTGCTTGTTGTATCCAATATTACCTCGGCTTCGCTTCTGCGAGCCGTTTCTCTTTTCTTGTTTTGACGCCTTTGTCCCTGGTGTGTCTTCTTAGGCTCTTGCATACTTCTCGATCCTAGCCATGCGTTCCTCCATACTTTTGGGCAGCGTCTTTGCCAGTGACTTTCGAAGCAGGCAGTCATTGTTTAGGCTATTCTCAAAAGAAACGACCTCCAATTCTTGATTGCACCCTAGTATTCGGTTAAACACTTCATAATACCTTTTGGCACAAGTCCTGAGGCTTTCATCCTCGCCAATTCCCAGAGCCATCAGGGAATCCACCCTCAATGGCTGTAGTTTGTTTGTCACAAACCTGGCCACGAACATCTCGGCCAGGCCTTCCCAGCTTTTCACAGTTTCTTTTGGCAACTTGTGAAACCAGTCTGATGTGATTTCCCTAAAGGATGAGGGGGACACCTTGCAGAACAACGGCTCGTTCCCGGTGTATAGTGCCATGGAGTTTAGGTACAAGCCGATGTAAAAGTTAGGATCAGACTTACTGTCGTATATCTGGAATCTCGGCATATGGAATCTTTTTAGGGCCTCAAACTTGTCCAGCTCTACTGAGTACGGTGTTCTCGGCTTAACCGGAGATGTGACCGCGGCATCTTGTCGCTTCCTCTATAGGTAGTCTCTCAAATCCTCCTTAGTCCGTCCAGGAGCTCGGCTGTCGACGGACTTCAGCCTTTTGGGTGCACTGCTCCTGGTGTCATTGTTAGTCCTCTTGGACCTCCCTCCATTCGTCGTGTCAAAGCAAAGCTCCTTCCCTTGAACATGTCGATGTTCCTTGGCATAGGCTTCTTTGGTACGATGTGTCTTCTAAGACTCTCCTCTCATCGATTCTCCTCGCCCGACCTGCCGTGAAGGCCAATGAAAATGCTCCCTCGCCCTGTCATGCTAGGGGACTGTGGGGATTGCTTTCTGCCCCCTTTTCTGGGCATCGTTCTTGGCCGCTGGGATCGGCGTGTCCTCTAATGGAAATGGTGGTTGCATGACGTTGTTCTACATCATGAAATTGACAACCGATTGCAGGTCCACCAATTTATTTGTCATCCCCTTCATCTCGCCGCCCCTCCTCAGGCATCTATCTTTCTATACATTGAGGTCGCTTTCGTTATAATACTCGCCTCGGTCTGTTTTCTTTGGCATGTCTCCCTCTTTGCCGACGTCTTTTTCCCCGGGATTCTGCTCTCAGGGTTCTTCATTGTAGTTCTCCTCCTCTACATTAGGGTCAAAGTGTTTACCACTTCCAGTGGGGATGTCGTCCCCAATCTTCTCTCTCTGTCCGTCGTTGGCCATCTATTCTCCTTTCTTTCCCACAGACGACGCCAAATTGTGTGTGTTGATTTCTGACCACAATGCCAAACAGGTACTCAACTAGAGAACACCGGCAGAATAGATTGCGCCCAAACGACCTGTCACAGAAAGATAAGACTTTGACAGTGGTTCGTCTACCTAGGGGCACTCCGACGATCAAGTCAGTACTTAATTATCTCTCAAAGATAGCAAATAGTGCTTTAACTCATTAGCCAGAATACAAAAAGCATACCTTAGACCCACAAAGGTGCCTTACTTTTATAGCTTGCACTAACCTGATCCCTGTAAAGGCTAACTTCAATGGACTCTGGCCCAATGCTTATCCTGGACTCTCAAATAGATAGAGATAAACTCCCTAAAAGCTTTATCCTTATCCAGGCTAAGGTCCTCCCCCATCTAGGATTCTTATAGCTTATCCATTCACCTCGGATTCCGGTATCTTTGCAGATAACCTCGGCCTAGCTGAGATTACCTCGGCGCCATGACCAGGACACGTGGCACCTCGGCTGGCACTTCGGTGCCACCTTGACTACGTGTTGTCATTCATAAAAATATGCCCCTACAGTTAAGATCATGCATTGTTCTAACTAGTTTCTCTTTTGGCTTGGAGTACTGAGTGACCTTTTATTTGCTTTAGCATAATTACATGAGTGTGATTGTTGCCATGTCCAACATGTTTGTCATGAGGCTAAGTGCTTATCTGATAAACTGTTTGAATGCCTATGGATGAAGGCTAGTTACTTGAATTGGGATGGTTTGGTTCATGTACGTTTAAGCCCACTTTTTCGAGTGGCACATTTACAAACTCTTTTCGAAACAAACATGAAATCAACTGTTCCAATTTGTGCAAATTAGTCTATACTTGTGTGTGTGTGCGCATCACATAATAATGTTAGCCTAATAATCAGAACATGAGCATATAATGTAAATAAGATTCATATCATGATTAGTAGAGGCCGATATTTGATCGGGCTAGCGGGGGTGCTCAATTCATGACCTTTACCTCTCGTACCTAAGTTCCCGAGCCGAGACAATCTTGGTGATGATGGACACATGGCCTTTGGCACGAGTCATGGGTTTCCTAAATTTCCCAAAAATATTTAAGCGGCGACTCTGTATCTGGCAAAGTAGTCCATTTTTGGCAATTTGATTCAAAATTGATTTTCCAAAAGATTTGCCGGATTTTGGACTCTTTGGTGTTTATCTATTTCACATTGCACTTGTGAGATCAGATTCAGAACCGCGGGAGTCCGATACTATAAGGGTTATTCGTCTTCCAAAAGGGGACACGAAAAGTCGAGCTACACTCTAGTATGATTCACTGGACGTTAGCTCACTCCTTATTTGTATGTATGTAGGTGAGCAGCGGGATGTCCAGCCCCAGCCTTAGTGGTCTTGTGAAAGAACCAAGTTTTGTGAAGTCAACCCGGGATGCTTCACACAAGAGGCTTTGTTTTTAATCTTTGGTTTTGTCCTTGGGTTACTTTTGTTGGTCACATATGACCACTTATGTATATAAAGTTTTGGCTTGGAGGATTATGTTATATAAGTGTTCCTGGACATGTAAGATGTTCTTTTGTATGAATGGTGTGAGTTATTATTAATATGAATAGAAAATTTTTTGTTTCATGCTATTTATGCACAAGCTCATTGGACAATCTTTACATTTTGCTTCCACTTTTGGCCCCCTATTATTAATCATGATCTGATTTCTGTCTGAGGTCGTAAGTAATCTTATGATTACTAGCTAGTTATAATCTGAATCTATAGGGGCGGGTTCAGGTCATGACAATACCAATATTTTCCTAAAAACTATTATTATAGAAAAACTCCACCAAAGGTAAATTCCTCTCCTACGACCCTTTAAAATCTAGAACACAAGCCCGAAGCATATCCTCTAAGATCTAAATGATACACGCAGACTGACTGTCAGTCTGACGATGGTATGCAGTGCTAAAAGTCAACTTAGTGCCCAAGACACTTTGTAGGCCTGTCACAACCGAGTCATAAAATGCAAATCTCTATCCGATACAATAGTCACTGGAACCCCGTGAAGTCACACTACGTCTCTAACATATAGGTCGGTGTAAACACCTGTAGCTCGACTTTTTTGCGCCCCCCCTTTTGAAAGGTTCGAAAGAAGCCCTACAGTTCGGACTCCCGCGGTTCTGAATCTAATCTCACTAGTGCAATGTGAAACTGATAAACACCAAAAAGTCCAAATCTGAAAAATCTTTTTGGAAAATCGATTTTAAATCAAATAATACCAAAATTGGACTGCTTTGCTAGATTAAAGAGTCGCTACATAAATGTTTTATTTTTTTGGAAAATTTAGGAAACCCATGACTCGTGCCAAAGGCCACATGTCCGTCATCACCAAAGTTGCCTCGGCTCGGGAACTTAGGTACGAGAGGGGAAGGTCATGAATTGAGCACCCCCGCTCGCCCGATCAAAGATCGGCCTATACTAATCATGATATGATTTTTTGTAAACATTATGTGCTCTTGTTCCAGTTATTAAACTAACCTTACTATGTGATGCGGACAAGCTAGTATAGACTAGTTTGCCCGAATTAGAACAATTCAAATTCATTTTTGTTTTGTGAAAATGGTTTGAATTTCCCACCTCAAGTGGGCTTAAAATTTGTGGATTTGCCACTTAACAAAGTGGGCTTAAAACATACATTTGTTGAATCGTTCCAATTCAAGCAACAAGCCTTCCATTTAAGCACATAACCTCATGGCAAGCATGCTAGATCATGGCAATCACTCACACTCATGCCAGTATGCTAAAGCATAAAAACTCACCTAGTACTCCAAGCTAGGAAGATATAAGTTAGAAAAATATGCATGATTCCTAACTATGTCAAATGACTAATGCAACACATGCAATATGCAATTAAATAGGCTTGGCTACTAATATGGCATTTGTAACAATTTGATAGCATGCTTTTAAACATGTATTCATCGAAGTATTGAAACGACAATGCAGTTTGAATGATGCACCGAGCCTCAGTGCATGCAATACAAAATGAATGGATGCAAGCATGCGATATACTAATTGAAACATGACCCTAATCTAACCATCAAAAGCGATTAAACAAAAGGGAGAAAGACGCGGGGTTGGAAAACATACATACACATACGCACACTTATTACAACATTACGCCCTCGCGAAGGAGGGTCCAAATGAATAAGCTAACTAACTAGCTATGCTAATTAAACTAACTAATTATTACAAAACTCGAAACTAATTAACTATTTTAGCTAAATAATTATTACAAAGCAAATTAATTAACTATTCTAGTTAACTAATTACGAAATAAAATTGAATAACTAGTTAAACTGACTAATTAATTACAACACTTAATTAGCTACAACTAATTAATTACAACACATATTTAAGCTAGATATTTAAGCGTTAAATAAGCTTGGAATGCAAGGGATGCTCATGCACGTGCTCGGTTTCCACCCAAAGAACATCCTCTGTCTGCCCTTAGATGCCTCTGTTTGCACAACCCTTGCACCATTTCCTTTTCCAGATCAACCCTTGCAAAATCTATTGGTTTGATCCCTATCGCTGAAGTAGTGTGCGAAGGGCATACATTAATAGTTGATCCGGTGTTATCAAAACAACCGGAACCCACTTCTTTCTACACTCGAGTGATATGTACAAGGATTTATTATGCCCTGATCCTTCTGGTGGTAACTCTTTATCTGAAAAGGTCACCGCCAGGACTATATGCCTTGGTGTGATTAGCGATACAAGTTTGATCTGGCGTAGTGTTAATTGATAACTTTGCCTTGCTCAAAGCTGCTAGCATTGCTTGACAATGTTCTTGAAAAGCCATGAGAAGGCCCCAAATCGAGATATTTGTCTAAATCTTCTTTAGTTGTTTCAACACTAAGTCTCCCTCTGCCTCTTTCTCTTTCTTTCTTTTAGCGTCATTGTCCTTGTCCGAAGGCTCTTCTTGATCTATGTGTAAGGGCTTAAAGTAACGCCCACTCCTAGTTAGGTGATCTATCTCCTCTGCATACCATATTTCATCGGGAGTATTTGTCCCCCATCCTTCATTATTCTTTGGCTGATAAAGTGATATTAGCCAGATTTCGGAAGAGATCTCCCATTTTTTGATATGTTTCCATGCTCAGCTTGCTCTCTATATTTTCTTATTTCTTTCCTGTTGGTACTGCTTTAGCATTTTTTCTCTTTCAATCTCTTCCCCCTCAGACTCCTTTTTCATACTACTTTCTACAGTTTTGTTGCTCTCACCAATTTTTTGTTTCGCCTTGCCTTTCTTGCTTGCTTGCTTAAGCCTTTTTCTTCACTTCTTATTTATCCCCATCTGTTTCAAATTCCTCTTCATTACTTGTCCATCTGTGGTTGGGTTATAGATTGCTCGGGTCCCACCACCTAATTTGCACATTCTCCAGATCTTGCTCCTCAAAGAAATGGAGATTGTCCAGGTCTTCTTCCAGATCTACCAAATCATCCAAACCTAATTCAGGTTCATTTTCTCTGATGACGTTGATACTTAATGAATCAAGAAACACAACCTTTGGCTTTAGTTGACTAACAGGCACAATGTATTTGCTTGGATCATACCCATCCTCAAGTAACTTCCCTTTCTCTATCATCCGTACTTCGGATTCCTCTTTTTGGGTTCCATCTCTTCTTTCTCCATAACCAATTTCTCCTTATTCTCTACTACTGCCTTTTCCTTCTCAAATTGCAGTACCACTACTACCATAGTGTTTCCGGGTTTTGCCTGGGGTTCAGGTGCATCCATCATGCATAAGTTAGTGCTTTCTGGAATAAACACCTCAGGCTTGGGTAGATGAGATAGGGTGATGTATATACTGGGGTTGAAGGTGGTTAGTAGTGTATGGATGAAATTGAGGCAGGAAGGTGTAGACGCGCCCGAGCGTCCTGGGCTCCACACGCGAAATATCGGCGTGAAATCCCGTTATGTTCATTTGGGCTTACTACTACAATTCGGACTCAATGTTATGGTTCTGAATCTGATCTCACAAAGTGCAATGCAAGACCGATAAATCACCAAAGAGTCCAAATTCGGCAAATCGTTTTGGAAAACTGATTTTTGTAAAGAAGTACCAAACATGGACTGCTTTGCCAGATACAGAGTCGCCACCTAAATATTTTGTTTTGGGGGAATTTAGGAAGCCCTGACTCGTGCCTAAGGCCACGTGTCCGTCATCACCAAAGTTGTCTCGGCTTGGGAACTTGGGTACGAGAGGGGAAGGTCATGCAATGAGCACCCCCGCTCGCCCAATCAAAGATCGACCTTTACTAACATGATATCCTATTTTTGAAAACACATGTGTTCTTATTCCGGTTATTTAACCTAGAATTACTATGTGATATGCACAGCATTCAAGTATAGACTAGATCGCCTAAGTTGGAACAAAGCATTGCACATTTGTTTGTTTGAAAATGGTTTAAAGTTCGCTACTCGCAAGTAGGCTAAAACAGGGATTTGATGAATTGTTCCAATTCAAGTAATCCAACCTTCATCCACAGGCATTCAGGCAGTTATATCAACTAAGCAGTTAGCCTCGTGGCAAGCATGCTATCATTGCAATCAATAACACACATGCAGTATGCTGAAGCATAAACACTCACAGTATACTCCGAGCCAAAACAGAGAACTAGTTAGAAATCAATGCATGATCCTAGTTCATGTTAAAGATGGCTAATGCAACACATGCGAAGATGCATCTAAAATAGGCTCGGCTATTCTAAGATGTCATATGAATGCTACATTTGATACATGTATTTAAATAGGAATTGAAATACAATGCAGTTTGTATGATGCGCCGAGCCCGGTGCATGCAAGACAGATGAATGGATGCACACATGCCAGCATAAGTATGCTAATTGAAACATGCCCTAAAACTAACCACTAAAAGCAGGTAAGTAAAAGGGAGAAAGAAATAGAGGTTGGAAGACATGCATCGCACACACGCACGCTTATTACAAAGTTCACCCTCTCGACGGAGGGTCTGAATGAATAATACAAATCGACTAATTAACTAACTAACAAGCTAATTAATTATTACATAACCGAATGAATAACTAGCTATAACTAACTATTACAAAACTTAATTAATTAACAAATTAACTAATTAAATTACAAAACCGAATGCTAATTAACAAATAAAGCATTAAAATATGTAGACTAGGCCGCCTCAGCTCTGCCTTGAAGAAGTTAAAGATGCATGCTCGATTCCCGTCCCGAAAGCTCTCCAAATGCTCTTTTAGAGGCTCTGTCTGCAGGGTGTCCTTGAGAACTAGCTGCTGAATCTTACCAAAATAGTGCTGAGGAGCGCACCAGTGGCCTGCCGACCATGAAGAGATTCTGCCGACCACCCTGCCGGCCACAGATGGACCACTGCCGGCCACAAATAAAGCACTGCCGGCCAACAACAAGAGGGTGCCGGCCACTAGTGTGCTGTGACACCAAGCTGCAGCAGAGCACAAAATAGAGAAAAGGTAGGGTCTCCCAAGGGTATGTACGCACTATGCCATCCCATATCACCTCAAAACATCAAGGGAGAGGCATAATCGGATCCAAGACCATCAATCACGCATCCCGATGCATGATGGCCAAAAATCCAACTTATGCAAATTAATATAGAATGAATGCACGAAAACACATAAATGCCTAGAACTCTATCATGCATCGTCAAGAGCATCAGCGACAGAGAATTGAGGCACCTTTCATCACTTCAAGTATGAAACATCCCTCGTTTCTCGTGTTTGGCTTAATACCCGAGCCAAACACAATGCAATGCATGCAACACAATGCGACTCAAGCATGCAAGTATACAAAACATCTCAAGCATGCAAACATGCAAGGTACCAAGCATGCAAACATGAACAACCTAACAAGGGTAATGGCATGCACAATGCACAATGCTATGAACATGGCATACACAAATGCAATAATACAACATGGCATACACAATGTGATGAACTACATGGTGTAGACACCCCATTTTTGACTGCCCTTAAGACTTGGACGCGACTGATGGTTTACATGGTGGAGAAAGGTGTGCAAGGGAAATGTTCAGTTTCTTCGGTAAGGAGAGAGTCAAATCTCAACTTCATACCCCTTTTTGGACCAAAACAATCTTGATCAAAAGATTTTAGACCTTAAAACCCTCTCTTTCAAAATGTTTTTGAAATAAAGTTTTTACGATGTTCCGAGGCTCGCATTTTGTCAAATGTTGCACTTTTCGGTAAACCGAGCAAGGACAAAGTAGAAATGAATGAAAGTGAGATGAAATCTTTGAAAAATCTTTCAAAACACTTTGTTTAGGGGTTTGGATTTGAAGAAAAGAGGAAAGGAGAGAGGAAAACTAGTTTGGGAGAAGTTCGGCATGAATCCGGGTAGGACCGAAACTGCGCGGCTTCACCAAAACAGGAATAACTTTTTTCACAGGAGGAATTTTAATTTAAGTCTGGTGCCATTGGAAAGATAACTTCCGGGGCTTCAATTTGGACACAAGAATGACCTGAAAAGGAGTTCAGATGAAGGAGTTATGGCTATTTGAAGTTGGACCTGGAAAGCAGAATTTTCCTAAACTAGCTGGCCGACCAGGAAAGGTGGCTGGCCGACCACCCTCTCCTGAAAAAGTGGTCAGCCGACCAGAAAAAGTAGTAGGTCGACCAGAAAAGGTGGTCGGACGACCACTTATGCCTAGAAAGCTCAGAATTGATAGATATTTTCCCTCCAGCTGTCTTCCACAACCTCCAGCTGTCCTATAATCAGATATTTTCGAGCCAACTCTTGTATATTGCTATATATGAGTTATATCTCTCATTTTCAAGAAAAATCTTCTTAGAGAAGCTTGGGAGCTTCTCACTCTAAAAAGTCTCTCTCTCTCTCTCTCTCTACAACAATTTTGAAGGCATACACTCTTCCCTCCATTGTTTCACTATTCCAAGCTCCAAACCCTAGTTTTTTTGCACCATTTGCACACCAACCCTTAGCCCAACATCTCCACCATCCATTCCAACACTTTGGGACTGATTTTCAAGGGTTGAAGGTTCACCAACTTGGTCCAAAAGCTCCTGTTCTGCTGTGCTTCAAGGGTAAGTACCTATTTCCCTTAAACTTGCATTTTTTTGCTCCATTAGTTAGCCTTATTTTCAAGCATTTTTGGGCTTTTTCATAAACTGAAAAGTGTCATATTTTGGGCTCCTCTTGAATATTGTATAAGGACACTTTTCTGTTTGAGGTCTCCTACATCCTTGTATGCTTTATCCCTCTTTGTAGGCCTATTTTGCATCATATCTTAGTCCTACTTGTGAGCATTTTCGAGATTTTTCATAAACTAGAAAAAGTTTCCTTTTGAGCTTATAAACATGTTTACTTAAGGTCACTTCTCTGTTTGGGGTCATCTCCCCCCTTTCATGCTTTATTTCTTCATGTTTTGAGCTATGCATGTGAGCATTTGCATTGGTCTTGATTTGGCCTTTTAGCCACTGAAATCCAATGGATTTTCAGTGGATTAGATGTGTCTTTGAGTTTCAAAATCATAGAGGGGTGACCCTCTCACCCCTCATTCTCTTTACTAACTTTATTGGCCTTCCAAAGGACCCCCATTTTGCATGTTGTGAAGTCACTTTTTGGGCCCAATTTGGTGAGTTTCAAGGTCTGCCTTAGCTCTTTCCAGAGCCTCTTTGACCATATTTTGTGTCCATAATGCATGTGTAGAACAATTCCATTCAAGGCCTTTTGAAGGGGCCTTTCATTGCACGCTTCCTTGGCCCATTTCAGGGCCAATTTGGTGAGTTTTAGGGCTGTCATAATTGATTTCCAGAGTTGGTTTTGCCATGTTAAGTGTTCTCGTTGTATGTGTTGAGTAATCCCTTGCATGGCCCTCTAAAGGAGCTCATCATTTTTGCATGCATTGGATGCATTTCAGTGGTTATTTGGGCATATTTTGGCATGAAATGCTTCTATTTTTGGTTGGTTGGGTGAGCCTTCATATGCTTCATATAGTTATAGAACAACTAATGGTTCACTAGCTTTCTTTGCATGCTTTGTGGACCCTTGATGTTAGCACTTTTTTGCCACACCTTAAACTGATAATGTGCTTATTTTGGACTATCCTAGCTCTGTTTTTCGGCCTCATGGTCGAATGATGTTTGTTTTGCATGCTTGTAGTTCAATACCCATGCTTAACTTTGAGTTTTAAGGTCCATTGCATGCATGTGCTGAGGTGTGTTCATGTTTTGAGGTCATTTTTCATCATATTTCAGAGCTGGTTTGAATGCCATATTGCCATGTTTTCATCTCTTTAAGTGTGCTTGAGAGTTGTGCGTGAATGCCTTGTTTACCGACCAATGAATGAGCTTCATTTTCATGCATGTTGAGCCATCATTTTAGGCCAATTTCCCACTGTTTCAAACCTGCCTAGGGTCCTTTTGGGGTTGGTTTTGCCTTTGGTGCATTGCTTTGGGTACCTCTAGTGTAACGCACTTCACTAGTTTCGGTACCCGGGACCTCTAGCTTGCATAGTGTGCCATGTTTGCATGATTCGGGACCATTGTTTATCATGTTTCAGAGCTGTATCATATGTGTTTGTATACCATATTGCATCCCTTGCCATGCTTTGGTAGAGTGGCATGTTATGCCTTAGGATCGGTCCTTGGCATTCGTGCGCGTTTGCGTGCATTTCGGTTGTTTCATTTCCTATCATATGGCCACCGATGTGAGTGTGGCTGAGGTCCACTCATGTTGGTATAAGTCCATCGTGCACTGTGTATGCCATTTCATAGCATTGCGTATGCTAGGTCGCATGTTAGAGCATTGTGTATGCCACGCTACATCGAGCATTGTGTATGCCATTTCATAGCATTGCGTATGCTAGGTTGTTGTTAGTCGCATTGAGTATGCCATAGTTCATGAGCATTATGCATGCCATGTAGTGTTGTAGTGTTAGCATTGTATATGTTAGGTGCATGTTTGCATTTTCATCCCTTGCATGTTTGCGTCATTCAGTAGCATTGCTTCTAGGATTACATGTTAGAATTGCATTCATGCATATCATGCATATTGCATTGTGTTTAGGATAGGAGTTAGCCTAAGCACGGGAAACGAGGGATGTTTCGTACTTCGAGTGACGGAACGTGTCTCAATTCCCGGTCGCCGACACTCCGGATTACCCATGATGGAGTTTAGGTCTTGTTGTGTTTTCATATGCATTCATTTCACATTGAGTCGTGCAATTCGACTCCTCGGCCATCATGCATCAAGATGCGTGATTGGTGGCACGAGGATCGAGGACTATGCTCCCTGAAGAGTAGTCATGCATACATATGTGAAAATACTTTGCCATGCCCCTTTGTTGCTCTCTGTTGCAGCAAATTAGAAATCAGCAGCCTTCTGGAGCTTTGCACAATATTCCAAGAACAATTGCAAACAGAGGCGAATCGGGGCATCGCAATGGATTTCCGCGCAAGGCAACCCGAGCATGCATCATTCATCATTCGGAGCAGAGCTGAGGCGGTCCATGAGTTTGCATACTAGTTTATTGCTTTCCTAGTTAATTTGTTAATTAATTGGGGTTTTGTACTTATTCGGACTGTAATTATTTATTCGGACTGTATTATTCTTTCGGACCCTCCGAGCGAGGGCACAACTGTAATAAGTGTGCGTGTGTGTGATGTATGTCTTCCAACCCCACATCTTTCTCCCTTTTATTTACCAGCTTATGATGGTTAGTTTAGGACATGTTTCAATTAGTATACTTATGCTCGCATGTTTGCATTCATTCATCTGCTTTGCATGCACCGAGCTCGGCACATCATACTAACTGCATTTGTATTTCAATTTCAAGTTGAATACGTGTTAGCTGTAGCATCATCATATGCCATCTTAGAATAGCGGAGCCTATCTTAGTTGCATTCCTGCATGTGTTGCATTAGGCATTTCAGCATAGTTAAGATCATGCATTGATTACTAACTAGCTTCTGTTTTTAGCTTGGAGTACTTGGTGAGTGTTTATGCTTTAGCATCCTTGCATGCGTGTAAGTGACTGCCATGATAGCATGCTTGCCATGAGGCTATGTGCTTATGTGATATATCTGCCTGAATGCCTGTGAGTGAAGGTTGGATTATCTGAATTGGAACAATGCATTGAATGCGAGTTTTAAGCCCACTAGATAGTGGCAAAACCATGTTTTCTAAGCCTACCTGAGGGTGGCAAATCCACATTTTAGCCTACTTGCGAGTAGCAAACCGCTTTCAAAAACAAACATGAAATGTTTTGTTCCAACTCAGACGATCCAGTCTATACTTGTATGCTGCGCGCATCACGTAATAAATCTAGGCTAATAACCGGAATAAGAGCACATAATGTTTTCAAAACTCGATATCATGGTTAGTAGAGGCCGATCTTCGATCGGGCGAGCGGGGGTGCTCACGAAGTGACCTTCCCCAATCGTACCCAAGTTCCTGAGCCGAGGCAACTTTGGTGATGACGGACACGTGGCCTTAGGCAACGAGTCAGGGTTTCCTAAATTTCCCAAAATAAAATATTTAGGTGGCGACTCTGTATCTGGCAAAGCAGTCCATGTTTGGCACTTCTTTCAAAAAAATCTGTTTTCAAAAATGGTTTGCCAGATTTGGACTCTTTGATGATTCATCGGTCTTACATTGCACTCTGCGAGATTAGATACAGGACCGTGACATTGAGTCCTGAACTGTAGTGAACCCAATTGAACAAAACGGGGGATTTCCCTCCCGGGACGTTCGGGAACGTCTACACATGGCATATACAATGCTCAATGGACTTAAACCAAAATGGATAGACCTCAACCATACCCAAAAATAGTGGCCATTAGTGTTGAAATGATGGTATGAAAAGCATGAAAAGGCAAGGCAAACATGCATGCCAATTGGTTCAAGGATCAAAGCACAAAGATGTGACTCCTAAGCACACTTAAAGAGTGACAAGCATGGATGTGTGACAGCACCATAAGTTCTGAAAACATGCATGGAATGGTGCGAAACCACCCTAGCAAGACAAACAAAGCATGCAAGAAAGCTCAAAGCTCGAAACTAGCAACGGGACTTAAGCCATGGCCATGCAAAGAAAGCCTCAAAGGGGCAAGGGCATCCAAAACAGTCCCAAGGTAGGTCAAAGTGAGACTAAAAAAATGCTTGAACCTAGCCAATACAAGCTAGAACAAAAGGCCAAAAACATGAAGCATGCGAGGCTACAAAAGGGGTATTACACTACACCCATTAAAACCAAACATGGCATGACTTGGACAACATAAAACAGAGTTACATCATGATACAACAAGACCAAAAATGCACTGATATGATGACCCAAAGGCCTAGGCTTGATGGCATGCACAATACTTCATTCTTGAGGCATAAAGAGCCAAACCTCCAAGGCATTAAAAGAGTGGCAAGCACAAGTGTATGACCATGAAATATGCACTGATATAACACTTCAAATGATGCCAAAGCATACAAACATCACAAGTATAGCATGGTAGAGGCCTCAAAACTCAAGACTAGCCAAAGTATTTGCACTATAGCTATATTAAACATGAGTGATATGACCATGGAAGCCCAAAAAAGTCTTAGAACAGCCCAAAATATGAATAAAATCATGCTGGAGCATGGCCAAAATATGCTAGAATGATGAGCCAAAACATCATGCACACAAGGCTAGTAAGCAAGATTTGTTCTACAAGTACATGAGCCACTCAATAGACTACCAAACCAACTTTAGAAAAAGTTATGAGATGTCAAATGATGATCAAAAACCCACTGAAATGGGGCCAATACATGCTAGCAAGACATGCTACTTTGATGAGCCACAAATGGGATTACACTACACATACAAGAAGCATGCACAAGGTGACCAAACCAGCCATGGAAAGAGTTAAGATAGGCCCTAAAAGTCACAAAAAAGTGCCTAAACTAAGGCTCAAAAGTATAGGGATACATGCTCCTTTGATAGGCCAATAACTCAAGCAAGCAAAACAAAAAGGGAAAGGGTCACCCCCCTCTGATTTTAGGCCTCAAAACCACATGCCTACCACTAAAAATCCACTGGATTTCAGTGGCTAAAATGCCAAACAAAGACTAACTCAAAGGCCTTAAAGCATGGCACAAAACAAGGCCAAACAAGGCATACAAGAGGATAGAACACCCTAAACACCAAAGAGGCCTTAAACAATCACCAAAAGCACTTAAATACAGAACTTTTTTCAGTTGAAAGCAAGGCCTAAAACAATAGGTAAGGATGGCCAAAATGATATACAAACAAATGCTAAAAAGGGAGAATATACTCACCCTTGAAGCTCAGCTTCGAAACCAGCAACCTCAGGGGCCAAAAACCAACTTTCAGAGCCCAAATGACACTCCCAAGAACCTCAGCTCAAAGGTGGTGGTATATCTCTAGATGTTGTAGTGCAAAAGTGAGAGGAAAATGGGCTTTAAGGCACAAAACCAACAACAATATAGAGAGAGACTGAGAAATTTAGAGAGAGAGAGATATAACTTCTCCAAAATTGCTGAACCTCTACTAGAGAGGAGGAGCCTCTCCTTATATAGAAGAATGCAATGAGAAGCTTGTTAAACAAGCTTGAAAAGAGCCTCATCCCTCCATACACGTATGGAGGAGAGATGAGTGAAAACCAGCTGGCTCAAAAAATCTGGAGTGAAATCTGCTGAGACAAAGGGTTCTGCTGGCCATCAGTTGTGGCCGACAGTGCCTCACTGATGGCCGACAGGCATCATCAATAGCAGGCATGGACAAAAGCATGGCCGGCAGGGCCAAAATGTGGTCGGTAGTGCCTCACAAGAAGCATGAAGAAAGGGCCAACACGTGGTCCCAAAATGAGACAGAAAGAATACAGGGTTTGGAAAGCTCAAACCTGTGACGTTCTGCCGCGAACTCGAATACTCAACGAGCAATCGAACTTGTTGTTGGATGTACCTGCAAGCATATCCATGTCTTGAGGATGGTCAAAAATGGGGTGTCTACAGAAGGTGATGGTACTTAGTCATGGGATGGCAGTGGGTTAGTGGTGACATTAAGTTTTTGTAATAGAGTTATGACCTTGTTGTCAATGAGATCTTGAATCTCATGATGAAGGCAAAAGCAACTATCAGTCTCATGACCATGTTGTTGGTAGAAGGCACAACGCTTGGTAGAATCATGTTTGGTAGGGAGAGGATCGAGAAGAGGTTGAGGGTCAAGGAGCTTAAGGTGTCTTTTGTGTATCAGAACTTTCATGGCTCGAGAGGAGTCCATATAGAGATTGTGAGCTTTGATTTAGGGGTCAGGTTGAGTTGGTTGTTTGCGGACTAATATTGGCAAAAGGGTAAACTAATATTGGCAAAACGGTTAGCTGTTTTGGCGATGGTGGTGACAATATTGACTTCTGGGGGTTTAAAAGTTTTGCTACTGCTAGTAGTATTGGAACTGCAGATACATGTCTTCTTCATGGGTTCCTTTTCATCCACTATGATTCTCTGTTTGATGGCATCTTCTATTCAGACCCCCATTTCGTGCAACTCCTTGAAAGTGAAGAGGGAAAGGACTATCATTTTCTGCAATATCTTTCCATGCAGATTTCTCATAACCATACGGATTTGATCTTTCTCGGGAGGCCTGTTGGTCATCATCGATGTCTTTTCCCTCTATCTAGTAATGAACTCCACAAAGCCTTCCTTAGGCTCTTAGCGGGTTGCTTCTAGCTCTCGGGTGGTCAATTCAAACTATGTGTTATAGGAGTACTAAGTGATCAATGCCTCGGCTAACTCCTCCCAATTCTCCTTTACTGAATCCTCCAATTTAGCATACCAAGTGGTAGCTACGCCTGACAAAGTTCTCCCAAATAAAGACATCTTCTGGGCACAAGTCAAGCCCATAGGTTTTAGGATATCTAAGAAAAGACGAATATGAACCATAGGGTCCCCAGACCCATCAAACTTGTATATGTGTGGCATCTTGAACCTTTCAAGCAATCTCACAACAGTCTTTGTATATCCATCCTCAATGTTTGGAACGGAGTTGATGTCTTGTGATTTTTTGAATAGCTTCTCCAGCTTAGTTATTTCCATCATGGCGGGGTCGAACTCAGTAAGATCAAGAGGGAAAAGTCCCTCAATGGGCTATGTTGGAGCTTTGGTAGTATAGGTCTAGCCTGGCCCTTCCTATAGATTAGGACCCTAAAAGTCCTCAACTGGCAGAAGTGGATCCAGAATTGGATGATTAGCCGGAGATGGAAGAGTGGTAGATGAACCAAATGGGTGCTGCAATCCAACAATAGTCTCAGTTTGGGCGGCAACTGTGTGGTTGAGAGCATCCATAGTCCACAGAAGAGTTGTGAGCATGTCCACTAAATCCACTGGATTTTGGGCCATCACGAAATCTGGTAAATTGGCAATTGGGGAGTTGGGTAGGTGTAATTTGAGAGGTGATTGATGCGAACTTTGACCAGTTGTACCTATCTGACCCACATTCTTCTGACTACTAATGGAAGAGACACCAATACTGGCTGACCTTAAACCAAATCTGTATTTTTGCAGAGTATACCAGCGCGAGTCCATAGAACTTGCGGGATATCAGATCTTTCTAAAGCTATGGTGATACAACTACCTAGCAAAAAGAAAAGAAGACACAAAAATAAAACCTCAATTAGACAGTATTTCAGCTACACCTTGGCTCAATCTCAATATCTATACAACTAATTACTGCCAAAAATCACTGTATGCCACACTGAAAATACTGAATTCAGCCCCACAAAACTGATGTGCCTGAACTATTGATCTGAATTTGAGAACCCATATATGGATCCAACACATAGCACATTGTAAGTAAAGCAAACAAACACCCCTATGGAGGGTTAGGGTTACCCTATCCTAGAGTTAGAATGATATAAAGCTTCACTATTCAAACAAGCAGTATCACAACATCCTAAAAATGTGAGAGCTTCTTATCCTAAGTTGGAAAGTCACTACAGCTAAGTATATGCACTAGGTAGGATTAGTTAATAAGGGTGCCCCAGCAAGACACCTATATACCTACCCTACGCAACACCTATAAGTGAAGGGACGATCGAGCGATACGTTAATAATCCATATCCGAGGCTTGTGTTCCCACCATGACGAAGCCCGTCCAGGATATCAGATGGCAAACATATACGCACCATGTATACAATGCAATGAACATATAAATGTAAATAAATCCCATATCATGGAGTTCAACTCAAGGTCTCTTAATGTCACCAGAAGAGTCACAAAAACTGTAGGAGTCCAAGGGTACCCTAGTGTGTTTGACAGTTTAGACTTTCGATCTCCTAATCTGATTTCACTAGTGTAGTGTGAAATGGAAAATAAGAGTCCAGACCCGACAACTTTATAGAAACAAAAATTCATTTATTGCAAAATTTACTAGAAATGGACTACATCACCAGATTTTAAAGTCACCACCTAATGTTTTGAGAAAACTAGGAAACCTGTGACTCATGCCAAAGGCCACTGTTCATCATAACCAGAAATGTCTTGGTTCGGAACCTTAGGTATGAGAGGGGAAGGTCATGAATTGAGCACCTCACTCACCCTATCAAAAGATCGGCCCCTACTAAACCATGATATGAGTTTTATGTACCATATATGCTTATGTTTTTATTATTAATTAATGTTAACATTACTATGTGAAGCAAACATGTATAGACAGTATCTCTCATTTTGGGATGCTTTGATCTCGTGTATTTTAAAAGAGTTTTGACATATGTACAACTCAAGAAAAATTGGGCTCACAGGCATAAAAATCAATGTTATTCCAAATTGAGAGACACAACCTCCATCCACTGGCAATCATTGAGATATATCAACTAAGTATGTAGTCGCATAGTAGAATGCTAGACATATAATAAGAAAATCATGCACAAGTGGGATGCTAAAACTATAAATGCTCACCTAGTATTTATTGGCATCCCGCAAAAAAATGAATCAAAAAAAAAATTAGTAAAATATACATGATCCTATATGAAAAATACTAATGTAATACATACACAAAACGCAGCTAAAGATCCGACTACTAATACGTGACATGTGAATCATCTCAAGGTATATGAGGTAATGCACATAATCACGTTTCAAATGAAAATTCTCATAGATGCATATGAGCCGAATCCAAATACATGAAATATGTATGCGAGGCATGGATATGATAAAAAGAAAACGTGATGCTATTAACAAGTATGGAAAGCAGGGAAATAAAAGGAAGAGAATGAAATGGTGATCGGAAGACATATATAGCAAATGGATAGAAAAAAAAAACGGAGGTTAGAAGTTATTACAACAGGCCTTTACAATGAAAGGAATAAAAGACATGAGGTTGGAAGTTAGTACATCAATGAAATCAAAAATAAATAAGATAAATAAAAGACATGAGACTGGAAGTTATGTACAACAATCAATGTATAAAAAAAGACGTGGGATTGGAAGTTACGTACAACAATGAATTAACTCAGCCAATTTGAGCTGAATCTAACAAATCATGATGTTAATCCAAGATAAATAAAAAGAGGTTGTGGAAGCTGCAGGTTTAGGAGATCATCTATCAAAAATTGATTTTTTCTATCTAGAAAAGTCATCTGGCCATATGAATAAACTATATGGCTGGATCAAACACAGCCAGCCGACTAATTTATTCATCCAGCCATAAAAAAAATAAATAAATAAATAAAATGGGAACAACTCTATTTTCTGCAATAAGCCCAAAACAAAGACAAACAGAGCATTTTCAAAGGATGCTTATCGCTGCCACCCCTTTCTATCACAAGGATGTTTTAAGGAAGAGGTAGACAAGCTCCACGCACCATCCAAAAATACAAGAAGTTATATGATACTTACAATGGAAAGATTAACAAGTATAGGAATTGAGGTTGAGAGAAAAGTCAAGCCAAAAAAATAGATGCAAACCTACATTCATCTCTTTATGGGTAAAGGTATATGAATACCCAAGTCCATGCTATTAATTGGAGAGAGAAGACTGTCACCATTTCTAAAATAAAACCTCATAAAGCCAACAAAAGCTCTATAAGGATTCTAAGAAATCATAAACAAAAGGAAAACTTCCCAACATCAAACCTCAAAAATCATCCAACTAGCTCCATGTAACAATCACAACTACTCATTATAGTTGAGTATGGATTGAAACACACAAACCAATATACTTGGATGATGAGGAAAGTGATGAGAAAGTGTATGAAAAAAAAAAAAAAAAAAAAACTACATCACATAATCAAACTTGTGGATGGGTGGCCAATTCTAACTTCCTCTACATCCACAAAGTTCCAATTCACATAACTAAATATGACAACAATGAAGTATAGCACTAGAAAACAAAGAAAATGTGCAAGAATGAAAGAAAGCAAAGAATTCAATCAACTCAATGGATGAGTGGCTATATCCTAGTCCCCCTCACATCCATGAGGACCAATCATATGATTACAACATAATAGTAACAACATACAAAGCTTGATAACAAAGGAAGAAAGAGAGGAGATGAGAGAAAAGTTCAAAAATTCACCTCTTTAAGAGAGAATGAACTTCTTAGTTGTCAAACTCTATTCTAGCACCCTCAAAGTTCTTGAGTATGGCCTAGAATTCTCAACAAGAAGCTCCAAAGCTAAGATTTAATGGTGTTTTGATGATATTAGTAAGAGAGTTGAAGGTTGAAGATGATACAAGAGAGGTGGGAGTATGGTGCTCTCAACAAGCTTCTAACCCTTGAAAATATTTTCTAACCCTCCAAAATGAAGCCTGAGGCATGTATATATAGAGTTTTGGACGCAAATATCTAAGATAATTGTGTAAAACTTTCAGAGGAATCTGAATTTCCCAAAAATGCCCTGTACCCGGACAATTTAGCTAGCCGTACAATTTTGTTGATCTAGCCAGCCACATTTTCCATCCGCCCATAAGTTGTTATATGGCCAGTGAGAAAAATGTATCGCTAGATCAGTAGTGTAAGGCTAGCATAATTCTGAAAGGGAAAACAAATATTTTCGGAGAATTCCAACCCTTCCATTTCACTTTGTTCTTTCCTTGGTCTACTAAAAAAGACAATATTTGGAGTTTGAAAATGCAAGCTTTGAAACATTGTGGAAATGTTTGGAACTACGCAACTAAACCATTTTGAAAAGGGTTTTAAAAGGGTCAAAAATAGCTTGGCCAAAATGGGTATCAGGTTAGGATAGTTGGGTTTAAAACTTGAATTTTGACTTCCCTGCTGAGGAATTCAAAAGATCACACAATACGACTTTCATAATTGGGTTTTCAGAATAAAGCCCCGAGTCTTAAGGCGGTTAAAATAGGGTGTCTACACCCATGCTCTTGGCTTGCTTGTGGCCCAAGCAGGCCTAAATTGCTCTCTGATCAATGTTTTTAATAAATTCAACTACTAATTTTAGAAATTTCTTTGATCAAAGTACAATCAGGATTTCCTCTTCTCGAGGTTAAAAAGTTAGTTTTTGGCAAAAACATATCCGAGGTTAAAATGGTCGTTTTTGCAACAAAAAATTTTTTTTTTTTTGGCTAAAATAGGTTTATACAACAACTCTAAACAAGTTTAAATATTCCAAAGATGATTTAATTACCATTTCATCGTCGGAAGGCTTGCAAGAGCCCAAAATCTTAGGGTCAGTCAAAATGGTATGTTTACACTTGGGCTAGTTTACTTCAGGGTCTTAAGGTTTTGGAGGAAGGAACAAGGTAAGAAGTTTTTCATGGAGCCTCAATTAACTTTTAGGGGGATAAATGAGGTCCAAGCTTGAAGGGCTTCAAAGTTAGCTTTAGACGGCTTGTTGGGAGTAAGGTTTATTCAGTCAAAGATATGATTGTATTATTCAAAGCTTGGGAGTGGGCTTGGCTTTCAGATTGATTCTCAGAGTTTTCAATCTATTTCGAAGTGGCGTAGTGGGATTTTGGATGAGCTGGGCAGCTCCAACAATGGTCATGAGACTCTTAGCAAGGTTTCTTGGATTTGTTGGCACATTTGGAAGGCACACAATGACCTCATTTTCAACCATATTCCAGTGGATCCAGTGGCAATGATTGCTAAATCAGTGAGAGATGAAAATGAATTTGAGATAGCCCAAGCTGCTATTTTTTCACAGTCCACTGTTACTAAGTTGAATGGCAATGTTCACGGGACATGGCTCCCACAAACCCCAGGAGCTTTCAAAGTGAATTGTGATGTTGTGGTTTGCCCAGGAATCAAGTTGGGAGCAATTATGGTATTGTTGCGTGATGATAAAGGGAACCTCATCGATGGGATGGTTCGTGAAGTAGATATTACCTCTGTGTTTCAAGGTGAAGCCCTCACAATTTCGCAAGCATGTGCTATGTATGCTTTCTTGAATTTGAATAGAGTGAAAAATGAAGGAGACAACAAGAAGGTGATCCATTTGTGTGTTTTTGAAGATGTCCCTCCGTGTGTGTGACAACCCCATTTTGTATTATGCTTTTAGTTCTTTACTTGTGCATGTGCTTATGTGCTAAGTGTGAATTTGAGTAATAATTATGTGATTAATGTGGTTTTGACTTCATATTTGTTGATCGTAGGAATATCTATTACAATTTCTATTATAATTTGAAAATTGAAGGCCTTATTAGCGTCCGAAACCAAAATTGGTTAGTTTATTAAGATCGGCATAATTTTTAGAGCCTATTGAAAAGATTGATTAAAATTTGATTCAATTCAGAAAAATTGAGTTTTAATTAGACAATCTTAAGTTTTGATTAGTGCTTAAACCATAATTAGCGTCCTAATCTAATTCACATGTGTATATATATGATAAGAGATGAGGGAATTAGAAGGTTGACCTCAAAAAATCTATGAGAGCTCTAGACAGAGGCGAAGACTTCAATTTAGAGGGAGAGAGGGCTTGATCTTGAAAATTTGACTTGAAGGTTGAAGAATTGAGTAGAAGAACTCAAGTTCTTGCTAGAATTTTCTTGATTGAAGACTTTATGTAAGTGATTAGCTCTCAATTTATGAAACTAAGTCATTTCATATGTGAATTCAAGGAGATTATGTGTTTAAATGCAAGAATTGAGCTTAGGATGAAGAATTAGAGGTTTCATATTTTTTAGTATGATTCATGTCATCCATGTTGAATTTAGAAGATGAATTGTACATGCATTTATGATTCACAAGGTTTTGAAAGTGAATTGCATGTTTTTGAAGTGTTGGAAAAGAATTTGGAAACAATTGATACATGCATGGGAGTTTTGGTTTCAATTATGAAGTTTAAGCTTCAATTTTGCAAAATCATAGAGTTTTATT